>OV049924.1:41634521-43036104 GCA_920104205.1 Eupeodes latifasciatus
CTGCCGACATTCCTCATCAAACCAGGGGTTCCTTGTTGGTGGTCGCTTGAAACCCAGCACGTCAGAGGCGGCTTCTCTGAGTGCGTCTTGGCAATGTTGCCACTGGTTTTCTATACATTGTGTTGGCGGCACAGAACTTCGAGAGAGGTTACTTGTAACTCGGTCGGAGAAGGATTTGGCGATCTCTTGCGATTGTAGCCGTTCGACGTTGTACCTTCTCCCAACATCTCCCTGTTTTGCCTTGGGCCTGGAAACCCGAAGTGCTACCTTGGCTACAACAAGGTAGTGGTCCGAGTCGATGTTAGCTCCTCGGAAAGTTCGGACATCCATGATGCTGGAAGCGTGTCTGGCGTCGATCGCAATATGGTCAATCTGGTTGACGGTAGATTGATCTGGAGATCTCCAAGTTCCTTTGTGGATGTTGAGGTGTGGAAACCGCGTACTGGCTACCATGACGTTTCGCCCCGCAGCAAAATCTATGAGCCTGAATCCGTTGTCGGAAGTGTTGTCGTGCAGGCTGTTTTTCCCGATTATTCCACCAAAGATGTCTTCCCTTCCTAGCTTGGCATTAAAATCGCCCAGGACAATTTTAATATCGTAGCTAGGACACTGCTCGTATGTTTTGTCTAAGAGCTCGAAGAACATATCTTTGGTGTTGTCATCCTTCTCATCTGTGGGGGCGTGCGCGCATATCAGGCTAATGTTGCCGAATTTAGCCTTGATGCGGATGGTCATGAGGCGCTCGTTGATGCACCTATAGCTTAAGACTTGTTGCCTAAGTCTGGCTCCAATGACGAAGCCGCATCCAAATAAGCGCTGTTGGTTTTCTCGGTAGCAGTCACCATAGTAGATATCGCAGTTTTTCATCCTCTTTTTGCCCGGCCCATCCCATCGTATTTCCTGGATGGCGGTGATGTCTGCTTTATAGCAGTCTAGGGCCTCCGCTAATTCTTCGGCTGCACGTGGTCTGTTAAGGGACCTAACATTCCACGTGCATATCCGAAGTTCGTTGTCCTTAATTCGTTTGCGTAGGTTGTCAGCAGTAAATCCGTCCGTATCCGAGGCTTGTTGGTGCTTCGCAACTATAAGATTTTTACGTGGTCAGGAAGTCACCCTGACGGCACAACCCCCAACCTGGAGGGCCAGATCCTTAGTATAACTCCAAGGACGGGGAGCCGGATAATCCGCTCCTTATAGGCCTGGGCTCCGAATAAGTCGTAGAAGCCCTATAAGGTGTTCACTAAGTAGTTCAACCTTACTGGAACTGTAGACGCCACCGTTGATTCCATCTCGGGAATTCCTCCGCTGCCGTCTGGATAAGGAGAGGTGCCTTAGTGGACGCACGTCTCCCCCCCTCTCTCGTTTGCTGCCCCCAACAACTTTCCACTGGGGTTGGAACCCAATCTCCAGTTGAGGTACTAGGCACCCGATGTTCACCACGGGGAGGTGAGAGTAGGAGTTGGTAGACAGAGGTTGGTTTTGAGAAAAACCTGTGGACGCTTGTGTCCTCTTGAATGCACATGTCTACCATTTGAACATCAAAACAGTTTAGATGTAATTAATTTAGAGATGTGAACTCCTTACGTTTAGTTACGTATCTTATATAAAGGAGCGAAACACGGATTGCACCTTGTGCAATGTTAGAACTAGAGAAGGCATAATGTTTCATTTCACTCATTGGCATCTGTCATATCTTCAACTCAATCAGAAGATCAATTTGGAAAAAAAAACCCTTTCTGGAGATGAAATTCGGTGTATTCTAATTGGCGATAGTTGGAAACTTCTTTACTTCTACATAAAAACTGTCTATAAATATCAAAATCAAATCTTATGTTAATAAAAACCACATTTAATTAACAAAGTTTGAATTCTCAACAACAATAAAAAACATCGAAATTAACACAAAATTTTAGTTTGTGAAACCTCTTTTTAATTTTCCCCTGATAATTTGTATTAAAAAAATGTGACATAAGGAGTTGGTAAGGATCTATTTGAATGTGACAGTTTATGATTTATGAAAAACCTAATGCAACATAATTTAACAGCTGAAAGTTCAATATCAATACCTATAAAAGCAATATGTGAGACTGTCGGTGAAATCTACTAAACATAATATCGTTTCACACTATGGCCGCTTAAAATTTGTTTCTGAAATACAGTGATGTTCCAAAAATTTTGGTCAAACATTTTATTACCATTTTCGAAATCAGTTCTTGAAATTTAGGAACGCTACTGGTTTTTTTGCACTAGGTAGCAACATGGCATTCAAACACTTTATTAAAGTTGATGTTATTATCAATAAGAGCTGTATTTGGCTCGAGATAGTAGTCCAATACCAACCGAAGTGATTTTGTGGAAAATAAAATGGGAAAAATCAATTCGGAACATAAAGCCAATATTTTGTGTCTGTCACGTTTCAATTTGACAACACATGAAATTTCTAAGAGACTGAATATTGCTCAACAAACTGTGGCATGGAAGTTGAAAAAATATTGTAAGACTGGGACTACTAGCAGGAAAAGGGCTTAGGGAGGCCAAAAAAGACGACTCCAGTGGAAGATCGTTTTTTGGTGTTGTACAGTTGTTGGCATCGGTTTAGGACTTCGGTGGACCTTAAAAACGATATGTGTCTAGCTACAGGCAAAGTAATTTCGTTAAGCTCAGTGAGAAAAAGGCTCGTGAAAGCTAGACTTAAAGCACTCAAGCCGCTACTAAAGCCCGATTTTCCAAAAGAAAGTCAAAGAAAAACGATTGCTCTGGGTTCAGAAGCACCTAAATTGGACTCAAGACATGTGAAACAATGTCATCTCTTCGGACGAATAAAAATTCAAGCTCCATGTTGGAGATGAGAGGATCCTTGCGCGAAGAGAACTGAAAGGAAGACTAAGCTCTGATTGTATTTTGCGGATGCCCCCCAAAACTGAAGGTGTGATGGTGTGGGGATGCTTCTCTAGAGATGAAAAAGGTAGAGTGAGCTTTTTGGAATCCAAAGTCAATGCAAAAGTTTACCTTCGAGTCCTGGAGAACGTATTGGAGCCCACGGTGCTAGAGCTTTTTGGGGACACTTGCAGTTTTATTTTTCAACAGGACAATGCTCCTTATCATACAGCCAACATTGTAAATATGAACTTGTTTTTAATTTTCCCATGACTGACTAATATTGAGCTTTAAAAAAACCTAAAACTTTTATGACTACAAATAATATTTGGATTTTTTTCTTTAATTTCTAAGGTTAAAAAGTTCTCCGAAGAAAATAATATCGATGTTTTAATTTGGCCTCCTTACAGTCCACATCTCAATCCAATTGAGAATATTTTTGATCTATAATAAAACTTGAGGTCGCGAAGAAGTGCCCAGAGTCAGTTGATTAATTAAAAAAACTACTTACCCTGAACCTGGACCTGGAACACGATACCTGCATCCACATGGAAAAAACAATCTCCTTCAATGTCTCGCCGATGCGCAGACGTAGTAAAAGCAAGAGGAGGTCCAACAAAGTTCTTATTAGATACAAAATGTTTCTGAGAAGCAATAAAAAAAAAAAAAAAAAAAAAAAAACTGCACCAGTAAAGTATTTTTCTTTAATCTTTAAAAATGAGGCAGGTAAATTAAAAACTCATTTTTCGGTATAATCGCTTTTTGCTACCGTTACCATTTTAGAAAAATCTCTAAATTCTTATTGTAACATAAAACGATTTGAACCGCATAATAAAACAAAACCTCATTAAAAAATATGTTGTTATTTCAACACATTAAACAAAATTCGAAAAAAATCGGAAAAAATAACGTTTGACTAAAATTTTTCAAATGGCACTGTTTTGTTATGTTATATAACAGGTTTTTATTAATAACCCAAAACTTTTATCAGTTTTCAATATTTTGTTTTTACTTTAAGTAATCCTGATCTGTCAACTGTGAAACTAATCTTGTTGTTTTTTTTATTTTGGGACACCCTTTATTTTCACATGATGATATATGTACTTTGTTGATAAACCTATGCCTCCAAAAGCCTATCTACTTATATTGAATTTCATAAATCTTAAAGTGTTTCTTTTCGCACAAGCATCAGTAATTCATCTGATCTTTAAAAGTTTCCGTTTCGGTGTGAGTGAAATAATATTCCCAAGGGTACCTAAGTTATACCAAAGCGTATCTCTGTCAACTGGAAATAATATGACGTACTACTATATGGTTGACCACCTTTCAAGTCTTGAGTTGCGTTCAAGTGATGACCACGACCGAGGACGAAGACGACTATACGCGGACGCAACGTAGACGACATACACGGCAAGAGTAACGTCAATGTCAATGATGGCGATCAATCGCGCTTCACCCACCTGTTAAAGTGAACAATTTTTCCCTGGAGAAAACTGCACGTCAAAAGCTTAATCGTAGATTGACAAGAGATATCCTTGTTTAGACCCAAAAGATAATTATGTTGCCTCACCGAATGAGATTTCAATTTCGATAACATTCTCCTTTCGAATCGAATCGATTCGATATGATATATGGTATAGTCCTGTATCACTCCAGATTCAGTATATATGATTCCATAATAACAATTGCTCACGCGTACGCGTAATGCCTTGGGGATCCCTATGCGAAAGAGCGAACACGTTCGGTGCCTCCGTGCGTCTTTTCAATTCGAACTTACTGCGACTAAAATAATGAAGAGTATTTCTCTTGTTCAATATTGAGAAAATTGTGGTCAGTAACTCACTGATTTCAAATATTGATACAATATGTCCAAACATGTAGTGCTTCCACATTATCGCGTTAGGCTTGAACAAAAGTTCAATACCGACCTAACCGATCTATACTTTAAGTTAATTGAAAGACGTGTTCGACAAACAAAAAACCATCCAAGATTCATACATAAATGGTAGCTAAATCGAATTCTGCCGCAAGGGTTCTTTTAGTGGTTTGTTTGTTACCAAAATCTATTTGAACATTGTTCAAAGCCAAATGAAGAGTAGCTACATATGTATATATTTCCAATCAGGATGGCAGTATAAGTCTTTCATGCAACAAGAAGAAGTGCGCCAGGCACAAACCTATAAACACATATTATTTATTTTATGAGGGTAAAAAGTCTTATAGCAGTCTTTCTGAGTCTGATGAGCTGCAATGCCTCCATACGACGACAATGACGGAAGACAAGCGACGGACGTTCGATGTCGTTGAGCATGAGCTTGCTGTAAATTGACCAATGATGTTGAACTTATATGGTCTGACGGATAACAAACGAACATGGATGAACCCACACCTAATTCAGACACAAGTGAGGAGGCTGCTTTAGCTGTGGAGTGGATGGTGATAATCATGATTGGTTTTTAGTAGATGCTCAAAGTTTATGCAACAAAAGTCAATCTAAACAATCCTGTTGTTTTCTATGGGTTTATTTTTGGTATAATCAAAAATGATAAAAAAAATCTGTAAAGTATAAAATATTTGGGCGAGGACCGGACGGTGTTTTAAATTATGACCACGAGCGGAGGGGAAATTTGAATGGCAATCTAAAAACATTAATATTAAAATTATTTGATTTCATATCGATGCATTTTATTGCTTTCGATCAAAATTTTTAAAAAAGGGATATTAAATTATTTTAAAAGAATTTAATTTTTTAAATATATGTACATTCATATATATTTTTCAACAATAAATACATTTCTTGAAAAAATCGTTATTAACTTTCCATAGGAAGTTAATGTAATCGGTCCAATTTGTCGAATTGTAAATTTTGTAATTTCTCGACGTTTCAAGGTCCCTATAATCGAAATAAAAGATTTTTAGAGAGATGTCTGTGCGTGCAGTGCATGTGTACCTCCTTACGTCTGTACGTCCGTACGTCAGTACGTTCGTGAAGTTTTTTCGTCGGCCATAGCTCAAGAACCAGTAAAGATATAGACTTTAAATAAATTTTGTTATATAGATAATACTAAAGAAAAATGCAGAAAGGACTCTCAAAACAATTGAGTGCGTGTTTTTTACCATAGCAATTTTAAAAAAAGGTAAAAAGAGGCTGGGATGCGACCCACACTGATAACTTCCCATCCCGTCTGTCGATTTGTCTTGCTTAAAAGTTTGTGTATATGTATCAATTTTTACCAAATTTGCGTAATATTTTTTGTAGATTTTATTTTTTTATGAAAAAACAGACTGTTGGATTTTTATAAAAAAATTGCTAAATATCGAAAACAATTTTTTCTGTAAAATTAAATAAGTTTGAAGCCAATATTTTTAATTTTTGAAAAGCTATTTGAGTGGAGTTAGCAAGTACCGAGTTTAAGTATTGTTTTTTTTTCGGTTTTTATTTTTTGTAAAAAAACTGTCAATTCGATTTTTCTCAAACTTTTATCGAATGTTGAAAACAATATTTTTTATAAGATAAAATTAATTTCAAGCCAAAGTTTTGAAAAGATATTTACGTCGAAAAACAATTTTTACCAACTTTTCTTAAATTTAATTTAGGTTTTTAATTTTATGTACAAAAACTGTAAATTTGATTTTTTTCAAAATTTTACTGAATGTTGACAACAATATTTTTTGAAAGATTAAAGTAGTTTAAAGCCAATATCTCAAAGTTTTGAAAAGATATTTGAGTCGAAAATCAATTTTCACCAACTTTTATTAATTTTTTTTTTAGGTTTTTATTTTTTGTAATTCCATTTTTCTCAAAATTTTTCCAAATGTTTAAAACAATATTTTTTATAAGATAAAATAAGCTTGAAGCCTTAATATCAATTTTTTGAAAAGATATTCGAGTCGAAATTCAATTTTTACCAACTTTGAGTAATGTTTTTTTTTAGGTTTTTATTTTTTATAAAAAAAAATGTCAATTAGATTTTTCTCAAAATTTTATCAGATCTCAAAAACCTAATTCTTCGTTGCACAAAATTGTGTTGAAGATGAAATCATATTTTAGTCGTAAAATTTTCGAGGTGACAATTTTTTTTTTCAGTTTTTTTTTTGATTTAAAAAAAAACCGTTAATTGGATTTTTTTCAAAAAATACACTTGTTTTTTATCACGTTACAATATATATTATTAAATTTAATTCATGTCTCTAGCGTCATTGGTTCATGAGATATTTAGGTTTAACCCAAATTTTCACCTTTTTTTTAAACTGCTATGGTAAAAAAAAACCACCCACTTGAGAGCCCTTTCTGCATCTTTCTGCCTTATTATCTGTATAACAAAATTCATTTGAAGTCGATATCTCTTCTAGTTCTTGAGCTATGGACGACGAAAAAAACGTCGCGAACGTACGGACGTACGGACGAACGGACGTACGTACACACGCACGCACAGACATCTTTCTAAAAATCTTTTATTTCGACTCTAGGGACCTTGAAACGTCGAGAAATGTCAAAATTTTCAATTTGACAAATCGGACCTATTACAATAACTTCCTATGGGAAGTTAAAAATTTTGGTTAACCCAAAATATCTCACGAACCAATAACGCTAGCGACTTGAATTAAATTTAATATTATATTATATTCTAACGTGATAAATCGTACATTTTTGGAAAAATCCAATGAACGGTTTTTTTATAAAGCGACAAAACTAAAAAAATATTTGTCACCTCGAATATTTTACGAACAAAAAATGGTTTTATCTCCAAAATAATCTTGTGCAATGACGAACAACGTTTTTGACATCCAGTAAAATTTTGAGAAAAATCGAACTGACAGTTTTTTTATAAAAAATAAAAACTTAAAAAAACATTGCTAAAAGTTGGTAAAAATTAGTTTTCGACCAAAATATCTTATCAAAAATTTGATATTATGGTTTCAAACTAATTTTATCTTATAAAAAATATTGTTTTCAACATTTGGTAGAAATTTAAGAAACATCGAATTGATAGTTTTTTAACATAAAATAAAAACCTTAAAAAAATTGCTAAAAGTTCATAAAAATTGATTTTCGACGCAAATATCTTTTTAAAACTTTGAGATTATGAATTCAAGCTAAATTTTAATGGACACTTTTTTAACAAAAAATAGAAACCTAAAAAAAATTACTAAAAGTTTGTAAAAATTGATTTTCGACACACATATCTTTTCAAAAATTAAAAATATTGGCTTCAAACTAATTTTAGCTCTCAGAAAATATTGCTTACATTAAATTTCTTATAAAAATTCAACAGTCCGTTTTTTTATAAAAAGAAATAAAATCTACAAAAAATAATACGCAAATTGGTAAAAATTGATGTTCGGTTCTCAATATCTCGTGAACAATAGAAGACATTGACTTCAAAATAATTTCATTTATCTTATTTGTATTTGTTTATATAAGAAATAAAAACTTTTAAGAAATACTCCTAAAACTGGTAAAAAATGGTTTTCGACTAAAAATCTCGTTAACAGAGTTAAATTTTGAAATCAAACTATTTTACTATATTGTTGGTAACTTTAAAATTTTTAAGGATAATTCAACTGACAACTTTTTTAACAAAACACGAAAACATACAAACACTTAAGTAAGACACATCGACGGATCCCGGAAGTTATCAGTGTGGGTCGCACCAGCCTCTTTTTTTGAAATTGTATCTAGAACGTTCAATGTTCAAAATAGTTACAAATTTTGCACGGGTGTTTTTATTTAACGTGTGGTTTTTAGTCTCGAAATATTTTGTTCGAGTAGTACCAAGAAGTAATTCTAGAACTTGTATTTTAGCTTAAAATCACTTAAAAGCTTTTTTATGTCCTTCTTATCTTAGCTTAGTCTTCTATCTTAGCATTCTTGATCTGACAGTTGTCAGATTAGAAACAAAAATACGACTGGACTAATATTGGCGTCTTGCTATTCCGCCTATGACCGACAATCACCACCCGAAGCGGTGAGCATTCTGGTAAGTAAAGCGAAGTCACTAAGGAATAACCTCCTGACTGGATATGATACGAACACACGGCAATATCTCTGAGCTTGTTCCGAGATAAACAATCGAGGTGAGTCTCCTTTTTATTGTATTATCAATAATGTTCTAATTGTCTGTAACAGAGCTAATACTCCCACCTCCGTATTTTCGAGTTCGGAAAATTATGACCGTTAGGGGGATGTACTGGTTACTTGTTACTGTTACTAACAACCGTAATCTATTGGTGGAAAAACAGAAAGTCTCCTCTGTGAATTACTTTTCGGATCACAAATAGATTCTCTTCAACTGAGTTTTGAGCCTAAAACTCCTCCCCCTTATAAAAATCCTAAACGTACTGACTGGAAAAACTCGGTTAAACACTTTTAACAACCATATCAAGACTGCCTTAAAGTTTATAAGCGAGCTATAGAATCTGTCAAAATAACATAGTTGGAGAGAATATTGTCAATCGATTGAAGACATAAAATATTTTGCCAGACTTAGTAAAGCCTTATACCGAAGGAACATTGCAATCCATCTTTCCTAAAGAAGGGTCATTGCAATCCATCTTTTCTGAAGATAGTGGGCAGCTTCCCCAGCTGAGTCGTTAAAAGTACTGATCGCGACCCATTGTTCGGGCTACGAGAATTAAAACCCAGAAACTCCAAACACCAATCTTGTTCATATAGAACAAATTGATTCTGGTATTACAACAGAAAGCATTTAGTGAGCTAATAATACTTGCTAATGCTATACCTTTAAATCTCCAGGTTTGGATGGAATTCTACCAGTAATGCTGCAAAAACTGCAAAACAAAGCAGCAAATGGCTAGAAATGGCTGCACATCACATTAAATATTTAGTATCTTGCAACGCGCTGAGGCTTACGCAATCGAACTATTGGTTTTCCAGACCCTATGGCAACACTAATGAGCGGGTATTTTTGCGACATACACCGACTACTGCACCCCTGCCTTGGACCTCAGTATAGCGATGTAGGATTGCATGGTTACGAAAGATTTCGATACCACTTTCTTTACTGACGGGTCAAAGATGGGATGTGGAGTTGGGTCGGGAATCTTCTCTGAGTCTTTAAATGTCTCTAAGTCTTTTTAGCTACCTGATTTTGCCAGCGTATTTTAAGCTGAATTACTAGCAATCAAAACACGCATGCAAAATAGCAAGATCGAACGAAAATAGACAAAATTCGGTCCAACATTGTCGGGGTGAACTATCTACTATCCAGCCTCAACATCAATCCACCTGTCACTCTTATTTGGGTTCCAGGTCATAGTGGCATTGATGGAAATGAACAGGCTGATAAGTTGGCCCGCGAAGGAAAAATCAATTTTTCTGATGGAACAGTCTAATGGGCTGTACTATACCAATTGCTTATCTATAACACAAACTGCCGCTGGTCAGGCAGTTACAATTTATTACGTTCGTTATAGTTAAATAACAAAAAACATTTCATATAGCCATAGAAATGTTTCATTTACCGTATGAGCCATTTTCTACCGTGTAATCGGTCGTTTTTAAGATCAGAATTGGTCATCCAAATCTTCTTATATTTAACGATTGCCTAAATTTTTTAAATTGTCAGACTTTGCCTTCAAGGTATAATTCTACAAAATTCTAAAGACTTTCTTAAAAAATTATTAAATTGAACCGTTTTCTCAGAAACGCTATGGTTCATAGTTCTGTCTAAATCCTATAAGTTACAACTTTAAGACCAAATGCTTGGGGCCCACTCATATACATTTGATGTCTCACTCTCAATGAATGTATACTCACAATTTCAAATTATGTATATGTTTTATTGAAAAAAACATATTTCTGTTAAATTCTAATCAAGTTATTAAAAAATTGGTCAAAGTTAAAGTCAACTGGGGTTCTTCAATCTTCTTCATAATTTTACTACGCTCATGCATTTAGATTAAAAGAATTTGCTTAATTCTGCAGAATGTAATGTGATTATAAATTTTCCGATTACTTATTCGTACGTGTTACATTAAATTTGTTAGATGACGCATAAATGTGAATAGAAATACTCAGAGACATATTTTAGAAACAATATGGCTCCGTTTTCTGTACTCCACCGGTGGCGGAGCGAAGGCTAAAACCGGCATATAATCACATCACATAAATCATGTTTCGAGTTGAGGCAAAGAGGTTCATTAAAATGCTCTTATATCCTTCCACTTCAAACGCATGTCAAGTTTGTTCAACTTGTATATTCCGTATTCGGTCTATTACTGCATCATCCACTCGAATGCACTTTTACTGACACTCGACACAACATACCCAACACGACACGACATTACTGTACCTATGGCATATGGTCTATTGGAGTGTTCCATGGTTTTTGTTCGACTTTTTTAAAGGACCTGCTACTCTATATCCACCAGAGAGTTGTAGGAATTTTGTTCGCTTTGTTTCTTGCAGAGAAAAATGTTAACACACAAAAAGCAAAGAAGAAGTCGTCTTTTGACAGACACACTGCAATGAAAGAAGAAACGAATAAAAGTTCAATGTCAATGTCATACGTGTTTGTTGGCAATGATAACATGATCCACGTAGTTAAAAAGCAAAGTCGTATACTCAACTCCGTATAACGCGTTCTGCATCCGTCATCAACCATCAACCAACAACGAGAACGATTGACGTCGCGTCGCCATCGCCAAACGCAACGATTGTTGGATTGTTGGGCGTTGGATGAGATCTTTGAAAAGGAAAATCTCTTTGAATGTTCAATTTTCAGTTCTTTTGATGACGGAAATTGTGAAACAGTTAACAGAAAAACTGAAGGTTTCAGATTCTTACATCATGTTTCTCTGATTAGTTTTCTGTCTGATGTATCAAACAAGGTGTCTTGTGTTTTTTGTAGCGCATAAGATTTGTGGAAGAAGTGAAGAAAAAGCAGGAACAAAATAGTCATCGTGTCTCCTGGGAATGGTCATTAAAGCTGGAAAGCTTCTCTGTACTTTGTGTTTTTTTTTCATATTGGAATTTCATTATCGATTCATCTAACCATAAAGAAAGATTTTGTAGGGAATTAACGAGAATTTTGAAAAACTACGATTAAGAAAGACTAAGGGTTTGAGAAAAATTAATCATCCAAAGGTTCAACACCGAAATCAAATCTCTCCAACCTTTGTGTTATCGAACTTTTGGCTGTTTGGAACATTTGCTTTTTCGATAATTTGTCCTTCTAAACGTTGTTGTTTTTGATACTTGTGGGGAACCTAAACCTTTGTCGTTATGGCATCAAGTCTGAGCGTACATTCCATTAGTTTAATCAATAAACCCAGACATCTGATGCATAGCAATAGAAACCAACCTACCGTCAATATTACTTTAAAAAACTATGCATTTTATTATAAATAAATCAAGTTCAAGTGATCATATCACATTATTGTTGAAATGCATTCCTTTATAGCACTTAGATTTATTAACTTTAAGTCTCTTAGGGACAATAAATTGCACAAACAAAAAACAAAGGATCATCGACCAAAATCGAAATTATAAATCACGCCAAGAGAAAAAGCATTACCCCAAGCTTCAACCTCAGCCCCATAGCCTGATAGTCAGTCAGTGATGCCAGTGACACGAAAAATTACTGCAACCGACACTGCTGCTGCCGTCGCGTCGCGTCTCGTTGTCATTGCCATCGTCTCATATCAAAGGTCACCTCACGAATCCAATGGTTCCTTCAACGCTATAAGTAAACGATTTTAAATCAATCGAAAAAAATAAAAACAACAACAATTGAAACACAGGTAGACTGTCTGTCCATTCAATCGAACTTTTACATGTTTTTTCGTTGTCACAACAAATCACTCCGCCAGATGCTATCGTCAATGCTCGATGCTTGACTGTTGTCCGATTTTAATGTAATGTGTTGTACATGTATCTACTGCATGATGACTTCGGGAAAGTTGTTGTCCTGAGATATCATAAGAAACAGATGAACAAAAAACACAACTTACCCACAATGATTTTAAAAGTTTTTGAAGAATTTATTTGTATTGAAGGTAAGTAAAATAGACGTGGACGACGACGTGCCTTGAAACATAGTAAGGATTCTACAGAATTGCTAATGCTAGTTTCTGATTCAAGATCTTCTAAGGTCTTATCAGGTGTTCAAAGTGTTGATTTAAGTATTACAGTTTAAACATTATACAGGGTTATTCATTTTGACGGTGACAGTCGTTCTATCGTGCGTCGTTTTCGAAGAAGTAAGGTCCAATCACACTTCCGGGCCAAAGAGAGCGCCAAACAGTGAATTTTTGTGTATGTGTGTATTTGGCCTCTCTTCAATTACTTGAGGATTCTCAGAACCGCAAATACGACAATTTTGTTTATTAACATACCCACCGAGTGAGAAAAGTGCTGAAGAAAATTTTGTTCGAAAAATCGCCGTCGACCGCCTGTTCTTCAAGCATTTATTCGACGTATATACGACGTTGTGAATGGTCAGCTGGCTTTAGTTGTTGTGTGAGCTTGACTTTATATGGATGTACATAGGTGCAGATCCAAATGAAAAATACGCCATAAGGTGCCATAAGACAGACCTTATTCGTGAAAACGACGAGGAATCGACACATTCGGGTTTTCGGCAACACTTTCACTTACAGCAGCGATATTTTAGTGGTACGAGTAAAACGATGATGCATAAGCCTTACAATATCTGTAACCAATCCAGTGACTTCACATTTCTTCATAATTTTGCCAATTGCTTGCGTATAGCTAGGCAATTCTGTAAACCAAAATCTCCTCAACCACTTACCTTGACAGATGTCGAATTTCAGCCCTTTTGAAACCGCAAAATGCATAACCCGTTATAGTGTTAACTGAAATAAATATTTTTGAAGAAGAAAACTCATTTCGTCCCATTGAAGGTTTTAATATGGAATTTATGCATAGGAAGGGTTCTGAATTAGGTGGAATTGATATGTATATAAACAAATGTTATCTATGAACGACTCTTTTCGAAAACGATAAACTTTGACAGCCTACATATATAAATGGTAGATAGATGGGGAAGTTAAAACATGTATGCAATTCATAGATCAATATGGCGGAAAAAAATACATTAATTTCCTAATTTGATGACATAACTTGCTCGAATTGGATCTAATTTTAATGGTTTTGGACGAAATATTGGGTAGAAATAAAGCGTCTGTGGTTGAAATTTTACAACACAATATTTGTAGAACGTCTTAAGTTGCTGATATCATTGAAGAACTTGCTTTTTCTCAACACAAGCAACGAAGATTGCATCAGCCTTGTCAACAACTTTTTCATTCAACATATGAAAAAAAAGGTAATGAAATCGAAATTAATAATATACTTCGAAATCTGAATCTGAAATGACGGAATAAGGGGATGCGATATTAAACTCAATGCAATTCTACTAAAAACTTTGATTTAACAAATTGCGAACAGAAGTTCGCATTTCGAAAACTTTGAAGACTTCAGTTATTCGTCCCATCTATAAAAGAGGAAAAAAAGTTAAATTCACAACTATAAGGCCAATTTCAATCTTTCCCGATGTTGAAAAATGCCTTGAAGAAATTGTTGTAAGACGACTTAACAAATGTGTCGAAAAATACTGCTTGCTGCAATCCAATCAATATGGCTATCAAAAAGGTTAAAGTACGGAAAGACTTCTTGGTGAATTTTTAATGTTGTTAACATGAGTCTCAATAAAAACCATCACGTAGGTATTGGTCATGCACGTTAGCATGGTGACACGTTGAGTCACGACAAACTTTTTGATGTCCTTTACAGAATTTTCCCTACGGGAACTCTTTTGAAATGCGGAGAACTATCTCATAGGAAGAACATTTAAAGTTTAAGTTGGAAGTTCATGGAGTAAGGAAAAAAAACTGTACCCATGGTGTACCACAAGGGTCAAAACTGGGACCGATCCTTTATATACTTTTTACGGATGTACTTTTACGATTTTTTAAGAAAAGCACAGCTTTTGCATATGCAGAGTAGTAGTAGTAGTAGAAATCTTTATTGATAGCATAATATAACAACATAGCAACATGTAATTAGGTGTATTCGAAGGTAATCGAAAAATCCGTTTAAGAAAGTATCTCAGAAACCTTTCTGCATCATCAAATTTGGAATATCCCAAAAACTAGAGACTGCAGTTGCTCGGAACAGTTTTTATTATCGATGCAACGACCCCAAACTGCTGAGATTGCTCTTTTCGCCTTCGATAACTTAAATTGAAAGTGTTTTTTCATATTAAGGTTTGGGGTGATCAACATACCTAGATATTTGTACTCCCGTACAATTTCAATATTTTGACCTTGGTATTTCCACTTTTCATTCCGAGAATATCTGCCGCCGCCTTTTATGAAGATCATCATTTTCGATTTTTTACATTAACTGAAAAATTTCAAAGACCGCAATAGCTTTCGAGTCGGTTAATCATTCTCTGCATTCCATCAACAGACTCCGCCTGGAAGACTATGTCGTCGGCAAATAACAGACATGGCACCCATATTTGACCAAGCTTAATTCCTCCTCCAATAGCTACAACGATATCATTTATAAATAATATAAAGAGCAAGGTGCTCAAAACGCAGCCTTGTTTAACACCCATTTCCGTTGCGAAATCTTCTGAAATGAATTCACCATCCCAAACATACGAGGCGTTGCTTTCATACATAGCTTTCAATACATTAATGATTTAACTTGAGATCCCCATCTTGTACAACTTATAAAAAAGTGCCTCACGTCCAATGGAATCAAAAGCAGCGCGAAAATCTACGAAAAAATCATATAGCTTCTTGCTCCTTCTTTTGTAACTTTCCGCAATATTAATCAATGAAAATAGTTGATCTGAAGTTGACCGGTTTCTCCTAAAGCCCGCTTGAAACTCATTTAGTATTCCCTTATTATCCACCCATCTCGTCAACCTATTGAATATCAGGGCACTGAATAACTTTACTAAGGTGTTCAAAAATGAAATACCCCAGTAGTTTTCTGGATTATTAAAAGCTCCCTTTTTATACAGTGGGTATACTATTGCTTTTTTGAACTCATGCGGAACGTTTGCTGTTTCAAATATTAAATTCCTCGGTTAATGCGGACACAAATTCGGTCGTACAGTTCTTGTATAGAATTCAATTGGTATTTGGTCATCTTCTGAAGCTTTTCCTGCTTTAGCCTTTTTAATCACATTCACCACTTCCAAAGCTGAAAACGGTGCATCAAGAAGCTCGTCCATGAAAAAAGGGGCTGCATACTGTGGAAGCGGTGAGAACCGCGGGGTGTTGAGAAGCTTTTCAAAATAGTCTCGTAGCTCTACTGCTTTTAATGAGGAACTGATCCTATTGGTTCTACCATTTATGGGTTTTACAGCTTTCCAAAATTCTGCGGAAGACCTTGCACTGTTTAGGGTATCTAAATTTTGTTGTTTATATTGCCTCTTCTTCAAAAAATAGAGTTGCTTGTAATCCTTGTTTGCTGCTGCATACATTTTCTTGAAAACAGAAGAGTTGAATTTTCTTAGGATTTTTAATAATGCAAATGACTTCTTCCTTGCTTAAAGGCACTCTGCGTCAAACAATTTTTCTTTAAATTTAATTTTATGACTTGATGTACTGCTAGCTGGTACTGAATCCCTAATAATTTGGGTAAAATTTTCCATGTGTAGGGGGTTGTTTTCTTCCATTCGCTTACCCAGTTCCTCATTTAAATTCTTTTGATACATGTGCTGAAAACTATTTTTTCAGAACAACTTTGGTAAGAGAGCCAGACATTTTGAATTCGAAGTTTCTTCAGGCGCTGATACTGTACATATGCAGAGTATGTAGCTATTGTTGTTAGACACATGGAGGAGATTGATGAAGTCACCGATGGAGCCACGATTTTGGATTAGTCATCAATGCAACCAAAACGAAAATTATGCACATTCGTGCACCAAACAAACAAAAAGAGCAATTAATATTTTGTTTCAAAAACATGAATATCCGATTTCAAGAAAAACAATAGATGAACACTTTCTGTGGCACGAGCATATTACTAACAAATTATTGCTAAGTATGAGGAGTACTTTGTTTGGTTTATATGATCTGGAACGATATTCAACAAAAGATGTTCAAAAACACGTTTACTATTCACTTTTTGAATCACGATTAATATATATAGTATTAGCTTGGGAAAATGCTCCCAAAACGCACACAGATAAACTTGTTAATCTATACAGAGGAGAATTATGAATAAAAACCATCTTCATTTGAAGTTTTTGAATGAGGAAAACACATAGGAGGACAGCAGTTCTTGAATACTACGACGATTTAAGATTCCAGCTACCTATTTCACAAAGTCTAAGCACTAGAAGACGAGCGAAAAGTCTACTTGGAATACCGATGATGTATAACTACTGAAAACGACAACTTAACTACATATGTACGGTGACCATCCGTTCATTATTATAATGAACAGTTCATTATTTGAAGAAAATGTTCATTATGCATTATTGTGTGCCGGAAAACATAAAAATGTTCATTATTTTAGAAATTGTTCATTATTTGTACATTATTTTATGATTTTTTTTTTTGAGGAAAGCCTAAGCATGAAAACCATTAAATGTGTAATGAAAACGTACCCTTACATCATAATTCGTTGTCTTTCTTTTTCGGAACACTTCCTAATCTCAGAATTACAAAAATCAGATCATAATTGTATACATCCTAACATACAGGGGAATTTAAAGTAATACGCTTACACTGGCGCATAAATAAAAAAGGAGACCCTTTAAATTGCGCCAACTACAGAGGGATCAGTCTCCTTAACATTGCATATAAGATCCTTTCTGTCGTACTATGTGAACGTCTGAAGCCGTTCGTCAACAACCTGATAGGTCCTTATCAGTGTGGCTTCAAAGTTCAGACCAGGAAAGTCCACTATCGACCAAATATTCACATTACGGCAGATCTTGGAAAAAACCCATGAGCTTCAAATCGATACCCACCATCTCTTTATCGATTTTAAAGCCGCGTATGACAGCATCCATAGGGAAGAGCTCTACAGAGCAATGTCTAGTTTTGGCATCCCTGTCAAACTTATCCGTTTGTGCAGAATGACGATGGAGAATGCACGCTGCTCCATCAGGGTCGGAAAAGATCTCACCGATGCATTTGATGTTAAAAAAGGTTTTAGACAAGGCGATGCACTGTCATGCGACTTCTTATACATCGTTCTGGAAAGAATTGTGCAAAACTCAACCGTCAACACTAGAGGCACAATCTTCCAAAGGTCCATCCAATTACTCGGATACGCAGATGATATTGACATAATTGGAAGATCAAAGCGTGATGTCAGTGGAGCGTTTTTGAGCATTGCGACGGAAGCGAAGAAGATGGGTTTAGTGGTCAATGAGGGCAAGACCAAGTATATGCTGTCAGCAAAAAAGGACATTGAACAACGACGTCTTGGACAAAACGTCACCATGGACAGCTATAACTTCGAGGTAGTTAAGGACTTTGTCTACCTAGGCACCGCTATAAACACAGGCAACGACACCAGCGCTGAAATCAAACGAAGAATAACTCTTGCAAATCGCTGCTTCTTTGGACTTAGAAGGCAACTGAGAAGTAAAGTCCTCTCTTGAGCATCTAAAATCACCATCTATAAGACACTCATCATCCCGGTTCTCATTTATGGCGCTGAGGCCTGGACCCTGTCAAAGAAAGATGAGAACGTCTTAGGATGCTTCGAGAGAAAAATTCTTCGGGTGATTTTTGGTCCCGTACGTATAGATGGAGAATGGAGGAGAAGATATAACGACGAACTGTACGGGCTGTACAGCGACACTGACCTAGTTAGCACAATAAAAGTCCAACGGCTTAGATGGCTGGGTCATGTAGAGCGAATGGACATCAACGCTCCAGCCCGGAAGGTCTTCGAATCTAATCCCGAGGGACGGCGCAGTAGAGGAAGACCGCGACTCAGGTGGCGCACTCAGGTGGGTGAGGACCTCAACCAACTTGGCGTGCGAAACTGGAGACAGCTAGCTAGGGACCGAGCTGGCTGGAGACGCATGTTGGTTGAGGCCCAGGTCCGCCCCGGACTGTAGCGCCACCTTAAGTAAGTAAGTAAGTAAGCTTACACTGGCGCACAGAATGACCTTCACCACTGGAAATTAATTTTACCATTGAGTTTTACTGACCATGACAATGGTAAAAATAACTTTCAGTGAAAGTGAATAAAACTCATCTTTTTTCCATTTGGACTAGTTATGACATTTTCCATAAGTAATTTTGAGAGTGCACTCCGACTGTTGGAAAATAAATGAAGAGCAAGAATTACACTCCTTCCTGGGACAAAGTGGAGTTGATTTTAATGTACATATATTATGAAAAAGAGAAGCAATATTTCAATTAATGACACTGATGTTTTCGACGAGTTTTCATGTGTACAAAATTATGTTTCTTCAGAAAAAATGTTTGATTGGAAGGAGAGCCAAATGAGTGCTGGAGATATTGGGTTGAAATTTTCAAGTGTTTCAATGAAAAAATGTTACAGTATGAAAACATTCCAAAAATCATATAGAGTTTTGTTTATGCCTTCCTGGGTCTAATGCCCCTATAGAGAGAGTTTTCTCAATTTTAAACAATGTATGGACAAACGAAAATAACAATCAGGTCCAATTTAATTTGCAAATGCTATTATGAATTAAATTGCATCGAATTTAAGAATTTTTAAAAGGGAAAGCCAGAATTAATTAAAAAATGTATTCTTCGGAAAAGTACTTATTTTAACAATTTAATATGATGTAATTCAATGTCAAAGTTGTTTTATTAGCCAATTATGATATAAAAGAGTTTAAGGTTTTGTTTTGTTTTTTTTATTATTATTAAAAAAACACAATTAGTTCTTAAAACGTCAGTCCTCGTGCATGTCACAACCCTGAAAACCAACCATTAAGTCACTGTCTATTAAACATTATCATTGATTTGAAAAAACTTATTAATTTAATACAATTTGCGATGTATATAGTTTAATATATACTACAACTTTCATAATGCAGTGTTCTCTTTATTTAAAAAAAAAAAAATAAGAAATTTTGTGTTCAGTTTCATTCGTCAGTCCCTTGCGTGATATTTAAATTTGAAATTCTTGCGAAATATCGCCAACTCACTGTCAAATCCCACTTTGAATTTTAATGTTGGTGATAAAGTTAGTTGCGGGTTGCACAATTTGACGGCCACCATAACTGTACCAGAGTTTGGGTTATGTTTGTTGTCTATACACCGGCTAAGCCAGTCAACACGTCAGTTTTATGGTGAGTCGTTATATTTTTGTTAATCAAAAGTTTATTTTTATTTATTCGTATTAGACTTTGATTTGTTAAAATGTAGTTTGTTGATATTCGAAATTACAAAAAAAAAACATTAGTCCTGATTATAATCTCAAATTTCGTCATTTCCGTCAGTCCTATGGCGTCAGTTCTGTGTCAGGTATATTGTTATTGTTCTTCATTTCATGTTCATTAGTACTTTTAAGATGAATATTGTTAGATTTTGTTGATATTGTTTGTTGAATACTTGGAAATATTAAGTAAAACTATGTAAAAGTAGTAAAAGATAAGTTAATAACGTTATACGTTAAATGTCGAAAGTCTGTTTTGAAAACTGATATAGTATTTTCTCCCAGTATTACATATTAATAATTATTTTAATTAAGAGATTTTTTACTAATTTGTATTAAATTTCATTATAATACTTTCAAAACTGTGTATAACATGTATCATTAACTATGTTACCTCGTCAATCCCCTGGCATTCAAATTATGAAATTTTTAAATATCTTACAATGTACTCAAAAAAGTGACTGGCCCGATTGGGAACAATATATTAATTAGATTAGCTATCATATACACCCGAATTTATAGAAGTTTGATTTAAAAACTATCGTAAACAAAATATCGTCAAAAGTTACCCAACTTTTGTATAATCACCCATATACCTAATTATATCTATATGATACCATCAATTGTGAACCAACTTCCTACAAACCTTAATAATTTTCGTTACTTTGAAAAACGTAAACTTAAAATTAAAATTGTTTTATTTAAATAAAAAAAAAAACGTATTAAAATCTAATCAATTCAGAAACTATAAAACTTCAACCACCTGAAGATAAGAAAAAGCTAAGTGAGTTACACAGCTATTCTTGTAAAACTTTAGAATCATGAATAAATACAAATCTTAATCTTAATATAAATTGATTACACTGGTCAACAAAATAACGTTTTTTTTTCTGTTGCACAAACAAAAGAATAGTTTTTTGAAGGATTATGTCCTTAATCCGAATCTCACCTTTTTTTCTATCACGTCAGGTTTTTAAAATATGTCCCTTTAAAAATGCTGAAAACAATCAAAAACGGGGTTTTTAAACCTAAGTTATAGCTCAAAATACCTTTTAACAATCAATGATGATCTTAAAAAGTACAAATCTTTCTCTTTTAAATACAATTTGAAGCATTTTAGTATCTTACTTTATTTCTGGAAATTATCATTAGTTATGACTTATGAATCTTCATTTGAATCCATATGAAGTTTCGAGAAAAACTTGAGTTTGATACTTTAATAGTTTTGGAAAATACCTTTTGGATTTTTAGTGCTGATTTCAAACCCAAACTTTTAATTTAACTATTTGCTCAAGTTTTAAAAATATCCGTTTTCAAAGTTATTTTTATATTGTTTAATACATTTCAAAAACATGAGCAATGTCTACGAGTGTTATTTAGACAACAGATTCGTTACAAGACCCAAACTAACTTTTAAACCGTTTTGCCTTTTTCTGTTGAAAACAATTTTAGCAAAAATGGTTTAGGATTTCTTTTAGATTTTTGTAAAACAAATGAAATCTAACAACTTTTGAAGTTTTTTCGAATATTATTATGAAATATTATAAATATTTCAACTTAATATTGAAGAGAAGGATTAAAGATTTGGTAAACCCTCGCGGATTTTATTGAAAAGAAGTTACTTCATAAATTTAGAAAGCTTCAAAAAGTCTTATATACGTGTTTTTTGTTTCGAATTTTAAAGAAGTGTTATCTCAAAAACTTGACGTGATACATTAATTTTGAAGTGTGATTTGAATTAAGGCCGACCAATTGAAAGAGTGCAATTTAATTGCAAGTAAGAAAACCTTGTCGATCAGTTTGATTCTATCGAAATTGAAAAGTTCGGAATGAAAGTCAAATAAGATGAAAATTTTACCATAAAGTTACTCTTACCTTTCACCAGCGTTAAAAAGAAAGGTCTTACAGAGAAGAAAGAGTAAGAAAAATTCTGGACATTCCAAATTTTCACTAAGCTCAATTAAATGAAAAGCGCAAAAAGTTTTAAAAGGTCAACCATGTTGTATAGCCAAAAACACTCTATATGAAGATATCAATCCTTCGAATCACCTAGATATTTGTTTGTATTGTTTCATTTTTAGTGTAGGTAAAAAGATGTGACTTCCAATCACAATTTTTGGTGGATTCTAATGCATACATCAAATTAACACTCTAGTCTAAAACCCATGCATACAATCAAAACCTAAACCAGGGGGGTCATTCCGTAAAACGATAATCGTTACACGATAGCGTTTCGACGATAGTCTCACTTCACGTAAGACGATAATCGTCAAAGTGATATCGTCAAAACGATAGCGTTTGCACGATAGCTAAGTAGGTATCGTCTGCTATTAATTTCTATTGATAACTAAGCAAATTGAAGTAAAAAAGTTTCGGTGTAGTTTAGTTTTGTTACAAAATGAAAATAAAAACTCAAAAAAATACAATTAATTCGGTTACGAAGAAAATAAAGAGATGAATCGGACCATCTATCTATTCTAACTAATATATATAAGCATGTTTTTATATACAAACCATTAGTAATCTCTCTTAATTGTTGTTAAATAAATAAAACAATTGTTTGGAATTGCAAAAGAGGACTTTATAATGTTATTGGAAACAATAAATTGAAACTTTGGGGCGGAGGAACATTAGTATATTCGACAGGCAACGATATTAGTATTGCTCTTGCACAAAACACTAATCCAAAGTAGTTTTGGAAACAAAACATATTTTTGGAGTCAAGTTATGTTCCCTGTGGATAAAATAGAGTCTTCACTTCCTTCCCTTGGACAAAATTGTATTTATTACTGCAGCTGATTTACAAAAATATCAGACATTAAACAAACATTTTGATATTATAGTTTTATCGTCGGCGGCAACAAATGAAAACACAAAAAGTAACAATAACAATAAACATCACAAAATAGTTGGCATGTTTATTAACAAAAAATTTTTTGCAATTTTTCAAAATTTCCCAATGAGAAAAACCAAGTTTAATGACATTTTCAAGTTATTGAACAAGCATTATCTTTCGTTGAGTTCATTTTGACATTTCAGTCATAGTATAAGAGTATTTGGAATATACTTAACGATCTTATACTGAAAACGATTGACGAGACGATAGTGATAAAATTACGTGAAGCAAATTATTGACGATATCGTTAATGATAATCGTTTTGACGATTATCGTTTTGGAAATTACGGAATGACTCCCCAGCTGTTTAGTTAGCTTCCAGGGATAATATGATGGCTACTGAGGATTATTTTCTTTATATAGAGTGTTTTTGGTTAAAGCTGTCTTAAATGTGTAGATATAGTTGTTAAAGGACGTTAATACCGGATCTTTTAGGTAAATTCTTATTCAAATCTTTAAAGAATTTTAACACACAACAGCAAAACTAAGCACCATTTTTCAGTTAAACCTTCACCAAGCACCCCACAAAAACTCAATGGTCTAACTGTAATTAGATGAAACTGGTACATGGTCAAAATATACATATTTAAGGCTTAATTAATTTAACTCTGGAATTAAAGTACACAAAGTTGAACATTTTTAGCTAGCTTAGTTTTGTATTTAACATTTTATTACTCTTAAAACTTGTATCTGGACTACTGCCAAACCCTGTAAAAACCGATCAATAAAACTACACCACCCAGAAGTCAATTTGAAGTTGAGTCGAATCGCATTTTAAGGAAAGTAATTATCCAAAACCCAATCATTCCAATTAACTTATTTAATTGTTGGATTTAA
Source organism: Eupeodes latifasciatus (assembly GCA_920104205.1). Taxonomy (NCBI): domain Eukaryota; kingdom Metazoa; phylum Arthropoda; class Insecta; order Diptera; family Syrphidae; genus Eupeodes; species Eupeodes latifasciatus. The sequence continues at coordinate 41,658,515 of OV049924.1, forward strand.
ATCCACCATCAATTGTTGTTGTTTTTATTTTAAAGTATGTGCAATGTATACGAGTTGGTATATCTAGCAAATTGGCTGGCTGTCTCTTTATTCTAAAATCGATTTAGTTATTTTGTATCCAAGGCTCTATGTGTATCGACCTTAACGATTGAATATAGGATGGAATTAGATAGTGATGATTTCACGATCTATATGGAACCACTTGCAACATCAGCAGCTGATTGCACGGTTTTTCTTGTGAAATATATATACGAGTATCTACGTACCGTGCAACTTAACCACCAAATCAAATGGGAAAGTATATCTATCGGCAAGTCCAGGTGTACCGTAATGGGTTCTTATAAATAATTTTCCAGAAAACCAATCCACTCGCCATCGCCACTTCCAAGAGTGCACTTAATCTCAAAATATACTCTAAGACAACGACTACGACGACGACGAAGACGATGCGGTGCGGTGGTTGTGCCAGTCCTATAGTCCCAGCCCAGTATTAGCTTGCCATAGAGAGGTACCTATACAATGAGTTAGGCTTGAGCTCTGCGTTGTGTTGTAAGTGGCCTGGCCCTATGCCATATCTAGGCGAACGAAATCGTGTGCTACTCCGTCTCTGCCGTTTTGTTGCTTCCAAGTTCCATAGGTAATATCACAATATCGCTCAATTGATCGGGCGCGTGCTTGAGTTCGTGATCATTTTATGAAGATGGAAACTCATCCGAAATATAGCTCCAAAGAACGCTATATATGTACCTGAGACAGTATATAAGATGGAGTAAGTTTGGGGAGCCTTGCGGGTTCCGGTAACGGTTGGGGGTGGTTTAACCCGGTCGATATTTCGATATCCTCGTTTATATTTTACGATGGCTATTAGTTGTAGTCTGCTATATTGTTTCTACTCCGGCCATACGATACGGTATACAGAATACAGCATACAGCATACGGCTTGTTGTTGCATTGCATGAGCTCCTAAAATGAACTGGATTATCATGGGCTTCGTTATGGGTTCTTCGATTCCCTACAATGGCTTGGCATAGCCATCACCATTGCCATGGATATTCCGCATTCCGCAGTTGGATCTTCAATTTAACATTATTATTTCTCAAATTACGTTAAATCGTTGTAAGTTATATGAAAACATAACCGGTGTTGATATTGATGCAGTTCGGTTTTGCAGTGTTGCACTGCAACTTAAGATAGACAGACAGATGGTTTTGATGGTACAGCTTCTATATGCCTTATACCTAGAGCCTTATTTCTCTGTTGTGGCTGTAAGCTGTAAGTAAGTTGTGGTGTTTGATTGCATGCCAAAACAATCTTGCCTCAGGGCGAATGCGCGGGGGTTTGCACTCATTCATTTTCTGGCGAGAGTTTGCGGATTTTATTTCAGTGCAGTGCAGTGCAGTGCAGTGGTGGTTTACCGCATAAACTTTGGCTTCTGCAGGTGTTATTAAAGCAATCAGTTTGCAATTGTACATTTAATTTATGAGCTTCTTATTTGACATAAATAATAATTCATTCACTCCGCATAATCATAAGTAGCGTGTTTTACATTATTTTTAAATTTAAATACTTGTACTTATGATATCTTGAAGAAATTGAAGTATGATAGAGATGAGATGCAAAACAAAGATCCCAAAACTTTGTCTGACTGTATCCGAACTACAGTGCCTGATCATATGTAGAAGTAGTAATTGTAATTGTAATTGTAATTGTAATTGTAATTGTAATTGTAATTGTAATTGTAATTGTAATTGTAATTGTAATTGTAATTGTAATTGTAATTGTAATTGTAATTGTAATTGTAATTGTAATTGTAATTGTAATTGTAATTGTAATTGTAATTGTAATTGTAATTGTAATTGTAATTGTAATTGTAATTGTAATTGTAATTGTAATTGTAATTGTAATTGTAATTGTAATTGTAATTGTAATTGTAATTGTAATTGTAATTGTAATTGTAATTGTAATTGTAATTGTAATTGTAATTGTAATTGTAATTGTAATTGTAATTGTAATTGTAATTGTAATTGTAATTGTAATTGTAATTGTAATTGTAATTGTAATTGTAATTGTAATTGTAATTGTAATTGTAATTGTAATTGTAATTGTAATTGTAATTGTAATTGTAATTGTAATTGTAATTGTAATTGTAATTGTAATTGTAATTGTAATTGTAATTGTAATTGTAATTGTAATTGTAATTGTAATTGTAATTGTAATTGTAATTGTAATTGTAATTGTAATTGTAATTGTAATTGTAATTGTAATTGTAATTGTAATTGTAATTGTAATTGTAATTGTAATTGTAATTGTAATTGTAATTGTAATTGTAATTGTAATTGTAATTGTAATTGTAATTGTAATTGTAATTGTAATTGTAATTGTAATTGTAATTGTAATTGTAATTGTAATTGTAATTGTAATTGTAATTGTAATTGTAATTGTAATTGTAATTGTAATTGTAATTGTAATTGTAATTGTAATTGTAATTGTAATTGTAATTGTAATTGTAATTGTAATTGTAATTGTAATTGTAATTGTAATTGTAATTGTAATTGTAATTGTAATTGTAATTGTATTTTTTTGTAGGAATCACTTCTTAAAGCATATTATGATATTTTTACATACATATAAGTCTATCTTTATGAGCTTATTTTTTCTAAAAGAATCTTCATTTCTAAAAATTCATCGTCAAATCATAGACCAGGGAAGTTGAGGAATTGATGTTTTCATACTTACTCTACTTCAATTCAAGCTTCCAAGACTTTTCGAAACATAGCATGTTTTCAGGATTGCTATTATACACTTAAAGGAAAACATTTAAACAAAACCATTTAAATTTGTGTACCTTCCCCTTGAGTTTCTGGAGAACCCAAGAATATTCAAACCAAAATCTAAAGCTATTAATTTTATGGAAATATGTTGCAAACACGAGTTGAATTATGCATATAATGTTACTCGCTGCATACACTCGTACCAAAGCAACTTCATGTAGAAACAATTCAATAGGCGAGATATAGAAACTAAAGACGTAGTACTTCCAAAACGAGCCTCCGACATTTTCAATTCAATTTGGATCTCGTCCAGGATTATATCTTATCTGCCAACATATTTCCTTTCGGACAGACAGCAGCGAGCGTATAAATCTATCCATTCCATATCCGCGCACATACCGCATCGAATGCAACCAAAATATAGATTGGATATCATCTATGGGTAGGTTACCAATGTCCTAACTATATGAAGCTATACCTTACCTTACAATCTTACATACCTTGAGTTGAGCTGATTTAGGCTCGTTGTGTCGGTGGATGGGTGGAATACCTTATGCCTAGATAGATTTGTGGCCCATGGAATTTCTTTAAATTCACAAGTTTTGAATTCAATTAAAGATAAGAATTGGCAGTTTTAATTAAAACGAAGATTTAAATCCCCGCCATCACCGCCGCACCGTGCGCCGGCCGTCCGGACTAAAAGTGGGTGTGTGTATATATGGGTCTGATGTGATGCAGCTGTTCAGTTAAGTTACGGAAGGAGAAGGTCGGATAGGGAACTGAATCATGGTTATTATGAAAATTGAGAATCATGATATTGGAAAACTCCTGTAGCCTTGTTATAAAAAGGCAAAAGTTAAGGGCGTGCGTCGCAATGAAATAAACTTTAAGGGTGTTTTTTAAGTGACATTGATTGAACAATTTTGGCAGATGAACAATTTGTCATCTATTTTGTTAAAGTGACATTTGTCCTAATATGAACTTGTCCCTGCATAAAGAAAATTAGGTCAATATGTTTGATAGAGCTCAAAAACTAAGTCAAATCTGAATTTTTCGAATTCGGATAAAGTGATTTCATAATCCGGATCTTTCAAACATTTTGCAATCAAATCTTTTGTCTTACTTAAATTTAGTTTCAATTATATGTACATAAATGGTTTATCAATCTATAAGACCCCCTTTACAACAAAAGTAACGTAGGTCACCGGATGTTCATTCTTATGAAGTTCAGATTAATTCTCATATACCTAATTGACAGTTGAGTTACAAATTTTAAACTCACTTTATAAAATAAATTCGTATGCAAACTCAAATTATGACCCAATGAAGCTTGTTAAGCTAATGTACCGCCTCTTTGTTATAGTAAGTCGCGTCGTCGATCGGTCGGTAGTCGCTCGTCGTTTATACCTGCAGTAGGTACTTTGCCTATATGAATTTGCTTTTCTTCACCAAGCATAAAGTAGCAAATGATTATGTGAAATAATGGAGCTAATTTTATGCCGACAGTTAGCCCCAACATAGTGAACAATCTTGACTGCATGCCTGCTCTGCGCTGCGCTGCGCCCGAGACTTGCCATCAGAAGAGATAGACTAACTTGGCTCTGACTTCGCTTCGCTACCAACTTGATGGACAAATGAAAAGAACCGAAAAACAGATTGCACCGAATGACGGCCGTATCGCACGGCAATATGTTGGATGTTGTTGGTTATGTGCGCGGTGTGCGCCTGCGCTGCGCTGTGCTGCGCATGCGCACCGTCAGCAAATCATTAGGGCTTGTTTGAGTGCGCTTGCAAAGGCGAGAGTAATTTATCACTCGTGGTCAAACTGGTCCTTTTCGTGGGGGGGCCTCTCTTGACGGCTTGCGAAGTTGCGTTCGTCGTACAAGTATAAAGCGCAAGGAGATTGCGAAGCCAGCCAAGCCGTAGCACGGCAGCAACAAGACACTTCTGATTTCCGTACCCGTACCGTAGATGTAGCCTTATAAAAAATGAGGTTCAACGGGATTATCGCACACAAAACACACATATCGCGAGTGTATGTTAAATTCAAGCACCTCTGGCCATATAGTCGCTCTCTCGCTGCCCTGCTATGTAGCTAGCTGCCGAACTATGGCCAGGCCAGGCAAAGGCTTTGGGCGCTGAGGCTCATGCTGAAGCTGACAGACAGTTCCTTTGCGCTTTCTGGCTGCCTTCTTCGATATGAGCATTAATGGCCAAGTCAATGGAATCAGTGATCTGTGGTTGTTGTAGCCTTTTTTCAGACAGAGGGGCAGTTGTTGGATTTTGAACCTAATGAATGGTCAAATTGACAAGTATATTGCGTTTTAGCTGTTTTATTGTGGGAAATGTATAGCGTGCGAGATTCGGTAGCGAAAAAGCCAGTCAGCTCAGTGTCGTGATTTTGATAAAGTCAAGTCCAAATGTGGGTGGGCAAGAATGACAGTATGCAAATTGGTTACACTTTGGAACATTTTTGTATGTTTTTTGTTTCTTACCTCATGCTCCTTTTATAGGGCACATTTTGGTTATAGCGTAGATATAAAATAAAATATATTATACGCGCGACTATGAACAAGTACGAGATTTTTATCGAAGTTTGAATAAATAGCTTACGTGACAAAAGACTTGTACTAATAATGCTTTTGTGTAATATTGGATTGTGTTTATATGGACGAGATAAGTGGATTGAGATAAAATGTTAAAGAGTTTTTGAGAAAGATCAAAACGTTTAAAATAATTGAAAGCTCTATTGAGGGGGGGAATGGACTTATGGTCCACTTATGTAAATCGATTTTGAAAAGAATGAATATTTATAAGGGTATTTATATAGATATTTATCAGTAAATTTGGGCATACAACAATGTAAACAAAATCTAGCAGCAAGACTGCGACAGCAATCGAATGCAAGAATATTGTCTATTGTTTTCTAAAGTGTCCTTTTTTTTAAATATGTAATTTTTATAAAACATCAATGAACTATAACACCAGAAAATGACTTGGAATAGGGATGTCAAATTTGAAATGGGCACCCAAGAGGACAAAACAGCCCACAGGTTTTTCTCAAAACCCACCTTTGTCTATCAACTCGTACTTTCAGCTCTTCGCAATGAACATCGGGCGTTTAGTAGCTCAACTGATGATTGGGTTTCAAACCCTAGTGGAAAGCTGTTGGTGGTAGTACAAGCGGGAAATTGAGAAGGTGTTTCCACTAAGGCTTATTTACTTACTTAAGGCGGGCGGCGGCGGCGCGGCGCTACAGTTCTGTGTGAACTATGGCCTCTCCCAACAAACTTCACCATCTAGCTTGGTCCCTAGCTAGATGTCTCCAGTTTCGCACTCCACATTTGGTGCGGTCACATTCCACTTGTGTGCACCAGCTAATCCACGATCTTCCTCTACAGCGCTGTGCTTTGGGTGTGGATTCGAAGACTTTCCGGACCGGAGAATTGGTTTCCATACTTTCTACGTGACCTAGCCATCTCATTCGTTACATTTTTATCATTCTGACTAATTCCACGTCACCGTGCAAGCCGTACAGCTCGTCATTCTATCATCTCCTCCACTTACCTTGGCATATAAGGCGATCACGCAAAGAACTTCTCTCGAGACGACACAAAGTGCTTTCATCTTCTTTTGTCGTAGTCAATGCTTCTGCACCGTATAGCAGGACGGGGATGATAAGGACCTTATGTAACTACACTTTAGTCGCTCGAGAGAGAGCTTAAATACTCAGTTGCTTTCTTAGCTCAAAGAAACAGCGGTTAGCAATTATAATTCTTCGTTTGAAATCTGTTCTATTTTCCTTGTTCAATTGTTCATATAGGAGTCTAGGTAGACAGAGTCATCAACTACCACAAAGTTACGTCTGTCAATTGTCACGTTTTCATATTGTTGTGTTTTTTCCAGGATATGCCGTTATGTGAACTTTCCTGGTCAAAGACCATACCGGTAAGGACTACTCTGGTTGTTGGCGATGTGCTTAAGACGTTCACATATGCAGATAAGATTTTGTAAGCGATATTGAGTAGACTGATTCCTCTATAGTTGGTGCAGTTTTTCTTTTTTCAGAATAGGGCAAACAATACTGAGTTTCCATTCATCGAGCATGCTTTCTTCCGAATACATTTTACAGATAAGTTGGTGCATGCCCTTAACCAAATTATCTCCAGCTGCTTTAAAGAGCTCGACATTCAAGCCATCTGCTCCAGCGGCTTTGTTAGACTTAATTTTAGATATGGCAATCTTTACTTCGTCTAAGTGGGGAAGACAGGATTCTTGTCTATATTGAATGGATCATCCTGACATCGGAATTTGGTTCGTCGTCGACGCCGTTATACAGTCTGCAGAAGTGGTCCTTCCAAATCCTCAGCATTGACTGCGGTTCTACTATGATGTTTCCACTTTCGTCTTTGCAGCCTTCGCTTCGTGATACCTCTCCTTTTATCCAGACGGCAGCAGATACAGTTCCAGTAAGATTAAACTGTATTTAGAAAACACCTTGTAGGACTTCTACGACATATTTGAAGCTCAGCATTGAATGAAGCGATTATGCCATCACTAGCCCTTGCAGTTCAAATAAAGGACCTGGTCTTCCGAATGGAAGTCGTGCGTCTGGGTGACTTCCTGACCACCTAAAGAAAATTAAGTTCTAATACACGAACAAACCTCGGACACGGACGTATTTATTGTTGACAGCCCACACAAATGAATTAAGGACAACGAAGTTTGGATATGCACGTGGAATATTAGGTTCCTTAACAGATCACGTGCAGCAGAACAATAAGCGGATGTCATAGAGTGCTATAAATCAGATATTGCCGCCATCTATACTATGGTGACAGAGAAAACCAATAACGACTATTTGGAAGTGGCTTTGTCATTGGAGCCATTATTAGGCAACATGTCTTGAGCTATCAATGAACACCTTATGGTTATGACTATTCCATCAAGGCTAAATTCAGCAACATTAGCTATACAAAAGTAAAGGATAACAATACCAAAGATATATTGTCTTAGCTACGATATAAAATTGTCTTGGGAGATTTTAATATCAAGCTGCGATTTTGCTGCTTGGCAAAACGTCGTGGTAGCAATTACGCTTTTTGTACACCTCAACATTTACAAAGGAACTTAGAGTTCGCCACATCAATCTAAAATCAACCAGATTGACCATATTGCGATCAACGCTAGACACACTGAATGACCGAACTTTCCGACGAGCTTACATCGACTCGGACCACCAAATTTAGGTTTCCAGACCTAGGGCAAAACAGAAAGATGTTGGAAGAACGACTAGAATCGCAAGCGATCGGCAAATCTTTATCTCCAATCGAGGACGTTGAGAGGTTCAGAAGCAAAAATAAAGTCTGAAAGGTCTTCAAAGCAGCTGGAGAAAATTTGGTAAGGAGAATGCACCAACTTATGAACTTCCCATAGGAAGTTCTTGTAATTGGTCCGATTTGTCAAATTGAAAATTTTGAAATTTCTCGACGATTCAAGGTCCCTAGAGTCGAAATAAAAGATTTTTAGAGAGACGTTTGTGCGTGCGTGTGTACGTACGTTCGTACGTCCGTACGTTCGCTACGTTTTTTCGTCGTCCATAGCTCAAGAACCAGTAGAGGTATCGACTTCAAATCAATTTTGTTGAACAGATAATAACGCAGAAAGATGCAGAAAGGGCTCTCAAGAAAATTGAGCGAGTGGTTTTTTTACCATAGCAATTTAAAAAAAAGGTGTAAATTTTGGTTAACCCAAAATATCTCACGAACCAATAATGCTAGCAACTTGAATAAAATTTAATATAATATATTGCAACGTTATACCAAACACGTATATTTTTGGAAAAAATTCTAACTAAACTATTTCTAAATTCTAAAATATTTCTCACCTCAAAAATTTTACGAAGAAAAAAAGATTTTATCTCCAAAATAATTTTATGCAACGAGAAATAACGTTTTTGTTATCTGGAAAAAATTTTCAGAAAAATCGAATTGAGAGTTTAAAAAAACTAAAAACCTAAAAAAAAAAAAACATTTCTAAAAGTTGGTAAAAATTGATTTTGGACTCAAATATCTTTTCAAGAATTTATGATATTGGCTACAAGTTAATTTTATATTATAAAACAATATAGTTTTCAACTGTTGATGAAGTTTTGAGAAAAATCGAATTGACAGTTTTTTTTACAAAAAATAAAAAATCTAAAAAAATGACTAAATATCGGGTGATTTTTTTGAGGTTAGGATTTTCATGCATTAGTATTTGACAGATCACGCGGGATTTCAGACATGGTCTCAAAGAGAAAGATGCTCAATATGCTTTGACATTTCATCATGAATAGACTTACTAACGAGCAACGCTTGCAAATCATTGAATTTTATTACCAAAATCAGTGTTCGGTTCGAAATCTGTTTCGCGCTTTACGCAAATTTTATGCGTTTTTTTTTTTAAAAAAGTTCTCAAGCTCTTAAAAAATCACCCATTATGTATTTATTGTCCTCCATTGAAAAGAGGACATTGTTTAATATAATGGGTGATTTTTTAAGAGCTTGAGAACTTTTTTTTAAAAAAAAACCGCATAAAATTTGCGTAAAGCGCGAAACACATTTCGAACCGAACACTGATTTTGGTAATAAAATTCATTGATTTGCAAGCGTTGCTCGTTAGTAAGTCTATTCATGATGAAATGTCAAAGCATACTGAGCATCTTTCTCTTTGACACCATGTCTGAAATCCCGCGTGATCTGTCAAATACTAATGCATGAAAATCCTAACCTCAAAAAAATCACCCGATATTTGTAAAAATTGATTTTTGACTCAAATATCTTGTCAAAAATTTGAGATTATGGCTTCAATCTATTTTTATTTTATAAGAAATATTGTTTTCAACATTCGGTAAAATTTTGAGAAAAATCGAATTGACAGTTTTCTTACAAAAAAAAAAACTAAAAAACAATACTAAAACTTGGTAAACATTTCGACTCAAACACATTTTCAAAGATTAAAAATATTGGCTTCAAACTAGTTTTGTCTCACAGAAAATATTATTTTTGACATTCAGTATTTTTTTTATAAAAATCCAACAGTACGTTTTTTCATAAATAAACAAAACGTATAAAAATAGTACGAAAATTTGGTAAAAATTGATGTTCGGTTCTCTATATCTCGTGAACAACAGAAGACATTGACTTCAAAATAATTCCCTTCATCCAATTCGTATTTGTGTATATAGGAAATAAGAACTTTTAAAAAATGCTACTAAAATTGGTAAAAATTGGTTTTCAACAAAAAATCCCCTTTACTAAAATAGATTTCGAAATCAACTATTTCATTATATGCAAAATATTGTTGGTAATTTTTAAATTTTTAAGAATAATTCTACTGGCAAATTTTTTAACAAAACACGAAAAACCAATGAACCTTTGAAGCAACACAAATCGACAGATGGGTTGGGAAGTTATCAGTGTGGGTCGCAACCCAGGCTTTTTTTTGTAAATTATGATCGGAAGTAAGTATGTTCTATAAATGGAACCTCAAAAGGAAACCCTCATAACAGCACCAACTATATAAGGTAGAGGATTTTGATTCTTGAATGAAAGAATTTCAGAACGTCTTTCCGTGACAAAGTTGAGACGTGCGGCGCATAAGGTGTCTCAAAAATGTACAAGTGTTTTTTTTTATAATTAGCAAACACTAAAAGGGTTTTTTTATACCTTTAATATGCCAAAGACACAGTGTGAGCATTAGGAAAAGAGGGAAGGGTTGGATAGGAGGTGTCGGTGTGCATTGATTTTGAATTCCTGAACATTGCAATGACAGGGAAAGATAGAGCGTGGCAAGGCGTTCCACATTCGCGTAGTACGGCTTAAAAATGAATCTCTGTACTTCATATAGTACGGCCGAAGTTGGGCTCAAGGGTAAACTGATGGGCATTCCTAGAAGCGCGGGTATAACGGTTAAATTGTTTAAGAGGAGGAATGCAGCTGGCTATTTCACTAGAGCATAGTCCGTTAAAATAACGGTAAAAAAGGGTGATACATGAAACCTTGCGTCGATGTTCGAGTGACGTAATCGAGTTTATGATGTTAATATCACCAATCATTTTAAAAGCTCTTCTTTGTATACTGTCCAAGAGTCTTAAATAAGTTACTGGAGCACCAGCCCAGAGATGAGAATTATATTCAAGTTTCGGAAGTATATAGGTTTTGTAGGTTGTAGCCAGATCAGACGGAGAGAAAAATTTCTTGCAACGTCTCAAAAAACATAGACATCTTGCGGCATTTTTGGCGACATCGCGAATGTGATCGCTCCACAAAAGGTGGTTGCAGATGCACATTCCGAGGATGTCAAGATTTTCCGTTTCGTTGATGCAAGTGCCACTCAGAGATAGTGGCAAAGAGTGTTTATCTCGCTTTAACGATACAAGACAGCATTGCGTGTTCGAAGCATTAAATTCCACACGATTTTTTATTCCCCATTGTGCAATGTTGTGTAGGTCGGGATTTAATGACCTTATCATATTTTGCAGTTCCACATCCGAAGAGGAGGGTTGTGAGTCTGGGAACGAATATGAAAATCTAAAAGTGCTATCGTCCTTGTCTTTCTTCTAAATGGCCCCAACGCATATGTTCTACGCGTCATGTTAGAAAACACTTACCTAATTAAATACATCACTCAATAAATTTATGGAGATCACTTTACAGTTATTCAATGCCTTTAAGTGATTGCAGTAATCATAAAATTGTATTTATATTATTTCTTTTTTAACAGTCCTTATAAAACTTCCATTATTTCGGTATCCTCAATTAGATGGTAAAAGTGGCATCTAAATGCACGAACGTGTCTGATTGGTCTGATTGTAGGCGAGTAGGTTTATATCTAATGCTTGAAAAGGCGATTTGAAATTTGCCTCGACCATAAATTCCATCTTGTGTTCCTCTGAGTATAGGTTAGGTATACCTAACCTAACCTAACCTAACCCAACCACAACAAGAATTATGTGTGTAAAGTGTCCATTGTCAAAGTCACAATGTCCACTTTGGATATGCAATCAAATGAGGGTCTCTTGACTTGCTTCAGCTGATTGCTGAAATGTATCTCTTATAAGTTGTTGTTGTTGTTTTTGTTGAATTATTATGCCTCACAGAGATGGAGAAGTCCTATATAGCTTTTTTTTGAAATATACAAGAGTATCTACTTGGGGCTTGTAACTGATGTTGGACTAACATCTTACTGCTCTAGAAAATAAAAACGCAAAATAAAAGAAATTCCATATACTCTGAACTGTGTTTTGGACAAAAGCAAAGAGGAGAAAGCATCGCACGTACCTATAGCTACATTATAGACCTAGGTACTATTTCATCGCTTCATCTCGAGCTTCAGTTTATGGCGGACTGGACTCTTAACCCTCTATACGACGCGACGAGTGTATATACCGAAAACTGAATTCCAACGAGGAGGTGCCTCCTAATGAACAAGTCACGATCCGCATTTATAATTTATTTTGGTGAAAAGATACTCCCGCTGAATTTACCTACTTTGGGTGTGGGTCTAATTGCATTTTACCGTTTTTATAAGGCTGTTACCTAACTGACCACTTTATGCGATTAGTGGCAGTTTATCATTGCACAGGTTGTTCAGGTGGTCGATGAATGCATTTGATACAATATTTTCATTTTCGGCATTCAGCTAAAACCTATCCTGGTCTGGGCTAGCCTGGCCTGGCCTGGCCAGTTTGTGGCTATGGCTGTCGAGTCTGTGTCTGATGGTGACTTTGGGTTTCTCTGCTGTGAAGTGCCATAGGCTTTGACTCATTTACGGCACGAATTATATATCTTTTTTTTTCAACAAAACATAAGCACACTCTTGAGCCTCATTCAATTGAAAATGATTGTCCCCAAAGAGTGTGCGACTTTTTCAACCCGATGATGATAAAAAAAAAGGTCTTAACTGGGTGCTGGGTGCTGCTTGGGATGGAGTGTTGCATGCTGCTGAACCTACCGAATGTCTGGTGGCCTGACGGCTGCCTTGCAGTTTGATACCTATTTTCCTACATACAACAGGATGGTGTTCTTATTTGGAAATATTTTTCAAGTGAATTAGCTCATAATTTACCATTGGAATAGTGCGCGCTCCTCCCACGCTCTGGACTGGCTGGACGGACAAGCCTATAACAGTGCGGTTGGTATTGGTGGTTTTCGAGTAGAATAAGAAACGTGTCTTTTATAATATCATGCAATGTGCAACGCTGAATGCGCTCATTGAAACAAGTGAGCTCGAGGTGCTTTTTTTTGTATCTCTCGTTTTTCTGGGCTGCTGATGCTGATACCATAAAGCTGGAGCTGTACTTGATATGCTGGCTTGAGACTGGGATGGAGCTTGGCGGCTCCTTGGAATTATTTGTGTCTGAAATTAATTATGCCGCTTAGGGAAAACACTTGACTTAAAATGTGGACTAGCGTTAAATCATTTTGACGTTGTACTTGTGTTCAACTTGTAGAGCAAGATTTAATTTTTCAATTCAAAAGTCTGGTATATTCCGGGCTTAAGAAGGCGAGCGAATTATTAGGCACAGGTGTTTTTTCTATTTAGAAGAAAATAAAAGTAAATATGAATATAAAATATTATTTTAAGGTGCCGCATTTACATATAGCTGCGGGTTGAAGAAGAGTTATGGGTAAACGGAATAACATTAAAACTCAAAATCAAAACATGCCTCCTCAGCGACTGAAGGCGTTACGGAATTCTGAACGCATGTCTAATTTACTAATAAATTGGTTATGTTTGCTTGTTGTTGTTTTGAAATTTGTGGGACTTACATATATAATATGAATAATACATTGTATAAGATCCTTTCATAAATCTAATGGAACAAGGTGTTGAAAGGTCTCTAAAGACAGAAGCGAAATATAAAGCTTGTATTGCGTGGGTTAAGTGTTGAGAAAATACATATAAATGACACTTATAAATATTTTTTAATGGAAAACAAATTCGTGTTGAGTGATGGAAAAATTGAAATGTAAGATATTAGAAACCAGGTGTATAGTTTTTGAAAAAAGGAGCAGAAAACGATTTTTATAGGTGATGGAATTATTTATTGGGGGTGTATTATCTAAGGACTTAAAGAAGTTGTCATTAATCATACTTCTACACAAAATGTGTTTTTGCATTCCGAAACAAAAATATAGTCAAGTCACCATCTTGTCAATGGGGAAATTAGGAAACAACTTACATGGTCTTATGAAACCTACATGTGCAAATATAGTGTGAAATTAAATTCCGGGTCTTTCTTAATAGATTGCTCGATTTTGAAATATCCTCAATATAAGTGATTCACTTTTGTTAAAATCCCCAAATTGGTTCTAAAATCCCTTCCGCCACCTGGAAACACCACACCTTAAGGGTTCAAAACCTTAAACAACGTATGCTAGAGGAATTAATCAATCTTTAGCTCTACAGGAACCTTGAAATTATAGAGTGCGGTGTTTCCAGCTTTACAAGAATCAAAAGCAAGGAACTCACGTTAATTATGAGTTAAATCCACGTGACTTTGAGCGTTGTTTTTTTGCATGTGAACAATAATTGCTCGAGGGGAAAAAAAAATTTTTTTGATCGCATCCCGATAAATGATAAAAAATAGATTTATTTTAGCAGACAAAAGATAAAAAGTCATAAGGACTGCCCAGTCAAGCCTTACTCAACTTTGTTGGTTTGACAGAATATTCACACTGGTATTTAGTAGAAGTAGATTTGAAACTATTTGTTATCAGTTGTTGAAACTGAGAGAAACTGTTTCAATAAAACGAGTCGAATAAAAATAAGGGTAACAAACTTCGGATCTGTACGTAGAATGTACGGTTCCTTAATAGGCCACGTATAGCCGAACAGTTAGTGGAAGCCCTATACTGCTGCAAGGCAGATATAACAGCCATCCAAGAAGTTCGATGGGTTGAAACGGGCAAACGCGAATTAAAAGACTGCGATTTATTCTACGGCTATTGCTATGGAGAACAATGGCAGCGACTTTTTGTCACATACCCCAACAGAGGAGAAAGATGGAGACACCAAAGACATATTCTTCGAGCTCTTGGACAAGAAATATGAACAGTGCCCTGGCTGTGACATTAAAATTGTCTTAGGAGTTTTTAACGCCAAGCTGGGAAGAGAAGACATCTCTGGTGGCACAGTCGGGAGATACAGCCCAGAGAGAAAAAACTAATCGAGAGAGTCAAATTTCCTCGTCTCCGTCCCTTTGAAACCTTTTACTCTCATTTTGTATAGCGTGTTCAATTCGTATCAGTGTATACATGTTTTCACCTCGGAGAGCAGAGAGAGAGAAAAAACTTCAGTTGAGAGATTGAGACATTTGGCATTTCTCGCTCATTTAATTTCATTTCATTTCATGGCTCATTTTTATATAAGTATAATTTCACTGTACACTTTTATAAACATATTTGTTTAAATAATTTGAAAAACCCGTAAATTTAACACTTTTCCTCAAAAACGTTTTCACAAATTAATTCTAGCAACAAAATTTCGTTTGTCAATAAATTTAGGTAAACGTTATAACGGTAGATTGTGGTGAATTTGTTTTCCCTTCTCTTTCTCTGAGTTACAGATAGATGGCATTAACAACCAAAACAAGAAAGGATGTGTTCAGAAAGAGTGTAAGGTTTTTTAGACTGCACTTTAGTTGTCTATATTATAACATGTTTTTTATAAATGTATGTTATGTTTATTTCAATATTAATACCTTAACTAATAATTTAACTACTGTTTTATCTAAAATATACTGCATTGAATTATTTTACATTGAATTATAAAAGGCGGAAATAATAAAGTTCTACAGTTTACAGGGAATTTTTATATAAAATATCTATACCTTCTGCAATTGCGGTATCAATCGATATTTTCTGGAACTTATTATTAACGTTACATTTATTTGTCATGAATAACTTTTTCAACTTTTTTATACACCATAAAAATCAATTATAAAATTTGGCTGTGATAATAATTACTTGAACACAGCATTTTCTATGTTTATAGTTATTCAGGTTTAGCCCTTAACTTTAATTTGCATTTATTTATGATTAGCCTAAAAAGTTTAGCAAACATCTATGAATAAGCCACAATGCATTTTCAGAAAAAACTGTAGTTAGAACTTTCCCTCACAGATTTTAAATTGTCGGTATATAACTGAAAGATAAGATATAAATAGTTAGCCTATTCGACTTCAACGAAGTGAAAATATGTAGCTATATCGAAACTGAAGTCCAACAAAGCTGCTGGAGGTGACGGCATCGCTGCCGAATTATTCATAGGAGCAGGCGATGACTTGGTAAGAAGCATGCACCAGCTCATCTGCAAAATATGGTTGAAAGAAAGCATGTCCGATGAGTGGAATCTCAGTATAGTTTGTCCAATATTCAAGAAAGGGGACTGTGAATTGCGCTAACTACAGAGACATCAGTCTCCTAAAAATCGCGTATAAGTTTCTTTCTGTCATATTATGTGAACGTCTGAAGCCATTCTCCAACAACCTAATAAATCCATATCAGCAGTTCTTTGGACTAGGAAAGTCCACCATCGACCAAATATTCACATTATGGCAGATTTTGTAAAAAACAAAGAAACTTAAAATCGATAGCCACCATCTCTTAATCGATTTAAAAACCTCATATGACAGCATCTTTAGGGAAGAGCTTTAAAGAGCCATGTTTAATTTTGGCATCCCTATCTAACTTATTCGTTTGTGCAGAATGACAATGGAGAATACACGCTGCTCTTTCAAGGTCGAAAAAGATTTAACCGATGCATTTGATGTCAAAGATGTCATGCGTCTTCTTCAACATTGTTCTGGAAAGAATTATGCAAAACTGAACCGTACACACTAGAGGCACAATCTTCCAAAGGTCCATGCTATTACTCGGATATGCCGATGATATTGACATAATTGGAAGATGAAAGCGTGATGTCAGTGGAACGTTTTTGGGCATTGCGACGGAAGGGGAGAAGATGGGTTTAGTGGTCAATGAGGGCAAGACCAAATATATGCTGTCATCAAAAAAGGACATTGAACAACGACGTCTTGGACAAAACGTCACCATGGACAGCTATAACTTTGAGGTGGTTTAAATCAACATCTATAATACACTCATCATCCCGGTTCCCATTTATGGCACTGAGGCCTGGACCCTGTCAAAGAAAGATGAGAGCGTCTTAGCGTGCTTCGAGAGCAAAAATTCTTCTAGTGATTTCTGGTCCCGTCTGCATAGTATGAAGAGTGAAAGCGAAGATACAACGAAGAACTGTAGGCGCTTTAGAGAGACACTGACCTGGTTAAAAGAATAAAAGTCCAACGACTTAGAAGGGACGGCGGCGGCGTAGTAGAGGAGGACTGCGACTCAAGTAGCGCCCCCAGGTGGGAGAAAATCTGATCGTCAACAGAGGATGCCATTCTTAAAGTATGTTTTCAGTTGAATGGTGGAATCAACATAAATTAATCATCAATGGCACTCTTTGTTGACATGACCACAGCATTCGATATGGTTGACCACGATTTATTACTTCGAAAACTGTATTGTGCTGGTTTCAGGGGCTTTACTTTTGATTGGTTTCGTTCTTATTTAAATTTAAGAGAACAAAAAGTGTGCGTCAAGGGATCTTTTAGTGAGTCTAGAATTTTGAAAAATGGGGTTCCACAGGGATCAGTCCTCGGTCCCTTGCTATTTTTAGTTTATATTAATTCAATTTTTGAAATGCAACTAAACGGATCACCCCCTGCTTTTGCAGATGATATTGCCCTGACATATCAGTGCAACTCAAATCTTGATTGCATTTCAAAAATCTCTGAAGACTTACAAACGTTAAGAATCTGGTTCACTGAACACAAATTAGTAGTAAGTGAAAAAACCAAGTTAATTTCTTTTAAAATTTCATCAAATGAGATACACGATTATAATCTGTTTTTTGACGCATATGATTGCAAACAGTTTTGCTTACCAATTCATAATTGTGGAAAACAAAATGTTGCTTTAAACTCTTCTTGCTCTTCTTCCTGCTTCAAAATTGAATCAGTGCAGAATTATAAATATCTTGGAGTGCTCATTGATTTCAAGTTAAATTGGAAAGATCATATAAATTCAATAAAATCTTATATGTTGCTTGTTATACGTAAAATGTATCTCCTTAAAGATTTGTGTTCGAAAAAGTTACTTACCACATTTTACTACGGGTTAGCACATTCCAAATTGCAGTATGGAATTACAAGCTGGGGAGGTTCGTATTATAGCACTCTTGAATATTTGATTACTGGTCAGAAGCATTTGGTTAGGATCGTTTGTAACAGAAATCGCTTTACTCATAGCTGGCCTCTCTTTAAAAAATTAAATATCTTACCATTAATACACCTTTACATATTCATGGTTTTAAGAGAATTTTTTAAGCAAAGTGGCAATATGCCTATAAGATATTCTCAAGCTTATAGTCTTCGTGTAAACAATATGCACTTTGTATGCATACCCACTGCTTACAAAACACATTTCACTAAATTTTACACCTTTGTAGCCCCTTCGGTATTCAACAAGCTTCTATATTTTATTCGAACAATTTTGCAAAATAAAGTATTCATTAAAAAAATAAAAGACTGGTTATTTACAATGGACATTAACTTAATAGAAATTTTACTGAGAAGTTTATCTTAATTGCAATTTATTTAATGTATTTCTTGTTTTAATTTTGTATAATTTATTAACTTTATAAAAATGTATTATCTTGTTTAATCTTATTGTCAACTCAAATATTGCCTTGGAAATCTATAAATAAATAAATAAAAAATAAATAAGTAAAATGTAAAATAAATAAATGTAAAATAATAAATTCTGATCGTCACCCCACATCAGATAGGTTTATAATTTTATAATTTGTATTGAAATGTCATTTCACACTAACTTTCTTGAGTTAAAAAATAAACATTATTATTTGATTCTCTATATACTTGCATATTTATATTGTTTATCTGTATTTATTTTAGATGAAAGAATTAAATAAAAAAATAATCAATCAAAAATGCATTATATATGCACACTTTTGTTATTTTTCTTCCATGCTCCATTTTAATAACTTCAAACTGTCAGCTGTTTTTATTTCTTTTTTCATAAGGTTTTCAAAGTTTTACTGAAAAAAAAAGATAAGTCCAAACCTTGCTCTCATTTTAGGACACCCTAAGATTAAATATCTTATCGAAGCTAGCAATCAACTAGAGCATAACCATGCGTATATTCCGAATTATTGGTCTAGACAAAGCCTTAAGCTCTTTTTTTATATTGTATTTTGTCATTCATTTCATTATCATACATTAGATCACAAGATTTATTGTTTATTAACTTTTGCCAACTTCCTAAAGTTATCAGCATATTTTTATCCTAAGCCTTTTTGAGAGTGGCATAATATTTCTTAGAGACAAAAGTCAATAGAAATACTCGAATGTCACTTATTGATTATAATCATATAACGAATTCATACAATTTTATAATCATATTTTTTAAGTCAACGTCTATTCAACCAATGTGACAGAGCCTCTGGTCGTTTTGTCACCAAAGTTTTCAATGTAATTTATTGATTTTATCAGTTTTATCGATATTCCAGAGAGGCTCAATAGTATCTACAAATAAATGCATTCAGCTCTGTACAGTCTACCAAAATGACAACAAAACAAATCGAACTTAGCCTTTGGCTAAGATATTTGCTATACATATGTAACTTTGTGACACTGCACACTGACTATAAAGATTACGTCTCGAAATTGGATTGATCACTTGAAGATTGATCACAGCAATTGGATTGGATTTTATCGACTCAATAGCACACAAAGGCATGAGTCAATCTAAATGTATACACCTAGATATAAACGACTATACCTAAAGCTATGCGCTACCTAAACCAAAGAGTTTGTAACAAAAGACCAAAACACACCATCAGCTTCATCAGGGGGAGCCAGCCATAAGATAGACAACTTCTATATGTACCTACTTCTATTCAGATTTACTCTGCATTGAACTGGATGAAGATTCCAAGTGACCACAGTGGGACAGTCTTTTGTCCATACACGTTTGTATTTCTTTGTGCGCAAATGACTGGAACAAATTACCATGCCATGCCATGCCAGCCATGCCACGCCACCATCTGAAGAAGTGATGGCTTTTTCTTGAAATCTGTTTGCACTATTCTACAGCTAATCCACGTCGAAAATCTTGTCAGCCATAGTATCCTGCCATTTGGAAGAAAAAGGGTCCACCTATAGAATATAAGATAGAGATACCCCCACTTACCTTACTGTGTATAGCTGACTTCCCTTTCGTCCTCTCATTCGACAGAGACGACTCGACGGACGTCGACAACGACAACGACGATCACTCAAAAAGAGGAACTAGCTTCTGTGTGTGACAAACCCGATTTCTCAGCTTAATCTTGGTGTTCGCATGTCCAGAGGCACTATAGTGCGAGGATTTTTATCTGACAGATGGTCTTTGGTATCTCTATCGCAACTCGTGCAAGTCGTCCTTCATCTTATATACAATACTCCTACGATATACTTTTCTTATACTTAAGTGGCGGCATCTGTATGTACAAACATCTAGACATATATGAATATAATGATATTGTAGGCGAAAGGCGATTGAAAAGGTGATTTGCAACCTACTATGACCATTAATATTTTTGTTTTGGTCTTTTTAGGTTGTTACCTTTCCCTTAAGGAAGGTATTGGATTGGTGGAGGAAAATGAGGGCATTTTTACAAAATATAAAATTATTAATTTGCAGAAGCTGGATCTATACACTTTTCCTTGTCTTTTGATGCATTTACACGAACTTCTTCAAAAATTAATAAAATAAAAAAGTGCGTATACGCCCTAGTGTACTTTTTAATATCTTTATTTTTTGTTTTAATCTTGAACGAATTAAATTTGGCCATTGTTTTGTTATTCTATGAGTCTTTAAGGAAAACTTATGTGGCCCAACTTTGACCAAAATTGCTTAAGCCCATTGAAGAAAATATCAAAAAATTTTAAGCTCTCAAATGTTTTGATAATTTATAGCAATCTTACATGATTTGAATTAAATGTTATAACAAAAAGATAAACTCTTAATAAATATAATCTTGAAGCAAACACTTACGACTTAGCTATGAGGCTAATAGAGTTTCAATGCACAAATGGGTTTGATGGCTAGAGTATGGTCATTGTCAACCATGTCCATCTTTTGTATGCAGATGTTCTGACTTCATTTAGCTGGTTGTAGTTCATTCACATACAAAAGTTAAAGTTTGTTCCTGTGAAATTTTGTCTATCTTAAGTTTAGAACACATCATAAATTACAAACTTTAAAAAGGAAGAAAGATTTTCTTTAATGTAACATTGACATACATTCTGAAACAAAATTAATATCGGTTTATAATATAGTTGAATTCTATTTTGATGATGAAATATTGAGAACACATTTTAATCTTGGGTATTTGAAAATAATATTTTATTTTGTGTTTAGTTCTTCGGTTTAGTTGTTCTATCCAGAATATTTTCTTCTTTATAACTTATCATAGTGACTATAAGAACTTTCTACTGGTTTTCCATTTAATAGAGGAAGGCAAAGCTTTTAACAATGAAAAACCATGTCAACTAAATGACCACAATATCCTTTTTGTAATGTGTTCCATAATTTGAAGATATTCTTTTGTACGTCTTCGATAAACTCAATAATTGTATCTTACATAGGTCTTGAAACGCTTCGATTGTGAAGCAAAGAAAAAAGTCTAAAGTTGTCAAAAATCACAAGAGCTCTGTGCCTAATTGTACATATTTCGAAGAGATTACATAGTGTGGAAAGTTGTGCTTATGTAACACGTATCGGCCAAAATTTCTGGTAATAGATTGATTTGAGTTCTTGTGTTATCTGAACTTTTAAACCCAAACCTTAGCACTTAAGGGTTTATACAAAAATACGATATAATGTCGTTTTTTGGAATATCTTCTACTTCAAATTGGTAAATTGGAAACGAAAAGATTATCACTTGGATGAGGAGAGAGGCCCATGCAAAATTTCAGAAATGAATGAAATATTTACATTTTATGGTTGAACAACATTTATTTATATCGTTTTCTTACATTAGTTACTACTATGTGCGTCTTTTCGGATATAACCTCTTTAAGACGGTTTGGAATAGAAACATTCAATTTTTTGTACTAATCACATCAGGAAATTTAGAACCAGGAATCACGAAAAGCTTCGATTAAGGTGTTCTTGTATTCAAAATGTCTGCTACCTTCATAAACCTTACGAGAATGCCATGGCCATACGTTTTCAATTATGTTAAAGTGCGGTGAAAATAGGGGACATGGTAAAGTTCCAGGTTTTTTGATTAAATTAAACTTCGAACAACCTTCGAACTGATACTGGGGGCATTGTCTTTAAGAAAAATCCAAGACAGAAGTAAAAAAAAAAAATGTCTTTCCAAAATAAGCTCATTCTTTCTCAGATCATGGAAATACAATTTGAAACTTACGGGGCTGTCAAGGTCAAGACAATGCGTTTCCATTCACTGCTCCAAGTAACATGCTCACTGGCAAAATTCATCCATCCGATTCTCCCTGTGTACTTGCCGCTCTGGATAGTATCACTTTTTTGTTTTATCCTTTGAATCATTGTTATCCTGGCTGATACTGAGCTTTTGGCCTTATTTTAGTCACTGGTAGAGTAGAATTTGAGACAAGCCGTAGAATTAACCGCTTTTCTCATGATTTTGTTTAATCCTTTTTAATTTTTCCCATATTTTTATTGATCGGCAATATGATTGTTAACCCCTTTCTTGCTTCTTTTAAGTCTCCTTTCATGTTCTGAGAGCCGTTACTACTTGAAAGTATCTATTTTTGATTTTCTGTGGCTGTCAAAGTCTTTCCAGTTGTTTTCAACACTTTTAACACTCTTTTGGGTATTCCATATAGAAACGTTTCCAAAATATCGCACTTGTAAAATCCTGCACGGAAATATTCGCAATCATCCTCATCCAAGTGAAACACCTTTTTATACGCTTTTTTAGTAGTTCAATATTTGATATTGAAAAATTCGAACGCTCGTTTCTAATTTGACCTTCAATTTTATGTGACGAAATATGAACCTATTCACAGGTAGGAAACGTTTCCAGGTGTAACAAAATGTGGTGTGCGAGTATTTCGTTTTTTTTATTATTGACGTAGAATAACTTGTCAAATATCAAAAGTTGACAGCTGGCTAATTTAAATGAAACTTCTTATCAGAAAACCCTTAATTTCTACAGATATTAATATGAATTTAAATCATTAAAAATAATATTCAGATAAAAATAAATAAAATACAAACACAATCCTGGCCTAATTTTATTCTATAATTAATTAAAAGTTTTTTAAAAATTGAGTATGAAATACTGTCAATAGAAAATACTTAGGGTGGTAAAAAATTGAAATCATTGTTCTTGCTTTAAATTAAAAATATATATTGATTAGTTGATAAATTTAATATTCCTTAGCAGCAATAGCGCACTACATTATCGACATTTTTAGATTTGTCGGCATATCTAAGACATACATCATGTACTAAATGTTGTATTATCAAATTCAACAACCGCATTTCTTTCCTATAAGAATTCTTTTTCCTATAAAATAAATATGTTTGTAATGTTACTATAAATATTTACTTGAGTCATTTGAATAACCACAAAAAAAGGTACTTTATTCTTTTTCACTTGATGTGCTCAATTTCATTTTTCTTTTAAATAAATAACAATAGAATATTAAATTATTTTTATAATAATTGTTATTATTATTATTTTTGTTATTATTTGTATCATCTCAAAGTTTATGAAAAAAACGACTCTTAACAAATTCCAAAAAGTAAAAGAAGACTAAAGAATGTGTTTTGAATAAAAAAAAATTAATTAATGTTAATAATTTATGTATTGCAAATAACTTTTATGTTGCAGTATGGATGTAAGAATTAGCATTAGAAATTCTTAAAATTTTGTTAATACAAATTTAAAATAAAAAAGAGGATGGGATGCGACCCACACTGATAACTTCCCATCCCGTCTATCGATTTGTCTTGCTTAAAAGTTTGTTTAAATGTATCAATTCTTACCAAATTTGCGTTCTATTTTTTGTAGATTTTATTTTTTTTATGAAAAAACGGACTGTTGGATTTTTATAAAAAAATTATTGAATATAAAAAAACAATATTTTCTGTGAAATAAAATAAGTTTGAAGCCAATATTTTTAATTTTTGAAAAGCTATTTGAGCCGAAAATCAATTTTTACCAACTTTTGTTAAATTTTCTTTTAAGATTTTATTTTTTGTAAGAAAACTATCAATTCGATTTTTTTCAAAATTTTACTGAATGTTGACAACAATATTTTTTGAAAGATAAAAGTAGTTTTAAGCCAATATCTCAAAGTTTTGAAAAGATATTTGAGTCGAAATTCAAATTTTACCAACTTTGAGTAATGTTTTTTTTAGGTTTTTATTTTTTATAAAAAAACTATCAATTCGATTTTTCTCAAAATTTTACCAGATGTCAAAAACATTATTCTTCGTTGCACCAAATTGTTTTGGAGATAAAATCATTTTGTATACGTAAAATTTTCGAGGTGACAAATTTTTTTTTCAGTTTTTTTAATTAAAAAAAAAAAAACTGTTAACTGGATTTTTTTCCAAAAATATACTTGTTTGGTATCAAGTTACAATATATTATATAAAATTTAATTCAAGTCTCTAGCATTTTTGGTTCCTAAGATTTTAGGGGTAAACAAAAATTTTCACCTTTTTTTTAAACTGCTATGGTAAAAAAACCAGTAGTTTAAAGCCAAAATCTCAAAGTTTTGAAAAGATATTTGAGTCGAAAATCAATTTTTACCACCTTTTATACATTTTCTTTAGGTTTTTATTTATTGTAAAAAAAACTGTCAATTCGATTTTTCTCAAAATTTTTCCTAATTTTGAAAACAATATATCTTATTAGCTAAAATTAGTAAGATGCCATTATCTCAAAGTTTTGAAATGATATTTGAGTTGAAAATCAATTTTTACCAACTTTTGTTAATTTTTTTTTAGGTTTTTATTTTTTTTTTAAACTGTCAATTCGATTTTTCTCAACATTTTGCAGAATGTTGAAAACAATATTTCTTATAAGATAAAAAAATTTGAAGCCTTAATCTTAAGTTTTTGAAAAGATAATTGAGTCGAAATTCAATTTTTACCAACTACGAGTAATGTTTTTTTTAGGATTTTATTTTTTATAAAAAAAAATGTCAATTAGATTTTTCTTAAAATTCTATCATATGTCAAAAACATTATTCTTTGTTGCACAAAATTATTTTGGAGATGAAATCATGTTTCAGTCGTACAATTTTCGAGGTGACAAATTTTTTTTTCAGTTTTTTTAAATTATTATATTTTTTAATTTATAAAAAACAGTTAATTGGATTTTTTTCAAAAATATACTTATTTGGTATCACGTTACAATTAATAATATAAAATTTAATTCAAGTCTCTAGCGTTATGGGTTCATGAGATATTTAGTGTTAACCAAAATTTTTACCTTTTTTTAAACTGCTATGGTAAAAAACCACCCACGAAATTTTCTTGAGAGCCCTTTCTTCATCTTTCTGCCTTATTATCTGTATAACAAAAAGTATTTGAAGTCGATATCTCTTCTGGTTCTTGAGCTATGGACAACGAAAAAAACGTCGCGAAAGTACGGACGTACGTACACACGCACGCACAGACATCTTTCTAAAAATCTTTTATTTCGACTCTAGGGACCTTGAAACGTCGAGAAATGTTAAAATTTTCAATTTGACAAATCGGACCCATTACAATAACTTCCTATGGGAAGTTAATTATTTCTTACTCGGTTGTTGCCTTAAAAATGTAGTATTTATTTCCCATAGAAAGTTATTGTAATCGGTCCGATTTGTCGAATTGAAAATTTTGACATGAACAAAATTGGTGGGTGGTTTTTTTTTTTACCAAAAACCCAAAATATTTCACAAACCAATGACTGTTGAGACTTAAATTTAATTTTGTATTATATCATGTAACGTGATACCAAACTTATATAATTTTGAAAAAAAAATAACTTTGTTTTTTTAATCAAAAAAACTGACAAAAAATAAATTTCACCTTAAATATTTTACGAACAGAAAATGGATTCATCTCCAAAATAATTGTATGCAGCGAAGAATTACGTTTTTGAATTTTAAACAAAATTTGAGAAAAAACTAATTGACAGTTTTTTAACAAAAAATAAAAACGTAAAAAAAATTTGTGGTTTTTGACTAAAATGTGTTTTCGAACAATTTAAGACAATGTTTTCAAACTAATTTCTTCTTATAGAAAAATATAATATTCAGTAAAATTTTTATAAAAATCCAACAGTCAGTTTTGTCATAAAAATTAAAATCTACAAAAAATTGTGAAAATTGATTTTCGATTCTCGATATATCGTCAGTAAATGAAGGTATTGACTTAAAAATGATTTCATTCCGTGCTAAATTTTCTTAGACAAATCAAATTTGTATTTTTTATATAAGAAATACAAATTTTAAGGAAATGCTACTAAAATTGGTTATCATTGGTTATCATTGTTTTTCTACTATCATCATATATGTATATAATATATGCATCATATGCCAAATATTGTTGTTATTTAAAAAAAAATTCAACTGACAATTTTTTTAACAAAACACTAAAACCTACAAAAACAACTAAAACTGATAAGAAATAGTCTTCGACTAAAGTATTAGGAGAACAAAGAAGAAGAACAAAATATTTTACTTTTGGGACATAATCAGAAAACTAATAAATTAAAAACAATTTTTGAGTAGACTTTCAAGACTAACCTCACTTCTCGAACAAAACATACTAAGATTTTTGGTAGGTTAAGTAGTCATTTATTTTCAAATGATCACTTTTGAATATTTATGAGGTCTTTGTTTGCCCGGACAATCCAATCATCCCTAATTCTCTTAAAATATAAAGGAAAACAAATAACAAATTAATTGGTCTACAGAAGCCTCTGAGGAATTATGTTTTTGGATATGGTTACAATAATTCTACTTTTCTATGCTGTTGGAAAATAAGAACTTGAGATACATGCATTTAAAATGGCTTCAAATGCTCAATAATATTTGGTAAAATCAAACGTATACATTTTGGTAAGATATCATCTTTACCAGATTCATTTGATTTAACTGAATTTAGAGCACTAACAACCTCGATATCTTACACACAGTGAAAATAATTCATTCAGCGTTACCCACCCCAGATTCCAATTGCACTAGGAAAATAATCAACTTTCAGTACTCGGTATGTGTATCACTGATCACCTCTTATGGAATGATCACATATTCAACATTGCCAAAAATTCTGCTAGGTGCTAAGGATTCTTTCGACGGTGCAAGAAATGTTTCACCCCTTTTGATATAGCTGTAATTTACAAAAGCCTTCATTCGTCCAAAACTTGAATATAACTCGCATAGTTGGGCAGGTGCCCCTAAAACGAGTTTGAGTCTTTTAGATAGGATCCAAAAAAGAGCTTTGAAAATGATTGATGATAGAACTATAACTATAAAACATTTACATCACTTGAACACCGTCCCAATGTTTTATGCCTTTAGTTGTTTTACAGATATTATTACATACAATGTTCTGTCTAATTAGCCAGTTGCATTCATCCCTAAAACAATTCAGTCAAAATACTCCCACTTTTAAGAATGTTCATCAGTTTATTATTGAGCTTAATTTCGTTCGTACTGTCAAGTATAGAGATTACTTTTTTAATCGCACACCGAGAATGTGGAATGCTTTCCCCAACTCTATGTTTCCCTCTTATTTACATATTAAGAACTTTAAGACCAATGTTCACCGGTTTCTCCTCTTAAATCCGTCCCTATTTTCCTAACGCTCACACTATGTTTAAATATGAACACATACATAAAGGCTGTTCAAAAACCCGTGAGTAAATTATACAAAAAAGAGGCTGGGATGCGACCCACACTGATAACTTCCCATCCCGTCTGTCGATTTGGCTTGCTTAAAAGTTTGTCTATATGTATTAATTTTTACCAAATTTGCGTACTTTTTGTAGATTTTATTTTTTTATGAAAAAACAGACTTTTGGATTTTTATAAAAAAAATTATTGAATATCGAAAACAATATTTTCTGTGAAATAAAATAAGTTTGAAGCCAATATTTGTAATTTTTGAAAAGCTATTTGAGTCGAAAGTAAATTTTTACAAGTTTTAGTATTGTTTTTGTTTAGGTTTTTATTTTTTGTAAAAAAAACTGTAAATTCGATTTTTCTCAAAATTTTATAGAATGTTGAAAACAATATTTCTTAAAAGACAAAATTAGTTTGAAGCCAATGTCTCAAATTTTTGAAAAGATATTTACGTCGAAAAATACATTTTTACCAACTTTTATAAATTTTTTTTTAGGTTTTTATTTTTTGTAAAAAACTGTCAATTCGATTTTTCTCAAAATTTGCCCTACTGTTTAAACCAATATTTCGTATAAGTTAAAATTAGTTGGAAGCCATAATGTCAAATATTTAAAAATATATTTGAGTCGAAAATCAATTTTTACTAACTTTTGTTGAATTTTTTTTAGGTTTTTAATTTTTTGTAAAAAAACTGTCAATTAAATTTTTTTTTTCAAAATTTTACTGAGTGTTGAAAACAATATATTTTAAAAGATAAAAGTAGTTTAAAGGCAATATCTCAAAGTATTGAAAAGATATTTGTGTCGAAAGTCAATTTTTACCAAGTTTTATTAATTTTTTGTTTAGATTTTTATTTTTTGTAAAAAACTGTCAATTTGATTTTTCTCAAAATTTGTCCTAATGTTGAAAAAAATATTTCTTATAAAATAAAATAAGTTTGAAGCCATAATCTCAGGCTTTTGAAAAGATATTTGAGTCGAAATTCAATTTTTACCAACTTTGTTATTTTAACCAACTGTTAGGTAATTATTTTTTTCTCAAAATTTTATCAGATGTCAAAAACATTATTCTTCGTTGCACAAAACTGTTTTGGAGATGAAATCATATTTTAGTCGTAAAATTTTCGAGGTGACAAATTTTTTTTTCAGTTTTTTTTTATTTATAAAAAAACCGTTAATTGGATTTTTTTCCAAAAACATAATTGTTTTGAATCATGTTACAATATATAATATAAAATTATTATTATCATTATTATTATTATTATAATAATTCAAATCTCTAGCGTCATTGGTTCATGAGATATTTAGGTTTAACGAAAATGTTCACCTTTTTTTTAAACTGCTATGGTAAAAAAACCACCCACGCAATTTTCTTGAAGTCGATATCTCTTCTGGTTCTTGAGCTATGGACGACGAAAAAACGTCGCGAACGTACGGACGTACGGACATACGGACGTACGAACGTACGGTAATACGGACGTACGAGCGTACTTACACACGCACGCACAGACATCTTTCTAAAAATCTTTTATTTCGACTCTAGGGACCTTGAAACGTCGAGAAATGTCAAAATTTTCAATTTGACAAATCGGACCCATTACAATAACTTCCCATGGGAAGTTAAAGATACATTTAATTTAATTAATGAATTTATTGATTAAATTTTTAAGCACTACACAAAACATTATTAAAGCAATGAAATACTTCTTGACTTTCGTTTTCTAACAAATTATACTCATTTTATATTCTCGAAAAAAATCTCTTAAAATCTGTTTTAATATTTAGTTTTTATTATCGTCTTAATTAAAATCTGCTTCATCATAGAGAAATAATATTTTTTTTTTTTCGTAAATACAATTAAATTTGAATAAACGTCATAGGAAAGGGATTTTTCTGTCATTAAATAAAAAAAAAAAAATATATTAAATTAAGTTAAACCAAAAACAAAGAACATTGCTACACAAAATTTAAATAATGAGAATTCATAGGAAAAATCGACTCATTGTACGTAGGTTGACAGCGTCGGAGCGGTTTTATGCGCTGTAACTGACATTGATGGCTGACCACCTCCAACTTGTGAATTTACCGTATATCTACGGACAATATAAAAAGGCTTTCATTAAAACCCTAACACGAATTATATTTCTTTCTGAAATACTGCAGTAAATAATATGTAAATAAAAATAACATAGCATAAAATATCCCAACCAAAACCAAAAGCCATAGTTCCACTTTACCAAGTAAGCACTAAGCAGTCTAAATGTAAACCTATAAGTTGTAAGCGGAAGTCAATGCTGACATTCAAATTAAAGACTTGAGCAAAGAAACATTATTTTAACTAGTAAATTATAATATTGCTTTTTGCTATTTAACACGCAATAAGTTCAAAGGATTTTTTCTTAAGGACACTTTTCTTTTTGTAGGGGAAACTAGGGAATGTGTAATTTTGAGGGAAAGTAGTGTTGAATTGCAAAAACGTCTCAATTATTATAAGAGGCGGACATTTTCTTAAACTTAAAACTTAAAAAAACTAACTGACCGACCATCAAAATTATGAAGCATTTTCTAAAGTCTTGGTCATGCTGTACAAAATAAAAAAATGGGACGTGGTATCCACCCACTTTCTTGTACAAGGTACATATATGTTAAAATTATCACTTTGAAGTGTTGTAGAGTACTGACATTCACTACAGTGCAGTTTTTTTTAGAAATTTTGGGAGGGATCGATGCATATATCTATAAAGCCTAAAAAGTGACTTGAAAAGCAAATTTTTTCAAGTTGAACTTATCGTAAGAGGTGTGATATCGAACAACTCATAAAAATAACAGATATTTACTAATTAAGGTTTCATTAATGGTGAAAGCCCCACAAGAATAAGTCTTAAGGGTTCAAATCACACAATCACCGCTCGCGAAGAATATTGATTAGGTATTTCTTAAGCTGTGTAGCACGCAGCGTAGCGATATCCTGTTGAAACCGTATCATCATATTGTTCATATCATCTATTTCAGGCCATAAGAAGTTGGTGATCATCGACTTATATCAATCGCCGTTGATGGTGATCGCCTGGCCAGCATCATTTTCGAAGAAGTACAGACCAATGACTCCTCCAGCTATAATTCCATACTAAACAGTAACTTTATTTCGATGCATTTGTACCTCGTGGATTGTACGGCAATTTTGCTTATTCACGAACCCTTTTATTTAATATTGGGCTTCATTGCAATAGATGGTTTTTCGACCAAAATGGGTATCAATTTTCAACTGCTCCAAACCCAATAGGCGAACACTCGACGCAACGCTGCGTGTGTTATCACTATTGGAAAACATTTTATATATGACTACTGGCAAGCGATTTAATGAGTTTATAGAGTATGAATCAAAGGGGCATGCTCTGCTCTTATTCCAGGATAACGTAATTCAGAATGTGAGAAATAAAAAGTGTACTGTGAGGTTAGATGTTGACCTTTACAAAGGCTTTTGATTTGCTTTAGCATAATGGTCTTATTTGCAAACTAATTCATATGAACTTTCCGAATTTTCTCATTAAGATTATTTAAAGTTTTTTAAGCAATAGATCAACATCGATTTATAAAGGATCTGAACACACAGATTATTTTCTAGTGAACTCAGGTGTTCCTCAGGGATCGATATTGGGACCATTGTTGTACAACATTTTTGTACAAGATTTTCTTTTTTCATACCCCATTTCCTATGAACCTGGATCTTTGTATTATGCTGATGACACAATTATATTGGCAAGCAACGCTCGACCAGTCTTAGCTCTTAACAAAATTGACCGTAGGCTTCCGCTTGTAGAAAATTTTTTAAAAAAATGGAGATTGAAAATCAATGCAGGCAAATTCGGACGCCAGAGGACATTATCTAGCGGTGAAAGAGAGCGAATCCTTGAGTCTAAAATTAAATAACTTCGTGATTCCATTACGATCGGAAAAACAGTATCTATAGGAAAACCGATTACTTTTTAATGAACACGGTAAAACAATTCTTAAAAAGGCGAGGATGGTAATAGGGTCATAAACAACTTTTTTTCAAATGTACAAAACGATTTTAAGACCGATCCTAACATACGGTTTGTACTTGGTTTACAATTTCACCTAGTGGAGCAAAAGAATTGGAGGTTTTTGAACGGAAAATATTGAGATTTTGCTGTGAAATATTTATAAAGCTAGGTACGTAGTAACTCAGGTTACAAAAATAATTGTTGTTAATATTGTAATAATCGGCTTGGTCCGATAATTAAAACTTATTTACACTTGTAAATAAAACACAAATTTACTTTGTTTAAATCGCTCCAAGCTTATTTATTC
The DNA here is from genome assembly GCA_920104205.1 of Eupeodes latifasciatus. Lineage (NCBI taxonomy): Eukaryota > Metazoa > Arthropoda > Insecta > Diptera > Syrphidae > Eupeodes > Eupeodes latifasciatus. The sequence continues at coordinate 41,690,635 of OV049924.1, forward strand.
ACCACTTTCAATTATTACTCTTTAAACACAGTCTTTACTTTCAATTATTACTTTTCAAACATAGTCTTTACTTTATCGCAGTTCACAATCAATAATCACCCTTTGCTTCCGAGCGCCTATTTTTATACCTCAAATCGGTTCGAGAAACTACTACGTTGTTCTCGATGCTTAACGAAACGAGTTCTCCTCTTAATCACTAGATGTTGCCCCTTCGAAGTTCTTGTATGCGCTGAATGTTCTCGATGCTTAACGAAGCAAGTTCTCCTCTTAATCACTAGATGTCATGTTGCCCCTTTGAGGTTCTTGTATGCGCTGAATGTTCTCGCTGCTTAACGAAGCGAGTTCTCCTCTTAATCACTAGATGTTGCCCCTTCTAATCGTTGAATTTTCTCGATGTTATTCTACTATAACATATTAAATATTAAATATATTAAAAGAAATAAAGAGTGTATACACATTACAATATTATGAATTATCAAATAGCTAGATCTTCTTTCTATGAAAAATGGAACGGATAAGTGTTCTTAAAATAAGATCCCTAATGGACTTAAATGTCAAGGACAGTTTAGTTGATAAGTATTACTTACCATTAGGGTTATCCATAAATATAAAATTTTATATTAGGTGGACCTCTTTAGTTGTAATTTTTAGTTTTGCCATAAAAGAGTATAAAAGGTATTGTTCGCCTTGAGCAAGCGACCAAAAATAAATGATAATTATTAGATACATCTCTATAAACGTTTAAAGAATTTTAAATATTCTTTAAATTGTATATCTATTAAGTCAGGCATACATATATTTAAGTCGACAAAAAAACCTAAAAGACTGTAAATGAAATTGTACTCAGTTTATGTGTCTCAATAAAGTTAACTTGAAATTGCAAATAACCGTATTTTCAATTATACTTTCTCATTTTTTTTTTACGACAAACTTATTAACCAGGGGTGGAATCGGCTAAGGTGATAGTTGACTATCATTTTTTTGATAGTCAAATTGACTATCATTTTCATTCCGTCTGTGTAAGATGATTCAACTCAATTCAATTCGATTGAACAATTTCAGATTCAAATTGTCAAAATTCGTTGTTGCCTTGGTGAAATTTTAAATTGATTCTTATAAAATATCTAAATAAAAGTATCAAATTGGCTGATTTTGAATAAAATTCTTACTTTTCTTGCTTTTTTTCGAATGTCATAAGCTTTGTCGGTCACAGGAATGTGTTTTTTTTAAAGAAACAAAGCCAACTAAGAAAATTTTCCAGTCGTTTGTGTAAGCGTCTGGTAGCTCTATTTAGAGTAAACATATTTGTTTGAAAATGACTATCAAATTTTTTTGTGACAGCTTTTTATGTATCAATTTGACTATCACCTTACGTAGATCAAATTCGAACATTTTGATTGTCATTTATCAACAATCACCTTAGCCGATTCCACCCCAGGTCTACATATATTTTTAAACATTTGTGTTTTTGTTGTGATATTTTATTTTAGTAAAACTTAAACATTATCAAAAATCATTAAGTATAGTGATCTCATATAAAATTATTAACAACTTGTTTTTTTTTTTTTAAACTTAAAACCAATTTACCCAACTTTCCCCTATCACTTAAATACACTAAATGATTCACTGAACCATTGGACATTAACAAAATTCAAATCAAAATGTATGAATAATTCTGCAAGATTAAGAACTCATAAATCTTTTTTGATATAGAACCGAAAATCTTGACATGATATCGTTCCAAAGCTAATTTTCTGACTAATAATGAGAATGGTTCTTTTTGAGATTCATATTATAAAAGTGTCAAAGTGAAAATGGTAACGAATTTAAAAGATTGTGTTTTGTTTTTAAACTTTTTTAAATACTTATTAATTTATTAATCCTTTTTAATTTTGTACAGAAAAATAAAGAATATTATTCAGTCAAAAACTTTTATATTAAAGAACAAAAACACTGATCATTCTAATGGAACGAATCGAGACTTTAAAAAGCCACGTTTTCAAGAAATTAATTATATTTTATGCATAATAACCCCTCACAAGAGCCTCCATATCCCTCTTTTGTTAAATTGAGTACATATATAAGGAAGCCCTGAGTTCCCTTTTGCAATTCTTACCATTTAAGGAAACAAAAGCGAAGAAAAAAATAACAGTATTTCATGCTTCATAATTTTCACGATCCATAAAACTCAATTAACAGCTCCTTTCTATACTAACAAAAACTCAATTCTAATTTATTTTAAGCGCAGGACGAAAAATGTTCAAACATAAGGACAACTGTTATACCATTCACAATTTCACATTCAAAAATAAAATAAGGAAAAATACAAAAACATTAAATAGAAAAACAAAATGAATGAGCAAAACATGATAAACATTTTCTTATACAAAATGAAAGTTTAAAAATAAAAAAAAAAACAATGAAAAATAAATAAAGCGTAGCTGCTCTAAAAAATTTAAGCAAAAATGAAAAAGCAGTTAACGCGCTGAGCAGTGAGCCTGAGCTGGGCATCCATCCTTGGTCCTGAGTAAAAGTCCTAGACAAAAAGAAATATATACTTATGTATATAAAATAAATACAAAGTAAAAGACTAAACGATAAAGATGAGGAGGTGATTTTGTTGTAATGGTCATGTAATTTACTCGTAAGATTAATGCGAGTACATTCAGCTGAGCATATACAACGCGAAAGTGCTCTGTTTTTTTGCCGCTGCTTCTGAAGCCCTAGCCTTATTCCCACGAATAGTCCTGCTCCTGACGGCGATTCGAGATGCGGCTCTGCCTCTGATGATGGTAGAATAGATGGTATTCCTTTTCGTGTTTAATGGACAGACTTTAATTTCCATTTGCCGATTTTCTTTGCTTCTTGGAAGATTTTTTAAAAAAAGCAAAAACGTCATCTAGCTCGAAAAAGGGACTTAGATTCAAGAACCATAAAAGAAAAGCTTTAAGAGAAAAACGCTAAGAAAAAAAAAATTCTACTTAAAACGAGATCCCTTAAACAATTATTCAACAATTCATTTTCTACTATAAACCTTCCTTTCCTATACCTACCTATTCTCGCGCAACTTGTTTTTTAGCCTTAATCATTTGAATGAGCTTGAATTTTTAAATAACACTGACGACAACGAAAGACGACAGGTGGTGCTGTTACTTCTGCCACTAAGCATTAAGCAATGCAATGCTGCAACTGTAACTGTAAGTCCTTTTGCATCGGGAAATGGGAAATTTCAAATGCGCGTTCTCTAATGTCCGTTTTAATGTTGTTTTTCTTTTTTAATTTTGTTTTTTATTTTATTTCCTGATGCCATTAGAATCCTTCGAGGAACTGCTGGCTGTGTCTCTGTGTATTAATTCAAAATGTCAATGCAAGTTTTTCTAATTTAACATTTTTAACGATAAGAGGAATAGTGTTGTTTTTCTTTAGTTTACTATGTTCGTTAGTCTTGTATTATGCAGAGGAGCAAGAGGAAGATTCATGCCAAAAGGGATTTGTTATTTATGTAGGTTAAAGGAAAATCATCTTTACTTTTCTATTCCCCTGTTGGACACGATGTTCATAGTTCATTATTACATTAACAGAGAAAAACAACGAAAAACGAAAAATAAAATTACATACCCACCTGGAAAAACTTATCCTTCATACATATTCAAGGAACTAAGGAACTTTAATAGAATTAATGGTAGATGCAAAAAAATTAGTCAAGAACCAATGGTCCTTGCAGAACAAAATATATAGGACAGTCGATTATTTCAAAGGGATCTTAAAAGGTTGAAGCTTTTGAGACATATGTACATGGTATCCCTGGAGAAATCTAACATTTTGGGATTATTAAATTTATATTTAGAAAAACTTTTATATGGAATTTATACTTAGAAATGTAATGTGGTATTAAAATTTTATAAATGGGACGTTTTTTTGTAGATTAAAGGGTCAACAATGTATACAAAAGAAAATGTATTGAAAAAATAACAATATCATAGTTAAGCTTTTTTGGTAACTACATTTTTTTAGATTGAAGAGTATCAATGTGCGTATAAGCGAGGGTAGATTATTGTCAAGGAATAATTCAACTCCAATAACTGTGAGTGCTTTTCGAATTGTAGAATTGGTAGGCTTCCAAAATAAATTTTACAGCCGGTTAGTGTAAATTTATAGTACTGCACCACGATTCTTATTTGTTTACATTTCGTTAAGACCATAACAACTGAATATTTAAATTGTTCTCTACCATTTCGCGAAATTAAATACATAAGTGTTTCGACAAAATTTTTATTTTTTGAAGTTCAAACAAACATTTTAATTTTAAGATGCTTTTTACGAAGTAATGATTTGTCATTATTTTGCTACGCATACGCATATCTCAAAATTGATATTTATTTAAATATCGTGATAAGACTAAGACATTTTTCGGAAATATTTTATTTTTAAATCAAAAATAATAATATACCTACAACATTATAATTATTGGAAATAAGATATTCTATTCGAAAAAATTCCCATACATGCATTTCTAAGGAGAAGGAGAATATTAAACCACATTTTTTTTAACACAATTTAAAGAAAAACGATTAAAAACATGTGGCCTAGTGAATTTAGTCAACAGAATTTTATATACTTATGTTTTGGTATATTTTGGTAGAGAAATTTTGATTTAGTTTTTGTATATTTTGATAGGAAAATTCTGATTTTTGAGTTGTGTTTGGAAAACTTATTCTTTTAAAAACCTTATATTTCCGAGTGCTTAAAATAAATAAATTGGGTGGCGCAACAGTCCGTTGAGAACTAGGGCCTAGTGACTTACAACTCTCAACCATTCCTTTGTTCGAGTACTGTTGTCAGGGATGGAGAGGACCTACAGTTTTACGCCGAATCCGAACGGCAAATTTGAGAAAGCACTTTTCATGACAAGAATTACTCTTGGAGAATTTGTCAATTCCTCGCAAGAGGCAGTACCCGTGAAAAAAACTTTAGATGGCATAGGATCGAACCCAAAACCTCTGGCATGACAGTCCAACGCACTAACCATCATGCCACAAGTGCTTCCAGAAGCAAATTTCTAACACCTTGTTTTTTGTTTGTATTGCTACCTGGAAGTATTTAACTTCCCATAGGAAGTTACTGTAATCGGTCCGATTTGTCGAATTGAAAATTTTTACATTTATCGACGTTTCAAGGTTTAAGGATGTCTGCAATTTAAAAAAAGGTGAACATTTTGGTTAAACCTAAATATATTACGAAATAATAACGCTAGAGACTTGAATTAAAATGTATATTCTATATATTGTAACGCGATACCAAACAAATACATTTTTATAAATAAAAAAAAAAAAACTGAAAAAAAAATATTTGTCACCTCGAAAATTTTTTGATCAAAAAATGATTTTATGTCCAAAAAAATGTTGTGCAACGAAAAATAACGTTTTTAACATCTAGTAAAATTCGACTTTCAATTTTGAGAAAGTCGAATACACAGTCTTTTTTGCAAAAAAAATAAAAACCTAAAAAAAAAATTAACAAAACTTGGTAAAAATTAGTTTTTGATTAAAATATCTTTTCAAAACTTTGAGAAACTTTAAATTAATTTTATCTTTTAAAAAATATTGTTGTCAACATTTAGTTAAATTTTGAAAAAAATGGAATTGACAGTTGTTTTTAGAAAAAATAAAGACCTAAAAGACATAATAAAAGTTGGTAAAAACTTATTTTCGACGATTATTTTGAAAAATTTGAGATTATTGCTTCAAACTAATTTTGTCTTTTAATAAATATAGTTTTCAACATTAGCTAAAATTTTAAGAAGAGTCAAATTGACAGGTTTTTTTACAAAAAATAAAAACCTATAAAAAGCATTACTAAAAGTTGGTAGAAATTGATTTTCGACTCAAATATCTTTTCAAAAATTAAAAATATTGGCTTCAAACTTATTTAACATATATCACAGACTATTTTTGACACTCAGTAAATTTTTTATAAAAATTCAAAAGTGCGTTATTTTATTAAACTTATTATTGTGGGATGCGACCCACACTGAAAACTTCCCATCCCGTCTGTAGATTTGTCTTGCTTAAAAGTTTGTCTATATGTACATTTTTACCAAATTTGCGTACTATTTTTTGTAGATTTTATTTTTTATGAAAAAAAAGGCTGTTGGATTTTTATAAAAAATGTACTAAGTGTCGAAAACAATCTGTGAAATAAAATAAGTTTGAAGCCAATATTTTTAATTTTTGAAAAGCTATTTTTTTAGTATTGTTTTTTTTTTAGGTTTTTATTTTTTTTTGTAAAAAAACTGTCAATTCGATTTTTCTCAAAATTGTATCGAATGTTGAAAACAATATTTCTTATAAGATAAAATCAGTTTGAAGCTAATGTCTCAAATTTTTAAAAAGATATTTACGTCGAAAAACAATTTTAACAACTTTTATACATTTTTTTGTAGGTTTTTATTTTTTGTAAAAAAAACTGTCAATTTGATCTTCTCAAAATTTTACTGAATGTTGAAAACAATATTTTTTAAAAGATAAATTAGTTTAAAGCATATATCTTAAAGTCTTGAAAAGATATTTGAGTTGAAAGTCAGTTCTTACCAACTTTTAGTAATGTTTTTTTAGGTTTTTATTTTTGCGTAAAAAGCTGTCAATTCGATTTTTCTCAAAATTTTACTGAATGTTGACAACAATAGTTTTTTAAATATAAAATTAGTTTAAGGCCAATATCTCAAAGTTTTGAAAAGATATTTGAGTCGAAAATAAATTTTTACCAACTTTTATTAACATTTTTTTTTAGGTTTTTATTTTTTGTAAAGAAAACTGTCAATTCGATTTTTCTCAAAATTCTAACTTATGTTGAAAATAATATTTCTTATAAGGTAAAATTAGTTAGAAGCCATTATCTCAAATTTGTGAAAAGATATTTGAGTCGAAAATCGTACGCACGCACGCACAGAAATGTCAAAATTTTCAATTTGACAAATCGAACCCATTACAATAACTTCCTATGGGAAGTTCAAATATCTACAAAAAATAGTACGCAAATTTAGTAAAAATTGATGTTCGGTTCTCGATGCCTCGTGAACAATTGGAGATATTGACTTCAAATTAATTGCATTTATCCAATTTTTATTTGTTTATAGAAAAAATACAAATTTTCAAGAAATACTACTAAAATTGGTAAAAATTGTTTTTCGAATAAAAAACTCGTTAGCAAAATAGATTTCGAAATCAAACTATTTCATTATATGCAAAATAGCCTCTTTTTTTAAGTTTTCTCAAGAATTAATGAAACGGTTTCAATATTTTTGTTCTTCACAAGTTCTTATACTGTCTTAATAATATTTAATATTTTAATATACACATTTTTTTTTCAAAATTCGTGCTCTCAGAAAGGGGTAAACATTTTTTAACGGAAATCAAATGTAAAACGTACATACATATATGTATTTATAAAATCTATATAATTTTATTTACAAAATTAATTTAATAAAACGCTCTAACGATTTTCAAATACAAAATTTGAAAAATGAAGGTTTTCTTCAGATATAAAATAGCATTTAAATTTTTGAAAGAAACTTTTTTTGCATTAATTATTAGTAAACATGAGCAAGTTCGTACGACCCAGTCATGCATTTAATTTTTTGAACAATCATATTGTTCAAATGTTCTACTGTTTAACATATATGGTTCTTAATTTATAGTCCAGAAAAATTGAAATTCGTTTTTATATTAAATGAAATGGTTAAAATTCGTTTCTCATTTTTGAGAGTCTTAATTAAAAACTTTAAAAGAAGGCAAAATTCTAATAAGCTTTGTTGAATGTCTAATATTTTATTTGCAGACGAAAATAACTAAACAATTTTGCACAAACTCTTTCCAAGAAATAGATATATATAGATATAGACAAAGATAAAGACCTGCAGATAAAATAATTAAGGATATGCTATACTTTACTCAAGGTTTTAAAAAAAGATTCAAAACTTTTAACTTACTTTTAATGTTTTTAAACAAGTTTTTTGAAGTTGGTTTGCAAGTTCTATAAGACAACTTTTTCTAATAACTAATACAATAGAAGAGGTACAATTTGATGATGTAGGGTAATGTTTTGTATTCATTATTAAAATTACATTTTTCAAAGATATCTGAAATGCACTTTTTCTTATTTTCTTATGGTTATACAATACACTATAGGTAAAAAGTTGTTAGGGTTTTAAGTTGGAAAATGTATTTGAAAAAAAAAAATGAAAACGCTCCTATCAAGCATAAGGCTGATAGTAAAAGGACTTGACACACATTTTTGAAATCAGGAATTTTGTTCTGACTGTTTGATGTTTCACTCATGAAAAGTTGATTTTCGCTCATTTTCGAATGGTCACCTCCGCCCAGGCTGAAAAAAAAGAGGCTGGAATGCGACCCACACTGATAACTTCCCATCCCGTCTATCGATTTGTCTTGCTTAAAAGTTTGTTTAAATGTATCAATTCTTACCAAATTTGCGTTCTATTTTTTGTAGATTTTATTTTTTTTTATGAAAAAACGGACTGTTGGATTTTTATAAAAAAATTATTGAATATAAAAAACAATATTTTCTGTAAAATAAAATAAGTTTGAAGCCAATATTTTTAATTTTTAAAAAGCTATTTGAGCCGAAAATCAATTTTTACCAACTTTTATTAATTTTTTTGTAAAAAAAACTGTCAATTCGATTTTTCTCAAAATTTGTCCTAATATTGAAAACAATATTTCTTATAAATTAAAATTAGTTAGAAGCCATAACCTCAAATTTTTGAAAAGATATTTAAGTCGAAAATCAATTTTTACCAACTTTTGTTAATTTTTTTTTTTCGGTTTTTAATTTTTTGTAAAAAAACTGTCAGTTCTATTTTTTTCAAAATATTACTGAATGTTGAAAACAATATTTTTTGAAAGATAAAAGTAGTTTAAAGCCAATATCTCAAAGTCTTGAAAACATATTTGAGTCAAAACTCAATTTTTACCAACTTCTTTTTTATTTTTTTTTAGGTTATTATTTTTTGTAAAAAAAACTGTCAATTTGATTTTTCTCAAAATTTTATCAGATGTCAAAAACATTATTCTTCGTTGCACAAAATTGTTTTGGAGATGAAATCATATTTTAGTCGTAAAATTTTCGAAGTGACAAATTTTTTTTTTTCAGTTTTTTTGATTTATAAAAAAAAACCGTTAATTGAATTTTTTTCCAAAAATATAATTGTTTTGTATCACGTTACAATATATAATACAAAATTTAATTCAAGTCTCTAGCGTCATTGGTTCATGAGATATTTAGGGTTAACCAAAATTGTCACCTTTTTTTTAAACTGCTATGGTAAAAAAACCACCCACGCAATTTTCTTGAGAGCCCTTTCTGCATCTTTCTGCCTTATTATCTGTATAACAAAATTTATTTGAAGTCGATATCTCTTCTGGTTCTTGAGCTATGGACGACGAAAAAAACGTCGCGAACGTACGGACGTACGGACGTACGTACACACGCACGCACAGACATCTTTCTAAAAATCTTTTATTTCGACTCTAGGGACCTTGAAACGTCGAGAAATGTCAAAATTTTCAATTTGTCAAATCGGACCCATTACAATAACTTCCTATGGGAAGTTAATAAATGGGCTGAAAATAAAATCCAGAAAATTTGAAATAACAGTGCGTATGTCTACATATACTCGTATATTAGCATGAATTTTGATTATTACTCTACTCCCAAAATTTGCTGCCGCGTTTTAGACTTCGAATTAAAGGCAGCTGTAACACTCCAAGAAAAAGGGTGATTTTCAGCTATTATCTTTTCGGCAAGACTAGTTTGACAGCTGACGCACGTTTCGTGTTTCTTTTCATTGTCAAACATCTTCAATTTGGTCCATAATTTAACCATGAATCGTCTTACAAACGAACAACGCTTGCAAGTTACTGAATTTTATTATCAATATGCGTGCTCTGTTAAGAAAGTTCATCGCGCGCTTCTTCCATTTTATGGTCAGTTTAATCGACCTACTGAAGGGACTATTCGGGCTATTGTGACTAAATTTCGCACCAAATCTACACTGGTGGACATTAAACCACCAACACGTTTACATAGAGTGCGAACTGAAGAAAATATCGCAGCTGTATCGGGCAGTGTTAATGATGACCATCAATTATCGATTCGTCGCCGTTCGCAGCAATTGGGCCTCTGTTACTCAACAACGTGGAAAATTTTGTTGAAGGATTTAGGTGTGATGCCTTTCAAAATACAGCTGGTGCAAGAGTTGAAGCCGAACGACCTACTGCAACATAAAATTTTTGATTTTTGGGCTCTTTTAAAGTTGGCCGAAGATCCACTTTTTTACCGAAAAATTGTGTTCAGCGACGAAGTTCATTTTTGTATCAATGGGTACGTAAATAAGCAGAATTGTCGATTTTGGAGTGTATATCAGCCAGAAGCATTGCAAGAGCTACCAATGCATCCAAAAAAGTCACTGTTTGGTGCGGTTTATGGGCTGGCTGGTGGCATCATTGGACCGTACTTCTTCCAAGATGATGCGAATCGTAACGTAACTGTGAATGGTGAGCGCTACCGTGAGATGGTATCCAACTTTTTTTTGCCCAAAATGCAATTTGCTTGACATGTGGTTTCAACAAGACGGTGCCACACGCCACACAGCACGCGCAACAATGGGCTTATTGAGACTAGGCGAGTTCGGTGAACATTTTATTTCACGTTTGGGACCGGTTAATTGGCCGCCTAGATCGTGCGATTTAACGCCTTTAGACTATTTTTTGTGGGGCTATGTTAAAGCTCATGTCTATACAGACAAGCCCGTTTCAATTGACGCATTGTAAGACAACATTGAAGCATTTATTCGTGAGATACCGGCCACCATTTGCATAAAATAATTTTCAAACATTAAGTTATATAAACCGTACTATCGATTCAAATAAATACTTCATGCATTTTTTTGAATTGTATGTGTTTTTTTTTTTGAAAAACTTTCCTATAGCTTTTAAAAAATCACTCTTTATATCCGATTTAAAAAGCAAGACTCCTTTCCGAAAACAAGAAATTCATTAAATTTCTTTAGAATTGTAGAAGTACTACCAATAAATTATATAATAAGCGTTATTTAATTAAAACGAAGAATAACTCTTGCAAATCGCTGCTTCTTTGGACTTAGAAGGCAATTGAGAAGTAAAGTCCTCTCTCGAGCATCTAAAATCACCATCTATAAGACACTCATCATCCCGGTTCTCATTTATGGCGCTGAGGCCTGGACCCTGTCAAAGAAAGATGAGAACGGCTTAGGATGCTTCGAGAGAAAAATTCTTCGGATGATTTTTGGTCCCGTACGTATAGATGGAGAATGGAGGAGAAGATATAACGACGAACTGTACGGGCTGTACAGCGACACGGACCTAGTTAGCACAATAAAAGTCCAACGGCTTAGATGGCTGGGTCATGTAGAGCGAATGGACATCAACGCTCCAGCCCGGAAGGTCTTCGAAACCAATCCCGAGGGACGGCGCAGTAGAGGAAGACCGCGACTCAGGTGGCGCACTCAGGTGGGAGACAGCTAGCTAGGGACCGAGCTGGCTGGAGACGCATGTTGGTTGAGGCCCAGGTCCGCCCCGGACTGTAGCGCCACCTTAAGTAAGTAAGTAAGTAAGCACTATTTAATTCACCACCACGAATCACTAATTGGTTGTTAGTTTTCGGTTATCATTTTAAATCAAAAGGTTATGGACGTTTTCACATCAAGCGATTTAATAGTAAAACTTATTCCTTAAGCATATGTTAAAAACATTAATGTCAAATTTTCCTCTATATTACCCCTCTTAATAGTTTGGTTAGGTTTTGTCAAAGAAAAGGGTACAGTTTACACGCTAAGTTTAAAGTACTTAAATGATTTATAAATACATACCATATTTTAAAACTCTACAATATAAAACCCAATACACTAAAAGCCACAAAAATTGTCCCACTTATGTAGATTTGTTCAACGCAAATATTAACAATAACAATTAATATGTATATGTTTTCTGCTAGACCTAACGTCTCATCGTCATAAAACCTACAATTTATTATGTTGAAGAACTTTTACACATACTTTATGAAAATTTCTTTGAATTTGGCTTTTAAATGTAATCTCATACTATAACATTGATCATTCCCTTCCCTTCCCTTCTCTTTCCTTTTTTTATAAAGGGAACAATGTCATTCAACGTTAAATTAAAATTACCATAAATATTAACAAAACGTCGCGTAGTGTGTAGGAGCATAAAAATACTCGTACCTTTTATCATAATCAATTTGTCACATTTACATTTTTCCATTCTATTAAGATAAGCAGCTAAGAGTATAGACCTAACCATTTGTTCCCCACTGTATAATAGGTGATGCCTTCCTCCTCCTGTCTATTTGACAAATTTGAATATTTCATATTTATATTTTAACAACCAAACGACGACCTAATTAAACTAATAAATGTTCCCATATAAATATCAATAAATCAAGACCTAATATATGCTTTGAATGTTTAGAATAAAGATTTATCTATCCGCATTCGCACATATTCAGGCTATTTCTGCGAAGTTGAGAAGTGAACATTCTTATGCTAATTTATTGGTGAAATATTATTCTTCTGTGACTATGTATATGCGAGACGGTATGAATAGAATTTGGCAATCAAGTTCGCATTATTGGTGAAAGTTCTAAACGGGAGAATCTGGGAATTGTATTTTATATCTCTGCTCTTTATTATAACCTGGGGCGCCCATTCGCATATCTCGCATATCGCACAAAAGGTAGGTTAGCAATGTAATGTCTGTTTTATGGTGAAGATTTGATATAAAAGAGCTTGAGAGCTTTTTATATCTTTCGAGTTTGTCTTAAGTGCCCATCATATCATATACGCATATAGTCGTGCTTCTGAATACGGCACGCAGATGTTTTATCTTGTAATCGGTTTTCTTGTAATTTCTTCGGCGGTGGCAGCGCGGGAGTTGGTTGAAGAGGAAGTAGTTAATGTAATTTTACAACATCCCGAAGATACGAGTAACGCAGGTAAAAATAATGATACCCGAATAATAGGTGGCCATCCAATTAGCATCGAAGAAGCACCTTGGCAAGTGGGGTTACACGAAGCCGGCGAGCTGATATGTGGTGGATCCGTGATTAGTAATCGGCTTATATTAACAGCAGCTCATTGTGTTATCGATTCCAGACCAAGCCGGATGTCGATTCGTGCAGGTTCGTCATACCGCCAACGGGGAGGCCAAGTGAGGAGGGTTGCAAAAATATTTTATGATGGTTCATACAACGAAGAAACAAACAACAATGACATCGCAATAATAAAATTACGAAAGCCTTTGCAAATCAACCAATTCGTCATGCCTGTCAAATTGGCTTCTACTTTTCAGCCTAATTCTGGATTCGCTTCGGTGACGGGTTGGGGTGTGACTCGTGAAGCAGCCCAAAATACGTCACCAATTCTGCGGGAAGTGTCTGTTCAATTTATACCTTCTAGGAGATGTCGGAATTTGTATAGAAAGCGGAATATCCCAATAACTGCGAATATGGTTTGTGCGGGTGCAACTAATGGAGGGCGGGACGCGTGCCAAGGTGATTCCGGTGGACCGTTGGTGGAAGACGGTATTCAGTATGGGATTGTTTCGATGGGCGTTGGTTGTGGGCGAGCTAGTTTTCCTGGGGTCTATACAAGTGTGGTTAGGAAACTCAAATGGATTAAGAAAGCCTCGGCACTAATTTAAGGAAATGTTTATGTACCAAAAGTGGAGTTATACTTTGTGTGAATTAAAATTGAGATTTCATTGTAATTTTATAGAAAATATGATATAATGATCGAAAACACCGGATTTATTTTTTGTAACATAAATTCAGAATAGCATACAATTTTTTAAATTAGCAACAATTAATTTGAAGTTGTGCTTTTCTCTTTTTTTTTTATTTCGAGCGTGCACTAAAGGGGTTATGAATACCCTTATAGTGATTAGACACAGTGCGAGCAATTAGAAAAGAAGGATAGGATTAGAAAGGAGAAACTGATGTTCATTGGTTTTGAATGTCTGTACATTGTAATAAGTTGGAAATATTGAGCCTTGTAAAGCATGCCACATTCGTGTAGTGCGGCTAAAGAAAGAATTCCTGTACTAAACAGTACGTCTGAAATTGGACTCAAGAGTTAATTGATGAACATTCCTTAAAGAACGGGTATTACAGTTGTATTGTTTAAGAGGAGTAATGCAATTGGCTATTTCACTAGAGCATTGTTTATAAAAATAACGATAAAACAATGATTGGCATGAGACTTTGAGGCGGTGTTCAAGAGAAGAAAATGTTTCGGTATAAGAGAACAATCTCTTATCATTTTTAGAGCTCTCTTTTCAAATCTATTCAAACGACTGTGCTGTAAATTATTCAACTTTTTTAGGGTCAGTTTCTATGGGCGCTTGTCTTCAGTTCCTAGGTAAGTGGGTTTTTGTACATGAAAAAAAATTAAAATTGTCACTGTAAGGTGTGAATTGTGACTGTACATGACGTCAAATGGACATACTTGGATTTTCCTGCACTTAAAATTTGATCTTTACAACAAATCTTGTTTTAAAGGTTTCAATTCATCTAGTTACAAAAGCTTTTGATTTTAAAACCTACCCATCACACTGTTATGGCAACCGTTGAATGGGGCAATGAATGGATGACAATGATTTGGGAAGCTGTCACTTTTAAAGTGGTCATCTTTTGACACTTGTCAAGCCAGAATTAAGCTACTTACAACCAACGATATATAAACTCCATGATCGGTGACTTCAACGCCCGAATAGGCGGTAATCAAGTTACATCACTTAGGAATAATAATAATACATTTATAAACCCTAGCAACAGAACATCCAAAGACAATGTCTGCAATCAAAATGGAAAGAACTTGCTTGAACTGCTACAAATGTATGACAGTATTGTCTTAAACGGTTGCGTGGAAGGAGACATCGAGGGACATTTTACCTTTATTGGAGGACAGGGAAAATCCGTCATCGATTATTGTACTGTTAACAATGAGTGGATCAATTCTATCTCCAAATTTGAAGTTTTATCCAAAAATTATTCCGACCATATGCCAATAGTTGTTGAATGGAGATTTGAAACCGATTTGCAGCAGAGGAATCTAAACCTGGTCCCACGCCTAAAATGGAAAAACGAAAATATTGAATCCTACCATAACACTTTGGATGTTTTTCTTTCCAGAATATCTACAATTCCCGAGACCACAGACGCTTTCTCAGATCAAATCACAGAATGCTTGAGGAATTCTTCAAACAATGGAGGCTCAAATGCAATTAAAACATTCAAACAAAAATGGTTCGACAGGGAGTGTATGAATGCGAGACAAAAATCATTTGCCCTTCTAAATGCAATGCGTCGTAATTGCTATAATGATGAACTTCGTAAATGGTACATCCAATCAAATATCAGTTACAAAAATCTCTGTTTACAGAAAAAAATAAACTTTGAAACAAATCAGGCCTTATCCTTAGGACACACTAAAAATACAAAGGAGTTCTGGAAGAAAGCAAAAGAAATAAATGGTTCAAATCACATTATAGGTTCAGGTGTATCTGCACATGACCTTTCTGTTTATTTCAAGAACCTTCTTTTGAACAAATCCCATTTGACCTTTTCATACGCGGAACCACTTATTTGCAATGATATACTAGATGTCACAATATCTATTGATGAAATACAAACAGTTCTTCGAAAGGCAAAAAATGGGAAAGCTCCAGGAGAAGATGGGATACCCTATGAATTTTTTAAAAATGCATCTCCAACCTTTTATAACAATTTGTCAACATTTTTCAATAGAATTTTTACGAACGCGGAAGTTCCTGCTTCGTTTAAAACATCAGTTATTTTTCCAATTCATAAAAAAGGCGCCTTGAATGATGTTGAAAACTATCGTGGCATTTCGTTCATGAATGTCATAGCGAAAATATTTTGTGGAATACTTGTTGGCAGATTAGAAAGATGGGTAGAAGAAAATAATATTCTATCGGACCTCCAAGCAGGATTTAGGAAGAATTGCTCCACAGTCGATCAAATATTTTGTCTTACATCTATAGTTAAAGCGTTTCAAGCCCGAAATAAGAAAGTCTACGCTTTTTTCGTCGATTTTAAAGCTGCGTTTGATCTGGTGAATAGGAATGCTATGTTATATAAGCTCTCCCAGCTGGGTATTTCAACACGATTTCTTCGAATAATCCGCACCATGTATACGGACACGAGATCAACAGTCTGGATGGAACCGTGTTTTCAGAATGGTTCGAAACAGAAACTGGTGTTAAGCAAGGATGCCTTCTCAGCGCTCTCCTCTTCTCCCTTTTTATAAATGACATTGAAAACCATATTCCCGGAGGTATTCGAATGGCAGGTGTTCTCATAAATGTATTATTGTACGCCGATGACCTAGTTTTATTGTCAGAATCACCAGAAAATTTACAACTCATGATAAATCGTCTATCGGAATACTGTGAAAAATGGGGACTTGTGATCAATACTGAAAAGTCTAAAGTTATGGTTTTCTCACGATCGAACCGAAGTGAAGTGAGAACCTCTTGGATATTTAATCAAAATCGTTTGGAAGTAGCGAAAGTATATAAATATTTAGGAGTTAAACTCAACCCAACACTGGATTTCAATTTACACCTTACAGAAAAAGCTAACTCTTCTCTAAGTTTGATTAATTTAACATGGAGTAAAGTCTTTTCAAACCAAAACATAAATCTGGCCATAAAATATAAAATTTTCGATTCTGTTGTAAAATCCTCACTTTGTTATGCTGCTCAGATTTGGGGGATACAAGAGTATGAAGAAATTGAGAAACTGCAAAGAAATTTTTTGAAAAAGCTGTTTTACCTTCCAATCAAAACTCCAAATTATGCAATCTACTTAGAAACTGGTCTACCAAAACTGATTACCTATACACTCAAACTTCAAGCTAATTATATAATGAAAGTTCTGGGATACCACGACTCTCGGTTGAGTAGAAAACTGCTGCTTTATGAAGTAAGAAATAAAGATTGGTGGATGGAGAAGTGGCAAAACATTGGTTCTACTTATGGTGAAGAAGTGCATATGGACCCCAGCAACCTACAGCTTTTGAAAGTTCAACTATATAGCGTCATACAAAAGCAAGAAGACTCCGTACGAAATCTCTGGATACAAAAAGCCTGTCGATCGGAAAGCAGAATACTTTACAGCCAATTAGATTATAATCTTGGTGATAAAAATTATTTTAATGATTCCTTTGGCTTCAAAGAAATCTCCTCAATATTCAAAGCTAGATGTGAAATTTTATGTCTTAATGGATGCCCCTACAATGGAAGTTTTAATCAGTTCTGTACTTTATGTAACATGAAAGAAAAAGAAGACTGCTTTCATCTAATAAGCATATGTCCAATCTTTAGACAATATAGACTTTCGTATTTTGGCAAAGGAATTCTATCAATGGTGGAGACTATACAAATCTTGAATGGATCGAACTGGAAAGGACTTGCACTTTTTTTGAAGGATACCTTCACTTTTAGAATGATGCTATTAACAGAATATGCGTAGCCATCTTTATTAAATAATTATAATTGTAAAAAATAGAAAATCAAATCAAAGACTTTATCAAATCAAATACATTTTATTATATTATAAATGTGTATATATTTTATTCTTTTTTAAATTTTAAAATGTTGCCAGTCGAGCTGACGGCAAAGCCTATAAAATTCGTTAAATTTATGCCAATGTAACAAACATAAATTGTCAATAAATGAATTCTTTTACTTACTAACTTACTTTACTTACTATAAACTCCACAACAACGCGTTGGCTTTCTTGTAACTAGCTAAAATAATGGTGTAATTTTTAGACACCAACTTGAAAAAAATAAAAACCCCTTTAGGTCGTCCTAAAGCCCTTTCGCGACTGGCAAAAGTAAAAATGGTTTAAAAATTTTAGCTTTTGGTATTTTTTTTTGGTGTTCGTCATTGAAAAACAACTATTCATGCTACAGGCCGTAGTGTTGACGAATACTCCGTTTTGTCGACTTTTAATCAATCATTGCACTAAGACTATAAACAAACTATACTTCACTGTATTTTGTAAACAGACAAGTGCTTAAGGCTTTTAAAGGTCGATCACCGGCAACTTCATTTCTTCGCCAATTTGAAATGCATCATTGTGATTTATCAAAATTGATCTACTATGATGAGGCTCATTTTCACCCTGGGCGGGAAAATTACGAAACATATTTGTTGCATTTGAGGCTAGGCAACTTCATGATTGATTGTTAAAAAGCCTTTCTATTCTGAACCAATCACTGTTTGATGCAGTTTTTGGGCTAGCGGTGTTATTGGTTCTTACTTATTCCAAAATTAAGGTGTCAGAACAGCTCGTAGAGAACTAGCACCTAGTGACTTAAAACTTTTAATTATTCCTGTGTTTGAGTAATTATTTTTCAAAGAGATGACTACAATTAGTTAATTGGTGAAGTTATCCAAGATAAAAAAAATTGGTGGCGCAACAGTCCGTAAAGAACCAGGGCCTAGTGACTTAGGTTAGGTTAGGTTGAGGGGCTGACAGTTGATGTCTTTACCGTCACACTTAGATCAACACAGATACATTGTGATACCCATGAGTATTGCTACTCAAGCTAATAAGAAAAACCTATGTGTTCAGTGAGTCAAGCCATTTAGAGGCTTTGACGAAGTTCAGAATGTTAGTACCTGGCGTACTAGAGAGTTCTTTTAAATCCCCGAAGAAATAGTTGCCAAGCAGTTTCTTCCTTTGATGGGAGAGTGCGGGACAGTGACACAGAAAGTCCGAAGTATCTTCATGCACCTCCTCGTCACCGCATCCTCTGCATAGATCATCTGAACTGATTCTCATCTTTTTCATATGATAACCTAACAGATTATGTCCGGTGATTATGCTTACAAGAGATCAAAGTGATCCCTTTTGTAGCTGCATAATTATTTCCGTTCTTTGTTTGTTAAAACAGGGCCAGATCTTTCTTGTAGTGCCGCAGGTGTCAAGAAGGTTCCACCTTTCATCGGCCTTAATTGTTATTCTTTTTGAGATTTCCTGTTTTAAATAACAGGTAGGGATGCTAACTAGCTGAGCTTGGCTTACGTCAAGCATTGACCCTAATCTTGCTAATTCATCGGCTTTCTCGTTGCCTACTATATTGCTGTGGCCTGGGACCCAGCAGAGTCTAATGTTGTGGTGTGCGTCAAGAACCTTAAGCTCTTCGCGGCAGCATGAAACAAGCTTCGATTTTACCTCAGTTGCAGTAATCACTTTTATTGCCGCTTGGCTATCAATGTAAAAGGTGATATCAGCTCGTGGTATCGCCATCATTGATACCTTTTTAGCAGCTGTTGTCACTGCCAGGACTTCCGCTTGGAAGACGCTGCTGTGGTTTGGAAGCCTAAGCGAGGCGGTCAACTTGAGAGATTCAGAATAGAAGCCTGCCCCTACACCAGTGTCCGTTTTAGAGCCATCAGTATAGATAGCTATTGACGACTCACTGGAGTATGGTATATTATCTATCCATTCCTCTCTGCTTGGGATGGCAGCTTGGAATGGTTTATGAAAATCAAGTACGGGTATTTTATAGTCTGCTGTATTACTATGACCCATAATTTTATGAAGGATCTGGGCGTGTCCTATGGAACTGTTTATCCAGACTTTGGTTTGACTAAGTCTCAGGGCACTTTTGGCCGCAGATTCTTGAACAAAGAGGTCTAGGGGAATCAAATTGAGTATAACTTCCAGTCCCGCAGTTGGAGTGGATCTCATTGCTCCCGTAATGCCAGTGCACGCAAGTCTTTGAACTTTTGTCAAAGTTTTCAGGTTCGTGCTCTTTTCTAAAGCTTTCCACCATACCAAATTACCATAGGTTAGTATTGGTCTAATTATTGTCGAATACATCCATCTGATAATTTTAGGGTTTGGTCCCCAGGTTTTCCCGAAAATTCTATTGCAGGAGTAAAAGGCAATCGATGCCTTTTTGAATCTATCTTTAGTGTTCAGGCCCCAGTTTAGTTTTTTATCTAAGATCACACCGAGGTACTTTGCGTGGTCGGAGATTTTAAGAGGGCAGCCTTCGATTGAAGGAATTTTAAAATCAGGTATTTTACGCTTGTTAGTAAATAGCACTAGTTTTGTTTTAGCTGGATTAACTGTCAGCCCACAGTTCCTAGTCCATTTGCTTACCAACGAGAGGGCGTATTCGGTTTGTTCACTGATAGTGGGTAGGAACTTGCCAGTCGCTAGCAATGCAAGATCATCAGCGTAGGCTATTATCTTAACTCCACTTGATTTCAATTTAGAGAGTATACCGTTCATGACAAGAACCCAAAGTAGCGGTGAGAGAACTCCACCCTGAGGGGTGCCTCTGGATGTGGTTACTCTAACCCTTTCTTCCGCTAGCTCAGAGTTAATTTGTCTCTTTCGGAGCATACTCATTATCCACTGTGTTATTACTTTTTCGACTTTGTGGTCGTCCAAGGCTTGCTTCACTGTTTCGTTCTTCACGTTATTGAAGGCTCCCTCAATATCCAAGAACGTTGCAAGGGTGTATTCCTTGTCATTCAGTGATTTTTCTATGACGCTGACAACACTGTGCAATGCTGTTTCAACGCTTCTTCCTTTAATGTAGGCATGTTGAAATTCCGATATATAGTCCGGTTTCAGGGTGCTTCGGATGTGTATATCAATTAGCCTTTCAAAATAAACGATGTTAGACTAATGGGTCTATAGTCTTTGGCCTCCGTATGGCTAGGTTTACCAGCCTTAGGGATGAAAACTACCTTTACCTCACGCCACGATAAGGGAACATACCCCCATTTAAGGCTATTATTGAAAATGCTAGCTAGGTGTGGGATGATAAGGTTTATGCATTTCTGAAGCATCATAGGGAAGATTCCGTCACGGGATTTGTACGGGGAAAAGGAGTGAATGGCCCATTTTATCCTTTCTTCCGTTATAATATCCGATGGTACTAGGGTTTCTGTATGAGACTCTGTTTCTGGACTGCGGATATCAGCTACGCAGCCAGGAAAGTGAGTATTCACAAGGAGCTCAAGCGTTTCGCCACCGGATTCAGTCCAGCTGCCTGTAGGTTTTTTGAGGGATCCTAGAGCGACTGAATCCTTGGTCAGAATTTTCCAGTCTTGCTGATACATTTGTACTTTCTATTTCGTCGCAGAAGGCCATCCATGAGCTACGTTTTGCCCGTTGAGTTTCGACCTTAAAAATACGTTGACTGGCCTTATAATGTTCCCAATCAGCTTCTTTCCTAGTTCTTTTGGCGACGTTGAAAAGTCTTCTAGTTTCTTTTCTTAAGTTGCCTATTTCAGTGGTCCACCAGGGTGGTTTTTTCCTACCTTTTCCCATATGATTAATGGGACAGCTTTTTTCTAAAGCGCTATTCAGAACAACTCTGAGTTTTTCTGACGCAAAATCTATGTCAGAGGGTTCTTGAATTAGAAGTGTGTCCGGGTTTTGAATCCCCTGTCCTACTTCCCTGCAGAATATATTCCAGTTGGTTTTCCTGAAGTTCCTAAAGGGTTTTGGAGTTGCTACTTCATTGTGTATCAAGAACCCTATCAGTTTATGGTCTGAGAATGATTCCTCTTTAAAAACATTCCATTGATCTATTACTAGTGTGCTTGAGTTATTGGTTAGGGTAGCGTCAAGCACTTCTTTTCTATTTTTAGTTACAAAAGTGGGTTCGTTTCCTCTGTTTGCTACTAAAAGATTATGGTCTAGTATAAATTCAAAAAGAGACTCACCTCTGTTGTTGATGTCGGTACTACCCCATTGAGTATGATGTGAGTTTGTATCACAGCCTAGTACCACGTCCTATCCCTCAGAGGCAGCTTTCTCTAAAAGCTGGCTTGTGATATTAGCGGGAGGCCCTTCTTGTCCGTCATGCGGCATATAGCACGATGCCAGGATCAGTGGTGGGAGTCCCTTCCTCTCTATTTTCACAGCACATTGGTCTGGATCACTGTAATTTGCTAAAAGAAAGAGATTAAACTTCTTCCTGGCTAAAATACAAGATCTTATATTACTATTAGCTACTTGTGTGGCTTTGTATAGTGTAAAGTCTGATGTGTGTAGTCCTCTATATCTGCCACCTGAAATCCAGGGTTCTTGAATTAGGGCAATGTCAATTTGTCTACTTCCCAAAATGTAGACAAGATTGGAGCTGGCGGCTTTACTATGATGAAGATTAATTTGAATCAATTTCATGCTCATATTTTGTTACTTACTTGTTTTGGTTTGTTTGTTATTAGCCGCAGTTTGCACCGGTTTATGCCGATGCGTACCTTGAATCCTATTTTCCGCAAAAGGGGTATAGATTTGTGGCTAAGTTGCACCACCACTTCTGTACCTTCTTCCGTTCTTTCTCCCATCTCTATTACTTTCCAGCTCTGACTTAGCTGTTCCGTATTTAGAGATTGGAGATATCGTTCTACGCGATCTCGGGGTATCGCGGGACCTTTGATCGTCATTCTGGCCTTAGGTTTGACGAAGTCGCTGATTTCGTTCGGACCGACCAAGCGGAGATCAGCGTTGGGCCAGGGAGCTATCGTTCTCTTGACGAAGTCCTGCAGGAAAACGAGGGTATTGTCGTCCTCGCACGTCAGAACTTTGAACCCATGGATGGTTTTGAGGTTCCCAAAGAGTGGTGGTGGCCTGCTATTAACGATTGCATCGTTAACCTCATCCAGGATTCTCATTTCCAATAATTGCCATTGGTCTTCTGAGAGTTTTCTCGAGGGATTGCCGAAATCCGCAATGGCGAATTTGCGCGCCTCTAACGTCTCTTCTGTAGCCAAGGTCTTTTTTCTTTTTTGCAGGGGTGATCTTTTCGTGGGCGAAAGTGTATCATCCTGCCTTGTTCTTTTTGACGTTTTTGCCACTGAATCAGGGTCCAGGGGAGGCACATGGCCCACCATCTCCTTCTCCTTCATCAGGTTCTTAGTCCCTATATTTTTGTCTTTGTTCGTTGCTGTCAGTGTCTTAAGGTTACGTGTAGTGTTTTCGAGCACTATCTTATCCCTTGCCGTTAAGGAGTCCGGATCTTTGTTGGATAGGCGTCGAATTGTCCGTTCAGTGTTGCGTATTCTCCTATGTAGTATTCTGTCTACGGTGAGAGTTTTGGTAGTCTTTTTCTCGATCACCGTTTTTGTCGTCCTAGTACTTAGTGAAGTGACGTCCATGACACCGCTGCTTGACGAAGGTGAAGGGGTTATGCTAGAGCTGCATTCGGGGACATGGCCCCTTGTACTGCTTTCACAAGCAACCTCCAGATTCTTCTCCTTCGAGACCGTTTTACCATCCTCCAAGCCCGTTGTTGCACATGGCCCCTTACTGGGTCTGGTGGGTGTAGACGGCCTCGAAGGTTGCAAAGGCGTCTGTTCCCTAGTCGGGGGTGCAACTGAAGGGGTCGTTCCTTTCCTGGATTGAATTATATTAATCGGCGGATTGGGCGGTCCCATCAGCGCACCCATGTCAGTGTTTCCTTTGGAATTCGCCTCCCCCGATGTTTGGGCATGTAGCCCCCCCATCATAAGAGGTTCGTTCTTTAGGAAAGCACGAGCGTTGAAAAGTCTTATCTGTTCGTTTGTCGTCAATTCCTCCCATTTCCTTTTCCCAAGTCGTTTGATTGTCTTCTTACAGTTGGAGATTCTACTCCGAACTGAAGTGGTAGACAATCGTGAGAGGGTAGAACTAGCATTTGAACATGTGTCGTCGTCGTCTAGTGTTCCGATGTTAGCTCCATCCTCTACACCGAGGTTGGAAAAAGGAGTGAGAAGAAGGTCTTCTTCCTCCTGTGTAATGTTCGTTACTGTCGTCTCTGTAGTTTTGTCCTTATGTACGTTCTTGTCTGTCACTGGCGACTTCTCCCCTCTTACTGTTAGAGAGGCAAAGCCCGCGCCGGCAGCCGTGACTTCTGTCGACGTTTCAGCGTATATCCCCGCTGGTTTTTCGTTCTTTTGTTGTGTACTGTTCATGGTTTTTCGTCTTTTGGGTTTCTCTTGGTTTGCCTAAAGATCTCAGCTGGCCAGCTGAAGACTTAAGAAATAAAAGTCTACAGCTGATCAGCTGAGAATTTTAAGCGTAAGCCTCCCCACCACTGCAAGGTGGAAACCCCAGAGGAGGGCCTAGTGACTTACAACTCTTAACCATTCCTGTGTGCGAGTAATTGCAGGAATGGAGGGGACCTACAGTTTATATGCCGAATCCGAACGGCTAGATTGAGAAAGCACTTTTTATGACAAGAATTGCTCTTGGAGAATTTGTCAATTCCTAGCAAGAGGCATTACCCGTGAAAAAAACTTTAGGTGTCACAGGCAGGGATCGAACCAAAGACCTCTGGCATGACAGGCCAACGCACTAACCATCTTGCCACGGGTACCACATCGAAGGTATAAAGGGTTGTCAAATTTTAAGAGCCGATGTTAAATGTGAACCACACCTTCTACGTCAAGGTTTTTTCTCCATTTCATTTGACATTTCCCAATTTTAGACTAATTCAATTTGAATCATGAAAAGATACACAATATAGAAAAGCGTTTAATAGTTATTCAAGCTCATTATGAAAATGGTCGTTCAAATCAACGCGCCGCGCATATCATGCACTTCGTGATTGTTTCGGTCAATTTAATCGTTCAAATGTGCGTACAATCGAAAAAATCATGCAAACATTTCATTAAGTCGGGTCTAGAGGAGATGTGCATGCTCGTACAGCTCGTACTGCAGAAAATATTGCTGCTGGTCGAGATAGTGTGGCTGAAGAGCTCCCACCTCAACTCATCGTCGAACCCAACAATTGCACCTCTCACACTCATCGTTGATGAACATTATGCATAAAGACTTGCATTTACACGCTTACAACATAAAATTGACTCAAAGAATAAAGCCTCTTGACAATTTCAAGCGTCTCGTCAATGGTCAGAACGCTAGAGACTTGAATTAAATTTTAAATTATATATTGTAACGTGATAGGTACCAACCCAGTATATTTTTGGAAAAAAATTCAATTAACAGTTTTTTTTTATAAGTCAAAAAATCTGAAAAAAATATTTGTGACCTCGAAAACTTTACTAACAAAAAACGATTTTATCTCCAAAATAATTTTGTTCAGTGAAAAAAAAAACGTTTTTAATATCTGGTAAAATTTTGAAAATTCGAATTGACAGTTTTTTTTATAAAAAACACAAACCTAAAAAAATTACTCAAAGTTGGGAACAATTGATTTTCGACTCAAATATCTTTTCAAAACATTGAAAATATTGGCTTCAAACTAATTTCATCTCCCAACAAAAATACTGTTTTCGACATTTTTGTTTATATATGTATATGTATTTATTTGTTTATAAGAAATAAAAATTTTTAAGAAATGCTACTAAAATTGGTAAAAATTGGTTTCGACTAAAAATTTCCTTAACAAAAATAGATTTTTAAATCGAACTATTTCATCAAATGCAAAATATTGTTGCTAATTTTCAAATTTTAACACGAAAACCTACAAATATTTTAAGCAAGACAAATGGACAGAAGGGATGGGAAGTTATCATTGTGGGTCGCATTCCAGCCTCTTTTTTCTTAAAGGTTATTTAAAAGCAAAGGTGTAGATAAGGGTTGAGATAATTCGGCACTGTAACGACATAGAAACTCAATTATGTTATGCCTCAGCATCATCGAAAATTTGGATCATCGAATGGAGGTGTGTCGCTAAAGTCGCGGAGGCTATTTGGCCGATATTTCGTGCCATATATAATTGATTGATACCAATATTATCATAATAAAATGAAATGACAGTCATTTCTTAAATAATTTATGTTTTATTCAAAATTAAAATAGGCTTTTAAAATTTAATCAGTACTCGTTTGTTTCAATAATATTAAAATGAAAGCTCTTATTGGAAAATCTTTTATCTCTAACAATATGACTGCTTTATGCAACTTTCAAAAGTTCGTAAGTACATACATATACAGTGTTCCACACAGCATACATTTTTAGTCATAATGTTTCAAATATTCCACAACAAAGTAAAATTTCAAAATTTCTTATTTTATAACAACTCATTTTTATTCGCATGTTATTTTAACAACAAGAAAATGAACCATGATTGGAACAAAAAATTAAAAAAAAAAATAGGTCAAAAACATGAATTTTCTTCCACAAAAGTCATCGTAAACCATTAAAAAAAAGTGAAAAAAACATCTCAGAACATTGTTTTTGTGATTAAAAGTTACCATTTTAGTATTTAGTTGGATAGCCTTTCAGTTTTATAACGGCTTTCAGTCTGGTTTGCATTGAATAAACTAAATTTTCAGTGCAAGTTTGTCCAATATTCTGCCATTCTTTGATTAAAACTTCTTTTAACTGGGTCTTGTTATGAATGACATTGGCTCGTATTTTCTTTTCGAGAACATCCCACAAATGCTCAATGGGGTTCAAGTCCGGGCTTTGGGGAGGGGTTGCTTATAGGTGGGGAGTGTTGTAAATTAGCCACATACGCACTTTTTGGGCAGTGTGTTTGGGGTCATTATCTTGTTGAAAGTAGTAATTATTTAAAAGACCCAGTTTTCTCGCACTTTCCTTTAAGTTCTCTTTGAGAATATTAAGGTAAACATGTTAATCCATGGTATTTTCTATTAAGACAAGATTTCCGACCCCAGATGCAGCCATACAGCCCTATACCATTACTCCTCCACCACCGTGTTTTACTGTCTTAATCGTATTTTACGGATTTAAGGCTTCCCCTTGCTTTCGCTATACTTTAACTCGACCATCCGAGCCAAATACGTTGTACTTGGATTCGTCTGAAAAAATTACCTTGCGCCAAAAGTCGGGAGTCTCATTTACGTACTGTTTTGCAAACGCAAGCCTCTTTTTTTCTATTAACCTCACTGATTAACCGTTTCCTTCTAGGTACACGAGAGTTAAATCCGGCTTCAACGATGGCGCGTCGCACAGTTTCAGGATGAACGTTTTTATTATTATACTTTTCAAGCTCTCCACTTATCTTGCTCGCACTTATAAATGGATCTTGGGCTACCAAGTGCTTGATTTTTGTCTTATCCCGGGAAGTGAGTTTTGATGGCCGTCCACTACGCGGCTTATTTTCCACGCGGTGTTCGTTTTTAAAGCGCTTAATAACATTTTGAACAGTAGAACGGCTTTTAGAAATAATTTTTGAAATTTCGGAGTACGATTTGTTTTGATTTTGATGAAGATCAATAACCAAGCACCTTTCTTCTAGTGTAAGCTCCTTTCCTCTCATTTTCTTGACTCTTTTTCAGCAGAAATTACACAGAAAATTTAAAAGATCTAACTCAAACCATTGCTTCACGTAAACTGCATGGCTAACTGTTATAAAAAGAATTTACCGTTGCACGGTTGCTTAAAAAAATAAATGAGTTGCCAAGTGTATCATGACTTTTGTGGAAGAGAATTCAAGAGCTTAACGTAATTATTTTTTGTTTAGTATTTATTTATGGCAAAATGTTTCCTTTCTTGTTATTGAAATTATGAACAAATGGTAATCTGCTAAAATTAAGTTGAAAATTTGTGAAATTTTGGGTTACTGTTAAATATTTCAAGCTTTGTACTTAAAATGTGTACTGTACCATGAATTTTGTGGAACACTGTATGTACCCGTGTTAGAAGACTTTTAACAAAACTCATTCAATGCTAACCTCAAATTTAAAGCCAGCTTTTCCGGTCAACACTCCCATCTCATATAAATTAAATGTTAAAATTCTTGACCATTTTGCAATTCATAGTTTGCAATAATTCGTGCTGCCATGCCTCTTTAAATCATACAAGAACATTTCGAAATATAAAGCGGATCTACATTACTCACCTACATAAGTCAAATTCAACCTTAACCTCACTTCTTTGGCTGCACACAAACACACACTTACACATTACACACAGATACAACTTTCTAGGATTAGATATCTTTTATTTTTTACAAAATGTAATTAATCTGAGTTTTATTTCATTTTCAGTGTGCATAAGCAAACTGCAGCATACTATGTTCAGGGTAAAGGGTCCCGGTGGAAAAGGGGGTAGGTAGCAGGAAAACCGAGCGTTCTATATAATTCCATCCCATCTCATCCGTTGCATCGCTCCGGCCGTGCGGCATCCACTTCACTTCTTCGTGTACTTGCTACAGTTGCTACACTTCTATGATGATGGGTCGGTTGTGCCCTTTTTACTCGGACTATGTTTGCGGTTTTTTTGTTTGCCAGAACTTGCCGCCGCAGCTGCAGCAGATTTCTTCCTGCTATTTCTCAGGATACTCTTTCCCTTATTGACGGAATTGTTTGGTGGCGGTTTTGGTTTCGGTGGTTTCAGCTCAACTCTCACAAACAAATCATAATTGAAATCCATGCATGTGCGCCCTGTAGTTCAAAAGCAGACCAAAAGCAACAACAACAACAACAACAACATCAACTCAATATCAACAAAAAGTATCTACAGAATCCAAAAAATAAAAAGAAATTTAGGATAAAACATTCAACATTTTTGAACATCACACAGAAATGTTGGCCAACATTCATTTCATCATCATCCTCATAAATATACATGCCTACTCTACTATACTCTACTCAAAGTCCGAAAAAAAGATACATTCTATAGATACAAACCATAGCACAGCTCCTCGCCACATTCAGTGCATGTCAGCAGTCTAGTCTCGATGACCCCGGACTTGTTTTTTATTTTTTTGATGCCATTGTTAAGGGTGAATTCTCTCTTGTCACGTGCTTCCGTTTTAAGCTGAAGCTTCCCCATTTCAACCAAACGACTGAAGTACTCCTCCTCGAGTTTGGATTTTGGCCGCAGTGTGGTCAGCATTTTCCAATCAATGGGAACAGCACAAAGTTCCATTAGTACAACGTCGCGCATTTCACTTGGGGTTGGATTTATATATGTATAGATGGGTTCGCGTTCGCCATTGTGCTTTAGTAATTTTCGCACTTCTTTCCTCGGGGTCTTGAATGAGAAGTCCTTATCTTTGATTTTTATTTCTTCCGAACGAACTTTAATAGGTCGCATTTTATAGTCGGGCACTTTTTCCATTAAGCGTTTTATTTCTTCTTTAGATTGAATGATATTTTTGCTTAGATCCAAAACTGGAACAACGGTTTTCTTTTTACCCAAAATATCCTCTAGTTTGTTCATTTTTATGCTCGTATAAATACGATTTTATGTTGGTATTATACGAACTTGTGGAATTGTTAAGGTTGTTTAGAAATAGATATTTTGTGAAATTGAAAAGAATGGAAAACTACAATGGAAGTGAAGTTTAAGGAAAGCGAGCACAAGGACTACACAATATCGATTAAACAAATAATAGTTGGATTGACGTTACTATGAAGCTATAGCTTTAATATAGGAAACCGACAAAGCAAAACAGAGAAAAAAAGGAACTTTTATAATTATTTGGCTGCGAGAAGAGAAAAGTCTGGGTCTTGTTTCAGTTTAGAAGATACTATCTGAAGGCTGCCTTCGATACGATGAGGAAACAGGTTTATAAAGCAGCTTTTCCTTTAAAAGGATTCAGTTTGATTTGGAAACGAAATAAATATTTTTTGAGATAAAATAAATGGTTGTTTATTTTATTTTAAAGAGAGGGGTATGCCATTTATACCAAGAAAGATTTTAGTCAAATAGTTTCCACGGTTACGGTTGCAGTACCATATCCTTTTCACGACATAGCTGTATGCCGTCGAACTTCACGAATTCCATCTTTAAGTTCTTCAAACGATTGAGGAGCATGAATATAGAACAATAGTCAATTTTTGTGATCAGTTTTTGAGAAATAACAAATTTAGATTATTTCGTTGCTTGTTTTGCACACTTTTTAAGCATTTTAATCCATTGCTTTAAGGGTGTTTTTTGCTGTTCAATTCTTGGAAATAGTGTAGTTATAACTTGATGACAGCTTAAAAAGTGAAAACTGTCCGAATAGCAATATTCTTATTGGATAACCCTTTATACTAGTTTCCTGTTCAACTTTTGAGAAATTATACAATAAACATTATTCCAGGAAAATCATATGAAAATGACCCTGCTTCGAAAAAATTCCGAAAAGCTGAATTTTATTGGAGAGCTTTATTTGTTTGTCCTCAACACTTGAACAAAGTATCTTATATTTGTAACAAATGACTGAATCGGAAACAAGCGCGGGAAAGTAAAAAGACCTGGGATCTGCACAAGTGGTAATATTTTTTAATTTTAAAGGTTTTTAAGTGCACTACAAAAAAGTTTATATGCATTATCCATCAAAAAACCAAAGCTAATTGAGAAGTCGTTTTCTTCCACCATATGAACTTTAAAAATAATAATTGACTTTCACACAAATCCATCAGAGATGCACATGACCAAGACAGCGAAACCCGTGTTATGACGCCGAATGCCGAATGATGTCACAACAGAAATGAAGTTCGTAAATTTTACCAAAAGGTAAAAAGAACTTCCTAAGGGTACCAGCCACGAACCGAACCCTGTGAAGACGATCAGGGGAACATCGTAGTAGAATAGCAGTCTATGCTTAGAATATGGAAATGCCACTTCTCCAAATTATATAACGGCGATGACGAATCGAATTCCACTGTAAGGGAGATAGCACCATTCAACTTAAGCGACACAGAATAAACAATTTCGCCTACCCGGCCTCGAAGAAGTGAAGATAGCTTTATCCAAACTGAAGTCCAACAAAGCTGGTGGAGCTGACCGAACTACTCATAGCAGCACAGGCGATGACTTGGTAGGGAGCATGCACCAACTAATCTGCAAAATAAAGTCGGAAGAAAGAATGAGCGATGAATGGAATATTAGAATAGTTTGACCAATATAAAAGAAAGGAGATCTTCTGAATTAGGCTAATTAAAGAGGCATAAGTCTCCTAACCATCGCGTATAAGATCCTTTCTGCCGTTTTTTGTGAACGTCTGAAGCCGTTTTTCAATAACTTGATAAGTCGTTATCAGTGCGTCTTTAGACCACGAAAGCCCACCATTGACTAAATATTTCCATTACAGCAGTTCTTGGAAAAGGCCCAGGAACTTCAAATCGATAGAGATGGTCTTAAATGAATTCAGAGCCGCGTGTGACATCATCTATAGGGAAGAGCTTTACAGAGCAATG
This sequence comes from Eupeodes latifasciatus, assembly GCA_920104205.1. Classification (NCBI taxonomy): domain Eukaryota; kingdom Metazoa; phylum Arthropoda; class Insecta; order Diptera; family Syrphidae; genus Eupeodes; species Eupeodes latifasciatus. Next base: position 41,721,876 of record OV049924.1, read on the forward strand.
TCTAGTTTTGACATCCCTGTCAAACTTATCCGTTTGTGCAGAATAACGATGAAGACGGCATGCTATTCTATCAAGGTCGGAAAAGATCTCAACGATACATTTGATGTTCAAAAGGTCCATCCAATTATTTGGAAACGCCGATGATATTGAAATAATTGAAAGATCACAGCGTGATGTCAGAGGTGGGTTTTTCAGCATTGCGACGGAAGTGGAGAAGATGGGTTAAGTGTCAATGAGGGCAAGGCCAAGTATATGCTTTCATTGAAAAAGACATTAAACGACGACGACGTTTAGGACAAAACGTCACCATGGACAGCTAGCTATAACTTTGAGGTAGTTAAGGACTTTGTCTACCCATGCACCGCTACAATGACACGAGCGCTGAAATCAAATGAAGAAAAATTCTTGAGTAGCAAAGTCCTTTGTCGAGCATCTAAAATAGCCATTTATAAGACACTCAGCATCCCGGTTCTTATTTATGGCGCAGAGGCCTGGACCCTACCCTGTCAAAGGAAGATGAGAGCGTCTTAGGATAGAAAAATTCGAGAGAAAAATTAGTCATGTGATTTTTGGTTCCGTCCGCATAGATGGAGAGTGGAGAAGAAGATAAAACGACCAACTGTACGTCCTGTGCAGCCACACTGACCTGGGTCATGTAGAGCGAATGGACTTCAACGCTTTAGCCGGAAGGTCTTCGAATCCTATCCTGAGCAACGGCGAAGTACAGGAAGACCGCGACTCAGGTGGCGTACGCAGGTGGGAGAGGACATCAACCAACTTGGCGTGCGAAACTGGAGACCGCTATCTTAGAAGAGAGCTGGCTGGAGACACATGTTGGTTGAGGCCCACAGGTCCGCCCTGGGCTGTAGCGCCATCTTTAGTGGTGAAGTGATGTGAAACATAGAAACAATATTTTCCAAAGGATTTTGTTTTTGTCCTGAATTTTAGTCTCACCTTATAATTTCTGTATTATAGGTCAGATTTTTGAAATGTAATTTTTTTTTAAATGTAGAAAAAGATAATACGGTGTTTTTAAGTCTAGGGTTGAACACAACACAGTTGCTAACAAAAAATTGATTATGATCTTACACAGTAAAAATCTATAGCTTTCAGATACCGTTTAAATCATTTTGTTATCTCAGTTAGTTTTTGAAAATTCTCCTAAGCTATGAGATGACCTAAAGGTCTTTATGAAGCTATGAAAAATCTTGAATGTTATGCTTGCATACTTTTCAAAAATATGTTTTACAGTAAATTTTTGGTGCTGATTCCGAATCAGAAAACCGATTTTTTATATTCGAGGAATTGTATATATTCGAGGAATTCGAATTTTCCTGCGAAAACTATTTTAACATTATACACTTCGACGAAATGTATTTAAGGTTTATGTGGAACTAGTAAAGCCTATAACGAGTAGTAAGTATTTTTTGAAAATTAAATAAATACTGATCATTTTTAAACGAAATATTGAAGATAGGGTTTATGATAAATAAAACTGTCACGAAGGCTCAAAAAGTGTAATGTAAGTAATTTTTTCAAATTTTAGAAGTTTATCACTCGAAATCCAGATAACATGGATTAATTATGAAGTCGAATTAGAACTAAGACCATTGAAACCCTATGCAAAGTTTAAATTGGGTGCAAAACCTAGTTGACCACTGTAATCGTTCTGTTTGCAGATTATTCCGAGACTATTTTGTAAAAAAAATAAATATCTTGGAAGTAATAAAACAAAATCCAAACACGTGGCTTTGTTTCCCTAGCGGTACTATTGTTTAACTTGTGGTTTCCACAGTAATTGAAGCGTTTGGATAAAGAAGGGGGTAAATGACACTTGCAACATTTCAAGATATAAGGACTTAAAGTTTTTTGTTGAGAACTTTTTTCGTATTCCAATCTAAATAAAATTGAATAAACTAATAAAACAAGAAAAGTAATAGCTTTTTAACAATGTTACTTTTATTTTATTACAGTAGCTTGGTATATTTAAAAAAACAAAATTTTTCAGAAAAAGAGCACTTAACTCTTTCTTGCACAAAAAGCTTATTAGTATTTTGAATTTTTAAGAATACAAAGGGGTTAAGTAACAAAATTAATTTTTTGTTCTTTAAATTTTGAAAAGTTGTTTTCTGTTAGCATGGTTCCGATAAAACTTTTTCATAAAACCAGTGGTGTTCCCTTGGTATGAACATCATTTGTTCCTTTAAATTTTTTATTTTCTCAACAGAAAGCTGCTTTATCCTTTTTTCTCGGACAAAAAAGTCTTGGTTTTTGTCTGGAACTATTTGGATGTTTTTTGCTATAACAGCTTCATTGAATAAAGCATCTTCCTCGTAGCATTCCTTATAAAAATAGGATCCATATTTGTTTATTCTAAGCCATTTGACGCTATCACGCAAAATGATTTTTTCATTCGATATGTTTTTTGTAACATTTTAACGTTTAATTTTGTTGGAAGATTTTCTAATGATCGAAAGTGGTTCTCCATCTCCATGTCAATTATAACGGTATTTTTTTTGCTGGCACTTTTTAATATATGTCGGTATTGCTCAGCAGTGTAAATGGTTTCGTTTTTTCGTAACTCTTTTTCAATTCTTCCAAAATCCCTGTCACTGTCAAGATAAGTATGGCCAACTTGAGGAAATTTGTGGTTAATCAGATCAAAATATTCCGTCAAAAAAAGGACTTGGTATAGACACAATAAAAAGAGGTTTTTGTTTTGTCCAAGGCAAGAATCGGTCCATGCAATCAAATGTTTCCTCTTTTTGGCAAATTTACATTCTTGGAAGAATGTATAGAGTGCACTCATTACCTCGGTGCTTCCTCTGTCTGCAACATCTTCGGTACAGGTTAACATATACGACATCTCCACGTCGGAAGTAATGACATCTGCCTCAAGTAAAATGCCTTAGACGTAGTTAATTTTGGTAAGGGCATTGTTTGCTGGAGGTCAAATGTAGTATATAAGACGTTAGGATCGGACCGAGATTTTTCGCGGTCAATTTTTTGACTTTGGAATTCGGACTTATAGTTGTTTTGGTGTTTAGCTGAGTTTTTGCCAGAGTCACAAATGCTACAAGTGTCACTTCTAGGTAAAAATGTTGGCTAACAAAATATTGGACATTTTTCTCTTGTTCGGTGCATTTTTCAATGTTAAGGCTATATAATTTAGATATTATATTTAACAAAGGTGAGAGATAAAGTTTATTTGGGTTTTTCTTCCTTGAGTAGTGCGATTCTTCGGCTGGAAGTTCGTTAATATAAATATAGTCGACTACATGATCTGATATTTTTTTTTGTCGTTTGAAATGCTGAAATAGCGTTAGCATAAAAGGAATATTAAAAAAAAAAAAAAAAACGGTTTCGCTGCCACAGCCTACTAAATGCATTGGAGTACATATACTCGCTTAGAACCTTCATCGTTACTATAACCACTTTAAATATGGGTTTTAATTTGTCTGCAAGAAGGAGGTAATTAAGCACTTAACACCTTCATGCAAAATATTTTTTTTTAAAGTTTTTTTTTTTATTTTATCCAAAAAGGAGTTAAGTGCTGTTAGCCCATTCTTCCACTCATATTATACGATTTTTAGTTGTTAGTAACCCTTTTATACCAAAAATAAAAGCACTAAATAAGAAAATACGAATCGTAGCGCAACGTAGATTGGACAGAAATTTAAGTTTTCGCAAGGCACCATCCCCTTCTTCATCCAAACGCTTCAATTGATTGATTTTACCCGCACAATCGAAATTTCTCTTCCTGTCATTGTAAGAAATAAATTATATAGTTAAGCAACGTCTTCCGGATCAGCAAGTCTGCTTATAAGAAATAGATTTTCACATATTGATTAAAACGTGAAATTGAAATAATTAAAATTTTAAGTTGGAAAATGTCTCAAAAAACTCTCAAAAAACGTCAAGAGAACAGGCTTGGTGTTTATATTCCCTTAAGGTATTTTCAACGTGCCTTAAAACTATATCAACAAATTTTGTTGGTGATTAATTTGATTAACGGCCCTTTAACATTTAAAATTGTTTTTTGATTAAAATAAATTTCACTTCACCTTTCCCTATTTCCCGCCTATAAAATAGGGGTATTCCATTAGAATAAGATGCTCTCTACATCGATATCCTTTAAGGTATACAACAAAGCATCAAGATAATCAAAAAGACATTAAATCATTGTAGGTGTTCAAAGTAAATTTTTCAAATTTCATGCACCTTATTACTTAAACATTACTTTTGCAAAAGTTTTATGGAAAACAAAAAATAAAAGAGAAAATTGCTTTGAAAAGTGAAAGTCATCAAGATTTAGAGTTGTTCCTTCATCGCTGATGCCACCGTTCGCCCCGTTCGCGCCAAAACGCCGCGCTGCTACGTTCCTATATGTTTGAAGTGGATCAGCTTTAATTTCAGTTCGTCGAAGAAGAAGATGGAAATAATATTTTGCAAAACATCGAAACCAAAAATTCAATTACATAAATGAGTTTGTTGAAAACTAAATGTTACATAAGAACTGTCAAAGAAGAACCATTTACAAAGTGAGAGCGTATATCTTTGCCATCACCATCGCCATCAGCATTACCATCACCATCACTATATCACTTCATACAAAAACCCATCATATAAGCCTTCAAATATAGGTTTAACAATAAACAAGGACTTTTATGCTTTTGGGAAAATTGATATTCTCACTTTATTTTCCATACTTGTCTAAAGCCTAAGGTCACATTTGGCTACCAAAGATATTTTGTTAACCACTTCAAAATAACATAAAACAAAGCAAAAAAGAACAAGAAGATGAGCTCGGAGCTGCTTGAAGAGTATCAATTAAATCCTATAATTGATTGAATAAATTTCATACTAAACTTATCCTTTGATTTAGCTTTCCCAAAAACATAAAACAAGCCAGGCCGAAAGCCGAAAGCTGAAAACTCAAAGGCGACAGCCGAATACTGAAAACCGAATGCCGAATACTAAATACCAAATACCGAAGCAATAACCGACCTACCAACCACCCAAAGTCGAAGTGGGGCTAGACGAGAGGCGTTATTGAATTCTATTTGGGAAATTTGGTAAAACGACTTGAAGACTTCTTAATTAAATTATTTCAAAGAGGATATCTTTCATGATTAATATCTTGCCTTTGGTTTTATTTATATTTGTGAAACAAAGATCGTACAACGACCGACGACGACTATGAAGATGACGATGAGCGGAGACGACACGACGGAGATGACGCTGAATGAATATAATGCTTTATATATACAGAGATATGTATATATGTATGTATGTACATAGTCATTACATACTTACATTACTCTCAACTCGTATATTAAACTTCCCTAGGGTGCCTTTAGGTAACGAACAAGAACAACAATTAAGCTTATGTCCTTAGGGAAAGGATTTCGGAATAATTGTATTGTTTTTGGCAAAAGTCGTATCTTGTGCGTAGAAAGTTATATTTGCATATTGAATTTGTCAACCCTCTGTTTTGATAAGATTAAAGGATTTGTAAATAGAAGGTTGAAGAGTATAATAATAATAACATTTTCGATTTGATTTTAATTCCATAAGATAACAAAATGTACTCAAACGCACATAAACACACACACACAGTAATACTCACATCCAGGGCCTAATTCAGTATACTATACAGTGCACGACAACAACAAAAACAACAACAACAACATCATCGCAGTGTTTGAAACTTAATTTTTCAATTTTATAAACAATTTACGAAATGATTTCAATTTGATTTCATTTGATACAAAGCATTTAAGTTTATGGTAATTTTCTAAAAAGAAGATCAATACTCGTATTTTAAAGGGAATCAAAGTTATACATATGTATATTATTTTCGAAAACTGAACATTTATGCGTTTTAAATAGGAAAGGGATTTAAGCTTATGCATACGATGATAAAATTTAGGTGTAGGGATAGGAATAGTTATTCTTATATACGAGTTCTTACGAACTAAGAATAGCTTATAAATGAAAGAACAAAGTGAGTTATTAAGCGGTTTATTTTCAAATCATGCAGCGCTGCCACCCTTAAAATAATTTAGCGCAGTAAATATTAGAAAAAAGCGGAGTAGATTGCAATATACCGCAGTAGATTTTAGAATGAGCAAAACAAAATTCAAATCATAATATATGTATAGGTATACATTTTATTTTTGATCATAATTAACAGATTTAAAAATGAATTCAACAGTAAAATAAAAAAAAAAAAACATAACTTTTTAAAATAAATAAACAAAAAATCACATTCCATTTTGAGAATTCTTATATTACATATGTACATACATACAATAAAAAGAGATCAAACTTTTTTCGAAATTTCATATGTACATAAGTAATCAACGACCTTACTTCATTATAAATTCACCATTTGTAAATTTGCTATAAAATTCGATTTTACCTGCTGAGTTTGAGGGAGACCAACAATCCTCTTTCGGAACTTTAAGCTCTTTAACTAATATAATATTTTGAAGGGTATTAGTGTTGAGGCTGTTTCTAGTATCAGTTTTACTAGCTGCGTTGCTATGCGCTTACTGGCAAGGGCGTATTTAGACTTTTGGAGGCCCTGAGCCCAATAGGATTTGGGGGCCACAAAAAGTAGGTAGGTATAATATATTTTTTTTTTTTAATTCTTTAGGTTAAAAAAATCATTTTAAAATTAATTTTACTTCTTAAAAAGAATTAAAAAAAATATAAAACTGATATTTTTTTATAGTTTTATATTTTTTTTTAATTCACCTTCAATAGTTGAAATGTGTACCCAATTTCATCCACTGTAATTAGACTGTACAATTTTGATATTGTAATAAGATCTTCATTTACTTTATTGAATTTTTTTAAATACTGTTCGAGGTGCAAGCATTCTACCTCAAGTTCTTCTGCATTAACATCTCTATGGTATTTTTTTGAAAACTGTTCGCAAGAATTTTGCAACTCCACTGAAGTCAAATATTGCAATCGACAAAAAAAGCCAAACAATGCATTAATTTCTTGATAGCAATTGGATCGTATTTTTAATTGCAAAGTAATAATGTCAATAATTGGAAAAAAATAATTGGAAAATTGATATTTTAAACTTTTCTTTCCCAATTAGCTGGACGGATGGTGCAGGACCATCAAAATATGTGGCACGCGAACTTCGTACTATTTTTCGTTGCAATAAGTCTTTATAATTAGCATCCGGATTCTGAATTTTGGCACATGCTTCAAATTTATCAAAATTCTAACTTATATCATTTATGAAAGAACAAAGCAAATTGGCAGCAACGTCAATCGTTATTGTTTCTTTTTGAAGGCTCTTGCTGGTTTTATGAATTCTTTCTAATATTGTGCTCCAAATTTCTGTTAAAATGAGGAACTCCAATTTTGACATTTTTTTAGACAGGCTTAGCGCTTCGCTTTTTGTGTCTGGAGCTTGCTCTGGATCTCTAGAGATAGATGTCAGAGCTTCAGTAATTTGCTTATAACCATGATGGAGCGCGTTTACTGCATCAGCTCGTGCAGAACATCTTGTTTCAGAAAGGCTTTTAAGAACTCTATGTGAACTTAAACATACATTGAATTTATTCCAGCGATGGGTAAAAATAGAAAAAAAAACGCTGTATATTTTTTGAACCACTTGAACGAAACTTGTTGCCTCCTGCACACAACCAGCCGCATGAAGGCCTACTAAGTTAAGAGAATGTGCTGCACAAGGTACAAAGGTAGCAAATTCGCACTTCTCCTTTAATCTTGCTTGCAAACCAGAATATTTTCCCGACATATTAGACGCATTATCATAGCTTTGTCCTCTACAATCCTCTATTGAAATATCATGATTTTCCAGAAATGTCAAGATTGTGTCAGCCAAATATTCAGATTTATGCTCTTGAATAGGTATACATTTTAAGAACCTTTCGATGGGAACACAATTTTTAACATACCGAATTACAAAAGTCAACTGGTCGATATGAGAAAGGTCGGGTGTACTGTCAACACTTAGGGAAAAATATTTTGCCGATCTAATTTCACCTAAAGTTTTCATTAGGACTTCTTTTCCCATTATATCAATGAATTCGTTGCAAATATTTGCTGATAAATAGGCAGTGTATCCCTTTCCTGAGTTCTCACATTTTTTTAAATGATCTGCGATGAATGAATCATCATGGGACAACTTTGTTTATGGAGTGAGTTGAAAAGTCAACATGTGTGCAGAACTGTAGAGTAGAACGAAAGCAGAGTTGTTAAAATAATGTTGAAAGCGTGTGCACGTGCAGATGTATGATTAAAGATTCTTGTTCCCCAGAAGTTTAAGATGTTGAGGAGGAGAATTTCAACGGAACGGACAGTAAAATTAAACTTGTTTTTCTGTTACTGTCTACTAACCTTATTTCGTTTTCTATATAATTCTTGTAAAGATTCATTGATTTTGAGTTGGCGAATTTGGGGGCCAAATAATTGTGGGGCCCTGGGCCCTGGCCCACCTAAAGACTAAAGACGCCACTGCTTACTAGCATAACAAAAGCATACATTCTGCTAGCTCTGTTAATGCCAATTCACCAACCGAGTTTTTAAATGTTCTGGCTTTTGACCAAAACTTTGTTATGTCTTAAGGGTCATGGTATTTCTTAACAAAAACATTATTGCCTAACAGGAACCTCCATTGCATATTGAGTACTTCCACATATTCAGATGAATGTGGAAATTCTCCCAAAATTGGTAATATTATTATTATTATTATTAAATTCTTTATTATTTTTTCAATAAACGTTATAAAAATTAACTTAAGAATAAGGGCGTGGCAATCATGCCGTCTGCCTGATATGACATTTCATTTGAATTGAAAAATATAAATAAATAAAGTAACATTTGGTAATTAAATATGTGTGTATAAATATGAAAGTATCATTTACTTGCTTCTCTTAAACAATATAATTAGAGCTTGAGGTTAAAGAATTTGAAATAATAAACTATTCAATTTTAATGATTTGAAACATAAAATAATATGATGCTAAAAGCACAGTTTTAATTCAATTAGATGAGATTAAGCAATTTTAATGATTTGTAACATAAAGGTAAAATTCAATTTTAGTGATTTGTAACACAAAAAATAAATAAATACAGTTTCAATAATTTTTGTAATTATATAATGTAAGTTTGAAACACCAGATTTGGCCAAATGATCAGATGAAGGTCTAAAAACTGTTTCGGTAAGAAAGAGCATGCTGACAGTATTCGTATAGTTTACGCCATCCATATTCACCATTGAGAATCTCATAAAATTGAGATAAATTTAAAAAACTATAATTGAAATAAAGTCGACGAATTTCTTGAAGGATTGGACAAATAGCCACGAAATGGTAAACATCCTCTAATTCTCTACGGTTGCATAAGTTACAAAGTTGAGGCAAATCGTTTCTGTATGGAATATAGTTTAGGTTTAGGATTTCAACTCTTGTTCTAAATACAATACTGATAGTCTGGACTGAAAACTCAGAACGGAAATAGTTGACATCTGATAAAAGTTCATGGTTAAGATTTCTATATATACTTCTAGATGTGGAGGACTTTGCTTTATCTAAATTTTTAGTATACAATTTTTCGTCAATCTTCGCAATAAGATTTGAAAATTGATCTTGCCATTCATCGATGTTGGACACAGTAAGAGATAGAGCAAAATCATGCGAAAGGGCAAGCTGGTTCCATTCCTTGAAGGGGGATGAGTTTGTAAGTAGCAAATTTTTCAGAATAACTTTATGAAGACAGCCGTCACTCCTTTTTATGAGTTTTGTTAGAAAATCAGCATTTGATTTTAGATTCCGTATAAATATTGGTGTTATCCCTGATTCTACGTATATTGAGTAGTTCGGTGTTGAGTTGGGCAATCGAAATAAGCGCTTGAAGAAAAACCTATGTAAGTTTTCGAAAGCTTCTAATGGTATAAATCCGAAAACTTGAGCACCATAGGACATGCACGCATTGACAGTTGCGTTAAAAACACGGTATTTGGAACTAATGCCAATGTTTTGATTAGCAAAAAATTTTGGCCACATCATATTGAGTGCAAGTTTAGCTTCTGTAACTTTCATTTGTGAATGCTTGACAAAGCTTAGATTGTTCGTCATTAAAACTCCTAAATATTTGAATTCCTGTACGACTTCAATACGAGCATTGTTGTAAGTCCAATATTCATTTAGAGACCTTCTACTTTGCCTTTTTTCGAAAATTAGGATTTTTGTCTTTTGTGTATTAACTTGGAGACCCCAAGTTTTACAGAAAATGCTAAGTTTATTGATTTGGAGCTGTAGCGTGGATGGATTATCTGCCATAATTACCAGGTCATCCGCGTACAATAAAACTTTAATTGAATCACCAGCAAAAAAAACTCCACCGGGAAGAATATCTGATATTTCATCAATGAATAAAGCAAAAAGTAATGGACTCAGGATACATCCCTGAGGAACTCCAGCAGTTGTTTCAAACGAATGTGAGAAATCATTTCCATCCCATACTGTTGCAGTCGATGATGAAAGAAACTTCAGATACATAGAAAGAAATTTGTGAGATAGACCCAAACATGACAATTTGTAAATTAAAGCTTGTCGATTTATCTTATCAAAGGCCGCTCTAAAATCAATAAAGCAAGTGTATAACTTTTTATTTTTGTCAATGAATTTATTGGCAATACTATAAAGAGCAAAAATATGATCCATGGTCGAAAAACCTGGGCGGAAGCCTGCTTGGAATTTGCTAAGCAAATGATTATTTTCAACCCAATTTGAAAGCCTTTTGTATAAAATTGTCGCAAAAATTTTCCTGATTGAATTTAGAATATAAATTCCTCTATAGTTTTCGACTAATGTGGGGTCTCCTTTCTTGAAAATAGGAAAAATTATGGATTCGTTGAAACTACTGGGAACATAAGGGCCGTTAAACATGGTGTTGAAGAAAAGGACAAGATAATGTTTAAACTCCAACGTACTATGTTTATAAAATTCCAGTGGAATACCGTCCGTACCTGGAGATTTATTGCTTTTCATTGCATGAAATGTTGATTCTAATTCTAGTAAAGAAATAGGAGAATCTAACTCATTGACTACAATCTTGGGCATTGCGTAATCAAAAGTATGAATATTATCCTCCGCCGACAAAAGAGTTTTAAAATGAGCTGCTAGTGTCTCAGCGTCAAGAGAGCTATTCATACATTGGCTACGCCCGCCAAGTACACGGACAGTGGTCCAAAACGTTTTAGAGTCTTTACAGGATTCAAGCTTATTTGCTAAGTTTCTGATATATTCATTTTTTTTTATCAAGACAAGTCTGTTTGAATCTTTTGTTAGCCTGAGTATACATGTTTTTAAAAAAATGAGAGTTCGTAGATCTAAAAACTTTAAGAAAAGCGAATGAAATTTTTCTGAGGTTTTCACACTCTCTATCGAACCATTTATTTACCGGTAAATTTTTTTTCTTTGTTGCTGAAAAGGGAGCAGCTTTCCTGATTAATCCAACTATACTTTCAATTGCTTGATCGATAGAACTGCCAGTAAGCGGAAGCAAAGAATTAATATGCCGATTCATAAGTCTTGTGTATAATGAACCGTTGTTGTCTGACCAAAAGAGTTTATTTAATTGACTAGAATTTTCCTGTCGAGTTCTCGTCACAAATTTTGATTTAACTACTACAGGCATATGTGCAGAATATATAGAGGAAATTACTTCAAAGTCTATAACGGAGGAAAGCCAATATCCCGAAACAAAAGCAAAATCGATTACCGATTGGCCCTGCCCACTCAGAAATGTAAAATCACCGTACATCTCGCCTTTGGATGAACCATTCAAAACATATAAACCGAAAGATTCTAAAAAATCAGTTAAAAGCTTGCCGTTACGATTGAAGACATCATCTTTTGAGTTTCTTAATTCATGAATATAAATTTGAGGCGCTAAAATGTGAACCGAAGAGTTTTGATATTTACCAATTCTAGCATTAAAGTCTCCTAAAATCATTAAGTTTTCTAATGAACAATTGTTTAAAAAATCGACCAAATCATCGAAATCATTTTGCCAATTATTGCAATTCAAGTACACCGGAATGATATAATAGTTAACATTATTGCTTACAATTTGAAATATAATTTTGTTTTCTATAGTTTTAAAATTGACAAAAAGTCCCAATAGGTTTTTTTTAATTCCATATAAAATACCCCCACTGGCTCTTCCAAGTACATTGTTTCTAATAGCTGATGTAAACATGATTTTGAAATCTTTGAAATATTTGTAGAAATCATTTTCGTTCTTTTCTTCCAAAAAAGTTTCTATTAAAATGATAATGTCAAATTTATGAATGAAATTGAAAAAATCAGCTAATAACAATTTACTTTTAAGGCCAGTAATATTATAACAACATATATTCAAATCTACAAAAATATTAAATTGGCAGACGGCAGATTTACCCTATTGTGGTGGGAGCCTAATTTGGTGTGGTGGTTTCCGTACAGTTGGCGCTATCTGCATTTGAAGACACGAAGTAGACGATTGGGCAACCGTGTCCAACTTCAGCTTGAGTCCCTCGCTGCAGTCAAAGATGTCATGTGTTCTGTCACCAAACAATTTTAGAAGAATTGTCAATTCAGCTTCGTTGTTGACAATTAAACCGCGTGACATTTTAAACGTAAAGTGATGATTGTTGATATGTAGTTTGTCGCCTTTAACTATAATTTTCGCATTTTCATTGATTTCCATTAATTTACTTCTTATTCCGAGTAGCGTTTGTCTTTTTTTCCGATACAAGATAGATTGTTCGCGGAAAATACTAAATCCTGTGTTTTTTAATTTGTGCGCTTGAGTAGAAGTGAATTCCATTAGAACTGTGCCTCTATGAGGATTGTTGACGGGAATTTGTCGGGCACTTTTGACAACGAGTTCATCGCCTTCGTTTAATTTCAGAAGCCCCTCGCAAGTCTGTTTTGCCAATTGGATTGCATCGGCTTCTGAATCTAGAGGAAGGTGTATAACAACAGATTTCTCGTTCGCCTTCCGAGACAGGACTTCTAATTGTGTTTCGAGCAATTCACAACGATCAGTCATCAGTTGTAGCTTGTGGTTCAGCTGCGTGTTGATTTGTTTAAGCGAGGTTATTTCTTTTGAAAGTGTCTCAAAATCTTCCTTCGTGGCAAGATCCTTAAGTTTTTCATCAAGAGTGTCATTAAGGATTGTTTTGAGATCAGTTACAGTGAGCTTTCCAACTTCCATATTTGTTGTTTTGTTCGATGATTTTTTTTTTGCTTCGGTATTTTGATCGGGTGAAGTTTCGGTTATGTAGCGTTTGCGGTTCATTAAAATTTGTATAACGCAAGTTAGAGAAAAAAATTAATCGAATCGATCTGAATTTAACAAAAACTGGATTGAAAGCAATATTTTTGGGTGAATTTAAATAAAACGTGAGATATTTTACACTTCGTATAAGTTTTTTCGATTAAAAGTTTATTTAAAACGTTAAAAATTTGGTACATGCGAGGGAGCTTAATAAATGAAACACTTTCTATTTAACAGTTGAAATGTCAATTGGTAATATTGATATCAAACTACCATTTACTATCTGGCTTGCATCTACTCGTAAATACTTTAGCAGTTGTAATTTTTTGTTATTGAAATCAAATCGTTTTTTAATTTGGTTGCATAGTTCCGTATAAAACGATAATAAATTATCCTTAAGATCGACTAAATTGTCTTCAACAAAATCATTTGAATTATGATTAATAAGCTGTTAAAACTGAATGCCAAAGTACATTATCGGAAAGGGGCATATATAGGCCAGAATCTTCAAAATTAACAAAATGAAGTCTTATAAAATGTTTGAGGATTTCTGGGAACAAATCTTGCATTGCTTGATGAAGCAAATGAATTTGGATTAGTTCGCTTTGGAAAAAAACAAATGAATTACATGTCGTCGCCTGGATAAAATAGTGTCGTATGTTACAATTTGCTACTTTTCAGGAGACGCATTTAAAGTTCAAAAAATTATTTCTCAAAAACTACACGGTGGATTTTTTTGAAAATAAAATGGCTTATGCACAAAACATCTGCCGACCAAAAAACATTAAAATAAATACACTATTCAAATAATGAAAGAAATGAGGGTTCATGTTCCCCAAAATGCCGTTGTCGTATGTGACGATTTATCCAGAACAGCTTGTTACTCAAACACATACGACAAAATAATCACACATACGACATAAATAAATTAAAAAAAATGTTATGTTATTAGTATATAACATACGACAATATAAACATACGAATTATTTATTTAAAAACAAAAACAAAACCAGATTTATTTTTACTTATTTATTTTTCGGAATTAAAATATTTGCTTTTATTCTCAACAAAATTAAAATAAACAAAAGTAAAACTTAAAAATTTAATTCTAAAAAAATAAACAATAAATCGATATTCGATTAATTAAAAAATACTTTTGGTGTCTAAACTTAAATATATCCGTAAGTATAAAAAAATCACATTAATTAAAACATACAAAATTCGTAAGTTAAAAACAAATCACAATATTTAATTCACAGTTCATTTGATTTGTTTAAATATAAAGTTAATTAACATTCAAAGTTTTAGTAATTGATTTTTAGAATAGCACGATAAAATGCTTTATCTTCATTTTTTTCTAGATACGGAATCATACTTTTTATATCATTTTTTGTTTTGGAGTTAATGGCCTTTACTGGACCTAAACGTAGCTCATTTTGCCATAAATTATCATCGTTTCGCTTTTGAAAACGTCCGGTCCTTTTTGTCAAATCATAATAAGTGTCATCCACTTCTTTGAATGAAGTCTTACATCCTATTTTATAAGTATTCACTTCGTTGTAAATAACAGCTTTGACTTTAAGAAACTGGATACACTTAAAAGCCAGGTTTTCGGACTTGAAAGCATAGTTTTTAAAATCCTTTTGATTCATTTGCAAAATTTTTAAGCTAACGTTTGAAAAATTCATTTTGTTTAAAAGCCGAATTAAAGTGACTTGACTGGGTATTTCGATGTTTCGTAAATATTTTTCAATTACGCTGTGGTCACAGTCAACTTCTTGCAAACAAGAATGTCCTGGCTCACAAAACTTTCGCGTTATTTCTTTGATTGTATTTGGATGGTCATGAAGGAATTGCAGGATGGCGTATGTGCATTAAGAATGACACATACGACAATTATTTACCAAACGTTGACTGAACAGATTTTGTATGAAAATAATGTCGTATGTTTTAATTTTGTCGTATGTGTAGCATTTTGTATATACATACGACAAAGGAATACTTAAATGTTGGCGACCTTGCACATACGACAAATTTTAAGGATATTATCTTGGAAACTAAGGCAGATATCGAAAAACGGATTTCAGTAGATTGTAGAGAAAAAATCAAATAACAAAACTGCATTTAAATCTCAAAACCTCAATTTTTCACATACGACAGTATTTTATCCAGGCGACGATGTGTCAGGCAGCTTCGCGTCAGTTTGATTGATGCCTTTAGCCGGTAGCCGGAAGCAAGTGAATGCATTCAAAAAGAGTGAAAGTGCTTGAATTTTCATAATTTTGAATTTTTCGGTGAATACATTCAGAGTTAGTGAGTATTTTAAATTTTTACTTGCGACATATAGGAACTATATGGCAAGTTTTGCATTCGTGCAAAACTTCGAACTCGAGATTTTAATCAAACATTATATTACGATGGTAGAGAAGTCGAAAAAAGTGGGTCCCGCGATTCCGTTCGGTCTGTTTTGTCTGTCTGTCCACGCTCCTACAGCCTAAACCATTGGGTAGATTGAGTTCAAACTTGGAAGTTAAGGTTTTCAGCAGATTCGCGTTAGGCGTTTTTTTCATTTTTTTTTAAGACCAAAACTAACAGTGGCCCCCATACAATTTTTTTGGTCAAAAAACGAAAATTCGAATTTTCTCAAAAACAAACCGATAGATTTTTTTTAAATTTTGTCTAAAATTTTATTTTTAAACTTGGCTTCTTTTCATAAGAAAAACATATTTTTGTATTGCTCAGGAAAGGTACCGCTCATAAAACCGTTATTTTGTTTCTTAATTTTCTCAGCAACTTATCAACCGATTTCAATAATTTTTTTTTCTGAATAAGCTCTTATATTGCCTTAACAATATTTAATTATCAAAAGTGAAATTTTTTATTGTTGATTTTTAAAAAAATATTGAATTTTTTTTTTTCAAAATTCTATATCTCAAAAACGGCTCAACATTTTCTTACGAAATTCAAATGTAGAGCGTATATTTACAATCACTAAACAACTGCATACCAAAAATATTTTTAGAACAAAATTTAAAAATTTTATATATAAAAAATTAATTTAAAAAAAAAACCGCTCTAACGATTTTCAAAAAAAATTTTTTTGAAAAATCAAGGGTTTTTTGATTTATAAAATGGCATCAAAATTTTTGAAGACAAACTTACTTTTCAGGTAAAATTTTGAATCTTAAAATATTTTTTTTTAATTATTTTAACTGTATTAACCCCCTCCCATCTCACCAAATCAAATCCTGTGCGTGAGCCCGAAAGAGCGCATTACATTGACAAAACTTTTATTATATTCAGCCCTATCATGAATTCCATCGTAATCGGAAATTTTTACGAATCCCGAAAAACTGTATCATGAAATCCGTTCGTAGTGGAAAATCTCATACAATTTTGCATTACGAACGGATTTCATGATACAGTTTTTCGGGATTCGTAAAAATTCCGACTACGATGGAATACATGATAGGGCTGATTACTATCTTTTATCCAAATTAGATAATGCATTTGGTACATATGTATGTATTGTTTATAACTATAACTATTGTAAATACCAATTCATTTCCGGGATGAGTTGTCCTAGGATGAGTTGTGTCTTGGGAGAATCGCGCGGTTTTTTTGACAAATCGAATAGCATTTAAATCTTTGAAGACAAACTTGTTTTAAAGGTATAATTTTAAATCTTATATAGGTGCTTTTTTAAACAGACTCTTTGCATACAGGAGCAAGTTCGTGCATTTTATTAATTTTACAACTAACTTTGGTTAGGTACTATTTAAATTAAAAAAAAGGAGTATATTCGTTTTTTTTTGCTGCGCAGTAGATTTTTATTTATGCCAAAACGCAGTAGATTTACTGCTAAAGGAGTAAAGTGACAGCCCTGACATAGGTAGGTTATGAAAAAAAAAAATAAGGAACCAACCGGGGCCTGCTGTACGCAAGTTCGTGAATTTGGCTGCTGTGGCCGAGAGATTACAAAAATATAAACTTGCCATCTATCAATATCAAATCAATACATCGGGAAATAGCTTAAGATTGTGCACAACGACCCCGGATTATTCACGTGTCAACTATATTGAAAGCGTACGACATCCACAGCAAATAATCATATTTTTTAACGAGACGCCTTCTCATTTTGGTATGAATTTGCTTATGTATTCAAAAATTATGTTTAAAAATTTTAAAATATGCCTGCAAAATACTTAAATTTATCTTCAAAACTTTAAATACCATTTAAATTCTCAAACCAAATTTTAAATCCTTAGAGGGTTTCTTTTTAAATTAATTTCTTTTAAATAAAATATTTATATATATGGAAAATAAAGTGAGAATATCAATTTTCCCAAAAGCATAAAAGTCCTTGTTTATTGTTAAACCTATATTTGAAGGCTTATATGATGGGTTTTTGTATAAAGTAATATAAAGATGGCGATGGTTTTTTACAAAAAATAAAAAAACTAAAAAAAATTAATAAAAGTTGGTAAAAATTGATCTCAAATATCTTTTCAAAAAAAAAAAATATTAGCTTCAAACTAAATTTTTCTCACAGAAAATATTGTTTTTGACATTCAGCAAATTTTTTATAAAAATCCAACATTCCATTAAAAAAAAAAAAATAGTACGCAAATTTAGTAAAAATTGATGTTCGGTTCTCTATGACTCGTGAACAATAAAAGATATTGACTTCAAATTAAATAGTTCATCCAATTTGTATTTGTTTATATAAGAAATACAAATTTTTAAGAAATGCTACTAAAATTGGTTTTCGTATAAATATCTCGTTAACAAAAATAGATTTCGAAATCAAACTATTTCATTATTTATGCAAAATATTATTGGTACCTACTTTGTAATTTTTTAAGAAGAATTCAACTGACAAGTTTTTTAACAAAACACGAAAACCTACAAACCTTTTAAGTAAGACATATCGACAGACGGGATGGTAAGTTCTCAGTGTGGGTCGCATCCCAGCCTTTTTTTTTTATTTAGCTTTAGCTTTTTTAATTAAAAGATTAAAAGGATTCCTGGGGCCAGTTATAGCTATCACTGTTTTTTATCATGGAAGCCAATCATGCGAATGTTTTGACAGGTAATAAAAGCTTTCATTGAAAATTTCTGTCATTGGACGTAAATTTCCTAGTTCGAATCTAATATTTTGTGCTTGCTTGAAATCTAGCATTTTGGGGCAAATGGTTGATTATTAAAAGGAAAACTGACATGGGGAAGGGCGAAGAAAATGGAATGCTATGGAACGATATTGTTCAGAATTACGAAATAAAAACTTTGAAAACAATTTCATTATTAAAATTGAAAAATTAACTAAAAGGAAAGTGCTGCGTTAATTAAACTTCATATTTTATTTGAAAATACCATAACAACATTAACTCTTTTAACCATTTTTAAACTTTAAAACAAATTATTCAATGAGGGCTATGGCTGGGCCCTTAAACTGTGAACTTTTTTGTAACGTTGGTAAAAATCAGAAATATTAAGTATCAATAATTTATGAAGTGCTTGATTTTAACACAATGCTTTGAGTTCATAGAACATCGAAGGCATTTTTTGTAACATTGTAAGTTACTCAATAACATACCTTAAGAGATCGCATAATGGAGCTGTGTCTGAATTTCTTTTTCGACTTGCAAATTTGTCTATACGCTGGCGCTGTTAGGTTTCGCTTTGAAAATGCTTTTGGCAAAACAATGCACTACACCTACGTAAGTAAAACAAAAAGCTATTTCAGTTAATACTCCGCATCTTTAAGAATCTCAGAGACCTGCTCTTATATGAATTGCGGATCCCTTTGAAACTTGTACAGATCGAATATTAAACCTCGGAATGCCTTCACGTCTTTCATATATATATATTGTACAATGGTACCATGTTTCATTGAGACTATGTTATTCCCTCTTCTATCACTTACCTCTTCGACATGACGACATCTTATTCATTAACTACCATCTACCTTGTGTAGTGTGCAGGTATATATCCTTGATAACCCTGACAAAAGACTGCTGCATTCGCAATTGAAACTTGAAAGTTGAATCCCATTTCATTTGCATCAAAACATAACACAGAAATTTTCCCTTCATTATACAGTCAATATCTGCGCACCTACTTGTATCTCTCTCGAAATTAATGCATTTTTAACATTCTTAAGCATTTTAAGTCATTCATATGGTAATGATTTTCAATACCAACCTTACCGCATACCTATTCCCATATAGCAGTAGCAGGACATATTATAGCACATACATAGGTAGGTAGGTCTAGAGGTAGTAAACTTTCAAATTTTGTTGTCATCACTTGTGAAAATTTGCCCTAGGTAAATAGGAAGGATACGAGTGAGTCGAGTATACAATGTGATGTGTGGATTTTTGGATTGTGGGTATTAGGTCTGTTGGGTGTGAGAATCTATGATGGGGGGGGGGTTGTAATTCTCTGCTTTGAATGCGGACAAAGGGATTTGCAAATGTTCATGACACCCAAAAATAAAATACTAAGTTGTCGAGGATATGTGTGAATAAGTTGTTGAAATATACCGGGTATAAAGTGGATTTGCATTTTGTCCTTTTTATGGTGATGTTTTGCATCTCCCATCTACGTATACATAGGGATGAAACTTTTGTGAAAACTTGTGTTAAAAGGTACATACGAATACTTGGTACAAAACCTATCTCTATATTCGAGTTTTCGCAACCACTCGTTCTTGCCTATAACCACATATAAGATGGGTACCTTATAATACAAGTACTCATACACAATCTTCAGGAGGGTTTTTGAATTCTCGTTTTTATATGTAAATTGTGCCCTTTGGCATATATTATCATTTTTCCTTTTTTCTTCTATGAAAACTGTTTCGTTGCTGTTTCTTTTTCTGTTTTCTGTTAACATATCTATAGATATTCTTTTGTTGGATTTTTATTTTTATTTTAGGAAAGGGTCCTGGCAATAATTTTGTGAAGTGTTTAGGCGGACAAAATAGTTGAGCATTCGAATGTACATACATAATTTGTTTTTGTTGGTGTTTTTCCGTATATTTCTATACTTAAATTACGATACCGTAATATTCGATTTCTCCCTTTCAATTGAAATGACAGAGGTGGTTAAAATAAAAAAAAAGAACTGCTTTTATGTCTCGGATAGAAGTGAGTTAACCTTTTTGGAAATTATTTTGAGATAAAATCAATTTTCGGAATATTTTTTATATTGTAAAATATCAAATCAGATCTAGAATCACAAAGAATATGGGTTGGATGACGTATTTTGTGCTGATAATTTTTACGAAAAGTTACTTGGTTGTCAAATAAAAACGGTTTATCCAATGATGTTTCTAACATAGGACTATTAGATAAACTTTTAATACATTTATAGATGTACTTAAGAATGCCATTTTATTTAAAAAATGGAGATTACTGCTCATTTTTTAAAAGTTCTTTTTAGTAAGTTTACCAGTACCCTTGGATAAATCAAATAAAGCCCAACGTTCAGCTTTCCTATGTACATATAAGCGAATCGCTTCGCACGACCCCATCTGCGGCACTGGACACCTTACTCTACCTAACACCTCTTGACATTTTTAGCAAACAAATAGCTGCAAGCTCTGCTATTCGCCTCAAAGCTTCGTCGCAGTGGACTAACAACAACATTGGCCACTCCGTAATTCTTAGTTATTTAGAATCAATTTCAAAGCACACAGACTACACCATCCCCCAACTGCAATTCGACAGAAATTTCCAGATTTCTATACCTCCCAGATCTTTTTGGGAGGATAGGACATTCCTGGAAGATGAGTCAATCCATTTCTATACATGTGGGTCAAAAACCAAAGAAGGGGTTGGTGGAGGTGTGTACTCTGAACGACTGAAATTAAGTCTCTCATTCCACCTTCCCAATCATTGTAGCGTGTTCCTGGCGGAACTCTTGGCGATAAAATAAGTCTTGTCCTGGCTTAAAGAAAACGTGATATCAACATCTGATATCAGTATTTCATCAGAAAGACAGGCCGCTATCAAATCTCTGGACTCTGTCTCTACAAACTCTTTAACAGTCCATAACTGTCGATCATCTCTAATGGAGATGGCACAACAGTTTAATATTCACCTTTGCTGGGTGCCGGGCCATAGAGACATTCCAGGTGACTGCAAGGCAGATGAACTCGGCAGGAACGGTACAGTCCAGCCCATCCTACCACATTTGGCACGTACTGGCATACCAATCGCTACTTGTAAACTGTTGCTAATGCATGACGCTGGGTTCTTCCGATTATGTCAATGTAATCAGCATAAGCCAGTGATTGGAAAGACTTTAGAAAGATAGTGCCTCTAGTGTTGACGTGACGTGACTCTGCACAATTCTTTTAAGGACTATGTTAAAGAAATCGCATAATTATTAAAAACAGCACATCAACTTTTTTGGAACCTTTTTTGACATCGAAAGATTATGTTAAGTTGTGTTCTACTCTTATGGAGAAGCGCGAATTCTCCATGGTCATCCTGCACAAACGGACGAGTTTGGCAGGGATGCCAAAACTAGACATGGCTCTATACAGTTCGTCCCTGTAGATACTGTCATATGCGGCCTTGAAATCGATGAAAAGATGGTGGGTGTCGATTTGGTGTTCTTGGGTTTTTTCCAGGATCTGCCGTAATGTGAATATTTGATCGACTGTGGACTTTCCTGGTCTAAGACCACACTGATGAGGACCGATCAGGTTGTTGACGATGGGCTTTAGACGTTCACATATTACGGCAGAGAAGATTTTGTAAGCCATGTTAGAAACACTAATTTCTCTATAATGTAGTTGGTGCGGTTTAGAGGGTCTCCTTTTTTAAGTATCAGACAAACCATACTGAGATTCCAGTCATCGGTCATACTTTCTTCCGACCATGTTTTACAGACAAGTTGGTACATGCTCCTAACCAAATTATCTCCAACTGCTTTGAAGAGCTCAGCATTCAAGCCATCTGCTCCAGCGACTTTGTTAGACTTCAGCTTAGATATGGCAATCTTTACATCGCCTAAATGGGGAAGATGGGATTGTTGGCTTTTATCGTCGTTATTGAATTGATCAACCGGAATACTGTTCCTCATCGCCGCCCATTAAACAGGCTGCAGAAGTCCTTCCATATCCTCAGCATTGACTGCGGTTCTACTATGATGTTTCCACTTTCGTCCTTGCAGCCTTCGGTTCGAGGAGAATGTATATTTCGAACTTAATTTCTGCTTTTGAACCGCTCAACATCTTCGACCATACGCTTCTCATGCCAGGGCTTTCTTGTTGGTGGCTGTTTGAAACCCTGAACTTAAGAGGCGGCTTTTCTGATTGCATCTTGGAAATGTTGCTATTGGTTATCGATACATTGTGTTGGCGGCAGAGAACTTCGAAAGAGGTAAGTTGTGATTCGGTCGGAGAAGGATTTGGTTTGACCTTGTATTTTATCTCAGCATCTCTCTATTTTGCCTGACGAGGTAGTGGTTCGGTTATATGTTAACTCCTCGGAAATTTGGGACATCCATTACGCTGGAAGCATCTCTAAAGTC
The DNA here is from genome assembly GCA_920104205.1 of Eupeodes latifasciatus. Taxonomy (NCBI): domain Eukaryota; kingdom Metazoa; phylum Arthropoda; class Insecta; order Diptera; family Syrphidae; genus Eupeodes; species Eupeodes latifasciatus. The sequence goes on from OV049924.1 coordinate 41,744,739, forward strand.
GATCACAATATGTATAATCCGTGGTAGACTGATCTGGAAAACTCCAAGTTCCTTTGTGGATCTTGAGGTGCATTCATCTACATCTAAATTAGATAATAAAATGGCGCAGGGACATACGGCCCAGGGACATAACGCCCAACTTTTTTTTTTTTGGGGCTTATGTCTCACTTCGGTGGCACATAAAACCGAAATCTTATTTGGGCCCTAAGTACCACCCAAGTAAGACCGAAGGCCCAAATAAAAGTTTTGGGGCTAATGTCCCACTTAATAAGAATCACCAAATGACACAACTTGGATCACTTCAATACCACACGACTTTGTTTTGTGGAGTTTAAATCCTGAGATCCCGCGAAGCCCGCGAAGCGGGCCACCCACAGGTGCTTTTATTCAAAAAAACTGTTGATATTGGCGCCCGGCTGGCGACTTTACAAACCCTAAGCGGAGCAACGGAGTTGCGTGAGCGGGTGTGACCCCGAAAAAGGGAGTTAAAATCCTGTGATCCCGCAAATAATGTTGAAAATAAATTTTTTGTTTTTCCTAATTTTTGTATTATGACCGTATCAAAAAATTATTGTTCATTGTATTGAAATACAAAAACTTTAAATTCTTTTTTGGCTCTGCAAAAATTTGGGGACAATGTCTCATTTTTAACAAACAAATTTGGGACTTAGGTCTTACTTGGGTGGGACTTAGGGCCCAAATTAAATTTTGGCTTTATGTCCCACTCGGGTGGGACATAAGCCCGAAAAAAAAATTTGGGCGTTATGTCCCTGGGCCTTATGTCTCTGCGCCTAATGATATTCTCTCCTTATAAATACTACAGTGTTCTAGTTTACAAATGTCAAATTCAATTCAAATAAGACGCCACCTGGTATGTTTGTTAGAAATAAAAAAGAGACTGGGATGCGACCCACACTGAAATCTTCCCATCCCGTCTGTCGATTTGTCTTGCTTCAAAGTTTGTAGGTTTTCGTGTTGGGTTAAAAAAGTTGTCAGTTGAATTATTCTTAAAAATTTTAAAATTACCAACAATATTTTTCATATAAAGAAATAGTTTAGTTTGAAAATCTAGTTTTGTTAAATAGATTTTTAGTGAAAAACAAATTTTTACCAATTTTAGTAGCATTTCTTAAATTTTTACTAATTAGATGAATTAAATTAATTTGAGAGATATCAAGAACCGAACATCAATTTTTACCAAATTTGCGTACTATTTCTTGTAGATTTTATTTTTTTATGAAAAAATGGACTGTTGGATTTTTATAAAAAACCACTGAATATCGAAAACAATATTTTCTGTGAAATAAAAAAAGTTTGAAGACAATTATTTTAAATTTTTGAAAAGCTATTTGAGTCGAAAGTAAATTTTTACCAAGTTTTAGTATTGTTTTTTTGTTAGGTTTTTATTTTTTGTTAAAAAGACTGTCAATTAGATTTTTATCAAAATTTTACTGAATGTTGAAAACAATTTTTTTAAAAGTGAAAGCCAATATCTCAAAGTTTTGAAAAGATATTTGCGTCGAAAATCAATTTTTACCAACTTTTGTTAAATTTTCTTTTAAGTTTTTATTTTTTGTAAAAAAACTGTCAATTCCATTTTTCTCAAAATTTTTCAGAATGGTGAAAACAATATTTTTTATAAGTTAAAATTCGTTGGAAGCCATAATCTAAAAATTTTTGAAAAGATATTTGAGTCGAAAATCAATTTTTACCAACTTTTGTTAAATTTTCTTTTAAGATTTTATTTTTTGTATGAAAACTATCAATTCGATTTTTTTCAAAATTTTACTGAATGTTGACAACAGTATTTTTTGATAGATAAAAGTAGTTTTAAGCCAATATCTCAAAGTTTTGAAAAGATATTTGAGTCGAAATTCAAATTTTACCAACTTTGAGTAATGTTTTTTTTAGGTTTTTATTTTTTATAAAAAAACTATCAATTCGATTTTTCTCAAAATTTTACCAGATGTCAAAAACATTATTCTTCGTTGCACAAAATTGTTTTGGAGATAAAATCATTTTGTATTCGTAAAATTTTCGAGGTAACAAATTTTTTTTTCAGTTTTTTTGATTTATAAAAAAAACTGTTAACTGGATTTTTTTCAAAAAATATACTTGTTTGGTATCACGTTACAATATATTATATAAAATTTAATTCAAGTCTCTAGCATTTTTGGTTCGTAAGATATTAAGGGTTAACCAAAATGTTCACCTTTTTTTTAAACTGCTATGGTAAAAAAACCACCCACTCTATTTTTTTGAGAGCCCTTTCTGCATTTTTCTGCCTTATTATCTGTATAACAAAATTTATTTCAAGTCGATACCTCTTCTGGTTCTTGAGCTATGGACAACGAAAAAAACGTCGCGAACGTACGGACGTACGGACATACGGACGTACGTACACACGCACGCACAGACATCTTTCTAAAAATCTTTTATTTCGACTCTAGGGACCTTGAAACGTCGAGAAATGTCAAAATTTTCAATTTGACAAATCGGACCCATTACAATAACTTCCTATGGGAAGTTAAAAATTATTTAATTAATTACGAGTAATTAGTATCTAAAACCTACAAATAGATGTCATATGGCTAAGGTTTTTTGAAGCCAAAAAAAAATAATTTTTATAAGTAATTTAAACAATTTGCTTGTAAATTATGAAAATTATATTGAACTTGGTTTAAATTTAAACAATTTGTGCAAAAGATTAATGATTTCATATTAAAGTATATTTATTTCATTTTCTTGAGAAGTGAATATTTAAAAAAACAATTCAGAAAACCACCGCGCTTGTTAACAAAACCAAACTTCATGCTTTTAACGTTTCAGACGAAAACCAAATATAACAAGCTCAATTATTTATTTTGTTCATATATTCTCAGTTCTCACTGAAACCGCCACTGCCGCCGCTGCTGACAACTGTCATGGTCATCAGGAAATATGGATGGATGATGATGATGGAAACTTGAGTCCTCGCCATCACTCTCTTTTAACATAACCTGCGCTTATTAAAAACGAAAAAAGAAGAGAAATATCCATTGCGTCTATTTAAATTTTAATTTGCGGAAAACCTTGCCCTGCAATTGCATAAGCATAATGAATAAAGCATGCATATTACCCGCAACACGCAACACATGTTTTAATACATATATGAAGCTCATATGAGGCTACATGTAACAGTAACATGCGTATTATTATTATAATAATTACTCTCGTAACCAAACCCGAGATTACATTTTTATGTTTTCTTGTTTTCCGTTTTTGTTGCTGTTGTATCTTTTAACCAGCTCCGCTCCGTCTTATGTTCTTTTATTAATGAGCATGATGAATAAAGCTTATTGAAATACTGGGAAAAAATGAACGAAACAATGAAATATTTCTCTCATTTCCAAGGTATCTTTTAATAATTTTTTTTATTTTTCAAAAAAAAATGTTTTTGTTGCAATTTGCTTCCATATATACAGCTATGGACAAGATGGTGGGGACATTTGTTACTTTTGAAATTCATTGTTTCTTAGTAATAAAAAAAGAGGCTGGGATGTGACCCACACCATCCCGTCTGTCGATTTGTCTTGCATAAAAGTTTGTCTATATGTATCAATTTTTACCAAATTTGCGTACTATTTTTTGTAGATTTTATTTTTTTATGAAAAAAAGTACTGTTGGATTTTTATAAACAAATTACTGAAGTTTGAAGCCAATTTTTGAAATGATATTTGAGTCGAAAATCTATTTTTACTAACTTTTGTTTAGGTTTTTGATTTTTTGTAAAAAAAATGTTAATTCGATTTTTTTCAAAATTTTTCCTAATGTAGAAAACAATATTTCTTATAAGTTAAAATTAGTTGGAAGCCATTATTTCAACTTTTTGAAAAGATATTTGAGTCGAAAATCAATGTTTACCAACTTAAGTAATGTTATTTTTAGGTTTTTATTTTTTGTTAAAAAAACTTTCAATTAGATTTTTCTCAAAATTTTCCTGAATGTTAAAAGCAATATTTCTTATAAGTTAAAATTAAATGAAAGTCATTATCTCAAATTTTTGAAAAGATATTTGAGTCCTAAATCAATTTTTACCAACTTTTGTTAAATTTTTTTTCGGTTTTTAATTTTTCTGTAAAAAAACTGTCAATTCGATTATTTTCAACATATTTCAGAATATTGACAACAATATTTCTCATAAGACAAAATAAGTTTGTAGCCTTAATCTCAAGTTTATGGTTTTTAAAATCATGTGTCATAAATAAATTAAGCTGCGCAACATAATTTTTTGAAATAGCAATAGGAATTCGACATCTGTCAAACTAAGTTATTAAACCAATTTTTTTTGTCAGTTGAAAGTCTGAAATTCAGGGAAATGAATCGCTTAACTATCACACAACGCATAAATATTGTTAAAACCTACTACAAAAATGGTGATTCTGCCACAGCCACATATCGTGCTTTAAGAGGAGATTATGGTTTACATAAACGTACAACTACGCAAGCAATTGGCAAAATTGTGAAGAAATTTTAAGGGACTGGACTGGTTACAGATATTATTCCTCGTCGTTCTCAGGAATTAGGACTGTCTTAAGGCACAATGTAGCGTATTTTGCAGTTTGATCTACACCTACATACATCATTATAAAGTCCAGCTCACAAAACAACTGAAGCCAGCTGACTTTTCACAAGGCATCCGATGGACGGCATGTTTTCTAACAAAATTTTCCTCGGCAAAACAAAATTGTCGTATTTGGGGTTCTGAGAATCCTCAGCTAATTGAAGAGAGGCCATTACATCGACAAAAAGTCACTGTTTGATGGTGCGCTTTTTGGTACAGAGTTGTGATTGGACCTTACTTCTTCGAAAACCAGTGTCACTGTCAATTCGGAGCGCTATGGCCATATGATAACCGACTTTTTTGCCTTCTATTGAAGAATACGACTTGGAGAATATGTGGTTTCAACAAGACGTCGACACATGCCACTCAACTCGAGCGAATATGGATATATATAGCCGCGTAATTTTTCGTCGTGGCTATATTTCAACTGGCCACCAAGATCATGCGATTTGACACCGCTGGACTTATGTTTGTGAAGCTTCGTGAAAGACTGTGTTAATGTAGATAAACCTTTAACTCTTGAGCACTTAAAATCAAAATTTGTCAAAGTATGCCTGAGATACCGCCCAATATGTGTCAAAAAGTGGTCGAAATTACCTCACAAGAATCGATACTTGCAACAATTCGCGTGGTGGTCATTAATATGATGTAGTTTTTAACACATAATGTCAACGTTCAAACATTATATTTACCTATTACCTTTTATTTACGTTTAATTTTGAAACCGCTAAATGGATAGCCCGTTATTATTTAAACTGTATAAGAGCTTGTTCAGAAAAAAAATTATTGAAATCGGTTGATCAGTTCTTAAAACTTTTCTTGAGAAAACTTACAAATCAAAATATGGGTTCTATGGGCGACACCCTTGGAGCAATACGAAAACATTTTGAAATAAGCTAAATTAGGAACAATTTTTTTTTTTTAGGAAATACGAATTTTCGATTTTTGATAAAACAAAAATCTAACTTTAATTTCTGAATTTGAAGTCAATCGACCCGATGTTTTGGGCTGTAGAAGCCAGCACAAACAGACAGACGGACGGATAGGGGGACCCACTATTTTCGACTTCCCTACTATCGCAATGTCATGTTTGATTAATATCTCGAGTCAAATTTTTTTTTATAAATGCAACATTACTTGTCATATAGTTTTTCCTATATGTCGCATGTAAAAATGCATTACGCATGATATTTGGAGTCAACCAAATACATATACATATTTAGTAAAAAAAAACAATCAATTTTAAATAATTCTTTTTGCATCTTTTGAAAATATTATCTGTAAAACAAAATTCATTTGAAGTCGATATATCTATACTTTTTCTTGAGATATAGCCGACGAAAAAAAGTATCCCGAGCGTACTACAAATGTAAGTACACACGCACACACAGACATATCTCTAAAAACCTTTGATTTATATTTTAGCTCGAATTTGCTTGATTTATAAGTCTGAAGTCAACCGACCAAATAGTTTACGACAAACACGGCAGATGGTCTTAATCACTGAACCAAGGGCGGATCCAGACTTTTCATCAGGGTGACCCCCCCACACACTTAGATGAATTTTAATAAATGCTAAAATGACAACTTTAGTTATCAAATTATTTTAGAACACTGTTGTCCAGCAAGGTATGGTCTAACTATTTAAGTTGGATGACTCCATACATATGAAAGCATTCCAAGATTCCAACAGTTTTCTAAATATGCCATATTTAAGAGCTAAAACACAATAGTTTAGAGGGTGTTTGGTGCATTTCGCGCAAAAATGTAGGAAATTGTTTTGAAACGTTGCTTTTTCCCAAAAATAAAATACACTTTTCTAGTTTCTATTTCTATTAATGCGAAGAACGCTGCAAAAATTCAAAAATCCAGAAAATGTAAGAGGATCTGATATGTAGAAATATCGGACTTTTTTTGACGTAGTTTTTTCGAACTCAATTTTCGGGAGTCTCTTATTACTATCGTTATCAATCTGCTTACTCGTATTTTGATCTTGTTTAAATCTCAGTTTTAGAGCATCCAAAGCAAATATACTTCAAAAGTAGATTTATTTAATTTTTTAAGATCTTTTAAGATCTTTTGTATTCAACAGAAAACCAATTTTGAAATAAATAAAATGCACGACTGGGTCGCTAGAACTTACTAATTTCTTCCAAAAAGTCTGTTTTAAAATATTTCCTATATTTTAAGCTTTAAAAATGTATACCTGCAAAATAAGTTTTCCTAAAAATTTTAAATGCCATTTTATTTGTCAAAAAAATCTAGATTAACTTATTTTTTTTTCGAAAATCATTTTAAATTTTAAATCATAAAAAATCATCATTTTGATCATAAGAAATCATCATCAATTTGATCATTTGATCATTGACAAGATCTTGTACAGAAAAGAGAAGAATTTTGAAATCGGTGTATTAGTTCTTGAGAAAACTTAAAAACAATATAAAAGGTGGTTTGAGGGGTACCCTTCTGGAGCAATACAAAAATATGTTTTCTTGTAGAAAGAAGCCAAATTAAGAACACAAAATTTAAAGAAAGTTTTAGAAAAATCACATGTTTGAACCAACAAATTTGTATGGGGACTGGTGTTATTTTTCGTATTAATAAAATGAAAAAAACGCCTTACACTAATCGGCTGAAAATCTTAATTTCAATCAACACAATTGTTTGGTCTGTAGGTGCCAGGAAAGACAGACGGAAGGAATCGGGGTACCCATTTTTTTAGAGATCTCTACCGTGGTAATGTCATATTTGATTAAAAGCTCTAGTTTGAAATTGTTTACTAATGTAAAACTTGCTACATATATAGTTCCTATTATGTCTCGAGTAAAAATCACTTCAATAATCACTATTTATGTGTGCCAAAAAAACGTTATAATAAAATTGAAGGTTAGTTCAAGGGATTTAAAGGCAACTCAATATAAAATTGATGATCTCTTATTCAAGGTTTCTTCTTAAGAACCTGCATATTTGCTCTTTTTCTTAGAAAAAATTTTTGTGAAAATAATTTAAAGCATGACTAAAGTTTTTTTTCAAATTCTAAATTGAGTAAAAACAAAAGTTTTAGTTGTTTTGACAGCAAACCACTTTTTGGTGAATGTCGTTAAATTACTAATAAATCTTTAGATGAAATCTTTTCTTATACAACTTAACTGTATAAGCTTTATGGCTCATATGACCCCCCCCTGGATCGTCCATTAGTCAAAACTCAAAAGTTGATGAATTTGTGCAGTGTTTTTGGAATAAGGCTGAATATCCGATTTATATCATGTTCTTGGTCCAATCTTCAGTCAAAATTATTACTTTTAGCAACAAAGTTTAAGGAAGTAAAATACAAATGTTGTTTTAATATACAAAAAATAAATAATTCAAAATATAATGGGGATCATATCCATTAATGCAATACGATTAGTTTCGAATTGAAGGGAATTCCAAACTAAAAAAGCAAACAAATTATCTCCCAGGGGGGGTCATGACCCCTACGACCTCCCCCCCCTGGATCCGCCATTGCACTGAACTAACCTTTTTCGACTATTTGTCATCATAATGTCATCTTTGATCAAAGTCTATATGTAGTTAAATATGTCGCAAGTAAAATGTTAACACATAATTGGCTCAATGAATAATGCAATTGATTTAATTAATTTAAAATAAGGATTTTTCAACTATATATGTACAATTAGGGTGACCGCAACTCCCGAAGAAATTTTTTTTGTCGAATTCGTTACGGGGGAACCCCATAAAATGATCAACCTTTGCAGATTTTTAGCTAGCCAAAATTTCAGCTCGATTCGATAACGTTTAATGGTGCCGGCCGACACACGCTCAAAGTTTCAAAAATCTCCGATTTTTCCCTGTTTTACGAATAAAATTAGATCGAGCTTCCAAACAGCTGACCGTATTGTCACTGTTTATGTACTTAATTAAAGGTAGTACTTTTGTCAATACTCAATACAAATATCATGAATAAATTTACGTAAAAATAAGAAAATTTGGATAAAATTAATAGATATCGTATTTTTTCAAAAAATTTCGTTTTATTTTGGAGAACGAAACATAAAACAGTTTTCTTGCACAAAAATACTATAATATCGTGTTTTACATTACTGATACATAATAAATGAAACAAATACTAAACAAAGATTATAATTTAATCTAGAGATTTACATAAAGTGGATTTTGAAACATTTGGATACAATTTTCGGCACTCACTGGCTACTTGAAGAACATTTGCTTTTGATCCTCATCTTTTGTTAAAAGGTCATTAAAATCTGTTATTAATTTGACTCCTCTTTCTGCCATGTCATTTACGACCTTAAGTGATGTAACTATTTTGAAACTATCCTTAAAATGGGGGTTTTCGGGCCAAAGATTTGGAGGTTCTTTCATAAAATCTACGTTTATTTTTAAGCGGTTAAAAAAGTTCAATGTCTCCTTGTTGACAATGTTTTTTAACCCAGCTGTTACAAATTGTTCAAGTTGATGTTTTGGAAGCCTTGGATTTACAACTCTGTTATCTTCTGCCTCGTTGCTTATCAAAAGTATGTTGACTATTTCAGATTTTTCGCTGTTGGATAAAGTTGGGTCAAAAAATGACAGACCTACCAACTCTGAACTCAAATACCATAAATGGTTTGAAAATTTTGCAAGAGCTTTCTCAGAAATGTCCTTGTCTATTTTCTGGTACTCGATAAAACTACGCAAAAGATCAAAATCTTGTTTAGGAGCCATATAAGCCCTTGGAGCATTAAACCAAGCTTTGCAGTAAATTTTAACAATGAAAACGCATATATCCCCCAGAGCATTTCGTTCTTCATTACTTATGCTAAACTGGCTTCAAAACATAAATATTTTTTAAACTATAAATAGCTTTAGCCATCCATCTGGCATGATGAGTAGCACCTGGTATGTTCTAAATCCAACTACGCATCTAGCACCCCAAAAAACACTAAAACCAACTGCAGTAATTCTTTGTAGTCATCTCTAGGCTGACATTCGTTGAGTTTTATCTTTAATTCATCTGTAATCTGGGTTATAACATCATTGGTTAGGTGTTTTTTATTAACATTTTTATCACTGATGCCTGTATTATATCGTCTATTTTTGACCATTCATTTTGAAATCTTTTGAAAATATCAGGTTGAGGTCCAGTGGTTGAACCCAATTTACAGTAAAAAAATACCTCTTAGTAAAACTTCAAGAATGTGGTGACGACACGCCAGGTGAAGCAACTCATCATCCAACATTTGCTGCAAAATTTTGCAAGCTCCTTTTTTTGAAACTTTGATCGTGTGTCGGCACCATTTAACGTTATCCAATCGAGCTGAAATTTTGGCTATCTAAAAATCTGCAAAGACTAATCATTTTATGGGGTTCCCCCGCCCAATTTCGAAAATCGATTTATTGCGGTCAGTCTAATATACATACATACATACATAAGTTTCAAATATAATCTACCTATCAAACAATAAAATAAATTGTTGTTTTTGTTGAAATCAATTTCTTTTGTTTTATTTTAATTAATTTATTTATTTTTTTGACCAGCTTTTAGTGAAGCCTCTTTCCAATTTGCAGCAGAATCTTTGTAACCAATATTACTTCTTAAAAATCAAACATTTACAAACTAGCAATTTACCATTCAAATTAATTGGTTACATTTTAGATTTGTTCCTTACGTAATTATCCTGAATACATAATTAGAAAAAATTAATTTTTGTTCCTATTATTATGGCCAGAGCTGTTTATATAGCTTTAGCTACCTTCATTACGTAGTATAATAGTTGTTGATGATGGATTCCGGCTTTACTAGAGCGCAAAAACTCATCTAAAGAAAATTATATTCTCCGGGTAAATAAAATGGCAACTTTAATTAAAAACTGTAAAAGCAACCGATTTCATATATAGTATATACATATGTAGGTGCGGTATACTACGTATAGGCAGGGTGGCAAGAGAGAGGGTGGTGGGATAAGTAGCGAAAACTATACCACAATTGAATGTTCTGTTGCAGACCAACCCCATAGATGCTACATCGTAACTATCTGATGCTTCTACAGATAGATAGATAGACACATGCGCTTCAGGAATGATCTGTTGAATACCGGTGAAGTAATTAGTTCCTTTGGTGAATGCAAAATAGTTCATTGTGTTATACAGCTGCATCCGCCTTCCTTCGCCCTTCACCCACCATCGTACTCGTATCAACCCTGTGTCGCTCATTGCCATTTATATACCTTTGCATACAGATATATTTATGCACCTTCCTGATTGAATATAAATACAGAATTGTAGCGTATAGATGCATCACCATCATCATCATCATCATCATCATCAGGATCAGGACTTACTTACTTACCATTGAGTAATGAATACCAAAATGTTATGTTATGTAAACCTCCACTTAAAACAGAGAGAACTTTCGAAGAACATTTTATTCAAAACCTTTACTTTTGCACTTTTGAAAAACAAGAATAACCTTATTCGGAAAAATACAACACCGGAGTTCTCGCAGCAAAAGATATTGAAGGACCCATCAAGACTGGAAAATTGAAGACCAAACGCAAACCAACGAACTGACGAACGAAAGGAAGGAAAACGATGTCTGATGCTATCATTTCAGTGCTTGTGTTCCCGGTTCGGTGCGGTGGTTCGGTTCGTTCTCAAGCTATTGTGTTTTTAGCTTTTATTCTGTCTGATGAATTCCAATGTTACCAAGGAAATTCTTTGTGTACTTTTTTACTCTTGGTTTTTTTTTTGTATATTTTCTGTGAGATGCAAAAAGACGAATGGGTCCTTTTCTTTGTAGATTTTTGTTTTAATTCAGAAAAAGCAGACATTTGGAATGATTTTTTTGACGAAGTTAAGTTAACGAACGTCTGGTGGCCCTTGAAAAGGTATTATAATCCGTAGTGGGTATTTTCATCTTTTTTTTTTTAGTCGAGGAAAACATAATTATACTATTGTTTCAAGTTGACAGCCGTCATAACAAAGTTTAAGCCATTTTGTTGAATTTTTGCTTTACAAATTAAAAAAAAAAAATTAAAACGAATGGGAAAATGTAATTCTTTCTATTTTTTAAGTGAATAAAACAAAGAAAACTACATAAAGTTGACGAAATGTTAAGTTAGAACAATTTGAATGGAATTTATAGCATACCTAAGCAAAGGGTCTTCGACTAAAGACTTTCCGCATATTTGATAGTTAAAAGTTGTCATATTATTAAATAAGCTTAAATTTTAAGCTATACAATACATAATGTCAAATTTTCTGTAGGTAATTGAGTCTGTTATGTCAAATCAACCGCTGACAGATCTAAATGAACAAATGTAATATCAGAGGAATGTCTGCATGCCGCTTTTATTTTACGGTTGCCATAATCGAGGTCTATTAGTTGGCTTCGATGCAAAATCCCTCCTCTGTAATACAAATTTTAAGAGAGCAAGAATTGACAGTCTATATTACGTCACTCTCACAAACTCACCTTTTCTAGGAATATATTTTTTTGAATTTAGGGCCGTTTGAAATAAAACTGATCCCAAGTCAAGTCCAAAGGTAAAAGACCATAGACAATGATATATGACTTCTGTAGCAGTTGAGAACTGACTCGGATTTTGGTTGAAAAATTATAATAGCGATGGGGCACATTTCAATATCAAATCAATGCTGGTTACGTCAACAGACATCTGTCAACTTTTGTACGATACGAATGGAAATGGGGTTCAAAAACGTCCAATGGATCCCGTATTGGATAATGGACTTTGGGATGGCGATATGGCAGGGTAATTGGTTCAACATTTCGTTTAGAGCTAGGCCATTGTACTGCGCACAATTTGTCTGTGAGTTTTCTCAGCTTTCTAAAAATGAGCCACAAATCCAGCGGCTATGAAAGATACCTTAACCCAGAAGTTACATATGTATGTAGGTGAATGTGAAGACCAACTCTAGAGTTGACACAAACTTGAGAGTTGAGAGACGAGTTGACATTTGTTTTCTTCACTATGTAGAATCTCAACTGGAGATCTGAAATTTAAAACATAGCCTACTTGTGTTTTTTAAAATTTCCCTGGGAGGAAATTTTTGGCAGTAAGAGATTTAATGAAATTTGAATGTATTCTTAAAACAATATGTACATTATGTATGATGACCGAAAAGAGTAAGTTACTACACAATTCCATATCGTCCCACATATTCAGATTTGTACAAATGTAATTTAACATTTCTATGTAAAATACATTTATACTTTAGAGAGGACTTTAAAATCATTAAGGGAGAAGTACGGTAAAATTAAGCAAAATTTATTAAAAAAAAAACAGAAACTCCCTGCTTGGAAAGAACTATTTGAGATGCTGATTCCGTCGCTTTTTTTCAACGGATGGTGATAGCGACTTATCACCAACTGAAAAACCCATTATTATTATTATTATATAAAGCTTTAATCACTCTGTTGACATAGTATTAACAATCATAATATACATATTATATCTACATAATAAAATTAACAAGTTAAATTCTTAATAATAGCATTTTACATTAATATAATTATTACTTCATTAATATTATTATCTCATTAATATTATTATTAATTATTTATTATCTTGTATATATATATATATTTCGAGTGCAAATTTTCTTCATAATATGTTAAGAGTATAAGCCTCCCCCAAAATATTCCATGCTTCTCTATTCCTTGCAAACTGCTGCCACCGTGGATTAAGTCTTTGGATATCGTCTCTCCATCGCAAAATGTGTCTTCCTGCTCTTCTTGTTCCATCTCTTGGGTACCATTCTGTTAGCTTTTTTGTCCAGCGGTCATCACTTGTTCTTGCTATATGTCCTGCCCATTTCCATTTTTGTGTTTTAACTCTTTTTGTTACATCTTCAAATTTTGTGATTTCTCTTAATCTTGTATTTCTCACTCTTTCAAAGCTAGATATGTTAAGAAGTGATCTTTCCATAGCCCTTTGAGTAGTTTCGAGTTTTCTCAAACTTTGTACGTTCATGCTCCAGGTTTGTGAACCATACGTTAAAACCGGAAGGACAGCCATGTCGAATACATTTTTTCTTGATGTTTCACTTATTTTTGATCCAAATACGTTCTTAAGGTTCCATACCTGCTTCCAACTATTTGAAATTCTTCTTTGTATTTCTTTCTCCATTCGATTTTTGAAGGATATGAATTGTCCCAAGTATATGTATTCTTGGACGTATTCAAGTGTATCTCTTCCTATGTTTATTTGAGTCTCTGCACTGTTAGTCATGAGTTTAGTTTTTGTTTGGCTCATTTCGTTGGAAATGAAAAACCCATAACCATTCGCAATTCAAATAAATAAAGACAATTCAATTCGTATATCAGATGAAATAATTGTTTTTGAAAATGAAAACTCAATTTTCAACAATATTGTTCAAAACGAGATTGAAATTCAGATGATGGAAGAATGTTAAAGACTCTTGGAAAAGAGTTACGAAAACCAAAGAACTCATTGTTGACTAGGCGTCGTAAATAGAAAATGGATGGTGAAATGGGACCTTCCAAATCAGAATGTTCGGAGATCCAGAGCAAAGAAAAAGACCAATATTTATTATAAAAGAAGTATTTTACTGTTTGAAGTTTAAAGAAAGACTAATTATATTTTACAAATTAAAGAAAACTTGAATCGAAAAGTGAACTGAGATTAATGTAGTTTCGAATAAATTACTGAGAGTAGCTTTATACAAAGTACAAATTAACACCGCCTCTTAATTTAATAGAAACTATAAATTCAAGTTAAATCATAAGTAGGTACATTAATCGAACAAAATAAAAAAAAAAACTAAACTAAATTTAAACCTCTACGATGTTTTATGAACAAATTTCTTCCTAATGCTTTCGTCATGACGTCAGCTAGTTGATCTTCAGTTAGTTTTTGTTCTAGTCGAATAACGCCCTTTGAAATTTCATCTCGAATAAAATGGTATTTGACGTCTAAATGCTTCATTCGTTTGCTTTCCTTGGAATCTTCAGCAATTTTAATACAGGAATTATTATCTTCATATATGATTACTGGAATCGTGCATTCTACATTGAGTTCATTCAGCATCTTACGAATCCATTTGAGTTGACATACTGCTTCAGTTAGGGCAATCAACTCAGCTTCTGTTGATGACAAACTTACTGTTGATTGCTTCTTTGAGGCCCAGCTCACGGTATTTCCAAATAACTTGAACACGTATCCTGAAGTAGATTTCCGGTCATTTTTATCTCCTCCCCAGTCAGCGTCACAGAAACACACCAGGGTCTCGGCAGTATCTTCTTTTCGGTAAATCATTCTCAAGTCGATTGTTCCACGAATGTAGCGTAAAATATGTTTTGCAAAGTTGTAGTGGCGTTCATCAAAACAACTTTGGAATCGACTCATGTATCCAGTTGCAGCACATAAGTCCGGTCTTGTGGTCACAGCTGCGTATATTAAGCAACCAATCAATTCGCGGTAGGGGTGATTTGTACATCTTTCCTTGTCACCCTCATCGATGTGCAGACCCTTTTCCATGGGAGTAGCTTCCGTTTTGGTCCTTGACGTACACGCATTGATCTGACTCACATCGTCTGAATCCAATTTTAACCATGAAACTGTTGAACTTCTCATTCCAGGCTCGGGACGCTTGCTTCAACCCATACAAAGCCTTATTGAGCTTGCAGATTTTATTTCCAAATTCAATACCTTCCGGTAACTCCATATAAATGTCTTCGGACAGTTCACCATTCAAAAACGCACTTTTGACATCCATCTGGTGAATATACATGCCCTACTCATTTGCAATTGCAAGCAATATTTTTAATGTTACCAACTTTGCAACTGGCGCGTACGTTTCGGTGTAATCGAAACCAGGTTTTTGGGTAAACCCTCGCGCCACCAAACGAGCTTTGTATTTTTCAATTTGCCCATCTGCTTTGCGTTTCAATCGAAATACCCATTTGCTGGTTATGGCTTTTCGATTCTTTGGCAAACTACAAATAGTCCAAGTTTTATTATGTATCAATGATTGGTACTCACTTTTCATTGCATTTTCCCATTCTGGCCAATCTTCTCTTGCTTTTGCCTCAGTAATGGTTCTTGGGTCATCTTCGACGTACTCTTCGGCACTAAGAGCAAAGTTGTCTGATTCAGCTGAATAAGTGCAAAAACCAAGTCGCTCAGGTTGTCTTCGCGTACGTTCGCTTCTTCGTTGAACATTTGATTCGAGGTCTTCAACACTATTTTCGCTTCCGCTGGTACTGTTGTTACCGATGCCGTTTTCTTCGACATCGTGGATTCTTTCAATGCGGTTACCAGCCCAATCCAAATTAGAGCTGTGGACTATTCCATCGCCGCCGTCAACAGGTAGATTTTCCAGAGTTTCATCGTTTTTGTTCTCACCAAATCGTTCCGCCTCTGAAGTCGATATTTCTGTTATCTTCGGCCTTCTCAATACGGAATCTTCATTGCACGTTATGTGTCGACCAATAACTAACATATTCTCTTTCATGTCCCACAGCTGGTATGAACCAATCGATGCAGCATACCCAAGCATCAGACATTTGTTCGACTTACCTTCAAATTTCGATCGCTTTTCTTTTGGTACGAAATTGAAGCATTCTGAACCGAAAATTCTTAAATGGGACAGATCTGGTTTTTTTCCAAACCAAATCTCAGCCGGTGTCTGCTTCATAAATTGCTTCCCAACAGCACTCGTTGGCGATCGATTCTTAATATAATTTGCTGCAAGAATCGCTTCGTTACAGAATTTATGATCCAAACCACTTGCCACCAGCATAGTTGTAGCTTTTTCTTGAAGTGTTCTATTCAATCGCTCAGACACGGAGTTCATCTCTGGATTGTAGGGAACAGTAAGCATCATTTGAATACCCTTTGACTTACAGAACTGTCTAAACTCATTTGAAGTATATTCTCCACCGTTGTCAGCTCTCAGTTTCGCAACTTTCTTGCAATGTAGTGCTTCAGCTATGGCTACGAATTCTTTGAACTTTCTAAGGACTTCACTTTTTCGTTGAATGCAGAATATCATTGAAGCTCTGGAATAGTCGTCAGTGAATGACACAAAATATCTGCTTCCATCATATGCCGACGTTGGCATAGGACCACAGACATCACTATGAATTAGTTCCAAAATGCGATTGGATCTAGTATTTTTGTTCCTTGGAAACGATGAACGTGTTTGTTTTCCAAAAACACAAGATTCGCAGATTGTTAATTCAGTGTCAACATTCACTTCTTCCAAACCTTTAGCCATCTGATGACTGACCATCTTCTTCAAATCATATGTATTCAAATGTGCTAATCTGTAATGCCACAAAGATTGTGAATCATTTTTCTCACTTGAGATGCCAGCGAATTTATTTTTTTCAACATGGAAATCTACTTCGTACAGCTTGCCTCTGGTACTTGCTTCAAACATAGGTGTTCCATCGATCGATGCATATGCCTTGTCACCTTCAAAAACTATACGGTAACCCCTTTCTGTCAGACTTCGGATAGACATCAAGTTGCATTTCAGATCCTTCACAAATAAAACGTTCTTCATAGTCTTTGGTGCGGAATCACCATTATGAAACGTTTTAACAGAAATGCCACCAATTTCAGATGCTGATATGGTTTCGTTTTTCTTGGCAACTGAAATTTGAATTTCCTTGATGTTCTTCAAAACGTTAAAATAATTTTTGTTGTTGACCATGTGCTGGGTAGCACCAGAATCCAAAACAAACTTCACTTTATCATTCATTGGTTGTACAGTTTGCGCTGCATGCTCTTTTTCACTTGCTTTGTCAACAACTGCACACATTGTCGAGTCCTTCTTTCTAAAAGCTTTGCTTGAACCCTCTGAGTCCTTCTTTTCCTTCTGCTTGGAAAAACATTTGGATTTGATATGTCCAGGCTTACCACATCCATAACATACAATCTTCTTCTTAGGCTTGACACTCATTGCACCGGGCTCACTAGACCTTGCCGATGCACAACTATTCCTCTTGTTGTATTCGTCCATCAACCGAGTCTTGACAAATTCTAACTTCAAGTCACTTTGATTCATGGTCTCTAGTGCAGTTACTAAATTGTCATAGCTTGCTGGCAAAGTAAGCAACAAATGAACAACAACATCAAGCTCTTCCATCTTAGCTCCGGTTGATTTCAGCTGACGAATCTTCGTATCGAATCGAAGAAAATGTTCAATGATGTCTTCACACTCATTGTACTTCATCATCAGAAGCTGTTTACGGAGTAGTAACTGGCTCGAAATGATTTTTCGTTCAAAAATACCACACAATGTGTCGAACATCTCCTTGGCAGTCCTCTTCTCCTTCACATATTCCAATTGTCCATCATGAATAGTCTGGACCAAAATTGAAATACACTTCTTTTCTTCTAACTTCACACTGTCTTGGTTAGCAGGCTCAATCTTCTCAAGAATTTCTTCAAAATCTTCCTCAATTTATTTTTGTTGCACGAGGCAACAAAATACCCACACGATATTTCCAGTTGCTGAAATTCGTACCATCAAATAATGGAAGCTTAGAAACCAAATGATCAGCCATTTTGCTATTATTTTTTCTTCGTCTCAAATCAAAAACGATCTCGGAAATGCAGTGAAAAATAATTTATTCTAGAAAGATTCAAAAATTAATTTTTCTTCAATCGAATCCTCGGCCCATAACCTCAGAATGTTCGGAGATCCAGAGAAAAGAAAAAGACCAATATTTATTATAAAAGAAGTATTTTACTGTTTGAAGTTTAAAGAAAGACTAATTATATTTTACAAATTAAAGAAATCTTGAATCTTAAAGTGAACTGAGATTAATGTAGTTTCGAATAAATTACTGAGAGTAGCTTTATACAAAGTACAAATTAACACCAAAAAGGTGTCAAAATTAGATGAACAGCGGACGCAACACCAAATTAATAAAACTTGACATGAATTATAATTTTTAGAAATAGAAAGGGATCGTTATAAATTGGAAAGAAAAAGACCACAATTCGAACCCGAATGTGCTATAACCGATTTGCAGAGGGCCACAAATTTACTCGAATGTGATGCAGGGTTTCATATGGCTCGAATGGAGATGTTGAAAGAGCACCCAATTCAATCGATCGTCCCAACAGCAACCGCAAAACAAATATAGAGAACAAACCTTTGCATTTTCTTTAAAGTTTTTTCATTGTTTTCACCAAGTGATTGGTTTGCCCCAATTGTAACTGGGGTTCAAGATTAGCAATTGCATTTGACACATTCTTCACAATACGATGAACTGTTGAAATATTTACGACCAAGTGCACAATCAATAATTGAGTAATTGGTCTTAATTTGCTCCGAAATACGAAATCGTTATTGATAAAATCATGTTCGTCCCATTTTTCGAGTCCGACCCGTGGACACATTTAATATTGTTTTCTTTCAATTGTTAACAATTCTTCTTCATCTTCGCTTTCGAAA
The DNA here is from genome assembly GCA_920104205.1 of Eupeodes latifasciatus. Lineage (NCBI taxonomy): Eukaryota > Metazoa > Arthropoda > Insecta > Diptera > Syrphidae > Eupeodes > Eupeodes latifasciatus. Next base: position 41,763,799 of record OV049924.1, read on the forward strand.
GCAGACGATGGATAATTTTACCAATATTAATTTTCTTCTCAAAACATTTTATTTTAAATATATTTTTATTCAAACTGAAACCAATAATAATTTTTTACAAAAAATGTGTTACAAATTTGAAATTGACTACAATCTCTAAACTTTTACTAATTTCGGAAATTGAGGAAGCCAGAAGTAGATCAACTCGAGAGAAGAGTATAGGAAGTTGAGACTCTCAACTTTGAGTTAAGAAAAACGAAATCACAAGTTGAGAATAAAAAATTCTCAAGTTGAGTTCAACTTGTAGTGAAGAAAATGGTTGCATTCACAAAGCCAGTGGCTACGTAGTCAAAATTTAACTAGCTTTGTGAATACAAAACTACACTACAAAGCTAGTCAATCTGGAACTGTCATATTATTGACAAATGAAAATATATAAAATAAGAAACATTTTTGATTTGATAACTTTAACTTATCTTTTGTGTTTTTAAATTCAATAAAATCAAATTTAAGACACAATTTTGAAATTGAACGATTTATTAACTTCCCATAGGAAGTTATTGTAATGGGTCCGATTTGTCAAATTGAAAATTTTGACATTTCTCGACGTTTCAAGGTCGAAATAAAAGATTTTTGCAAAAAATTGAATTTTGACTCAAATATCTTTTCAAAACTTTGATATTAAGGCTTCAAAATTATTTTGTCTTATAAAAAATATTGTTTTCACCATTCTGAAAAATTTTTAAAAAAATGGTATTGACAGTTTTTTTACAAAAAATAAAAACCTAAAAAAAAATTAATAAAAGTTGGTAAAAATTGATTTTCGACTCAAATATCTTTTAATCATTGTGATATTGGCTTTAAACTAATTTTATCTTTCAAAACATATTGTTGTCAATATTATGAAAAATTATGAAAAATATCTAATTGACAGTTTTTGTACAAAAAATTAAAAACCTAAAATAAATTTAACAAAAGTTGGTAAAAACTGTTTTTCTACGTAAATATCTTTTCAAAACTTTGAGACATTGGCTTCAAACTAATTTTATCTTATAAGAAATATTGTTTTCAACACTCGATAACATTTTCAGAAAAATCGAATTAACAGTTTTTTTTTTTTACAAAAATTAAAAACTTAAAAAAAAAACAATACTAAAACTTGGTACTTGGTAGCTTTCGACTCAAATAGCTTTTCAAAAATTAAAAATATTAGCTTCAAACTTGTTTAATTTCACAGAAAATATTGTTTTATAAAAATCCAACAGTCTGTTTTTTCATAAAAAAAGAGGCTGGGATGCGACCCACACTGAAAACTTCCCATCCCGTCTGTCGATTTGTCTTGCTTCAAAGTTTGTAGGTTTTCGTCTTGGGTTAAAAAAGTTGTCAGTTGAATTATTCTTAAAAAATTTAAAATTACCAACAATATTTTTCATATAAAGAAATAGAGTTTAGTTTGAAAATCTAGTTTTGTTAAATAGATTTTTAGTGAAAAACAAATTTTTACCAATTTTAGTAGCATTTCTTGAATTTTTACTAATTGGATGAATTAAATTAATTTGAGAGATATCAAGAACCGAACATCAATTTTTACCAAATTTGCGTACTATTTCTTGTAGATTTTATTTTTTATGAAAAAATGGACTGTTGGATTTTTATAAAAACCACTGAATATCGAAAACAATATTTTCTGTGAAATAAAAAAAGTTTGAAGACAATATTTTTAATTTTTGAAAAGCTATTTGAGTTGAAAGTAAATTTTTACCAAGTTTTAGTATTGTTTTTTTTGTTAGGTTTTTATTTTTTGTTAAAAAAACTGTCAATTAGATGTTTATCAAAATTTTACTGAATGTTGAAAACAATTTTTTTTAAAAGTGAAAGCCAATATCTCAAAGTTTTGAAAAGATATTTGCGTCGAAAATCAATTTTTACCAACTTTTGTTAAATTTTCTTTTAAGTTTTTATTTCTTGTAAGAAAAACTGTCAATTCGATTTTTCTCAAAATTTTACTGCATGTTGACAACATTATTTTTCAAAAGATAAAAGTAGTTAAAACCCAATATCTCAAATTTTTAAAAAGATATTTGAGTCGAAAATCAATTTTTACCAACTTTTATTAATTTTTTTGTTTAGGTTTTTATTTTTTGTAAAAAAAACTGTCAATTCTATTTTTCTCAAAATTTGTATGAATGTTGAAAACAATAATTCTTATAAGTTAAAATTCGTTGGAAGCCATAATCTCAAAATTTTTGAAAAGATATTTGAGTCGAAAATCAATTTTTACCAACTTTTGTTAAATTTTCTTTTAAGATTTTATTTTTTGTAAGAAAACTATCAATTCGATTTTTTTCAAAATTTTACTGAATGTTGACAACAATATTTTTTGAAAGATAAAAGTAGTTTTAAGCCAATATCTCAAAGTTTTGAAAAGATATTTGAGTCGAAATTCAAATTTTACCAACTTTGAGTAATGTTTTTTTTAGGTTTTTATTTTTTATAAAAAAACTATCAATTCGATTTTTCTCAAAATTTTACCAGATGTCAAAAACATTATTCTTCGTTGCACAAAATTGTTTTGGAGATAAAATCATTTTGTATTCGTAAAATTTTCGAGGTGACAAATTTTTTTTCTTCAGTTTTTTTGATTTATAAAAAAAACTGTTAACTAGATTTTTTTTCAAAAAATATACTTGCTTGGTATCACGTTACAATATATTATATAAAATTTAATTCAAGTCTCTAGCATTTTTGGTTCGTAAGATATTAAGGGTTAACCAAAATTTTCACTTTTTTTTAAACTGCTATGGTAAAAAACCACCCACGCAATTTTCTTGAGAGCCCTTTCTGCATCTTTCTGCCTTATTATCTGTATAACAAAATTTATTTGAAGTCGATATCTCTTCTGGTTCTTGAGCTATGGACGACGAAAAAAACGTCGCGAACGTACAGACGTACGGACGTACGGAACGTACATACATATACGTACACACGCACGCACAGACATCTTTCTAAAAATCTTTTATTTCGACTCTAGGGACCTTAAAACGTCGAGAAATGTCAAAATTGTCAATTTGACAAATCGGACCCATTACAATAACTTCCTATGGGAAGTTAAAAATAAAATCTACAAAAAATATTACGCAAATTTGGTAAAAATTGATACATATAGACAAACTTTTAAGCAAACAAATCGACAGACGGGATGGGAAGTTATCAGTGTGGGTCGCATCCCAGCCTCTTTTTATTATTTTTATGTTTTAAACATGATTCCGGTTAAGTTTCCACCGCCCGCCCGTTGGCTTGAGGCATGATTTTCCACCAATTTTTGCAGCAGTTTGGGCCGCATGCCAGCAATAATGCGACGAATATTCTCTACCAAGCCTTCAGTTGTCTCAAGCTTATCTGATGAACCCGCGACTTCACATAACTTCACAAAACGAGTGCAGCGGTGTTAAATCGCACTAAAATTCTTTCAATAAATTGTTTTTATTTTCTATGCATCACCCGGTAGTAAATTTGAACAATTTGCAAACGTTGTTCAGGAGTAAGTATGTATATTGTATAGTATATACATTATAAAATGGAAAACCAAATCATGTGAAAGCTGTCAAAAAGAACAACTCAACCCCTTGTAAAATATATAAATATAAAAAAATATAAAATAAAATATAAAAAAAAAGATATAAATAAGGATCAATGCGATTCATCCACAATGGGGGATTAACTCCATAACTCCAACTAGCTAATTTTAGGAAAATAAAACTGAAAAAACTTTGCACTTGAACCTTTTTGTACACCTATACAGAATTTCAGTCGTCTATCCAATTAAGTTCAACTCAATTCAAGCCTCTGAGTTATTCTTCATTCGTTTTATCCCGCCGCTCGCCGCGCGCCGCCCTTCGGCTGACCCCAACTGATTTATTCAACAAAATAATAAATTAATAACAACAACATTAAATGATTTTTAAGTGTTGACTTCTTAATTCTTCTCCATTGTTGCATGTTCTGTTATTAAAACCAAAAATACTCCCATTTTTAAACTTTCGAAGTGCACCGACAGTCCAGCCAACGTTTGCGAGACAGACCAAAAATTAATTTATCATTTGACCATGGTAATGTCGAATGCATTGACATTCGCCGCGCCGTATAATTAAATGAAAATACTTACGAACATTACATATTTGCGTGCAGTTAATTTTTCTTTTTTTCTTTTACCCATTTTACTATTTAACTTGTTATACCTACATTTTTTGGCTTTTAATCAACCCAACAATTAAATCAAAGCATCACACAATGAGAAAAATACAACAACAACAAAAAAAAAATTAACTTATTTCTACCTGCACAATAATTTTTAAGCTCGACTAATTAGACTTAATGAATTTTCAAAAATCGTTGCATTGTACATATATGCTATGCATATAATGCATGCATTGGCAGGTCTAGGGTAGGTTATATATGGGACATTATTGCGCTTACTGCTTTTGCATCACGCAATCAACGTCACATCGCCCTTATTTGTTTTAATTAACCCCACAATGGTGGTAAAAAGAGGTAAACATTTTAAAATGTAATGGCAATAAAATGTTTTAATTGGTTCAGCCTTAGTGGTAAGTTAATATGACTGTGGCAATTAGTTATTTTGACATGATGATAATATGCATGCATCAAAATAATATTGAAAAATATTTTTATACCTAAAGTGCATATACGAGTAGGTAAGTTTTTTCGAAAATGCATCAGAGCTCACTTTTTATACCCGGAGTTGCAACGAGCCCTTACATAAATATATTCATGAAGTTTGTGGTTGGATTGGAACAAATTTTAAATATTTAAACATCACTCAAACTGAGTTTCTGTCAATGTTTATGTTTTTTTTTAATTAATACGGTTTGAAATAATTAACGTTATTCGGTTTTTAATTAGCAATAGGTATGTAGGTGCGCATATATGTACATACAACTCATGTAGTAGAAGTGCATACTTTTAAAATGAAAATATTATTCAAGTTTTTGTTTTTCGTGCCCAAAGTTAACAAAGTTTAATAAATATATAGGCTAATAATTACACTAACTTCAAGTAGAGAATAGTAATAAAATTTCATGTTAAGGACCTATCTACTTATAAACATTTTCAACAATATAACATTCAAACATCTATTGAACTTAGTATTGCTTTTAAAATGCTGAGAGAAGATACAACGTCGAACGGCTACAATCGGAAGACATCTTCAAATCCTTCTCTGACCGAGCCACAAGTAACCTCTTTCGAAGTTATCTGCCGCCAACACAATATATTGAGAACCAGTGGCAACATTGCCAAGAAGCAATCAGATAAGCCGCCTCTGACTTGTTGCGTTTTAGACACAAACCCCGCCCTGGTTTAATACCGAAGGACAAGAGCTGCTCACGAGCTCTATGATCAAAAGAGGAGAGAACACCGACTTTTCAGAAGGAAAACGAGAGAGCATGAGAAGCTTGCGGTCGAAAATGTTCATAGGTTCAAAAGTAGAAATGAAGTGCAAAAGTTTTATGAGCAGGTGAAACGAAATACCAAAGAACATAAACCTCGAACCCAAGGCTGAAAAGACGAAGTGGACACTGGACAGATCATAGTAGAACTGCATTCAATGCTGAGGATAGGAAGGACCACTTCTGCAGACTGTATAACAACGACGATGAACCGAATTCCGTTGTCAGGCAGGATGATCAATTCAATATAGATGACGAAAGTCCTACTTAGATAAAGTAAAGATTGAAATATCTAAGCTGAAGTCTCAGAAAGTCGCTGGAACAGATGACTTGAATGCTGAGCTCTTCAAAGCAGCGGAAGATAATTTGGTTAGGAGCATGTACCAACTTGTCTGTAAAACATGGTCGGAAGAAAGTATGACCGATGAATGGAATCTCAGTAAGGTTTGTCTGATACTGAAAAAAGGAGACCCTCTAAACTGCACCAACTATAGAGAAATCAGTGTACCTAACATCGCTTACTAATTCTTCTCTTCCGTAATATGTGAACGTCTAAAGCCCATCGTCAACAACCTGATCGGTCCTCATCAGTGTGGTCTTAGACCAGGAAAGCCCACAGTCGATCAAATATTCACTTTACGGTAGATCCCACCATCTCTTCAAGGATTTCAAGGCCGCATATTACAGCACCTGCAGGGAGTATATTGTATAGAGTCATTTATAGTTTTGGCATCCCTGTCAAACTTTTCCATTAGTGCAAAATGACCACTGAGAGTTCGTGTTGCTCGTGGAAGGTTGCACGGAGAGAATTGAAAAATCACTAATTGCTAAATTTTAGGTTGCAATTTACGAAACCCCTTTTTTTAGTAAATCAAGATTTTATTATAAAATGAATGAGAAAGTTGTAATTCAGCATTCAAATCTTCGTAAAATACAAAATTTTACAATTTGGTAATTATTATCAAAAGTTATAATTCGAGCTTGTTGAAATGAAAGTAAATTGCAACTTTTGAGTCGCAATCTACTATTTTAGGGGAATAATTTAATTTGACTACTCATTAATCTTGTTTTGCGAAATGTATGCGGTGAATTAAGCATTCTCAATTCTTAAATCAATAAAATATAATCACAATATAAATATTCAAGTTAGCAGGAAAATGAAAGTGGCTACAGTTTGTCTTCTTGGAAGAATTGTAGCAACTGTATAATTCGCAGTTGCTCTATGCAGCTCGGATTATATGCAGTCTCGATTTATTCGGGAAAGTATGCGTCAAGACAAGGTGTAATGGTCATCTTCTGATGAGCCCAACCATTGCATCGGGGCGAAACGCATATATGAACACTTATGCTGGTTTATATTTAAACTTTAATTGTTAAATTGTTGTTGTTAAATTTTTCTTGAACACATGATTGCTTGAAAATGGAAAGTAAATTAATCTCTAAAAGCTACAAATTGCTGCAGAAACTGTTTCAAATTACGACTCAAAAGTTGCAATTTAAAGATAACTAAGTATCAAAACTATGACCATAGAGGAAATATATTATCTAGAGTCCCGACTGGTACCCGTCTTGCCTGAAACACCCTCAAATTTTGTTTGAGGTAACTCTCTTAAAAGCCCGTAACAACTACATAGAATCTGCATTTTCCCATTAGAAATGCACGGGACAACTAACACATGCTTATGCTAATGGGCAAAATTCGCTCAATTTAGTTTGTAGGCCGAAAGAGAGCAAACCCATTAAGTCGCGACTCTAGATAATATATTTCCTCTATGACTATGACTGTCAATTCCAAACTGCAGAATAACCTGTTTCAAATTACGACTCAAAAGTTGCAATTTAAAAAAAAGAAGTATCAAAACATTGGTTGTCATTTGCAAACTAATGTATATTGTCGCAGTCTAAGAAAACAAGGGTTGAAATTTGCCACTTGTGTGTGTAGGTATTTAAAAAAACGAATCATAACCTACAAGAAAACAATTTCAATCTACAAACTCCTGCTGAAATTTACGATTACGATAAAAACAAACATTAAATTGATAAAAATTGATATCAAATTACAATTCGCTGTTTAAAATATTTGATTTCCTCTTTCGAATTATTGCTACTCAATTGTAGTGAAATATGATTTTTGAGTGTCAATATCTTCATTTTGCTTATTTTATGAAATTTCAAACAAAAAGTAGCAATGTACTTATTTCGAAGCCAAGGTCCAAAACTGGATTCATTTTTCGTGATTTGTAGCTTATTTTTCTTGATCTAATCTAAGAATTCATTCCATGTGGAAACAACTTATCAGACCCTTTCTTTTTTTAGACAAGGTAATGCTCTGTCAAGCAATTTCCTTAACACTGTTCCTGAAATAATAGTGCAGAGCTTCCATGTCAACAGTCAACACTAGAGGCAATATTTTTCAAAAATCTGTTCAATTACTGGCATATCAGCGTGATGTCAATGGGCCTTTTTCGAGTATTGAGGCAGAGTCGGTAAAAATAAGTTTAACTGTTAATGAAGAATTACTCTTGCATACCGCTGTTTCTTTGGGTTGAGTAGTAAAGGCCTCTCTCGAGCAACTAAAGTGTCGTTATATGTATAAGACCTTCATCATCTCCGTCCGGGGGGGATGCAGAAGCATAGACTATGACAAAAGCGGATGAAAGCACCGTGAGTCGTTTCGAGAGAAAAGTGATCGCGTGATCTACGGTCCCATATGCACAGAAGGTGTGTGAAGAAGAAGATTGCCCAACGAGCTGTACGGGCTGTACCGCGACGTAGACTTAGACAAAAGGATAAAAGTCCAACGAATGGTATCGCTGGGTCACGTAGACCGCATGACAAAGCCTTCTTTCATAATACTTAGAAAGTTGTTGAAATGCGTAATTTATTAACTTTAACTTTAAGTTCATACAAAACATAAACAGTCTTATTTAACCCTCATACCCATACGGTCCTCAATGTAACTAACGTAAAAGATCTTCGGGTCAAATTTGACCCATTAGTGTTTTTTTCAAGATTTATGTCCGGTCGTGTTTGTCCGTATAGTATTTGATTAAATAATGCAGGTATGGTTAATAATTTAATTTTTTTAAATATTTTTATGAAAATAAATGTTATTTAAGTTTATATTTTACGATTTTATTGAATTTTAAAAAAAGTATTTTTACATTTTATTCTTATTAGTACTTTAACAATTAATTTTTTATTGAAGATTGAAAGATGAAAGTATAATCAGTTATTACAATTTGTGCACAAACTGATAGTCTTAGAATGTTCTTTACATATAAATTTATCGCAAATATCGCAAACTAAACCTGTCTTATTATCCGTTTTTGGACATAACTGACATCGGCTTCTTTTGTATGTTTTTGTTTTTGTATGTAAGGAGTAACAAGTTGCATACCCAGATTTTCCAAAAAGTAACGTCGCTTAGCAAGACAGTTTTCTTTCCAGGCATGGTTAGCCGATTTGAATAAAACAAAAGCATTGTAAGCTGATATATCCACCATGTTACTGAACACCACTTGGGGCCATCGCTTGGTTTTTCTTTTGCAAGTGTAGCAACTTACAGCTTTGTCCAATGTGTCTACACCACCTTTACACTTGTTGTAATCTAATATTATTACTGTTTTTTTATCTGCGCGATCACCTATTCTCGAGTCATAATGAAATGTGCTCAGAAGATTTACAGCTTTGTTTTTTTTTTGGAATATAGGACACGATAGTAGTATCCTTGGTAAAGGCAAAATTTGATGACAAAATTTGTCTTCCTTTTACGTTTACAGTTTCTGGTGGCAATTCTGGTTTGTTTTTGCGTATTGTTCCAACCAGTGTAATATGTTTCTGCAGCAATATTTGTCCCAGTTGATAAGACGTGAAAAAGTTATCGGTTGTTAGGTTATGCCCCTTTAGGCCTATAACCAAATCAGAAACTACACCCATACCTTGATTTCTTTCCGGTGTACTTCCAAGTTCTTTGCCTATATAAGGTTGAATGTTCCAAGCATAGCTCGTTGCAGAATCACAAAGTACCCAAAACTTGATTCCGTACTTCGCAGGTTTTGATGGAATATACTGTCGAAAAGGACATCTCCCTCTAAATGCTACCAGTTGTTCATCTATTGTAACATTTTCGGATGGGTTATAAAGTTTCGGCAAAATCTCAACCCAATGATTCCACAATTCACGTATAGGAGCAAATTTGTCTAACAAACGTCGTTCACTTCGAGTTTCTCTGTTGTCGAACCTGATAACTCTTGATAATTTTTTGAATGTCTTTAGTGACATAGTTGCTGCAAATATTGGCCTTCCTTTTTGAGAGTCCCATAAACTTTCAGAGCTTTCGTTATTCGATCGAAAAACACCAGCCAGTAAAAGAAGTCCAATGAATGCAAACAAATCCGTCCTATCAATGTCAATCCACTCTTCACCAAATGTGCGTTTACCTTCCATGTTTGTAAAAGCCAATATCATTCGTACCAAAGGAGGTGGAAAGAATAACTCGAAGCTTGAAATTTCTTCTGCTGCGATTCTTGAGGACGAATAACGTGTCAATCCTGCAACACGTTTATAACGTTTTCTCTCGAGACTCTTCCGACAATGTTTTCAAAATGCTTTTTCGTATAAGTTATTAGGCCATTTTTTGATGCAATTTCACCCTCACTAGAGCTACTATCCGATGAATCAGCTTCCTCAACAAGGTCTTCGAATTCCGAACATGATTCATCTTCATCCGAAACTCTCAAAGAAAATTCACTTTCACTATCACTCATTTTCAATAGGAAAAAATTAGTCAAACTTGCAAACAAAAGCATGTGCTAGTCACCAAATGTCAAAAAAAAATTCTATAAAAGCCCCGTTAGTAAAACAATGCAAGAGCACAACAATAACTGAGAACAAATAAACAAGAAAATCTAATTGACACTCTATTTATACAGTAGGGTCAATTTTGACCCGAGGTCCGCGAACGTAAAAAAGTCTGTACGTCCTAAAATAACAAATAATAAATTTATAAGCTAAATATATTAATTTTAAAACTTTAGAAAAAGTCATGAAACATCAAGTCCCTAAGAAATTTAGTTTAAGAGAAATCTTTATTTTACTCCTAAAATGAGTCAACAATGACCCGAGGACCCTATAAAGGTTAATAAAATTCGCTAAACAGATGAATAGTTGTACAGTGCATAAGGATTTATGTAGGATCTATGTAACGTTGCGAAAATTCCCATTTATAAAAAATTGTGCTATAAATTTTAGTTAAACAATGCTTACATACATACATACATATATCAAAAAGAGTACCAAAAGGGAGCAATCTATTCCATTTATCTGTCTATCAAATCAGCTGTTTGTAAAATATAAAAAAATAGTTCCAATTATTTTTATGATATTCTCTTTCGAAAATCTTTATTTTTTTAAATTCTTCGTTTCTTAGGCTCATCGGGTTCAACCTTTTTTTATAAACTTTCCGCCTTCTTGGAGTCGGTAAAACGCGATTTTATTTAAATCATTAATAAACGAGCTAAACTGGAGAGGCATTGTTGTTTTTATTTTAATTTCAAAAATGGAGAGAAATCAAAATGACATTTACGAAATATAATAATAACAATAATTTCCTTAAGCCTAGTACGCTGCTGATGCTGATGCGAAACAAAATTTTTCGGCGGTCTCCAAGTGCAGAGCGAAATTAAAACGACAAACCACAGCGGACAAATATTTGTGGAGAATTATGTCTGGAAGTTGAATTTCACTGCTTGTCTTCATCACTTCTTGCACATCACCAATAACATCCTGAGTTTCCGATTCAGAAATGCAATGTTGGAACACATTAGACAAATCCATTTTATTTTAAATTTTAAATCAAAGTCAAAACACCGAAAGTCACGAGTAAACAATTTTTTTTTTCAATGTGCTGGGCAATTAAATTGAGAACGAAAAGAGTGGAGAATTGTACTAAAGAAATCTAGTACAGCTATCCACTAAAATGTCACATTTCGTCGTTCAGCAGCGTACTGAAGCCTAGTACGCTGCTGATGCGAAACGAAATTTTTCGGCGGTCTCCAAGTGCAGAGCGAAATTAAAACGAAAACCACAGCGGAAAAATATTTGTGGAGAGTTCTGTCTGGAAGTTGAATTTCACTGCTTGTCTTCATCACTTCTTGCACATCACCAATAACATCCTGAGTTTCCGATTCAGAAATGCAATGTTGGAACACATAAGACAAATCCATTTTATTTTAAGTTTTAAATCAAATATAAATCAAAGTCAAAACACCGAAAGTCACGAGTAAACAATTTTTTTTTTTCAATAAAAAAATTAAACGTCAAAATTTCGCAAGCAATTAATGTGCTGGGCAATTAAATTGAGAACAAAAAGAGTGGAGAATTGTACTAAGAAATCTAGTACAGCTATCCACTAAAATGTCACATTTCGTCGTTCAACAGCGTACTGAAAAACGAAAAGCGCAGCGAAATTTTTCGTTTATGATTTCGTCATGTCATTTTTGTATGGGAATTTTCGTTTCGCATCAGCAGCGTACTAGGCTTGAAAAACGAAAAGCACAGCGAAATTTTTCGTTTATGATTTCGTCATGTCATTTTTGTATGGGAATTTTCGTTTCGCATCAGCAGCGTACTAGGCTTTATGTATAGGCTCTATTCAACCTCAAAACGCGTTTAGCTTATTATGGGACTATGCAACCTTGCATAAGTTTTATAAATAGCATTTTTGCGTTTAGAGGCATTATAGAGATTACATAACCTTATGTAGGCTCTATACAGCGTTTTTAAATAAGACTGAAAATCTTTATGGTCTCGTATACAGCTTGTTATAGATTTATAAGTCTCATAGTTATTTTTCGTTAATGTTTATTTTTATAAGTTAAAGCCCTGTGAAATGAATGATGAAACATACTTCTTTTGGTCATTCAAACTTCTCAGACAATCACATGTAAATATTGTTTAGTCCGTTGATGAAATATATCTTCTAAAAATGTTTAATGAATGTAGATATAAAAATAAACTTTACTTATAATTTTTGTCCACAACCATCAGAATTGATGTGACTATAAATATTTCATTATTATTATTATTTTTTTTTGTTAAATATATGTCCTTCTGCCATATGAAAAAATAATGATAACAAGAAATAAAATATATATATATATACATATATTTATAAATAGGGCTCCTTTATAGTATTTTGAAGCTCATTATAATGAAAACCACCATTTAATGCCTGACGAGCGCAAGGGAGCGTAGAATAGCGTAGAAGCGCACCTCTGTGTGCCCCGCTGATGTACGCGCAATATACAAACGTAATCGTAAACGTAAACTTATAAACGTATAAACGTATAAAATGAAAACGAGTCCTTTTGTGCGTTTTTATATATTTTTGTGGACGTTTGCGGTATTTTTTTCCGTTTGAGAAACTTTGAATCGCACAACTCTTAGCCTCTTACTCTTGAATAAGAGATTTATAATACCATGTAAGTACTTGACAATTTTTCCAGGAAGCATAAAACCAGTAAAGCGTTTTTTTTTGGAATATTATAGTTATGGGGTACCTAGTACCTTCCTAGTACCCCTACCTTCATAATATTGCCATATTATTTTTCTTCTTTCTTTTTTATTATTTTCCATTTATTATTTTTCTTATATATTTTCCGTTCGTAGCCCCCTTTGATATGAGAGCGAGAGGCCCTAGCCCTATGTTACTACTGGTGCTGGTGGGGGGCTCTGGAACCTGGTGGGAGTTGTTATATTTCGCCTGCTTAATCAAAAACAAAGTAATGGTTACGAAATGAGGCAATGGAAATTCGTTCAACAAAAATATGTAAGGGCGAAATAAAAAATAAGCTCCCACCATATTGCAAAACCTGATGATGGTGTAGGACGTACATATATGGCAGTTGGTAGTGGTGGTGGTGTGGATGTGGAGCAGGAGAAGGAGAGTTTTTGCGGAACTCCTCCGGATGATTTTGACCTGTTAGCAAGTCATGCATATTTACCTCGAAAAGAGTAGGAAAGTCGCCCGCTTTGAAAGCTGATGCAAAACCAACGACATGGAGCATACGTACAATATGCTTAAATGTTTAAACCTTTGAGGTTGTTGGGGAACCATTCAAAGAAACTGACATTTTAAAAGGTGTATATTCCAGACTTGAAGTTACCTTCGCAATTTAAAAACACACACATTCCCATACAACACACTTGGTGAATATATATACATACATATATGTTTTGTGAAAATCAACTTTTATGTCAAAAATATGAATAAGCTTAACTCAAGAAGTTTATATTTTTTTAAAGTTTTTTATTTTTGTACGAAAAACGGATTTTGAAAAGACTGCTAAAAGCTTTGATGCATGCATATAATACAAAACTTGATTTAAATGCATTTTATGCTATGTGCATTCTGTACATGATTAATAAAATAATATGTTGAAATGTATGAGATGTTTTTTGAGGGTTCCAGAAGGATTTTGTTTTTTCTCGTTGAACAATTCTTAAAAGCGGGAATGGTCATTTTCCGTCTCATATGAAATAAGCATATTATAATTTTTAAACCGATGAATAAAAGAAATACTTCAATTCAAACAAAACTCTTACCACATAAGTGAGGTTCAATGTAAATAAGTTGGTGCTATGCAGGATATAGTCAAGAACATGTCCACTTTTAGTATGGCTCAAAGCAGCGTCCAAAGAACTGAATGTTTTAATGCTTAAGACAAAAGAGCCTTTGAATTCCAATTTACTTACATTTTATTTAAAGGAAACAAGGTAGGCCAAACCATCAAAGGAGACCAAGTGTGTATTTTGGAGATACTCCAAAAAAGATATAGGAATGCTCATGACGGTTATTCAGATGATGGCAAAAGACTTTGGTTAGAGCAGTACGTGAAACTTGAACCGCTATTTTTAAGTTTTTAGAAAAGTTAAAATAATTCTGTTATCTGCTAAGCTTTTCTAAACTAACTATTTTTTAAATTCAAATTTTGTATTCGAAAGTTTTGCAAGTAATGGATTTAATTTTGTATTTTACTCATGACTTGAATTTAGTACACTGAGCGGTCAATTCATTGGTGTTAAAAGGAAAAAGTTCAAAAACAAGCCAGAAAAGTCCGCAATGCCCGTTTTGACATGCCAAATTTGTATGCGACTAAAAATAAGAGAGCAAAAACAACTGCAATGTCCAAAAGGCAGTACAAATTTTCTTATAATAAAAAAAAAGTTGAAAAACTTGTATTAAAAGATTTCGATGTGCACAAAACCTCTGGCCCTAATATGGTAAATCTTTCATTAGCAAAACCACTCCCTAAGAATTTTCATCTTCAATACTTTCTCAGGTTTTGTCCTGACGGGATGGTCCCAGGGGCCAGGCCCTGAGGATTTGATCGATTGTACCTAGGTCCCTTCTTTCTATAGGTCATGGATAAATCATCAGCTAAAGAAATATCTCGAAAACTGAAAGCTTCTCAATAAATGGTAATACGGCTTTCGAAGCCATAAGTCTACTGGTGATCTCATGAACTATTATTTCAACGAGGTTAGGTTAAAGTGTCTGTCTGTGATGGAATAGGAGATACTTAGACCAGTTTAATGGCATATTGTGATACCACATGAATCTTGAGGCCTTCTTTGAAGCTCAATAAAACCAGTTTGAGGAGATACTTAGACCAGTTTAATGGCATATTGTGATACCACATGAATCTTGAGGCCTTCTTTGAAGCTCAATGAAACCAGTTTGAGTCTCCTACGAAATGTTACTTTATTAACTTCACATAGGAAGTTATTGTAATGGGTCCCATTTGTCGAATTGAAAATTTTGACATTTCTCGACGTTTTAAGATCCATAAAGCTGAAATTTTTTTTACGTGATACAAAACATTTATATTTTTGGAAAAAAATCGAATTAACTGAAAAAAAGATTTGTCACTTCAAAAATTTTACGACTAAAATCTGATTTCATCTCCAAAAAAAATTTTGTGCGACGAAGAATAATGTTTTTGACATCTGATAAAATTTTGAGAAAAATCGCATTGACAGTTTTTTTTTACAAAAAATAAAAACCTAAAAAAAATTAATAAAAGTTGGTAAAAATTGATTTTTGACTCAAATATCTTTTCAAGACTTTGAGTTATTGGCTTTAAACTACTTTTATCTTTCAAAAATATTGTTGTCAACATTCAGTAAAATTTTAAGAAATATCGAATTGACAGTTTTTTTACAAACAATTAAAAACTGAAAAAAAAAAATTTACAAAATTGGTAAAAATTAATTTTCGACTTAAATATCTTTTCAAAAATTTGAGATTATGGCTTCCAACTAATTTTAACTTATAAAAAATATTGTTTTCAATTTTAGGAAAAATGTTGAGAAAAATCGAATTGACAGTTTTTTTACAAAAAATAAAAACCTAAACAAAAAAATTAATAAAAGTTGATAAAAATTGATTTTCGGCTCAGATATCTTTTCAAAAATTAAAAATATTGGCTTCAAACTTATTTTATTTCACAGAAAATATTGTTTTTGATAATCAGTAATTTTTTTTATAAAAATCCAACAGTCCGTTTTTTCATAAAAAATAAAATCTACAAAAAATAGAACGCAATGGTAAGAATTGATACATTTAGACAAACATTTAAGCAAGACAAATCGATGGACGGGATGGGAAGTTATCAGTGTGGGTCGCATCCCAGCCTCTTTTATTTTAATATGATTGAGATCGTAAGATCGCTTAAGGAGAATTTTCCTAGGTAAGCCTCGTATTTTTGATCTAGAGCAGAGCATGCACAGCACAGCTTCTGCAAAAGTCATTTGAGAATACGTATGTTCATATTATCTGAGACTGACCATCTGAGAAAATACGGATATCAGATGTTAATATAACGTTTTCTTAAAGTCAAGAGAAGACTTCTTTTATCGCTAAAAGTTCCACCTGCAACACTTACAATGTTTGCAAAAGCGGAATGAGACTTAATTTCAGTCGGTTATAGTACACCAACCCCTTCAGCTGTGTTTGATCTATCTGTGTAAAAGTGGATTGACTCGTTTTCTAGGAATGCCCTATCCTTTCAAAAAAATCTGAAAGGTATAGACATTTGTTAGTTTCTGTCGAATTGAAGTTGGGGGATGGTGTAGTCTGTGTGCTTTGGAATTGATTCTAAATACTTAAGAATTACGGAGTGGCCAATGTTGTTGTTAACCCACTGCGATGAAGCTTTGAGGTATTTGGTTGTTAAGTATATCAAGAGTTGTTAGGCAGAGTAGGGTATTGCCACAGAATGGGTTTTGTGAAGAGATCCGCTTATATACACGTATACATAGGCAAGCTGAACATTGGACTTCATTATTTCACCGAACAGTGAAACGAATCCTTATATCGGTTTTGGCGAAGTTACATAAGTTCTCTCGATATAAAAAAGCATTTGACAGATATGTGTATCTTCGTTTTTATGAATCCCTCCTAAGATGTAATAGAAATCACCTTTTGGATCGTTCAGAAACGTAGCATTGGGTTAGTTCAAACTTTATGCTTAAAAAACAAAATGCTGGTACCTCACGGTTCTGTTCTGTCTCCAACACTCTTTCTTAATTATTTTGCAACAATCTCTTATCGGAAACTTCTAGACCACTAACCAATTCTGTTTCGTTGACAATAGTTTTCTTACGTTTTTCTTTGAATGTAGAATTTCAATGGCAATGTCAGTTAAGTTTAATAAATTTTGCACTTGACAAAACTGTTAAATGAGGAGTCAAAAGTCATACATTTACTAAGTAAACAAATATCAACGCTGCTTACTCTCAAAATTGCGCAATTTAGCAGCTTTACCACAATTATCTAGGAAACCAAACGTCTCGAAATTATCAGTATGTGCAATACCAGTTTTTTGATATTTATTAATTTTTATAGTTCTCTGCGTCTTCTTCGTCATCGTCATTGGAACTTATTTTGAAGTAACGTAGCACGTAGGAGTCCTTCTCATTGGCAACCACACGGATCCAATCACGCAGGCTGTTCTTTTTCAAATAATTCTTCGTCAAGTACTTGAGGTGGCGCTTGGCAAAGTGCACATCGAATTTAATGAAGACTTTCGTCTTGTTGCGCTATATAGGGTTACACTGTCGCCCAAGTTGTTAAATTTGCCTTTGACCTTTAGGCGAGCCTTGATGTACTTTTTAAAATCGGCCAAATCCATAATGTTGTCCTCGGCAATGTTGGTGCAGTCAATTCCAAAACAGAGGGAAACCTTCTTCTTCTTCAGTCCCTTCCTTGTCTCAGAGAACTTTCTTTTTGGTGACACGACCCTTGCCAGTGGTGCAGCAGCAACGGCAACTACTCTTGTCTTCTTGGAGTGGCAGCTCCGTTTAAGGAGCAGCGGCATCAGTAGGCTTCTTGGTTGGTACGGCAGTAACTGCAGCTGGATCAGCAGCTTTCGAACTCGAGATTTGAATCAAACATTATATTACGATGGTAGAGAAGGCGAAAAAAGTGGGTCCCGCTATTCCGTCCGTCAGTCCTGTCTGTCTGTGCACGCTCCTACAGCCTAAACCATTGGGTTGATTGAGTTCAAACTTGGAAGTTAAGGTTTTGAGCAGATTTGCGTTAGGCGTTTTTTTCAATTTTTTTTTAAGATCAAAACTTACAGTGGCCCATATACAATTTTTTTGGTCAAAAAACGATAATTCGAATTTTCTCAAAAACAAACCGATAGGTTTTTTTTTAATTTTCTCTAAAATTTTATTTTTTAACTTGGCTTTTTTTTAATAAGAAAAACCTATTTTTGTATTGCTCCGGAAAGATACAGCTCATAGAACCGTTATTTTGTTTTTTTTTAATTTTCTCAGCAACTTTTGAAGCGATTTCAATAATTTTTTTTTGAACGAGCTCAAACAATATTTGATTATCAAAAGTGCATTTTTTTTGTTTGGATTTTAAAAAAAATATTGAATTTTTTTTTCAAAATTCTATATCTCAAAAACGGGTCAACATTTTTTACGAAATTCAAATGTAGAGCGTATGTTTACAATCACTAAACAACTGCATACCAAAAATATTTTTAGAACAAAATTGAAAAATTTTATACATACATATGTATATAAAAAAATAATTAAAAAAAAAAACGCTCTAACGTTTAAAAAAAAAAAAAAAATTGAAAAATCAAGGTTTTTTTGATTTATAAAATGGCATTTATATTTATTTATAAATAATGCATTTGGTACATATTTATTTTTATAACTATAACTATTGTAAATACCAACGAAGGCCGTATAGCGCCCATGCATCGGATTAACGAATATGATATATTTAATCAACAATCTATTTTTAAGTGTGTCTATCAAGAAGTATTATCTTGGTACCTTTGAATATATCATTTAAAAAAATATTATTCTTTAAGAATAAGGTTGTTTCACCTAACCTAACCTAACCTACTTGCCTTCGCCTATATAAAAGAATAAATACTTAGTACGAGTTAAAGAAACCGGCCAGAAAGAGTATATTATGTATTTTCTATTAGAATCACTTTTTCAACGTATGCACATTGCAAATTATACCTATATAGGTATTACGTATACAACCTCTACAACTACTGCTTACGTGTCACTTCATAACTAAAATCCAAGAGCCTGACTGTAAACAACACATGAATAGCAATTTCTTGTACTTGTTCGTATGCTTGTTTCTTTATCTATCTATCTGCTTAAAGCTGAGCACGCCAATGAACTATTCTTTACTCGTTTTAGATACCTACCTAACTACTCAACCAATAGGCGATCGCTTTACAATTTAAACATACATGTTCTTCCTCTTTCTTATCTTCAGATAATTTATTTTCCATCCTTCTTCTAATATGAAATTAAAATAAAGCTTTCCAAAGGAAAAAGCTTTGAACGAACTAGTTGAATATACAAACAATTGTTTTCGTTAAGTAGTATGCTTACAAGTATTTTTCATTTCCGGAATGAGTTGTCCTAGGATGAGTTGTGTCTTGGGATGAATCGCGCAGTTTTTTTGACAAATCAAATGGCAGTTATATCTTTGAAGACAAACTTATTTAACAGGTATATTTTTAAATCTTATATATGTACTTTAAACAGACTATTTGCTCCCAAAGCTGCTATAAATAAAATGCACGACTGGATCGCACGAACTTGCTCCTGGTTCGTGCGATCCTGTCGTTCATTTTATTTATAGCAGCTTTGGGAGCGGCAGCTGCTACTGCCTTCCTTGGAAGCCCCTGGCGCCCTCTTTACGGTCTTGACAGCGGCTGGTTACGATTCAGGGTCCTTCTTTTCAACACTGCCCTTGGCGGTTTTGTCTCCACCAGCGGCCGTGCGTTTTGGTACATCAGCGGCAGCTTTGGTGGACCAACTGTTGAAAGATCACAATATGTAATGTCGAAAGCAATAGGTATCTTTGGATTTTCTGAGGCCAAGCAAGAAAATTCCTTAAATTCAACTTACTAACTTTAGTCGTACTGTCAAGTACAAAAATTCGTCCTTTAACTGTACCGCACGAAAGTGGAATCCCTTAGTACCTACACTATGTCTTATCCCTTTATTAAGGATTAGTTCAACGTTAGGTAAATCCATATTTTAAAAACTCTAAACAATTTGTAACCACTATTAAAATACTACTCAACGTTGCATGCATAACCTTCTTTAGCGTTAGGTATAAAAAACATTATCACTTTACGTATCTTCTATGCAGCGCTTATAAATACGATGGATTAAGTTAAGAAACTAAATTAATTCAATCTTAGAAAAGAAAAACAAGTAAACACCATAATTCAACAGGATTTTCTTTAAATCTTAATCGAAATTGATTTTCTTTTTTCAACTATGGCATTTCGTACAATTTAAGTTTAATTTTACATTTTTCAAGCCCAGCAATTTTGAAATACAAATCAAGGACACAAGAAAAAACCTAAAAAAAAGAAAAGAAAACAAAACAAAGGAAATAAAAAATACACAGAAGAAGATTAAAGAGCAATTTAAGTAAATTGTATTGAAGTCGAAAAATAAAACAAAGTTAACATGACAGAAAGGTAAAATTGGGGCGATAGAAAACAGAAGAGAAATAAAATTGGTTTTCCTTGAATGAAACAAGGAATCACGTTCCTAATTGATTTGATGTCGTTACCACTCTACCACAGTCAGCCATCCAAGCTATTCAGCCAGCCAGCCAGCCAACCAACCAACCAACCAGCCAAAAATCATAGCTAACGCCAAAGCCAGAAAGGAAGAGGAAACGAGGAAGTAGAAGATGAAAACGAGGGTGAGAGGAACTTTTGGTCCTTTGTGAATTTGTGGAGATTTGCCACAAATATCTCTCAAATTGAGGTCAATTTCTTCACTGATGACAGGCAGTAACTCACGTTCATTCGATTTAGATAATAACCGCAAGGGTTTGCAATAATACACGAATAAAGTCTGTTCTTGCGGTCTATATAGCTTATGTTATGTTGTGATATACCCAACCTACCGCTATACCCTCTACTACTCTACCACTACCCTCTTATCAGTGCTATTGAAATATGTATACATCAGGAATTGTATAAGAATATTAGTTGCTGGGAGAAGTATAATGTAATAACTTGACAGCTTCATTTATATAACTGCACAAGGATAATAACTATACTATACTGGGTTTGTTCATGGTTCATAAACTTGAAGAGAAAAAGAAACAACAAGGAATCAAATCCATAATTCAACGTTCAACATTATTGAGTATATAATAGCATAAAGGTCTATATTCAGGTGTATTTGGTTGCTTGGATATACGACCTAAACCTACTCGACTCGTACCTATTTAATGAATAGATGAAAATATTTTGGAGTAATAAATACTTTGAAATAACTAGACATAGACTGATAGAGTTATTAGGAAAGTTTTTTTGGTATAGTAACGACAACAAGGGGAAGACGGAGCACACTTGGAGTATCTTCAATCAATTTGTTAAATTAATAGGCAGCTATTTATTTAAAAATTGAAAAAAAGAAGCGGGGAATTGGTGGCCTTTAAAAAAATCATTTTTTGCAATAAGCAATTATTATTGTAGTAATATCTGTCATGTCATGCCAGAAGTCGATCCGTGCCTGTGCCATCTAAAGCACTTTTCACGGGCACTGCCTCTTGCGATTAAATGACAAATCCTCTAAGAGTAATTATTCTTATCATGAAAAGTGTTCTCTAATTAGCCTTTCGGATTCGGCTTCAAACTGTAAGTCTCCATCCCCGACAAAATTACTTGCACTCAGAAATGGTTATGAAAGTTGTAAGTCACTAGGTCCTAGTTCTCAACGGGCTGTTGCGCCACCTAATTTATTTTACTCTTATTAATATACGAACCGTTAGTCCAATTTACTTCCTATATAAAGTTATTGTAATCGGTCCGATTTGTCAAAATATAAATGTTGACATTTCTAAAGGTCCTTAGAATCCCAATCAAAGATCATGCGTTTGTACGTCCGTACGTTCGGTATACCATTTTTGTCGTCCATTTCTCAAGAACTAGTAGAGATATCGCCCTCAGAAATAAAAAAGTGAACATTTAAATTAACCTAAAATATCTCACGAACCGCTAGCAACTTTACTTAGGTACTTGTATTTTATATAATGTGAAGTGATAACAAATTGATATAATTTTGAAAACAACTCATTTAACGATGTTTACTTAAAATCCAAAAAATTGAACAACAATATATTTGCCACTTCGAATTCTTTAGGAACAAAAAATGATACTACCTCCCGAATAACTTTTTGCATCGAAAAATAACGTTTTTGACATGTCGTAAAATGTTTAGAAAATGGAAGTAGGTAATAGTTTTTTTTTTATAAAAAACAAAAATCCTAGAAACAGTACTTAAAGTGGGTAGAAATTTTCGAAAAATTCAACTGTCAGAATTGATTGAAATTGGTTTTGGACTAATAATATCGGGAACAAAAACAGATATTGAAATCGAAGTTATTTTATCATATTAATATATGTATATAAATGTTGTTGCTAACATTGAGTTATTTTTTTAGGAAAATTAAATTGGCAACCTTTTTAACAAAACACG
The DNA here is from genome assembly GCA_920104205.1 of Eupeodes latifasciatus. NCBI lineage: Eukaryota > Metazoa > Arthropoda > Insecta > Diptera > Syrphidae > Eupeodes > Eupeodes latifasciatus. The sequence continues at coordinate 41,786,310 of OV049924.1, forward strand.
AAAATCTACAAAAACAACAAAAAATTGATAAGAAACGGTTTTCGTTTCAAGTTTTATGAGAACAAAGAGAGATATTGACTTCAAAATTTGTATCTCATCCAAAATATTGTTTTTAATAATTTATTAAGGTTTTAGAAAAGTCCACAGACGTGCACTGATAGGAAGTTATCAGAGTTAATCGCCTCTTTTTATCTTTTTAGGTACAACAATATTTTGTAAAATGAAATTAGTTTAAAGTCAATATCAAAAATGAATTGCTACCAATATTTAGTAGTATAAATTTGTGTAGGTTGTACGTCTTTGTAAGAAAATTGTTTTTTCAAACATGAATCCACATATCAAAGTTGTTTTTCTTCTGTGCATACAATTATGGCGGAGGTAATGCCATTTTTTGTTCATACAATCTTTAAGATAAATCATTTTTTTTGTATTTATAAACAAACTATAATTGAATATTGTTTAAGTTCACGACATTTTGGTTTGATGTGAAAGATATATATAATATTTTATATAAAATTTAACTGAAGTCTATAGCAAAATTAATTACGAAAGATAATTATGTTCAATCAAATTTGTCACCTTATTTTTTAAAGCGGTACAGTAAAAACAATTTGCTTTGAAAGTTCTTTCTGAATATCTGCTGAGAGACAAGTTTGAGAAAAAAGAAGTATCCCAAATGTACGGAAGTAAAAACGTAATTACACATGCAAAGATATATATTTAAGAACCATGAATTTAGACTCTATGACATTTTAAACCATCAACATTTTGAATTTCATAACTCTAACCGATCTGGAAATGATTGGCACAGTTTCAGCAATCATCGGCCGGATTACGGTCATGTAGCAAATCACCTTCACCCTGCTGTGAAGACGGCTGCTAAAAAACAACCGTTTTGTCAGGGCAAGGGCTTCCCTAGCTCTGGCCAGAGCAGCACTCATGTGTCTGTCGAAATACATACAAGTACTGATCGAACCAAGGTACTTTACTACACTTTTATTTGCCAGTGGCTGTCCAACGATCACCAGATTTTTCCAATTCTTTCTCGTTTCCTTTGAGGCTCCATACAGCGAATTCCTGAACAGAATAGTTTCGCATTTCTAAAAGTTGATTTTCAACTTCCAGTCATTGCAATATTGTTAAACCTTGTCGAAGTCGCACTGCAAAAGTCTCTTGATAACCTCAAGGTCTTCTCCAAGTCAATTAGACAAGCACCCGTACATTATCTTTTAGATTTGTTCCACTGGATATCAGAAACAAGCTTAGACGCATCATGAATAGTGTCATGACCCGCCTTAAAGCTGAACTGATTATCCGGAATTATTTTGTTGTTCTCAGCCCACTTGAACAGAGCTCTGTTTATAACCTTCTCGAATACCTTACTGATACTCGGCAGAAGACTTATCGAACGGAGATATGCTGGATTGGAGTTGTCCTTTCCCTTTTTCGGGAGAGGATGTACCACAGCTGTCTTCCAACGGACCGGATAATATTCATTATTCAGAACGTTCCTAAGCAGAGTGGTATAAATGTTCAAAGCTTCCTGAGGTAAATGTCGTAGTACAATAGCCGCGTTTTATTATCACCATGATCTGATCCGGATCAGATCATGATAATAAAACAGCATTGGATCATCCTATTTTTTGTTATTTAAAGTTTGGTAGCAGTGTCAAATTCGTTCTTTCAAAAGTGACATTTCGAAGCAAAAAAAAACAAACACATACCAAAAATGGAAGCTCCACAACTTTTGAAAATGTTTCTGCAAATCACCATTGCACTCTCAAACTCAAAGCATCCAGGAACGCTTTGGTCTCACATGTAGTCCAGATTCTTTTTGACCTTTTAATAAATGTGACACTTAAATAATTTAATTTAGAGATTACTTACAATTTATTTGAACATCTTTTCTCCCATTTGTGCTGCAGCTTTCTCGATTTTATTTATATTTTTTGACATTTAAAGCAGGGTTGCCCAAAGAACATTTTGCTCAATGATTTTTTTTGTTCCTTTTTTTAATACCCATAAATTATGTCAAATATACATTTTTTTGGACTTAATTATTTTAATTTCACCAATTAATATCTAGTTTTGTTAAAATATCTAATTATTTCATGGACTATATACCAAATAAATAAATATAAAGCTTCTCGCTTTCTATTTAAAAAATATTTTATTTCAGTCAAATGGAAATGTTTATATGGCAATACAGGTTTTATTTAATTTGTTTGCAATGATACCAACATTTACATGTGAAATTACAATGATAAAGCGCTCCTTGTTGTGAAAAAAGAATTAAATTTTGGATCTCAAATTGAGATCCAAACACAAAGCAGGATCTTGTGTTGTTGTTGTAATGCATGTAAATTCAAGATCCGGATCAGGTCAGATCATGGTGATAATAAAACGCGGCTAAATGTTGAATATACCATCGACACCTGCTGACTTCTTTTTCTTTAATGAATCGAAGATGAGCTGGAGCTCAATCTTCGTGACTAATAGAGTATTAGTCCCGTTTTTCTCGCCGATGATGGGAAGCTGAGAAGTTATGTAGATTAGAATGAATAATCTTCAGCAGTATTTAAGAGATCAAAAGTAGTTCTAAGACCAAAGCGTTTGGTATTTCGAGCTGGAGGAGTTTGTTTTCCATTTATAAAGTAGTTACAAAGCAGCTGAAGTTTAATTTGTAAGGAAATCGTAGATTATTTTTAATTTATTTAAGAATAGAGTAAACTTCGCTAAAGGTCTTTGAGAAAAAACTTTTCAAATTTCGACTTTTACTAATTAAACTAAAAGTATGGTTGTGACAGCTTGTGGACTTAAAATTACCCATTTTATAATACTTGAGAAATTATAATATTACTGCTTGAATTCTCATGAATGAGTATTTGTTAGTGTTGTAAAAAAAGCAATATCTTAAAGTAAGTTCATAAATCTTATATACCTACATATGTATATGCAATTTATTATTTAGGAACTTTTTAGACCCTAAGAAAAACTTAATCTATTTGCTTTATAAGATCATGAAATCATTTTTTTTTTTAATTTTTCTTCAAAATCCAGTGTAACTTTGGAATATCAGAACTTCTTGCTACCCTTTTCATGACAGTTTTTAAAAACATGCATACTTAAAGTTCCTTAGTTCTTTCCAAGATCTGCCGTAGATAATGTGAATATTTGGTCAATGGTGGACTTTCCTGGTCTGAAGCCACACTGATACAATGTTCAGGAGACTGATGCCCAAAAACACTCCATTACCAAGACCGGAATCTCAGACTGACATTTCGGTTTGCCTACAAGCTACTGAGGACTAAATGTGAGAAAGTGTGCGTGAAATGATGCAAAAAACCAAACACATTCTCACATTTAGTCCTTAGGCCCATCAAAATGCTTCATTATAGTAATCAGCCCCATCTAAATGCTTCATTTTGAATGTTGCATGGCCTCGTTCAAAAACTAAACAATCCTAACCAACAAAATCTGAAGTGCTGACATGGTCTTAAATTGGAAGATTTGTATAGCTTTTTAATTTCAATCCAAATAAATGTTGTTAATGTATATTAAATAAAATAAAATTGACCAAATACATATTTAATGATTTATTAGTGCTGTATTTTTTTTACTTAAATTATTTGCGAACGCAATATGCGCTGCAACTGGTTAAGTATAATTGGAAATGGACAAAAGTGTAACTCAATACTTTGTAAAACAACAAAACAGACATTTTGTTCAGCTTTTGTTTGCTTAGAGCATTTTTTTGGCGACGTTAGAAGTTTTTTTTTTACGAGAAGCATACATACTTGTGAAGTTCCATTGCCAAATTTACCTATAGTTCAGATTCCTCAATTAGATTAGTATTTTCATCATTTAAGCAGTTCGATAATTGCAAGACCAAATTTTAGTTTTGTTTGTTGCAGAAATATTCCTGAAAATTTCTTTTTGAGGGACTATGTTAGAGTTAGAATTTTGTTTGTAGTTAGATTTTGGAATAAAAATTTGAGGGAACCATGTTTTAAAAATAAGTTGCTTTGTGTAAAGCGTCTTTAAGGAATAGAAATAGGCAATATGTTTACACACAATACCAACTAAATGAGTGCAATAAATAGATTTAAGTAACTTTTTTTATTCCAGTATGGGGAAACCGAACACCCAATAGAAAAAAAAGGTATACGCGCCAAAATCCATACTTCTTGACTAAATAATGTTATCTTCTATGTACGCATAAAATTTTTAATTGGCTGCTATTAATGCTAATTTTTTTTCTATTATTGGCTTTCTCAAAAATATTTTTCTACGTTAACCTCTGCTGTATGTATATCTGAAAACTATTGTTTATGTATTTCTTCTATGTTCTTCATTTATAAAATGTAACCTACGGTATTATATTAAGAAAAACAAAAACATAAACGTAAACGTAAAACTCAATCATTTTTTTTTTCATTATCATCAGCATTTTTACTTTACCTTTAAAAAATAATAAGTAAGCTTGAACTTTGGTAACCAAATATTTTTAAGGAATGAATTAAAGTTATATTTTGCGTTAAACTGTGAGAATTCACTAAAAAAATCTTCTGTACGTCAACAATAAACATTCCTGTCGATTACATGACCTATTGAATGAGTTGTGCATGAATTCAGAACGATTTTAAGACGTTTTGATTTTGTGATAAAGGGTGTCCCAAAATTAACGCAAGATTTGAATTAAATAGAAAACGCCGTTTTTAGTCTTTTGATAGTTATATTTTTATTGACTCGTAAAGTACATAGGATAGGGTTATGTATGGAATAACACATCGGACAAATGGCCTCCACGGCTTTGCATGCACATGCGCACTCTTTTGTTGAAATTTTCCATGACCATTCTGCATAAATGTGGCTGAATTTCGTTGATGCAGCGTTGAATCTCCTCCTTTAATGCACGGGTGGTTGTGGGCTTGTTGACATAGACTTGTGATTTCAAATAACCCCATAAAAAGAAGTCTAATGGTGTTAAATCACACGATCTAGGAGGCCAATTTTGATCACCGAAACGAGAGAGTACACGACCTGGAAATGTCTCATGCAGTAATTGAATTGTTTCACGGGCTGTATGACATGTGGCACCGTCTTGTTGAAACCACATATTGGGCACATCAATATCATCCAATTTTGGCAGAAAGAACTGTGTAATCATGTCGCGATATCGAGCACCAATAACAGTCACTGCTTGACCAGCATCATTTTCAAAAAAATATGGCCCAATTATGCCTCCAGCCCAAAATCCACACCATACAGTCACGCGTTGTGGATGCATTTGTTTTTCGACAATCACATGTGGGTTCTCCGAACCCCAAATGCGGCAATTTTGGCGATTGACAAAGCCATCAAGATGAAAATGTGCTTCATCGCTTAGGATGATTTTGCTCGAAAAATCAGCCGCCAAGCTTTCACTATTTTTGAAATATTCTTTAATAATGAAGAAACGTTGTTCTATCGTGTAACGCTCCATTTTTAATAACCCTATACTGTTAGCTGTCAAATTGCTTTTTTTCAGGGTTGCCAACACTTCACTGCACAAATGGCGGCAAATTCAAATCTTGCGTTAATTTTGGGACACCCTTTATATGTCAAAATTTGCATTTTATTTGCTCTGCATTTATTCAACAGGTTCTCTATAATCGTTCTGATTACTTTTTTAAAACATTGGTGTTCCTTAGATGCATAATTTTTTTGATAGCAAATACATGTATGCTTCCGTCAATCAAGTTATCAATAAGATATAAGTTATGGATAAGATATTTTTCGATTATAACTCTTTTTTTAAATTTAATATTTATTAATCATAATGGAATTGAAAAATAGTTGCGACAAAATATTTGGGCCGCTCGTTAACGAAAATTTATTAGAATTCAATAAAAAAATTGCGCTCACACCTTTAACTTGATGGTTCTTCGAACGCAACTTTGATACAATAATTCGAGGTTAATTATGAAATTTAAAGAATTTCGTAGTGATTACTGGAAATTAGTGAATTAATTATAATAAACTGATGTTGAACATGCTTTTTTCAAGACAAAAAGGTACATTGGTTCACTATCCACAAAATGCCTGCAAAATTAAAGCTTAAAACTGACTTCTTCATCGAAAAAAAGTAAAAAGAAAAACCTGAAAAAAACTTATTAACCCCTCCATTTTGTTTTTGCTGTGCAAAATGCCGCTAGCCCACGGCATCGTTTTTTTTTTGTTTGTGCTCACATCTATTCATGGATTAACTGTCAAAATTACAAATACAACAATGTAAACAAACGGGTTTTGGAGAGTGAAACGTACGAAAGATTCCGGTCTTGGTAATGAAATGTTTTTGCTGATGCCTCTGTAGTTAGCGCAATCTAGAGGGTCGCCTTTCTTGTGTATTGGGCAAAGTATGCTGAGATTCCACTCATCGGGCATTATTTCTTCCGACCATATTTTGCAGATGAGTTGAGGCAATTCATTGCCTTCTGCTTTGAATAGTTCGGCACTTCGGCAGCAATTCAGTCAGCTCTAGCAGCTTAAATTTAGTTTCTATATAGCTATCACGGGTAGTACCCGTTGCATGATGGTTAGTGCGTTGGACTGTCATGCGAGAGGTATTGGGTTCAATCCCTGCCTGTGCCACCTTAATTAAAAAAAAAAGAGTTTTCACGGGTACTGCCTCTTGCGAGGAATTGACAAATTCTCCAAGAGTAATTCTTGTCATGAAAAAGTGCTTTCTCAAATTAGCCGTTCGAATTCGGCATATAAACTGTAGGTCCTCTCCATCCCTGCAATTACTCGCACACAGGAATGGTTGAGAGTTGTAAGTCACTAGGCCCTGGTTCTCTACGGACTGTTGCGCCACCCAATTTATTTATTTATTTATAGCTATCTTAACTTCGTCAAGTAGGTGCAATTGTTGTTCTGGGTGTCGCCTTACTGGAGTTGTACTATCTCCCTTACAGAGGAATTCGATCTATCACCGCTGTTATATAATTTGGAGAAGTAGTCTTTCCATATTCTCAGCATAGACTGCGGTTCTACTACGATCGATGTTACCCTGATCGTCTTTAAAGGCTTCGGTTAGTGGCTGCTTTTGATTCTTTTGAATTAAGATTGTATATTTATTTTATAAACCGCTATATAGTTGTTAAATGAAATGTCTTATTTGAAAAACCTTACATAACCTATATTTTTTCTCTAGACAACCAGAAAAGGGGGTTATGGGACTGGTTTTTTTGTTGATGCGTAAGTATACATTTAAATGTATCGAAACTAATACAACAACTACCAAAATTCAATATTAAAAACATAACAATTAGCTAACTAAATATGTTATATCATTATGTATATAAGCCCTTTTAAAGCTCTTTGAAAGGTTGATTTCTTCAAATTTTTACAACTGAATTTTATAGGCTTGGTGATTTCAAAATTCTGTTTTGAACGTCAAAACCTCGCAATATTTTATATTTTTTATGAACAGTGTGGTTCAAATGGTTATACTTTATAATATCCCTTAAATCAAAAGAGAAATAAATTCAATAAGCTACTTTGAGTTAACCGACTTTATGTCAAAAAGGAACTTTATGTAGTTGTTTAGCAAAAGTTATTAATTCGTATATATTATGTAGTGTACATAGGTACTCGTATAAGGCTTTTGATTTATTCAAAAATAACTACTTATTCATTTCCGTTACAGATTCGCGATTATTTTCATTTTCATTTCATTGTATTTTATTTTTGTTATTTCGTCATTTATAAAACAAAATGGCTTTGTTAAAAAGTCAAACCCCCACTTAATGCCCTCAAGCATAAAGGTTTCAACATTTGACCATAAAATACAAAGAATTTTTTTTTTGAGGAAGAAAAAGGAGAGGAACGAAAGAAAGAAAGTACACTTTTGTGAAGCGAAAAGGAAACTTTTATTACATATAAAGCATTCGAAAGGCGAAGTCGATCCTTGTGATGCTATTAAACCAGTTTATGACAATATCCTCGAAATTATTAGTCGTCGCTTCGTTCTCGTGTTGTTGGTATAGAGTGGGGTCTATATACGATATAAGGTTTATACACTTTATTGACTTATTAGGGAGTTTTGCTAGCATAATACTACCTATATACAAAGTAAATTCCAAAACAATGACATATACAATGAATATAATCGATACGTACTATAAAATAGGCTATAAAAAAGGATACTTAAATGCAAAAGCCTCGTATGAAATGAAAGCCTTTTATTGAACGACAAACGATGAAAAACACACTCACCTCCTAAAATCCCTCTACAATAACAGTAACAACAACAACAACAACAACAACAGCAAGAACAACATAGCCCACCAAATACTCATCCTTATGTTGTTCAAAATCTTTTATTCGTCATTAAATACAACACAGGATTGAGGAAAATAACGGTATAAGGTACCTATATGCCCGCTGTACCGATATTTTACAGTATACCTACATGATACTCCTATTATTTGCAGCTGGCAGTTTGAATATTTTTTTAAAAACCTTTAAAACAGCTTAGTCTTAAAATAAATAGCACTCACTTCTAAATTCAGTTACCATAAATTTTTCTTGAAGATTGTTTAAAACTTGTTTATGGCTATATCATTAGCCCTATATGTTCTATGTGTGTGGAGCTGGGTATACGAATGGCTTTAGGCATTAAAAATAATTCACATGAATTACTTTGTGTTTTTATCGCAATGCCACTCAATTAATTTTGTTCTTTTCCTCAAAATTAACTCTACTTATTATTACGAGAAAAGGATGTAGGTATAATAATCATAATCATACCCCAAGGATATTTATGATTAATGAAACTGAACGAAATAAGTACCATATTATGAAAATTTTAACAACTTATTTTCGTAGAATGGAACTGTCCGATAGGTGCTCAAAATACTGAAAACTAGTTGTTTTGTTTCATTTCCAAGAAGTCATCACGACATCGTCTCTAGGGTCCTAGATGGTCTTTAGCAAAATAACAATTCCAAAAACCCTTGAAAATAGATATTTAGCACAAGACCCAAAAAGCCGGTACTTTTTCGAACATTCTATACATTCAGAAGAAAATCGTTAAGGATTTAAAGTCTTGGAACTACAGTTTTCAAAATATTAAAAACTTTTAAAAACAAAATTTAAAACAATCAATTCACACTTTCTTTTGTTCGGAAAAAAAAAAATTTTTTAAATTTAGTTTTTTTCTTAACCCTGTAAAGTTTGGAGTAGAGTGGTAAATTGTCTTACAAGTTAATTGAAAACTAAAGTTATTTTATTCAAAAATTTGTAACACTTTTTTCCAAAAGATTTCGAAATAATGGTGCTTTCAGTCCAAATAATTTAATAATATTATATTGTTCAATTATGCTTATGGACGATTATGTTTTGAAAATGTGATTTTGGGGAGAGTTCGATAACTTTCGCGCCAAGGTATAATAACGGTTTTAGTACAGACAGCGCACGACAGTACATAGGTGTTGAAAAAATGATTTCCAGTTCTACGAGTCATGAAGTAATGAATTACACAAAAGCTGAATAGTTAGTTAGTTTAGTTAGTTTTATTGACTTCAAAAGATACAAGAACAAAACATTATATTCTTAATTGTAAGATTACACAAGTCTTTAAATGGTTTGGCTCAACTATTCTGGTTCTATAGCGAAGAGCGTTCAATGAATATTCATACAGAAGGTCCCAACCTAGTTCTCCATTCAAGATGTTGATCGTTTCTTCTAAACCGAGTATATCTATCCCAAAATAGCGCTTTCGGAACTCTTTGAGTATTGGACAAACTCCCAGGAAATGATATACATCTTCGCGTTCTTTGCGATTGCATAAATCGCACAATATTGGCAATTCTGGACGGTGAGGAATGTAGTTCAAATTGATAAGTTCACCTCTTACTTTAAGTAACAAGCTGATTTTTTGTGTACTGTTTTTGGCCAAGAAGTAGGTGTTGTGGTTCAAGAAATGGTTAACTTTACTGTAGTAAGATCTGTAAATAGATGCTTCAGCTTCACTCATAAACTTATCGTCAATCATGTTGCCGACTTTTTGCAGCAAGTCATCAAAATTTAACTTAAGCACCTCGATACTTTCGTCTGCTGATATTGAGAAAGTAGTTGAGCATTCAACTGCCAGTTTCTTCCACTCTTTAACACAGGAAACTTCAGAATTGATAGCTTGTGTGAGTACTATTCGCGGAATTCTTTCGTCACTCATCGCCAAAACTCTTGACACGTAGTTGAAATGTAATTTAAGTGTGTCTAAAAAGAGGGGTCCTATTCCTGTTTCAAGGTGTAACATATAGTTGGGCGTCGTATTTGGCAACTTGAAAGTACTTTTAATAAAAAAAAACGGAGGAACTTTTCCACAGCTTCAAACGATCGATACCCCCATACTTGCGCTCCGTAAAACAGTATTGCAATTGCGGTAGCTCGAAATACTTTGTGTTTAGCTATGTGCGAAACGCTATTTCTTAGAATGCAACTTCTCCACACAGAACACATAGCACGCTTTGCTTCCGATAATTTGGATTGTAAATGTTTTTCTAGATTCAAGTTAGATGCAATCAAAACTCCTAGATACTTGTATTCCTTTACTATTTCTATCGGTTCCTCGTCAAACGTCCACTTCTCCCTCCTGGAATATCTCCCACCACCGTTTCTGAATATCATCATTTTTGATTTAGAAAGATTTACTTCCAGATTCCATGTTTTGCAATAAATTTGAAGCCTATTTATCATTAGCTGCATCCCGTCTATAGTTTCAGCTAGGAAAACTATATCGTCCGCGAACATCAGTCCTGGAATATTCTTTCCTCTTATATCTATACCACCTTTCACCGAATCAGTTATGTCATTTATGTACAAGATAAAGAGAAGAGTACTTAAAACGCATCCTTGCTTAACGCCCATTGACGTTCCAAACTCATCTGAAAGAGAATTTCCATCCCAAACTCGTGCGACATTTTCTTCGTACATGGCTCTAATGACAGATATAAGTTTAGTTGAGATTCCATATTTATAAAGCTTGTAAAAAAGTGCTTCACGAGGAATTGAATCGAAGGCTGCTCGAAAGTCCACAAAAAAAGCGTAAAGCTTTTTTCCTCTACTTTTATAAATATCAGCAATATTTATTAATGAAAAAATTTGGTCAATTGTCGAGTAGTTTTTCCTAAAGCCAGCTTGGAATTCGTTTAATATTTGCTCAGATTCGAGCCACTCGTTCATTCTATTATATAATAACGAGCCAAGGATCTTTACTGCTGTATTTAAAAATGAGATACCTCTATAATTTGATGGATCTTCAAAATTACCTTTTTTGTGTAGCGGAAAAATAATTGCCTTTCGAAAACTTTCGGGGACGTCAGCGGTGTCAAAAATTCTGTTGTACTCCAAAGTTAGAAGCCGTAAGAAATCTGGTGTAATATTTTTAAAATATTCAAACGGTATTCTATCTTCCCCTGGTGCTTTATCTTTTTTTGCTTTTTCAATAACTATTTTTACTTCATTTTGGGATATAGGCGCATCCAGAAACTCATCAATTATTAAAGGCGGTGCATATTGAAACGATGGTGCTATGTGTGAAGTGTTGAGCAAACTTGTGAAATGGGTTTTCAATTGTTCAATGTGCAGTACTGTAGCCGTTGGATTCTTTTTTCCACTCACAAGCCTAATTGCTTTCCAGAACTCCATTGAGTTTTTCACGCTGTTTACCATTTCGATGTTTTTTTCGTCAAAATTTCGCTTTTTTGCTTTACAAAGATTTTTGAATTTTTTGTTCGCTGTTGCATAGAGGATTGTAAAATTGAGGTTATTGGTCGTTCTGAATAATTTCAAGTACGCAAAAGAAATGTTCCTAGCTCTCATGCAATCACTGTCAAACCACTTTTGCTTATTTGCCAAAACCTCCTTTTTTGCCGATGTTTTTTGGAACGCTGCATTCTTGATAATGCTCGTTAACATGTGCATGTCTAGATTAGCATTCGAAGTTTTTTGAGTTTCGAGCTGTCTACTAAGGTTTCTTTGGAAGAGCTCTCTGTAGCTGTCTTTCCATTGAAGCTTTCGAAGAAGAGTAAGAGCAGGTTCAGTTGTCTCCATACGAGATGTTTTCATTCTAAAGGATACCTCTAGCGGCATGTGATCCGAAAATGTCTTTACTCCTACTCTAAAATCATCAAAAAAGAGGAACCAATCTCCAGACAGAAAACAATAATCGATGACTGAACCAGCTGTTCCGCGGATGAAAGTGAGTTCACCATTGCGATCACCTTCACAGCTTCCATTTAGAACTCGACAGTCCACAGCATCTGCCAGCTCAAGAATTTTGGTCCCTTTTGAATCGCACACCTCGTCCTTTGATTTACGGTCGCAATGAATATGAGTTCTGTCTACTCCACTATTACAATTATTTTGCGATATGCCTATTCTTCCGTTAAAATCACCAATTAACATGAGATTTGCTGGTCCCAGCACATTTATAAGGTCTCGTAATTTGTCAAAATCGCGCTGCCAATGGCTGCAGTTCAAGTAGATTGGAACAACGTAAAGAATACTCTCTTCTATTTTGATTTCAAAAAATCGTGATTGCTCAATATTTTTAAAATTGATTGCAGCGTCTTTAAGTCCCTTTTTATACCCGAACAATTCACCACCACTTCCTCTACCAAATATGTTACTTTTAACAGCTGGTATGAATTCAATTTCGTAGCTCATAAAAATATTCTTAAAACTAGTTTTATCAAAATCAATAATATGTGTTTCTAATAATATAAATACATCAAATTGCTTAATATAATTAAAAAATTCAGTAAATAAACTTTTGTTTTTAAGCCCGGTGACATTATAGCTTATGATTTTAAGTGCTGAAACATTAAAGTTCGCCTGGCAGACGGATTCTTCTCAGTTGGATGAAGTACTGTGTGAACATCCACTCACAATTTGTACAGCGGTTCTAGGTTCCATTGTGGTTGCACCTCTTGCATTTTGCAGTTTGACGTTTCTATCAGTGGCTGACATTGACACTTCATTATTGTTGTTTATATTTTCAGATTGCAATTTATTTAATAATATTGTTAAAGAATGAGGAATCTCCCCCATGAAGTGTTTTATTACAGCCAAACTGTCTTTATTGCTCCCATTCTTGAGCCCGAGCGATTCATCCCATGTAAAAACAGCGTCTTCCACATGCAGCCTATCGTCTCTTACGAAGATTTTCATTCCAGTTTTTGACTCGCGGAGTACCTTCATTATGGATACCATCTTACTTTTTCTTTGGCGGGCATTATGTGTTAAATCTTTGTTGATACTTATTTTTGTTCCTTTAAGTTTCTTCGCGTTTCGTAAAACATTTAAAGCTGTTGCTCGGGACTTCAATTTGACAACAATTACTGCAGTGGGTGCATTTTGGTGGTTTACTCTGTGCGCGGATTCAATTTCAGTGTTGTTTTCATTTCCGTCAAGTAGTCCTGCGCATACGGTTTTGGCTTTTTCAACTGGGTCGATGTGAAGATCAGTAGGCAAATGTACCACAACGTTGTCTTCGACGCTTTTTTGCATAAGTCGGTCAATTTGTGTCTCGAGTATCTTATTCCGACTTTCCAGGAAGACAACTTTTGCAGATAACTCGTCTTGTTTTGTTTTTAGGGCAGACAAGTCGGCATAGAGCAGTTGAAAGTCGGCTTTCGAAACAAGTTCTGAGACAAGTTTTAAATTGTTTTCCGCTAGGATTTCCTTCATTTGGTCTACACTGATTCCTGACATTTCCACTGGAACTTTAGATGGACCTCTTTTTGGATTATTAAAATGAACAGGGGAAGTTTTGTCACGGCCTCTTTTGTTCATAAGTAGGGTTATATTTGGCGGATCTTTAAATTTTGATTTTAGTGTCTTAAATGCTATGACTTACAGATATTTCGATCCGCAGACGTAAATAATGTGTTTATTTAGGTTTTCACAAGCACTTTTTGAATTTCTTTTTGAAAATATCGACTTTTTCTTAGTTTTTGTACAGAGCTTTTCTAAGGCGAACCACTTTGACAGATAGCAAAATGTCAATCCTGAAGCTGAATACATTTAACAAACCAATGCGTCTTATACAATAAACGATCTTGAAAATTAGAATAAGCTTCTGAAGAAAAAAGCAATTTTAGCCGCAAAACATAACTCCATATAATCAAACTGCAAGAGCTGATCATGATTATAGAACGTTCCTTATCCTTAAGCAATTATTTCATGAATATTTAAATTCTTAAAATGATGAGTATAATATACTTAAAATTGAAATAGATCTTAAATCTAATCTCGATAATTTCTGGAAGTATGTCAACTGTAAGAAAAAAGCCTTATGCTAACATCATCTAGTCATAAACCAAAACTTATTGCAAACATGTTACCAGTTTTTTCAAAGAAGTGTTTGTTGAATCAAAGACAGCAAACTCTTCTTGGCCTTCTTCTTCTGTGTTAGCATTTTTACATCTAAATAATATTAATTTTGAAATGAGTGAACGTACTGTTGCATTTAACATATTAAAACTAGATGAGTATATTTTACTACTGGTCATGATGGTGTGCCATTCGAAAAATGCGTTCCTTATTTGTCTTACCCTTTGTATACCATCTTTAAAAAGTTTGCGTTTTCAAATTATCTGGAAAACCTAACCTACTAAGAAAATAGACAATATAGTGTAATATTTTGTAATGAATTTTCAAGTCCGTTTATTGTGAACTCTGCTGTGCCCCAGGGCAGCAATCTAGGCCCAATCTTATTAACTTCCCATAGAAAGTTATTGTAATCGGTCTGATTTGTCGAATTGAAAATTTTAGCATTTCTCGACGTTTCAAGGTCTCTAGAGATTTTTAGAGAGATGTCTGTGTGTGCGTGTGTACGTAAGTTCGTACGTCCGTATGTTCGCGAAGTTTTTTTGGTCGGCCATATCACAAGGACCAGTAGAGATATCGACTTCAAATACATTTTGTTATACATATAATAAGGCAGAAAGATGCAGAAAGGTCTCTCAAGAAAATTGAGCGGGTGTTTTTGTTACCATATCAATTTAAAAAAAGGTGAAAATTTTGGTTAACCGTAAATATCTCATGAACAAAATAACGCTAGAGACTTGAATTTAATTTTGTATTATATGTATATTGTAAAGTGATACCAAACAAATATATTTTTGGAAAAAATTCCAATTAACGGTTTTTTTTACAAATCAAACTAACTGGAAAAAATATTTGTCACCTCAAAAATTTTACGAACAAAAATGATTTTATCTTTAAAACAATTTTCTGCAACGAAAAATAACGTCTGGTAAAATTTAGAGAAACTCAAATTGACAATTTTTTTTACAAAAAATTAAAAACCTAAAAACAAATTATCAAAAGTTGGTACAAATTGATTTTCGACTCAAATATCTGTTCAAAAATATGAGATTATGGCCTCCAAAAAATTTTAGCTTATAAGAAATATTGTTTTCAACATTCGGAAAAATTTTGAGAAAAAACAAATTGACAGTTTTTTTACAAAAAAATAAAAGTATAAAAAAAATTAATAAAAGTTGGTAAAAACTGATTTTCGACTCAAATATCTTTTCAAAAATTCAAGATTATGGCTAACAACAAATTTTAACTCATAAAAAGTATTGGTTTTAACATTGAGAAAAATTTTGAGAAAAATCGAAAAGACGGTTTTTTTACAAAAAATAAAAAGCTAAAAAAAATTAACAAAAGTTGGTAAAAATTGATTTTCGACTTGAATGTCTTTTCAAAACTTTCAGATATTGGTTACAAACTAATTTTATCTTATAAGAAATATTGTTTTCAACATTCAGTAAAATTTTGAGAAAAATCTAATTGACAGTTTTTTTTACAAAAAAATAAAAGTCTAAAAAAAATTAATAAAAGTTGGTAAAAATTGCTTTTCGACTCAAATATCTTTTCAAAAATTTTAAATTAATTTCATTCATCCAATTTGTTTTTTTTTTATATAAGAAATAAAAACTTTTCAGAAAAGCTACTAAAATTGGTAAAAATTGGGTTTCAACTAAAAATCTCGTTAACAAAACTAGATTTTGAAATACAAATATTTCATTATATTCAAAATATTGTTGGTAATTTTGAAATTTTTAAGAATAGTTAAACAGATAACTTTTTTATTACAACACGAAAACCTACAAAATTTTAAGCAAGACAAATGGACAGACGGGATGGGAAGTTCTCAGTGTGGGTCGCACCCCGGCCTCTTTTTTATGTTTATAAATGACTCAGTTTCGATCATAAATAATTCGTCCGTCCTTATAATATATGCTAATGACATATTAAACTTTTCAAAAGACTGCCTAATTTAACAAAAAGGCTTAATATTATTTAGGAAATAGTGGAATGGAAGTCGTCTTGTTTTAAATATTGACAAATGTAAAACCAAATGTAACCGAGCAAGAAAGTTCCAATTGTATTTGATAACATGTTTGATTCTTGTTCCCTAAGTGGAGTATATGTTTTTACTGTCTTGGGTATAGTTTTAAAATCTAAACTTACATTTACAGAGCATAATAAGCTTTGTTGTTATAAAAGCAAATAGAGCCCTTGGCTTCAATAAGAGATTTGGCCGTGAGTTCCGTGTTCCTTATATTGTCAAGCCACTTTTTTTTTTATTTGTGAGGCGAATTCTGGAATATGCCTGTGTAGTGTAGTGTGGGCACCTTATTATTCTATATACGAACTGAGAATTGAAGCGATTTATAGAGGGTTTTTGCGTTTTTGTCTCC
Organism: Eupeodes latifasciatus; assembly: GCA_920104205.1. Taxonomy (NCBI): domain Eukaryota; kingdom Metazoa; phylum Arthropoda; class Insecta; order Diptera; family Syrphidae; genus Eupeodes; species Eupeodes latifasciatus. Next base: position 41,803,073 of record OV049924.1, read on the forward strand.
GTTTTATTCCTTTGTTTAGTGGAAATACTCTGCCGCCTTATTCACAAAAACTCACTTTTATTAATCTCTTTCGTTGACAAACCATAGAAAATACATATTTACAATTTTGTTTTGCTGCAGGAATAATAAATGGAACAATGGCATCGCTATCGTTTCTTATTCCTTTCAGCTTTAATTTTAGTTGATCGAGCATACGACTCCAAGGACCCCTAAATACAATTTTCAGCAGATCGAACTTAGTGCTTATAGCCCTCTTAATCAATTAATTTAAATAATATATACATTTTATTTTCTTATTAGTTCACCAAATGATAATTTTAAGAAATTCAAATTCCAAACAATGTTTTATAACAGTTTAGATTAAAATTTGATGTTAAGTAGTTGTTAAGCATTTATGCTATAAGCATTGTTCACGTTAGCATTGAACGAATTGAAATAAAGGCATATCCACAGTATTTTTAACATTCATGTTACCACATTATATTAAGCCTTAGGAATGAAATTGGCACTTTCTAAGTGGATAGATTTTCGTACCATGACTTATTTCAACTTTGTAACCTACTTGTGACTTGATTGGATAAAAATTTTTAATTAAAATTAATAAAAAATAGTCTTAAATATTACAAATTTCAAGCGTACCAGATGCAAATTTTTTAAGTTTTATATACAAAAAACATTTCAACGACCTTTGAAACAACTTAACATCATTAATATATAATTATTTATAATATACACTGATAGAAAAACCTCGAAAGAAAGGTGTGCTACCATTTAAAAAATAGTAAAAAGCATTTAAATTAGAGTACCTGCGTTTTTACAAATATTAAAATCTGATCTTTTTCTCTATATAACTTTCTCAACGATCGATTCTGGTAGTATTTTATAGGCTTAAATTATTCTCTATCAATTAATAAATCAATTAAAATTTAATTGTATAATGTGCCTCTATTAAAAAAAAAATAGTGCCATTTTAAAGTTTAAAATTGAAAACGTGATTGGTATAAAATGTAATGTAATATGTGATTTTTTTAGCGGCACACCTATCGATAAAATCTTACAGCAAAATAAATGATTGTGAATGATTATTTTACGAATAATCGATAGTAAAAAAAAGCTGTTAATCTAAATTTTGAAATTTCAAAGTTTGTACGACAGTACAAAATCAAAATTTACTATGAAATAAGGGTTTTCATTGAATGCTTTTCATTGAGCTAACGTACCGGATATTACGTGACGGTTATTAACGATGCTTCAAAATGAATCACGCAAGTATTTTCTTGTTATTTAGATGATAAACAATCAAGAAAATGTTTGTTTATAGATGTGCCTCAAAATAAAAAAAATTGTTTTCAATTGTTGAAAATGTAAGATTCTGTGGATATGCCTATAAATAAAATATAAAAATATATAATTTTAAATATTATGCCATGAATAATTGAAGCATGTGTAATTTGTTCGAGATTTTCAAAAATCAGATGTTTTGAGAGATGTTTCTGTGTGCGTATGTATGTTAATACGTTCGTATGTCCATACTTTCGGCCATATATCAAGAACTGGCACCGAAGTCGACTTCAAATCAATTTTGTTTTACTCATCAATACAAAATAATTATACAAGTTAGTTAAAACTTTTCGACTCAAATAACTTAGCAACAATTCAAAGTTTTAAGCCCTTGTTTGCTATGAAAATAATAATTCTCTAGTATTCATCTGAACTAGGCAACAACCCGCACAGAACTAAGGCCTATAGTGGCTTACAACTCTCAACCAGGGATGCCACTTTACTCCTTTAGCAGTAGATCTACTGCGTTTTGGCATAAATAAAAATATACTGCGCAGCAAAACGAATCTACTCCTTTTTTTAATTTTAATAGTACCTAACCAAAGTTAGTTGTAAGCTTATCCATTCAAAATTTTAAATACTCAACCACGTTCACTCGCTCTGAATACATTCACTTGCCTATTCCAAGAAATCCTCAAACATTTTATAAGACTTGATATGATAAGCGTAGATGTTAATTTTTAAGATTCCGGCCTATAAATGCCCCTTTCCGATATTTACTTTGGCATTCAGTTTTAACAGCATATTAATCATAATTCAAAAAATTTTCTTGAAAACAATTTAGTCGATCTTAAGAATAATTTATCATCGTTTTATACGGAACTATGCAACAAAATTAAAAAAATACAACTGCTAATGTATTTAGATGTAAGCCAGATAGTAAATAGTAGTTTGATGTCAATATTAACAATTTTGGGAGGATTTCCACATCATCTTAAAATGTGGAAGTACTCAATATGCAATAGAGATTCTTGTTAGGCAAATGATTTTGTTAAGAAATACCATGACCCTTCAGCCATAACAAAGTTTTGGCCAAAAGCCAGAACATTTAAAAACTCGGTAGGTGAATTTGCATTGGTAGAGCTAGCAGAATTTATGCTTTTACTATGCTCGTTACTGCATAGCAGCGCAGCTGCTGAAAGGAAATTTTCGCTAGTCAACTTAATTAAAACTGAATTTTATAGCAAATTTAAATTCACAAATGGTGAATTTATAATGAAATAAGGGCATTTATTACTTATGTACAGGTATATATGAAATTTCGAAAAAAATTTGATCTCTTTTTATTGTATGTATTTAGATATAAGAATTCTCAAAATGGAATGTGATTTTTTGTTTATTTATTTTAAAAAGTTGTGTTTTGTTTTGTTTTTTTTTTTACTGTTGAATTAATTTTTTATGTTCTGTTGTTTTTGTTCAAAAATAAAACGTATATATTATGATTTTAATTTTGTTTGGTCACTCTTAAATCTACTGCGGTATATTGCAATCTACTGCGCTTTTTTCTATATTTACTGTGCTAAATTATTTTTAGGGTGGCAGCGCTGCTATCAACCATTCATGTATGCGAGTCATTTCAGGAATGGAGGGGCGTACAGGTTTATGCTGATCCTAACCACTGCTGTCGTTTTTGCTACTTTAGTAGTATTTTACTACTTTTGAGAGTCAACTGCTACTGTACTACCCACGGACGAAAACTACTCCCCAAAATAAAACGCAAAAGAAATTTTTATTTGGTTTACAATAAAAACCAAAAATTAAAATATAATGCCAAAACTTGCAAATCTCTGATTGCATAAACCTACAAACATCTCTGTTGTGTTCTATTTCCATTCCAAATGTTCGTTCCATCCTTTCCAGATTGTGATAGCGAAATATTATTAAATAAAAAAACGCAAATAATGATTTAATGTTTCCCCTGATTAAAAAATTCGTCGGTTTATTTATCAGTTTGCCTCATTTTTGTGCAACAGCACAAAGAAAATTTTCAGATGTTAGCCTTATAAAAGACAAAAAAAGAAATTCATCCAAGGTAGAAACGGTGAATGCCTAACTAACTGCAATTTCACCAAAAATGGGAGCCATCGAAAAATTTAATCGAGAATTACAAAAAAATGTTTTAAGCGCTAATTATAGCTATCATTGGTTTCCATCATTTAAAACAAAAAAAATGTCTGTTATTAAAAAAAATATCCTGATTGAAGACCACCGACAAATTTTTACTGACAGAAATCTGTCATTGGAACTGTGTAAAATTGGAACACAAATCAGTGGGATGATTCGTTTCAGTTTTGAACATAAGAGTATCAGCTGTTCAGGAAAATGAATTTCCATCCGGAAAATAGAAAAAATGCATTTTAAAAAAAAAACTCTTTGTGTGATTTCTTATCGATCAGTATATGATTTTCATTTCTAATCGAAGAAAAACACCGCCAAATATCGATTCAAAAATTTTTCCGGATCGATTTCAATGAAAACTATAACTGAAAATATGAAACATCGAATTTACAATTATGAATTGAAAATTTATTTATTTACAATTGTGAATTGAAAATTTATTTATTTACAATTGTGAATTGAAAATTTATTAACTTCCCATAGGAATTTATTGTAATGGGTCCGATTTTTCAAATTGAAAATTTTGAAATTTCACGACGTTTCAAGTTCCCTAGAGTCGAAATAAAAGATTTTTAGAAAGATGTCTGTGCGTGCGTGTGTACGTACATACGTTCGTACGTCCGTATGTCCGTATGTCCGTATTTCCGTATGTCCGTACGTTCGCGACGTTTTTTTCGTCTTCCATAGCTCAAGAACCAGAAGAGATATCGACTTCAAATACATTTTTTTATACAGATAATAAGGCAGAAAGATGCAGAAAGGGCTCTCAAGAAAACTGCGTGGGTGGTTTTTTTACCAAGGCAGTTTAAAAAAAGGTGAACATTTTGGATACAAAGCAATTATATTTTTGGAAATAAATCCAATTAACGTTTTTTTATAAATCAAAAAAACTGAAAAAAAAAATGTGTCACCTCGAAAATTGTAAGGCTAAAATATAATTTCATCTCCAAAACAATTTTGTGCAACGAAGAATAATATTTTTGACGTCTGATAAAATTTTGAGAAAAATCTAATTGACAGTTTTTTTATAAAAAATAAAAACTTAAAAAAAAAACATTACTCAAAGTTGGTAAAAATTGAATTTCGGCTTCAAACTTATTTTATCTCATAAGAAATATTGTTTTCAACATTCTAAAAAATGTTGAGAAAAATTGAATTGACAGTTTTTTTTACAAAAAAAAATGATTAAAAGTTGGTAAAAAATTATTTTCGACTCAAAACTTCGATTTCAAAACTTTGAGTATTTGCTTTAAACTACATTTATCTTTCAAAAAATATTGTTGTCAACATTCAGTAAAATTTAAAAAAAAATCGAATTGACAGTTTTTTTTACAAAAAATTAAAAACCGAAAAAAAACAATAAAAAAATAAAATCTACAAAAAATAGTACGCGAATTTGGTAAAAATGAATACATATAGACAAACTTTTAAGCAAAACAAATCGACAGACGGGATGGGAAGTTATCAGTGTAGGTCGCATCCGAGCCTCTTTTTTATTTATAGGTTTAAGGCTTTATTTTTGTTATTTTGTTCATTGAATCATTATGTTAGTGTGAACTTTTTTTTGTATTTTATGTATTTATAAATGTATTTTATTTTTGTTCTTTTGTTTGATAAGTCATATGGTAGGTTGAGCTTTTCTTATGTATTTATGAATATTCAAACAAAAACCTAAGAATTAAAATGATGAAATTAATTTTTTGTATGGTGATATTAAATATTATTTTAATTGCCAATTTTTCATTTAATAAACAAAAACTGATAAATTTAAAATCTTTTTTTTTTATTTTAACTACCTATATTATTTTAAAATGTTGGCCTTTTAGCAGTGAAATATTAACCTTCGCAGTAGGTCAATTAACTTCGAATTTGGATATTATTATTTTCAGTTTTTAATTTTGTTCATGGGCCAAGCATGTATTTGTTTCATTTTGTTTTACTCCTCAATTTAAGAATATACTCCCCAAAATGACAGAAAAATACTACTCTTGAAATTTTTAAAACGACAGCACTGCCTAACGGCTAATTTGAGAAAACGCTTTTTATGCCGTGGAAAAAACTTTAGGTGTCACAAGCACGGATTGAACCCAAGACCTCTGGCATGACAGTCCAACGCACTAACTATAATGCCACGGGTACCATTTATAAACTTTACCAGTAGTTATTAAAAACAAGGTGCATTTGATAAAGTATCATTTGGAGGGCTATTTAAATTGTATCGTTATGTCATTAGTTAGGTTTGAGGAAAAAATATTTTGTTGGTCTTGATTGTTTTCGAACTTTCCGCTTTGGCGTCCCAGCTTCTTTTTCTTATTAATATGAATCTATTTTTCAATTAAATTCTTTTCTTAACATGGTTCAAAACTTCTTGCCAATATGGAACGATACGATGTAAGAGCTTAAATTTGAATTTCTCCATTACCCATTTATACTAATAAAGTAAAAAACAAAACTCAAATCCCAAAACAATGCAAATTAACTTTGGCTTTCGTAATTTATTTTCAGATCTAAGACTTTTTGGAAGGTTAGTTTTAGGTATAAGTCATCATGTTGGTTTGGTTGTTTGTTAAGAGGAGCAGAACATATAGATTTTCAATTTGCAAGTAAATATTTGAGTTTTTTGTAACTGCAAATCATTTTTCAATTAAAAATTGAAATGAAACTCAATTGAAATAAAACCGTAAGCTAAATTAGAATCTCCAGAAGTCTATATTATGTAAAGTAAAGTATATCCAAGGAAGATAGAAAAATTCAAAAATATAAAGAATAGAAACAGAAAAGAATTTCCTAGTAAAAGAAAATATTGAAAAATAGAAGAAAATAAAAATAAAACAACTAAAAACAACTATGGCTGATGTTGAAAAGGAAATAAAAGGATGATAACAGAAAATTTGTCTGCAAGGGCACTTCAAACTCAACTTGCATCTCTATTAACTTGTTAACGGCGGTTACGTCTGAGGTATAGTACTCGTAGGTATAGTTAGATACATATACATATAGTAAAGAGAAAGGTTAGGTTAGGTTAGGTTATACGGTCTATGGCTGGCGTTGGTTCTGGTTCTGGCTCTGACTCTGTGGATCCTAAGAGACTTGCCCAGTTATACCATATTCTGAATATTCCATTTATATGAAAGTTAGTGGAATAAAGGCTTTATCCCTGGAGAAATTTCTTTTCAAGTGCACTTTGCATTCTTCTTCCATCTCCAATAGTCATAGTCGTCCTTTCGTCCTTTCGTCTTTTCGTCAGTCGTCGGTCGTCGTCAGTCGTCACTCCTAGTCGTGGTCGTCGTCATCATTATCATCATCATCATAGTCGGTCGTTTGGACGAATTTTCAGCTCTCCTACGACAAGGAATAGGTTCACATTTTTGCTGATGGAATTGAAGCCAATTAGAGCTATTTCCAACTTCCACAAGTGCATTTGGAGTTAGAAAAAAAAATTTTAAAATAAAATGAAATGAAATGAAGGAAAGGAACAGAGAAGAGGTATAGCTAGAAGAGACTTATTAATTTGTAGAACATTTACATTTTGAACTTTGTTGATTTTATTCAGCTGATTATGCAACGAATAGCTCTCATATATTTTATATTTATAAATGTATATTATAGTGTACAACCTTTATATTTGGTTTTAAGCAATACCTATACACTATATTCTAAATTAAGTTCATTCATAAAAATGTAAGTAAACCAAAATTATATAACATAATAAGGTTGCTGGAATTTTGAATGCTCTCATTTTATTTCAATTGGTCTATTTCATTTGATAGTTATTTCTATAAAATTGAATAAATATCCACTCAAATAATAAAAAATATAATAAAGTACTAGAAAAATTATATTAGTTAGGGAGCTGGCAGTTATCAGGAATTGATGATGAATGACGTTAAATAAATTCTTTATTAGATTGTTTTTTTTTTTAAAGGAAAAATAAATTGTTAGAAAAAAAATGTAAGCAACTACAATTCCTTAATTTGAAAACAAAATGGTTTTCCAAAAAGTAATTTACGCAGTCTCTCCATTGTTGTGACTTTTATAATAAATATTTTTAAAAAACATCATTTCCGAAAAGTTCGTAGAAAATATTTAGTTATTTGGTATTATATTAGTATTTAATTTAGTTTACGCATTCTTCGTTGACTTTAAGGCTGCCTTCGACTCGATAGATAGGAAAGCTCTATTTTTTAAATTGAGTGACCTAGGGATGTCAACGAAAATGCTCAAGGTATTGCAGAATCTATATGAGGATAATCTTACGGCGGTATGGGATGGAAACACTTTGTCTAGTTGGTTTCAGACGAAAACAGGAGTCAAGCAGGGATGCCTTCTGAGCCCAATACTCTTCTCAATTTTCCTTGATGATCTCAAAGATTCCCTACCTGGAGGTATAATGTTTGATGGTCTTGCAATAAAGCTGCTACTATGTGCTGATGACATTGTCATACTAGCAGAGAGCCCCGATATGATGCAGCTGATGATCAACAAACTACAGCAATATTGCTACTTACGGAATCTTCAACTCAATACGAGCAAATCAAAAATCATGATTTTTTGCAACGGACGAGGACGATTTGCTGGAAACGAAAAATGGACTTGGAACAATGAAGATCTCGAAATAGTCAAGGAGTATAAATAGCTTGGTGTACTCATGACACCACAACTGTCTTTCAAAAAACACTTGCAAGAAAAACTAAAAGAATCAAAACGCGCGATTAATAGTACCTGGAATGGAGTGTTGAGCAAGAGGAATATCCCTCCGAGCTCGAAGTATAAGATTTTTGATGCAGTTATGAGGTCCATAATGAGCTATGCGGCACAAGTCTGGGGGATATACCAATATGAAGAGGTGGAACAGCTTCTAAGATATTTTGTCAAAAAAATCTTCAGATTACCATACAACATTCCAAACTACATGGTACATCTGGAAACAGGTTTACCACCACTTTATATACACACTCTCGAACTTCATTTCAGCTACATCCAGAAAGTCATGGCACTATCGAGCAACCGTCTCCCGCACAAAGTACTAAAGTATCTCCAAAGGGGAAATCTGCAATTTTTTAATGAATGGGCTTGGCTAAGCAGCGTCCACAGCGTTATTCTGAAATATAATAACGAGATGCCCTCAAGGAGTAAGATACAAGAGCTAATATCAAAAATAGAAGAGTCTACACGAAATGAATTTAAGAACCAAAGCGAACAAAGCCAGTCAAGAACAACATACAGACTACTGCAGCATGACCTTGGTCCGAAGAATTATTAACTTCCCATAGGAAGTTATTGTAATGGGTCCGATTTGACAAATTGAAAATTTTGACATTTCTCGACGTTTCAAGGTCCCTAGAGTCGAAATAAAAGATTTTTAGAAAGATGTCTGTGCGTGCGTGTGTACGTACGTCCGTACGTCCGTACGTCTGTACGTCCGTACGTCCGTACGTTCGCGACGTTTTTTTCGTCGTCCATAGCTCAAGAACCAGAAGAGATATCGACTTCAAATAAATTTTGTTATACAGATAATAAGGCAGAAAGATGCAGAAAGGGCTCTCAAGAAAATTGCGTGGGTGGTTTTTTTACCATAGCAGTTTAAAAAAAAGGTGAAAATTTTGGTTAACCCTAAATATCTCATGAACCAATGACGCTAGAGACTTGAATTAAATTTTATATTATATATTGTAACGTGATACAAAACAATTATATTTTTGGAAAAAAATTCAATTAACGATTTTTTTTATAAATCAAAAAAACTGAAAAAAAAAATTTGTCACTTCGAAAATTTTATGACTTAAATATGATTTCATTTCCAAAACAATTTTGTGCAATGAAGAATAATGTTTTTGACATCTGATAAAATTTTAAGAAAAATCGAATTGACAGTTTTTTTACAAAAAATAATAACCTACAAAAAAATAAAAAAAAAGTTGGTAAAAATTGAGTTTTGACTCAAATATCTTTTCAAGACTTTGAGATATTGGCTTTAAACTACTTTTGTCTTTCAAAAAATGTTGTTTTCAAGATTCAGTAAAATTTTGAAAAAAATAGAATAGACAGTTTTTTTACAAAAAATTAAAAACCGAAAAAAAAATTTAACAAAAGTTGGTAAAAATTGATTTTCGACTTAAATATCATTTCAAAAATTTGAGATTATGGCTTCTAACTAATTTTAACTTATAAGAAATATTATTTTCAATATTAGGAAAAATTTTGAGAAAAATCGAACTGACAGTTTTTTACAAAAAATAAAAACCTAAACAAAAAAATTAATAAAAGTTGGTAAAAATTGATTTTCGGCTCAAATAGCTTTTCAAAAATTAAAAATATTGGCTTCAAACTTATTTTATTTCACAGAAAATATTGTTTTTTATATTCAGTAATTTTTTTATAAAAATCCAACAGTCCGTTTTTTCATAAAAAAAATAAAATCTACAAAAAATAGAACGCAAATTTGGCAAGAATTGATACATTTAGACAAACTTTTAAGCAAGACAAATCGATAGACGGGATGGGAAGTTATCAGTGTGGGTCGCATCCCAGCCTCTTTTTTATTTAATAAACGGCCGTTAATAGTATTAACAAACGATTATCAAACGCTAAAATTTTTTTTAATAAACCGTTCACTCTGACAAGAAAAAGTTTGTTGTGACAATAAATAAGCAGTTAATAAACGCCGTTTTTTATATTAATGCACGTTTGTTTTTTCAGTGTACTACTTGAATTGAACGGTCCAAAAGGTGATTTCAAAATATAACCTAACAAAAAAGAGATTCATCAAAAGCATGCATTTTCGATAAGAGTGCTTGATGCCAAACTCTATCAAATACCTTTGAAATATCAAGTGTAATAATCTTACTTTCTCCAAAACGGTCATTAAGAAGCTTTCGATCTTCAAGATATTTCTTAACCTGAAAATTAATAAGCGTTTCCATCATGACCTTGGAAGGAAGGGAAGTGCAATTGGGCGATAGTTAGAAGGGGAGGAGAATTCACCTTTTATAAGGACAGACTGGACAAGTAATGCTGTTTTCCATTTACTCAACAAGAGACCTGTAGAATAGGACAGATGGAAAAGCTTACGCAGTGGCGTTGCAGAACACGTCTTAAGAACAATAGCGGGGATACTATCTATTTTTTATCCGGGGCAGCGGATTTGTGAATGTCAAGGTCTTTTTGTACTCTTGTAACTGCACGAGTCCGAAAGAAGATTCGTCCCATAGAATCGTTTTCGGGTACAGGCGGAGACATGTCACTCATTCGCAGCATCGAATTAACAGCTAACTGTGCTGCAAGTAAATTGGCTTTATCAATCGACCTTACAAAAGGATTGTCATTGGAAACGACGAGCGTAGGAACTGACGATGACGTAGTGTTGCTCACATTTTTACAAATGACCAGAAATTTGTACTACCTTTGGGCCATTATATAGTATTTTTGCCGTAATTTCTGGTCATGCAAAAATTTAATGCGTCCAATATGTCCGTTACAAGTGTTTCTAGATTGTTTGAACTTATTCCTGTTTTCCTCAGTGGGGTTGGCTTTATAAATCAGGAAACTTACATCTTTGATCCTAATAGCATCCTTACAGCTCGAATCAAAACATGGGTTTTCTTTAAGTTTGATAGATTTTACCTTAGTTGGGATAAAATTTCTCATTCGACAAAGAATTAAGTTTGTAACCATATCTGCGCTGGAATCCACGTCACTATCGAGGAAGCATAGTGACCAGTTTAAGTTCCTGACGAAGTCGTTGAGACCGTCCCAGTTTGGTTTCTCATAGGGTTCTCGTAGGGGTTAACAATTGCGAATTCTAATTAATAGGTCCGTTTACAAAACGTTCGTTCATTAGCAGAACGAAAGAAAGGTTTAAAATTTTATAAATTTTAGTAAATTGCAAAATACTTAGTAAATTTCCAACTAGTAAATTGTCAAACCTTTAAAAATAGGTTGTTTAAAATTTTGCACCACTTTTTCAAAATTCCATGACTTGAAAATGGGTCATCATATTCTTACGGAATTTAAATGTAAAACGTATATTAGTAAGCTCTAAACAACTGCATTCTAAAAACATTTTTGAACTAAAACCGAAAAAGGTTATGTATACAAAATTAATCAAAAAAAGAAAACACTCTAAAGGTTTTCCAATTTTTTTTTTTGAAAATTCAGTTTTTCTTTGAGAAATCGAATAGCGTTCAATTTTTTAACAACATTTTTTTTTTTGGTTATATTTTAAAATATATCAAATATTTGTAAGTTTATTTTTTTAAGCCTGGACAGTAGTCTACATACAATTTTGTTAGTGAAAAATCGAAAATTTGAATTTTGTCAGAAACGAACCGATAGATTTTTTTTTAATTTTCTCTAAATTTTTTTAATTTAGATTCTTTTAACAAAAGAACATATTTGTTTATTACTCCAGAAGGGTGTCCCCCATAGAATCGTTATTTTGTTTATAAGTATTCTCAAAAACTAATCAACCGATTTAAATAATTTGATTTTTGTACACGCTCTTATAGGTACCATCTTAAAATTAAATTAAATTAAAAAAAATATTAAACACTTTTTTTTTTCAAAATCCGATATCTCGAAAATGTCTCATAATCGTATTTTGATAAGTTCTAAGTAACTGCATAGGTACTAAAAATATTTTTAAACTCAAATAAAAAAATGTATAAGCACATACAAAATAAATTTAAAAAAAAAACGTTCTAACGATTTTCAAATAAAAACTTGAAAAATTTAGTTTTTTTTCAAAAAACAAAATGCCATTTAAGTTTTTAAAAACAAATTGTTTTTGAAGGCACATTTTTAAATCTTGAAATACAAGAAATATTTTTAAACAGACTTTTTGCATGCATGAGGAAGTTCGTCCTACCCAGTCGTGCATTTTATTAAGCGTAAAATCTATTTGAATAATATTAATAATACCCGTGTTTTGTTGGAAAATCTATCAATAGTATAGTAGGATTTTACACGAATAACAAAAACAATATCCGTAGTATGAATACTACCGATAAAAGTTAAAGTAGAATCTTACTACGGATGGGTTTTTTGACATTTATACGAGTCTCGAATGGATCTTATGTGATTTCGTTCTCAAATGTTGGTACGATTGATATTGCATTTGTATCTCGATGGCTGTGTTCGTTAAGTAGTTGTCCATTTGGAATCATGTGTGTTTTCCATTGGAGAAAAAAATCAATCTATTGTTGTTGATATTATTTAGTTTTGTTAGTGAAAATGGACTAACTGGGCTTATTTTGCAAGAAAAAACAATAGAAAAGATAATTAAGTTTTGCTATGTTTCCACCAAAGGTTTATCTCAGTTTAGATTAAATAAATCTTTTTTAGTGTTTCCACCGCACAAGAAGATTTAAAAATGATTAAGTTTAAAAGAACTTTCTAAAATGCAAATGGTGTTTCGATGTTTCTTATGAAGTGCAAGTGAGAAAGTTTGATTCGTGTTAAACAATGAAAAACTGAATAGTTCAGCACCATATAAGAATATGCTACCTACTCCATGCATGGTTGAAAGTTTGGTCGCATTTTTTTAAGAAATTGAAAAAAACTCGACTCTATTCTCAAAAATAAAATGCAGGCCTAAAGTACTTTTCATTTGTAAACGGTACATAAATGTATTTAATTGAACGCACCCCATAACAAGTGCACGATCATTGAATGCATTCATTTCACAATTTATTGACAAATGGCTCAACATCTCAAAATCATCACATCTCAAGATCATAATCTAACGGATAAAATGGTAATGTCAGAATTTTGGGAAAAGGTCGGTTATCATAAAAACAGTTTAAATGAATATTGTTTTCAAAATTTAGGTAAGTTCTTTTATAACTTGATGTTACTTCCTCACAGCTCAGCTGCTGCTGAGTGGACATTTTTTTTTAATTAACTTTGACTAAAACGAAAGGCAGACTTAATTTTGATACCATTAATAATATAATAATATAAAAGAGCTTCAAGATGAGAAAAATAACCATAGCGTTTGGTGTGCAAAAACATTTTTTTAAATTAAATTTATATAAATTTTATTAAGCGATAATATTCGATCTCCTGACATAATGTTAACATAATTGTGATCTTACAAAAAAAGAGGCTGGGATGCGACCCACACTGATAACTTCCCATCCCGTGTGCCGATTTGTCTTGCTTAAATGGTTTGTAGGCTTTCGTGTTTTGTTAAAAAAGTTGTCAGTTGAATTATTCTAAAAATTAAAAGTTACCAACAATATTTTGAATATGATAAAATAGTTTGATTACAAAATCTATTTTTGTTAACGAAATTTTTTAGTCGAAAAGCAATTTTAGTAGCATTTACGTACTATTTGTTTGTAATTTAAATTTTTTATGAAAAAACTGACTGTTGGATTTTAAAATTTACCAGATGTCAAAAACGTTATTCTATTTTATAACCACTTAAACGTTATAACCATTTTTTGTTCGTATAATATTCGATGTGACAATTTTTTTTTTTGTAAGTTTTTTGATTTATAAAAAAAAAAACCTGAATTGGATTTTTTTCCAAAAAATACTTGTAACGTGATAATACGTTACAATATATTTTAAAATATAAAATTGAATTCAAGTCCCTAGCTTTATTTGTTCTTGAGTTATTTTGGGTTAACCAATTTTTTTTAATTTGTGCTGTTTAGAAAACAACCAACCATTTTTTTGAGAGTCATTTCTTTTCTATATCTTTTTGCATTATTATTTTTTTAACAAAGTTTATTTGGAGTCTTTTATTTAGACTCCAGAAACCAATTGAAACGTCGAGAAATTTAACAAATAGGACCGATTACAATAGCTTCCTATGGGAAGTTAAAAACCGTTGCGGACAAAAATTATTTTGGTCCTTTTTTGGTACGATTGGTCATTTTTATTTTCAGCTTTGGTCATGCAAATTTTTTTCAAGTAGCAACCGTGACTCCATGTGCAATTTTTTTTTTAATTTGATTAAAACAAAGCTATATTTTTTGTACACAAACATGCAAATAAATAGACCGTAACGCATTATCTGTAGGACCAACTCCTCCACACAGGTTTTTCTTCACAATTTTGACTCGACTCCGATCCCCGACTGGAATCGAGGCGAATCAAGCTCATTTCAACTCGATTCAGGTATATAAAGAATTTAGGCTCGCTTCAAGCTCGCTTCAACACCACATGTTAATATAGTAGTCTACGAACAAACCCTCTTCTTTGAGTTTTTATTTTATGTCAAATTGTTTGGTTAAAACTTTGAAATCGACTATCACATTACACAGACGTATTTTCTTGATTTTCATAGTTAACTATCAGAAATCAGCTTACACGATTTCACCCCTGGCCAGTATTTCGCTATTTTTTTTTTTTTTTTTTTTGAATTTTTTGATAAATTATTCTGGCAAATATTCAATTGTATCAACTTTCAAATATTAAAACCGGACTGCTGCGGATCGTTTTTTTGGCAATTTCTCATTTTCCTAAATATGGAATACCAAAAACTCACGGCTAATATCATTTTTATTTGTAAAATATTTGAAATCACCCAATTTTTTTCCATTATTTCAAGTTCCTATAAAACATAAAGAAGCACCAAGTACAATTTGTACAAAGTATTTATTGAAAGTTAATAATATGTGATCGTTCTTTAGGATATTTAAAACCAAAAACAATATGCTGAAAGGCAATAAATCTTAATTTTAGGCACCTTAAAACGTCAAGAAATGTCAAAAATGTTGGTTTGATTTTAAAAATCGGACGGACTTTCAATGGCAAGTTAAAAAAGAGGATTTGAAACAACTTGCTCCTATATTAAAAAAGTATTTGAGTAAGTTTGTCTTTATGTCTTTGTCTTTGGAATTTTGTAATTATCAAATCTTATTGAGACAATTCAGAACAAATTGAATTAAAATCGGTTGATGAGTTGTTGGAAAAATTGAATAGCAAACAATGGTTCTATGGGGGATACATTTTTGGAATTTTGACAAACAAATTTTATGAAAAAACAAAAACCAATAAATCGAATCTTAAAACCAAGTTTGGACTCAATCGACTCAATGGTTAAATTGTTTTCGAATCCATAACTTTTCATATAGTTTCTATGTGTCGCAATTAAAAATTGATTTTCAAAAATTTTAGGCTTTAATCTGCTGGCATCTAATCTTGGAAAACTGGTAGGTTTTTTTACCTAGATTTGAAAATATGATTTATTTTTTTTCAATAATAAAGTTTACAATTCAAATTTTAGTAAATAAAAATAAAAAAGTTATGGGCGTAACATTGCCGTCTGCCCGATTGATTTGTTGAACATTTTGTATGTATGTATGTATGAAAATGAAAATTAAAACTTCTAATTCACAATTTTGTAATTAAACAAAAAAAAAAAAAAACAAGAGAAATTTACATTTTGGATCCTTTATAAGAAGAAAATGAACAAAAATTTAAAATCGTGATGAAAAGTACCTGTCGTAAGAACATGATGTAACTACTATGTAAATTCAGTATTTATGTAGTGTCTATATTTTGCATTTTTTAGATAAATGATGAGGGCTACCCAATTAGAACCATTCAATATGGTTTTAGGTTGTTCCATCGTTAAAGTCAACTCACCGAAGTAATTGGATCTTAAGTCTCTGTAGATAGGGCATATTGCTAAAAGGTGAAAAGTGTCTTCTTTTGCTCTCATATTGCATATTGTGCATAGATTTGTTTCTTTATTTATGTATGTTTAACCATTTAAATTAAGCATATCACATCTAGCTCTATAAATTAAAGATACCGATTGGATGTTATTCGAATCGTTAAAATAGTTGTTGCAGTTTAGGCTAAAGCTGAGCTCTGGGTAGATCGGTCTGTTGATATAGAGTTAGTAGCTTGTTGAATGCATTCGTTGTGCTGATGAGTGTCGTGAAGCTCGAGTAACTTATACAGATTTTGCTTTAATTCAGCCCGGTCTTCGTATTGCAAGTTTAAGTTGAATCCATATTTATCAGACAGCGTTTTCCATTCGTGAATCAATTCCACCTTCCTGCCCTGGGCACTTTTTGAAAATGGGGCCCCTGTATGATTATATAAAAATGTGTGTAATAAAGGTATACAGAAAAAATCACATAACTTTGAATTGATATTTATTCCAGCCAAAAACAATGAGTGGTAGCACCTTTAAGTTGTTGTTTAAAAACATTCAATGAAATTAAAAGGAATGGTCAAGTCTAACAAGCTGACTTTCTAGTACGAATAGTACAATAAAAATAATAACAATTTATTCTTTTAATTTTTTAAATAAATACATTTTTTAATTCATTAAAAAAATAAATAGTTATTGCAGCATTTAAAACATACACATAAACAATGTAAAAATAAAAACAAAAAATAAATATGTCATATAAAATTCAAAAATAAACAAAATTTAAATAACAGACAATTAAATAAGTTATTGAGAACGTAATTTAAAGAACAATATAGTGACACAGACTATATTTTTTCAGGTAAAAGAAAGGAATATTGAAGGGGTCTTTTTCTTAATTTGAGATTAGTAAAATCATTGATCACATCTTTAAAATCGATGCCTCTGAGGATGTCGCTTTCGATTGACATCAGCGACAAACATGTCAATCTTTCTTGAATCTACAATGATTCTGAGTTCGTTTTTGATTCTTTTCAACTTAGAGAAGGAACGTTCCCCACTGCAATTGGTCACCATCATACTTAAAGAAAATTCTTAGTGCAATTTCAACATTTGGAAATTCAATTTTACTAGTTTTTAAAAAATTATAAAGCTCTAGAATGTTGTCAGTTTTTTCATTTTCGTGTCGACTAAATTTCAAGTAGTCTTTTAAATTCAAGCATTCAGCATCTACATTACATAGTTCATCTCCGTTCACATCTTCGGTGTAAAATTTAGCAAAAGATTTGCAGTTCTCTTTTAAGTCTTCTGAATTCAGATTTTTAACCAAAACAAAAAGTCAAAACGTTGGCCAATCTCCGTATACGAACCTAGTCACTGTTTCAAATGAACGCTTAGTGTGTCGACAATGGGAAGAAAGGTTTCAATTTTAAATCTTTCTTTTCCAGTCAGAATTACTGAGGGTCCAGAGCCGTCTAAAAAAAGTCTGGCGTGAGCTTCTACACCTCATGCTTTCAGAAAGGTCCTTATATTCGGAATCCGGGTTTTTTTTTGTCTGGCTGGATGAATCAAAGTTATCAAAATTGTCCCTGAGCCCAATTATAAATATGTACAACTATTGCACTCAGCAAATTTATTGCAACATCCAGGGTAATATTTTGTTTTTGAAGTAAAGTACTTGTTTTATTAATTCTTTGCAATACAGAGTTCCAAAGTTCTGTAAGTATGGTAAATTCAAGCTTGGACATTTTTTGCAAAGACTAAATGCTTCCTCTCTGGGCCTCTCGTGCCTGTCCAAAATCGTTCGCGATAGACACCAAAGCTTCTTCAATTTCTTGAAGTGCATCAGCTCGCGCCGACCATTTTGTTTGAGAAAGACTTTTTAAAACTTTTTTTGGACCTAAATGCGCAGTCAACACACTCCATCGATAAGTTATGAGAAGATACCGAAAAAAAGTTATATAATTTTTAAATAATGTCAAAGAATTTACTTGCTTCTAAAACACACCCAGCGGCATGCACTCCTACCAAGTTTAATGAGTGCCCTGTACAATGTACATGGTACAAAAGTGGCAAATTTACATTTTTCTTTTATTCTTGCCTGCAGACCAGAAAAGCTTCCTTTTTTGTCGCATTGTCGTAGATTTGGCCTCTGCAATCTGTTATCGAAATGTCATGATCCTCCAAAACCTTCAGTATGGTTTCCGGTATATAATCAGATCTATGTTTGTTAATTGGAATAAAGTCCAAAAACCTTTCAACATGCTCATGATCTTTTACGTAACGAATAATAAATGTTAGTTGATTAACATGAGACAGATCGGGTGTACTATCAACGCTTACTATAATTGACCTATAGAACAAATAGTGAGAAGTGTAATCTTTCATCTATGTATCTCATTGAATGGTCAAAAACAAAAACTCTTTGCCTCTTTACCTTGAAATCTTAAAAAATTGAATGGCGATCATCCGACGGATAGTTAAATCGCCTACGTATGAGTTACTGCGTTGATGCAAACTTATATGCGCGTTGCAAATATAGACACAACATTATCTTTATTTTTTCATACAGATATGTGATATTCAAAATGTGTGTGTTTTTTTTTGTTTCTGTCAAAAAGCAAACTGCATTGCTACTCAGTTAGTTATTCATATTTCTGTTTTAATTTTTTGAATATAATTTCGCAGGGAATGTGATTTAAATTGTTCAGCAAAGGTTGTTCTTCAGCAAGGAAAGTACGAATTATGATCATTCTTTATGCATCTAAAATTGTATCGAAATATTTTTTTTTTTTTCTTAAAAATTGACCAATAGAGGTTAAATGATGTTTCAGCAATTTGGGGGCCCCTGGTGATTGCGGGCCCTGGGCCTGGGCCCAGTGGTAAAGGGGGGCTGCAAACTTCGTAAGGATATTGGGTATTCTGTGCATTGGTGATCTAAGAATTTTTAGGATATAATCAAAATGTAGCTTGAGAGTATAGTGGTATAATGAAGGTAAACCTGTTTCTAGCGTAAGAACGTAATTTGGCGTATTCATCGGCAGGCGGTAGAGTTTTTTTTTTAAATATCGTAGCAGTTTTTCAACTTCTTCATATGAACGGTAACCACAAGTTTGGCAACTATAGCACATGACTGAACGCATAATTGATTCAAAGACTTTATATTTCGCGGAGGTCTTAATTTCATTGTTCCCGATTATATCTTTCCAAGAAGAATTGATAAGCTTTTTAGTGGAAATCAGTTTTTTCTCAAGGTGGA
Organism: Eupeodes latifasciatus; assembly: GCA_920104205.1. NCBI lineage: Eukaryota > Metazoa > Arthropoda > Insecta > Diptera > Syrphidae > Eupeodes > Eupeodes latifasciatus. The sequence continues at coordinate 41,822,407 of OV049924.1, forward strand.
GAGAGAACTTCATGTTTGATTGCAGTATAACACCAAGGTATTTGTATTGTGTGACTGTTTCAATTGATTCACCATCTAGAAACCATTTTTCGCCGTGTCCCAATTTTGTTTGCCTGTTGCGAATGATCATAATTTTTGATTTTTCTAAATTTATTGCAAGCCTCCAGGTTTTACAATAAGTATTGAGTTTATTGATCATAAGTTGAAGACTCTGTGGAGATTCAGCAAACAGACCGATGTCGTCAGCATAAAGAAGCACTTTAATTCTTATTTCTGCTACGCATATACTCCAGCAGGTAGAGAGAAGAAATATCGTCAATGAACAGTGAAAACAATATATTGCACTTAGAAGACAGCCGTGCTTCACTCCTGATTTTGTGTTAAACCATTCTGACATACTTTTGCCATCCCACACCGATTGTCGAGTATTTTGGTACATATTTCTGAGGACTTTTAACAGCTTCGTAGACAATCCTTTCTGTGACAGTTTGTAGAACAATGCATTGCGATCAATAGAGTCAAAATCTGTTTTAAAGTCGACAAAAAACATGTACAATTTTTTATTTTGTTTCAGAAAATGTCGCACAGTGAAAATGTTGTCTATCGTTGAGTAGCCTTTACGAAAACCTGCTTGATACTCACTCAATACTTCGTTTATTTCTATCCATTCGTTTATTCGATTAAGTAGAATTGCAGAGAAAATTTTTGCTGTAGAGTTCATGAACGATATACCCCTGTAATTACATGCCAAATTAACATCACCTTTTTTATAGATCGGGTACACTACAGCATCTTTAAATTCCTGAGGCACCATACCGGTTCTGAAGATGAAATTGAAGGCGTCAAGCATGTGCGTTACGAACTCGATAGGAGCTTTTTTGTAAAATTCGTTAGGGATTCGATCAGGACTTGGTGCTTTTCTGTTCTTAGCGCTATACAGGCTCAATTGTAGCTCATTTAGAGTTATTTCCCTATCAAGTAGATCATCTTCGACAAGTGGTTTTGCGTAATGAAAATTGTGCTCTCCCAAGTAGCATGGATTTAGCAATATTTTGAAGTGTTCGGCCAGTTTTCCTGCCGTTAAGTGGTCGTATCCCACAAACGAAGTCTAGGCCTTTTAGTGACTTTATTTTTGCCCAAAAACCTTTGGTATCTCTTGTACAGGAGAGCTCTATAGCTTTTGAATTGTAGTAATGTTTGCGTTTATAAAGGAATACTTCTTTATAATTTTTATTTGCGGTAATATATTTTCCTATTACGGTTTCGTTATGATCGATGGTGTTCCTTAATTTTCCAAGCAGATCAAATGATAGCTTTCTTGCGGTGAAGCATTCTTGGTCGAACCATTTTTGACGGTAGTTATTAGATTTTAATGGTGTAGAATTTATGTGACTTCCTTTATAGAGTTGTTTAAAAAACGTATTTTTTCTTCGTTTCGAAGTTCCAATGTAGTTAAAAAGGTAATGTTGATCTGGTTTAGTAACTTTGCTGCGTAAATTTCTTTTGATCTATCTTTCCAGACGAGTTTTGGGGGTAGCGCTATTTCGTAGTGATATGAGGGGTTGTTGAGGCTGAGTTCTACTAAAAGAGGCATATGGTCAGAGAATGTTTTTACTCCTAGCACTATTTCGTAGTGATATGAGGGGTTGTTGAGGCTGAGTTCTACTAAAAGAGGCATATGGTCAGAGAATGTTATTTATTTATTTATTTATCAAAAAATAACTTACAAAAATAAATTTATAAAATTATTTATATTGAAGACATCAGGGCGGCAAGACCATAGATGTCGTATTTTTTTTTTTTTTTAAGTAAAAAAAATTAATAATTTATGAAAAAATTAACATCGAAAAAAATATGATGTAATGTTATGTTATTTATTTATAAAAAAAAAAAATTAACTAATATTAAAGTTTAAATATCTTTAAATTTGTTGTGTAGGGTTGTTATTGATTTTATGCGTTGATAAGTATTAATGTCAGATGGGTTTAGTATTTCGCCCATCTGTTTCTGCTTGTCTTCCAATGAGTTGGTATTTTTTATTAGGCGAGAAATCGGACATTCTGCAAAAATATGCCAAATTGAGAGAAATTCTTTACAATTTTCGCACTCCTCTGGGGGATCGTTTGTGAAGAAATGGCGACTCGTAAACAAAGTTTTTCCAACTCTGATCCGAAATAGTGAAATACATTCTTCTCTGGTTAGGTTTTTGTTGTATGGAGTTCTGAGGTGTGTTGTGTGGTGTTTTCGAAGAAAGTTCTCCTCTTTTAGCCAAGAGCTTTTGAGTTCTTCTTGCTCATTAGCCATGAACATTTTACGGATAAGCTGAGATATAGGTGGCAGTTCTTTTAAATACGGATGGTTAGTGGCTTCTTTTGCTGCAATATCTGCTAGCTCATTTCCTCTTATACCAGCGTGGCCTGGTATCCAAGCTAGGGTTATGTTGGTTTTGTCATAGAGGATGCTTCGGATGTAATTAAGAGTGGAGCAGTTATTAGTTGCACTTTTGATTCCGGAAAGGATACTTAGGCTGTCAGTGAGTATCAATGTCCTTTCTGCCCAGGTTTTTGCCACGGACAGTGCTTTCATTATTGCTGTTAGTTCTGCTAGATAGCTGCCAGCCGCGTCTGGAAGGAGACCTTGAAAAGTGATGATTTCTTCGTGGTTCGCTTTGAGCTCGATGACTGCGTATGTTGAGGTTTTATCCCTATAGGATCCATCTGTGTACAAAATTCTCACAGGATTGATGTTTTCAATCAGCTCACGGTGAAGCATAAGGAAGTGTTCCTTTGGAGTGTTTTCTTTCTTGTGACTAGAGAGGCTGGTGTCGACTGGCAGTAAGTGTCTTTTCCATGGAGGGGGGGACGAATAGTTGAGCTTCAAAGACGTTTCTAAAGGCATACTTCCATGAGCCGAAACAAGGCTTAATATTTTGCTAAGGGAAGATATTGAATTCTTCCTGTTTTGTTTTGGTCTGTGTTGAACTTCTTGTGAAGCAGAATAAAGAGGGTGATTTATGTCTGTAAGTGCTTTACTTATTAAATTAATTGCTCTTTTTTGTCCTAGCCTATTAATTGTTTTATAGCCAGCTTCTATTCTGAGAGCTTCAATTGGAGTTGTTTTAAGTGCTCCTGTAGCAGTTCGGTAGCACTCATTTATGGCTATATCGATGCTTTCCAGGTTTTTTTTAGTTGTCCACATAAAAAGAGTGAGTCCATGCTGGAGCGTTCCTTCAACTAAGGTTTTGGCTATTTTTAGGGCCGTTTCTAGATGTGGTCCTTTCCGGCGGGAACATATCATTCTCAGAGCATTGTTCCGATTCTTAAGTTGGTTGATGGTGTGTTTTATATGGAGATCCCATTTAAGATTACTATTGAAAGTAACACCAAGGACTCTGAGTTCTTTTTTGATGTTGACTGTGGAGTTACGAATCGTAAGAGGAGTAATTGAACATTTTTTTTTCCGACAAAGGTGAAGCGCTTCTGTTTTGGTAGGTGGAACTTTCGCACCGGTTTCCTGTGTCCAAGCATAGATTATAGAATCTGCAGATTTCAAAATTTCGTTTACATTTGATGGATCACCAGAGGCTACCATGAAGATATTATCTACATATAGACCGACAAAATCAAGACCGTGTTTTGGTAGTGAAAGCTCTCTAATGAGTGCATCAATATAAGCATTATAGAGATACACAGACAAGGGAGATCCTTGTGGAGTTCCGTTTTCCAGTTTTAGCTTTTTTGAAGTAAAGCCGTTGACATCAACACAAAAAGTTCTTCCGGATAAAAATGATATTATAACCTTTAACATTTGCTTAGGGACTCCCCATTTGTGTAATTGTTCGATGATAGGAAATGTGGTAACGCGGTCAAAAGCTTTCTCGAGGTCAGATGACATGACTAAACTGTGCTTACAAGATGAGAGGTTATCTGATAGTTTATGTTCCATTAGGTGGATTAAGGATTGAACTCCTCTGTTCGGTCTAAAAGCATGTTGTTCATTACTTACAGTTTCTTCCATAAACCAGCCTATTCTACGTCCAATAATTTTTTCAAACATTTTTGAGAGAACAGGGAGAAGAGATATCGGTCGATACCCTTCTATGTGGTGATAATTATGGGAGCTCTTGGGAATCGGCTTGAGTATAGCTTTCTTCCAATCGTGAGGAAAGATACCAGTCCGAAGAATGTTGTTATATAACGCGCAGATTCGGTTTTTGAGATTATCGGCAGCTGATTTAACCATATTATATGTGATTTTATCATCTCCAGGGGTAGTTCCGTTAAGCGTTCGTAATGTCGTGTCAAACTCTATTCTGGAAATATCATCTGCGAGGTGTGAGTACAAGTTTTCTTGAAGAGGGAGGTCATTTAAGTTAGATGTCAGTTTCTTCCTAATAACGTTGTCCGGAAAAGTTTTATTTTCACTATAGCTTGCCCATGTTTTTGAGAACGTATTGGCTATTTTTTCTGGATCGTTTTCTAATGAGCCATCTAGAAAAATATATGGAAAGTTTTGAACTGAATTGGATGATCGCAATGATTTTATTCTATTCCAAAGTGTTTTTGAGTCTAAAGCCGGATCCATGGTATTCACGAAGTTTTCCCACGATGATCTTTTTGCTTTAATAGATTCAAATTTAACTTTGGCACAAGCCTTCCTATATGCTATACAATTAACGGATGTGGGATATCTACGCGCATTTTTCCAGGCTACATTTTTTGTTTTGACTAAAGTCTGAATATATGAATTAAACCATACTGGATTTTTTTTAGGAGTGTCTTGTGTTTGTCTAGTTGTTGGCATTGATTTCGTAGCTGCACTTCTTAGGATTTTTTTGATTTTGGCTGCTTCTTGGTTGGTGTTGTTGGATGTAGGGATAGTTGCGCATAGAGAATGTGTTGATGAGACAAAAAGGTTCCAGTTAGCCTGACTTTCTTTGAATCTTACAGATCGTTTATTCAACAGTTTTCTTTCTTGGGTACGTATCATTATTGGAATATGGTCTCTATTTTCCGCATAAGGAAGTACCTCCCATTGAAGAAGTGGAGCTAAATCTTCAGATGCAAATGTTACATCAACAGCAGAGAAGGTGTTTCTTGTATTAAATAGAGTAGGTGAACCATCGTTTAAAACAACCAGGCCTTTATCATTAGCGAAATTTTCAAAAAGAGTACCTAACCTGTTAGTTGTGTTAGAGCCCCAAATTGTGTTTTTGGCATTTAAATCTCCTAAGATCAAATGATGATTGTTTTTATCACTTCGGATGTCATCAAGAATTTCACTTGTAATGTAAACATCGTGCTCTCTATAAATATTTGTTAGCTTAATTGGTATTTTTGCGGGAATTTCTATTGAATGGTAGAGAAGATTTGTAGATGAAATGGTGTGGGAGGTGACAGGTATACTAGTTTTAACTAAGAACCCTACGCCTGATTTCGAGTAGTCATAGCCTTTATTATGATGAAATGGTTTATAGTTTTTAATTTTAAACATGTATGAATTTGAAGCAATGAAGTGTGTTTCCTGTAGTGCTATGATGTGTGGATTGTATTTTGCGATTAATCGTTCTAGAGTATGTTTGTTATTAGTATAGCCTTGGATGTTCCATTGGAGGATAATGAAATCATTATCCAGCAGAGTCATTATTGTTTTTTAAAGTTTTTAGTTGAGTGAGTATAGTTTGTTGAGTTGGTTTGGTTGGTGAGTGAGAGTGAGTTGTATGTATTTTCTTTTGCAGAAGTAGAGTTAGAATGCGAGTTATCGGAGTCAGAAATATCACACATTTCTGTGTCAGATAGCGATGACAGTTGTGTTTCTTCTGTATGAGTATTGTGTGCGTAATTTTCGGATTGTGTAGGAATGGGAGTGATGAGAGATTTGTCAACTGAGCTCAGCTCTTCCATAAGAGAGTGATGCTGCAGGTTTGAGGATTGAGTTGTGGGTTCATTGTTAATTTCGGTTTCGATGAGAGAGAGCTTAGATTGTGTTAGATTTTGGTCGTGATTTAAATCGAGAGTCGTTTTGATTGTAGTTGGTGGTGATGTTATTGAGGTAGGAGCGGGATTTGAAGATTGGAGAATGTTTGAGAGAATTTTCTCATTTTCAATTCTCTTTTTTATTATCTCTGCCATTGATGGCTTCGAACTATTTCTTTTTTTAGGTGGTGGTAGCTGATGAAGATTAGGATTATCATTATAAATTTGCCAAGCGTCGCGAACAGTGCAACGACGATCCGCTTTGATTTTGTTGACGGACTTGTACCTGAGGAAGGCAGGGCAGGGGGGATCATATGAAGTGTGATTTTCGTCGTTGCAATTAATGCAGAAAATACGAACACATTTGTCATGAGGTGTCAGAGAATGTTTTTACTCCTACTTCGAAAGACGATGTGATTTTTATCCATTCACTTGAAATTGCGCAGAAATTAATTACTGATTTGCCTGATCCTCCAATGAATGTAAATTCTTCTAGTGAATCATTTTTACTACAGCCATTAAGAATAAAAAGATCGTTTGTTTGAGACATTTCCATAAAAAGTCTACCATTTCTGTTGACTGTTTGGTCTTTAGAATTAAGTGTTTTTGCTATATCTATGCCTATAAAATTATTTTCATCTGAGACTATCTTGTTTATTTCCTATCCGAGCATTAACGTCACCGATCAGCATTACATTTTGAGACTGCAGTGTGTGTAGCTGTAGACAATCATCGAGCGCATTTCAATCATTTCTCCAGAAAATATGTGTATAGTATACCTATAATGAAAAATTATTTGTCTAATTTAAATTACAATTCCATTTACTATAAATAAAAAATATATTTTATTTTAAAAATATTAAAGTCTTGAAAAACATTCTTACTAAAAACTTACATTAAAAAGTAAGTATTTAATTGATTTTTTTTGTTCAAATTTTTGATGTTCAAATGGTAGACATGTGCATTCAAGAGGACACAAGCGTCCACAGGTTTTTCTCAAAACCAACCTCTGTCTATCAACCCCTACTCTCGCCTCCCAGTGGTGAACATCGGGTGCCTAGTACCTGAACTGGAGATTGGGTTCCAACCCCGGTGGAAAGTTGTTGGGGGCAGCAAACAAGAGAGGGGGGAAGAGGTGCGTCCACTAAGGCACCTCTCCTTTTCCAGACGGCAGCGGACGAATTCCCGAGATGGAATCAACGGTGGCGTCTACAGTTATCTAAGCTGAAGTCTAACAAAGCCGCTGGAGCGGATGGCTTGAATGCCGAGCTCTTTAAAGCAGCTGGAGATAAGTTGGTTAGGAGCATGCACCATCTTATCTGTAAGATATGGTCGGAAGAAAGCATGCCCGATGAATGGAACCTCAGTATTGTTTGCCCGATCCTGAAAAAAGGAGACCCTCTAAACTGCACCAATTATAGAGGAATCAGTCTACTTAACATCGCTTATAAAATCTTCTCTGCCGTAATATGTGAACGTCTAAAGCCCATCGTCAACAACCTGATAGGTCCTTATCAGTGTGGTTTTAGACCAGGAAAGTCCACAGTCGATCAAATATTCACATTACGGCAGATCCTGGAAAAAACCCAAGAACACCAAATCGACACCCACCATCTTTTCATCGATTTCAAGGCCGCATATGACAGTATCTACAGGGACGAACTGTATAGAGCCATGTCTAGTTTTGGCATCCCTGCCAAACTCGTCCGTTTGTGCAGGATGACCATGGAGAATTCACGCTGCTCCATAAAGGTTGGAAACAACTTAACTGAACCTTTCGATGTCAAAAAAGGTTTTAGACAAGGTGATGCGCTGTCATGTGATTTTTTTAACATCGTACCTACTTAAAAGAATAGTGCAAAGCTCACACGCCAACACCAGAGGCACTATCTTTCAAAAGTCTGTCCAATTACTAGCATATGCTGATGACATTGACATAATCGGAAGTCAATGGGGCTTTTGTGAGTATTGAGGCAGAGGCGGCAAAAATGGGTTTAACGGTTAATGAGGGCAAAACAAAGTACATGCTGTCATCAAGAAAGGACCTACAACACCCACGTCTTGGTCAAAATGTCACCATCGACAGACGTAACTTTGAGGTAGTCAAGGACTTCGGTTACCTAGGCTCCGCTGTAAATGCAGAAAACAACACCAGCGCTGAGATCAAACGAAGAATAACTCTTGCTAACCGCTGTTTCTTTGGTTTAAGAAAGCAATTGAGTGGAAAAATTCTCTGTCGAAGGACCAAAGTGTCGCTATATAAGACCCTTATCATCCCCGTCGTGCTATACGGTGCAGAAGCATGGACTTTGATAAAAGCGGATGAAAGCACCTTGGGTCGTTTCGAGAGAAAGATTCTTCGTGTGATCTACGGTCCCGTATGCAGCGAAGGGGAATGGAGGAGAAGATGGAACGACGAGCTGTCCGGGCTGTACAGCGACGTAGACTTAGCAAGAAGGGTAAAAGTCCAACGACTAAGATGGCTAGGTCACGCAGAGCGCATGGAAACCAATGCTCCGGCCCAGAAAGTCTTCGAATCCACACCCACAGGACAGCGCAGTAGAGGAAGACCGCGAATCAGGTGGCGCGCACAAGTGGAAGGTGACCTCACCCAACTCGGAGCGCGAAACTGGAGACATCTAGCTAGGAACCGAGCTAGATGGAGAAGTTTGTTGGGTGAGGCCCTAGTTCACACAGGACTGTAGCGCCACCTTAAGTAAGTAAGTAAGTAAGTATTGGAAACAATTCTCTTTAGAAAAAAATTACTAATTTAATTTTCTTAAATAAATTTTTGAGATGATTCAATAATTTAGTTGATGTTTTTGTTAAATATTTAACAAAAGATAATTTCGTTGCTTTTCAACTTTTTTTTACTCTTATACACTTTTTGTATTAAAACTCTTAAATAATTTTCAAAGTCGTGTACGCGAGTAAGTACCTACTCATGTATTTTTAAAATAAAGTTTACGTAGGAACCACTTGATTTCTCTATCATGATAACATTTTCTTCCAGGAATTAAAATAATCAGATTCACATACGAACCAATATCAAATCCTTTTTTTTTGTTTTACCACAGCCAAGGATTAAATTAAACTTTATTCAAACTGCCACTAGTTCCCTATAAATATTTATGTAAATAAAGAAAGAGAGGAAGAGTTTAGGTAATGTTGACTGAATTAGTATAAATGAAAATCAGTGTAGATAGTATTTTCGAAGACTTCAATGAATGTTTGCATTTGCATTGCCATAGCATAGTATCTATAATGTTTTGTATATAACTATCTATAAATTATACTCAAGCAGGTAAACACTTACGAAAATATAACAAGTTGAACGTCATCAAGCATCAGGAGTATAGTTCAAATAAGTTACACATATTTACATATTATTATGATATACCTAGGTAACTGAAGTAGATTGAAAATAGAACATTCAATAGGAACAAGTTCAGGATACTTTGATTTTGTTCAATTTTGTGGTATATTTCTAAATAACATATGACACATGCTACACTTCTTGTGTTTATATAATATTTTGTATGTTTCACAGAATAACATGAAAATTTAAATTGGTTTACTGATGAAATCCAATTTGGTTCTATTTTTTTGTTTTTTTGATTTTATTTTTCTTTAAGTTTGATGGTTTTTCTAAATAAACTTTATCATAGAAAATCATTGTAAACAAATCGTTAGTGATGAAATAGGACGTTCATGTATAATGTTGATTGGATTTCCACCTCAAGTTTATAAATAAATTAAATTAAAATATAGTGCCAGAGCAACTTGAAATGTGTAGGCAAATATTTTCTTGAGAAATTCACACCAGTTTTAAGATTTAGACCACAAACTCTAATCGAAAAAGTTGTTTCTGGGTTTTACGTTCGAAGTAAAAGGTTAATATCAAGTGCGAAGTAAGTTTTTCTAAAAAAGTCGATGCTAAAAGTAAACTGCTTTGGAAAATACAAATAAAAATAAAACTTTTTTTCAAATTCGATCAATATTGAAATTATCCTCTGTTGAAAATTTTGGAATTATTGTGGCTACTTAGCTATGATTGATTTTCTACAATAATTCCAACATTTCTACAGAAAAATTGTCAGCTGTGAATTATTGAGTACTTGAAATGTTCAGAGAATTTTGATACAATTTTTATTTAAAGTCAAACGTCTTTTGCAACATCCTCTCGTACATTAGAAGGAGACAATTTTACGAAAAATAACTAACAAAATTAAACCAAGACCCTATTTCATAAACATTGACAGGTGACAATTCTACAAATTTGTCACACTTATGTGTCAAGTTTTCATTGCATAACGTATTGACAGGTGACATATTTGTCAGTTAAATACAACGACAATTTTGTCGTGACAATTTTGTCATTGTGAAAGTAACACAATTTTGTCGTGAGCATTATCATCATCCATCATTTGAAATGGTGCATGTTCACTTTCCAAACAATTTTTCAAGTTATGCAGTACTGTACAAGTCAAAATAACCTTTGCATGTACTTGCTGGTGACAATCTCAAATAGTTAAGGCAAGGAAATTTTTCCTTCAGAATGCCCAATGCATTTTCTACAAGCCTCCTCATTTTCTTATGAGCCCTCAAAAATCTTAATAATGCTTCAGATTGTTCAACTTGGGGTGGAATAACTGGTGTTATCAGCCAACTTTTTCGCCCATAACCGCTGTCTCCTAAAATTATAGCATTTGGAAATGGCCTTCATCTATTTTCCCAGCGTCGTGCTAATGAGCTATTCTTTAAAACCCTAGCATCGTTAACGGATCCAGGCCAGCGTGCAGAAACATAAAAAAACTCCAAATTTGGGCCGCATACAAACATGGCATTAATTGAGTGGTCACCATTTCTATCAACAAGTGCTGACTCATTATCAGTTGGTGCATCAATTCTTATTAAAAACCCATTAACAATGCCATCAACACAAGAAAAATTAGAAAAATTTCTAAAACGTGTACATAGATAAAATACTTTCCGAAGGCCAGCGGATTTCTTCCCCCATTAGTTTATCTACCGTCAGATTGCAAAATATTTTTACGCAGCGCTAAATGGAACTTTTAGAAACACCCTGTCCATCAGCAACTCTAGCTCCACTTCCAAGCCAGTGTAAAGCACATAAAATTTTGGTCTTAGCATCAAGAGCATGGTTTCTTTTTGTGGGATGCTGGAGGTGCAGACCGGTTTTTAACAAAATATATTCTGCTGTTGTTTTGCAGACGCGATATTTTTCCTTAAATTGATAATCACTTAATGAAGCGAAATCATTGTTTATCCTTTGTCTAAAAGCTCGATGGTGGCGTACCTTGCTTTCGTCGTCACTTTCACTTGAAAACATTATATCAAAATAAAATTGTCACCTTACGACCGAAACTCAATTGCCTATCACAATTGTCAACTATATACTGACAAAGTTGTGATTTGTACTATTTTTTCTGTTTCATAAAAAAATTGTCACTACAAATTTGTCAGGGAATTTGTGACAATTTTCAAAAAAATCCCTGACAATTCATTGTCATGACCAGTGTTACCGCTGGGATTTTTGAAAAGGTCGCAAAAAAAGGGTCAAATGAAAAAAAAAAGTCGCATTTTTATTTTTTTTTAATACATACCTAAATCAAACGAAATCTGTATAAATTGCAAAAAAAAAAATGAGTTGTTTTTTATTAGGTATACATTCTAAGAAAAATAAATTCTTATACTAGTATTTAGATATAAAGAAAAAATAGTTATTTTAGCTTCCGTTTTTAGGAAAACTAAACCATGGAATAAGAATTTTCTGGACGCCCGCCCGGCCGGCCGAAACACAAAAGACAACAAAATAGTAGGTAAATCTTGACAGAGATAATTTTTTTTTTGAATTCATGAATTTATTCAAATTTCACCACAGTCGAACAAACACATAGAAATAATTGGGAAACTTTGTTAAAGAGGAACGGAGTGGTGGAGTAACCAAAATTACTCATACAAACTTAAAATTGTTAACTATTAACTACATTTATATGCAGAGTCGAAAGGTTGAAATGAATTTTTATGCTAGAATAGCAAGATTTCGATTTTGAGCGAACGTGATTGAGTCGACCCAAACAATTTCAACTTGATTCCAATTTATAGATTGAAATTATGTGTGACAGTGTTAGTTATGTTCCTATTTCAATGGAAGTTTGGAAATTTTTTATGAATTAAGAAAATAACTTATCTTTTCAATGTATTTTTCTAGAGATGGGGTCAAAAAAGTCGCATAATTTTCTAAAAAGGGTCAAAATAGACAATTTTTTAAAAAGTCGTATCATGGTCGCATGAGGCACAAAAAAGGGTTAAAATGCGACTAAAGTCGCATAGCGGTAACACTGGTCATGACAATTTTTTTATGATCCGAAATCTTGACAACTTTGTAAAACTGTCAGGGAATTTTACAAAGTTGTCAATTTTTTTATGGGACCGAATTTATACAATTGTCAGGTTTGTCATTTACAAATTGTCACCTGTCGCACCTGTCAATATTTATGAAATAGGGCCCAAGTCTATATGTAAGATGGTTCTTGACATTATATTTCATTAATACCAAAAACCGTAGAGCCTTTATTACGTGCTCATTCTTTTCGATTCATTGCGAATATATGTAACTATATTAAGAAAAAATCCTTTAAAAGAACAAATTTTTAATAAATCTTTCGTAAAAAAGTTCGAACTCGAGATTTTAATTAAACATGACATTACGATGGTAGAGAAGTTGAAAAGAGTGGGTCGCTCGATGTAGTCCGTCTGTCTAGGCCACTGCACTGCGTTTCAAAACGTACATTGGGTCGATTGAATTTAAACTTGGACATTAAGGTCTTAAGCCGTTTCGCGTTAGGCGTTTTCTTCGAAATCGAAAATTCTAATTTTCTCAAAAACAAATGGATAGATTTTTTGTAAATTTTCTCTATATTTTTTTTCTTAATTTGGCTTCTTCTAATAACAAAAAAATGTGTGTATTGCTCCAGAGGGGACCCTATACAACCATTGTTTTGTTTTTAAGTTTTGTCAAGAACTAATCAACTCAATAATATCTTAATAATATTTTATGATAAAAAATGTCTTGTTTCTATTTTTAACTTCCCATAGGAAGTTATTGTAATGGGTCCGATTTGACAAATTGAAAATTTTGACATTTCTCGACGTTTCAAGGTCCCTAGAGTCGAAATAAAAGATTTTTAGAAAGATGTCTGTGCGTGCGTGTGTACGTACGTCCGTACGTCCGTACGTTCGCGATGTTTTTTTCGTCGTCCATAGCTCAAGAACCAGAAGAGATATCGACTTCAAATAAATTTTGTTATACAGATAATAAGGCAGAAAGATGCAGAAAGGGCTCTCAAGAAAATTGCGTGGGTGGTTTTTTTACCATAGCAGTTTAAAAAAAAGGTGAAAATTTTGGTTAACCCTAAATATCTCATGAACCAATGATGCTAGAGACTTGAATTTAATTTAATATTATATATTGTAACGTGATACAAAACAATTATATTTTTGGAAAAAAAGTCAATTAACGGTTTTTTTTATAAATCAAAAAAACTGAAAAAAAATTTGTCACCTCGAACATCTTACGACTAAAATATGATTTCATCTCCAAAACAATTTTGTGCAATGAAGAATAATGTTTTTGATATCTGATAAAATTTTGAGAAAAATCTAATTGACAGTTTTTTTTACAAAAAATAAAAACCTGAAAAAAATTAATAAAAGTTGGTAAAAATTGATTTTCGACTCAAATATCTTTTCAAAACTTTGAGCTATTGGCTTTAAACTACTTTTATCTTTCAAAAATATTGTTGTCAACATTCAGTAAAATTTTGAAATAAATCGAATTGACAGGTTTTTTACAAAAAATTAAAAACCGAAAAAAAAATTAAAAAAAGTTGTTAAAAATTGATTTTCGACTCAAATATCTTTTCAAAAATTTGAGATAACGGCTTCTGACTAATTTTAACTTATAAGAAATATTTATTTCAACATTCGATAAAATTTTGAGAAAAATCGAATTGACAGTTTTTTTTACAAAAAATAAAAACCTAAAAAAAACAATACTAAAACTTGGTAAAAATTTACTTTCGACTCAAACAGCTTTTTTAAAATTACAAATATTGGCTTCAAACTTATTTTATTTCACAGAAAATATTGTTTCCGATATTCAGTAATTTTTTTTTATAAAAATTCAACAGTCCGTTTTTTCATAAAAAATAAAATCTACAAAAAATAGTACGCAAATTTGGTAAAAATTGATACATATAGACAAACTTTTAAGCCAGACAAATCGACAGACGGGATGGGAAGTTATCAGTGTGGGTCGCATCCCAGCCTCTTTTTGATTTTTAAAATAATATTAGATATTGTTTTTAGAAATTCTAACTGCATACTTAAAACACATTTTTAAACTCAATTTAAACAATTTTATACATACAAAATCAATAAAAAAATCGATCTAACGGTTAAAAAAAATTAAAATTGAAAAATCAATGTTAAATGTCATTTAAATTTTTTAAAACAAACTTTTTTTGCAGGTAAAAAAATGTACCTTAAAATACAATACTAAATATTAAACTTTGACAAATGTTCCCCAAGGCTGCATTTTAAGTCCATTACTTTTTGCTTAATTTATCGATGAAAAAATCAGGAAAAAAACCTTTTGCTAAGATAAACTTGAAAATCGGTTTTGCAGGTGATGGCAAATAAACAGGCTGAACACCTTTCGCGAGAAATGGGGGTAAGTCATTAATATAAGCAAGACTAAGGTGATTATCTTTGAAGCGCGTACAAAGAGAAGGCAGCCCAAAGAATATTGGTTACTGAATAATGTAAATATTAAGTTATGCAAAAATTTAAATACACATAACATTTATTTTTCAAAGAACGCTAAAAAAAATATGTGAGGCCAAACTAGCTTTGAGAATAATATGGCCTAAGTTCTCTACAAACCAGGATATCGATCTTGCGTCAAAATTCCTTGTTTTTCATGTAATGGTTAAAACATGTATGTACATATACATATGTGCTGTGGTGTCCAGGTTTTTGGTTATGTGTTCTTTGAGGTGTTTGAAACGGTAAAGAGATATTTATTCAAACGCTTACTGAGACTGCCTTATTCAACGCCGAACTATACCATCTATGTGGAATCTGGTAAAATGGCTCTGTACATGCAAAATCTAAAAGCCAACTACGATTGTTTGGCGATGAAAAGAAGAGGAAAAAATCTTTACAAAAGTACCATGGTAAGACTTTTTTAAAGAAACAGTTCTCTATTCAAGGAATTGAATGAAATTGTCCATTTCCAGGAAGTTCATCTATCACTTATGGAGTCAAACGTTGATGAATGGCAGGGTATGTTTGCAGATGTCATGGCAAAAATAGATATAAAAAGATAAGAAGCTTTACACTCAGTATCTATCCAGAACAACTTCAACATCATCCAGGAATACACACAGGAACTTTAATCACCAGTTGTCTTCAGGAACCTATTTGAGCAACGAATACTCATGTCGAAGCTATTAGCTTAATTTTCATAGCACGGGTTGAAGTTTTTAACTTAAATTGTATTCCCCATCGAGCTAATCTACATCAAGTCTATAATCTTTGCAATAGACAGTAAAATGAAGACGGCATTTATTTTGTTTCCAATTGTCTGTCCTATGATGCAAGAAATCCGTCGGTTGCATTTTGATAAAAGTTACCTTTGTTAGTTTTTGTGTTTCAAATCATTTCAAAATTGATAACATTTTGTTATAAAAATTGCGGTAACGGTATTAATTATTTGAAAGAACCTATTAAACCAATTGATTATTAGCATTGAATATTTATATACATAATGTGAAGCTAATTTTATTTTACAATTTTTAACTTTCCATAGGAAGTTATTTCAATCGGTCCGAATTATTGAACTGATTGCCTATAATGTAAATAAAAGATTTTTAGAGAGATGTCTAATGTCTATGTATTCTTATGTACGTTCTTAGGTTTTGTTATACAGATAATAATGCAGAAAGATACTGAAAGGACTCTCAAAAATTGAGTCTGTAATTTTTCTTAACTTAAAAAAAATTAATATTTTGGCTAATCCAAAATATCTTAAGAACAAATAACGCTAGGGACTTAAACTAAATTTTATTTTATATATTGTGACTTGATACCAATTTAACATAATTTTGAAAAAGAATCAATTAACTGTTCATTGTATAAATCAAAAAAAAACTGAACAAAATAATTGTCACCTCGAATATTTGACGAACTACATAATTTTATCTTACAGAATGAATTAATAGCGACATTCAGTAAAACTTTTATAAAAATCCAACAGTCAGTTTTTTCATAAAAATTAAAATTTACACAAAATACGAGAAGTACTTACGCAAAGTTGGTAAAAATTGATGTTCGATTCTCGATATCGCGTGAATAAATGAAGGTATTGACTTCAAAATGATTTCATTCTGTGAAAAATGTTCTTAGAAAAATTGAATATCTACCTATATGTATGTTTTATATTAGATGTCAAGAAATGCTACTAAAATTGATACGAATTGGTTTTCGACTAAAAATCTCGTTAACAAAAGTAGATTTTGAAATTAAGCTATTTTATCATATGCAAAATATTGTAGGTAATTTTTAGTTTCAACTGACAACTTTTTTAACAAAACACGAAAACCTAGAAAAATAACAGCCAACTGATAAGAAAATGCATTTGACTAAAGTATTAGGAGAATAAAGAAATTATTTATCTCAAGCAAAATATTGTTATGAGTATTTTGTTAAAGTTATAAGCAAGACAAATCGACAGACGGGATGACAAGTTATCCGTGTGGGTCACAACCAAGTTTCTTTTAATTTTTTTATTAGCTAAATTGCTATTCAACTAATCAAAGTTGTACAGTACAATCAATAATTATAAACTTACTAGCAAACCCGGCGAACTTCGTTTCGCCATCAGATGGCTTCGTTTTTTGTAACATTTCGTTTGGGGATTAAAATATGAAGGAAAATTATTTTTTTTGTTTCATATTTGAAATGGAAAAATTTTATTTCATTTCACAATCACAACAGTAATGAATTCATTTCGATTACAAAAATGAAGTGTAATTTAGTTGAACTTCTCTAAGTACAAATGAAAGTGAATCCAAAGTAAATACTGAATCGAAGCGTTATACTTGCCCGCAAATTATCCGTTTCATTAAAGTGCTCATTGGTAAACAACATTTTTTGTTTTTTGGTCTGACGTTAACACAAACAAAGCGGATGGTTTCCCAACTCGTGAACAGTTGAACACGCAACGTATAGCTGCCCATGTGAAAAACAATGATTTTCTAAAATTATCCCGCAAACACTAAGGGATTGGCGTTGCGACTTGTTAATATTGCCATTGCGAACGTAAGGCGAACCGGAAATTGCAATCGTTTGAAGTCAAACGGAAGATCAGTCGGAATCATTGGTATTCGAGGAATACATACATTTTCAGCTGCGTATTTTCCTTTAATAATGGTTGCCTCAATCAAATTCAGCATAAGTCTTTTCACCGCAAGTCGAGTACCGTTGCAAATTCGCGGTGGATTCAAATTACGCAATATCATAATAACTGAACCAACTTTGAGTTGCAAGTTATGTGGTGGAAATACTGGTACCTCCAGAGAGTTCAAAAAATCCGTTGGATAATTTACTACATCATCGGGATTTGTTATGGAATCAACGGATTTGTATGTCACCAAATCGACAGCGATTTTTGATTAAATGATGAAATTCAGTGCGTGTACATCATTATTCTTTGCGGGGAGAATTGCTCGTTGACTTAACCAAGCATAATTCTGATAATTAACCAAGCATAATTCTGATAATTCTCACTAATGTTTTGGGAAAACATTTTCAATAAGAGCTAATTGAGAGTCTACAAATCGGCAAAAGTAGTTGGTAAGAGTAATTAATCCAGTTGTCGCATCAACTGGCACTTTTCCATTTCCAACAGCTAACAATTGTTTGGAAAATTGTGCAGCACTTTGATCATTTTGAAGTTGAACTCTCATATTAGTGGTTAACGATAATGTTTTTACGTTATTCCACAAAAGTGATTCCTTCAGGCAAGCATTCAATTCATCTGCAAGCGTTCCACAAGGAATTACTGGCAACGTCTGCCTAAAATCGCCTACCAACAATATCATCAAGCCGCCAAAGATGTTGTTACTTCGTCGAAGATCCTTCAGTGTGAAGTTAAGTGCTTCAAGTGATTTCTTATATGTGCCATTGTGCACTCATCCCAAACAATGAGCTTGCATTGCATCAACAATTTTCCCATTGCACTGGATCGGGAAATATTGCATGTTGGAGTATCAATTGTGTTTTAATTGAGTGGCAACTTAAGTGCAGAATGTGCAGTATGTTCACCGTCTAGAAGAGTTGCCGCAATTCCAGATGATGCTAACGCCAAACCTATGTCACATCTTGGTCGAATAGTGGCCAAAATCAATTAAATGATAAATGTTTTCCCTGTTCCTCCACGTGCGTCCAGGAAGAATAGACCACCAATATTATTGTCCACTGCTTGCATTAATGTTTCGTATACTTGTTTTTGCTGTTCATTCAGCAACGGCACATTATTTCGAACGAAAAAAAATGCAGCTCTCGATTTAATTTTTGGTTCTATGCATCGTGCATCCATCGATTTGGCGCAATCATTCCTACTTCAACCAGTAGCTTGTTTGCAATAGTCAAGCATTGATCCTCAATCAGAATCATTCCATCATTGTAGATGTCATCGGTTATTTGCAATGTCGGGATTATTCGTAAGCGAAGAAAATATCTTCATATATGTCGTCTTTGTATTTGTTCCATAACTTAAAAGTTTGTGAAGGGAAACATGTGGTGATGATAATTGCGAACAGCGTTCGTATTTTGTACGCATTTGATGAAACAACTGAATAAGCAAGTTAGTGTTAAATCCCAATGAGAATCTTTCTCCAGCAAACCCAATAGTTGAAATGCTTCTCGATATGTTTGGCATTGGTGGCAATTCACAGTTTTAAAATGCGCTAATAATTTTGGTCTTCGTACATTTACCAACAGCAGTTGCAAAAAAAACATTCATCATTTCTAGGATGAACAGTGTAGATGCGACCTAGCGCATCAGTGGAAAACACCACTTGCGCAGCACAATCCAACTGTTTCTCTTTTGAACTTTAACGCATTGCAATATCGGCATACAGTCGTCATTGGTACAATATCTAAATTGTCATCATTACTGTAGTTCGCAGTGAGATCATATTGGAATGCCAAGCGATTGTATGATGCCCATGATCTTCGTGTGCTCACGCATTGTCTCAATCGGGCATTTTCTCTTAATATATTTTTTTTTCTTTCTTCGCTTAAGTTCTGTGAATACACTTGTTGATTAAAAAAAAAGATAACTGATTTTTCGAAATTATAGCAAATTTGCTCAGAATGTGTATGTATATATATATACATATATGTACATAATATGGATTTGGGGTTAACCAAATTTTTCACTTTTTTCTTAAATTGCTCTATCTATGCTGATATCACCTTTTACATTGATAGCCAAGCGGCAATAAAAGCGATTACTGCAACTGAGGTAAAATCGAAGCTTGTTTCATGCTGCCGCGAAGAGCTTAAGGTTCTTGGCGCACAGCACAACATTAGACTCTGCTGGGTCCCAAGCCACAGCGATATAGTAGGCAACGAGAAAGCCGATGAATTAGCAAGATTAGGGTCAATGCTTGACGTAAGCCAAGCTCAGCTAGTTAGCATCCCTACCTGTTATTTAAAACAGGAAATCTCAAAAAGAATAACAATTAAGGCCGATGAAAGGTGGAACCTTCTTGACACCTGCGGCACTACAAGAAAGATCTGACCCTGTTTTAACAAACAAAGAACGGAAAGAATTATGCAGCTACAAAAGGGATCACTTCGATCTCTTGTAAGCATAATCACCGGACATAATCTGTTAGGTTATCATATGAAAAAGATGAGAATCAGTTCAGATGATCTATGCAGAGGATGCGGTGACGAGGAGGTGCATGAAGATACTTCGCACTTTCTGTGTCATTGTCCCGCACTCTCCCATCAAAGGAAGAAACTGCTTGGCAACTATTTCTTCGGGGATTTAAAAGAACTCTCAGCCCCTCAACCTAACCTAAATTGCTCTTGTATAAAAAAAAAAACACTCACTAAATTTTTTAAAAGTAGTTTTTGCATTTTTGTCTTATTATTTTTAAAACAAACGTTATTTGAAGTCGATATCTCTGACTTTTCTAGAAATATGGTTGCCTAAAAAAGTTTCCCAAAAGTAAGCTTCGGTTTAGAATATAGGGTCCTTTGAAACGTCAAAAATTTTTAAAATTTTCAATTCCACAAATCGGAACTTTTACAATAGCTTTCTATATGAAACTAAACGGAGTTCACCGGTTTTCTGTTGAAATTTTTCCTGAATTTTTTCTGCTAAAAACCTCACGGAGCCCGAGACCTTTCCAACGAATGCAAAATCGTGGAAATCGGTTCGTGGGTTCTGGAGTTATAGCGTCAGGAAGGAAAACCCGACTTATTTTTATATACATAGATAATGTTTTCTGTCGAGATATTTGATACGTTAAACCAATTTGTAATACTTTTATGATTTTTCTTAAAAGTCTTTTTTGAATATATTAATGTAATTATGTATTAGCCAATATTTATTTTAACTTGATATCTTCATCTTTTTTTTAAGATATGGACGATGCGATGGAAGAAGGTACCTGGCGTAGAAATGTACTTAACACGGACACAAAGGCATCTTTCTAAATATAATGGACTTATATGATGTTAACAACGAGAAATTTACAAATTATCAAGTGCATTTGAGTCACTGTAGTTGACAGAGTCTATTAGTAATTAAAATATAAGGCCATACATAAAAAAATAATATGAAAAGTTGCGCAAACCTTATAATTTCTTATAGGTGAATAGGTGTCGCCATTTCCTATAATGTGAAAAAAAAATCAACGAAGGAAGAAGACGTCTCGTTGATCAAAACACAATCCTTTCAACAGATTTAATAATTCAACAAACCCATAGTCTGTCCATACTGACATTATTTTCAACGCAATTAAGAGAAACGTCGTCGTTCAGCCGGTCAGTAATTTAATACGGATTATTGTCTAGGAAAACTATTCTTTCAATTTTAAAAATTACATAAAACACATCTCATTTAATTTTTTAGGACCAGATAAAAGACAAATTCAAATTAGTTTTTTCAACCAAAAAAGAATGAAATATCAGATTTGCATTTAATTCTTTTACTATGGTATTCAAATTGAGATTTGAAAAAATCCTATTAGTACAAAAGTCTACATAATATTTACACATTAACTTTAAATTGCTCACCGTTTTCGTTTAATTCACATCCTTCCTTAAAACCAGTTTTAGCTCATACTATTAACAACATGGTCGGCCGGATGTAATAAATCAAGAGTAGGATGTTAAATATAGCAACCAACGAAGCAACCCACATGCACACACACTTACATACAGTTATCGCCAAAATAATAGGAACATTTGTCAATTTTAATCTAACTTATTTTTTTTCATTTTTGTAAAGCTACGAAGATATTGAAAGCAGCAGTTTTATGAGCAGGTGAAACGAAATTCTCAAGTACATGAACCTCGAACCATAGGCTGCAAATTTGTATTATTATTATTAGTCATGCCTTATTCACTCTTAAAAGTATACAATTTTTTTTTTGCAGTTTTATTCAATAAGTTTGATGAGTATAAGCCTCCCCCTTCGTCTTCCACAATTGTCGGTCTAAAGCTTCTCTCCAATAGTTTGGGCAAAAATGCTGTATTTCGTCTCTCCACCTTTTGAGTTGTCTTTCTACATTTCTTTTCTTGTCTCGCGGGGTCCACTCTGTTGTTATTTTGGTCCATCGATCATCTGAGGTTCGGAATATGTGTCCAGCCCAATCCCATTTAAGTCTTCTTGTTCTTTGAAGAACATCTTCAAATTTCGTTTGGTTTCTTATGTTTTCGTGGTTAATCCGTTGGGATAACCTCACTTTAAGAATCGATCTTCCCATCGCTCTTTGGCAAGATTGGAGCTTATTTTCGAGGGCTTTCGTAGATTGTCATGTTTGGCAACCATATGTCAAGACTGGAAGAACCGTCGAGTCGAAAACACATTTTCTTGTTTGGGTTGAGATATTAAGATCCAGCAGATTCTTCACATTCCAAAATTGTCTCCAAGCGCTTGCTATTCTATGGTTAACATTTTTGTTTGACCCAAATAATTGTAGTCTTCTACGCAGTCTAAAGCGATATCATCAATTTTTATTAAGGCATGGTTGCCATTTGACATTATTTTGGTTTTTGTCGATTAGTGGATAAACCGACTTTTTTGCATTCTATACAAAGCTCGTTTAGCATAGTTTTTTCATGTTTTGACGTGGCGATTAAAACAATATCATCTGCAAATCTAAGATTTGATAGAAATCTACCGTTTATATTCAATCCCTTGTTTTCCCATTCCAAGTTACGAAAAATCTCTTCCAAAGTTGCGGAAAAAAGTGCTGTTGAAAGTGGATCACCTTGCCATACTCCACGTGTCGTCTGAAATATTGGTCTAGTACTTTCCGTTTTAATGCGCGCAACATTATCCTTGTACATGTTTTGGAGAACACGAACAATTTTTGGTTCCACACCTTGTTTAATTAGCGCTTGCCAGATAAATATTTGCTCAACTGTATCGAACGCTTTGGCGAAATCAATAAATGCAATATATAGCGCTATATTATATTCCTTGCTCTTTTCTATGATTTGGCTCATTGTTTGAAGATGGTCCATTGTTGAGAATCCAGATCTGAACCCAGCTTGCTCAAAAGGTTGATTGAATTCTAGGCTTGTTTTCATTCTATTGAAAAGGCATTTCCCAAATACTTTATAAACGCAAGATATTATACTAATGGGCCTATAGTTGTTTATGTGGTCCGTCTTGCCTTTTTTGTGGATGAGGATTATTTCGAATTTCTTCCATTGTTCTGGGATTTCCTCGGTGACCAAAACCTGATTGAAAATATCTTTCAACCAGTTGGCCAATGAACATTTTGCGTATTTTAAATACTCTGCAGCAATTCCATCACTTCCATTGCATTTCTCGTTTTTTAAGCTTTGAATCGCATTCTCGATTTCGCTTTTAAATAAAATTGGAAACTGTTGCTCTTCTTGCCAATCAGTGCTTGTGTCAGCATTTAAAAGTGAATTAGAGTCAGAATTGTTTAGTTGGGTTTTGTATAAATTGCTGTAGAAGTTTGTTGCTATGTTGTTGATATCTTTTCTGTTATGAGTCTTGCTAGCATTTTTGGATAAGGCAACGATCCATTCTTTATTAGTTTTTAATGAAGCATTTGCTTTTTTAATTGATTTTTTTTTTTTCAATTATATTTTGTAAAAAGTTGTCGTTAAACGTTTGGATGTCTTTTTGTGATTTTTTCTTAATTTTTTTCCTAAGATTTGCAAGATTATGGTTTTCGGATCGATTAAGACTGACCTTTAGGCGTAGACTCTCACGTTCTTCAATAAGCTTTAATGTTTCGTTTGAGAGTTTTTCGGTTTCATTGCTGATGCTGTCAGAATGTGTTTACTGCAGATTGCTTGATTGTTCGTTCTAAGATGTTATATTGTTTTTTAAATGGCTCATGTCTAGATGCAAGTATTTGGTATCTTTGTTGTAGATCAATATTGTAATTCCTTATGGCTTCATCGGTGAGGGTCTTTGATACATTCTTCTTTGTTGTTCTGTGGAGTTGTCTGTTGTTGTGACTAATTTTCAGTTTGGCTCGTACTAGTCGGTGATCCGAATCAAACTCGAAATTATTCAAAACGCTTACATCTTCTAAAACAGATCGTTTATTTGATAGGATATAATCGTATTGGTTTTTGTAGTTCCTGTCTGGCGATATCCAAGTCCACTGGTTTTGTGGTTTCTTTTTAAATAAGGAGTTGCCCACCACTAGCTTGTTTTGCCAAATATGCTGGATGAGGCGACTTCCTCTTGAGTTTCTTTCTCCATATCCAAATTCACCCATAATTAATCCAATTTTTGCATTAAAGTCGCCAATTGTTAAAAGAATTTTAGATTTGAGATGGATTGTTGCTCTTTCAAGTGTATCATAAAAAGTATCTATTTCTTCCTCTGTTGCCTTCTTAGTTGGTGCATATACTTGAATAATGGATATATTACATTTTTTGTCAATTTTGAATCTTACACCTATCACTCTGTCGCTAAATCCTTTTATTTCTAGAATGTTCGTTTTTAGTTTTTTGTTTATCATGATTCCAACCCCAAAGGATACTTTTTTGGTACCGAAGTATGCAAAAATGTTACCGTTGTTTAGTTCTCTAATGCTTTCTCCATGTCTTCTTACTTCAGCTAGACCTATAACATCCCAGTTTATCTTTAAGAGGGCATTTTAGAGTTCTATAAATTTTTCTTCGGATAGTAGAGTTCTAGTATTTAGCGTTGCAATATGTAATTGCGTGATTCTGTTTGAGTTTAAATTATTGTTTATATTATTTTTGATATAATGTGGTTGATTTTTGTATTCATTAGAAGGGGGGTTTTGGCCATGTACCTCCACGGTGGCCAACCGGGTTGGAGGCATAATTTGAAAATTATACAATTCGTTTGTGTTATTATTTGTTTCATTTTCGGCTGCAAATACGAAAGTGTAAATAACATATTAGTATCGAGGTCAATGTGGAGGATATATGGAAGGGCCACTTCTGCAGACTGTACATCGGCGACGACGAAACGAATTACGCTGTCCGGCAGGATGATCCATTCAATATAGACGACGAAAGCCAACCATTCCGCCTTAACGACTTAAATGTAAAGATAACCTTATCAAAGCTGCTGGTGCAGATGGCTTGAATGCCGTACTTTTGAACAGCTGAATATAATTTGGTTAGGAGTATGCATGCACCAACTTATCTGTAAGAAATAGTCGGAAGAAAGCATGCATCTACTTAACATCGCTTACAAAATCTTCTCTGCCGTAAAATGTGAACGTCTAAAGAACATCGTCAACAACGTGATAGGTCCTCATCAGTTCGGTCTTAGACCAAGATAGTCCACAGTCGATCTAATATTCACATAACGACAGATCCTGAAAAAAAACAGAAGAACATCAAATCGACACCCACCATCTTTTCAACGATTTCAAATCCCTATATGACAGCATCTACAGGGACGAGCTGTATAGAGCCATGTCTAGTTTTGGCAATCCCTGCCAAACTCGTCCGTTTCTGCAAGATGACTATGGAGAATTCGCACTGCTCCATAAAAGTTGGAAACAACTTAAAAGAACCTTCCGATATCAAGAAAGACTTTAGATAAGGTGAGGTGATGCGCTATCATGCGACATTTTTAACATTTTCCTTGAAAAAATAGTGCGGAGCTTCCACATCAAAACTAGAGGCACTATCGTTCAAAAGCCTGTCCAATAACTGGCATACGCTGATAACATTGACATAATTGGAAGAACTCAGCGTGATGTCAATCCGGCCTTTGTGAGTATTGAGTCAAAGACGGATAAAATGGAATTATCGGCTAATGAGGACAAAAGAAAGTACATGCTGTCATGAAGTAAGAATAAACAACACCGAAGTCAAAACATTATAATCGAAAGACGTAACTTTTAGTTAGCTTAGGACTTTGTCTACCTAGGCTCCGCTATGAACACAGAAAACAACTCCAGAGCGCTGAGATCAAACGAAGAATTACGCTTGCTAACCGCTGCTTCTTTGGGCTAAGAAAGCAATTGACTAGTAAAGCAGACTCTCCAGAAATCAAAGTGTCCCCGTCTTGCACTATGACAAAAGAGGATGAAAGCACCTTTGTCGTTTCGAGAGAAAAGTTCTTCGAGTGATCTACCGTCCCGTATGCTTAGAAGGTGGGTGGAAGAAAAGGTGGAACGACGAGCAGTACGGGCTGTACATCGACTTAGACTAAGCCAGAAGGATAAAAGTCCAACGACTAAGATGACTAGATCACGTAAAGCGCATGAAAAATAATGCTCTGGTCCGAAAAGTCTTCAAATCCCCTCCAACAGGAGTTCGCAGCTGAGGAAAACCACGGGTCTATTGGA
Organism: Eupeodes latifasciatus; assembly: GCA_920104205.1. Taxonomy (NCBI): domain Eukaryota; kingdom Metazoa; phylum Arthropoda; class Insecta; order Diptera; family Syrphidae; genus Eupeodes; species Eupeodes latifasciatus. The sequence goes on from OV049924.1 coordinate 41,848,544, forward strand.
GCGCTCAAGTTGAAAGTGACCTCACCCAACTTGGAGTGCGCAACTGGAGACATCTAGCTAGATGGAAAATTTTGTTGGGTGAGGCCCTAGTTCACACGGGATTGTAGCGCCACCTTAAGTAAATGCAGCATTAAATGTTTATATTATGTCAAACTATTTTGTAGGATATTTGCCATACAATGCACTTAGTTTATAAGGACTTACAATCAAGCTTGTGAAAATAATAGGGAAACCTGAAGAAAGATCTCATGCAATATTCTTGTTTGTTTTAATCTGGGCAATCCCGAAGTTAATATGTCTAAGTTTGCAATATTTGTAAGTCGTTTTATCACTTCAAAATAGAAAAATATGAGATCGCGAAAGTATACCGAAGATCTGCAAGAATATTACTTAATGTAAAATAAATTGAAAAATTCAAAAAACCACATGATATCCGTTTGAAATGAATAATGCATATTATCCAGTGCATTGGAAGACCGCTGTGGTTCATCCTCTCCCGAAAAAGGGAAAGGACAACCCGTGAAATCTTCGGTCGATAAGTCTTCTTCCGAGCATCAGCAAAGTTTTCGAAAAAATCATTAATAGGGCTCTGACTAAGTGGGCTGCGGACAACAAAATAATTCCGGATAAACAGTTCGGGTTCAAGGCGGTTCATGACACAATTCATGCTGCGTCTAAACTCGTTTCTGATATCCAATGGAATAAAACAAAACAACAATGCACAGGTGCTGTTCTGGTTGATTTGGAAAAGGCCTTTGACACCGTATGGTTAGAGGGTCTTTACCTAAAACTGAGCAGGCTTGGCATAAGCAAGCCATTGTTGTATATACTTTATGATATGCTTAACGGTAGAAAGTTTGTTGTCAAAAGTGGCAATGTAACTTCTACCAAAACATTCTTAATTAAAAATGGTCTTCAACAGGGAGCGGTGAATTCGACGATTCTCTTCAGCATTTACACAAGCGATCTGATAGGTAGTCTTACAAAGGCAATTGCGTACGCCGACGATCTTATTGCGTACAGAACGGCCCGAAAGGTTGAGGTTATTAGAATTCTCTTGCAGCGTGATTTCGACAAGATTCAGCGATATTGCGACGACTGGAAACTGAAAATAAATGTCCAGAAGTCGGAGACAATTCTGTTCCGGACTCCGTTGGCTAGGGCCACGAGGGATACGTACAAGAATTGGCGCAAGATGGTCATCGTTGATCTTCACGGGCAGCCATTAGCGAGCAAAAGTGTAGTGAAGTACCTCGGTATCTGGTTAGATCAGTATTTATATTTCGACAGACATATAAATGCTGCTCTGACCAGGGCCAGAGGAGCCTTCGCTCTGACGAAACGTGAAGGTAATTTGCTACATGGCCCTCATACGGCCGATGATCGTTTATGGTTGTCCTGTGTGGTTCAACGTTGCCCCTTCCCAGATGGAGAAGTTTGGGGTGTTCGAGCGGCAGTGTTTACGACGCTGTACCGGCTTATATCGAACAGCCGAATCTTCTTACGTTCATTACTATTCCAACGAGTTCCTATACAACGGGGCTCGAATCAACAGAATTGACAATTTCGTGATAAAACTCGTTCGAGGTCACAATGCAAGAGCTATGTCTTCGACCAACAATTTAATTTTCGGGGCGTTCTATCCGAACGACGAGTATTTTGAAAGTGCACGCTTGAGCGGCTTCATTCCACCAGAGGCATTCCTCTTTTTAGACAGATGCGGTCTGATACAGGATAGATTGGCAGTTCCGTTAATCTACCACGTCAGACGACGAACCGTGGATAGGCCACTCCTGTACAATCGGGACGTTATGGCACAAGGCGGAGCAGAGCTCTTTTGGTTCAGTAGGGCTGTGTCCGAACGGGACCGAACTGATAGGGTGAAGCAGGAGAGCCTATTTTGGTGGCTTCAATCGGCACTTGATAGTGAGTAGTCGGAATGGGGTTTTAAGCCTTGGCCGGCTTACATACTTGTTTTATAGTTTTAGGGTTTAGTTTTAAGTAGAATAGGCATGGTGGCACAAAAAAAAACATAAACAAAAAATAAAAAAAATACAAAAAAGAAAAATACAAAATAATACAAAAAAAAAAAAATAAAATAAAAAAAACATGGAATAATAAAAAAAAAAAAAAAAGACAAAATATGAAAAACAAAAAACGTTAGATAGTTAGATTTGCTGCTGTGGTTGTTCTAGTTTTAAGTAGTTTATAGGTAGAATAGGTAGTTTTATTTAGCTTTAAGTTTTATATTAAGGACCTTATTTTAAGTAGTTTTAAGTAAAAATAAAAAAGGATATTGATATTAGTTTTTTTTCAAATTTTCTAATAAATATAAAAATAAATAAAATTTAATTGAAGTAAAATAGATCTTAGGGCCGAAAGGCATTAGTATTAAGTGTTATAGTTTAACTTAGAGTGTCCGTATGGGACTAGTAAGTTAGTTGTAAGTTATGGATAATTAGGCTGGTTTTATGAATTTTTGTCTAGCTTTAAGATAGTCTTAAGAATGAATTAATAAAAATGAATTTGAAAAAAAAAAAAAAAAAAAAAAGTGCGTTGGACTGTCATGCCATAGGTCTTGGGTTCAATCCCTGCCTGTGATATCTAAAGTTTTTTTTTTTCACGGGTACTGCCTCTTGCGAGGAATTGACAAATCCTATAAGAGTAATTCTTGTCATGAAAAGTGCTGTACGTCCTCTCCATCCCTGATAACCCTACTAGCACACAGGAATGGTTGAGGGTTGTAAGTCACTAGGCTCTTTTTCTTAACGGACTGTTTCGCCACCTAATTTATTATTTATAAACTCTTTTAAGATCATCTAAAGATAATTATTCAGTGTTTAAAATTTAGATCTGTTGCCATACACTGATGTGTTAAAAACTTAATTACTAAAAAATACCCTTTGTTCCCATTATTTTGGTCATAACTGTACATACACACACTCACTTTTCACATTGTTTTAAATCCATTAGTATTAGCTTCAAATTACTTCTCTACGTTAGGTATTAAGGTATGTAGTTATGTATATTGCGCTAAGGGAAGAACATGAAATAAAATTCAAACTGTCAGACGTACATCCTCATTAAACATACATTTTTTATCAGACAGAATACAGTGAGTGTAGAGTGGGTTCCTATCTACCGAATAGGTTTTCCTATCCATATATATAGGTAAGGTACCCTACCCAGCTCACATTCACCTGCCTAAAATAGGCAAATTGGATATATCACCCAAAGTCATAAAGAAGATTATATGTAAAACTGCAGCCCCCAAGCAATTTCTCAGTTGAGGAAACCAAACTGAAATTGCATTTTATTCCCCCCCCCCACAAAAAAATGAAAATAAAACAGAAACCAAATCGGCTTAACGGTAATCCTCTCAGTTACATTCGCAATGAAAAAATTCCAAAAAAAATCTGAAAAAATATTCAAAAAAAAAATAGAACCAAAAAGAAAAACACCGAGAAAACAGAGGAAATGAAACAAATGCAATCTAATTTAAACACATATTCTGGCACATTTGTTATGCGCGCATAACCATGCTTCCCGAATCCCGATCTCGAATCCCGAATCCTGAATCCCGATTCCACAGGAGTATAATATTGTTATATGTTGTATACTGTACAAGTGTACAACTACAAGTACATCCAGAAATTTTTCTTCTCAAGGAATCCTCATGCGGCAAACATCCTGGATTTCCTTGCAACATCTCATATCTCCATTAAAATAAAATTGAATTTGAAATTGCGACGTATACCAAAAAATAAGGAAAAAAAAAAGACTTTTTCCAACATCAGATTGAGATCCTCATCAAATCCGAAAAAGCGATTTCTTCACTCTCTTGAAAATAGCGCCATGTTTATTTTCTTCTTGTATTTATTTTATTTGCATTTTCTTTTTTCGCCTTTGCTTTGTCGATGTTGTTCATACATGCATATTTCATGTAATGCAGAAATTCGGCTTAGGAATCTCTCCAATAAAAATTTTTGTACCTTCTTAAAAATTTAATATATCTATGACTGGGACATTAGGGAAGTCTTGTTTTTTTCTTTTTTTTTCTTCATTTTCTTCTTCTTTTTCCTGAAATTGAAAGTAGCCAACTTCGTGTAGGTACCTTTGGGGAAAGGACCTATAAGTAGGTAGTTACAGTTAGTAAAGTAACAGGGTGGGCCAAAAGTTACTTCCTTCTTTGAAGTGATAACAACTTTCATAGTTTTAATTTTGTATTAATAATTCATTTTATAATCACAAATTATGATATTAGTATGTATGTTGTTTCTAAAATGGGCACCAGCTCAATAAATGCTTTTAGAGACGGGGTCTTCCTAGAGCTTTTTGCATAACACTTTGGAGGACATCTCCTTCAGCTACGTTATTAGGTGGGCTTATGTACCTACACTCTATAACCTCCAAATAACAAAATAGAAAATAGCATGGTACAGTGAAATGCGGAGAATTCAAATTTTTGAAAATTATTTGATCAGTGGAAATTTATTTAGCATCGGTACACACAAGCGACATTTTGCCGCGCGATGACACTGCAGTGTCCCAATAGGTCAGTGCACACAAACGGATTCCTCTTGCAGGAATCAATCCGTAGTTCACGGTTATCTTGTAGTAATTAAGGTTTATAAGAAGACAATAAGGGTAATTTTCTGGTATTTCGTAAATTAAGAACATGTTATTAAAAGGAAACGACGTTATCAGTTACATCCTTCTGTTAAACAACGGCTAACATCCTTTTATTTTATTCATTAAAATGTCGCTTGTGTTCACCGGGGCTTAGTAGCACCGGTTGAAACTTACTTACTTACTCAGGGCGCACTGCAGTCCTGTGTCAACTAGCTAAATGTCTCCAGTTGCGCACTCGAACCGAAACAAGGTGCTTTCATCCACTTTTGTCTTAGGCATAGGGTATGACGAGGGTGTTATATAGCGACAGTTTTGTCGCTCGAGAGAGGACTTTACTGTACTCAGTTGCTTTCTTAGCCCAAAGAAACAGCGGTTAGCAGGAGTAATTCTTCGTTTGATCCCAGCGCTGGTGTAGTTTTCCGTTCATAACGAAGCCTAGGTATACAAAGCCTTTTGCTACCTTATAGAGTTACGTCTGTCGATGATGACGTTTTGACCAAGACGTCGGTGTTGTTCGTCCTTTCTTGATGACATCGTGTAATTTCCTTTGCCCTCGTTAACCGCTAACCCTTTTTTTGCCGCCTCTACCTAAAAACTCACAAAACCCCCATTCAGTTCTTCCGATTATGTCAATGTCATCAGTATAAGCCAGTAATAGCACAGAATTTTGAAAGATAGTGCCACTAGTATTGACGTAGGAGTTCTGCACTAGTTTTTCAAGGACGATGTTGAAGAAATTGCATGACAGCGGATCACCTTGTCTAAAGCCTTTTTTGACATCGAAAGGTTATTTTTAACTTCCCATAGGAAGTTATTGTAATGGGTCCGATTTGTCAAATTGAAAATTTTGACATTTCTCGACGTTTCAAGGTCACTAGAGTCGAAATAAAAGATTTTTAGAAAGATGTCTGTGCGTGCGTGTGTACGTACGTCCGTACGTCTGTACGTCCGTACGTCCGTACGTTCGCGACGTTTTTTTCGTCGTCCATAGCTCAAGAACCAGAAGAGATATCGACTTCAAATAAATTTTGTTATACAGATAATAAGGCAGAAAGATGCAGAAAGGGCTCTCAAGAAAATTGCGTGGGTGGTTTTTTACCATAGCAGTTTAAAAAAAAGGTGAAAATTTTGGTTAACCCTACATATCTCATGAACCAATGACGCTAGAGACTTGAATTAAATTTTATGTTATATATTGTAACGTGATACAAAACAATTATATTTTTGGAAAAAAAATCAATTAACGGTTTTTTTTATAAATCAAAAAAAATTGAAAAAAAAATTTTGCACTTCGAAAATTTTACGACTAAAATATGATTTCATTTCCAAAACAATTTTGTGCAATGAAGAATAATGTTTTTGACATCTGATACAATTTTGAGAAAAATGGAATTGACAGTTTTTTACAAAAAATAATAACCTAAAAAAAAATAAAAAAAAAGTTGGTAAAAATTGAGTTTTGACTCAAATATCTTTTCAAGACTTTGAGATATTGGCTTTAAACTACTTTTATCTTTCAAAAAATGTTGTTTTCAACATTCAGTAAAATTTTGAAAAGAATAGAATTGACAGTTTTTTTACAAAAAATTAAAAACCGAAAAAAAAATTTAACAAAAGTTGGTAAAAATTGATTTTCGACTTAAATATCTTTTCAAAAATTTGAGATTATGGCTTCTAACTAATTTTAACTTATAAGAAATATTGTTTTCCACATTAGGAAAAATTTTGAGAAAAATCGAATTGACAGTTTTTTTACAAAAAATAAAAACCTTAACAAAAAAATTAATAAAAGTTGGTAAAAATTGATTTTCGGCTCAAATAGCTTTTCAAAAATTAAAAATATTGGCTTCAAACTTATTTTATTTCACAGAAAATATTGTTTTTTATATTCAATAATTTTTTTATAAAAATCCAACAGTCCGTTTTTTCATAAAAAAAAATAAAACCTACAAAAAATAGAACGCAAATTGGGTAAGAATTGATACATTTAGACAAACTTTTAAGCAAGACAAATCGATAGACGGGATGGGAAGTTATCAGTGTGGGTCGCATCCCAGCCTCTTTTTTTAACTTGTTTCCAACCTTTATTAAGCAGCGCGAATTCTCCATGGCCATCCGAGTTTGGCAGTGAGGCAAAAACTAGACATGGCACTGGACATGCTCGTCGATGTAGATGCTGTCATATGCGGCCTTGAAATCGGTGGGTGTCGATTTGATGTTCCTGGGTTTTTCCAGGATCTGCCGTCATGTGAATATTTGATGGACTGTGGACTTTTCTGGTCTAAAACCACATTGATAAGGTCCTATAAGGTTATTGATGATGGGCTTTAGACGTTCACATATTACAGCAGAGAAGATTTTGTAAGCGATGTTAAGTAGATTAATTCCTCTATAGTTGGTGCAGTATCGGAAAAACGATACTGACATTCCATTCGTCGGGAATGCTTTCTTCCGACCATATGTATCTTATCAATAAGTTGGTGCATACACCTAACCAAATACCAAGTCCAGCTATTTTGAAAATTTTTGTATTAAAGCCATCTGCTCCGGATTTTTTAGACTTCAGCTAGCTATGGCAATATTTACTTCGTTTAAATCGGGAAGAAGGGATTGTTGGCTTTCGTCGTCTATATTGAGTGGATAATCCTGTCTGCAGAAGTGGTCCTTCCATATTCTCAGCATTGATTGTGTTACTACAATGATGTTTCCACTTTCGTCTTTGCAGCCTTCGGCTCTCGTCCTTCTATGCAGCGCCGCAATGCGTGCCTCATTCCTCATCAAAGCAGGGGTTTCTGTTTGAAACCCAGCACGTCAAAGGCGGCATTTCTGATTGTTTCTTGGCATTGTTGCCACTGGTTCTCGATACGTTGTGTTGGTGAATGGTGACAGAGAACTTCGAAAGAGTGTATTAGTGACTCAGTCGGAGTAGAATATGTCTTTGAATCTTCTTCCAGCTTATCCCTGTTTTGCCTTAGGTATGGAAACCTGAATATCTAGCTTGGCTAAAACGAGTCGATGTTAGCTCCTCGGAAAGTTCAGTAAGCCATGATCGTTTTAAAGCGTATATAAAGTCGATTACATTATGGTCAGTCTGGTTGACGGTAGATTGATCTGGATAACTCCAAGTTCATTTTTGGATGTTGAGGTGTGGAAAACGCATACTAGCTACCATCGCGTTTCGCCCTGCAGCAAAATCGATGAGCCTGACTCCGTTATCGGAAGCGCTGTCGTGCAGGCTATTTTTCCCAAACGCTAACCTTTCATTATTTATGTTTACAGCATTTTCGGCTTCATCTTCAAAAACGATCAGCCTGATAACTTTGTTCCCAAAGGTGGATCAAGCTTAGGATTTTAGTAACTTAAATGAATTTGAATGAGCTTCATCACTCTTTATAAGATGATAAACAAAACCATTTTGATGCCTTGAAATTTCTTGTAGACCAAATATATTATGAACAAAACGTTCTTGAGGATTTCCTGGTATTAATTGTTTCCCAAATTGGAGTTTCTTATAGTTCATTGCTGTAATTTGGTTCTAAAACTCTTTGCAATGTACTTCCAGAGTTGATCAGATCGCCTTCGTGACGATGTTTCTGGACTCTCCACAGCACTTGAAAGGATGCGTTCCACATATGCTTCAATTCGAGCATTACGAGGTTTTCCACCGCGAGGAATATAAACTACAGCTCCTTGTTGACGAAATTGTGTCACCATTGCCGTAATATTGTTTACAGAGGGTGAATTTTACGCATTAAGTTGACGGAGATAATCACGTTATTATTGTCAAATTTGAATTTAATTAGTTTGGTCCCACTTAAGCGCTGTATAGTTCAATTTACCTGAAAAAAGAAATTGGAAAAATTTAAAACGGAAGTGTTATGTAATTTTCAAATCAGGAAGAAACTTTTGACCCACCCTGTACGTATGTGTGGGACTGGGATTGAGATTGAAATTGGGAAATAGAACTGTTATCCACCGGATAAACTGTGCCCACTTCACTGAGTTTTGAATTCGCCATCAGTATAAAATTTCTTCTTTTTTCCCCAAATATCGAAACTATGTATTCAAAAGATGTTTCTATACACAAACTTATATTCATTTACATTGCGTACCTAAAATATCAAACCCAACATAAGGGTAGTTATGGGGGGTGTAAGTTGGGAGATTCGTGAAACGGTGAGATGTTGAGGTGGAAAAATAATGCCCAACTTACTAAAAACCTATGTGTGTCTCTGCGTTCTGTGTGTTTTGTTTTTGGCTGAAATAACTTTCATACTGATGGTGGTTTTGCAGCTGCTCTCTCGTGAGGTGGTGGTCATGTCACCTGGGTTTTGTAAATTTTTGACGGGTCATGACCACATGTCAAACTTGTGTTCAACATTGTAAAGTATGAATGCAAAAAGCCCAGAGCAAACGTTAAGTGTGAATACAATATTTAGGACAATATGTAACTTTACTGTTACTCTATACCTAAAGAGTATATAGTTAAATGTATAGGTAAGTATACCTACAACTACCTATAGAACAATAAACGAGCGTATTATGTCAACATGCATGTGATGCAATTTTGTCACCGTGCGTCCGTTGTCGTTCTCGCTATGCCATTGCCGTTGTCGTCGTCATCATCATCATCATCATCGTGCCACTGGCATATTATGGTTGTTTTGTGAAACCATAATTATGTGAGGTGATAATGGTTTTTCGGAGACAACAGGAAAAAATATCACAATTTTCCAGGTTATGTCTGTATCCATAATAACAATACAAAATTATTAAGTCCTTTGTTTTACATAAGAATTTAAAAACCTAAAAGTTATTTATGATGAAGAGATAACGAAAAAATAAAAATTAGGTTTTATAAGCCCTTATTGTAGTTTTTAATTATTATTTGACAGTAGGGAGAAAAGTTTCAACGTGTATTTTGTAGTTGAAATATATTTCATGAAAAAATGTGCAGCAAAATAAACAATATAAAATAAAATGACATAACACAAAATAGAGTAAAATAAAATAGGACAGTTGACATCAAACAGTGAATGTGAAGTTGTTAACTAGTAACATCCCCGTCTGTTGGAACTCAATACTTTGCTTTAGTTGGAATCTCTTCTGTAACTGCATCTACCTGTCAAGAAGTGAAGTACGTCTCATTTTTTGCATTGCGAAATTGAAAAACACAACAGCAGGTATGATTTAAAAAGAGATTGACTTCGTTTTGAACTCAATTTTATAAACTTGATATGTATGTATGATACGTATGTGTGCACTGAAAATTAACATATAAACATAAAAAAAGATTTGTGCTAACAAATTTCATTATTCTATAAGTGGAATGAATTATTTCGATAAATTTGCTGTGTGAGCCAGTAAAGTCGTATTTCGTATGCGCTGTATCTAAAGCTAGGCATACACGATGATCATGTTCGGCGAACCTGCTCGTGTTCGCTGTTTGTTTTCTCGTGTATGGGCTTGGGCTTGTATGCGAACCGCTCGCTGTTGGCAAAAATTTTCGATTTTTTCATGTTCGTTAGCTATCATGTTCGTCGTGTATGGCGATGTTCGCGAACAAATTCTCATTTCTCATATGAATGTCGTCGAGTGAGCATTGCGGAAGATGGCAACTGTAAGTCATACTTTTATAAATATTTTTAAATCTTGTGATGTTATCTCCAGTTCTTTCAATAAATTTACATGAAAACGAATATAAGGTTTCAGAAGCCAGTCTTTCATACACAACCTTTTTAACTTCCCATAGGAAGCTATTGTAATGTGTCCGATTTGTCAAATTGAAAATTTTGACATTTTTCGACGTTTCAAGGCCCCTAGAGTCGAAATAAAAGATTTTTAGTTCGTACGTCCGTACGTTCGCGACGTTTTTTCGTCATCCATAGCTCAAGAACCAGAAGAGATATCGACTTCAAATAAATTTTGTTAGGTATACAGATAATAATGCAGAAAGATGCAGAAATTGCTCTCAAGAAAATTGCGTGGGTTACCATAGCAGTTTAAAAAAACCCAAAATATCTTATGAACCAATAACGCTAGAGACTTGAATTAAATTTTATATTATATATTGTAACGTAATACCAAACAAGTTTATTTTTGGAAAAAAATCCAATTAACTTTTTTTTTTATAAATCAAAAAAATTGTACGAATAAAAAATGATTTTATCTCCACAACAATTTTGTGAAACGAAGAATAACGTTTTCAACATCTGGTAAAATTTTGAGAAAAATCAAACTGTCAGTTTTTTAATAAAAAATAAAAACCTAAAAAAAACATTACTAAAAGTTGGTAAAAATTGAATTTCGACTTAAATATCTTTTCGAAAATTTGAGATTATGGCCTCTAAGTAATTTTATCTTATAAGAAATATTGTTTTCAATATTCGGTAAAATTTTGAGAAAAATCGAATTGACAGTTTTATTTACAAAAAATGAAAACCTAAAACAAAAAATTAATAAAAGCTAATAAAAATTGATTTTCGACTCAAATACTTACTTACTTACTTACTTTTTTTTATTTTGTTCACATAAGTAAATTGCCATAAGGGCAACTACTTGCGCTTGTTTTTCAGACATCCTTCTTTCTTGAACAATCTTCCCGAAATGAATGTTCGTCGTTGTGCTCGTCGTGTGTGGGCTAACGCAAACGAACATGTTCGCTGAGCATGTTCATCGTGTATGCCTTGCTTAAGGAACCTAAGGATTTTGTCTACCTAGGCTCCGCTATGAACACAGAAAACAGCACCAGCGCTAAGATCAAACGAAGAATTACGCTTGCTAACCGCTGCTTCTTTGGGCTAAGAAAGCCATTGGGTAGTAAACCTCTCTCTCGAGCGACCAATGTACCGCTATATAAGATTTGTATCATCCTTTACGAGGGATGAAAGCACCTTGGGTCGTTTCGAGAGAAAAGTTCTTCGCGTGGTCTACAGTCCCGTATGCATAGAAGTTGAGTGAAGGAGAAGATGGAACGACGAGCTGTACAGGCTGGTACAGTACATCGACGTGGACTTAGCCAGAAGGATAAAAGTCCACCGGCGATTTAGAGCACATGGAAACCAATGATCTGGTCGGAAAGTCTTCAAATCCACATCCACAGGACAGCTCAGTAGAGGAAGACCGCGGATCAGGTGCCGCGCACAAGTTCAAAGTGACCTCACCCAACTTAAAGTACGCTACTGAAGACATCTAGCTAGGGACCAAAAACACTCCATTACCAAGACCGGAATCTTTCGTACGTTTCACTCTCCAAAACTTGTTTGTTTACATTGTTGTATTTGTAATTTTGACAATTAGTCCATGAATAGATGTGAGCAGAAACAAAAAAAAAACGATGGGCTAGCGGCACTTTGCAAAGCAAAAACAAAATGGAGGGGTTAATAAGTTTTTTTTAGGTTTTTCTTTCTACTTTTTTCGAAGAAAAAGTCCGTTTTAAGCTTTAATTTTGCAGGCATTTTGTGGATAGTGAACCAATGTACCTTTTTGTCTTGAAAAAAGCATGTTCAACATCAGTTTATTATAATTAATTCACTAATTTAGAGTAATCCCTAAGAAATTCTTTAAATTTCATAATTAACCTTGAATTATTGTATTAAAGATGCGTTCGAAGAACCATCAAGTTGAGGGTGCGAGCGCAATTTTTTATTGAATTCTAATAAATTTTCGTTAATGAACGGCCCAAATATTTTTTTTTGCAAGTAAATAAAATCTGTATAAATTTAACCAATCCAAGTATATTTATAGTTTGTTTTTAATGATTTAAGCTTGCAACTAATTTTCAATTCCATTTTGATTAATAAATATTAAATTTATAAAAAGAGTTATAATCTAAAAATACCTTATCTATAACATTCTTGATTGATGGAAACATACATGTATTTCCTATCAAAAATAACTATGCATTAAAGGAACACCAATGTTTTAAAAAAAATATGTTAAATAAATGCAGAGCAAATAAAATGAAAATTTTGACATGTATCACAAAATGAAAACGTTTTAAAATCGTTCTGAATTCACGCACAACTCATTCAATAGATCAAGTAATCGACAGTAATGTTTATTGTTGAAGTACGGAAGTTTTTTTTAGTGAATTCCCACAGTTTAACGAAAAATATAATTTTCATTCATTCCTTAAAAATGTTTAGTTAACAAACTTCGAATTTACTTATTATTGTTTGAAGGGTATGTTTAGTAAAAGTGTTGCTAATAATGAAAAAATAATGAGTTTTACGTACATGTTTTTGTTTTTGTTAATATAATAAATACCCATAGATTACATTTATAAATGCAGAACATAGAAGAAAATATACATAAGCAATAGTTTTCAGATATAAAGCAGAAGTTAGTGTAAAAAAATATTTTTGAGAAAGCCAATAATATTTTAGGTATGTTCATTAAAGAAATTTCCGCTTCAGCTAACCTTCATCAACTTTTAAGAAACAAAATTAGCATTAATAGCAATATTTAGTTGTTATATTGTGTGTAACAATATTGCCTATTTCTATTCCTTAAAGATGCTTTGCACAAAGCAGCTTATTTTTAAAACATGGTTCCCTCAAATTTGTATTCCAAAATCTAACTACAAACAAAATTCTAACTCTTACATAGTCCCTCAAAAAAAAATGTTCAGGAATATTTCTGCAACAATCAAAACTAAAATTTGGTCTTGCAATTATCGAACTGCTTAAATGATGAAAATACTAATCTAATTGAGGAATCTGAACTAGCTAAAGTTGGCAATGAAACTTCACAAGTATGCTTCTCGTACCATTGTCTGTACAAAAAAAATACGGAGGCATCCGTCTATTGTTTCTACCTGAACTTCTAACGTCACCTAAAAAATGCTCTAAGCAAACTACAGCTGAAAAAATTGTGTGTTTTGTTGTTTGACAAAGTATTGAGTTACACTTTGTCCATTTCCAATTTTACTTAACCAGTTGCAGCGCATATTGCTTTCGCAAATAATTTAAGTAAACAAAATACAGCACTAATAAATCATTAAATATGTATTTGGTCAATTTTATTTTATTTAATATACATTTACAACATTTATTTGGATTGAAATTAAAAAGCTATACAAATCTTCCAATTTAAGCCCAAGTCAGCACTTCAGATTGGTTAGGATTGTTTAGTTTTTGAACGAGGCCAAGAAACATTCAAAATGAAGCATTTAGATGGTGCTGATTACTATAATGAAGCGTTTTGATGGGCTGTAAGACTAAATGTGACAATGTGTTTGGTTTTTTGCATCATTTCACGCACACTTTCTCACATTTAGTCCGACATAGCTTGTAGGCAAACCGAAATGTCAGTCTGAGATTCCGGTCTTGGTAATGGAGTGTTTTTGCTAGGGACAAGCTAGATGGAGTAGATTGTTAGTTGAGGCCCTATAGTTCACACATGACTGTAGCGCCAACTAAATTAAGTAAGTATATTTAAGGAACATCTCAGTTTTCCAAATTTGATTTGATTTTTCAGAAATAAAAAACAAAAACTTTTAAAACCACTAAACAAATTAAAGAAATAAAAAAATTGTTGATTTGAATTATTAAATAAACAATTTGTTTTAGAACGAATGACAAAACGAACGAAAATAAAAACAAATCGAACTTTATAAATTATAATTATTTATTAAATACTAATGAACGATGTCTTCTTAAGGAAGGTTATAGCACTAATGATAGAAAAAACATTTTAACAAAATTGCAATGAGGCAAGTGTATAACAGATAACAGAAAAATGAGATGAGATGAGAGAAGATCATTCTCACGACTAACAGAAAACGTAATATTTGTATGTAATAATGTGGACTACAAAAAATATGATTTTAACATAGGGTAATTTTACAAATGTTCGGCAATAGAGTTTTTTGTTAAGTTAGATAAGTAAATTTTAGTAAGTTATGTTTTAATATTTTAAATTTAAGTAAATCAAATTTGAATCGAGATTTTTAAATGGTCATTCTAAAACAGAATTCATTATATTTAATAAATTTTTTTCAAAATAATGTGTCGTTTTTAATTTATGGACACTTACGAGGTACTGCATTCAAATTTTCAATACTTACGAGGTATTGCTACCAATTCCTGTGTTTACTTAATCATCATTTTTTATTTTAAAAATGTAACACGACTAGTTTAAACTCCATCCAATATTTTATTTTATTTCATAGTGATAAATAAATTAAATCAAAAACCAACTAATAAATTAAACTGTAATGGCAAACATAAAAGGAACACATTTCAGAATACTGAAATACAAAAAAGTCAAATAAACGAATCCATTTATTAATAAGTTAAAGTACAGTTAGTAAGAAACATTTAACTAAAGTTAGGTATTAAACAAACAATAAAAAGGTACTTAAGTAAAAAGAACTAAATAAATAAATAAATTAGGTGGCGCAACAGTCCGTAGAGAACCAGGGCCAAGTGACTTACAACTCTCAACCATTCCTGTGTGCGCGTAATTGAACACTCAGAGAAAAAAATAGTTATGCCAAAAGTTTTATACTTTTTCTCAAGAAAATATGTAGGTTAAAATCTGCCCAACAACTTTTTATTTTAACTTAAGAGAGTAAAGTGTTATTTAAATCTTGAAAGTTTTTATTTTAAAACCAAAAATAAAGTTCTCAAAATGCAATAACTTTTATATTTAAAGCAAGAACATTATTTTTAATACACGAAGAATAAACATTGTTGACCCAAAAATTAATGTTATCGGTATTCTTACGTTTAAAAACGTACGTTGTTGTCGTAAGAACCATTTATTTCGGAATAGTCAAGAACGTTAATTCTTGCCCCAAGGACCTATACAATTTTCTCAAAACCTCAAAATATTTAATACTCACCTAAAACCAAAATCATTTTGTCTAAAAACAAGTCCATAAGACGAAATCATATCCTTAAGCATAAGCAGTTTCTACTATTGGTCTTAGAGGAATAATATATGTTTAACACAAATGTAAAAGGCATTATTTATTATTGTCAATGTTGTTTTTTTATAAAAATGTTATTTCCATATTACAGGTTTATGATACATGGCATTTAAACACTTTAATTAAATTAAACGATGTTGATTCTGGGTGGTAAAATAATTGTATGAAGCAAATTGAAAAAATGAAAGTGTCTTGAATCTGAAAAGAACACAAACTTTTAAGTTTCTACTCGTATCTATTGAAAAAGATGTTTAATAAATTTACCTATTCCAAGTTGGCTAGATTGCATTATTTTATATGCTTAATGCTGTTAAGGACTTTTTTCCCACAATTCAACTATGTTGTCTGGGAAATTGTTGGCTAAAAGTATTTTTAAGTTTACAAGATCTTCAGTCACAACAACTTTAAAGGGCGAATCTTCCGTGACATTCATTCTCTTACTTGTGTCGGCTTCGCAGAGGAATTTTTTTCGTTTGTGCTCTACATGCGCTGTAGAAATTCGACATTCGGCTTAAGCGTTTATTCCCTCCGTGGAAATATTATACTTTTTAAACAACTCATACACTATAGTGTCCAAATTTATAATTTCAACTTCTTCACTTATATTGTCCATTATTTTAATAATAAGTAAGGTATTTTTAAATCACAACAAACTAACGAGTCACTCCTGCACTTTATAAAAATCACATAGAAATGAAGTGGCGACCAGAATAAAATAAACAGTTAGATATTGCAATTATTAGGATAGCAAGAACTAAATTGTTGTTGCGAAACAAAACTCATTTGATTTAAAAACTTAGTTCTTAGCCTGGTGATTGCTTTGGGTTGTGTGTGTTGTATTTGGTTTTACACAAATAAAATTAACAGTTAGATTTGGAGTTCAAGTACTACGTTTTTGTTGAGAAACACAAAACATTTGAATCAAAAATTTCGTTCTTAATGTGATGATTTCGTTTTGTTTGTGTGGGTAAGTAAAGTTACACATGCAACTTCACTTTTGCTTTGGAAATCGAGATGGGATTCAACATAGGCAAGAAAATATTGTGTGTTAGTGCACGACACACTAATACTAGGTAGGCATAGTAAAAAGCATTAAACACCTTAAAAGACGGCGTTGTTATTTTAAGAATAAAATATTCGCTTCCGATTTTCATCCCCGAAAATAAATATATTATTTGTATTCCAAAAAAGATTACCTGTTGACGAATGTTAAATCTTCCAATTAGTTGATTCAACTCTTATATTTTTGAAAAAATTCTTGTTTTAAGAAAACGTTCTTGAGTTAAGAATTAAAATGTTAAAATTTTTCAAATGCGAGTTGTTAAGTTGCCAACAATGTTGTTTTTTCTGAGTGAAGGGATGGAGGGAACCTACAGTTTATATGCCGAATCCGAACGGCTAATTTGAGAAAGCACTTTTTCATGACAAGAATTACTCTTGTAGAATTTGTCAATTCCTCGCAAGAGGCAGTATCCGTGAAATAAACTTTAGGTGGTACAGGCAGGGATCGAACCCAAGACCTCTCGCATGACAGTCCAACGCACTAACCATCATGCCAAGGGTACTGCAAGAGTAAAAAGAACTAATTAATTTAAAATGCACTACAATGGCAATCAAAAAGCATACATTTCAGAATGTTATAACAGATAAAGCCGAACTGACAATGTTAATTTTATATTAGTAAAAAAATAAAAAAAATAAGTAAATCTACTATATAAAAATAAGTCGGGTTTTCCTTCCTGACGCTATAACTCCAGAACGCACGAACCGATTTCCACGGTTTTGCATTCGTTGGAAAGGTCTCGGGCTCCGTGAGGTTTATAGCAGACAAAATTCAGGAAAAATTTCAACAGAAAACCGGTGAACTCCGTTTAGTTTCCTATAGAAAGCTATTGTAAAAGTTCGCCTTGCGTTCGCAATGACAATATTATAACAAGTCGCAACGCCAATCCCTTAGTGTTTGCGGGATAATTTTAGAAAATCATTGTTTTTCACATGGGCAGCTATACGTTGCGTGTTCAACTGTTCACGAGTTGGGAAACCATCCGCTTTGTTTGTGTTAACGTCAGACCAAAAAACAAAAAATGTTGTTTACCAATGAGCACTTCAATGAAACGGATAATTTGCGGGCAAGTATAACGCTTCGATTCAGTATTTACTTTGGATTCACTTTCATTTTTACTTAGAGAAGTTCAACTAAATTACACTTCATTTTTGTAATCGAAATAAATTCATTACTGTTGTGATTGTGAAATGAAATAAAAATTTTCCATTTCAAATATGAAACAAAAAAAATAATTTTTCTTCGTCTTTTAATCCCCAAACGAAATGTTACAAAAAACGAAGCGGAATTTGCCGGGTTTGCTAGTATCAGATAAATTCAAATTGCACATACATTTCGAAAGATAATTTAAAACAAATTAATGAAATTGCAATTTTCAATTCTTTAAGTGTCTTGGTATTTCAATGAATCATAAAAAGGCCAATAGTCTCTCGGTATAATAGCTTTAATTTCCTGCAGATGGTCAAATTGTTTTGTAATTTTCAAAGGTGATGCGTGCAGTTGTCCGAAGTTTGTTTCTAAAAAATTAACATTTTTGGGCTTTGCTGGTAGGTCTTTGTACGCATCATCAAAATCCAATTTGTACAAAATTGTACCTCTGATATCGATAATTTTTGACATTTGTTACACAGGGATCGAAATTTGGAGCCTCAGTTTTATATAATGGTTTGTTAACTTTTGCCTCCTTTGTCAACCTAACGTAATCATTGGGGATGTAGATTTCTTTATTTTGTATCTTATTTTCAATTGTGCTGTGCACACTATCGCATTCCATTTGAGTAAGGTACTTCTGAATAATCTCAACGTCATATTTTTGAGATATGAACAAAAGTGCATTGCTCATGATGCTGTTACGGTTCTGTGCCGTGCAACCATCAGAATAAATGATAATAGGAATCTTGCTCCCCAACTTCAAAAAATTTGTTTCTAAATAATTTAAAAAAAAGATGCGAATTTTGATGCCTAGTTATCTGAAACGGTTTCATCAAACCAGTAATATATAGCAATTTGTTCAGCTAGATTATGGACTGTAAAGTTATGACAGTACAACTTGGTTCGGTAATATAATGCACTCACATTAATGAACGGATATACTTTAACAGCCTGTGCATCTATTGCTAGAACATGGTACAAATTATTTTGTGCATCCGTTTTATCCCTAACTTTTTCTGCTCTGGAATGATCTTTTTCTTTGATATGCTTTTGAAATTCTTCTTCACGGACCTCTCCACTTTTATGTTTGAAACAAATGTCACACTAGTCTTTTTTTGGGCTTTAAAGGCCGATATTCATATCTTTTATCATATTTCTCATTGTTGTGTGAGAAATGACTACGTTGCCAGTTTCTTGACAATTTTTAGCATAAGCCATATGAAGGCAACTTACTTAAATTTTGTAAAAACTCTTTCATGAAATTAGGTTCTGCACTTTTAAGACATTGAGTTTTGTTTAGATATTTATTTTTTTCTTTGATTCCCAACTGGCTCTTTTTCAACCAATTTAAAATTGACCATTCTTTTATTCCATTCCGTTGCGCAGACAAAAGCTTTTCTTTCATCCGAGTTAAGATTATTCGAAATACGATCAAAAATTACCTTTCTTTCCTCATTGGACAACTTGTGGCATTCGTTCCTAGGACCCTTGTGTACAACCTTGCACTTGCATCGTTCTCCCATTACACGGGCTTCTTTTTTTGCAGTTTGAAATGTATTTTTTTGGAATCTTGGTTTTGAGAACCCCAAATAGGACTTTCCCTGCATCCTCAGCTCTTTATTTATTTTCCTTTTATTTGGTTTTGACTTCGTTATAGGAACCGGGTCATTAAAATCTTAAATAAGTAGGTACCTATTATCTTAATTTAAAAATTTCGGATGGCAATGACTATAAAACAATTTTTACCTTCTGTACCTTCCGTATTTGAAATCTTCATCATCATTTACCTCCAGGATTTAAACTCCGCTTAATATATCAATGGATCCATGGTCTACATAAGAAAATGTTAAACTCTGAGTTTGATTCTCATTTGCTTTATTTTCGTTAGGGGAAAGCATTAAATTTTGATTATGATCGTCATCAGAAAAGTGAGTTCCGATGTCAATCTGATTTCCATCGCCACTAGACAAATTCTCGTATTCCATCGCATCATCTTCGTCATCTTAAATTATACAAAAATATATCTTTAAGCTGTATCTTATATAAGTAATGGGTGATTTTTTTGAGGTTAGGATTTTCATGCATTAGTATTTGACAGATCACGCGGGATTTCAGACATGGTGTCATAGAGAAAGATGCTCAGTATGCTTTGACATTTCATCATGAATAGACTAACTAACGAGCAACGCTTGCAAATCATTGAATTTAATTACCAAAATCAGTGTTCGGTGTTCGAAATGTGTTTCGCGTTTTTTTATCGACAAATTTTGTTCAGCGATGAGGCTCATTTCTGGTTGAATGGCTACGTAAATAAGCAAAATTGCCGCATTTGGAGTGAAGAGCAACCAGAAGCCGTTCAAGAACTGCCCATGCATCCCGAAAAATGCACTGTTTGGTGTGGTTTGTACGCTGGTGGAATCATTGGACCGTATTTTTTCAAAGATGCTGTTGGACGCAACGTTACGGTGAATGGCGATCGCTATCGTTCAATGCTAACAAACTTTTTGTTGCCAAAAATGGAAGAACTGAACTTGGTTGACATGTGGTTTCAACAAGATGGCGCTACATGCCACACAGCTCGCGAATTATGACCATTTTGAGGGAAAACTTCGGAGAACAATTCATCTCAAGGAATGGACCGGTAAGTTGGCCACCAAGATCATGCGATTTGACGCCTTTAGACTAATTTTTGTGGGGCTACGTCAAGTCTAAAGTCTACACAAATAAGCCAGCAACTATTCCAGCTTTGGAAGACAACATTTCCGAAGAAATTCGGGCTATTCCGGCCGAAATGCTCGAAAAAGTTACCCAAAATTGGACTTTCCGAATGGACCACCTAAGACGCAGCCGCGGTCAACATTTAAATGAAATTATCTTCAAAAAGTAAATGTCATGGACCAATCTAACGTTTCAAATAAAGAATCGATGAGATTTTGCAAATTTTATGCGTTTTTTTTTAAAAAAAAGTTCTCAAGCTCTTAAAAAATCACCCGAAATAAAAATTCTTAATGAATGAGTCCTTACCATTGAGCACATGATTTAACAATTCTTGCTCAGTACCATTATCAATCCTTGAACTTGATTTCGAGTCATGAGCCTTTTTTAAGGCTAAATTAAGCATTAACAGTGCTCGAGAAGTCATTTTTAATTAATGCAGAACTTCGTAAGTATATTTTTTTTTTTTAAATTAGCCAAAGCAGAACCTCGTATTTATTCGTTGAATTGAAATCTCTAATAAACAAAAATAAACATAAAGATACTATATAAGTTTGTGTCTTATATATACATTTAACAATAAATATTACCAATTTAAACTTTTTTATGAAAAACACCACCTATTTATGCACTTAAACAAAGAAAAACTTTACCCAGATGTGAAAACAAATCTATTAACTTACGTAGTAGGAGACTTACGAGGTACTGCTTAGTTTTTTATTTGATTTATAATACGAGTTTTTGAATTGTGTCATTCCTGAAAAATATTCAGAACAACTTTGTTGATCATACCAAAAGATAGCTCTGAATATTCTGATTTTTTTGCATAAATAATATTTTTTTCGAATTTTTCGACTTACGAGGTTATGAAGTTTAACCGCCGATATGCCTCTTACTATCTGAGGCTTTCTTGCTTTTGTAATAGTCAAGTCAAAACAATGTATAGCTAAGGACATAAACAGATTTACATCAAAAATCTACAATCCTTCTTATTTCTGTGATGTGTTGCCCAATTTTTGGAATGCAGAAAGTGTGCTACGTTTCGTTCTACGTTTACGTTTTTATACAAAAGACACAAAAGATGCAATTTTGTGTGACTTTTTCATTTATTTCATTTATGGCTGTATATACGTAATAACGTGGCAAATGTTTGAGGACCAAGTGGTTAATCGTTTTAAGCTTATAGGCTTAGACGTTAGGGACTTCTCATATCCCCACATACCTACATTAGTCAAGCGGGGTTAAATCGCTCAATTTTGGAAGCCGATTCATGGGTTGGTAACGTGAAACGATGTTACAAGTGTTATCAAACGTACCGACATGTTGACTGTAACGTTCTGGCCAAGCGATACTTTTAAAAGAAGTGCGAACTAATTATTCTACCAACCCATACAACACCAAACAGTCAGGTTTTGTGGAAGTGTTGTATCCATTTAATCAAAAGTGAGTTTCATCGCTCAATTAAATACGCTTATGAAAATCGGGGAAATTGCATTCTCGTTTTCGAATACAACCATGTTTTTCAAAAAAATGCGTTTTCAAATTCTATACCTCTAACAATACACCAGTAATACAGTATCTTCAAATTTCAATGGAAGACAACCTTGAGTTAAATATATTAATTCTGATTTTTCAGTTAGTTGTTTATTCTATTAATGATACAAGTTTTTGACCAAGAGCACAGAGCACAGAACGCAAAATGGTTAATCAAAACAAAAAAAGAGGCTGGGATGCGACCCACACTGATAACTTCACATCCCGTCTCTCGATTTGCCTTGCTTAAAAGTTTGTAGGGTTTCGTGTTTTGTTTCTTAAAAATTTAGAAATTACCAACAATATTTTGCATATAATGAAATAGTGTGATTTCAAAATCAGTTTTTGTTAACGCGAGAGTTTTAGTCCAAAACCAATTTTTACCAATTTTAGTAGCATTTCTTAAAATTTTTTATTTCTTTTTCACAAAATATGGAGAATCGGACATCATTTTTTCCCAAATTTGCGTACTAATTTTTGTAGATTTTGTTTTTTTTTTATGAAAAAACTGACTGTTGGATCTTAATACAAATTTACTGAATGTCGAAAATTATATTTTCTTTGAGTAAAATTAGTTATATAATATAATTAGGTATTTATTTTTTGTTAAAAAACTGTCAGTTTTTTTTTCTCAAAATTTTATGGAATGTTCAAAACAATATTTCTTATAAGATTAAATTAGTTTGAAGCTAATATTTTTAATTTTAAAAAAGATAATTGAGTCGAAAATCTATTTTTACCAACTTTTATTAGTTTTCTTTAGGTTTTTATTTTTTGTAAAAAAAATTGTCAATTCGATTTTTTTCAAAATTTTACTGAATGTTGAAAACAATATTTCCCATAAGATACAATTAGTTTAAAGCCAATGATGTCTTAAATTTTTGAAAAGTTATTTGAGTCGAAAATCAATTTTTACTAACTTTTATTAATTTTTTGTTTTAGGTTTTTATTTTTTGTAAAAAAAACTGTCTATTCGATTTTTCTCAAAATTTTACCGAATGTTGAAAACAAAAGATATTTACCTAAGTCAAAATGCAATTTTTATCAACATTGAGTATAATGTTTTTTTTTATTAAAAAAATGTCAATTCAATTTTTCTCAAAATTTTACCAGATGTTGAAAGCTTTATTTTTCGCTGCACAAAATTGTTTTGGAGATAAAATCATTTTTTATTCGTATAATTTTCGAGGTGACAAATATGTTTGTTCAGTTTTTTTGATTTATAAAAAAAACGGTTAACTGGATTTTTTTCAAAAAATATACTTGTTTGGAATCACGTCGCGAACGTACGGACGTACGAACGTACATACGTACACACGCACGCACAGACATCTTTCTAAAAATATTTTATTTTGACTCCAGGGACCTTCAAACGTCGAGAAATGTCAAAATTTTCAATTTGACAAATCGGACCTATTACAATAACTGCCTATGGGAAGTTAATAAATTTATTTTGTTCGATCTACAGGCACGATTAATTAAGTTTATTACCTCAAGAGTGTATATTGTCCAAATAACAGTTCCCAATAATAAATGTGCACCTTTTTCTTAAGTGAAAGAAATAATAGTAAATATATTTATAAAATTATAATGTGCGATATAAGGTCTACATTCCAGAAAAAAGAATTAATTCCAGAAGTCCAAGGCTTTAAAACATCGTCAACACATTTTAAAATAACTTTTCTTTAACATCAGTACAGTTTGAATACTATAACAAGAAAAAGAGGCTGGGGTGCGACCCGCACTGATAACTTTCCATCCCGTCTGAAGATTTGACGACTGTCAAGTTAGCACTACATTTTTCGAAATTTAAAAAACTGAGTACCTATGCAGTTAATTGTAGATTTTTTGTTGTAAAATAGTTGTGGAAAAAAAAAATTTGTAGCTGGACGATTTTTCAAAAAAGTGGTATGTAGTGCTAGGTTGATATCAAGTTAGCACTACACTTTTTGATTTTGTTGAAACTAAGTACGCAATTAGTTGATAATTTATTTGTTGTAAATTAGTTGTGGAAAGAAAAGAAATCCAAAAATTTGTTTTGCTTTGTTTTTTTTTTTAAAAAAAGGGGGCATGTAGTGCTAACTTGACACCGTGAGTCCAGGCATAAAACAAGGATATTCCAAAATGTTAAAATGATGGGGACAAAACTAACAACGGTGACAAATATGTGTGCTTTTGATAGCATATATCAAATTTTGTTAGCTGCTGCTGTTGATTGGGCACACTTTGCAAAATATATTAAATTAGAAGAGGAAAACAATTACATACATACATGTTTAAGTGTATTGCGTATACATTAAAATCATGTAAAACTACAAGCAAAACGTATTTAAATCGAGCTGAAGGTATTTTAAAAGCCATGAATATACCATTAAAATTTTAGTATTTAATGTGTTGATGCAGCAACGAATGCATGCTCATTATTCGAAAAATTATTTGCCAAGCAACCCTCAATTATAAAAGAATCGGAGTGTTGCAAAAACAAAGTGATCAAAGTAGTACCATTTATTTTGGACGAAGTTTTGCTTAGCCAAAATTTGAAACTACAGCTTTAAGAAAATTAACCGCTGTTGATCCAAGTGCATGTCCCGATTGTAACATGTTTGAAGAAGTCAGGTGGAACATCGTAGAAATAGGTAATGTTTAATGAAATCTTAATTCTAACACAATCTCATGTTATAACGTCTGATTTCGATAGATAAAAAATAAGTTGTTTATATTTTGCTTTTAAAACACTTGTTTCTTGTTGTTTAAATAAATAGTTGACAGGAGCAGAATAAATACAAAATTGCAACAATTGTTAACTAAATTGCATTTTTGTGATCTCCTTTATAATCTTATTTGTTTCTTGTAAAGGGTGTCCCAAAATTAACGCAAGATTTGAATTAAATAGAAAACGCCGTTTTTAGTCTTTTGATAGTTATATTTTTATTGACTCGTAAAGTACATAGGATAAGGTTATGTATGGAATAACACATCGGACAAATGGCCTCCACGGCTTTGCATGCCCATGCGCACTCTTTTGTTGAAATTTTCCATGACCATTCTGCATAAATGTGGCTGAATTTCGTTGATGCAGCGTTGAATCTCCTCCTTTAATGCACGGGTGGTTGTGGGCTTGTTGACATAAACTTGTGATTTCAAATAACCCCATAAAAAGAAGTCTAATGGTGTTAAATCACACGATCTAGGAGGCCAATTTTGATCACCGAAACGAGAGAGTACACGACCTGGAAATGTCTCATGCAGTAATTGAATTGTTTCACGGGCTGTATGACATGTGGCACCGTCTTGTTGAAACCACATATTGGATCATCCAATTTTGGCAGAAAGAACTGTGTAATCATGTCGCGATATCGATCACCAGTCACTGCTTGACCAGCATCATTTTCAAAAAAATATGGCCCAATTATGCCTCCAGCCCAAAATCCACACCATACAGTCACGCGTTGTGGATGCATTTGTTTTTCGACAATCACATGTGGGTTCTCCGAACCCCAAATGCGGCAATTTTGGCGATTGACAAAGCCATCAAGATGAAAATGTGCTTCATCGCTTAGGATGATTTTGCTCGAAAAATCAGGGTCCATTTGTTGATGCTCAATAATCCATTCAACGAACTCTCTTCTCTGTCCATGGTCATTTCATTAGGCTTCAATTGTTGTGTTAATTGAATTTTGTAAGTATGAAGACACAGATCTTTAGTGAGTATACGCTGTAGAGAGGTTCTTGAAATTTGCAATTCTTGTCCACGACGTCGAATTGAGGTTCCTGGATTGTCAGCAACACTCTCACGCACTGCTTCGACATTCACATTTGAACGGCTTGTTTTTGGACGACCAGTGTGTTTGGCGTCTCCAACGGATCCAGTCTCCATGAATTTTTCAATTAATCTCTTCACAGTTGACGAAGTTAAAACACTATTCCGACCATATTTTGTATGAAATTTTTGAACTGCAGCCGCCAAGCTTTCACTATTTTTGAAATATTCTTTAATAATGAAGACACGTTGTTCTCTCGTGTAACGCTCCATTTTTAATATTTAATTTAACCCTATACTGTTAGCTGTCAAATTGCTTTTTTTTCAGGGTTGCCAACACTTTACTGCACAAATGGCGGCAAATTCAAATCTTGCGTTAATTTTGGGACACCCTTAATATCATTAATATTTGTATTCAATCATTTTCAGGCCAAATTCCTGCATTCGAATCGGCTCAAACATCAGGGCCATTTGAACTCGAAAAGCTTCCAAAACGCTTGCTCTATATGTTAACAAAACATACAAACTTATTGGATGCGTTGGCTTTAAAAGTGTAACAAACACTGTATCCCGTTGTTATGCCAGTTAAGGACACTACGTGGGAATAACCCTTAGAAGTAGGGGTAAGTTGATCGCATACGATGATCTCCAAGATAAAGAGGAAAACTTGCAGTCAACGTACAAAGTACTACCTGCATCCTGCACTCATTATTTTCATGGCAGAAAATTAATAAAACAGAAACAGGTTAACAAAAAGAGAAGCAATTCAAATTTAATACAAACTTTAAACTCAATTTTCAAATTTACAGCAACTAGGTACTCATATTTCATCCGGGGGATAAAATCGAAAAAAATGTAAAAAACTATGAACTCAATTGTGATAATTAAAGTACAAATAAATTTTTTTAAGTACGAGTATGTTCCGCATTTTTTGTTTTTGCTCTTAATTAGTAGAATAATACAAAACCAAGTACCTAAGTAGATAAATCAAAATTCCATTCAAATCAAACTGAACGGCTAAAATAACGTTTTTAACATACCAGCGAAAACCAATAAAAAACTTTAGAGCTATTAGTATATATAAACTTTAAAACTTAAATTCAATGCAGATGCAGCTGCCACCCAAATTTGAAAAAAGGTACATAATATTGTTACCAAGGGTCACTTACCTTCAAGAATATGGAAAACCTAGAGCAAAGATACATTCCAAATTTAAGAAACAGTAATTCTAGTCCATGTTTTGGATTTTCTCACTTAAGCCGCTCAGAACAACCTATATAATAATACATAGACATTATTGGTTTCATTTTTTCTGAAAAACTATCTAAGTTTATTTGAGTAAATCTCTTTCTAGTTTGGCTCTTTTTTCTTTTAAATACTTCTATCAATATGAGTGGCAGATAAACACTCAAGATGGCATCATTTTCTTAAAGCAGGAAGTTTATCTATTGGCTGATAGAAGGCGCTTATATCACCTATTTTAAAAAAAATGAAAGTAAAAACCTTTTTTGGATTTTTTTCTTTCCACAACTAATTTTAAACAAAAAAGCTACAATTAATTGCATCGTTACATTTTCGAATATCCTTGTTTTATGCCTGGACTCACGGTGTCAAGTTAGCACTACATACCACCCTTTTAAAAAAAAAATCAAAGTAAACAAAGTTTTTGGATTTTTTTTCTTTCCACAACTAATTTACAACAAAAAAGCTACAGTTAACTGCATACTCAGTTTTTTAAATTTCGAAAAATGTAGTGCTAACTTCACAGTCGTGAAGATTTGTCTTGCTTAAAAGGTTTGTAGGTTTTGGTGTTTTGTTTAAAAAGTTATTAGTTAAATTATTCTAAAAAAATTTAAAATAACCAACAATATTTTGCATATGATGAAATAGTTTGATTTCAAAAACTATTTTTGTTAACGAAATTTTTAGTTGAAGACCAATTTTTACCAATTTTAATAACATTTGCGTACTATTTTTTGTAGATTTTAATTTTTTATGAAAAAATAGACTCTTGGAAATTAATGAATGTCGAAAACAATATTTTCTGTGAGATAAAATAAGTTTGAGGCCAATATTTGTAATTTTTAAAAAGATATTTGAGTCGAAAATCAATTTCTACGAACTTTTATTAATTTTTGTTTAGGTTTTAATTTTTGTAAAAAAAAAGCAATTCGATTTTTCTCAAAATATTACTGAATGTTGAGAACAATATTTTTAAAAAGATAAAGGTAGTTTAAAGCCAATATCTCAAAGTTTTGAAAAGATATTTGAGTCGAAAATCAATTTTTACCAACTTGGAGTAATGTTTTTTTTAGGTTTTTATTTTTTATAAAAAAAAACTGAATATTAGATTTTTCCGAATTTTCTTTAAGTGTTAAAAACGGTATTTTTCGTTGTATACAATTGTTTTGGAGATAAAATAATTTTTTGTTGGTAAAATTTTAGAGGTGACAAATATTTTGTTTTCAGGTTTTTTGATTTATAAAAAAAAAAGATAATTGGATTTTTTTTTCCTAAAATAAATTTTTTGGTATCGCGTTACAATATATAATATAGCATTCAATTTAAGTCTCTAGAGTTATTGGTTCGTGAGATATTTTGGGTTAACCAACATTTTCATCTTTTTTTTAAAATAGCTATGGTAAAAAAACCACCCACGCAATTTTTTTAGAGGCCTTTCTGCATCTTTCTGCATTTTTATCTGTATAACAAAATTTATTTGAAGTCGATATCTCTACTGGGTCTTGAGCAAAACTTCGCGAACGTACGAACGTACAAAAGTACGTACAGACGCACGCGTCATCTTTTATTTCGACAAATGGGAAGTTAATAACATTCTCAGGTGGCAATCGATCATAAGATTCCTTTATTTTTTGTACTTAATTGAAAAACTTTTCTATTGTTACTGAAGATCGAACCTCAGCCTGGTAGTTAAGGGAGCCTGATGAATACCATTCTTGAAATAATTTCTGTTCATATAGTCTTAAATGTTTCAAGTAATTTTTTTTAAACTATTTTTGTTTGCAAAGTATTACGCCATTAAAAATATAATTGTTTTTTGTTTTGATTTTTTAAAAAATATTACATTTTTTTTTGAAACTCGATATCTTGAACATGGGTCTTCAGGTTAGGTTAGGTTAAAGTGGCTGTGGATACAAAAACCACACCCTTAGGCCAGAAGAAAAGGCCCATTGTGATACCACATGAATCTAAATAATTACTTCTTACTAGTCGAACCATTTTGAGCTTTTTAAAGCGAAGAAGATATTTGATATCCTTTTTAGCTAGTTCACTGGGATTATCAAAAGAGTATTCTCCCAGATGAAGTTTGCGTCTTAGTGAAAGAGCAGGGCAGGTGCAGAGGCGCTAGAGATTGTTTCTTCTTCTTCCTCGTCCATACAGCTCCTGCAGAAGTCATTTGAGGCTATACCAAGTCGTATTGCGTGTCTGCCTATAAGACAGTGTCCCGTAAGGACACCTATTAGGGAACTAATATGAAGTCTGCTTTGAGATAACAAGTCTTTAGAGCGCTTTAGGTCCAATGAAGGCCATATTAGTTTTTTGGCTGCGCATGTTGGTAAATTGTACCACCTAGAGTTTGCTATCTTGAAAGCTTTTTCTTTTAGCAGAAGTTTACATGTAGCTATCGGTATACCTATCTTCTCCCTTTCAGGTGAAATAGGTAAGACGGTTCCATTTTTAGCGAGTTCATCGGCTCTACAATTTCCTGCGATGTCTCTGTGGCCCGGCACCCAGCATAGGTGAATGTTAAATTGCTGCGCCATCTCCATAAGAGACCATCGACAATCGAGGGCCGTTAGAGATTTGGTTGAGACGCCCGTCAAGAGACTTGATAGCAGCCTGACTGTCAGAGAAGATGCGTATATCAGAAGTTGATATCAAGTTTTCTCTTAGCCAGGAGAGAACCTCCTTGATCGCTAAAATTTCCGCTTGGAAGACGCTACAATGATTAGGAAGGCGGAATGAGATGCTTAGATTAAGCTTTTCTGAATAAACTCCATTACCAAAAATAAAAATGGATGCTTTTGTCATCTAGGAGTTTTTTGTCTTCCCATTCATCTCTGGATGGAATGGATGGGTCTTCATATTTGTACGAAATTAAAATTTAAAACCTATATTAATAAGCTCTAAATAACTGCATGCCAAAAATATTTTTAAACTAAAATTGAAGAATTTAATACATACAAAATATTTTAAAAAAATTAAATTTTTTTTTTGAAATTTTACGTGTTTTTTAGGAATCAAATAGCATTAAATTTTTGGAAACAAACGTTTTTTGACGTACATTTTTATATTTTAAAATTCAGGAAATAATTTTAAACAGACTCTTGGAAACATAAGTTAAAATAAGGCATTTTAAAACTCAATCTTTCAGACCATTTACTTACTTACTTAAGGTGGCGCTACAGTCCTATGTAAACTAGGGCCTCCCCAACAAACTTCTCCATCTAGCTCGGTCCCTAGCTAGATGCCTCCAGTTTCACGCTCCAAGTTGGGTGAGGCCACTTTCATCTTGTGCGCGCCTCCTGATCCGCGGTATTCCTCTACTGCGCTGTCCTGTGGGTGTGGATTCGTAGACTTTCCGGGCCGGAGCATTGGTTTCCATGCGCTCTACGTGACCCAGCCATCTTGAGAGAGGTTAATTGTAACTCGGTCGGAAAAGGATTTGCCGATTGTAGCCGTTCGACGTTGTACCTTCTCCCAGCATTTCCCTGTTTTGCCTTGAGTCTGCAAACCCGAAGTGCTACCTTGGCTACAACGAGGTAGTGGTCCGAGTCGATGTTAGCTCCTCGGAAAGTTTGGACATCCATGATGTTGTAAGCATGTCTGGCGTCGATCGCAATATGGTCAATCTGCTTGACGGTTGAGGTGTGGAGAACGCGTACTGGCTACCATGACGTTTCGCCCCGCAGCAAAATCTATGAGCCTGAATCCGTTATCGGAAGTGTTGTCGTGCAGGCTGTTTTTCCCGATTATTCCACCCAAGATGTCTTCCCTTCCTAGCTTGGCATTAAAATCGCTCCGGACAATTTTAATATCTAGGGCATTGCTCATATGTTCTGTCTAAGAGCTCGAAGAAACATATCTTTGGCGTTGTCATCCTTCCCTTCTGTGGGGGCATATCCGAAGTTCGTTGTGTTGCGTTATAAATGAACGCAACAAGTTCTTTTTACTTTAATTTAATATTAATTTTAATTTTAATAAGGACGATGCATTTTGCATCCACTTCGGTTTGTTTATTTTATTCGATTTGACAAATGTCACAATTCCTTCTACACGAGGATGAGAGAGAGCGGGACGGCCATAGTCCTTCTGATCATGGTTCTCTCTGTCATTTTCGTGAGGAAAAATAATACCAAGTTTAGTTTCAGATTCCGATAGAAGGATGGTTTCCATGGAAGTGAAACCAAACCAGATGGACGGTCTGGTCGATACGTAAAGTTTCATGAGAAGTCACTCCAAAGGGAGAATGGCCTACGGCCCAACTTAAAGTTTTGTGAAAATTGTAAATTTATATTTTTTGGTTAAAATTCATTTTGTACATATTTAATTTCTTTTGTTTACATTGCTAATTTTGTTTGTTTAACGTTTATACTATTGAATTATTAATTATTTGTAAAACTCTAAACAAATTGTATGGACTGATGGACGGTTAAGTTTCGGGTAACTTAGTTCGGGGTTTAGTTAACAGATCCAAAATTGTTACTAGTTTGTTTTTTCTTTCCTTTCGCGCGATTGTTTTAAAGTTAAAGTAAAAGTTAAGTTAAAGATTTTTCTCAATCTTAAATTTCTTAGTCTTTGTTCGATATCAAGTAGTCAGTGGGGGTGGCTGAATGCAGCTCCTGGAATCGACGTGACCTGGAAGTGAATCCAGCGGGCGGCGAATTCCAGGATGACTGGCATTTAGCTGTGAGAAAAGAGCGAGTAAGCGGGATCGCGAGAATTTCATCACAAGTTGAGATCAACAAGCCGATCTCCGATTGGCTGTTTATGATGTGATTGAAATCCGCCACTCCATATTGGCTGAAAGCTAAAATTGGTGGGAGATGAAAAGAAGAGATAGGACAGATCTTGGAATCTGGCCGTCAATTCTTACCAAACATTGAAAGTGATCAGACAGAAAGTTTTTTTTGATTTCGAAACAAAGATCGAGTGAAAT
Source organism: Eupeodes latifasciatus (assembly GCA_920104205.1). Classification (NCBI taxonomy): domain Eukaryota; kingdom Metazoa; phylum Arthropoda; class Insecta; order Diptera; family Syrphidae; genus Eupeodes; species Eupeodes latifasciatus. Next base: position 41,880,516 of record OV049924.1, read on the forward strand.
AAAAAGATTGAGAAAAATCAGAAAAGGTTAATAGTGTCGTGAAACAAAATAAGGAAGAGAAACTAAATTAGAAAAAAAAAGAAAAGGAAAAAAAGGAGCAAGTTGGGGATCATAGTGGAGAAATTTGCAAAGATAAGTAGAAATTTTGTTTTGGTGTTAGCTCGTTTTATTTTTGTAATTCTTTTGTTGGAATCCCAAAATTTTACTTGTGGGAATTAAGACCTTAACGGTCCATTGTCCATACAATTTTTTTTTTATCTAATTTCGAAAAGATCCGGAGTTTTAGTCCTACTAGTGTAAGGTTTCTCCGGCATATTAAAATAAATATAATTGTCAGAAAAAGTATCCATTTGTTTCTTTTCTTTTTATAGTGGTTGTATTTTCTTTCGTTGGTGTTTTTATTTTCGGTGTTTTCAGAAAAAGGTTTGCAATTTCCTTGTTTCTTTTTTTTCATTTCAGGAAAAAAATTGCTGGCGCCCTCTTTCTTACGAAACGTAAGAACGCCCCTGTGGCAATTTTAATTAAAACAATATTTTTGATATCAAGTGATATCAAATCAATCAGCACGCAACTTAAATTAATCGACTCGTTGATTAAATTTATAATCGCTGAACCCACCCCATTCTGAGCTCGTCGTGGTGGCAGCACTTTATTTGCTGCCTGTTGCAATTTGCCTCTCGCTGCTTCGCCGCTGTCATTTGACAGATCGGCACATTTACTCATTTCATTTCCGATATCGCGATTGAATTTGATTTAGATAGTTGTTTTGTTTTCTTTTTGTTTGTTTTAATTTCATTTTGATTTCTTTTTTTTTTTCTAAATTGATAAACATAAAAATTAATTACGGGCAAATAAAATTGCAACAGTTGTCCTTAATTCGTTAGCGTAGGTTGTCCACAGTAAATCCGTCCGTATCCGAGGCTTGTTGGTGCTTCGCAACTATGATCATTTGATATCTGTTTATATTTAAAAAAAAAAAAATTCCACGTTTTTTCAGTTATTGTGGCGCTATAAGAAAATTTATAAAGTTTTTTCGTTTACATTTATTCTTAAATTTTGAAAAAAAAAAATTCAGTACAAAATGCACTTCAAAATAAAGATTGTTCAAAAACGTTTAGTTGATTGCTCGTTCGATATTATTTTCTTTTGATATATCGGTATTTTAAGCAAATATTACAGAAGTTTTGAGTGTATTCGTTGAAAAAGTAAGACTTTTCAAAATAGAGGAATTCTCAATTTTTAAATTTAAATTAATTTTTATTTGTTTTTTTTTTTTATAAAATTAAAGACAAAATAAATAAAGACAATTTCCATTTCTTAACAAACATTTGGTTATTTACTTCCTTATTATGCGTTATGCCTAAACTGTTTAAAATTATAAAAAATATATGATGGCTGCTTTAAAAATCAATATTTGTTGGCTAATAGATCTTTTAAGGCAATATGTAAGCTAAAGAAGGCAGCATTCTTCGAAGCTGAATCCAAGAGATTAGCGTCTTGTAAAAGTGGAAAGGAGTTTTGGAACCTGGCAAAGCAGCTGAACGGAAAAAAGTTTTCAATCCATTTTAGTATAGGTTCTGATCAGCTGGCAGATCACTTTCAGAGTTTGTTGAATCCAACTTGTCTTTCAATACGCTACTCCAGGTTTTAAAAATGAAACTCTTGATGCTGCAATAAGACACCAAGAAGTGATTTCAGCAGTAATGGAACTTGGAAAAAATGTTAATCAACGTTATCAAAATAAAAAACAATCTAATCTAAATCTAATCTTTAAAAAAATATTAAGTTAGTTTACCGAAACGTTTAGTTATGGTTACTTCAATTTTTAATTTGTAAAATATGTAATTGCTAATATGAAGATTTGTTCATTTCTTCATGTAGACTTTGTAAAATGCTCTTTATACTTCACAATTTGGATCCTTCAGTAAAAACAATTCCTATATATTAAGTACCTAAGCTTTCAGATCTTTCAACGGTATCACTTTATTAAATAACATCCAGTCGTGCGTACTTAATCCATAATAATTCACATTTTGAAGTTTATTTGTTAATTTTGTATTTATTTTTGTTTGCCTTTTATTTTATTTTCCCTCATCAATCCATCAATATATTTGAAACTTTGATAAGCAATAGGCAAGGCATCAACAAAGAACTTAATTAATTAACCTGCCAATTGTATGACAATTTTCCAATGTGAATCCTTCGCTACACCTTACCTTACCTACGGTATACGTTCGTTCGCTCATTCGCTCGTTCGTTCATTCGTCGGTCGGTCGTCTGAGCTGAAGTATCAGTTAATTGGATTGCACTTAAATTCATCCTGATTTTATTTGTTCGAATTGAAGCAAACAAACCAGAACAAACAATGTTAAATTCAACCATTTCATCATGTTGTATACATTCGTGTTGATTGTGGGAACGGGGAAGGACCCTTCCACCCCCATCCCTTAAAGGATAAAGGGCGGTAAAAGGGTGCGGGTTATTGACTATTTGTGCACACTATCTGTAGATGTATTTATATCTACTTTTACATATATATTTGTGATGTCATGCAAAAATGTTTCGATGCAAACGAAAAACATTTTATACATATTGTAGTCTCCTCTTCAGTTTGTTGTTGTTGTTGTTGATAGACAATGTCCATACACAAGTTGAAAGTTCTTCCTTATATAGTCCTATGTAGATATGCGCCTACTGTTTATTTGATGCAGCAATGAAATGTTGTTTTAATCATTCGTTTCGTTTCGATTCGTTTCGATTCGTATAATAACGTTCGTTGGCTTCAATTTGTATTCGATAAGAGCCAATCGTTTAGCCCTTCGTTTAAATATTGCCAGAGCAACTTAATCGCGTCAATGGAATTGTGATGTAATTGAAAACTCTATAGATGCAGTTATTTTTCTCTTTTTTTTTTAATAAAGTAAATGGCAATTGAAAAATATAGCAGCTATCTTTTATATATACAAACTTATACGAACTATTATAGTATTATACCTACCTATCTAAATACCTACCTACCGACGATGCTATGAGCCCTCCTGAGTCCTGTCGATGGACAGAATGCAGGAGACAGATTGAAGTGTGCTTGAAAATGGTCTAAAAATTGAATGAAAAGGGCAGTTCTGAAATTAGATTGGCTCCGAAATCAGTGTTGCCAATTCATAACGAATTTGCGTTGTTGGTGCTTTTTAAAAAAAGTAAGCTAAAAGTTTTTCCCATACGATCTTCAGAAATCCTAAAAATTGGTCTTCTTACCATAGTTTACAGTTTGACAAATTGTCTCAATTTACTTTTTTTACAATAAGTACACAGTCAAAGCGATTTTTGTCTAGAAACTGTGTGAGCATGAGAAAGGGGTGAGAAGGTTTCAAAGGAGGTGAACATTGGTTTTTAATTCCTAAATATTACAATGACTATTAACAACAGAGTGTGGTAAATCGTTTCACATTCACGGAGTGCGGCTAAAGAACGAATCTCTGAAGTTGGCATTACAAAGGAAATTGGGCTTGAGGGCATTTGGATAAATGCAACTGGCTATTTCTCTATGTTATAATCTGTTTAAATATCGGTAAAAAATGGTGAGACAAGAAACTTTACGGCAATTTTCAAGCGACGCGACGTGAATGATTCAAAGCTGGTATAATCAATAACACTATTCGACAAGTTTTACTTAATGGCATTAAAATTGGACTTTTGTAATGGGTTTTGGTATCCTTAATTCAGGTCAGGTTTTTGATAATACCACTATTTAAAATTCGAAAACACATATATAATGCTTTTTGAGGATGTCTAAATTTATTAAGTAGCTTTTTTTCAATAAAATCCGTGACGGTTTTAAAAATCTTTAATTTTTGTCTTCAACATTCAGTTCAAATATTTGTATTATTTCATATAATATTCGAAAAAAAATTCAAAAGCTGTTAGATGCTTAACCATTTATGCTCAAATGGTTTTCAACATCTGTTGTCTAAACAGTTCTATTAAATCAAGCTTTTGAACTATAATTACCCGTGTTTTGTTGGAAAATCTATCCATAGTATTGTAGGATTTTACACGAAAAACAAAAACAATATTCATAGTATGAATAAAACCGATAAAAGTTAGAGTAGATTCTTACTATGGATGGGTTTTTGACATTTATACGAGTCTCGAATGGATCTTATGTAATTTCGTTCTCAAATGTTGGTACGATTGATATTGCATTTGTATCTCGATGGCTGTGTTCGTTGAGTAGTTGTGCATTTGGAATCATGTGTGTTTTCCATTGGGGAAAAAAGCAATCTATTACTGTTGATATTATTTAGTTTTGTTAGTGACAATGGACTAACTGGGCTTATTTTGCAAGAGAAAACAATAGACAAGATAATTAGGTTTTGCTATGTTTCCACCAAAAGTTTATCTCAGTTTAGATTAGATAAATCTTTTTGGTGTTTCCACCGCACAAGAAGATTTAAAAATGATTAAGTTTGACAGCACTTTCTAAAATGCAAATGGTGTTTCGATGTTTCTTATGAAGTGCAATTGAGATATGTAGTTTGATTCGTGTTAAGTAATGAAGAACTGAATAGTTCAGTTCAATTCCTCCATACAGGTTTTTTTTCTCCGACTCCGATCTTCGACGGGAATCGAGTCAAATTAATCTCATTTCAACTCTATTCAGGTATATAAAGAATTGAGGCGATCTTCAACACCACATGTTAATGTATTAGTCTACGAACAAACCCTCCTCCTTGAAGCAATTGTTAAATGAATGTTTTTTTTTATAGAATCTCAATTTCCAGATATTTTCTTACCATTTCTTCTTGAAAATTATCCATTTTATTAGTTTTAGTAGTTTTTTTTTGCTAAGTTAATTTTAATATTTGATTTTCACAAATATTTCTTCTATTTGTGTGTTTTTTTATTATTATTCTGAGAGATCTTCTTGCAGTTGTACCAATTTTTAAATACAAAAATGTGGCTACTGCGGATCGTTTTGTTGGCAATTTCTCACTGTACTATATATGGAATACCAAAAAAACGCACTTATTAAAACAATATAAAAGTAATGTTGAAAATGGGTGTTTTTAAAACTTGAGCAAATAGTTTAAATTAAAGTTTGGAATCGAAATCAGCAAAAAAAATAATTCCAAAACTATTAATGTATCAAATTCAAGTAATTTTGTCGACCAGTGTAATCCATTTGAATTCTCTACTTTCAATACTGTCTAAGATACTTAACAAAGTTGCATTAGAACAAGCCCAGAGATGAGATTTATACTCAAGCGTTGGATGTTACATAAGTCTTATACAGGGTGCGGCAGAGCCAACTGACGAGTTTTGATGGGCTATAAATAACGAACAGTAAAACTTAGAGAAAACATTTTTAACTTCCCATAGGAAGTTATTGTAATGGGTCCGATTTGTCAAATTAAAAATTTTGAAATTTCTCGACGTTTCAAGGTCCCTAGAGTCGAAATAAAAGATTTTTAGAAAGATGTCTGTGCGTGCGTGTGTACGTACGTTTGTACGTCCGTATGTCCGTATGTCCGTATGTCCGTATGTCCGCGAGCGACGTTTTTTTCGTCGTCCATAGCTCAAGAACCAGAAGAGATATCGACTTCAAATAAATTTTGTTATACAGATAATAAAGCAGAAAGATGCAGAAAGGGCTCTCAAGAAAATTGCGTAGGTGTTTTTTTCACCACAGCAGTTTAAAAAAAAGGTGAAAATTTTGGTTAAACCTAAATATCTCATGAACCAATGACGTTAGAGACTTGAATTAAATTTTATATTATATATTGTAACGTGATACAAAACAGTTATATTTTTGGAAAAAAATCCAATTAACGGTTTTTTTATAAATCAAAAAAACTGGAAAAAAATTTGTCACTTCGAAAATTTTGCGACTAAAATATGATTTCATCTCCAAAACAATTTTGTGGAACGAAGAATAATGTTATTGACATCTGATAACATTTTGAGAAAAATCGAATTGACAGTTTTTTTACAAAAAATAAAAACCTAAAAAAAATTAATAAAAGTTGGTAAAAATTGATTTTCGACTCAATTATCTTTTCAAAAACTTGAGATTATGGCTTCAAACTTATTTCATCTTATAAGAAATATTGTTTTCATCATTCTGAAAAATGTTGAGAAAAATCAAATCGACAGTTTTTTTTTACTAAAAAGAAAAAACTAAAAAAAAAATTAATAAAAGTTGGTAAAAATTGATTTTCGACTCAAATATCTTTTCAAAACTTTGAGATATTGGCTTTAAACTACTTTTATCTTTCAAAAAATATTGTTGTCAACATTCAGTCAAATTTAAAAAAAAAAAACTTATTGACAGGTTTTTTACAAAAAATTAAAAACCGAAAAAAAAATTAACAAAAGTTGGTAAAAATTGAATTTTGACTCAAATATCTTTTCAAAAATTTTGAGATTATGGCTTCAAACTTATTTCATCTTATAAGAAATATTGTTTTCAACATTCTGAAAAATGTTGAGAAAAACCGAATTAACAGTTTTTTTACTAAAAAGAAAAACCTAAAAAAAAACAATACTAAAACTAGGTAAAAATTTACTTTCGACTTAAATAGCTTTTCAAAAGGTTAAAATATTAGCTTCAAACTTATTTTATTTCACAGAAAATATTGTTTTAGATATTCAGTGGTTTTTTATAAAAATCCAACAGTCCATTTTTTCATAAAAAAATAAAATCTACAAGAAATAGTACGCAAATTTGGTAAAAATTGATACATATAGACAAACTTTTAAGCAAGACAAATCGACAGACGGGATGGGAAGTTATCAGTGTGGGTCGCAACCCAGCCTCTTTTTTTTATTTAAATCAGAATTCAATCCTATTTTTAAAAATTATTTTTTGAAAATTATATCTCGAAGATGGCGGCCGGCAGCATTGATACACTGTTGTAGACGATCTCTGAAACTTTCACATGATTTTCCCCACATTTCGACTGGTATGGCCTCGATTTCCGCGGTGATTTTTGCGGTTGTAGTAGTCAGTAGCATTTAACTCTTAGACAAGCATTAATTTATAGGGATGGAATGATAAATCTTTGTGAAGAATTCTCCTCAAAGAACGGTCTGAGATTCCCAAAGCTACCGCGTGTTCCGGGCTGAGCGTCTTGGTGACTGCTCAATTGACTCTCTAACCAACTGCACAATTTCGGGGGTTCTTACCGTTCTGGGTGCTCCGTGTACAAGTCTACTTAGGGTATTTCCAGTTTCTTCCAAATTCCGTATCCACAATTTGATAGTGTTTGCAGAAGGAACAGATTCAGCGCGTGGAATGCGAAAAACCCTTTGTGTAGTGATCACAGAATGATTATTTTCGTACTATGCACGCACGACGAAACCACGATGTACACCTGTTCAGACCATGATTACGAATAAAAACGGCATTACCGTACAATTCAAAAAATACCACTTATTAAGGCCTACTCTTATCTTATCACAGGCTAATGACCTCATTAAACTCGTCAGTCGGCTCTGTCGCACCCTGTTGATAACAAGCAAATAAGAAAAAATTGAAAAATGGAAAAAAACTACTCAAAATTATTAAAAATTGATTTTAGCATCAAATATTTTTAAAACATAGAAAAATGTTGGATTCAAACTTATTTTATCACATGCAATATTATTTTAAGTGTTTCGTACAGTAGTAGTGTTTTGATAGTATTATATTAGTACTTACACAGAAAACAATTCAAACTTCTTAACACCTTTGAAGTTATTAACTTCCCATAGGAAGTTATTGTAATGGGTCCGATTTGTCAAATTGAACATTTTGACATTTCTTGACGTTTCAAGGTCCCTAGAGTCGAAATAAAAGATTTTTAGAAAGATGTCTGTGCGTGCGTGTGTACGTACGTCCGTACGTCCGTATGTCCGTACGTTCGCGACGTTTTTTTCGTTTTCCATAGCTCAAGAACCAGAAGAGGTATCGACTTCAAATAAATTTTGTTATACAGATAATAAGGCAGAAAGATGCATGAAAAAAATTCAATTAACGGTGTTTTATAAATCAAAAAACTGAAATAAAAAATTTGTCACTTCGAAAATTTTATGACTAAAATATGATTTCATTTCCAAAACAATTTTGTGCAACGAAGAATAATGTTTTTGACATCTAATAAAATTTTGAAAAAAATAGAATTGACAGTTTTCTTACAAAAAATTAAAAACCGAAAAAAAAAATTTAACAAAAGTTGGTAAAAATTGATTTTCGACTTAAATATCTTTTCAAAAATTTAAGATTATGGCTTCTAACTAATTTTAACTTATAAGAAATATTGTTTTTAACATTAAGAAAAATTTTGAGAAAAATCGAAGTGACAGTTTTTTTACAAAAAATAAAAACCTAAACAAAAAAATTAATAAAAGTTGGTAAAAATTGATTTTCGGCTCAAATAGCTTTTCAAAAATTAAAAATATTGGCTTCAAACTTATTTTATTTCACAGAAAATATTGTTTTTTATATTCAGTATTTTTTTTATAAAAATCCAACAGTCCGTTTTTTCATAAAAAAAATAAAATCTACAAAAAATAGAACGCAAATTTGGTAAAAATTGATACATTTAGACAAACTTTTAAGCAAGACAAATCGATAGGCGGGATGGGAAGTTATCAGTGTGGGTCGCATCCCAGCCTCTTTTTTTTTGTTTTTGCAAAAAACTTTAAATTTAAAAGTTTTAGCATCATATTTTGGAAATTGTTGTTTTTACATATTTTTTTTATAATAAAGATGTGTTATTTCTGTTTGAACCAATATTTGCCTTCACCTACACTTTCCTATTATCTTACAATTTAAGTTTATTCTTTAACAAAAATATTATTAAAAACTGATGAAAATACACCAAAGTGGCATCTCTGTACCGAAGTGCATCGTCGTTGTATTTATGCAAAATGAATGCAATTTATGGCTTTCAATTAATATTTTATGTGGTTGCATTTGATCAAGAGCTTTATCGACTTAAATAAATAATAAAAACAAACAATAATTTATAATTCTTTTTATTTCATATTTGTTGATGCATTTAGATAAGTTTTAAAGTTATTTCTCTTGAAATACCAGTGATGGCTCCTACTCAAACCAACTCAACAATTCTTTTTTTTTTCTTAAAAAAAAAAGACCTAAGATTTAAGCAAAGTAAAAAAGTAAAAAACTTTAAATTTCTTTAATAATTTTGATATTGTAAGTGTATGCACAGCATACCCCCAATATTCCACTCTATGCCTCCTTCAGGTCTTCAAAATCAGAAATAGGTGATATAATAGATGCGGGACATAGATATTTATAGGTTCTCATTCAACCAAGAGAAAGATATAGCAAGGTATTATAACCTCTCTCGAAGGGTATAACGTCATGTTGAAAGGGGCCATCACTACCTATACCAATACACGTATGTAGGTACTACATACTTCCCATTATGTGGCATTCACTTAGGTATAATACCTATCAATAAATTCTCTCGACATCTGCCCTTGATAACATCGATATATAGGACTTTTCACACCCCATGGACTCTAACGTATAGCATTGATTACAATGACAAATGTGGATTTTATTTCCGGAGTAATCATAAAATACATTCCCCACTTGTAAGGCGAGATTTATTACGGGAACCCTATCTATCTATTCACATCCATTTAACAAGCTCAAAAAAAGACAACAAAAACAAAAAGAACACAAATAAAAGCCGAGAAAAATGCGACGGAATTTTTATCACATTCCGAACGCTCATCACGATATACCTTTCGGCTTGTTAGATTCTTGTTCGTTTTGTTTCCGTTCTACTTTGGATTTCTGTTTTTCTTTTTTCTTTCCTTTCTTCCTTTTAAATATTATTATTCAAAATACCAATGGTGTGATTTATCATTGGGACAGAAAAGAATAATACCTACGTGTACAAAAATGCAAATATGAGTCCGGAAATAAAGTGAGAACAGAAAAAAGTCCCACCTTCACCGAAAACAACAACAACAACAAAACCCCGGGAAAAAATATAAGATGAAAAATCTAATTTGAAATAAATATTATTCTTATTCGATTTATCTGCATATAAAAGATACTTTTTTTATGAGATAAAATTGTTGATTTTATTCATTTTCAAGGACTCTTTTTTCCTGCCTACCTCCTACCAACTTGTTTTTGTATTTGTTTTAATGTTGGTATGCATTGAATGCTGAGTGGAGTCGACTCGTATATACATATCCCAAAATTTGTGTAGCGGTAAATGGGTGTAATATGTCATAAACGCTATTATTTTTTGATGAGAAGATGTTTTTGGGCCGAGGAATTTTAGACCTTTTTTGTGACCTTCAAAAATACTTCACATAATATTCATTCTTTTCTCATGAAATTGGGAAATATTCATTTATTAATGACGACGTTATTTGTTTACTAATATTTTTTTATCATTATAAATTAAATATTAAAGACATTAAATTTAAAAGCTTAAGGGGAATAATATGTTAAAAAAGGATACCTACTAAAGAGTTTTCTTAAAGCTTTTACTTGTTTTATAAAGCATAGTATTAAAGTGCTAACATTTTGAAAATGTTCACTATACCATCATAAATAATTAGATCATAACTTTTTGCCGATAGTTCATATTTTTTAAGAAAACCATTGATGTTTTTGTATGAGGTTCTACATATTTCGATTATCTGACGAAATCTTATGTCAGCATATGAAGAAAGATGCAGAAAGGACTCTCAAAAAAAATGAGTGGGTGGTTTTTTTAACATAGTGATTTAAAAAAAGGTGAAAATTTTGGTTAACCCTAAATATCTCACGAACTAATAACGCTAGAGAATTAAATTTAATATTAGGCAACGGCCTAGTCATTGATAAAGCTTCGGTTCTCATCGATCACCGAAATCAAGCATCAGTGAGCGTGGTTAGTAGACAGATGGAGGACCGTCTCGAAACCTACCGCGGGCTGTTGTCATGTGTTCTTTCTGTCTGTTGTTCTTTCTCTTCTGTCCTTCTGTCTTGTATTAATTTCTTGTGTTGTTATCACCTTACATAGTCTAGTCGCTCAAGGTGCTGTGTTCTCTACTCTGTACATTTATTTGCTGAGTAGTATGTAATGTAAATTTAATATTATATATTGTAACGTGATACCAAATAAATATATTTTTGGAAAAAATTCCAATTAAAGTTTTTACTTGCGACATATAGGAACTATCTACATACATACTATATGGCAAGTTGTGCATTCGCAAAAAATTTCGAACTCGAGATTTTAATCAAACATGATATTACGATGGTAGAGAAGACGAAAAAAGTGGGTCCCGCGATTCCGTCCGGTCTGTTCTGTCTGTCTGTCCACGCTCCTACAGCCTAAAGTAAACCATTGGGTCGATTGTGTTCAAACATGGAAGTTAAGGTTTTGAGCAGATTCGCGTTAGGCGTTTTTTTTTCAATTTTTTTTAAGATCAAAACTTACAGTGGCCCGCGTACAATATTTTTGGTCAAAAAACGATAATTCGAATTTTCTCAAAAACAAACCGATAGATTTTTTTAAAATTTTCTTTAAAATTTTATTTTTTAACTTGGCTTTTTTTAATGAGAAAAACCTATTTTTGTATTGCTTCGGAAAGGTACCGCTCATAGAACCGTAATTTTTTTTTTTTTTTACACTTCAGAATTTTCAGAAAGTAGTTAGCTTACAGCAAGCGTCACACTACGATCAGAGGCTCATCATAAGTGCATGTGTTAGTTGTTAGTAAGAAAATAATACAATTATATCCTAACACACGCACAAAATACAAAACATAATAATTATTAACATTTAACATGAATTATTACGTAACATCAAAAAAATAAAATAAAGACGTTTACGATAGTGGAGCACTGGTTCTAAGCAATGATTTTAATCCCACCTTATTTATATTTAAATCAATCGATGAACAGTTTAAGTTAATAAAATGCTCATTCGACTTAAAGCTTCATTCTTTCCATAGTTAGTTCTATGGAAGTCAATATGTATAAAATCAAATTTACGCAGGTGATGAGTTCCGCCTTGGTAATTCAAATGTACACAAGATAGCAAATAAGGTGCATCAATTTCACCATTAATGAGTTGATGAAAAAATACTAAGTCATTATTAACACGCCTTTGATGAAGAGATTGCATTTGAAGAAGCAGAATACGATTCTCATAGGGAGGCAGATCATAAGGATCATCCCAAGGAAGACCCTTTAGGGCAAAGCGAATGAAGTTATGTTGAATTGATTCCATACGTTTTCTATGAATTTCGTTATAGGGAGTCCATACCTGCGAAGCATATTCAAGATGAGGACGAACATGGCAATTATACAAAGAAAGAGTAACATAGGGATAAACTCGGTATATTCTATGGCTGAGTAAAAAGAACATTAAAATCTTGATAGGTGTACTAACAGGTCATTGCGCCATTGGCACAATGGCTAATAGAATAGGGGCATTTGCACCCGATTTTTGTAGGAGCTGTCAGGATGAGGAGGAAATGGAAACCATTAAACACCTGCTCTGCGACTGTCCGAACCTCCAAACCAGCCGACTCCGTCATTTCGGAAACAGGTTTGTTGGAGAACTGGATGATCTAGCACAGGTCTCAATGGCAAGCATGAGGAAATTTATAGATAGCACAGGCTGGTTCGTTAACGAGCCAGTCTACGCTAATCGACAGAGTTGAATTGAACTGAGAGCATCGATGCTAAATTTGTACTTTTACAGGGGATCACAATGGACCAATAGGCCCCCGTGTACGCAACAGCTTCTTGCTGTGCACACCCCTTACAACCTAACCTAACCTAACATAGGGATCATTGAACTCCTTTGCCCAGCGTTTTATAAAAACAAGCATAGAACTTGCTTTATTAACAAATAAATTAATGTGATGTGTAAATTCTAAGTTGGAACAGAAATGAACACCTAAATCCTTAAATGTGGAGACGCGACCGAGTTTTTGCTTTGATATAAAAATAAATAAATACACTACCGATTCGTTTTTTAGTATAAGTTATCGTCTGGCATTTAAAATGGTTGAGGGTAAGGCTATTTTTGCCACACCAAAATGTAAAACTATCAATGTCAGCTTGTAAAAGGATGCGATCTTGGGTGGACTTTATTATCTTAAAAATTTTCATGTCATCAGCAAAAATAAGAACATCACTTGAGCGTAGACATGACGATACGTCGTTTATAGATAAGATGAATAGAAAAGGGCCAAGATGGCTTCCCTGGGGAACACCAGATTGAGCAACAAAAGGTTCAGAATGACAATTTCTAAATTTTACCACATAGGTTCTGTTTTCAAGGTATGATTTGAACCAAGCTAAGAAAAATGGTGGAAAACCAAGAGCTTTAAGTTTAAATAAAATAAGTCCGTGGCTAAGTTGGTCAAAAGCCTTGGAAAGGTCAGTGTATATACAGTCAACTTCATAACCTTGTTCTAAAGCGTTTGAACATATGTTTGAAAATGTGAGGAGATTAGTAACGGTTGATCTTTTTTTCACAAAACCATGTTGCTGTTCGCAAATGAGATTTTTACTAAAAAATGCTACCCTTTCACAAACAATTTGTTCAAACAATTTAGGTATGCAAGAAAGCTTTGCAATGGGCCTGTAGTTTTTTATATCCACCTTGTTATTTTGTTTTTTTTAATTTTCTCATCAATTTATGAAGCGATTTCAATAATTTTTTTTTGAACGAGCTCTTATATTGCCTTAACAATATTTGATTATCGATAGTCCAATTTTTTTTTTTTTTGGATTTTTAAAATAAAATAAAATTGAATTTTTTTTCAAAATTCTATATCTCAAAAACGGATCAACATTTCTTTGCGAAATTCAAATGTAAAGCGTATATTTACAATCACTAAACAACTGCGTACCAAAAATATTTTTAGAACAATATTGAAAAATTGTATATACCTATAAAAAATTAATTAAAAAAAAACCGCTCTAACGATTTTCAAAAAAAAAAAATTGAAAAATCAAGGGTTTTTTGATTTATAAAATAACATTTAAATTTTTGAAGACCAACTTATTTTTTAAGTAAAATTTTGAATCTTAAAATATTTTTGTTTTAAATTATTTTAACTGTAAATTAATTTCTAAAAGACATGTTTTTGTTAAACAGGCGAATATTATTTTTGCCGAATTCTTTAGATAAACTATTAAATAAAACCCCCTCCCATCGGTGCAGGGAATTAACTTCACGGGAACTACCTTCACATGGGAACTAACTTCACCACTAGTGAGAATTAATTTAACCTTTTTTTGGTGAAGTTATTTCCCACTGAAGGTGGGAGATAATTTCACTTTTTTGTGGGAATGAATTTCACTTTCATGTGTAACTGTTTCCCACGGAAGGTGGGAACTAACTTCACTCTTCAGTACAGTTAAAGTAAATTAACATGTTATTTTATTTTTATTCTCGCATACGCTAATTTAAGAAAATCTTATAAGAATCACCAAATGACAAAACTTGTAGCACTTCAATACCACCAGACCTTGTTTTATGGAGTTTAAATCCTGAGATCCCGCGAAGCGGGTCACCCACAGGTGCTTTTATTCAAAAAAGCTGTTGATATTGGCGCCTGCCTGGCAACTTTGCATACCCTAAGCGGAGCAACGGAGTTGCGTGAGCGGGTGTGACCCCGAAAAAGGGAGTTAAAATCCTGAGAACCCGCGAAGCGGGCCACCCACAGGTGCATTTATTGAAAGAAGTTGTTGATATAGGCGCCTGCCTGGCGACTTTACACACCCTAAGCGGAGCAACGGAGTTGCGTGAGCGGGTGGACCCCGAAAAAGGGAGTTAAAATCCTGAGAACCAGCGAAGCGGTCCACTTGATATAGGCGCCTGCCTGGCGACTTTACATACCCTAAGCGGAGCAACGGAGTTGCGTGAGCGGGTGTGACCCCGAAAAAGGAGTTAAAATCCTGAGAACCCGCGAAGCGGTCCACCCACAGGTGCTTTTATTGCTTAAAACTTACATATTTTTGTTTTGATTTACAATTCAACGCTTGATATTTTTTCAGATATTTCAATCGTAGGTGGGAAGTTGCTTCACATAATTTTCTGATGAAATTATCTCCCGCCTTCAGTGGGAGATAACTTCACAAAAAAAAAGTGAAATTAATTCCTACTAGTGGTGAAGTTAGTTCCCATGTGAAGGTAGTTCCCGTGAAGTTAATTCCCTGCACCCTCCCATCTCACCAGATCAAATCCTGTGCATGAGCCCAAAAGAGCGCATTATTTTGGCAAAATTTTAATTACATTTCTATCTTTTATCCAAAATAATGCATTTGGTACATATTTATGTATTTTTATAACTATAACTATTGTAAATACCAAGAAATGCCGTATATTTATTATTTAATCAACTATCTATTTTAAAGTGTCTATCAAGAAGTATTATCTTGGTGGTGCAGGGAATTAACTTCACGGGAACTACCTTCACATGGGAACTAACTTCACCACTAGTGGGAATTAATTTCACTTTTTTTTTGTGAAGTTATCTCCCACTGAAGGCGGGAGATAATTTCATCAGAAAATTGTGTGAAGTAACTTCCCACCCACGATTGAAATATCTGAAAAAATATCAAGCGTTGAATTGTAAATCAAAACAAAAATATGTAAGTTTTAAGCAATAAAAGCACCTGTGGGTGGACCGCTTCGCGGGTTCTCAGGATTTTAACTCCCATTTTCGGGGTCACACCCGCTCACGCAACTCCGTTGCTCCGCTTAGGGTATGTAAAGTCGCCAGGCAGGCGCCTATATCAACAACTTCTTTCAATAAAAGCACCTGTGGGTGGCCCGCTTCGCGGGTTCTCAGGATTTTAACTACCTTTTTTGGGGTCACACCCGCTCACGCAACTCCATTGCTCCGCTTAGGGTGTGTAAAGTCGCCAGGCAGGCGCCTATATCAGGTGGACCGCTTCGCGGGTTCTCAGGATTTTAACTCCCTTTTTCGGGGTCCACCCGCTCACTTAACTCCGTTGCTCCGTTTAGGGTTTGTAAAGTCGCCAAGCAGGCGCCTATATCAACAACTTCTTTCAATAAAAGCACCTGTGGGTGGGCCGCTTCGCGGGTTCTCAGGATTTTAACTCCCTTCTTCGGGGTCACACCCGCTCACGCAACTCCGTTGCTCCGCTTAGGGTATGCAATGTCGCCAGTCAGGCGCCAATATCAACAGCTTTTTTGAATAAAAGCACCTGTGGGTGGCCCGCTTCGCGGGATCATAACATAACATGTTAATTTACTTTAACTGTACTGAAGAGTGAAGTTAGTTCCCACCTTCCGTGGGAAACAGTTACACATGAAAGTGAAATTCATTCCCACAAAAAAGTAAAATTATCTCCCACCTTCAGTGGGAAATAACTTCACCAAAAAAAGGTTAAATTAATTCTTAGTTCCCATGTGAAGGTAGTTCCCGTGAAGTTAATTCCCTGCACCTATCTTGGTACCTTTGTACATATGATTATTCTTTAAGAATAAGCTTGTTTCACACATATTTTACTTGCCTTCTCCTATATAAAAGAATAAATACTTAGTACAAGTTAAAGAAACGGGCCAGAAAGAGTATATGTATTTTCTATTAGAATCACTTTTTCAACGTATGCACACTATACCTATATAGGTATTACGTACAACCTCTACAACTAGTGTTTACGTGTGACTTCATAACTAAAATCCAAAACGCACAAGAGCCTGACTGTAAACAACACATGAATAGCAATTTCTTGTACTTGTTCGTATGCTTGTTTCTTTATCTATCTATCTGCTTAAAGCTGAGCACGCCAATGAACTATTCTTTATTCGTTTTAGACACCTACCTAACTACACAACCAATAGGCAATCGTTTTACAATTTAAACATACATGTTCTTCCTCTTTCTTATCTTCAGATAATTTATTTTCCATCCTGGTTCTTCTAATGTGAAATTAAAATAAAGCTATCCAAAGGAAAAAGCTGAAACAACTGTTTTCGTTAAGTATGCTTACAAGTATTTTTCATATCCGGGATGAGTTGTCTTAGGATAAGTTGTGTCTTGGGATGAATCGCGCCTTTGTATATACAAAGGAAATACCTGGATACTAGCTTACCGACAAAAAATGGTAATGGTGTGTATTCGATAAGTTCATTCAAATACACAAACCATTTCCCTTAACATAATATTTTTTAGAGTATTTCATATTTTTATTATAATAAAATGTTAAGTTTTTTCAACAAATTATAAATTAATATTCAATAAAATACAATTCGCATTCATTCATTCTCATTCTTTTGACGTCTTATTTGTTAAAATTAGTTCCGTATGAGAGCCGAAAAAGGGAGAAATAATATATGTATATTATGATGATTCGTACGGAGCTTCAAGCCGGTTTCAGAAAAAATTACTCAACTGTTAACCAAATATTTTGTCTCACTTCAATAATAAAAGCATTTCAAGCTAGGAAAAAGAAAGTTTACTCATTTTTCGTCGATTTAAAAGCAGCGTTTGACCTTGTTAACCGAAATGCACTATTATACAAGCTGTCACAAGTAGGCCTTTCGACAAAATTTATCAAAGTCCTGAAAGAAATGTACTCGGGGACGCAAGCAGCCGTATGGGATGGTTCAGCTTACTCTTAGTGGTTTGATACAGACTCAGGAGTTAAACAAGGATGCCTGTTAAGTGCTCTATTATTTTCGCTCTTTATAAATGACATAGTCTCATGTATACCGGGTCGAATTTATATGGCTGACACTAATGTTAATGTGCTTTTGTATGCGGATGACCTAGTTTTACTATCGGAATCACCTGAAAACCTGCAATTGATGGTTAACCGTCTTTCAAATTATTTTGAAATCTGGGGTCTCTCCATAAACACCGAAAAATCGAAAATTATGGTCTTCACACATAGCTTACGAAGTTTAAATAGAAATAAATGGTACTACAAAGGCAACGAGATTGAAGTTACTAAAGAATATAAATACCTGGGAGTAAAAATGAATACGGTTCTAGTTCTAGACTTTAAAAACCACCTTCAAGGAAAAGCTGCTGCTTCCCAGAGCTTGGTCAACATGACGTGGCGAAAAATATTTTACAACCAACACATCACTCTTTCTTCTAAATATAAAGTCTTCGAAACCGTAGTAAAATCAGCACTCTGTTATGCTGCTCAAATTTGGGGAATAGATAAATTTGAAGTGGTTGAAAAATTTCATCGAAATTTTCTGAAATGTTTCACCTACCAAGAAACACCCCAAATTATGCATTATATCTTGAAACAGGGTTGCCTAAGATTTTCACTAATACCCTTAAGTTTCAAGCAGACTACATTCTAAAAATTGCTTCACATTCTGATACTCGTCTAACGAAAAAATTGCTGCTCTACGAACAAAGAAACATCGACTGGTGGATGATGAAATGGCAAAATATTGCCTCTTATTACAACATTAATTTAGACTGGAACTTCAGTAACCTAGACTCCTTAAAAGAACAACTTTACTCCTTAATGCAAATAAATGAAGACTACACTCGTAACGCATTGATTGAAGAAGCACGACAATCTGAAAGCAGAATTATATATTCACAATTAAATTATCACCTCGGCAGTAACAACTACTTTCAGGATAACCTTAGCTACGAAGAAATATCGCTGCTGTTTAAATCGAGATGTGAGCTCATCTACCTTAACGGCAATCCATACAATGGTGTATCCGACCAATTTTGCACGCTGTGCAACATGAAGGCCAAAGGAAACAACTTTCATTTTATATAAGCATAACGCAGCATAACGATAAGCATAAAATTGTTCAAAATTGCTCTTGATCTTATGCCATCTGATAATCACAAGAATGTAATAGCACCAAATTGAATATTCATGACACAATCATGCAAGCCGTTT
Organism: Eupeodes latifasciatus; assembly: GCA_920104205.1. Taxonomy (NCBI): domain Eukaryota; kingdom Metazoa; phylum Arthropoda; class Insecta; order Diptera; family Syrphidae; genus Eupeodes; species Eupeodes latifasciatus. The sequence goes on from OV049924.1 coordinate 41,899,411, forward strand.
CCAATAATGCAGGTGGATTATGTTTCTTGGATGCACCTGGTGGTACAGGCAAAACTTTCGTTGTATCATTGATTTTAGCGACTATTCGATCGGAACAGAAAATTGCATTGGCACCTGCATCTTCGGGAATTGCTGCTACATTATTAGAAGGTGGTCGGACCGCACACTCTGCATTAAAATTGCCATTGAATGTACAGGTGATTGAAACTCCAATTTGCAATATTTCGAGAAATTCTGCTATGGCAAAAGTTCTGCGATTAATGTCAATTATTTTATGGGATGAGTGCAAAATGGCGAATAAAAAATCAATAGAAGCATTTAATCGAACAATGCAAGATTTACGCGGTAATCAACAGCTTTTTGGTAGTGCTCTGATATTGCTGTCAGGGGACTTTCGTCAAAAGCTGCCTGTCATGTCTCGATCAACTCCTGCTGATGAAATAAACGCCTGTTTAAAGTCATCAGTTCTTTGGAAATATGTACGAAAATTGACACTGAACATTAATATGCGTATTCACCTACATAATGATGAAATTGCCCATGAGTTTTCAAAACAATTGTTAGAAATTGGTGATGGCAAAATACCAATCGACAGTACCAACGGATTGCTCACTTTACCGAACAATTTTTGTACAATTGCGCGATCTATAGATGAGTTGATTGAATGTGTTTTTCTGAATATTCTTCAGAATTACAGAAATCATTATTGGTTGAGAGAACCGAAGAAGATTCATATCAATGCCATTAATTTTCAAATTCAAGCGAAACTGCCAGGTGTAGTCACGACACATAAATCAATTGACAGTGTTATGAATCAAGATGAGACAATGAATTATCCAATTGAATTTTTAAATTCATTGGAACCGGCTGGTATATCACCGCATTGCTTGAATCTTAAAATAGGTTCTTTGATTATATTATTGCGAAATATTAATCCAGCAAAACTGTGTAATGACACCACATTGGCAGTGAAAAAGTTATTGCTAAATTTAATTGAACTACAATCTTAACTGGTAAATCAAAAGGAGAAGTGTGTTTGATACCGCGTATCCCTATGATTCCAACTGATATGCCATTTGAATTCAAAAGATTACAATATCCTGTGCGTTTATCATTTGCGATGTCCATAAATAAGGCCCAAGGGCAAACACTTCTAGTTTGTGGTGTCAATTTGGAGGAATAATGTTTTCACATGGCCAACTTTATGTTGCCTGTTCCAGAGTCGATACCCCTGTTTATTTATTCATGCTTAAAATGAAAAAACAAAAAATATTGTTTATCCAACTGTTTTAGACTAACCCATATAGACCCACCATCGTAAGAGTACCCAATTCTTTTTTATTTTTTAGTTTTTACTCTTTGCTGATAAATATAATATAAACAATATATCATTTGGGTCATTTGGACTTTTAAATAGCTAGCAATTTAAAATATTTTTTTGTTTAAATCAATGAACTTTATAATCATTTTTTTTTATTACTATGCCTTATACGTAGCGAAGCACGTACCGGGCCGCTAGTTGTTCTAACAAAATGAATTACTTACTTACCTACTGATGATTCGTCCAGACTAAATTTCTATTCTCGACAAAACAATTTGCCTCCGCTATAAGCGCACTATTTGCTTTTGCAACCGATACATTTTTTGATTAGTATTAAATTTTCTCTAATTTTTTTTTCTTAACTTGGCTTCTTTTAGTTAAAAAAAGTATTTTTGCATTGCTCCGAAAAAGTAGAACCATAATTTTGTTTTTATAATTCTGAGGAACTAATGAACCGATTTCAATATTTGATGATCAAAAGTGTATGTATTTTTTTTTGGATTTTTGAAAAAATATTGAATTTTTTTTTTTAAATCCGATATCTCGAAAAAGGGTCCACATTTTTTACGAAATTCAAAACTAAAACGTATATTAACAATCACTAAACAACTGCATAAAAAAAATATTTTTAAGAAAAAATGGAAAATTTGTATATACATACATATAAAAAAATTAATTTAAATAAAACCGGTCTAACGATTTTCAAACAAAAAAAATGAAAAATGGAGGTTTTTTGACAAATCAAATGGCATTTATATCTTTGAAGACAAACTTATTCTACTTATTTTTCTTATATACATAGGTACTTTTTTAAACAGACTCTTTGCATACAGGAGCAAGTTCGTGGGACACAGTCGTGTATTTTATTGTAATGGGTCCGATTTGACAAATTGAAAATTTTGACATTTCTCGACGTTTCAAGGTCCCTAGAGTCGAAATAAAAGATTTTTAGAAAGATGTCTGTGCGTGCGTGTGTACGTACGTCCGTACGTCCGTACGTTCGCGACGTTTTTTTCGTCGTCCATATCTCAAGAACCAGAAGAGATATCGACTTCAAATAAATTTTGTTATGCATATAATAAGGCAGAAAGATGCAGAAAGGGCTCTCAAGAAAATTGCGTGGGTGGTTTTTTTTACCATAGCAGTTTAAAAAAAAGGTGAAAATTTTGGTTAACCCTAAATATCTCATGAACCAATGACGCTAGAGACTTGAATTAAATTTTGTATTATATATTGTAACGTGATACAAAACAATTATATTTTTGGAAAAAAATTCAATTAACGGTTTTTTTTATAAATCAAAAAAACTGAAAAAAAAAATTTGTCACTTCGAAAATTTTACGACTAAAATATGATTTCAACTCCAAAAAAAGAGGCTGGGATGCGACCCACACTGACAACTTCCCATCCCGTCTATCGATTTGTCTTGCTTAAAAGTTTGTCTAAATGTATCAATTCTTACCAAATTTGCGTTCTATTTTTTGTAGATTTTATTTTTTTTTTATAAAAAAAACGCACTGTTGGATTTTTATAAAAAAAATACTGAATATAAAAAACAATATTTTCTGTAAAATAAAATAAGTTTTAAGCCAATATTTTTAATTTTTGAAAAGATATTTAAGTCGAAAATCAATTTTTACCAACTTTTGTTAATTTTTTTTTCGGTTTTTAATTTTTTGTAAAAAAACTGTCAATTCTATTTTTTTCAAAATATTACTGAATGTTGAAAACAATATTTTTTGAAAGATAAAAGTAGTTTAAAGCCAATATCTCAAAGTCTTGAAAAGATGTTTGAGTCAAAACTCAATTTTTACCAACTTTTTTTTATTTTTTTTTTAGGTTATTATTTTTTGTAAAAAAACTGTCAATTCGATTTTTCTCAAAATTTTATCAGATGTCAAAAACATTATTCTTCGTTGCACAAAATTGTTTTGGAGATGAAATCATATTTTAGTCGTAAAATTTTCGAAGTGACAAATTTTTTTTTCAGTTTTTTTGATTTATAAAAAAAACCGTTAATTGAATTTTTTTCCAAAAATATAATTGTTTTGTATCACGTTACAATATATAATACAAAATTTAATTCAAGTCTCTAGGGTCATTGGTTCATGAGATATTTAGGGTTAACCAAAATTTTCACCTTTTTTTTAAACTGCTATGGTAAAAAAAACCACCCACGCAATTTTCTTGAGAGCCCTTTCTGCATCTTTCTGCCTTATTATATGCATAACAAAATTTATTTGAAGTCGATATCTCTTCTGGTTCTTGAGATATGGACGACGAAAAAAACGTCGCGAACGTACGGACGTACGGACGTACGGACGTACGGACGTACGTACACACGCACGCACAGACATCTTTCTAAAAATCTTTTATTTTGACTCTAGGGACCTTGAAACGTCGAGAAATGTCAAAATTTTCAATTTGTCAAATCGGACCCATTACAATAACTTCCTATGGGAAGTTAACAATTTTGTGCAACGAAGAATAATGTTTTTGACATCTGATAAAATTTTGAGAAAAATCGAATTGACAGTTTTTTTTACAAAAAACAATAACCTAAACAAAAAATAAAAAAAAGTTGGTAAAAATTGAGTTTTGACTCAAATATCTTTTCAAAACTTTGCGATATTGGCTTTAAACTACTTTTATCTTTCCAAAAATGTTGTTTTCAACATTCAGTAAAATTTTGAAAAAAATAGAATTGACAGTTTTTTTACAAAAAATTAAAAACCGAAAAAAAAATTAACAAAAGTTGGTTAAAATTGATTTTCGACTTAAATATCTTTTCAAAAATTTGAGATTATGGTTTCTAACTAATTTTAACTTATAAGAAATATTGTTTTCAACAGTAGGAAAAACTTTGAGAAAAATCGAATTGACAGTTTTCTTACAAAAAATAATAACCCAAAAAAAAATAAAAAAAAAGTTGGTAAAAATTGAGTTTTGACTCAAATATCTTTTCAAGACTTTGAGATATTGGCTTTAAACTACTTTTATCTTTCAGAAAATATTGTTTTCAACATTCATTAATATTTTGAAAAAATAGAATTGACAGTTTTTTTACAAAAAATTAAAAACCGAAAAAAAAATTTAACAAAAGTTGGTAAAAATTGATTTTCGACTTAAATATCTTTTCAAAAATTTGAGATTATGGCTTCTAACTAATTTTAACTTATAAGAAATATTGTTTTCAACATTAGGACAAATTTTGAGAAAAATCGAATTGACAGTTTTTTTACAAAAAATAAAAACCTAAACAAAAAAATTAATAAAAGTTGGTAAAAATTGATTTTCGACTCAAATAGCTTTTCAAAAATTAAACATATTGCCTTCAAACTTATTTTATTTCACAGAAAATATTGTTTTTTATATTCAGTAATTTTTTCATAAAACTCCAACAGTCCATTTTTTCATAAAAAAAAAATAAAATCTACAAAAAATAGAACGCAAACTTTTAAGCAAGACAAATCGATAGACGGGATGGGAAGTTATCAGTGTGGGTCGCATCCCAGCCTCTTTTTTCTAATAGTTTTGGAGTTGAAAAAATACACACACTTGAACGTACAATAATCGTTAGAATTGAAAAATTTCTAACGACCTTAGAACGTCAGAAAATTTTAAATTTTTAATTCTATGGACCGAGTACAATGCATTCAAATGTTATTTATTAAAATGTAAAATTCAAAAAAACTACGTATACGCCACAGTGTACATTTTTATTTATACATCCTTTCAAGAAAAGCGAATACATAATCTGCGAATAATTCTGTTTGGAATTTAATGCATGAATGTAGTTCTCTAATCAATTCTCATTTGAAATCAAGAAGTTAAGTAAAAAAAGAGATTTTGTTTCTAATTTAAAAAGACTAAGCATAGCAAAATTGCCAGAAAGTCTAATTTCATTTGTTTAAAATTTTGTGAAATCAATTTGTCCAGTGCAATTTTCCTCGAAAATAAAATTATTTGCAAATGAATTGGGAAGCTTTTATGCTGATGCACGTTTGCATCAGCAGATACCGAAATGATTCTGGGAAAACATAACCAATTCGTGTTAAAATTGAAAAAAACGAATTCGAAAAGCAAATATCTGCAGAATTTTTTAACATTTTGTTCTCCATTAAAATCATAAACAAATATTTATATGGGTTAATGGTGTTATTTTTGATATGTTAATGTATATTTGAAAAGGTTTTTTTGTTTTATTTTTCGACACGAACTTTCAATTTTTGAAAGAGATCAGATGAACTTTTGTAAATTAGAATTGATTAAAAAAACTATCGGGTGATTTTTTAAGAGCTTGAGAACTTTAAAAAAAAAAACGCATACAATTTGCAAAATCTCATCGATTGCGATCGCCATTCACCGTAACGTTGCGTCCAACAGCATCTTTGAAAAAATACGGTCCAATGATTCCACCAGCGTACAAACCACACCAAACAGTGCATTTTTCGGGATGCATGGGCAGTTCTTGAAAGGCTTCTGGTTGCTCTTCACTCCAAATGCGGCAATTTTGCTTATTTACGTAGCCATTCAACCAGAAATGAGCCTCATCGCTGAACAAAACTTGTCGATAAAAAAGCGCGAAACACATTTCGAACCGAACACTGATTTTGGTAATAAAATTCAATGATTTGCAAGCGTTGCTCGTTAGTAAGTCTATTCATGATGAAATGTCAAAGCATACTGAGCATCTTTCTCTTTGACACCATGTCTGAAATCCCGCGTGATCTGTCAAATACTAATGCATGAAAATCCTAACCTCAAAAAAATCACCCGTTATTAATAATAATCTGCTTACGACTTTATTTAATACTTTATTTAAGTTTTATTTATTTCTGGTCCCTTTTGCTTTTGATCCGTTTCTAACAAAAAATATATGCATACAGTTCTTTCTATTCTCATTTCTAGCTGCCTTTAAAATTCGTCGAATGCTGGGAGCAGAAAACAGGTAATTTAAAGATCATTGTCCTGTTCCTGAAATTGATTGCTAAATCCAAAAAGTCAGAATTCACATTTGGAGAAACTTAGGGAAGGATTAAAAAAAATATTCAGTCACATGTCTCCTCTCCAGCATCTCTCCAATCGGATCCCTAATGCTCGACTTTAAATTTAATAAGAACTTCAGATCAAAAGTTTAAGTAAATATTAAACAACTTGAAAACGTCAAGAAATCATCTTCTCTGGAAAATATGTACGTTGTACGTTGATGGTTCTTTTGATTTCTTTTTCTTATACGTATATTTTCTATTATTTCTTGCCTTAACTGCATTTTCCCAAGAACAAATCAGAGAACGAAAAAAGCAGAAGAAGAAGAAGAAGAAGAAGTCATACTCAATCCAAATCCATGTGCAGTTATGTATATGGTTTGGTTGGGTTAGGTTTGGTTTGGGATGGATGATGGTAAAAAATCTTTATTCAATTTGAATTTATGCGACTATACGTGTTTATCTTTATGTGCGCACATCCGGGTCCATATACTATATATGTATGTATGTATGTTTGTATATGTTTTTGTATATATATTAAATTCCCTTATATAGACAGAGGAAATCATCAGTTTCCTTAGCTCGTGTTGAGTGGGCTGTCGACTTGAGGCAGAGCGTTGAGCGCTCAGCAGCATCACTAAGGGTGAAATCATTTCTATCTGAACAATTCGATTACTGCAGAAAATGCACATTTTATCCTTGAATTGTATTCTCAAACAATAAGGAATTTTCCTGCATCATCCCTTTTTTCGCTAGACTTCATTTGAAGAAGATGCCATATTCTTCTAAGCTGACTGCTGCTGCTTCTGCTTCTGCTTCTGCTTTTGCTTTAGCTCCTGGTCCTGCTCTAGACTATGGGACGACTATAGCAAAGGACTATATGACTGCAATTCGGATTGGGATTGAGATTTAGGTCTGGGTTCTGGATTGGGTTTTGGGTTCGAGTTTGGGTTCGGGTTTGTAATATGAGAATAAGGATTGCCTAGGAAAAACTGCTCCTTATTATTTCCGCAAGCTTAAAGAATTTGCATTCAATTCTCTGCGAGTTTATTCAAATTTGGAGTTTGGCGTTGCATTAAAACGGAGTTGTTTACTTAACGATGACGATGATGAGATGAGAGATGCGATGGCGTTCCCTAGAAGAATTGACTAAAGACTGCTGCACCCATCCAGAAATGAAGTTGTCCCGCCGCCGCCGCCGCCGCGGCAAAGGAGGCTATAACAGCGTGGCACGCGGTAGAGTTTGGGTTTTTAGCTCTGATGAGGAGATGATGCTCTAGTCAGATGCCGGGTTGCCTTGGTATTTCGAGTATTTGCCATTGTTAGTTCGTTATTATTCGTTAGGAAAAGTCGTGGTGTACTTAACGTACATAATTGATTGGGAAATTTAAATGGCAAGCGGATGCCATTACACCCGCACCGTGGTCTTTGATTCCGTTCACCTTTCTAGGCAATGGCAGGCAAAGTATACTTATGAATCTACGAAAATAAAGTTTTCTTTCGGTAGGATACGCGCAAGGAATTCTGCTTGTTCGTTGTGAACTTCAGCAGAAAAGGTAGGAAAAAGGTAATCGCAGAATGGAATGAATATTTTCCCGGATAAACAAAAAAGTCTACTCTAATAAATTAATCTCTATTGATGAGTTTTTCTTTGTTGTTGTTGTTGTTGAATGTCTTTTCAATTGAGATTCTTCATCTTCTTTTGATAAACTATAAGCTCTAGATGTATAGACAAAGACTACGTAAGAGCTTGTAATGTGATAGGTACTTACATTTTGTGAAAAAATTGCTGAAGATTTATTTCTTGAGCAAATGTTTAAAAGATTCTGAATAGGTTTGCATTTGTTGGGTTATTGAACTATCTTTTTGTAATTCATACCAAGGTAAGAAATAAATTTTGATTGCATGTAAGATTCTGGGGTTGTTTATAATTGATAATAATCAAAAACGATGCTTTTGCTCCACGTAAAGTAATTATGAAACCGATAAGAGATTTTTTAAGTCAATTTGAAGTGACAACTATTTAGGTGTCGTTTTCATAAATTTTTATGTGAGCAACATTGTCGGTTTGGCTTCAAATTCCAAAGAAAAAAGGGGCTGGGATGCGACCCTTACTGATAACTTCCCATCCCGTCATGTCGATTTGTCTTGATTAAAAGTTTGTCTATATGTATCAATTTTTACCAAATTTGCGTACTATTTTTTGTAGGTTTTATTTTTTTATGAAAAAAAGGACTGTTGGATTTTTATAAAAAAAAACTACTGAATATCGAAAACAATATTTTCTGTGAAATAAAATAAGTTTAAAGCCAATATTTTTAATTTTTGAAAAGCTATTTGAGTCGAAAGTAAATTTTTATCAAGTTTTAGTATTGTTTTTTTTTAGGTTTTTATTTTTTGTAAAAAAACAGTCAATTCGATTTTTCTCAAATTTTTTTCTAATGTTGAAAACAATATTCCTTATAAGTTAAAATTAGCTAGAAGCCATTATCTCAATTTTTTGAAAAGATATTTGAGTCGAAAATCAATTTTCCCAACTTTGAGTAATGTTTTTTTTAAGTTTTTTTTTTATAAAAAAAACTGTCAATTAGATTTTTCTCAAAATTTTTTGATTTATAAAAAAAACGTTAATTGGATTTCTTCCAAAAATAAACTTGTTTGGTATCACGTTACAATATATAATATAAAATTTAACTTAAGTCTCTAGCGTCATTGGTTCATGAGATATTTAGGGTTAACCAAAATTTTCACCTTTTTGTTAAACTGCTATGGTAAAAAAAACCAACCACGCAATTATCTGCATCTTTCTATGCATTATTATCTGTATAACAACATTTATTTGAAGTCGCTATCTCTTCTGGCTCTTGAGCTATGGAGGACGAAAAAAACGTCGCGAACGTACAGACGTACTGACGTACGTACACACGCACGCACAGACATCTTTCTAAAAATCTTTTATTTTGACTCTAGGGACCTTGAAACGTCGAGAAATGTCAAAATTTCCAATTTGACAAATCGGACCCATTACAATAACTTCCTATGGGAAGTTAATAAATTGTGTGTAAAAAGGTGCTTATTGAAATAAGAACAAACAAATTTAGTAAATTCAAAATGATTACTTCATTAAGAATATTTAATAACGCGAATAGGAGAAATGAAAACAATATTATAAAATTGTTTGATTGCTTAGAACTTCTTTACGATATAAAGCAAATATACTGGAGCTCCCTGACCCAATGTATTTATGCATGAATTGTCATTATTAAATATAAATTAATTTTTTTAGATTCTTAAAAAAATGTCCGTCTATTCAAAGAAGCTTGCATGATTGTGTTGAAGTTACTCGACTTGCGCCTGGAGTTAGGTCAACACCTTTGCTTCAACAAGCTGCCACCTTGATTATTCTTGGAGGTGGTGCATACCATATCCGCTGCCGAAAGCTAGACCACCTGCAACAAAGGTATTACAAGAGTGAACTTTTGTGCTACGTGCATTTTTTGTTTTCAGAAAATGTTACCAAAATAGTAAACATTATTGCTAAGTCAAAGAGTATCCTTAATATCAATTCAATGATTTGGTTTCATTATGAACAACAATTTTTTTATCATTTTAATTATTAGACCACGTTTTTAAGCCATGTAAAATAAGTCGCATTTTTATTTTCTATATAGAACTTTTGCAAATCTTTGTGTTTGTGTCACTGGTTAAAGATTAAAATTCTTCTTTTTTTGGTTTAAATAAAATTCGATTTCTTAATTGTAATAAAACGTATACTTTATTAACTTATATGTGTAGCTTGAATGTTCGAGAACAAATGAATGACCTATTCTCATATTACCATGGTTAAAAGATGATTTTACCAATAATAAAAACATAGAAAAATTGTTTGACAAGAAGTGTCAATTTAGGCTATTAATTTTGTTGGTTAATTCACAATAATCATTTTGTATAAATCAGAGATAATGATGAATTATAAATAATAAATACTTTTACATTTGTTACAATTTAATTTAATATAATTGAATAAATAAATAATTGGTGTGCCAAACACTTCGAAAGTAGGGTTCGGTAAAAAAGTGTCCAAAAATAGTGTTAAAAATAAATGTTAGAAAGTTTTTGAAAAAGGTTTTTTTATACAAATAAAGTGTACGACTTAAGATCACGAACTTGATCCGGAATCGAAGAAATTTGTTTACAAATATAGTACTTGTATATTAAAATAAAAAAATGTACCTATAAGAAAAGTTTGTTCTCAAATTATCAAATAATAAATTGTCTTTTAAATTAATTTTTGTATACATAATATTTTTTAATTAGTTTTTTAAAATATTTTTGGTATGAAGTTTTGTAGTGCCTATAAATTTACGTTTTTCTGTGGAATTTTGTTAAAAAATTCGAGTTATCGATTTTCGAAAAAGAAATAGTTAAATATTTTTTTTCAAAAATAAAAAAAGGCTGGGATGCGACCCTATCTATATTAGTTAACGAGATTTTTTGTCTAAAACCAATTTTTACGAACTTTTATTATTAACTTCCCATAGGAAGTTATTGTAATCTGTCCGATTTGTCGAATTGAAAACTTTGACATTTCTCGCCGTTTTAAGGTCCCTAGATTCAAAATAAAAGATTTTAATTAATTAAAATTAATTTAATTTAAAAAAAGGTGAAATTTTGGTTAATCCAAAATAAAGGGTGTCCCAAAATTAACGCAAGATTTGAATTTGCCGCCATTTGTGCAGTGAAGTGTTGGCAACCCTGAAAAAAAGCAATTTGACAGCTAACAGTATAGGGTTATTAAAAATGGAGCTTTACACGAGAGAACAACGTGTCTTCATTATTAAAGAATATTTCAAAAATAGTGAAAGCTTGGCGGCTGCAGTTCGAAAATTTCATACAAAATATGGTCGGAATAGTGTTTTAACTTCGTCAAGTGTGAAGAGATTAATTGAAAAATTCATGGAGACTGGATCCGTTGGAGACGCCAAACACACTGGTCGTCCAAAAACAAGCCATTCAAATGTGAATGTCGAAGCAGTGCGTGAGAGTGTTGCTGACAATCCAGGAACCTCAATTCGACGTCGTGGACAAGAATTGCAAATTTCAAGAACCTCTCTACAGCGTATACTCACCAAAGATCTGTGTCTTCATGCTTACAAAATTCATAACACAACAATTGAAGCCTAATGACCATGGACAGAGAAGAGGCTCCCGGAAATTACGCCAGAATTTTTTTTGGAAAAAACGCCAGAAAATTCTTCATTCAAAATTCTGGCTTTTTTTTCCTAGGAAAAAATCCCAAATTTTTCTGGCAAAATTTCGGAATTTCAGGCATTTTTTCCTAAAAATTTTCAAGTGTTTTTTCCATTTAAAGAAATGGAAAAAAGGCAAAAAAAAAAATATTTGGAAAAAAAGCCAGAAATAAAATTTCTGGCGTTTTTTCCTAAACATGAAAAGGAAAAACTGTATTTTGTATAAATTGTTGTAATAAATAAACAGTTTTACTACACATTCTTTGTCTCTATCATCTATTGTAAGAATTATTGTTTAGTTGCTTTCGCGAATTCATCATTGACACTTGACGTTGTGAAAAAAAAAAACATGCAAAGTTATGAGTACGAAATTGTGTGCGGAAAGCAAAAAAGCAGTAAACTTTTATATATTCTCGAACAGAAACAATTATATAAAAAAAATATTGTTATAAGAACAATGTGGTGTATATTTGTTATGTTAATAATTGTAAGGCAAAAATGATGCTGTGTGATGGTAAGGATATAAGGACGACGACGTCAGCTGTTAAAGCATATAATGGAGTCCTCGGTAGATTGATACAACATAAGGGAAACTTTTTTAAATTCGTTAAAATTCTTCGAGAGGAGGAGTTTTTTAAAAGTCGCGACTTTTTTAATATGGTAGAGACTGGTGGTGCAACAGGCTCTATTAAGAAAAAAAAAATACAAAGATAAGAGCGCGAAAATTAAAGAAGCAAGCCAACTTTTGGCAGACAAAAAGATAACACCAATCATGTTTCTCAACAGGATGGTGTACGAAAAAAACTGTATATGCACAGATATGGAGTCGTTCGATGACGTTTTCGAAGGTTTTTGTTTTCTAATTAATAATCGTATTTTTAAAATAATTTCTATGCACTTTTCTAGATTCTAATGATGTTGACACTAACGTTTACTCTGACGAGGAAGAAGAAGCGGAGGAACATCCTGAAGACGTAAAAGAAGCGGATGTAATATTATGTATTATATGTCAAGTCCTTCCACCAAACGTTGTGTTGTTGCCAAGCAGACATATGAAAATATGCTCGGAGTGCAACTTAAAGTTGCAAGCTCAAGCAGTTGCAGATTCAAACGAAAATTACAAATGTCCATGCTGCCGGGAAATCGTAGCAGACACTTTGCAAGTTTACATTTAGTAAAAATATTTTGTTCTTTTCTATTTTGTTAAATAAATGGTTACAAATAAAAAAAAATTATTGAAAACTTTAGTAATTTTTTGCGTGGCAGCCACGCCGTAACCGCGCCGGCCCGCGCCGCGTCCGCAACGCTATGGCCACGCGCGCCGGGCCGCGCCCGCGACCGCGCCGGCTAGCCGCGCTGCGCCGCGTCCGCAACGCCATGGCCGCGCCGCGACCGCGACTGCCCCCCCCCCGCGGGTGCATGTCAGGGGCTGTTTTTTCCTGTTGTGATAAAATGTCTACAATATTGACCAAGTAGCGACTTTTAAAATGCAAAACATTTTCTGGCTTTTTTTCCAAATTGATATTAGGAAATTAGGCCAGAATATATCAATTGGTTTTCTGGCCTAATTTCCATTTTGGTTTCTGTTTTTTTTTTCCATTTCTGTCTGGCACAATTTCCAATGTTTCTGGCTTATTTTCCACAAAAAATTCTGCTTCTTTTTCCAATTTGAAGCAGAAAACATTTTCTGGCGTTTTTTCCAAAAAAAAATTCTGGCGTAATTTCCGGGAGCCAGAGAAGAGAGTTCGTTGAATGGATTATTGAACATCAACAAATGGACGGTGCCACATGTCATACAGCCCGTGAAACAATTCAATTACTGCATGAGACATTTCCAGGTCGTGTACTCTCTCGTTTCGGTGATCAAAATTGGCCTCCTAGATCGTGTGATTTAACACCATTAGACTTCTTTTTATGGGGTTATTTGAAATCACAAGTCTATGTCAACAAGCCCACAACCACCCGTGCATTAAAGGAGGAGATTCAACGCTGCATCAACGAAATTCAGCCACATTTATGCAGAATGGTCATGGAAGATTTCAACAAAACAGTGCGCATGTGCATGCAAAGCCGTGGAGGCCATTTGTCCGATGTGTTATTCCATACATAACCCTATCCTATGCACTTTACGAGTCAATAAAAATATAACTATCAAAAGACTAAAAACGGCGTTTTCTATTTAATTCAAATCTTCGTTAATTTTGGGACACCCTTTATCTCGAACCAATAACCAATAACGATAGAGGCTTGAAATGAATTGTATATACACTGCCGGTCATAAGGTTAGAAGCAGGAATTTTCGGGAAGTAAAATTGATATTTCTCCCGTTACATGATGGATTAGAAAAAAACAACTATGGTAAATGAGGGACTATTTTGTTAACAACAAAATATAAAATTTGGGTAAAGGAGAGATTTAGCTTACGGAACTTTCATGGCAAATTGTTAATTGAGTCAAGAATATGCGAAAATAAATCGGGTCATTAGATTAGAAGCAGTGAATAAATCAACGGCAGTGTATATTGTAATAACGTGATACCTACCAAAACTAGTATATTTTTGGAAAAGAAATCCAATTAACGGTTTATTTTTATAAATAAAAAAAAACTGAAAAAAAATATTTGTCACCTCGAATATTTTATGAACAAAATATGATTTTTTCTCCAAAATAATTTTGTGCAATAAAGAATAACGTTCTTGACAGTTTTCTTACAAAAAATTAAAACCTAAAAAAGACATTACTAAAAGTTGGTAAAAATTGCTTTTCGACTCAAATTTCTTTTCAAAATTTAAAATTATTAGCTTATAAATCATTTTAACTCACAGAAAATATTGTTTTCGATATTCAGTAAATTGTTTATACAAATCCAACAGTCAGTTTTTTCATTAAAAAAATAAAATAAGTTTGATTTTAATACCTTTTATTTAATCCCAATTTCTAGTCGAAAACGAATTTTTACCAATATTTAATTAGCATTTTTTGTTTCTTATACAAAAATACCAATTGAGTTTTTCTAAGAAAATTACAACATTTAGCGAAGAATCAATTAATTTTGAAGTTAGAACCTTCTTCATATTCTCGAAAAATACAAATCAAACAACAACAGTTTTTAAGAATTTATGTAGTTTTTTTAGGTTTTTATTTTTTATAAAAAAAACTTACAATTGTGTTTTTTTTTAAATTTTACTAAATGTTTAAATTATTTTATTATTAAAATGTAAGACACTATCTTAAACTATAACTAATTTAATTTAATTTTTTTTAAAAACAATATCACTTCGACGTCACTAAAAATTTTGCCAGATGTTAAAAATGCTATACTTTGATGCATACAATTATCTTAGACGAACATTTCTTTAATTTTTTTTTTATATTTTTTAGAATTAACACAAATTTGGTATAACTTCACAATGTATAATAAATTATGGTTAAATTTTAAGGACCGACTTGATTTTGAATTAAAATACAAATCATTAAGAATATGATTTATGATGACATTGGTATGGTTCAATTATGTATTACGATATCGAACACCATTCACAGCAACTCTTGGTGGGTGACCATTCTGACCATTGAGAACGCTTTAGTTCTTGGGTCAAATGTAAATGGTAGTCTTTATGCACAATGTTCATCAAAGACGAGCTTGAAAGGTGCAATTGTTGAGCACTACGACAAGTTGAGGTGGACGACTTTTCAGCCACACTATAGCAAACAGCAGCAATATTTTCTACAATACGAGCTGTACAAATGGTAGACATGTGCATTCAAGAGGATACAAGCGTCCACAGGTTTTTTCTCAAAACCCACCTCTGTCTATCAACTCCTACACTCACCTCCCCGTGGTGAACATCGGGTGCCTAGTACCTCAACTGAAGATTGGGTTCTAACCCCAGTGGAAAGTTGTTGGGGGCAGCAAACGAGAGAGGGAGGGAGAGGTGTTTCAACTAAGGCACCTCTCCTTATCCAGACGGCAGCGGACGAATTCTCGAGATGGAATCAACGGTGGCGTCTACAGTTCCAGTAAGGTTGAACTACTTAGTGAACACCTTATAGGGCTTCTACGACTTATTCGGAGCCCAGGCCTATAAGGAGCGGTTTATCCGGCTCCCCGTCCTTGGAGTTATACTAAGGATCTGGCCCTCCACGTTGGGGGTTGTGCCGTCAGGGTGACTTCCTGACCACGTACAAATCTTCTAGTTGCGAAGCACCAACAAGCCTCGGATACGGACGGATTCACTGTTGACAACCCAAGCAAACGAAATAAGGACAACGAACTTCGGATCTGTACGTGGAATGTTAGGTCCCTTAACAGACCACGTGCAGCTGAACAATTAGCGGAAGCCCTAAATTGCTGCAAGGCAGATATTACCGCTATCCAAGAAGTGCGATGGGATGGACCGGGCAAACGCAAACTAAAAGACTGCGATATATACTATGGCGACTGCTACCGAGAACAAAAAAAAGGCAGCGTCTATTTGGGTGTGGATTTGTTGTTGGAACTAGACTCAGGCAAAAAGTCTTGAATTTCAACAGTGTGAGCGAGCACATCACGACAATCCGCATCAAGGCTAAATTCGCCAACATAAGCCTAATATGCGCGCATGCCCCAATAGAGGAGAAAGATGAGGACATCAAAGACATATTCTTCGAGCTCTTGGACAAGACATATGAGTAGTGCCCTAGCTATGACATTAAAATTGTCTTAGGAAATTTAAATGCCAAGCTAGGAACAGAAGACATCTTTGGTGGCACAATCGGGAGAAACAGCCTGCACGACACCACCTCCGACAACGGATTCAGGCTGATCGATTTCGCTGCGGGGCGTGACGTTCTGGTAGCTAGTACGCAGTTCACACATCTCAATATCCACAAGGGGACATGGAAATCTCCTGATCAATCAACCGTCAACCAGATTGACCACATTGCGATCGACGCACGACACTTCTCCAGTATACAGGATATCCGAACTTTCCGAGGGGCCAATATTGACTCGGACCACTACCTCGTTGTAGTCAAGGTACGGCTACGGATATCCCGGTCCAAGCCAAAGCAAGGAAGTACTGTGAGAAGTTTCGACGTTAGACGGCTACAATCGCAAGAGACTGCCATGTCCTTTTCCGATCGAGTCTCTAGTAACCTCTTAAGGAGTCCTATGCTGCCTGCATTAAGCATTGAAAACCAGTGGCAACATTGCCTTGCAAATATCAGAGATGCCGCCTCTGAAGTGCTAGGTTTCACACGGCCACAACAGCGAAACCCCTGGTTTGACGACGAATGCCGGCAAGCGCACGCAGCGAAGCAAGAGGCATACAAAACGGCGCTGCACAGAAGGACCAGAGCTGCTCGCGAGCTCAACGAGCAGAAGAGGAGAGAGGAACACCGGCTTCTTAGATGGGAAAAAGGGAGCACGAGAAGCGCGCGATCGAGGAGATAGAGGGATGTTACAACAGGAATGAGGTTCGTAAATTTTACCAAAAGGTAAAAAAAAACTCCCAAGGGTACCAGCCACGAACCGAAGCCTGTAAAGACGATCAGGGGAACATCGTAGTAGAACCGCAGTCTATGTTGAGAATATGGAAATGCCACTTCAACAAATTATATAACGGCGATGACGAACCAAATTCCGCTGTAAGGGAGATAGAACCACTCAACTTAGGCGAAGCAGATCAGCAATTCCGCCTACCCGACCTAGACGAAGTGAAGATAGCTATATCTAAACTGAAGTCAAACAAAGCTGCTGGAGCTGACGGCATAGCTGCCGAACTATTTAAAGCAGCAGGCGATGACTTGGTAGGGAGCATGCACCAACTCATCTGCAAAATATGGTCGGAAGAAAGCATGCCCGATGAGTGGAATCTCAGCATAATTTGCCCGATACATAAAAAAGGAGACCCTTTAAATTGCGCCAACTACAGAATGATCAGTCTCCTTAACATTGCATATAAGATCCTTTCTGTCGTACTATGTGAACGTCTGAAACCGTTCGTCAACAACCTGATAGGTCCTTCTCCTTATCAGTGTGGCTTCAGACCAGGAAAGTCCACTATCGACCAAATATTCACACTACGGCAGATCTTGGAAAAAACCCAGGAGCTTCAAATCGATACCCACCATTTCTTTATCGATTTTAAAGCCGCGTATGACAGCATCCATAGAGAAGAGCTCTACAGAGCAATCTCTAGTTTTGGCATCCCTGTCAAACTTATCCGTTTGTGCAGAATGAAGATGGAGAATGCACGCTGCTCCATCAAGGTCGGAAAAGATCTCACCGATGCATTTGATGTCAAAAAAGGTTTTAGACAAGGCGATGCACTGTCATGCGACTTCTTCAACATCGTTCTGGAAAGAATTGTGCAAAACTCAACCGTCAACACTAGAGGCACAATCTTCCAAAGGCCCATCCAATTACTCGGATACGCAGATGTTATTGACATAATTGGAAGATCAAAGCGTGATGTCAGTGGAGCGTTTTTGAGCATTGCGACAGAAGCGAAGAAGATGGGTTCAGTGGTCAATGAGGGCAAGACCAAGTATATGCTGTCATCAAAAAAGGACATTGAACAACGACATCTTGGACAAAACGTCACCATGGACAGCTATAACTTCGAGGTAGTTAAGGACTTTGTCTACCTAGGCACCGCTATAAACACAGCCAGCGCTAAAATCAAACGAAGAATAACTCTTGCAAATCGCTGCTTCTTTGGACTTAGAAGGCAATTGAGTAAAGTCCTCTCTCGAGCATCTAAAATCACCATCTATAAGACACTCATCATCCCGGTTCTCATTTATGGCGCTGAGGCCTGGACCCTGTCAAAGAAGGATGAGAACGTCTTAGGATGCTTCGAGAGAAAAATTCTTCGGGTGTTTTTTGGTCCCGTACGTATAGAATGGAGAATGGAGGAGAAGATATAACGACGAACTGTACGGGCTGTACAGCGACACTGACCTAGTTAGCAGAATAAAAGTCCAACGGCTTAGATGGCTGAGTCATGTAGAGCGAATGGACATCAAGGCTCCAGCCCGGAAGGTCTTCGAATCCAATCCCGAGGGACGGCGCAGTATAGGAAGACTGCGACTCGGGTGGGTGAGGACCTCAACCAACTTGGCGTGCGAAACTGGAGACAGCTAGCTAGGGACCGAGCTGGCTGGAGACGCATGTTGGTTGAGGCCCAGGTCCGCCCCGGACTGTAGCGCCACCTTAAGTAAGTAAGTAAGTAACGAGCTGTACGAGTATGCACTGGTGTTTTCACATTTCCTACAGGCCCGGTTTGATCAATATTTAGCTTGATTTTTCGGTTGTATTTATGGGTACATCTGGGACGATGTTCAAATTGAATTTAATCTGAAATTGATAAATGACAAATAAAATGCAGAAAGAAACTTGAAGTTGAGGTGTGGTTTACATTCAAAATCCGCCCTTAAAATTTAACCACCTTTTATAAAATTTTATTCAATCCAATTTAGTCCGAGAGATATTTAGCGTGAACCAAATTTTCAAATAAAAAATATCTAAACAAAGAGTAAGGATAGCTATTTTTTCAAACGGTGTGTAAACACAATATTGTTGTTAAAATTTCGTAAGAGTTGTACCCTTTTTATCATAAAAGATAAGGTTTTTAATTTAATTTTCCATTTAATCAGGGTCGTTAAGGACATCAAACTAAATTTGATCACAACAGACCTTGGTTTCCAAGAAATTGTTTCTTAAAAAAATGCACCTACATCGAATTTGTGGCTTTTGACATTTTTGTGATTTATAATTCTTTAAACGTGTCTCTAGCATAAACTTTCCTGTCTTCATTACCTCAAAAATAATTAAATTTATTTCTAAGAAATACATATTTTTTTACTTATCATGTCTGCCATCAACAGTTTTATTTTTAGAATTAATAAGTATGCAAAATTGCAGACATTTTTTTTCTGTTAAAGAAAACCTCAAAACCTCAAGGAACACGATAAATCCTTTCCATTTCCATCGTCATGATAAGGTTGCCTGATTTCCAAGAACAAGTGTTGTGTATTAACTTTGTAGTTAACTTTTGCCTTCCCACTATACTATTAGGTAAGTATTTAAAAAAAAAAATACCCGATTGTCAGAAGTCTCATGAGTCTAATCAAAACAAAATGAAAAAAGAGAAATACCTATCCTTTTGAAAAGATCAAATATAAATGTGAACATAATTAGATTATACGAGTAGAGCACTTTGCCTGCATAAACGAGTAGAATAATTAGAGAAACCTTTTCAAACTATTAAAAATTCATAAACGAAAATTTCAAAAATAGGATTACTGTAAAAAGTATCTATGTAGGTATAAGCCTGCCTTTTTGAGATATTTATGTTTTTTTGTTAAAAAAAAAGACAATGTGATGTGACAATGACATAATGACCTTTGCATGTTACCCCTAGAACGTATCTATACAGATAGGTACCTACCCTACCTTTGGTGATGTGGGGAGGGGGTATGAGGACAAGAAGAAACACACATATTGTAAATCCAGCCAACAAATCTGGACTTGTTTTTTCCATAAAATTTAATCTCTTATCTAAGCTAAAGCAAACAAAATTATCTAAAGACATTAAATGCTATGGTTTTATGACATAAACTTTCGGCGTCATCGTCGTATGAAGAGCGGCACTACTGGGTGCTGCTAGGGACACGAATATAAATCATAAACATTTTATTTCCTCAACCATAAACCTTACTTCCGTTGAATCACCATTTTCTTTTACCACACACAAAAATGAAAAAAAAGAAAAACAAAACAAAACAAAGAAAAAGAAAAACGGAAAAAGTTTCAATACATACATAATATATAAGAGTGAGACTGAATCGAAAAGGTAAAGGACGATGATGATGCCGAGGACGACGAACGATATAGAGGTAAATTGGGGAGAGGTGTGTTGAGTGTAGGTAGGTGTATAGGAAAAGTTATGACTATGAGTAAGTATGACCAACAAGCGACATCGGCATTGTCGCCTTAGCCGTAGCCGTCGCTGTAGCCTTAGCCGTCGACGTTATGAAATTTGAGTGCTATAATAGTTGTTGTAGTTCCAGTCCGGCATTTAAAACGTCAGCTCATTCATTTCGGCTCGGCTCGGATCGGATCAGGATCAGGAGGCCTTTCATATCCGTTCAACATACAAAACCCAACCGTGGCACACTTTATACTCAGTTGTTGACCCAAAAGACAACACACAAATCTTGCCTCTTGCCAACCGATACGAAATGGTTAAAGGAACAATGTTTAACTCAATTACTACTTTACTTTAGTATGTGTTTTAAGGGAATACCATTTCATTTTCATTCCGGGAAATTCTTGTTTCTTGTTATCCCAGGAGCAGGACACTTTACAAGTAACAACTTACACTCTCTCATACTATTAAGAGAGAAAGTCCCTTCTCAGTTAAGAGCAAGAGCGAGGTAAATTGAAAAGAAAAAGAAAAACAGAGTCCTTTACCAAAAGCCATGCGCAAAATGGATGCCGGGAAATCCTGAATTGAAACAATTGTGCATCGGGACTGTGCTGGTGCTAGTGCATGCCATCAAGGACGACTACGAGATTTCGCCTCCTTATTTGTGTCGTTGCCGTTTCAGTCAGTAGCATTGTGACCTTTTTTCATTTCAGACACAAAAAGAATATGGCGGACGGAGTAACGGCGGCGGCGGCGGTGGCGGTAGTACCTAACATGGCCGCAAACGCTGTTTTACTACGTGTTCGTACGCTCATTACAGTTGACATATGCTGTATAGAAAAGCCTCTCGCTTTTGGTGGCTGATTACTTGCTAGCTAAGCTACTATATAAAAAGCAAAAGCGACCATCAAGCCCTTTGTTGTTGTTGTTTTTGTTGCTGTTGTTGCTTATGCATAATAAAGGATTCTCTGCCATATAGTGTAGTGTATATAGGTATATGAGTCTTTGTTAATACGTTTTTTCTGTCTTTAATTTGTTTAATAGCCACCTACCTGCCTATTTGGAGGAATATCTAAATATTGTTTGCTTGGGTTTTTGTATTTGCACAAAGAGCGCGGGAGTAGGCAGGTAAGCCCAGGGGCTAAGTGTACCTACAATTCCTCATATTATTTACCTTCCTGTGTTCATGTCATAATGTAAAACACACAACATACGTACCTACATACATATATCCTTACACATCCTTGTATGATGTTATATATATTTATATAGGGATGTGTGTTCTTTTGAATTATAAAAATAAAAAAGCAAAATGCCTGTACTCGATTTACTTTGGCATTATAAGCTCATATAATTGCACCCAAGGGAGTGCATTGTTTCCGTTTCGTGCTTGCTCCCGGTCTCGATGAATAAATGGATTTTTTAATAACCCCACACACAACGATAATGGTGGCCATGATTATGATGGAGATAAACCGAAGGACTACCTATTGTAAATTTTCAATATATTTTCCTTCTTTTTTTTTTAATATTTTTCTTTAATGAATCATGTGGTTTTTCCGAGTGAAGGTATAGTTTTTCTTTTTCCCCTTCTTTTTGTTTTTATTTTACAAAAGTTGTTCAATTATTATGTGTGTTCGTTCAGTAAACCATCAGACAGGGTGTCCACTGTTCAATATCCTATCCATGTCCTGTTCTGTCCATTGAGAGAATGGTTGTGAAAAAGTTTAAGGGATGATGGTTTTATAGGATAGCAGAGAAAGGTACACAATGTATTTATAGAAATTGTGTGTGTATAGCGGTTACAATAAAATTTTTTAGTAACGACTTTTTGTGTTCATTAAAATTTGAACTTTGAATTATTTTTGTTTTGTTTGGAGGCTTTCCTTTTTTTAACGAAACAGTTTTTACAATAATGACATAAAATATCTCATCTCACCGCCACTATTCGTTCACCTGTACAATTAGATCCATAACGAATGGATTTATAGTTTTTTTTGTTAAATTTGTCTGAGTTTGATTAAAATTAAATTCACTTACTGGGTCGCATGTAGTTGCTGTTGTTTAAATAGTTTATTTTCAAAACTTAGATAGGAGCAAAAACATTCAATTAATGGAAGGCATCCTCAAAATAACTTTTCGTCCAAATGTTTAATACAAAAAAGTACACTAACAATTTTTAAAAATTTTAGAGGGGATTTAAGGGGATCCCTTTGATCAATAATACTTTTTTTTGAAAATTACTCGGAAACTATACGTTTTTGAAAAAATGTCAGGGTATTATTGTAGTTCTAACAAAATACTACACAGAACTTTTCTTTGGTACAGTTTATAGACTTATAGAAAAATTGTCGTGGTTCTGTTTGAGTTGTATTTTGTTGAGTTACGAGTAGAGTTGGAAAAGTATTTCTATTAGAAAACTATATTTCAGAATGGTACCGTCAGTGAATATTTGTATTACATTTTGCTTATAAATCCCAAGAAGTTTATTTTTATTACAAAATGATCTATAATGATATGTAAGTTAACCATTTACAAACTTATAGCAGCCCAAATTGTATTTGTTCGTCAAGATGGGAGTATAAAGACTGGAATTCTTTTGTTTACTTTCCATAGGAAGTTATTATAATCCGTCCGATTTTTCGAATTGGAACTTTTGACATTTCTCGACTTTTAAAGGTACCTACAAATCTTAATAAAAGATTTTTAGAGCGTTGGCTGTGTGTGCATGTGTACGTACGTTCGTACTCTTCTACATCGGAAAGCTTTTTTCGTCAAAAACCAGTAGAGATGTTGACTTCAAATAAATGTTTTTATACAGATAATAATGCAGAAAGATACAGAAATGACTTAAAAAAAATTTACATTTTAGTTAACCCAAAATATATGACGAACCAATAACAATAGCGATTTGAATTAAATTTTTATATTATATGTGTAATGTGATGTAATTTCAAACTGTTATAATTTTGAAAAAAAAGAGGATGGCTAAATTTTGAAAAGATGTTTTAGTCGAAAGTAAATTTTTACCAAGTTTTAGTATTGCTTTTTGTTAGGTTTTTTTTTTGTAAAAAGACTGTCCATTCAACTCAACCGAATGTTGAAAACAATACTTCTTATAAGATAAAATTATTTTGAAGCCAATATCTCAAATTTTTGAGTCGAAAATCAATTTTTACGAACTTTTATTAATTCTTGTTTAGGTTTTTATTTTTTTTTAAAACAAGTGTTAATTTGATTTTTCTCAAAATTTTACCGAATATTGACAACAATATTTTTTAAATGATAAAATTAATTTGAAGCCAAGATCTTTAACTTTTTAAAAGATAATTAAGTTAAAATTCAATGTTTACCAACTTTTTTTAAATTTTTTTTTAGGATTTTTTTTTTTGTAAAAAAAAACTCACGGTTCGATTTTTCTCAAAATTTAATGTAATATTGAAAACAATAATTCTTATGAAATAAAATTAGTTGGAAGCCATAATCTCAAATTTTGCAAAAGATATTTGAGTAGAAAATCAATTCTTACCAACTTTGAGTAATGTTTTTTTAGGTTCTTATCTACACTAATATTATAAAGAGGAAAGATTTGTACTTTTGTATGTAACGAATAAACTTAAAAAGTATTGGACCGATTTTAATAATTCTTTTTTTATTAGAAAGCTACATTAATACTGAAAAACATAGGCTATATTTAGTACTAGATTACTATATTAATCTTTAGAAATTCCTATTAAAACCAACCGAAAGTGTAAAAAAAATTACCATAAAATGTCTTTCACCACATACGCTGCGAAAAGTATTAATGATAGGACAACAAAATGTTTTCTAATTTAATGATTCATGGTCGTTTTAATTAGCATGCTTATAACCTAAATATCTGTACCTAATTATGTCTACCCGTGCGAAGCCGGGACGGGCCGCTAGTTATTTATAAAAAAACTGTCAATTCGATTTTTCTCAAAATTATAGCAGCTGTCTAAAACGTTATTTTCGTTGCACACTATTGTTTTGGAGATAAAATCATTTTTTGTTTGTAAAATATTCGAAAATATTTGTCACTATTTTTTTTTTAGGTTTTGTTGATTTATAAAAAAACCGTTCATGGTTTTTTCCCAAAAATATACTAGTTTGGTATCACGTTACAATATATAATATAAAATGTAATTCAAGTCTCTAGCGTTATTGGTTCGTAAGATATTTTAGGTTAACCGAACTGTTCACCTTTTGGTTTAAATTGCTATGGTAAAAAAAAACCACCCACGCAATTTTCTTGAGAGCCCTTTCTGCATCTTTCTGTCTTATTATCTGTATAACAAAATGTAACGAAGAATAACGTTTTTGACATGCAGTAAAATTTGGAGAAAATCAAAAAATAAAAACCTCAAAAAAAGCATTAGGTACTAAAATTTTTAAAAATTCAAGATATTGACTTCAAACCAGTTTCATCTTATTAAAAATATGGTTTCAACATTCGGTACAGTTTTGATAAAACCAAATTGATGGTTTTTTTGCAAATAATAAAAACCCCCCAAAAAAACATTACTTAAATTTGGGAGAATTTTCTTTTCAAAAATTTGAAATATTTTCTTTAAACTAATTTCATCAAATTGATAATATTATTTTCCATATTCAGTAAAATTTTTATAAAAATCCAACTATCAATTTTTTCATACAAATTAAAATCTACAAAAAATGGTACCTACGCAAAATTGATGAAAATTGGTATTTGATTTTCGATATCTTGTGAAAAAAATGAAGGTATGGACTTCAAAATGATTTCATTCTTACATTGTTGTTTGTTTTTATTTATTTTTTGGAAAAAATTCAACGGATAACTTTTTAACAAAACACGAAAAAAAAATTGGTAAGAAATGATTTTCGACTCAAGCATTGTGAGAACAAAGAAAGATATCAACTTCAAATTATTAACCTCACACAAAATATTGTCATGAAAATTTTGTATTGTTATTGTTATGGGAAGTTATCAAAGTGGATCGCATCCCAGTCTTTTTTTTTTCTTTTGGATAATGATTTTAACTTTTTTTAACCAACTTAACAACCATAAATATTTAAGCCATATTTCATAAATATTGAAGAAAGTATAGCTTAATTCTAAAGAAAATACTGAACCGCAAAAAAGTTCGAGAGAGTAGAAAAATCTGGGATTTCCACACTTGATTTAAGGTTCATTCTAAATATTTGTAAGAAAACTCATGAGCATATTGAATTATTGAAAATTCTTGCATGATTTTACTAAATTCTTCCTATAACTGAGTTTAGACAAAGAATCCAAGTTTGTTTCAATTTATTTAATTCAAACCAACAAAATCATTTCTTAAAAACTCACGTTTTCTAAAAAAAAATAATATATTTATTTAAATTATATTGTTCAATTTTAATAAGAAATCAAAGCTTTTACGTGACGAATGTAAACTTTCATCGGTCGATTGTGGTTTATTTGCATAGACCTGTGACTTCAACAAACCTCACATTTAAAAACCTAGCGGGGTCAAATTGCATGACCTTGGTGGCCAATTCACATCATCCTTTCGAGAGATAACCTTACCCTCAAATTGTTCATGCAAAATGTTAATCGTGGCGTTTGATGTGTGGTTCCTGCTGGAACCACATGTCGTCTAGGTCCATATGGTTAAATTTGGGCCATAAGAAATTAGTACGGTTGTTGGCTCTAGTCCCGACTCAAAATTCGTCAAGTTGAAGTCCGCGAAAGGCCAAGTTCTTGTGCACGGCGAGGTATAGGTACACTTTCACGGACCGCGGCGTTGTTCTCGGCCGATCTTGCGTTCCTCCAACGTACGGGAGTTGTGTGATTGTTTACTGAACCGATCGTCTCAAATTTGGCCACCAAACCTTGAAGAGTTGAATGTGGAAGGCCACCACGTCTACCGTAAAATGGGTGCAATGCGCGCAACGATTGCGTTACCAAACACGAACACTCATTTTGATAATAAAGTTTTATCATTTGAACGTGCTGTTCAATCGTGTAACTTGCCATGATTATTTGGCATAAACAACTGAACAATCAACAAAAGATTTGACAGATGTCAGCAAAACTAAATGGCCGCCACGGGGCGCAAAAATCTAACCGCGCCAATTAAAAAACCCTCTATCAAAGGAGTGGAGATTGTCCATAACGGCAATATACTTCCGTCTTTGCCTTTAGTTTACGGAGCTTACTTGAAAGAAACTTACGATATTTTTTAATCAAAATATTGGAGAAAGTCAATTATCAAGAACACAAATGGCAAGTAGTTATGTGCATTTGAAGGTAGTGGCTTTAATTTTGGGGTTGCAAACCGGCTATACGAAATATTGTTGTTTTCTCTGTGAATGGGAAAGTAGAGCACGTTCAGATCACTTCATAAAACAAAACTGGCCTTCAAGATCTGGTTTCGTGATTGGTGAGAAAAATGTAAAAAAACAACCATTACTACCATTTGAGAAAATCATTTTTCATTATTCCGTTAAACATCAGATTAGGTTTGATAAAGAATTTTGTAATAAATCACTCCCCGAAGACGCACCTGGATTTCTATTTCTTAAAACAAAATTTCCTATGCTAAGTGATTCCAAAATTAAAGAATGGTAATTTCAATGTTCCTGACATTAGAAAATTGGTCAATGATCCCGAGTTTTAAAGAATCCAGACCTATGGAAAAAAAATCATGGTTGGCTTTTGTTGACGTCACACAAAATTTTCTCGGCAATCACAAATCACATGATTTTCATGAAAAGATTAATCGGATGCTAGATGCTTATCACAAACTAGGATGCAATATGTCATTTTAAACATAATATGGGTTCAGTAAGTGATGAACATGGTGAAAGATTTCATCAAGAAATTGCAGAATACAAGAAGCGTTACCAGAATTTAGGTGCGAGCCATGCTGTAGCACCCTCCAGAGGGTTACTGCAACTACCGACTATAAGAGAAAAGCCCGTGTCGTTCGAAAAAAAAGATATTTTTAATTTAAAACAAACATTTATGTAACTAGTTACGTATATATATAGGTTATTTTAAATATCATCAATAAATGCGTTTCATTGTTTCAAGTTTAATAGACAGACAAATGTTATTTCTTAACGATTATAATATGTGACCAATTATTTTTTATTATATTTTTAATTAGTTTAAGTAGGCTTTTTTGGTCAATTTGTTTTTTAATGCAAATAAAACAAGTTTATTTCATCTTTTCCCAACGTTTCGTCGCTATCCACGACTTCTTCACTGTTTTATTTGCATTAAAAAACAAATTGACCAAAAAAGCCTACTTAAACTAATTAAAAATGTTATTTCTATATTTCACATAGTTTTAAGGTGACACAACATTATTAAATACTGGGCTTACAGTAAAACAAAAAAAATTACTGAGAGCGGGTCGAAATGCAGTATTTTAAAATACTGTATGATCAAAATTCTGTATGATACTGTATGGTCATAGTACTGTATGATTATATTCTGTATTTCAACATACTGTAAATTTAAAATACTGTGTCTCAAAATGCTGTATTGTCAAAATACTGTATTTCATAATAGTGTATAATACTAGAAGTTTTGACAGATCAATTAGTTTGATGCAATTATTTATGTAATTTCTGAATATGATAGGAACAATTCTTGTAAAAATATGAGAGAGATACAAATAACAAAGAAGAAGAAAATGGTAAAGAGAAAATAAGAAGAAGATACCATTAAGCTATATTGTTTTTGTTTTTATTATTTCAAAGACTTATGAATTACCATAGGTACATATGTTATTGTTTAAGTTAAGTATATATATATAAACATTATGCTAATGAAAAATAAGTATGATGTTTTCTTAAAAAAAAAGTATCAAAACGATTTTTATTTTTTAGCCTAATTTACATCATTTTGAAATACAGGGGTGGAATCGGCTAAGGTGATTTGTGATTGTTGACAGTCAAAATAATCGAATTGGATCTGTGTAAGGTGATAATCAAATTGATACCCAAAAAGCTGTCACAAGAAAATGTGATAGTCGTTTTCCTACAAATATGTCGTATCTGAATAGAGCTACCAGACGCTTACAAAAAACGAATGGAAAATTTTTTCAGTTACCTCTTCTAGGTACAAAAACACATTCTTGTGACCGACAAAGCTTACGTAATTAGAAAAAACACAAGAAAAGTAAGAATGTTATTTAAACACAGCTAATTTGAATTTTTTATTTAGATATTTTATAAGAATCAATTTAAAATTTCACCAAGGCAACAATGAATTTTGACAATTTGAATCTGAAATTGTTCAATCGAATTGAATTGAGTTGAATCATCTTGCACAGACGGAATGAAAATGATAGTCAATTTGACTATCAAAAAAATGATAGTCACTATCACCTAGCCGATTCCACACCAGAATTTTGATATACAGAATTTTGAAATACAGAATTTTGAGGTGCAGTATTTTGATCATACAGTATTTTGTAGATACAGTATTTTGAAATACATTATTTTGAGACTTTTTTGATTAAACATAAATTCAACCCCTGTGGAAAATTTGCAATCAATTTTTTGACTATGCAAATGATGATTTGAAAAAATTTAAAAAAAGTATCCGCCTTAAATTAAGAAACATTACAGAGAGGAATCCAAATAATATCAGTATCGAACAAATTGCCGGAGCAGTTAGAACGTTTACAGCATCAGTTCTTAAGAGTGTTGAAGAAACCGCGCCCAAAAAAACTCAAAGTCGAAACAATAATAATTAGCTTCCCTCCTATGTAGTGGAAGCAATTATAGTAAGAAACAAAAATAGAACCCAATGGATAACGACCAGGGACGAATACTTTTTCTCTGAAATGAATAGAGTGAACCTGTTCATCAAAAATTCAACCTCTCTTTTCAGAAATCAGAGCTGGAGTAATAAATTACAGCGTTTAGATAAAGGTAGCAAGCCGTTTCGGAATATTATAAAAGTAATCAAAAAGAAAAAAGTTCATATTCCGTCATTTAAAATAGGTAATTCTATATTAATATCCAACGACGAAAAAGCCAACGCATTAGCCCGCACATTTTGTGCAAACAGTTTAGTTGCTGGCAACAGTGCAACTAATAATCACATAGAATGTATTGTTAATCAATCAATGCAATTACTAAACGAAAGTGTCCTTGAAGTAACCGAAGATATAGTATCTTCTGATGACGTTGAATTTGTTTTAAAATGTCTTAAGACCACAAAATCGTCCGGATTTGTCGGAATTAAAAATCTTTTTTTAAAGAATCTTCCAAAAATAGGTATAAGATACCTCAAAAACTTGTTTAACAATTGTTTCAAAACAGGTTACTTCCCCACAGAATGGAAAGCAGCCAAAGTCATTCCTATCCATAAGCCAGAAAAAACTTTTAGTGATTCTTCTAGCTACAGGCCAATTAGTTTGTTGAGCTCATTAAGCAAATGTTTAGAAAAACTTATAAAAAACAAACTCGTTTTGCATGTAGATCAATTTGATATCTTGCCACCAGAACAATTTGGCTTTAGAAGGTATCATAGTACAACTAACCAAATTGACAGAATAACATGGTTTGTTAAAAATAACTTGTCTTCAGGAAAGAGCACAGGAATGGTACTTCTTGATGTGGAAAAAACTTTTGACACTGTCTGGCATGAGGGCTTGATTCATAAGCTCGTTACCTTGAGATTTCCCTTGTAAAGGGTGTCCCCAAAATTAACGCAAGGTTTGAATTAAATAGAAAACGCCGTTTTTAGTCTTTTGATATTTATATTGTTATTGACTCGTAAAGTACATAGGATAGGGTTATGTATAGAATAACATATCGGACAAATGGCCTCCACGGCTTTGCATGCACATGCGCACTCTTTTGTTGAAATTTTCCATGACCATTCTGCATAAATGTGGCTGAATTTCGTTGATGCGGCCCAATTATGCCTCCAGCCCAAAATCCACACCATACATTCACGCGTTGTGGATGCATTTGTTTTTCGACAATCACATGTGGGTTCTCCGAACCCCAAATGCGGCAATTTTGGCGATTGACAAAGCCATTAAGATGAAAATGTGCTTTATCGCTTAGGATGATTTTGCTCGAAAAATCAGGGTCCATTTGTTGATGTTCAATAATCCATTCAACGAACTCTCTTCTCTGTCCATGGTCATTAGGCTTCAATTGTTGTGTTAATTGAATTTTGTAAGCATGAAGACACAGATCTTTGGTGAGTATACGCTGTAGAGAGGTTCTTGAAATTTGCAATTCTTGTCCACGACGCGACGTCGAATTGAGGTTCCTGGATTGTCAGCAACACTCTCACGCACTGCTTTGACATTCACATTTGAACGGCTTGTTTTTGGACGACCAGTGTGTTTGGCGTCTTGAACGGATCCAGTCTCCATGAATTTTTCAATTAATCTCTTCACAGTTGACGAAGTTAAAACACTATTCCGACCATATTTTGTATGAAATTTTCGAACTGCAGCCACCAAGCTTTCACTATTTTTGAAATATTCTTTAATAATGAAGACACGTTGCTCTCTCGTGTAACGCTCCATTTTTAATAACCCTATACTGTTAGCTGTCAAATTGCTTTTTTTTTAGGGTTGCCAACACTTCACTGCACAAATGGCGGCAAATTCAAATCTTGCGTTAATTTTGGGACACCCTTTATATTGTAAAAATTATTTTGTCATTTCTTTCAAACCGAAAATTTAAAGTCTGTGTGAACAACTGGTACACTGAAGAAAATAATATCACTTCAGGTGTACCCCAAGGGTCAGTTCTAGGCCCATTTTTATATAACATATATACGTACGATTTCCCTAAACTTCAAAATTGTGAAACTGCAATGTTTGCTGATGACACATGCGTTTATTCATCAGATTTAACTGGTTTTTGCATTGAAACCAACTTGCAATCTGCTCTGAATACTATTCAGATTTATTTCAATAATTGGAAAATAAAAAAATAAATGCATCCAAGACACAGGCTCTTTTTTTTCGGAAAAAAGGAAACCTTGTTTACTGCCATACAATAGCCTTCAATTGAACGGAGCGCAAATTGAGTGGAAGTCAAGTGCTAAGTATCTTGGGGTACACCTGGATAAAACATTGACGTTTAACTTGCACATTCGGCAAACATTAAATAAGCTAAATATTCTGATAAAAACACTTTATCCTTTTATAAATCGCAAGTCTAAAATGAGTGCAGAAAACAAACTAATGATATTTAAGTCTATTTTCCAAAGTATAATTTTCTATGGTTCCCTTGTCTGGGGAAAATGCGCCAAAACTCATATACAAAAATTACAAATAATGCAAAATATAATATTACAAATTATGCTTAATCTGCCCTGGTACTTTTCTACAGAAGAGCTCCATAGAATATCAAATATTGATAAGGTTCCTGTAAGAATTTCGAAGTTACAAGACCGTTATATTTTATAGTGTAATTGTTCGGATAACAATTTAATCTCAAACTTAGCTGCTTAAGGTGCTAATAATTTTTTTTTTCTCTTGATTTATTTATTAATAAATGAATGTTACATTCATCTAATTAATTATTATTTATTTTTGTACTGATTTTTTTGTCTCTATTTGTTTCTTGTTATTTATTTATTTGCTTAGGTATATTTTTTGCTAATTTATTTATTTGTTTTAATTTATTAAAATATTTATTTATTAATCTCTGTATTTATTTGTTCACTTGTTCATTTGTTTATTAAAATTGTTCATTCGTGTTTAATTAATTGTTATTTATTTATTTATTAATTAATTTATTATTTATTTGTCCATTTTTTCATTAATATATTTACTTTCTCGTTTGTATTTAATTAATTGTTATTCACTTGTTGATTTATTTATTTATTTATTTATTTATTTATTTATTTATTCATTTATTTATTTATTTATTTATTTATTTATTTATTTACTTTTTTATTTATTTATTTATTTATTTATTTATTTATTTTTATTTTATTTTATTTTTATTTTATTAATATACTTTTTTTTCTATGATACATAAATGTAAACAACATCTTAAGACAGTTTTCTGCTCCCCACTTCTCTCTTCCTATGAAAAAATGTCTAATATCTCATGAAGGTTTTTTAAGTAACTTTTCCTTCAAAATGTAATAAATCTGTGATATAAATTGAATGCTTGTTATAATATTTTCAGTAGTAAGGTAGAATGTAAGACACCATATCTCTGTAAATTGTGCAATCTAGGTTTAAATGAAAAAAAGATTATAAGAATTTCAGTTACAATAAATATCTATCTATCTATCTACATTGAAATGTTGGGTGACATATTTAATTTCCGAAACAATTAAATATATAGTCAAAAAAATTCCTGTTCAAAAATAAAATGACTAACTAGAAATTACTATTTTTGTGCCTATAAATATCATGAACTGATTAAAAAAGACGTGGGAAACACTTTAGCAAAATGTTATTTTACCGTAACTAAATTAGGCAGATCGATTGAATATTCATGAAACTATACTACGAAACAATTGAAATTCATTTCGGTTTCCGAGGATTATGATTTACGATACAAGTTCTATCTAAAAGGCCCCTGATCCTAAATTATTCTTAACAGAACAGAACAGTTTATAGATACCTATCGACCCCATCACAATCCAGCAGCAGAATAAATTTGTTTCGACTTTCAAAGAAAATTTGTTGCCCATATTGAATAAGAATTATACCCATTCTTCGTCATAATGATATCATCCAAAATCACTCTACACAACATCCCTGAAGTTTACCATAATTTTCCCACCCATAATCCATCCATCTATCCATTCATCTGAGATGAGCATTCATTTAAAGATGAAATTTTAATTTCGTACACCGCATAATCAATTAATACCAACGAAATTAAGATTGTGTATTCCCAGAAGAAAAAATAAATATAAATGAAAATAAAATATTGAACGGTGATGATGGTGGTTAATTAATCTCATTAAGGGAGAGCTTTTCTAGAAATACATTTTAAGGCTAAAATTTTGAAGGCTAAAATGAGAATTACTTCTATAATGAGATCCGAATTCAGATTGAAGAAGAACGAATGAGAATTATTATATTATTCTGAATGGAATACCTAAGTGCTAAGTCTTTTCTTGGAATATTACTTTTAGATTTAAATTACGCTTTCATCGTATTTTCTTAATTATTCTGAAAATTTAAGAAATTTTATTTCTGAAACAAAAGTAGAGGTAGAGTTTAAGTGCATGATGTACTACCTACAGAGTTCTAATGGTAGTTAAAAAGAAAAAATTTTTGCTTTTGAATACAGGATTTCAAGAAGTTTAAAATGCACTACCGAAAATATCTGTATAACAAGAGAGAAACGTTGTTATGTGGAACTTTAGAATTTTCAAAACTCATTAATCAATTTAAAGTATTTATCCACTTTTTTAGAAAAAATTCTCAAAACTTTAAGACTAATCTGAATTTTAGAATTTTATTTAGAGAATTTTGTATAGAAAATTTTACTGTTGACCAAAATCAGTTATTTTAAAAATTAAAAAGAAAAAACAAATTTAAGCAGAAATAATGCAGAAAAATCAAACAACAAATTCATACCACTATGCAACAAACTAATTTTGGGTTCGAAATATTGTATGGATTATAATACTTCATTTAAAATACTGTGTCTCAAAATAATTGTATATGATCTTTATGTAACTGAAATTCTTATAATCTTTTTTTTCATTTAAATTTATTATTTTATTTATTACATTTTGAAGGAAAAGTTACTAAAAAAACCTTCATTAGATATTAGACATTTTTTCATAGGAAGAGAGAAGTGGGGAGCAGAAAATGTCTTAAGATGTTGTTTACATTTATGTATCACAGAAAAAAAAGTATATTAATAAATAAAAATAAATAATTTAATAAATAAATTAAAAAATAAATAAATACAAAAATAAATAAAAAAATAAATAAATAAATAAATAAATAAATAAAAGAATAAATAAATAAATAAATAAATCAACAAGTGAATAACAATTAATTAAATACAGACGAGAAAGTAAATAAATTAATGAAAAAATGGACAAATAAATAATAAATTAATTAATAAATAAATAAGTAAATAACAATTAATTAAACACGAATGAACAATTTTAATAAACAAATGAACAAGTGAACAAATAATTACAGAGATTAATAAATAAATATTTTAATAAATTAAAACAAATAAATAAATTAGCAAAAAATATACCTAAGCAAATAAATAAATAACAAGAAACAAATAGAGACAAAAAAATCAGTATAAAAATAAATAATAATTAATTAGATGAATGTAACATTCATTTACTAATAAATAAATCAAGAGAAAAAAAAATTATTAGCACCTTAAGCAGCTAAGTTTGAGATTAAATTGTTATCCGAGCAATTACACGATAAAATATAACGGTCTTGTAACTTCGAAATTCTTACAGGAACCTTATCAATATTTGATATTCTATGGAGCTCTTCTGTAGAAAAGTACCAGGGCAGATTAAGCATAATTTTTAATATTTTATTTTGCATTATTTGTAATTTTTGTATATGAGTTTTGGCGCATTTTCCCCAGACAGGGGAACCATAGAAAATTATACTTTGGAAAATAGACTTAAATATCATTAATTTGTTTTCTGCACTCATTTAAGACTTGCGATTTATAAAAGGATAAAG
The DNA here is from genome assembly GCA_920104205.1 of Eupeodes latifasciatus. NCBI lineage: Eukaryota > Metazoa > Arthropoda > Insecta > Diptera > Syrphidae > Eupeodes > Eupeodes latifasciatus. The sequence continues at coordinate 41,934,562 of OV049924.1, forward strand.
TATTTTTATCAGAATATTTAGCTTATTTAATGTTTGCTGAATGTGCAAGTTAAACGTCAATGTTTTATCCAGGTGTACTACCCCAAGATACTTAGCACTTGACTTCCACTCAATTTGCGCTCCGTTCAATTGAAGGCTATTGTATGGCAGTAAACAAGGTTTCCTTTTTTCCGAAAAAAAAAGAGCCTGTGTCTTGGATGCATTTATTTTTTTATTTTCCAATTATTGAAATAAATCTGAATAGTATTCAGAGCAGATTGCAAGTTGGTTTCAATGCAAAAACCAGTTAAATCTGATGAATAAACGCATGTGTCATCAGCAAACATTGCAGTTTCACAATTTTGAAGTTTAGGGAAATCGTACGTATATATGTTATATAAAAATGGGCCTAGAACTGACCCTTGGGGTACACCTGAAGTGATATTATTTTCTTCAGTGTACCAGTTGTTCACACAGACTTTAAATTTTCGGTTTGAAAGAAATGACAAAATATTTTTTACAATATACAAGGGAAATCTCAAGGTAACGAGCTTATGAATCAAGCCCTCATGCCAGACAGTGTCAAAAGCTTTTTCCACATCAAGAAGTACCATTCCTGTGCTCTTTCCTGAAGACAAGTTACATTTCAATGTAAGCTCACAAAATTATTATTAGAATTAATTCATTGAAAACAATGAATGATTAAATTAAATTAATAACTGTCACTGTTTTTATAAAATAACCTACTTTTTATTACAAAAAGAGCTTATTATCATTTTGTTTTGTAATTATAGCTTTTTGGTGAAAAATAAGAAACGCATAATAATTAAGTTGATATTTGAATAGACTCCTAGTGTGGACGTGGGAGCTCTGCACTTTTATTTCAGGGACGATGTTAAAGAAATCGCATGACAGTGCATCACCTTGTCTGAAGCCCTTTTTGTCATGGAAGGGTTAGGTGAAGTTGTTTTCAACCTTTAAGGAGCAGCACGAATTCAACATTGTCAACCTGCACAAACGAACGAGTTTGTAAGCTTTGTTAGGAGAATGATTTCTCTATAATTGGTGCAGTTTAGAGGGTCTCCTTTATTCAGTATCGGGCGGTTCCATTAATCGGGCATTTTTATTGCGACCATATCTCACAGAGATGTTGATGGTGCATCATGCTTTGAATCGAATTATCGGCATTCATTGGATTCGAGGTTTATGCATCTTGTGAATTTATTTCCACCTGCTCATAAGGCTTTCCAACTTTATTTCTGCTTTTGAACCTCTCAACTGGTAGCTTGTCTAGCGTCGATCGCAATATGGTTAATCTGGTTAACAGTAGATTGAACTTGAGAACTCCAAGATGCTTTGGGGATGTTGAGGTGTATAAAACGCGCCCTGGCTATCATGACGTTTCTTCCCGCAGCAAAATCTAAGAACCTGAAACCGTAAGTTTTAGCGCATATTAGGCTTATATGTTTCCAAATTAAGCCTTGATGCGGATGGTCACGAGGCGTTAGTTGATGCATCTATATAGCTCAAGACTTGTTGCCTGAGTCTGGCTCTAATGACAATAGTCGCATTCAAATAAGAGTTGTTGGTTTTCTTGGTAGCAGTCACTATAGTTAATATCGCAGTTTTTCATCCTCTTTTTACTCGGCCCATCTTATCGCATTTCCTGAATGGCGGTGATCTCTGCTTTATAGTAGTCCAGGGTCTCCGCTAATTCTTCGGCTAGACATGGCCTATTAAGGGACTTAAATTCCACGTGCATATCCGAAGTTTGTTGTCCTTAAATCGTTTGCATGGGTTGTGTAGGGAAATCACTTTGGTCAAACAAAATTATAATAATAATATAATATTAATATAAAAATAGGATTTTTATTTATTTATTTGCAGTATTAAGTGTAATGTAAAATTACAAATAATATATATTATGAAAGCATTAACAACAAAGCCATCAGCCTTCTTAAGTATACATATTAGGTTATAATACAATATTTTCAGTATCTACGAGTATTTGAATTAATTTAAACTATTAAATATTTATTAAATTTTGTTCAGTAAATTGGATTTTTTTAGAAATTCTATTATGATAGCGCAGTTAACTTCGTTGGGTTGTTTTATCATGTCTGTACGGTTGATCCTGTGGTTAGGTGTTTGGAAGTTGGGACAAAAGTTTAACAGATGTTCAACTGTCATTTTGTTTGGGTGATTGCAAAATAAGCAGGAATTGTTGGTTGCATTTTTGTCAAGTAGGTGTTTATGTGTGAGGTTTGTATGGCTAAGCCTTAGCCTGATGATTGCTCTTGTCTCGTACCGAGTAAAGGTATCTGGTATGTGAACTGGAATACGGAAAGGATTAATAGAATTCGTATAATAGTTATTAATGTTTTTGTAATTGCTTAAATATTTTTCCATTTGCAATTTTTTGATTTTGTTTAAGAAGTCGTATGGATTGACAACATTTGATGAGATTAGTGGTGAGTTGGTAGCTAACTTTGCAGCAGGATCTGCTGCTTCGTTACCTTTGATATTAACATGCCCAGGAATCCAAGCTAGTTTAATTTTAGAACTAAATTTTCAAAGTTTATTACGTATTCTGACGATTGGAGTGAGGTTGCAGTTGATGTTGAGTACTGCGTTTAGAGATGAGAGGCTGTCAGAGAAAATGCAAAATTTGCCTTTCCTTTCTTCTGCGTATTCTATGGCACCTATAATAGCTGCTGATTCGGCAGTAAAGATGTTGCTAAATTCGTGAAGGGTACTTGTTTGTACAGTATTGTAGTTTGAATCAACTACCGCATAAGCAATTTTGTTATTATTAACTGAGCCGTCGCACAGTGGGCCCTCTCCATATAAAACAGTGCTCAAAATACCGTTTTTAATTTTTGGGATTAAAAATAAAATAAAAGTTCCAAATCAATATTAACGGTGTAACACACGTCATACGTAAGTATTACCTTCTCTCTTGGTCTGGCGGCCAAGTTATGGTACTTCAAAGTCGACACTTTGTAATTGTTTTTGATTCACATTATGCAGTGTCTTGATCTAGTGGTTGAAGTTTTTATTTTTAAAAGTTAAATTCTTAAGTTTAAAAAAAAAAAAAATATGTCGATTGTTGATGAAGGTATGTAGATTACAAATTATATTTTTTTATTATTAAAAGTGTTTTTATGTATATAAAGTACATCAACGAAAAAGGCTTTTAATCGGAAGCAATACAATTTTTAGAACGTTTTTTTTTTTTAATTTGCGCAGAGAACTTTTAAATCTAATGATACAGACTGAAAGACCAAACTCTCTTTATTATAAATCCGATGAGAGAAGTGAGAGCATGGTGCGCGTTTTTAAAATAAAGTGGTTTGAGTTAGAGACTCAGTAAACTTATAGTAAAAGAATCGACATAAATTGTGGGTAATGGAGGTATAGCCGAAAAGCTAAGTACGTGGGCTTATAGGTTCTTGTGCCGTGGCATCGAATACAAAAGTTTGGTACTTTTTTTATAGCTCAAGGTGGGGGAGGGGTAGGTTTTGTTTAAAATTAGCGATTTTTCTGATTTTTTTTTCTCAGGTGTGTAACCGCTTGAGTTCATATAGATATTTAATAAGAAAAATGGTGCTCCGTAATTTTTCCAAAGTTCCAATACCTTTATCTCGATGATCCAATTAATACAACTTAAAATAAAAGCTTATTAAGCGAACCCCATCGGCGAAAAATCAAAAAAAAAATCTTCGAACAAAGAGGTTCGGTTAAAAATCTTATTTTTTCAGTTCTATTAATCAGATGGTCAAAGTTAAGCTTTGTGACTTAGGATAAATAATAGATCAATTTTTGTAGGTTTTTTTACTGAAAATTTTACTTGTCGCGATCAAAATGCATCAATTTCTTACTCCGTTAGATAAAACATGTTCAAATTGCGATATCCATAAGTAGCAGGTATAAGCATTAAGTATTTCTTCTTCTTGTTCTTCTTCAGGTGAATCCACAACGGATAATATTAAAATATTACAGAGAAAAACCTTATCTGAAGTATTATTGGACAGTGAATTTGAAAAATTTGAAGACAAATTTTTAGATCTCAAAAAATTTGTTATTGCAAAAACAAATTGCCACGATTTATTCGTAAAAGAAATCAACTACAAATTACGAAATTTAAAAAAACAATTTCTTTTAAAATGGAACAACTGTAATAGGCACAAGGAAAGGTTCTTGCAAAACGAAAGCGTTTGGTTACTAGGAGAGTTAAAATTCAAATCATATTGTTCACTTAAACGTGGCCGCCCGAGAACCGATTTTGGGCAGAGTAGTGAGCAAACGAAACGGAGGAAAACAGCAGAATTACGCGCTTCTTATACTGCAGATGAGTTAGCATATGCTGCACAGATGAATTTCAGAGCTAGCGGGAGACCTGAAGAATCAAATTTAGTGAAGCAAGTAAGTGAAAATAATCCCAGCCAGCAAAATATACGAGTAGATGACAAAAGATCTCCCAAAGTGTCTTCTGTACAAGCTCTGTCTATGATTATGGAAGCTCAGTTATCTAAGAACCAATACAACATCATTCGAAACTATGCCAAGGAAATTTTTCCATCTTATAAGGAAATAAAAAAAGAAAAGTCAAAGTGCTACCCAGATATGATATCTGTAACAGAAATTGAGGCCGAGGTACCAGTACAGTCGTTATTAGACCATACTGTTACTCGTCTGATGGACTCACAACAAGAAATGATTGCGACCTTAAACCCTTCAATCAACTTGACACTAGTTAGCAAGCGGGGATTCGATGGGAGCTCTAGTCATACCCAATATATGCAAAGGTTTACATCGGAAGAGAGTGACGATAAATACATGTTCTTATCATCAATGGTGCCTTTGAGAATAATAGGTGAACAAAATAATATGAAATCTATAGTGTGGCAAAATCCACGGCCTTCATCTCCACGGTTTTGCAGGCCCATTAAATTGCAATATAAGAAAGAAACAAATGAACTCATTAAAGCCGAAAAAGAGAACATTGAATACCAAATACAAAATTTAGCACCAACGGAATTAATAATTAATGATAAAAAGTTTAAAATAAAACATAATCTTGTCTTGACAATGGTCGATGGCAAAATCTGCAACGCTTTATCTGAAACTAATTCAACTCTGCGATGTTATTTATGCGACGCGACATCTAAAAATTTCAACAAAATAGACGATATGATAGAAAGGCCTATAAAAAGAAACTTCTTATCTTTCGGTATATCTGTTTTACATTCGTGGATAAGGATGTTTGAGTGTGTTTTACATCTTGCATACAAATTGCCTGTGCAATCATGGCGTTTGACTAAAGAAAATGAACAAACAGTTAAAAACACTAAAATCAACATCCAAAAAGAATTTAAAAAGCAAATGTCACTTATAGTCGATAAACCGAAACCTGGTTATGGAAATACTAATGATGGTAATGTTGCAAGAAAGTTTTTTCAGCAATATGAATTATCTTCCACTATTACCGGAATAGACAAAAATCTTATTCGCAGGTTCTATATAATTCTGCAAACTTTATCGAGCGGTTTTAGGATTAATACAGATCAATTTCGAAGTTTTTGCTTAGAAACAGCTCGATTGTATGTTGAACTATATCCCTGGTATTACATGAGCACAAGTGTTCATAAAATCCTAATCCATGGAAGTGAAATAATAACCCATGCTCTACTTCCAATCGGACAGTTAAGTGAAGAAGCTCAGGAGGCTAGGAACAAAGATTTCAAAGTATATCGGGAACAATTTAGCAGGAAAACATCACGAAAGGATACTATGACGGATGTTTTTAATAGATTGCTTATCTCTTCTGATCCCCTTATAACTTATACACGCGCAATGCCAGTGATCAACCGGAAAATTTTTCACCCTGAAGTCATTGAAATGTTAATTGAAGAACCATTCATTTCTTAAAAATAAAATACTCAAAAACTTTAAAAATTGTTGTGAATACTTTTTTAATTTAACATATTATTTACTAAATTTCATTTGTTATAGCAGTGAGTATCAATATTTAACAGTAGTGATGATTTAAAATAGGATACTGAATTTTGAGCACTGCTTAGTATGAAGGGGACCCACTGTGCGTCGGTATAAAGGAATTTATATTGTTGTTTAGATAGGTTGTTGTACATTTCATTAAACAGTTGCCTGAAATTGATAGGAACAAGATTCGTTTTTTTAAAAGCTGCGAGTTGAGTATCAACACTGCTTTCCTTTAATGTCCAAGGGGGAAACACACCTGGTTTTGTTTTTATAAGTCTGCAATATCCAGATCGTTTGCAATTTGAATTACTTTATAGATAACGTGTTCATATTGGGGTTTGGTTTTACGTTTCATTGAAAGTGAAAGATCCTTTTGTATAGGTGATCCATATGAAACCAGGAATTTCGGTATTAATTTGACAGTAAGAAGGTCTCTTCGTTCTTCAAGTGAAAGGAATCCAGCTTCGGCTAGAAGATTGGGGATAGGTGTTGTAGGGAAGGCGCCTAGGGCAATTCTGAGTGCTGAATGATATGGAGCTTTGAGTTTACAGGATAAAATATATCCTACTATAAAATAAAACTCGTCTACTAACATTGTGAATATTCAAAATTTAGTAAAAGCGATGGCAAAGCAATTTTTGTATGTACAACGAATTAAATAAATGTAAGGAATAGTGATACCGCAGCAGAACGTCAGGAAACGTAGTTCTGCAGTGCAGGTAAATCGTACGTTTTACACGGAATTCTAAGCTTTCATAATTTTTTATGAAACAAGAATTAAGGAAAAGACCAGCGCGATTAGGTTTTCGTGAACGAGAAGGACATAAGCTCAAATAGTCCTAAAGTTAGTATTTTTTTTTATATTTTATACCGTGGCTCGATTGCAAAGATAAAATTAGGTACAGTTAAACTTTAGTTTTATAGTGCTATCGTCTGATTTGTACTTAAATAATTTTTAGATCTTTAATACGTTTTGTCACAATATCAAGCAAATAAATTGAGAAATATTTCTTCCACCTACACGAAAGAATAAATTCAATCTTCATATGTATATATAAAAATCTAAAGTCTAGTGAAAGTGTGCCTAAGCTATACGATATTATTAAAAGTTTAACTAGTGGGTTAATATTTTAATATCATTTCAATCTAAAATAAAAAACTAAATAAATTGAAAATCTAGGTGCCAGAATTAAACCGCGTGACGCTATAGTCCGGTTGACATTTAATTAAAGCTTGTGAAATTCCACTTTAGGTAAGACTCTTACGTTTTATTTTTGGTATACGTATTTTTTATTCATCCTTCTGTACTCTCTCTGAATTGTTATCAGATAACAGCAAGAGGCACCAGTTGAACTTACTTGGTTTGACACACGAAGCTCCAACGAGAAGAGCCACGCCGCCGCCGCGCCGGTGGGAAGAATTATATCAAACTTAACTAACCTATGTACAAGTAACTATTTGGTTCGATTAATAGCCACTTCACATAAGTTCGGAACAAAACGAAACACTAGAGAATCCCACACACCGACTTAATTGATAAAGCCGCAACAACAAATATTAAGAGCAATTTTTAACTAAAACAAAGAATAAACACCCCAAAAACATCAATTATTCTCTCCTGAATTCCAGTCGCTTTCCAATATTATAACCCCCCTCCCCCACCAAAAATCTAAAGAGAAGAACATATGTGAAAAGAAATAACTAAAATTCAAGCTAAGTATTATTCCAATAAATCGGAATTGAGAGTGCAAATATAAATAAATATAATTTTTAAATTTGATAGAAAATTAAAATCTACCGAATCCAGTAAAAACCGTGCACAGTTTTCACCAGGAGTCGCAGCCGTAAGTTCAATAAAGGAACAAAATAAGTAAATTTAAAACTACTTCATAAAATCATCTCTTTAAAATTTTGTTTCTTATCCGCATCCTAATCAGTTCATGAAACCACGTCTTTCCCTTAACGCCTAAGAGTAATTAAAGAAGAATTATATTGTATATTGTAAAAATCTACCTTACTAAATATAAACTTATTAAATTGAAGTTTTTGTTTAAGAAATTTTCATGTAGTATGAAACTTTTTTATGGCAGTTTTTGGTTTCTAAAGACCATACAATTATCGATGTTCCAGGTTTAGTAAGTTTGAATTGTTTTGTCTGAAAAATTTTTGGTATAGATTATGCTAATATGAAGAGACTTTGAGTAACAAAAATAAGGATGTGAGATCAAAAGAAGGTGATTGAGACTTTCAGCGGGATAATGTAAGTAAGCAAGTTTTAATCTTTTTTTTTTATTGATGACGTGAGGGGAGGGTATAAGGCTCAGGGAACACTACCACCTATGTTCTCAACTATTATGACAATCTTTTCTTGGAGTAATCAAAATTCGGGTTCCACAACTCTTAATACAATATAATATATTTCTCGAATGACAGCTTCGAATATTAAGGCCTGAAACAAAAACGTAACACCGTCCATTTTCGGCAACAAGATCCCACCCCGTTGTCGACGAGCTAGGACGAGCGTGTGCTAGCAGGCCTACCCGTTGCTAAAGGAAGTGGACAACCTTTTCATTACCGTTCTTGAATGGTCTGAACGACCTGTAGCGGTTGGATTCAAAACAAGTTCAGGTGTGAAAGGGAACATATGCCAGAGTGAATCGAATCATAGAAAGGTGTTTGTAGTTATTTTGTTTTTAATTTCTATTTAACAACGCGACTGGTATCCATGCAGATATGGAAAATTCGATACTTTATGAAAAGGTTTACTCGGGCGCATACTTGTTATTTTTATAGAAGGAATAAAACGGATTTTATTCTAATAGAAAACATGAAATTAAAGTATAAATTATAATTAGTTCGTTACAGTTGTCAGCAGTAAATGCGTCCATACCCGAGGCTTGTTGGTGCTTCGCAACTGGTTTTTCGTTATGTGGTCAGGAAATTATACACTAACGCACGACCTTCCAGATCCTTGATTTAACTTAGGGCTCCTTACAGGCCTGGGATTCGAAAATGTCGTAGTAGCCTTAAGGTATCCTCACTTAGTAATTCAACCTATATGGAACTGTAGACGCCACCATCTTGAGAATTCTTCCGCTGCCATCTGGATGAAAGGAGATGTTCCTTACTCTAAACACCTCTCCCCTCTCTTTTATTTGCTATTCCAGAGGTGGGTTTTTGAAAAAAAAAAAAAAACTGAGGACGCTTAAGTCCTCTTAAATGCACAAGTCTACCATTTGAACATCATATTAAAGCTTACGGTAGGAAATAGTCTCTTTTTACAGGAACAAACTCAGTCAATTAGCCGATCAACAAAATAATGATCTCCTTCCCGACATCGTAGAATCTTAATTTTGCAAAGAGGTAAGTTTGGAAGCGTTATTCCATCACTATAATATTAAAGGTCTGTACTTTCTTAGAGTTAGGTAGGGTGTTCCATTGAACACCCCACCTAACTCTAAGAAAGTACAAAGTCAAAGTATGTGCTTCGGTAGTTGAAAGTTGCCCCCATTTTCCACTAAGGGTCGTGGTATCCACCCACTTTTTATATATTCCTTTTTATTTATATAACTTTCTGAATCAGGTTTGCGGAATGATGCGATTTTGTATGCATATAAAATAAAATATCAAAATCCTAATATAAAATCACAATAAAAACAAAAAGGGATAAAAATGTTCTACTGTATGCAAAAATCCCTGCTTTATTATTAAAAAATAATTAAATTATAATTTTGATATTTTAAGAGGTTCAAGTTTTAAATACAAGGTTTTTCAACAGGAACGCTACAAAAGTAGAGCAACAGCGACAGCAAACGACGCCATATTTCTTGCCGCTCTTTTAACATTTCTCTTCAGTAAGGTTTGCCATTTGATGATGGAAAGGTATAGGTACGAGCCAACAACGAGTCGAAATTATTAAAATTTACTACCGAAATCCGGAGTCAGTGGCCTAAACGTTAAGAGCACAAGACGTCTAATTTATGGTCGTCATAATCGTCCTAGCATATCAACTGGGACGTTAATGTGAATGGGGATCGCTATACCGTTCAATTATAACCGAATATTTTTGGCCCCGATTGGATGATATGGACTTGGAGGATATGTGGTTCCAACAGGACGGCGGCGGGCGCCCCAAGCAACACAGCGAATGTCACAATCAATTTATTGGAAACGAAGTTTGGAAAACGTGTTATCTAACGAAATGGTCCAGTCGCTTGGCCGCCTTGGTCGTACGATTTGACGCCGTTAGACTATTTCCTGAGGAGCTACGTCAAGTCTATGGTCTATGCCAACAAGCCAGCGACGATTTATGAACTTCGTACGAATATCGAACGTAAAATTGCAGCAGTATCGTCCGAATTATGCTTGAAAACCATCGAAAATTGAGTTCAGTGTCTGGACTTCTGCAAGCGTGCCCATGTGACCATGCAAAAGAAATCCAGTTGCATACATAATGGCATCAAACGTACTTTCACAGGAATAAAGAACTTAATTGATATCCAAAACCGTTTTTGTTTTATTAAAAAATAAACTTTTGTAGCGCTATTATTGAAAAAGTCGATTGATACATGCATTTGAAGTTTATACGTTATACGTTTATACGTTTCAATCAATAACCAACTGGCGAGTTACCTATTTTAACAAAACAACAGTGTCCTTTTTTAACAATCCTTGAAACTTCAAATTTGATAAGACAGACATTTCATACTTTATGACTTCTATTTGTTCAATGCGTCCACTTTATCAAAAACTTTGAAAATAATTTGTAAAACCTTCGAGCTAATTGTTATCTCACAGCTGTTTATGAAGCCTTCTTGCTGTTTACTGCTTATTTCTACGTGTATTGGATTGGAATATACAAATCCCAATTTATATCGTTGTTGTTAGCCGTGTTGTTTTTCAAAAACTTATTCATCAAACTCTGTTCTGTTCAAGTTTTCCAACACAAGAATTATCCAATTAGGCTGAAAATGCTACACCCAGAGAGTGCAGCCACTCAACAGTGAAAATATCTTTAATAACAACAAAAAAAGTATATAAATTTTATATCTTTTTCTCGGAAAAGTCCTTTCTATCGTATCTTCAATGACATCCTAAAATCCCTTTTCCAAGCACATGGGACCGATTGTACAAAATCTTCTAGTTCTTCTCCTTATTCTATACTTCTTCGGCTGCTTTCTATAATGTGTATACACTTCTTCTTGTGGAGGAGAGATTTAAAAATTATTAAAGTAAATCCCTAGAACTGGGTTGACTGGCGATGATGACGTATTATTACCATCCCAGCTTATAAAGTTTTTAATTTAACTGAACACACAAAACTTTTTCATTATCCTGGATTTACAAATAATAAGTCCTGCTTGTGCAAAAGGATAGCTGTAGTGCTCTTGAACACTTTAAAAAATGAAAAACTCAACAAAAGTTTAAAAAAAAAAAAATAAGAAAACAAAAAAGCTGAAAAAAAAAACTTAAGGGCATTCGTTTCATCGTCCGTTATAAGTTAATATCCGAACATTGATTTTGTTCGTAATATGACGGCTTCAATGCTTTCCTTTCAATTTGCTTTATCCCTTAGGGGAAAATTCCAATCCGGTTGATTTCTATTGCGTTTGGAGCGTGATTTCTGTGGCCATCATTCTATATAAGTAAGCGGCAGGAGTATCACAGTCACTACAGAATACTCGTCCCGTAGTAATATGAACGTGAGGACCAGGACAGTATATGGATAAGGATTCATTTATTATTTAGCGAAGAGTTTTTCGGCAAAAGTTTTTTGGGTGATGGTCACAGGATGGGATTGTTTCCTGCTTCGGGAAATTCAATTTATTTCCAAGAGAGGAGACATTTCTCGTTCTCGTTCAACAAAACTGAACTAACAGTACCAACAACAACAATAACAACAACAAAATAAAGTACAAAAAATTATTTTGTCGCCTGGGAATCCTTGAAGTTTTCTCTTAACAAAAATACAAATATACGACACATCTCCTGCCTTTAACTGATGATAGAATAAATATAGTGTCGTCGTTGTCACTCCGGTACTCCGGTCGGTGTGCCTGTGTGCACTCGTATTGTTGTTACACAGGAAAATTACTAAATTCCATTTATTTTCACAGAAAACTCATTAGAAGTTATTCCATCACTTTTTGGCAACAAATTATGGCAAAAGTCTATCTTAGGTATTATAATTAAAGGATTGAGTTAGATAGGTGTGTTTTGATTCGCGTTCTCTATTTGATTAAATTTATAACTAAATGACGATGGGGGAAAACATGAATGAGACGGATTAATATATAAATAGTCCATGAGGAACAATTTAATCTAAAAGGGATGGGGGGACGAACCTTGTACGGGAGTCAGAATCAGAAGTTTCGTCTATATATCTTGTATCAAAACAAATAATTAAAATCACAGAAGCTAAGTGCCGAACGGAAAATGTTCGAAATTATATTTTCTTCTCGTCAAAGCCTAACAGAATGAGATTATGAGATCTGTTATAAGCTTTTATCAGTCAGATTTCTATAAACTATATAATAGCCACTATACGAAGGTAGGTAGGTAGTCGCAAGTAACCCGCGACTCAATTAGCGCTAGAAAGCGCCGTCTTGATACCATAAACTCGTTGGACCTATGTATGTATTGACAAATTTAAAAAAGATTAAAAGATAAAATTATGACGAATTTATATTGAAAAAACTAGCGACAAAAAAAACCGTTTTGTCGCATTTAGAAAAAAAATCAGGCATTTGATTTTCACCTCGGAAAGTTCGTCAAGATCTTTAAGGATTGCGCTTCCGAAGCGTAACATTCTAGAACTGGTCAGGGTTGGACATTTACAGATAAAGTGAATCACAGTTTCCCTTTGATGTTGGTCTCCGCAGCTATACGGGAGTTAGTTTAGTATAGTGAGGGATACCCAACTTAGCTGCACGCTCTCCTACCGGCCAATTTCCGGTACATATTGCAGTGACCCAGATGGCTATATCATGTATGGGTCTGCATAAAAGTTCGATAGAACGGTTTTTGTTATAGGTAGGCTATATCTTCCTGGGATATAGTACAATCTGTTAGACTGTTTATCCTGCGGAAATTTTGCCCTTCATACCTCCAAGAGAATTATTTACTTGCAGAACGCAAGTTAGCTATAAAGGGCCGATCCTTGCAGGGCCAACTCATCAGCCCGTTCATTTACATCAATGCCACTATGACCTAGAACACAAATATGAATCATACGGAGGTTGATGTTTAGGCTGGATATAGTTCATCCCGATACAATACGAATACCGACTAGGCGTTTAGTTATAATTATATTATTGTACATATTTTCAGTTTAATTCAAAATTTTCGGAAATTCCTTCCAAAGCAAAGCTTTGCTTTAATATAATTTTTACAGTTGACAACAATTAATTGATGGCCTTAAGCTTTACTTAGACACTTGGTTAGCAAAAGACAAGAAAGTCAAAAAAACACATTTTAGAGAAATGAACACAAAAGTAATTCTAAAAAAATGATAGAGTTTGGCGTCAAGCTCCCTTATACATGCTTTAGGTATTGATGATTCTTTTCTTCGTTGGATTAGAAACTACCTTTCAAACAGTTCAATACAAATTGTAAAAATTTTTATGAAAAAACGGACTGTTGGATTTTTATAAAAAAAATTACTGAATATCGAAAACAATATTTTCTGTGAAATAAAATATGTTTGAAGCCAATATTTGTAATTTTTGAAAAGCTATTTGAGTCCAAAGTAAATTTTTACCAAGTTTACCAAGTTTTAGTATTGTTTTTTTTAGGTTTTTATTTTTTGTAAAAAAATCTGTCTATTCGATTTTTCTCAAAATTTGATTGAATGTTGAAAACAATATTTCTTATAAGTTAAAATTAGTTAGAAGCCATTATCTCAAATTTTTGAAAAGATATTTGAGTCGAAAATCATTTTTTATAAACTTTTGTTAATTTTTTGTTCGGTTTTTAATTTTTTGTAAAAAAACTGTAAGTTCGATTTTTTTCAAAATTTTACTGAATGTTGACAACAATATTTTTTGAAAGCTAAAAGTAGGTTAAAGCCAATATCTCATAGTTTTGAAAAGATATATGTACCTTTTATAAATTTTTTTTTAGATTTTTATGTGGGAATGTTGAAAACAATATTTCTTATAAGATAAAATAAGTTTGAGTCGAAATTCAATTTTTACCAACTTTGAGTAATGTTTTTTTAGGTTTTTATTTTTTATAAAAAAAACTGTCAATTAGATTTTTCTCAAAATTTTACCAGATGTCAAAAACATTATTATTCGTTGCACAAAATTATTTTAAATATGAAATCATATTTTAGTCGTAAAATTTTCGAGGTGACAAATATTTTTTTTAGTTTTTTTTTTTTGATTTATAGAAAAAACCGTTAATTGGATTTTTTCAAAAAATATACTTGTTTTGTATCACGCCACAATTTATAATATAAAATTTAATTCAAGTCTCTAGCGTTTTTGGATCGTAAGATATTTAGGGTTAACCAAAATTTTCAACTTTTTTTTAAACTGCTATGGTAAAAAAACCACCCACGAAATTTTCTTGAGAGCACTTTCTGCATTATTATCTGTATAACAAAATTTATTTGAAGTTGATATCTCTTCTGGTTCTTGAGCTATGGACGACGAAAAAAACGTCGCGAACGTACAGACGTACTGACGTACGTACACACGCACGCACATACATCTTTCTAAAAATCTTTTATTTCGACTCTAGGGACCTTGAAACGTCAAGAAATGTCAAAATTTTCAATTCGACAAATCGGACCCATTACAATAACTTGCTATGGGAAGTTAACAAGTTGTACTTGGTTGCATGTATGAAATTCATAAAATAAATGCTGATGTTCTCCAGGGCTCCGTTTTGTCTCCGACTCTCATCCTGATATTCATTAAGCGATCTCTTGTAGTGACAGACTTCTTATCTATTAAGCTGTTTCGCTGACGACACAGTACCCTCAGCTTTTTATATTCGTTTCCATATGCACATCCTTGTCCTTCGTATGTGGAACTTTAATGGCAGCTTATGATAAGTTCTTTAAATTTTGATCTCGACAACATTGTCCAATGTGGAATGAAGAACCGTGCAGACTTTAATGCTTCAAAACCTCAATGCTATCTCCTGTCGTTAAAGCCTAACCCATCCCCGTTTCCGCTATCCATGAGTGGCAGTATAGTTCGTCAATGTATCTTCTCCTACACTCTCCGTCTATGCAGGCGGGACCAAAAATCACCCAAAGAATTTTTCTATGAAATCATCCTAAGACACTCTCATCTTTCTTTGACAGGGTCCAGGCCTTAGCGCAATTAATGAGAACCGGGATAATGAGTGTCTTTTACACGACTGTCAAGTTAGCACTACATTTTTCGAAATTTAAAAAACTGAGTATGCAGTTAATCGGAGCTTTTTTGTTGTAAATTAGTTCTGGAAAAAAAAGTTGTAGCTCGACGGTTTTTCAAAAAAGTGGTATGTAGTGCTAGGTTGATATCAAGTTAGCACTACACTTTTTGATTTTGTTAAAACTAAGTACGCAATTAGTTGATAATTATTTGATGTTAATTAGTTGTGGAAAGAAAAAAGTTCCAAAAAATTTTTTTACTTTGAGTTTTTTAAAAAAGGGGGTATGTAGTGCTAACTTGACACCGTGAGTCCAGGCATTAAACAAGATAAGACTGTTTTTGACCTATCCCCCCTTTTTCGAAAATCGAATTTTTGAAAATTATTCCAGGTTTTTCTTGTTGTTCTGAACATTGATCCAAATATTTGGACCTCTATAATCAAAATTTCAAAAATGCTAGCCCCCCCTTTTTTCAAAATTCCACCTTTTTGTATTTTTTTAAGATTCTAAAAAGTGTTCTACCCATTTTTCCAAAAACTAAGAGTCGTGAAATGTATATTTTAAAAGATAATGCAAAATACGTCTCCCCAATTTTTTTTTAAGCCTACATAAATCGTGAATAAGCACATGTACATCAACCACAACTTGGTTTATAAACTATTGTTTACGCTGATGGTCGAACTTTCAAAAAAATCTCAATATCTTTTAATTTTGTAAACATTATTTAGCTCTCCCTTTTTCAAAAATCAAAAATAAAAAAAAAGTCCCAAGTCAAACCATATTTCCTCCAGTTCGTGTCTAAATTTCATCCAAAACTGTAATCAAATATAGCTAAAGGTGCCCACCCAAAGTTACTTTAGATATTTGTCACCTCAAATAGTTTGCGAACAAAAAATTTTAGTATTTAAAAAATAATTGTGTGCATCAAAAAATAACGTTTCTGGTAAAATTTTTACAAAAAACGAAATCACAATTTTCTTACAAACAATTAAAACCTACAAAACCAAAAACTACTAAAAGTTGCTAAAAATTGGAATCCGACTTATCCAATTTTAAAAATATCGAGAGTTGCAAAAATACAGGTTTTTGTATGTAGTAATTTAGTATACACATTTTTAAATAAACAGTGTTTTAAAATACTTAATTTGAGAAATACAGCAATATGGTCATTGGTCAACCAGTATCATATCGAATTTTGATAATACATATCTCTGCGTATCGACCCGCTCCCATGTGCAAAATCTTTTTAAAGAGTTCCTAAAACAATATAACAAAAAACAAAATTATGCTTTTTAATAATTTTTCCAATAAAATATATTATTACCAACGCTAACTCAATATTTAAATTTCAACTAAACTATTTGGAAACATAAAAAAAAACTACATGTCGTAAAATATTCATTATTTTTATAATACTACTAGCTGCCCGTCCCGACTTCGCACGGGTAGACATAAATAGGTACAGATATTTAAGTTATAAGCATGCTAATTAAAACGACCATGAATCACTAAATTAGAAAATAATTGTGTGCTTATCTTAAAGCCTCCCTGTACACTACGTTGGCTGCATTATTTTTAGGTGGCAACAAAGCGTATTGATTTTCAGGAGATCCTACTCGAGAAAGTGCCACATACAATTGCCCATGGGAAAAGCACTCTTTCCTTAAGTCGATACCAACGATGGAAAAAGTTTGTCCCTGGGATTTATTTATTGTTAGGGCAAAGGATATTTTTAACGGGAACTGTAACATTTTAAAAGATATGGGCAAATCAGTTGGAATAATCGGAATCCGCGGAACATGTGCGAGCTGACCGGCGGCGGCGCGGCGGGACCCGTAATGATAGTTGTTACAATCACATTATCTCTTAATTCATTGATCAATAGTCTTGTACAATTAGTAATTATACATATTGGGAGGGCTTAAATTCTATAATATTGTCGAACATTTTTTTGTCCTTCCTCGCAGCGTATGCGATGAAAGACATTTTATGGCTAATTTTATACACCTAAGGTTGGTTTTAATAGGAATTTCTAAAGATTTCTATAGTAATCTAATACTAAATATAGCCTATGTTACTCAGTCATAATGTAGCTTTCTAATGAAAAAAGAATTATTAAAATCGGTCCAGTACTTTTTGAGTTTATTATTATGGCAAAAATACAAATCTTTCCTCTTTATAATATTAGTGTAGATTATATAGAGCACATGAAATTAAATCAGAAATAATCCAGAAAAAGCGATGTTACGTTATTAGATCGATCAAAATATCACATTGCACCACGTGTTGTTGAAAAAGAAATTTGTAATTCCAACGTGGCGCCATCTATGAGAAGTTCACGTTAGATGGTCGACAGTTTTCTGTAAAAAATCTGATTTAAGGCGCCATATGTTCGAGACTTATGAACTTACGATTAATAACAAATATCATTGACATTCAGTTTATTGTTATTAAGACCATTAATCGAAATATTAACTATCCTATATCTCAAGTTAGACCAAATTACACATAAAATGCCAACTTTCATCGAAATCGGTTGACTTGGTGAAGAGTTCACTGGGAACAAACATATGACACTGGATTTTTATATATTAAGACTAGCAGACCCGGCCACCCGTTGCTGTGGCTGAGTAATTAAGGAAGGACTTAATAGACAAAATTGAACACTAATTTACATAACATCTTTAATTTTATTTTATTAATAAATACTATGATTAACATTAATTAAATTAAATCACAGTTAAAGTTTACTGAAGTGCCAATCGATGAACAATATTTCTGGTCAGCCTGTCTTTTGTCAACACAAATAAACTCGATGGTCTCCCTACACGTGAACAGACCACGTATAATTGCCCATGAGAGAAACATGGATTCTCTAAGTCTAAGCCGCAAATAGACATTGTTTGTCCTTGTGATTTGTTAATAGTCATCGCGAAAGCTTAACGGATAGGAAATTGCAGTCTTTTGAATGGTATTGGAGAATCTGACGGTATCATTGGAATGCGTGGTAACAGAACGATTTCTCCTTTAAACTTTCCTGCCAAAATAGTTGCTTCGAGAACATTTCCGGTGATTTTTTTGATTACCAAACGTGTACCGTTGCATAGTTTAGGGGGGTTCAAATTACGCAGAAGAATAATCGGTGATCCAATTTTTAACCGAAGATTGTGTGGTGGCATTCCTGATATGTCTAAAGAATTCAAAAATTCAATTGGAAAATTCACTGCCTCGTCTTCATCGACAGTAGCGTCGATTGACTTAAACGACATTATATCGCCTGGTAATAATTGTTGTATCTGGTAGTTAATTAGATCTACATCAACATTTTTTGCTGCCAAAATAGCACGATTACTGAGCCAATTGTGATTAAGATAGTTATTTATTACATCTGGGAAGACACTCTCGATCAGATCATTTTTAGTTCCAACAACAGTACAGACTTTGTCTGGCAATCTTATGCATTGGGTATCTTGATGAAATTCCACTTCACCGTTTCCAATATCTAATAGTTGCTGAGAAAATACTCGTGCTGTCGGATCATTTTGGAGTTGTACTCGCATGTTTTTTGCTAACCTGTGTTTCGACGTTTCTCCATAAAAATGATTGTTTTAAACATGCATTAATTTCATCAGCAAAAGTAGAGCGAGGAATCACTGGCAATGTTTGCCGAAAATCACCAGATAATAGTAGAATAGCTCCACCAAAAAGTCTATCATTACTGTTTAAATCCTGCAAAGTTCTATTTAACGCTTCGAATGAATGTTTATGAGCCATGGTACACTCATCCCAAATTATGATTGAACTCCTTTGTAACACTGTAGCCATTCCACTCCTTTTCTTAATGTTACACATAGCATTTGGATTTTTATGGACATCTAGCGGTAACTTAAAAGCAGAATGCGCTGTTCGACCACCATCTAACAAAGTAGCAGCTATGCCTGATGATGCAATTGCTAATGCAATTTTCTTTTGTGACCGTACTTTCGCAAGGATCAACGATATCAAAAATGTTTTACCGGTTCCACCTGGTGCATCCAAGAAAAAAAACCACTTTGTTTAGCATCAACAGCCAACATAATCCGATTGTATACATTTTTTTGTTCGTCAGTTAAAATTGGTTCATTATTAGCAACAATCGTAGCTAAATCAAGATTATTAAATTGTTCTTCTCGCTGCAAATCACTATTCACTAAGTCTATAGCTGGACGATTAGGTGATGGCATGTCATAATGACTAAGAGATGAATTTGAGATCATAATACATAAGTTTTCAATTAATATCAATGCTTCATTATACATATCTGGTGTGAAATCTAGATTTGGACATTAATTTGTTTGTTTAAGTCGGTATAGTATATCTTCAGTCATGTAGTTTTTATATTTTTCCCACAGTAGGTATAGATGACTGTGTTGGAAAACATGTCGTCAAGATGATGGCAAATAGTTGACGAATACAACTTGGCGAGGACGTCAATTTCTAATTGGTTAGAATTTGACGTTCTTATTTTAAATGTGTGACCACCGTTATCGGTGTTTCTACGGCGCGGCGATACAACGGATAACCATCGATATCAGTAATAGTATCATTCGTGAATTTCTTAGGAATTTTTTTTTACATTTCCCATTTTCCATGCATGGCGATGTCATATTAAAAGCACCACACGCCCCGTGAATCATGTGACTTGTAACAATGTCAAATAATTCTTGATCATTTGATGAATCTGGAATTTCGGCTGAAATAATTTGATCAATTTCTTCTGGACGAATTTTAACATCAAGCCAAATTAAAATGTGAGCATGAGGTAAGCCTCGCTTTTGCCACTCAATTGAATACAACCAACAACACGTTTTCCCAAAGACTGAATATTTTACAATAAAATCAATTAAGGATTTTAATTTTTGTTTAAACACTCGTGCAGTAATGTCGTGACGATGTATCGACTGTTGACCTGGTAATAATAAAGTTTGTATTTCCTCCCAATTTAGATTGCACGTAAATGTTATAAACAAATCCGGACGCCCGTAATGACGGACATAAGTCATCGCGTCCTGAATGTATTCTTGCATGTTTCGTGGACTACCGATGTAGCTTGAAGATAAAATAACTGCACTGCCGATTTCATTGGTGTTTAAGTTTCCATCGATGTTTCCAACAACAGCATCTCGTAAGTGGATGTATTCCTCTGATCGTAATTTAGCTTGGTTAAACCGAATAAATCGTAAACGTTCGCTTTCAATCTTAGCAAACATATCTACAACGTATTGATGATACAACTGACGATATCGAAGAATATAATTGTCCTAATTATGTCTAATAATTTATCGATGCGCGTAGTAATTCATTGAACTAACTTTTTTACTTAATTCATTACCATTGATTGGATCACACTGTTTGATAGTGATGTGATATTCATCTTGTCCTTGCCAGAATAACAATGGGTATTAGAGTGCGTCGTACAAACGGTGTATATCTGAAATTCTAATCACTGTATTATCTCGGTGTGTAATTTGAATAGATCTGTTGTCAACTGGATCACCGACCATAATAATAGCAACTTCATCTACGGTTGGGGCATTGAATCTGCCAGCATGCTCTCCTGGTACTTTGTCAGCTTTGATGACAATTTGATAATTGTCATTTTTCAATTGTGGTGATACTCTTTTGAACAGTTGAACCAGATGATTACGGTTCTCTAAAAATATTTCCAACAACACTATAATTGCTCTCTCTTCTGCTTGTTCATCAAAATTATACTGGCATCAAGTTGTCACACGTTCTTCACAACTGCCCATGAAGTAGATTTGGAGAAATTTTGGATCTTCATTTGGCATTGGCATCAATGATCCAATTTTATGGTACACTTGGCCTTGTATTTTAAATGTTGTTTCAAAATTACGACCATCAGATGAGAGATCGCAAATTTTAGATGCTCCAAATGATGTCATTTGAAAGCAAGAATTAAACTTTCGTGTCTTACGCAAAAATAATTTTGAATCATTTGAAATGCCAGAAAGTAGTGATTTCAAGGGTTCAGGTGGAGTAGGGAGTATAATGGCAATACAACTTTTCCGGATGCACAACACATGCCAGGTGTTTCATTGCGAAATTTTAACGCTTGACAATACTTACAATTCAATTCAATTCAATTCAAAATATTCATTTATTGTAAGTAATCATTACAAATTTTATAAAAGCTTTTATGAATTTTTTTAAGCATTGGCTTAGCCGTCAGCTCGACTGGTAACTTTAAAATATTTAAGTGTACAATTGAACAAGTACATATGTATAATGGTATAAAATTAAAAAAAAAAGTAAAAAAGGTATGATTTGATTGTATAAATAATTTCATTATATGATTTATGTATATTCCGTTATTATAAGCATTCTGTAGTGGTAGCTAGCTCTGACAAATTTGACAAGGTTCGCCCAATCTGATCCATTTAAAATTTCAATTGTTTCCTGTACTGATAGGGATGGTTTACCAAAGCATACTCTTCTTTGCTGGTTATAAATTGGACACACACTGATGAAATGAAAGCAATGTTCTTTAGCTCTCAAGTTACATAAATTGCAAAATTGGTCAAAGTTTCCGTTGTATGGTTTTCCATTTAAATGTAGAAGTTCGCATCTTGATTTAAAAATTAGGGAAATATCTTTATAGGAGAGAGAATCTTGGAAGTAGTTCTTTTCACACAAGTTATAATTAAGCTGGCTATAGAGTAATCTGCTCTCCGAATGACGGGCATTTTCAATCATCTGATTTCGGTTAGACTCTTCAAGTTTTTGGATGATTTCGTAGAACTTCGTTTTCACCTGAACAATATTGTTGAGATTGATCTGCACAACTTCTCCACAGGAAGCAGCAATGTTTTCCCATGTCCTCATCCACCAGTCCTTATTCCGAATTTCGTAGAGCATCATTAACTTACATAACCGAGTTTCCCGTAGACCAAGCACTTTAATTAAATAATCAGCCTGTAACTTTAGACTTAAAGTAAAAAGTTTTGGCAGGCCTGTTTCCAAATAAATAGCATAGTTTGGTGTGTTTAAGGGAATATTGAATATTTTCTTTAAGAAATTTCTTTGAAACTTTTCAATTTCTTCGTATTCTTGCATACCCCATATTTGGGCCGCATAACAAAGCGAAGATTTCACGACTGCATTGAAAATATTATATTTTGTTGAAAGGTTTATGTGATCGTTAGAGAAAAGTACAAGTACAATTAATTAAGCTTTGTGAAGTTTTTGCTTTTTCTGCAAGGTGCTTGCTATAATCCAGGGTTGGATTTATCAAAACTCCCAAATACTTGTATTCTTTCGATATTTCTAAACGACTTCCATTAAGTATCCATGTGTTCCTAACTTCACTCCGATTGGAACGCGAAAAGACCATTACTTTCGTTTTGTCTGTGTTGATGACTAGACCCCACTTGACACAATAGTCCGTAAGACGATTTACCATCAATTGCAGGGTGTCTGCTGATTCGGATAATAAAAGAAGGTCATCAGCGTAGAGTAATACATTTATTACAATACCCGCAATTCGGACACCTCCTGGAATGTGCATAGCTATATCATTAATAAAAAGAGCAAATAGAAGAGCGCTGAGTAGACATCCCTGCTTTACTCCAGTAAATGTTTTAAATGGTTTTGAATATGTTTTGCCATCCCAGACTGCAACTTCAGTATCTGTGTACAAACAACGTATTATTTGGATGAATTTTGTCGACACTCCAAGTTGGGAAAGTTTGAAAAATAAAGCATTTCGATTCACCAGATCAAATGCAGCTTTAAAATCAACGAACAATGTGTATACTTTTTTGTTTCTGGCTTGAAATGCTTTCACTATTGAAGTTAAAGTAAATATGTGGTCAACCGTCGAATAGTTCTTTCTAAAGCCTGCTTGAAACTCTGTAAGAATGTTGTTTACATCCACCCAATTTTCAAGCCTGTTAATGAGAACACCACAAAATATCTTCGCAATGACATTCATGAAGGATATGCCTCGGTAGTTTTCAACTACATTTAGATCACCTTTCTTATGGATTGCAAAAATTATCGATTTTTTAAAAAATCGACAATACTTACATATTTTGTCCATCTCACCGATGCGATGGTAACTTTGGGATCAGCTGAGTAATTAATGTCTGGTGCATAATTAAATGCCAGATGAACAAATGATTCTCTTTTTAATGCACGGCTGGTCCGTTGACTTTCTCGGTTTCGTTGTCTAAATGAATCTATGTGTTGTTCACGTGCCGCTCTTGTTCTCGATAAATAGTCTTGTAGACAATTATCATGCTGTTGCATTGATTCATGTGCACGAATATCTGCTATATGGATTCTTTGAGTTGCATTTCTTTCTGCTCTTTGCTCAACTGATTCGTGGGCTCTTTCAAGACGTCGATTTCGAGCTTTTTTGCTACGGGCATTGTGGAGGTTAGATTTCTTTGGTGGCATTTTACTGAGAATAGTAATTGTTAGTTAAAATTCAATCAAAATAAAAAAAAAAATTATACAATTTTGCAGTCAAGATAACCCTGTTAAAGATGAAATATTCGTCTCTTTGAAGAACAAAAACAGAATAATACAAATTTTATTTCAAAGTCAAAACATATTTCAGAAAACATAAGTGATCATATATAATTAGAACAGTAGATTGTATATAAAGTATTTTTCATTTGCAACATATATGCAATTTAGACCATTAATCGAAATATAAACTATCCTATATCTCAAGTTAGACCAAATTACACATGAAATGCCAACTTTCACCGAAATCGGTTGACTTGGTGAAGAGTTCACTGGGAACAAACATATGACACTGGATTTTTATATATTAAGATTTAAAAATTAAAATATCATGTTAACTCAATTTAATAAAAAAAATTGAGACAACTCTTGAATACAAGCGTTTTAAGAATTTCTTCCAAAAAATAAAGTCTAAAAACTTAAAAAACTATAAAAACAAGTTATTGTTTATTCAAAATGTTCGAATAAAAAATGACAAAAGATTACACGCAAAACAACTACTTAAAATTTTATTTTACTCAATTTGAATTCATTTCAAAAAAGTTATCTTACCTTCAACAGTTATAATTCGTCACTCGTTTAATTATATGGCAAAACATATGTACAGTGGGGAGCAGAAATGAGTACATGTTTTTGCTTTTTGTAGTTAGTACTGCATAATAATAGAAAAAAACAAAGGAAATGGAAAATTTTGTGTTGCCATTTATTTTATTTTCAATTCTTAACAAAGCGGGTTATAATACAAAACAGAACACAAATAAATTCTAAGCAAAACGCGAATAAAACAAAACCAACTCCTATGTACTCAATTTTGCACCTGTGAGTTTTTCGATAATTTTCAGCAAAAACATCAAAATTTAAAGTTAGATTTGGTTTCTTTGTGACTTAAAGTTTTTGATGTGTTTTATTGCGTGAGGCGAGAATTCTTTACAATAAAAAAAGTAAATTTACACAATAATTTCACAGCTATTTAAAATAATGAGAAAACTAACACTGCAAACTGAGAATAGTATTGTAGTCATGACGGAGAATGGCTCTGCAACGAGAATGATAGCTAAGCAGCTTAATATAAGCCGATCAGTAGTAATTTGAGTTCAGAAAAGACGAGCTATTTCTTCAAGAGCACAAGTCAGAGGCCGTACAAAAATACCAACGGATGCGGACTCACGGCTCTTGATAATACAAATGAAAAGACACAAGGTTTTAACACCAAAGAATGCTTCTATAGCAATTAATAAGCCCGTTAGCCGATGGACGGCAAGAAGAGCCCTCTATGATATTGGCTACATCTCAACGGTAAAAAAAACAAAAACCTGCATTGTCTGTAAAAAATGTAAAGGCACGGTTAAAATAACCAGAGAACATAACAATTGTGCAACAGATCACTGGAAGCGTGTGGTGTAGTCAGACGAATCAAAATTTAACCGGTAGCAGTCTGACGGCAAACAATATTGCTGGCGATGTCCTGAGGAGACCATCCAAAGGCACCATGTCAAAGAACAGTAAAGCACGGTGGGTGGAGCATCATGGTATGGGGTTGCTTCACATGGTGCTACATTGGAACACTACAAAAAATAGATGGAATTAAGAGAAAGGGAGATTATTAAAACTTTCTGCGGACTTATCTTCCAGATTTTGTAAATATCTGCCCTTACCCTGAAGAGTAAGTAATATTTCAACAGGACGGATAGCCTAAGCACACGTCCAAAATCGTGAAGAAATGGCTAAATCAACAAAATTTTCAACTAATGCAGTGGTCTGCACAAAGTCTGAACCTCAATCCCATTGAGAATATGCGGTCAATTGTGAAAAGTCGGTTAGGAAAATACAGATCGACTCCAACGAACCTGAACGAGCTTTTGCAGCGTGTTCATCAAGAATGGCAGAGTATTCCAAAAGAAATTATAGAGAATTTAGTGAAAAGTATGCCAAAACGTATTAAAAGTGTTCTACGTAATAAAGGCCTATGGACGAAGTACTAAGAAGAACCTTTATTCCTCTTTTCTTAAAAGTGCAAAATTGAGTACATGCGAGTTGTTTTAACTTTTTGGTTTGTTTTTCTAGAAATTATTGTTTTCCGTTTTTTCTTACAAACCATTTGTTTGAACATGAAATATAGGAAACACAAAAATTTTTAATTTCTTTTGTTGTTTTTATTCTTATGCAGCAATAAGTGCACCAAGTTAAACATGTACTCATTTGTGCTCCCCACTGTATGTCATAGCAATTACTAAGTAACCATTATACTGTGCATGGTGGTACATGGGATAATTATTAAGGCTTTAAGCAAGTCCTTTAAGGGCATTTACTGAAATTAAACGGAAATAATAAAATTAATTTCCCTTAGAGAACTCCGTTCGCAGGGCGTTGTCACACCAAAATCAAGATAATAAATCAAAATTTTTCATTGTCACTTAAATAAATTTGTCTTTAATATAAATTATTGTATATGACATCAAAACACATGATATCTATTATGTACTTTTATGTATTTAAGAATGTACAATGTATAAACGTGTTTTTCGGTAAACATGTGCTTTTTTCAGCGTCTAACAGGAATACTGTCAAGCAGCATAAAATTCATTTAATGTTTTAATTAAAAAACTTTTTTTAACACCTACCCAAAATAAAAATAAAAAGAACTTATCATATAAGTAGGCTATATATATATGTTGTACTTATATATAGGTATTTAGGAATGTAGGAATTTAGGTGGAACATAATATTATGAAACCTAAAGCACGTCCTTGGCTATAGCTTGACTATGCTACGCTATCATCATATTCCCTAATAACATAAGCGCACGAGAAAAGGATATTCATAAATTAATTTCAGCTTTTTTAATTGCATATTAGGCTTTGACATTTCAACGCTCGAACTCATATTACAGGGTGGGTCAAAATGTTTCTTCTTTTTTTAATTTATTTTTCTTTTCATTTTTTAAGGAACTTGCAAAGTAAATTTGAGAGATTAACTGAAATTAGCTAAAATGCTTTGGAGAGGACCAATTTAGTTTGAAAATATTCACTTACTTACTTTAAGCTGTACCCCAAGAGTTTAGCACTTGTTGACGTCATTTTAGTATGAGAAATCGATAATGATTTCGTCAAAAAAAAAAAAACAAATCTTTTTTGAGCTATAAGCCGTCACACTGCCTGAATTAAAGCCGAGAGTCCAAAAAAAACGATACGAAGGTACTTTAGTCAACTGAGCGTATCCGCAGTTAATTGTAAAAAGTTCAAACAACCGAATTGCAGCTGTTTCTATGCTTAATCAAATAAGGACAAGAATTAAAGCAAAGAAATCCTCAAAATGACCTTACTAAGGCAAATTTTCATTTCGGCTAAGGAATGATTTCCAAAAATTCAAGATTATTTGGAGGGCAAACATTCGTGCTGAATTAAAGGCACTGGAACTGTATAGTGTATACCCTAAGAAATCATGTGGAAAACGCTCTAGAAAGGCAGTACAAATTTGTAATTATTCGTGAAAAACATAAAGAATTCTTCCTCTTCTTTCTTCGGTTCCTACGTTTGTTGTCAATGACATTCCTTTTGTTAGCTCTCTCGAGAAAGCTAATATCTTTTCTAGAAAGTTTGCCCCCAATTTAACGCTGCTGGTGAGTGTTATGACTCCGCCTGTACTTGAGCGCATTCGTGATTCTATTGGACAAATCTTTTTTCGCACTCGTACTGTGTTAACAGTCCTACGAGATCTCAACATACATAAATCTGATAGTCTGGATGGCATTTCCGCTATTATTCTCAAGAGGTCTTCTTCAACCTTGTCGAAACCCACTGCGTAAGCTTTTTCATCTGTCCTACTCCTTAGCAGGGCTGCTGAAGTGAGTACTAAGGGAGTATTTGTACTCCCCTAGCATTCACTGTCCTCCCGTACTCCCCTTACCTTGATTGTACTCCCCTCGAAAATGTTCAAAACTTTTTCAAAAATTCATTAATAATTGTGTTAATAAAAAAATTAAGTGGCATCAACGATTGCAACTGATTCGTCCAAAGCTTAAAAACACTGAATGTTTTGATTTTGTAGTAGCTTAAACTGGAAGAAATGTCATACTTCACTTCTGTCAGTTGTCACTCCTTGTCAGTTGCATAAAAGAAATAAATTGTCTGTTGTTGTCTGGGAAATTTACAATCAAAATTATTTCACAAAGCGTAAGATCTAAGTTGATTCAAGATGGAAAAGTTAGTAAACAATACAAAAAAAATTGTTTTCATTATTTTATCAAACAAATCCTATTTGTGAAACTAAAGGTACCTAATTAAATATAAAAAGAATTCTCCTGCGACGCTTCCTACAGTGAAAAGTTCATGTGCATCATCAACGTCGGCGCGGCTGGCGGTGCCGCAGAAACAGAAACTGTTTGTCTATTGCCACAGTCAATGCCATTTTAATGGCAAAGTCACTTATTCAAAATTGCCATGCATCGCAATTGGTTCCTTCAAAAGATCTCATTTAATTATTGCAAATAGGTCATTTTTATAAAAAAATGTCAAACTGTAAAAATCGAAAGTCTGATTATATGTATTTTATTTTATCACATTGAATATAAGTTAAGTTACTTTTATTTAATAAATGTTATTTTTTATTAGTTAAAGTTATTTATATATTGTTAAGTTTTTTTTTGTTAAATTAAACATGAATTCATGAACCTTTATATGTGTATTTGAAATGAAGTACAAATAAAAAAAAGGAATTAATAATTGTTAATATTAAGAGTATTTCTTTTTTTTTTGCGTACTCCCCAGAAACACGAAATACTCCCTCTAATCCTCTAAAATACTCCCTTCTGAATATTCAAAACGGCAGCCCTGCTTAGGTCTCGTTCCGAGTAGATGGAAATAAGCAGCCTATCCCCAAAAAAGGCGAATCTTCCTTTCCCTCTAATGTATCGACAGAGTAATAGCACGTTTCTTCTTTCTTCGGTCATGGAAACGCTTATTAATTATCAGCTAAAGAAATGTCTCGAAGATCGAAAGCTGTTTAGTGACCGACAGTACGGTTTTTGCAGTAATAGGTCCATTGGTGATCTCATGGTTAATCTCACCCAAACAGTGGAGCAAACCCTTACATCGTTTTGAAAAAAGTAAGATTATTGCACTTGATATTTCAAAAGTATTTGTTAGGGTTTGGCATCAGGCTCTCTTATCGGAAATGCATGCTTTCACTTTTTATGAATCCCTACTATATGGGATTAATAATTACCTTTCGGATCGTTCAATACAAGTGTTTTTGGATAGGTTAAAGTCTGAAAACTACAAAATAAATGCTAGTGTGCCCCAGGGCTCTGTTTTATCTCCAACACTCTTTATCATTTTTATTAATGATCCCCTGTCTGGAACTTCTAATCCTATACATTGTTTCGCTGACGATAGTTCTTTTAGCTTTTCATATTCATTTCCAGACTCACAACCCTCCTCTTCGGATGTGAAACTGCAACGACAAAATATGATTAAATTCCGACCTAAACAGGATTTTACAATGGGGAATAAAAATCCGCGTGCAATTAAATGCTTCGAAAACAGAATGCTGCCTTGTATAGTCAAATCGAGATATAGCCCGTTTGTCATTACCCATGGATGGCACTTGTATCAAGGAGACTGGACATCTCGATATTCTCGGTATGTGTGTCACCAACCACCTCTTGTAGAACGAAAATTCTGTAAGATATTTGGGTTTGATAGGGCGACGACGCAAGAAATTTGTCTGCCCTTCTGATCTGGATGTTAACTACAAGACTTATATACGTCCAAAGCTTGAATATAACTCCCATCTCTGGGCTGATACTGATGCAACATAATTAAGCCTCTAAGAGAGTATTGAACGTGAAGAATTTAAATTGATTGGTGAAAATATCATCGTTAGTTCCTTTACGTCGCTTTAACATCGTCTTTAGGTTTCTTATCTCACCCTTTTGTACCGTTGTTTTAATGGTTTATGCAGTAGAGAAATTAGCCAGTTGCATTCCTCCCCTTAAACATTTCAACCGTAATACTCGCGCTTCTAGGAATGCTCATCAGTATACCCTCGAGCTCAACTTGGGGCGTACTGTCAAGTACAAAGATTCGTTCTTTAGCCGTACTACGCGAATGTGGAATGCGTTACCACACTGTATCTTTCCAATTACATGCAATATTCAGGAATTCAAAACCAATATGCACCGTCACCTCCTTTCAACCTTTCTCTTCCTTTCCTTATGCTCACACAGTGGTTTTGGATAATAAGGGTAGTAATATCCCCTTGAAAGTGCGCTAATACTCCATGCTTACCCCAAAAAATTTCTATAAATCAAGCTTTGAGATTCATAATTAATACAAATTTAAATCTATAAAAGTTACCATCACTTTGGATTGGAAAGCCACTTTTGACCCACCCTGTTTATTCCTCCTTGTACCCAAAGAACACTATACCAATTCCATTAGGTAAGGTCAGCTTAATTCTCGTACTCATATAAAAATACGAATAGAAATTAATTTATATTGAAATGTACTAGTACCTACGGTATATGCGATGCTATGCGTGTTTGCATGTCTTAGGACACTTCCCGCCGGAATCCGGATTAAAGGAAAATCCCTAAATTTTTTTATTAAATATTAACACAACCGCAAATGTACATAAGTTTAACGTAGGTATCTAGAACCGCCGCCGCCGCCGCCGCCGTAGAACATTTATATACCTAAGTTGGTAAGGTAAACCGTATAGGACAGGTATTACCAATATTTTAATTTAATATACAAAGTTATAATAACTTTACGAGCGTCCAGCGAAAATCGACATTGGTATAACCACTTTGTTTATTTGTTGGCTTTAATTTTGTTGTTGTTGTTATTTTTATTTTTCAGGTGGACTGATGTGGGCAATATGGGCGATTGGCACGTTTAAATTACTCGAGACCTATACCTAGAGAGACATAGCGTAATACAGAAAAACGATTTAAATATAGCGTCCAAGAGTAAATTACTTGTGGCATTTACCACCAACATGTGGCATTAAATGCCAGCCGAACACGCAACCCATAAATAACTTGGCGCTTGGAATTGTGCGGCACGGTGCGGCACGACGACGACGGCGACGGTGATGGCAGTAGCGAGACGCGGCGCGCGTGGTGGGTGTACGTCGTCGTTGTCGTCGTCGTCGGTGGTGGCAGCGGAATCGACAGCGACAGAAACAGCGACAACGGCAGTTGAAACAGTAACAGTAGCTGTGCGATGATGGTGGTGGTAATAATTATAATTAGGTTTAATAATAAATTAAGTGCTACACTCAGTGACTTAAACAACTTTTCTTTATCGTGATTAATTTAATGGCTGATTGCGATCGCCACGTAAAAAATAATTTTTATGTCTCCATTAGGTATTTTATGTAATAACTTTTGGGCTGCGTATAGACTTATATTATGTATATTGTATAGGTACCTACCTTTTTGCATAAGATTTTATGGATTATTTTAAAACATTTCAAGGGAAATGAAAAATGACAACCAAAATGTTCGCACCATAGGTATACTTGGAAGCCTACTAAGAACAATTTTGATAAGCGAGCCTTTTCGATTGAGAATTATTAAGTGGTCGCAATTTTTAAACTTTTAAATGAAAATTGTAACTTTTTTAGGTTCTGAATATAAAATGTAGGTAGGAAGGTACTAACAGCAGTTAAAATTAAAAAGTGTTTATGATTTATCATGTTTTGCCTTTTTCTTACAGAAGTGCTTGAAAAAATATGACAAAGATATATGTAAAGTAGGAATCTAACCTTGAAAGCTGCGTTATTTCTTAAGTGTGTTTTTGTTTTAAAGTTGATTATTTAGAGAATTTAAAAATTCAGGGATATCGATCCTATTCAAGTTTCTCGAAATTTCCGTTCCACAAAGTGTGTTATTAGAATTTAGTTCTGAAATACACTAATTCCCTTGTAGTTAAAGTTATTTTTAATTTGGAAGTTGTTAATTATTATACAACTAATTAGAGAGCACGGCTGGGTCGCACGAACTTGATCTTGTTTCCAAAGACACTGTTTACAAAAAATACTTTATTTTTAAAATTTTAAAATCTACCTATACAAAAAACTCGCTTAGAAAATTTAGATGCCATCAAAAGCCTTTTACAATTTAATTTCCTACAAAAATAATGATATATTTTCTAGATATCAAATCTCGAAAAAAATGTTTACACACTTTTGATTATCAAATATTATTAAAAAAGTATGATTGCTTGTACAGACAAAATTTTTGATATCAGTTGATCAGTTCTTGAGAAAACTTAAAAAAACAAAATATCGTTTCTATGGGGGGTATCCTTCGGAAGCAATACAAAAATATGTTGAATTTTGTTGAAAGAAGCCAAGTCAAGACAAATTTTTTAAAAATATAACACAAATCTATCGATTCGTTTTTGAGAAAGTTCGGTTTTTGACCAAAAAAACTTGCATGGGAACTACTGTTAATTGTAGTCTTAAGAAAATTAAAAAAAAAAAAACTCATAATGCGAATCTCTTAAAGATATAAGTTTCAAAATTTTAACTCAATCGACCCAATAGTTTTGGCTGTATTGGCGAGGACAGATAGACAGACGGACGGAATATGGGTACCCACTTTTTCAACTTTTCTACCATCGTTTTGTCATATTTGATTAAAATCTCGAGTTCGACATTTTTTAGGGTACCCTAGCCCCAAAGCAAAAATCCCCAACACGAAATCCCCAAAACAAAATCCCCAAATCTGAAAACTCCAAAACCAAAATCCCCAAAACCAATATCCCCACATTCCGAATCTACAAAATCAAAATCCTTAAGTACAATTCCACCATATTTCGAGTATATCTACGAAATTATGTTTGGCGCCAAACATAATTTCTTAGATATAGTTGAAATATGGTGAATCCGTGCTTAAAGACTTGCGATGAGAAGAATGATGACCAGGATTCGAAGTTTTGATTAAAAATTTCGAAAAAACGAAGCAGGTCCAACATTTCCGAAGTATATATTTAGAAATTAAAGAAAAGGTAAATTTTTAAGCAAATTTTTTTTAGCTAAAATTAGTTTTTAAAAAAATAGCCAATATTCACTTATTGAATTGAAAATGAAGTTTAATCCCAATCATAAACTCGAAAAAAATTAACATTATCACATTAAAATATTAATAAACGAAGAAAGTAAATTCGTCCAGATCGTAATTACTGAAGTTTTCTGTTTGTTAGAAACAATAGTGCTGTCGTTTACCCATACGCTGTAGTTGGTGACGTGAAATAACGCCAAATGAAATAAAGCCAAATTCAAACAATTTGGCATTATTTCGTTTTTGAACACGAAATAAGGCCAAATTTTCAATTTCGGTTTATTTCGCTTTAGAAAACGAAATAATAGCAATTTGGCATTGTTTCGATTTAAAACTTTGCAGAATTAGAAAAAAACATAAAGTAAAATTATCTTTTGTTTTCTCTCTATGCTAAATTAAATTCTTTATTCAATTTTGGGAATTACTAAATTCGGTAATTGTCTAGAATAGTTACTTTTGCTAAAAACATAGAAAAAAAAAATCGGAAAATAACCAAATCGGTGTACTTTTTCGTAAACTTTAATAAAAAATCGGGGGAAGTGCAATTTTGCAACAATTTTTTTTGTTATTAATTAAAAAAGTTGTAAAATGACAGATAGATACTTGTTGCTCGATTGAAATGTTTGAAATTGGAGCCTAAAACAAGTTTTTTTGAATTGATAGCACGGCGTACTAACAGCTAGGTATGTAAGGGGGCAGCATGCTTGGGATCACTATAGGATTTGGGGTGGGTGCGAGTTTGGGTATATGCAAAGAACACGAAAGCTTTGTGAATCAGTGATGGTACATGAAAAAAAAAATAGATCCCTACGGTATCCACAAAAAATCCCTACTTTATGAACTTTATCCCTACACCTATAAAATCAAAAAAATAACACATTTAAGGAAAGAAAAATAAGATATTGGTTTATGATTTTATTTAACTTTTTTAATGATTATAGCATTTTATAATAATAAATAAAATAAATAAAAGCAAACTTCAAAAAATTAATTATATACATACATAAAAGCTGATACAAAATATTTATATATTGTTTTAATGTGATTGTCTTTAGTTTCAAATCATACACAACTTAAGATTTCATCTTGCAATGATGATCTTATTATACAAATTGAGTTAAGATTTTCGTGGCTAAATTTGTTTCTTTTTTTGTGCGAACATCAGTAACGATCGAGAAAATCCTCTATGCTTCAGCATTGGCATGGGGAAGTGCCAGGACATATTTAGCAAGATTGAACAAAATCGGAAACATAGTTTCTTCATTAAAATTTTGTATGTTATTTATTTTATTTCAAAATTGCACAACTTCTAAACCTGCCAAGTTGCTTCTTTCTTTTTCGAAAAAGTTGAATTCGATTGTCATGCACTCTTGCAAAAGCGCATTGATATCTAAGGAAAGTTTTTGGGACAGAAGCTCAAAACGGAACTCAGATCGGTCCCCATCCAATCCTAATACAACTCTAGGATTCAAAAACCCAAACTCTTTAAAATATTAGAATTTTTAATGGGTAATCAATGTTGGATCTCTTCTAAGGCTGTTATATAAAAACTTAAGCAGTCAATCCTTATTTGGTTAACATGAGGTGATCTTACATTACAGTTGACTTTGAGTTCAGGCCTTTTAATACAATTTTGTCCGAATTGAAAAAAAATTTGATTGATTCTTTATGTAACTCATGTATAAGAGGTTTTTTCGATTGAAAAAGAGCGTTCAAAGTGTTGAAATAACCAAGTACATATTTAAGAAAAAGTAAATATGCTTTGTTACATTCGTTTGTCAACTCATTTAAAATAAGTTCTGCTGACTTCAATTTGTCTGAAGTAACTGCGTGTTTGAAATATTCCACAAGCACACTCCAATTATCTAAAATTCTTTCAAAACATGTTAAGATTGAAAAAGAAAAAAAAAATGGTTTATAATAAAATTGTAAAAATCCCTACGCTTTCATAGAAAATTATGATATATCAAAAATCTGTCCTTTTTCCCCTACGGTGTCTTTTTCAAGACAAAAATCCCTACGTGTAGGGATTTTTCCCTACGTGTACCATCACTGTTTGTGATTCTTTCATAACTGTGAGCCATACTTGCTTTTTAAATTTGGGAATTTCTTTGATTTTATTGCTCAAATGCAAAAGTTCTTTGCATATACCCAAATTCGCACCCACCCCAAATCCTATAGTGATCCCAAGCAGGGGGGTTGCAGGGGGCAGCATGCCCCCCTTACATAACTAGCTGTTAGTACGCCGGCCGCTCCGCGCCGCACAGTGGTGCGAGGGCGGAAAAAAGTCTTTTTAAGAAGTTATATTTATCCTTTTAAATTTTATGTTTAAGTACTCTTATAAAGGGTGTCCCAAAATTAACGCAAGATTTGAATTTGCCGCCATTTGTGCAGTGAAGTGTTGGCAACCCTGAAAAAAAGCAATTTGACAGCTAACAGTATAAGGTTATTAAAAATGGAGCGTTACACGAGAGAGCAACGTGTCTTCATTATTAAAGAATATTTCAAAAATAGTGAAAGCTTGGCGGCTGCAGTTCGAAAATTTCATACAAAATATGGTCGGAATAGTGTTTTAACTTCGTCAACTGTGAAGAGATTAATTGAAAAATTCATGGAGACTGGATCCGTTGGAGACGTCAGACACACTGGTCGTCCAAAAACAAGCCGTTCAAATGTGAATGTCGAAGCAGTGCGTGAGAGTGTTGCTGACAATCCAGGAACCTCAATTCGACGTCGTGGACAAGAATTGCAAATTTCAAGAACCTCTCTACAGCGTATACTCACCAAAGATCTGTGTCTTCATGCTTACAAAATTCAATTAACACAACAATTGAAGCCTAATGACCATGGACAGAGAAGAGAGTTCGTTGAATGGATTATTGAACATCAACAAATGGACCCTGATTTTTCGAGCAAAATCATCCTAAGCGATGAAGCACATTTTCATCTTGATGGCTTTGTCAATCGCCAAAATTGTCGCATTTGGGGTTCGGAGAACCCACATGTGATTGTCGAAAAATGTCGATGGTGTGGATTTTGGGCTGGAGGCATAATTGGGCCATATTTTTTTGAAAATGATGCTGGTCAAGCAGTGACTGTTACTGGTGCTCGATATCGCGATCACAGTTCTTTCTGCCAAAATTGGATGATCCAATATGTGGTTTCAACAAGACGGTGCCACATGTCATACAGCCCGTGAAACAATTCAATTACTGCATGAGACATTTCCAGGTCGTGTACTCTGTCGTTTCGGTGATCAAAATTGGCCTCCTAGATCGTGTGATTTAACACCATTAGACTTCTTTTTATGGGGTTATTTGAAATCACAAGTCTATGTCAACAAGCCCACAACCACCCGTGCATTAAAGGAGGAGATTCAACGCTGCATCAACGAAATTCAGCCACATTTATGCAGAATGGTCATGGAAAATTTCAACAAAAGAGTGCGCATGTGCATGCAAAGCCGTAAAGGCCATTTGTCCGATGTTTAATTCCATACATAACCCTATCCTATGTACTTTACGAGTCAATAAAAATATAACTATCAAAAGACTAAAAACGACGTTTTCTATTTAATTCAAATCTTGCGTTAATTTTGGGACACCCTTTATAACTCGAGCGTATGATTTAAAAGTATTTTTAACATATATATTGTATGTTCTGATTTACAAGCCCTCAAAGTTGAAAAATAATTTTACTCAAATCGCGAACCGTATTTTCAACAAATTTTGAGATGTTTTTTTCCGAAGTTCCTTTAAATAAATTCGCTAGCTTCTTAAATAATTGGTCTATTTTTGATTATCTAAAATAAAAAAAAAAAATGATTATTTATAAAAGATACCTTCTATAAATAGTCTGAAGCTTAAGTACTAGGAAAAAATGCATTTTTTTAAACTTTTTGATTTCAAAAAAAGCTCCAAAAGACTCCAAGAAAGTAAGTATGCCAGCATATGCTCCAAACATTCATGTTAAAGCACAGAAAAAATCAGCTGCAGATACTTGCAGATGTGGAAGTTATGATCAAAAATGTTTCACTGAATCGGATTTCAAAAAACTGCGTTTTGACGGTGGTGTTTACCAAAAAGTTTGATTTCTTCGTTATTAATTGTCAGAATGAACTGGTTAAGCCCATTATTTTAAGAAAAAATGCCAAACTTTATTTTAAAAATAAAACAAAATTAATACATTGACACAGGTCTGAGAATTTCGATTTTTGCGAAACCATTTATTTCTGCCCGGAAAATTTTTTCAACTTTGAACTCAATTTTCTTGGAAACAACACACGAAAAGCAATATAGTTTTATGATATTTTAATTTTATGATAGAGCTTAATAAAAAATAAAGAAAAGGATTAGGGATAATCCTTTAGTTTTTCGCTAAAAGTAGGGCAGGTAGAAATAAAAAAGGTGTTATTTTTAAAGTTTTATTGCTTTGTTTTTGTCGTGTATTGCGTAATTTTTTATTACCTGACTTTTTAGAATAAAATCTCTTACTTAAATCTATATATATAAAGGATTAATTAAAAAAAGTCAGTATTGAGTTATTGAGCATTAGTGCAAGGTTTTTAAGAAGAAAATACTTCCAATCAGCGCAGACGCTAAAAACCTCATTTTAGCGTTAAAAAATTACTACTTCATTGTTTTTTTATTTATTTTTTGTATGTATTTATCTTTTTATTTATTTAATTTTATAATGTACATAGTTAGTAATACTATTTTGTTTAAAATAAAAAGTTAAGATTTTACTAAATATAACATCAAAAGCCTCAAATTTTAGAAAAATGTCAATAACCAAATTTTGACCAAGCGTGTATAAGACTAATCTTAACGTGTGTTTTAAATATCATTAAAATTCGTTTTATAGTTTAGATTTAGATTGACATCTGTCAGATTTGCGAGAAAGTCGAAGTTTTTTTGTGCTCAGTTTCTTTTTTCATATTTATTTAAAATAAAATAGTAAAAAATTGTTTTTAAAAGTTACAACATCACTTTAAAGTTATATTTTAACATTACAAAGAATTTGTTTCAAACAACTGATAATACAAGGTACGATTTCAATTATATTTGGTATTGGGGTTTGTTTCGACATTGCCTCTTCGATCGTATTGTACATATATGCAACCAAAACGAAATTTGCAAGATACTTCGCCGGAACACCCACAAAATAACAAGAAATTAATATCTGAAGCGGAATTTTCAAGTAAAATGGCAGTTGGAAAAATGTCGATCGCAGAATTAAAAGATCTTTTGGATGAATGCATAACCTCAAAATTAAAAGACATTGCAACTAAAATTGAAGTCCAAGCACTATCAAGCAATATCCAGTTATTAAGGTCTCAAAATGTTTTCCTTGTGAACCGATTAACAAACATGGAAAGCTACTGTCAAACTTTGGAGCGCCAACTTGAAATTTTGTCGCGGAAAGACAAGGAAAATTCTGTTGTTGTACATTTCCCGGCAGAAGGGAAGGCCAATAAAGTTGACTTTGCAAAACAAACTTGCATTGGTCTTCTCCAGCTTCAAGGAAATGCAGAATTGCCTATAAAACACACACAAGAGTTCACAAATCGCAACACAAATAAAAGCACTGTAATTCTTAACTTTCATCCCGGCGACACCGCAAACAAATTAATCGAAGCGACACCAAAACTAAAGAATACAGGCATTGTTATGCACCGCGAACAATCCCTTATAACGCGCCAAAAGAGAAATGCACTTTTCCAAATCAAAACGAAATTACTTGATATGGCTCCAACAGTAAAAATCATTATTAGAGGAGTTAAATTAAATATAAACAACTTTGCATTTTCTTACAACGTTTTGAGAGGTTTGGTTGTAAACAATGCAGACGAATTGACATTTATAAAAAACACGTTTGGAGAAGGTGGGCTGCAGTTCGTTGACATAAACAACATCAACAACTGTCAGAATAATACGATGATAGCGCCAATTGCTCCAAATAGAGAAAGCAGTATGCAGCAGAATCAATATCAACATCAGCGTCAACATCATAAGTAGGAAAGGTTTGCCGTCTGCCATTTAAATTTAAAAATTATATGTTATAATGTTTCTGGGTTGAAAAACAAACTAGCAATTCCTGCTTTTTTTGAATTTATTTTAAAGTATGATATTATTATTTTGATAGAAACTTTTCTCGAAGAGGGTAAAGAAACACAATTTGTGAAGTATTTTAAAGATTATAATATAAAATTTATTCCAGCCACGAGAAGTAACATTTTTGGTAGAGCTAGCGGTGCATTTAAATGTAATTTGAACAATTTTGTTAAATTTAAAAGAATTGGTAGGAAAACAGTTGTAGAGATAAACCATAAGCATGACTTCTATTATATTTTACCAACTTATTTAAACTGCAATAATTGGGCAAATGATTTTAATGAATTGCACATTTTTTTTAATGAAAATGAATTGCAAACTATCATGGTACTTGGTGATCTCAATGGTAGAATTGGTAATTTTCAGAACCCAGATTCTCTGGTGCAAAATGTTTCTCATGTATATGCAAGTTTTAGGAACTCTATGGATGGAACTTTAAATAGATGTGGAAGGCAACTTATGGATTTCGCTGAAGATTTTGGTTTATTGGTACTTAACGGTATTACTAACAGTGACAGAAGAGGCGATCTCACTTTCATTTCGGGTCAAGGTCATTCAGTCATTGATTATTGTTTAGCGAGAGGTAATTGGCTTAGTGTTGTCGAGGATTTCGAGGTTGTATCTGCAAATTTCTCTGGTCATTTACCAGTTGTTACCTCTATAAAATTTCAAGATGTAACCTTATCACCCAATAACACATTAAATAGATTAAAATGGATAGAAAATCGTGCTGAAGTGTATAGACGAAGGCTCGACGCTCAGGTTAATTGCCTTTCCTCCCAAGACCATTATAGTTGTGACCAGGCCGTTGAAAATATTTTAAAAAGTGTAAGACAAGCAGCAGTTGTGGTAAAACCTAAATCCAGAGATAAATTCGTAGCTGAGTGGTTTGATTGGGAATGTAGAAAACTCCGCAACAAATCTTTCGCAAATCTCAATCTGTTTAGGAAGACCAATTCAATTTTTTTTAAAAGTCTTTACATAGAATCCAATAAACTGTATAAAAAGCTCTGTATTCAAAAAGAAAAAAATATGTAAATGGCGTAGCAACCAGGCTTTCAAACTGTAAAGACGCAAAAACATTCTGGTCAAACGTAAGATTGTTAGGTGGTTGCAAGAGTATGTCAGCCTCAGCTATTGATGTTGAAAAACTCGCCGAGCACTTCGAACAGCTCCTGAACCCTTTGACAACAAGTTTAAAATTTCAGTATGCCCTTCCTTTAGTTTTAATCCCAGAATTAGATGGGCCAATCACAATAAGAGAGTTGCAAGGAACTCTAGAAAATATGAAAAATGAAAAATCTGCAGGAGTTGATGTTATACCGTGTGAATTTTATAAATATGGAACTTCGAATTTTCTAAATCATATTAATGACTTCTTTAATAGACTTCTTGAAGAAGAAGAAATTCCAAAGAGTTTCTTAAAAGCATGGATCTGTGCTATTTTTAAAAAAGGGGATTTGCAACTTCCGAGCAACTACAGGGGCATTTCTTAGGAAAATATTCACCCATCTTTTATACCAAAGGTTGACAAAATGGGTTGAAGAGAATAAACTCCTTAGTATTTTCCAAGCCGGCTTTCGAGCAGGATTATCTACAATAGACCATATATTTGCTCTTACAAGCATAGTAAAGAATTGTTTTGAAAAGAAAAAGAAAATTTACGCCTTTTTCGTTGATTTTCAGGCGGCATTTGACACGGTGAACAGAGACTCTTTAATATATAAATTATCTACTTTGGGTTTATCCACTAAATTTCTAAATCTGTACAAACTCCTTATAACTGGCACCTCTGCTGCAGTCTGGAATGGAAATTCGATGTCTGACTTTTTTAGTACAACATGTGGTGTTCCTCAAGGATGTGGATTGAGTCCCATTCTGTTTTCACTATTTATTGACGATGTATCTAAAGATTTTCCGGGTGGAGTCATTGTCGGTGATACACTTATAAAGATGCTTTTATACGCGGATGACATTGTTATTTTGGCTGATAACCCCACATCTTTATAGCTTCAAATTAATAAACTCAATAGATTTTGTGATTTGTGGGATCTCAAAATTAACGCCACAAAGTCAAAAATAATGATTTTTGAAAGTACTCAGCGAAGAAGAGCTCCCAATGAAAAATGGTTTTTAGATCGCGAACCGTTAGAAATAGTATCTCAATACAAATACTTGGGTTTTCTAATAACGTATAACCTTGATCTCCGCCCTCATGTTAAAGAAAAATGTATTGCTGCCAAAACAGCAATAAATCTCATGTGGAGTAAATTCTTTTGCAATAAATATGTCGATGCTACTGCTAAGTTTAGAGTATTTGATGCAACTATAAGAACGTGCCTTTGTTACGCAAATCAAGTTTTTGGCTATCGAAACATGGAGGAATTCGAAGTTGTTCAACGTTTCTTTTTCAAACGCATTTTCAAACTAGCTAGTTCAACTCCAACGTATGCTATCCACGTAGAAACCGGTATAGCACAAATATTCCTAGGCAATTTAAAATCAAATGCGGACTATATTGTTAAAGTTATGAATAGACCTGATACAAACCTTCACAAAAAAATAATGCAATACGCACTCCGATCGCAATTATCGCCTTTTAAAGAATGGTACGAATTGGCTAATCAGCATTGCTTTAATCTAAATCTTAATAATACACCTCTAGCCGATTGGCAAAAAGTTTTCTATAAATGCATAGTAAAGATAGATGACTCTCTTTATTTACAGTGTTTGCATAGAGCTCAAACTTCTAGCACTAGACTCATATACAAAACACTAAACCACACACTCTACAGAAGTAATTATTTTAACGAAAAATTATCTATAAAGCAAATGAGCCTTATTTTTAATGCAAGAACTGAGATGCTGAATTTAAACTATAAGCCACATAGAGTAGACCTTGATCCAAAATGTACTTTGTGCAACCGAAATGAAATTGAGGATGTGTACCACTTCTTAGCTGTTTGTCCAATGTTACAGGAAATTAGAAGGCTTTACTTTTCACAAAACATTCTAACACTTGAATATACAAAGCAACTCTTAAATGGTAATCTAGATTGGAAACCCCTATGCTCCTATATTAGTCATGCTTTAGGTTACCGTAACAGTTTTATATAGGTATTACTTACATATTTGATAATGTGTTCCAATTTCTCTCTTTTTTTTTTTTTTGTAATTATATTTAAATGTTTGAAGATATAATTCATTTTTTTTTCATTATTTTTTTTAAATATTGTACTATATAGAATTAAACAAAATGAATAAACAAACTAGTACTATTTTTTTAAATTTTTTAATGTATGTATATACAACTCATAGTTTATAACTTTAACTTTTTCACTTAAAATGTAAACTCGAAATAAGTCAATTCAGGCAGACGGCAACATTTGCCATGCTTTTATTCTTAGCTATTAAAAGATTGTACAT
This sequence comes from Eupeodes latifasciatus, assembly GCA_920104205.1. NCBI lineage: Eukaryota > Metazoa > Arthropoda > Insecta > Diptera > Syrphidae > Eupeodes > Eupeodes latifasciatus. The sequence goes on from OV049924.1 coordinate 41,977,052, forward strand.
TTATCGAGAATAATAAAGAATTTATAATAAAAAAAAAAAAAATAGTTTAGATTTTACAGACTTTTTTCTGCTCTCCCATACAAAAATCAAAAATCCTCAAATTTTAGAAAAACGTCAATAACTTTGTTTATATTTTTTTTCAACCAAATTTTGACCAAATATGTAAAAGACTAATCTAAACATGTTTGCCAAATTTCATTTTAATCCGTTGAACCGTTCAGATTTTACAGACTTTTTTCCCCTCTCCCATACAAACCGAACCACTGTGCGCGCCGTGCTATCAATTCAAAAAAAAAACTTTTTAGCAAAAGTAGCTATTCTAAACAATAAATCAACCATTTTTGCGTGTTTTGTATGTAAAAAAGTGAACTTTACAAATTTTTTATTAACTTTTGAATTTTAAAATATTCGGCGTTGTTTTCATTATTTTTTTGGCCTTATTTCTTTTTATAAATCGAAATAAAGCCAAATTGGTTTCATTTCGTTTTGAACAACGAAATAAGGCCAAATTTGAAATTTTGTGTTATTTCATTTTTCGCTGTAGTTTACCTGTCCATTTCCATGTATTGATTGACATTTTTTTCAATAGAAAAACGAAGTAGAACTTGAAAAGCGAAGAAGATTCTTTACCGAAGTAAATGCAATAAGAAAATGCACCACATAGATGAAAACCAACAGTCATTGACGGCAATTTAGATTTGGGGATTTCGTTTGTGGATTATGTGCATGCGGATTTAGATCCTGAGGATTTTGTTTTTGGGGATTTTGTACTTGGGGATAACGAATTTGTGTATTTTTTAAAGTGTGGGGATTTTGTTTTTGTAAATTTTGAACTTGGGTATTATGTCCGTATCCTCCTAAAAATATAAGGGGGTCATATCCATTTACGCAATACGATAAGTTTTGAATTCAAGGGAATTTCTACGAAAATTAAAAAAAATAATCTCCCAAGGGACGGTCATAACCCCTTTCATATACAGCCCCCTTGGATCTTTCATTGCACTGAAGGCCCTATTGTAGAGCAGAGTATCAAAGATGACTCGAAAGAAACCATTCGACATCGCGTGCAACAATTGGAGCTGTGCCCATCCACTTCATGGAAGTTTAGTGGAAGGTTTTTGGTTTGTCGGCTTACGATATCCATAGATGCTGTGTTGCTTGTCTCCATCATGTTTGCTGTATTATGTATTTTTTATGTTAATTTTTGAAAATAAAATCGATTATATTTTTCTTTAAAAAATTAATAATTTAATAAAACTTTATGTTACAAACAATTTTATTTATTTATTTTATTATTATTATTTAACAATACAGCCCGATGATAGAACATGAGTTCTGATTTTTTCTGATTTGCAATTTATTTATTCTTTAAGGCCACATGTCCAAGAAGACATCCTCTTCCAAGATTTTAACTTGCGAATTGCATTCGTAAAAAATGGGGATACCGACATAATGCCCAAGTACACAATCTCCAAAAACAAAATCCCCATATAGATGATGTGTTGCTTGTCTCCATGTTTGCTATATTATGTATTTTTTTATGTTTATTTTTTAAAATGAAAACGATTATAGTTATCTTAAAAAATTAACAATTTATTGAAACTTTATGTTACAAATAATTTTTTATATAAATCAAACTAGCGACGCGTTTCAGAACTCATGTTCTATCATCGGGCTACTCAAGTAGTAGCACTCTGCGCGGTATCTCTGAGGATGTGCATTATCCACACTAGTAAACGTGTCGAGAAACCGATCCATTTTTGATCGAATTACCGAGTCTGATGAGGGAATACTTTGACCGAATATTGGATGTGTTTTTTTTATATTTTTATGAATACAAATTCAAAAAGATTGTATAGAACATTTTTAACGTTAAAAAAACTGTTAAGGGGTCTGTCATCGCTGATTTCAAATTTTGTTTTCCATGTTGATATATTGCTTCGGAACTCTCAACCCAAATAATTGAAACAAAAGGTCTTATATATATATGTACATAGTTTTTAGGACTGGAACACCCCATAAAAAAGTTACAAATTTTCGTAAGAAAATACATTTTCAATGTAATCAACATTTAGATTTTGAATTTTTTAAATATCAAAAATTTAATTAACAGAAACTAACAACACATATTCTAAAATATTTTGACATATGCCACTGTGGCTTGTAACTAAATAAAAAAGAGGCTGGGATGCGACCCACACTGATAACTTCCCATCCCGTCTATCGATTTGTCTTGCTTAAAAGTTTGTCTAAATGTATCAATTCTTGCCAAATTTTCTTTTTATTTTTTGTAGATTTTATTTTTTTTTTATGAAAAAACGGACTGTTGGATTTTTATAAAAAAAATACTGAATATAAAAAACAATATTTTCTGTGAAATAAAATAAGTTTGAAGCCAATATTTTTAATTTTTGAAAAGCTATTTGAGCCGAAAATCAATTTTTACCAACTTTTATTAATTAATTAATTTTTTGTAAGAAAACTGTCAATTCTATTTTTTTCAAAATTTTACTGAATGTTGAAAACAACATTTTTTGAAAGATAAAAGTAGTTTAAAGCCAATATCTCAAAGTCTTGAAAAGATATTTGAGTCAAAACTCAATTTTTACCAACTTTTTTTTTATTTTTTTTTAGGTTATTATTTTTTGTAAAAAAACTGTCAATTCGATTTTTCTCAAAATTTTATTAGATGTCAAAAACATTATTCTTCGTTGCACAAAATTGTTTTGGAAATGAAATCATATTTGACTCGTAAAATTTTCGAGGTGACAATTTTTTTTTTCAGTTTTTTTGATTTATAAAAAAACCGTTAATTGAATTTTTTTCCAAAAATAAAATTGTTTTGTATCACGTTACAATATATAACATAAAATTTAATTCAAGTCTCTAGCGTCATTGGTTCATGAGATATTTAGGGTTAACCAAAATTTTCACTTTTTTTTAAACTGCTATGGTAAAAAAACCACCCACGCAATTTTCTTGAGAGCCATTTCTGCATCCTTCTGCCTTATTATCTGTATAACAAAATTTATTTGAAGTCGATATCTCTTCTGGTTCTTGAGCTATGGACGACGAAAAAAACGTCGCGAACGTACGGACGTACGGACGTACAGACGTACGGACGTACGAACGTACGTACACACGCACGCACAGACATTTTTCTAAAAATCTTTTATTTCGACTCTAGGGACCTTGAAACATCGAGAAATGTCAAAATTTTCTATTTGACAAATCGGACCCATTACAATAACTTCCTATCGGAAGTTAATAAATTTGGTTGACGCAACACAGTCCGTTGAGAACTAGGGCCTAGTAACTTACAACTGTCAACCATTCCTGTGTGCGAGTTCTGTTGTAAGGGAGGGGGTGGCCCTACAATTTTAAGCCGAATCCGAACGGCTAATTGGAGAAAGCACTTTTCATCACAAGAATTACTCTTGGAGAATTTGTCAATTCATCGCAAGGGGCAGTACCCGTGAAAAAAAACTTTAGATGGCATAAGCAGGGATCGAACCCAAGACCTCTTGCATGACAGTCGAACGCACTATTTTTTTTTTTTTTTTATTAATTTTTATTATACTACTTACTTATAATTCTACTATACTTATTAATTCAATCTTAAACCTATCTTAAAGCTAGACAAAAATTCATAAAACTAGCCTATTTAACCAAAACTTACAACTAACTTACTGGTCCCATACGAACACTCTAAGTAAACTATAACACTTAATACTAATGCCTTTCGGCCCTAAGATCTATTTTACTTCAATTAAATTTTATTAATTTTTGTATTTATTAGAAAATTTGAAAAAAAAAAATAATATCAATATCCCTTTTATTTTATTTTTACTTAAAAACTACTTAAAATAAGGTCCTTAATATAAAACTAAAAGCTAACTTAAACTACCTATAAACTACTTAAAACTAGAACAACCACAGCAGCAAATCTGACTATCTAACATTTTTTGTTTTTCATATTTTGTTGTCTTTTTTTTATTCCATGTTTCTTTTTTTAATTTTTTTTTTTTGTATTTTTTTTTTGTATTTTTTTTTGTGCCACCATGCCTATTCTACTTAAAACTAAACCCTAAAACTATAAAAGAAGTATGTCCCATTCGGACACAGCCCTACTGAACCGAAGGAGCTCTGCTCCGCTTTGTGATATGACGTCCCGATTGTACAGGAGTCGCCTATCCACGGTTCGTCGTCTGACGTGGTAGATTAGCGGAACTGCCAATCTATCCTGTATCAGATCTGTCTAAAAAGAGGAATGCCTCTGGTGGAATGAAGCCGCTCAAGCGTGCACTCTCAAAATAATCGTCGTTCGGATAGAACGCCCCGAAAATTAAATTGTTGGTTAAAGACATAGCTCTTGAAATGTGACCTCGAACGAGTTTTATCACGAAATTGTCAATTCTGTTGATTCGAGCCCCGTTGTATAGGACCTCGTTGGAATAGTAATGCACGTAAGAAGATTCGGCTGTTCGATATAAGCCGGTACAGCGTCGTAAACACTGCCGCTCCGCGAACACCCGAAACTTCTCCATCTGGGAAGGGACAATGTTGAACAACCATAAATTATCATCGGCCGTATGAGGGCCATGAACAAATTACCTTCACTCTGGGGTCAAGCCGACTGTTGTAAAACAGCCGTTTTATCAGAACGAAGGCTCCTCTGGCCTTGGTCAGAGCCTGTAGAAATATAAATATTGATCTAACCAGATACCGAGGTACTTCACTACACTTTTGCTCGCTAATGGCTGCCCGTGAAGATCAACGATGACCATCTTGCGCCAATTCTTGCACGTATCCCTCGTGGCCCAGCCAACGGAGTCCGGAACAAAATTGTCTCCGACTTCTGGACATTTCTTTTCAGTTTCCAGTCGTCGCAATATCGCTGAATCTTGTCGAAATCACACTGCAAGAGAATTCTAATATCCTCAACCTTTCGGGCTGTTCTGTACGCAATTAGATCGTCGGCATAAGCAATTGCCTTTGTAAGACTACCTACCAGACCGCTGGTGTTAATGCTGAAGAGAATTGGCGAATTCACCGCTCCCATTTTTAATTGAAAATGTTGTGGTAGAATAAGTTACATTGCCACTTTTGACAACAAACTTTCTACCGTTAAGCATATCATAAAGTATATACAACAATGGTTTGCTATGCCAAGCCTTCTCAGTTTTAAGTAAAGACCCTCTAACCATACGGTGTCAAAGGCCTTTTCCAAATCAACCAGAACAGCACCTATGCATTGTTGTTTTGTTTTATTCCATTGGATATCAGAAACGAGTTTAGACGCAGCATGAATTGTGTCATGACCCGCCTTGAACCCGAACTGTTTATCCGGAATTATTTTGTTGTCCGCAGCCCACTTAGTCAGAGCCCTATTGATTATTTTTTCGTAAGCTTTGCTGATGCTTGGAAGAAGACTTATCGACCGAAGATTTGACGGGTTGGAGTTGTCCTTTCCCTTTTTCGGTAGAGGATGAACCACAGCGGTCTTCCAATGCACTGGATAATAAGTTCAGTGCATTATTGAAGAGTGTGGTGTAAATGTCAATTGCCTCCATCGGTAAATGTCGTAGTACAACGTTGGATATACCATCGACACCATCTGACTTTTTGTTTTTTATTGAGTTGAAGATGAGCTGAAGCTCAAACTTCGTCACTAACAGGGGACTTTTACCCGTTTGCTCGACGATTATGGCATTTGCCAAGGAATCTTCATTGAACCGCATGTAACCACGGTTCTCAGATCGCCATTTTGTCATATCATTTTGAAGGTAAAAGTGATTAAGTAGGTCTCTGTTTTCCAGGTCGTGGTTGGGGCGAAGGCTAACATTCACCTAGTACACTTGCTGGAAAGCAGCTCCCACCGCCTCCACTTTTTCCTTCCGATCTTTAATCATAAAAAAGTCATCGTCAAAGATGGCTTCTTCTGGATCTATTTGCGCTGTCCTGAGTACGTCTCTGTTCTCTTCAGTTCTTTGGAGTTTCAAACACGGAAGGTCATTATCGTTCTTTTTCCTGAATATCTTGTTGATTTTAGGGAACATACTAGGGTCACTGGAATTAACTGACCGGATCTTGCGGTCCCAGTACTTGTTAATTGATAACCTGTAGTTCTCCTTAATCAACAGATTGACATTTTTTATTGACGACTTCAGTGTCCTAACCTCCAAGTCGTGTGGGTTTGTTAGTCGTCTATGCAGTCCAACGCACTATCCATCATGCCACGGTGGCTTGTGACTCTAATTTAAAAAGAAAACTCGAAACAAAAAGGTTACAAGATGACGGTTCACTTGCATATGAACATTATATCCATCCGTAACTATTTGAAAAAAAAAAACAAACTGAATAAACAACATTATAATTGATAGATGTAGCTTGAAAAATATGGCCTCCAATATTTTTTGATGTTCGTAAGTCTCTATTAAAAATTAGTTTCTTGTTAAATTTTTGAGAAACTCCTTTTCTTAAGTCCCCTCACCCTGGAATTCAATCTTCTGTTGATAAAATTTATCAAGATAAATTTCTTCTGAGTGAATTTGTTTTCGTTCACCACAAAAATCACTTTATTTTGTTAACATTATAAAAATGTATGATTTCTATTTTCTTGGTTTGTTTTTAACTCTGAATTTTTGCAATTTTAGCTTGAAAGCGACAAGCCTCAGGCAACACTTGAATATAATTTATAATTTTTAAAACCTTTTTACTAAATTTTACACAAAAATAAAAATTTATTTGTTGGTAAAAGTAGAAAGAATAAAATCAAATTTAAATAAAAACCATTCTATTCTTCCTTAATCTAATTGGAAAAAGATACAACTTATGCAAAGTCAAACTGTTGAGTTCTTAACGATTTATAAATAAACTCAATTTTGAGTCTTATAGTTTTTAAAGCTTGCAGTCATGTTTTATTATAAATTAAAAAAGAGGCTGGGATGCGACCCACATTGATAACTTCCCATCCCGTCTGTCGATTTGTCTTGTTTAAAAGTTTGTCTATATGTATCAATTTTTACCAAATTTGTGTATTATTTTTTGTAGATTTTATTTTATTGAATATTGAAAATAATATTTTCTGTGAAATAAAATAAGTTTTAAGCTAATATTTTTCATTTTTGAAAAGCTATTTGAGTCGAAAGTAAATTTTTACCAAGTTTTAGTATTGTTTTTGTTTAGGTTTTTAATTTTTTGTAAAACAACTGTCAATTCGATTTTTTTTCAAAATTTCACTGAATGTTGAAAACAATATATTTTGAAAGATAAGAGTAGTTTAAAGCCAATATCTCAAAGTTTTGAAAAGATATTTGAGTAGAAAATAAATTGTTACTACCAACTTTTATAATTTTTCTTTTAGGTTTTTATTTTTTGTAAAAAAACTGTGAATTTGATTTTTCTCAAAGTTTTTCCTAATGTTGAAAACAATATTTCTTATTAGTTAAAATGCGTTAGAAGCCATATCTCAAGTTTTTGAAAAGATATTTTAGTCGAAAATCAATTTTTACCAACTTTTGTCAAATTTTTTTTAGGTTTTTAATTTTTTGTAAAAAAAACTGTCAATTCGATTTTTTTTAAAAATGTTACTGAATGTTGAAAATAATATTTCTTATAAGATAAATTAAGTTTGAAGCCATAATCTCAAGTTTTTGAAAAGATATTTGAGTCGAAATTCAATTTTTACCAACTTTTAGTAATGTTTTTTTTTAAGTTTTTATTTTTTTATAAAAAAACTGTCAATTAAATTTTTCTCAAAATGTTATCAGATGACAAAAACATGATTCTTCGTTGCACAAAATTGTTTTGAAGATGAAATCATATTTTAGTCGTAAAATTTTCGAAGTGACAAATTTTTTTTCAGTTTTTTTGATTTATAAAAAACCGTTGATTGGATTTTTTTCCAAAAATATAAATGTATTGTATCACGTTACAATATATAATATAAAATTTAATTCAAGTCTCTAGCGTCATTGGTTCATGAGATATTTAGGTTTAACCAAAATTTTCACCTTTTTTTTTAAACTGCTATGGTAAAAAAAACCACCCACGCAATTTTCTTGAGAGCCCTTTCTGCATCTTTCTGCCTTATTATCTGAATAACAAAGTTTATTTGAAGTCCATATCTCTTCTGGTTCTTGAGCTATGGAAGACGAAAAAAACGTCGCGAACGTACGAACGTACGGATGTACGGACATACGGACATACGGACATACGGACATACGGACGTACGAACGTACGTACACACGCACGCACAGACATCTTTCTAAAAATCTTTTATTTCGACTCTAGGGACCTTGAAACGTCGAGAAATGTCAAAATTTTCTATTTGACAAATCGGACCCATTACAATAACTTCCTATGGGAAGTTAAAAATACTTAAGTGCCTTAGAACCCAGGTAAACATAATATTTTTAAATAAATATTTTTGCAATCCACTTTTGCTGTCTGAATAATATAAGAACAAACAAGACCAATAGATGTTTATCTTCTTTACATTTTTCCCATACCTAAGACTTAAAGAAAAACTGAAGTATGTATATAAAACCTCTTCAAGTTAAAGGTGACATTGAAGTCCGGATTTTAAATAATGAAATATTCTTATTGGAATGCCTGATCATATAGACTATTATATAAATAAGGATATACAAAAATGGTATACGACTATAACTACTAACTCCTTGAAGGCGGTATCCTTTGACATATTTCCTTGAAGTGAGCTGCAAACATTTTCAACAAATTCTTCAAATTTCATACCGCACCTATAGGTATCCCCACTTCCACTGCCATATCCACATAAATATTATTATTATTATTATTCTACTACATTTATATTTATTCGTATATCCTTCCGAACTAAATACTTAACTGAACTGAGCTATAAGTTGAGCTGTGTTGTGAGTTGTGACTGAGCTGATCCTGATGATGTGACCATTAAAAATGACTCCTCTTTAGCCCACATTCTATTCACAGGGGGAGAGAGTAGAGAGAAGAAATAAATTATTTATGGCTTCCATGATGGCAAGGTTATAATACAAAAGGCTATTTTCCTCTTTTCCCGGAAATACTTTGGCTAGATGCATGCTTAAGTCTGAGACACAGAGAGTTGGGTCATCAGGAAAACCAAATACAAAACGGGGCAATTTCCTTGTTAAATAGAAGGGGTTGAATTTATATATACATGTATATGTACATATATTCGAACTTTCACATATTCTAACCATATCTAGCTATTAACAAATATATATGTATGTATGTATTGTAGTATATTTTGTATACTATACTTAATGTCTGATGTTTAGTTTATAGTAGAAAAGCAGCACGCATCTGGGGAAACTTCCTTTTTGGTTATAATCGTTAGCCGCTTTAAGAGCAAAGGATGTTTAAGTACAAGTACTCTATATGTATGTTTGTACAAATTTAGTGTATATTTATATATATTTAAACGTAATTTGATGGCATGGTATTTAAGTAGTATTGCAGTGTTTACTTATTCATTAGTTATATTATAGATGATGAGTCTTCATTCAATAAACAAAGGTAATTTGCTTGTTTAACATCCAAGACTATATATATATATGCATTGCGTTCCTATATATGAACCTTTAAGCTACCTATGAGTATATTTGAAGAACAATATTAATGGTAGCAAAAGATAAATAGGCTATTTATAATAATTTTAATAATAGGTACTACTGACTAGCTTAATCTTATAGATATCTACTGTGAATAATGGTGCATTGTTTGATAGTTTAAGGCTTTGCTTTAAATCTATTAAATTCGTTTAAAGTGAATTTATATATGAATAATTCCAGGTATTGTTGTAGATGTATGAACGCACCTGTTATGCACTTAAGTTTGCAAGGCAATAAGGATTTTTAAATTCGACGATTTACAGAAACTTGATCGAATTTAAATCCTTTCAAAATTATGCAGATCCACGATCTTAAGGGATAAGGCCGTAGTAAATGCGATGCGTTAGTTGAACGGCCCTGAAGGAAATGGGAATGGGAATTGGGCCAAGTTTAAATCGAGAAATCATGTTGAACAATGAGGCTCATTTATAAATGAATGGGTACGTCAGCAAACAAAATTTCAGATGAAACTTTTGCTACTCTTGTCAAAATTGAAAAATGTCAGTCTCGTCTCGGTATCGGTCTTGGTCTTGTTAACTTCCCATATGAAGTTGTCGAATTGGAAGTTTTGACATTCTAGACGTTTCTAGGACCCTAGAGTCAAAATCGTTTGGGAAGTTTTTATCGTCGTCCATAGCTCAAGAACGAGTGGAGATATCGACTTCAAATAAATTTTGTTATACAGATAATAATGCAGAAAGATGCAGAAAGGACTCTCAAAAAAATAGAGTGGGTGGTTTTTTTACCATAGCAGTTTAAAAAAAAGGTAAAAGTTTTGGTTAACCCATAATATCTTACGAACCAAAAATGCTAGAGACTTGAATTAAATTTTATATAATATATTGTAACGTGATACCAAACAAGTATATTTTTATTTTTTATAAATCAAAAAAACTGAAAAAAAAATTTGTCACCTCGAAAATTTTACGAATACAAAATGATTTTATCTCCTTAATAATTTTTTGCAACGAAGAATAATGTTTTTGACATCTGGCAAAATTTTGAGAAAAATCGAATTGATAGTTTTTTTTATAAAAAATAAAAACCTAAAAAAAACATTACTCAAAGTTGGTAAAAATTGAATTGGTATTGGCTTAAAACTACTTTTATCTTTCAAAAAATATTGTTGTAAACATTCAGTAAAATTTTGAAAAAAATTGAATTGATAATTTTTCTACCAAAAAATAAAATCTTAAAAAAAAATTTAACAAAAGTTGGTAAAAATTGATTTTCGACTCAAATATCTTTTCAAAAATTATGAGATTATGGCTTCCAACGAATTTTAACTTATAAGAATTATTGTTTTCAACATTCGGAAAATTTTTTAGAAAAATAGAATTGACAGTTTTTTTACAAAAAATAAAAACCTAAACAAAAAAATTAATAAAAGTTAATAAAAATTGATTTTCGACTCAAATATCTTTTTAAAAATTTGAGATATTGGGTTTTAACTACTTTTATCTTTTGAAAAATAATGTTGTCAACATACATTAAAATTTTGAGAAAAATCGAATGGACAGTTTTTTTTACAAAAAATAAAAACTTAAAAGAAAATTTAACAAAAGTTGGTAAAAATTGATTTTCGACGCAAATATCTTTTCAAAACTTTGAGATATTGGCTTTTATCTTTAAAAAAAAAATTGTTTTCAACATTCAGTAAAATTTTGATAAAAATCTGATTGACAGTTTTTTTACAAAAAATAAAAACCTAACAAAAAAACAATACTAAAAGTTGGTAAAAATTTACTTTCGACTCAAATAGCTTTTCAAAAATTAAAAATATTGTCTTCGAACTTTTTTTTTTTTCACAGAAAATATTGTTTTCGATATTCAGTGGTTTTTTATAAAAATCCAACAGTCCATTTTTTCATAAAAAAATAAAATCTACAAGAAATAGTACGCAAATTTGGTAAAAATTGATGTTCGGTTTTTGATATCTCTCAAATTAATTTAATTCATTTAATTAGTAAAAATTTAAGAAATGCTACTAAAATTGGTAAAAATTTGTTTTTCACTAAAAATCTATTTAACAAAACTAGATTTTCAAACTAAACTATTTCTTTATATGAAAAATATTGTTGGTAATTTTCAAATTTTTAAGAATAATTCAACTGACAACTTTTTTAACCCAACACGAAAACCTACAAACTTTGAAGCAAGACAAATCGACAGACGGGATGGGAAGTTTTCAGTGTGGGTCGCATCCCAGCCTCTTTTTTTTTTTAAATCAAAAAAACTGAAAAAAATATTTGTCACCTCGAAAATTTTACGAAAAAAAAATGATTTTATCTCCAAAATAATTTCGTGCTACGAAGAATAACGTTTTGACATCTGGTTAAATTTTAATAAAAATCGAAGTGACAGTTTTTTATAAAAAATAAAAACTAAAAAAAAAAAAACATTACTGAAAGTTGGTAAAAATTGATTTTTGACTCAAATATCTTTTCAAAAATTTGAGGTATTGGCTTGAAACTAATTTTATTTCACAGAAAATATTGTTTTCGACATACAGCAATTTTTTTTATAAAAATCAAAAGTCTTCTTTCTCATAAAAAAAATAAAATCTACACAAAATAGTACGCAAGTTTGGTAAAAATTGATATTCGGTTCCCGATATCTCGTGAATAATAAAAGATGCTGGCTTCAAATAAATTTTATTTATCCAATCTGTATTTGTTTATATAAGAAATAAAAAGTTTAAAGAAATGCTTCTAAAATTGGAAAAGATTGGTATTCGACTAAAAATCTCGTTAACAAAAAAAGGTTTTGAAATCAAACTAGGCATATGCAAAGTATTGTTTTTAAAAAAAATTTAGAATAATTCAACTGACAAGTTTTTAACTTAACACGAAAACATACAACTTTTTAAAGACAAATCGACAGAAGTTACCAGTGTGGGTCGCATCCCAGCTTTTTTATAATTGATAGTCCAGTTAATAAAGGTTTTCAACTCAAAAAAAAATCCAACAGTTTTGAAACTTGGCAAACTTACTAAGGGATGTCTGGTGATGATCCAAAAAAAAGTCCCCAAGAATCCGACGTGAGCTAGCGGTAGTGTATCGAACTGATGCTCATGTATCGAGCTAAAAGCTGAATGAGTTTCAGTTCGATGTTTGAGACAGCTTTTGAGAATTTCCCTTCTTACAAAAGGGAAATTTACCTTTGAATAAATCAGTTGAAATGTAACCAGTGAAGCGATCGGTTTAATAAATAGTGATAGATAGTGTTTTTTTTTGGCATTGAGCCTTTTCCACTTTAAATCCATGGTTTTTATTTATGATTATTAATATTGGCTACGTTTCATCTCCTGAGATCGAAACTGGTAGTGAAGTGAAACATGGAGTTTGTTTCAGTTTTTCACGTTTACCTCGAAAACTATTTGTCGTGTTAAAAAATGTTGTTCCACAAAATTAAAGCTCATTAGATTGTATGAAAAAAAGCTTTATAAAATAACTCTAGCGACAGTAACGAGAAACTGCTGAATTAAAAAATAATCTTCTACAGAATTAAAGCTTATTAAATTTCCAAGAGAAATATGATATTAATTTGTTTGTACTTGTTTTAGTTTGTAAAATAACTCTATCGGCATTTAAGGAAAACATGTGTTTTTTTCACACGAAAAGAAAGCTTATTAAATTTCCTAAAGAAATATGGATGCATTAATTGTAATTGTAATTGTCGTTGGCCCACTATATGGCTCATTGGCTGCATGCCTAGAAAATAAGCATTGTAGCAAGTTACTTTATCATCTCCAACGATGCCAGTCGCTATTGACATGATTTCATTTGTAACTGGAAATGAAGGATGACTTTGTAACTAATTTGACAGCTTTGCAATGTCTATATTATCTCTAATTTTACGTGCCTCCCAAAAATCTTCATATTGCTCACTATTAGAAAAAAGAACTCCAGTAAATTCTTCGAGTAATGAGCAAATTTCATGAGTAGCAGTCAGCCCTAGAAACCAATTGCTAAGTACTATACCTGTGATTCCACGCCCTCGTATCAAGCCACCCATTCTCTTCATTCCGCGCGAACATTAAAATTTGTTCAATTGTCTGGTCCGACCACACCCCTGTCCATAGTCGATCAGTTCTTCTCATAGTAAAGTGACCCATTTGCGCAAAGTTTTTAAATTCATCTCGGGTCATCACAGAAGGCAGTTTATCATGTCCTGTAAATACAGGTGACATGATTTGGCTTACGAGAAGTGTCCGGCGGCATGGAAATATTAAATCATATTTATATCATATTAATGTTGGCATTCCAATTGCCAGACCGCTCAGCGTGAATAAAATCTTTAGGCAATGTAATCATATTAAACAACTGAATCCATAAGGCTGCTGTTGGTCCATTAGATTTAATTTTGTTAAGCTTTGTGTATAGTTTCTTACTAAAATGGATGACTTGAGGGTTTTGCTTTAGTGCACATAACGAAGAAGACTCATCAAGAACATTTTTCGTGAGATTTTGGATTTCCTCTAAATCATGTTGGCTTATGCCGACTTGTTCCGTTATTATATTAGCTAAAGATGTCTGTATTCGTATTAAAGCATGAACTGCTCTAGCGAAAGATTTGTGTATAATGTATATAGTACTCATTAACTCTTAAAACCTATTGAAATATTATAGGACATTAACAGGTGAAATCCACCCAATCTGACTACGCATTTTGATAGACGGGACTCAGATGAAGCTGTGGCAACGATTTCTTTACTTTTTATATAAAGAGGCTGGTCAAATGTTACCACCAGGCATTTTTGGTCAAATTTGTCACGCAAACTGCCAACATAGTGCAATGCAATGTAAAGTGTATTATGGTCGGACGGTGGAGATTTTATGAACGGATGAGGAATGATTTTAGATTTTGCACTAAACAAGCCTGTTGTTATTGAGTGCATGTACTCTTTCCATCCTGGAACATCTTAAATGCCAATAAACTTTGATGGCAACCAAAGAGTGTCATTTGGTTTTTGCTGAAACATTTCTTGGGAACACGCATTCACATTCTCTAAAACTAAATTTTTTAATCCGCCATCTGTTTTCTGAAATGTTTCCAAAGGAAGTACTCCAAGTTCTCCAGTTGATTTAGCACAAGGTAGTTTTTTCAGCTATTGCATTCGTGCGTCGGTTTCTTTTCCTGTATGGAAGTAGATGCAGCGATGCATCTTATTCCACCCAAAGAATGAAATGCATTTAGTCCATCTAACGTACTGCCATTATCAAATACAAATTGGTTAAATGAACCGCTGGAATGTGATCGCGTGTGGCAATTAGCTGATATCTCTAACAGTATGAAGAACAAAACCCTAAACTTTATATAAGGTTTACCAACTTCTTAGAACCAAGCTTTCTGTATATAAATAAGGCAAGGCTTCTTAGCATTGGAGGCATGAATGATCTGGGACGCACAGCTGATATAATGCTATGCCCTATTGCGATGCACTTCATTTTTCTATTTTCAATGTCTGTTTGAATTTAATTTTCTTAAGCTTTTAATCACTTAAGTATGAACAAACTTTGTGGTCTATAACATATAGTATGTGATTGTAAATATTCCTTATTGACCGCAAATTTTAAAAATAAAAATCAAGCACAAATTTTTTTTTTTTTTTTTTTTTTTTTCAATGTTTATTAAACACTCGAATGCATTTCGGACTCATTTGTGAGACCATCATCAGCGAAATACGCAAATACACTAAAGGAAAGAGAAACAACAATGTAAAACAAAAATAAAGAAAATGAAAAAGTTATACAACAAAAATATCATATTAGAAAAAGAGAGCAAGTACATTAGACATTAATTTATGATTACAAAAAACAAAAAACTTTAAAAACAAAAGAGAAAAAAAGAAAAACATTATTTTGCAAGTGAGAATAAAAAAGATTCTATTGGGCTATTGTCAATGTTCATTAAGTTGTCTTTAATTGAGATGTAAACAGATTCGTAGGCATCAAGTTTGGAAGGTTGTTGAACTGTTTTTATCAATTTATAGTTTTCTTCTAATGGGGTCATGAAGTGAGGCGCATCATGGTTCAGATCAAATGTATGAGCTGCTACTGCTTTGGTAACGTCCTTCTTCTCGATGTAGCGACGGTGTTCATCAATGCGAAATTTTACTGCTCTTCTCGTTTGTCCAATATATTTGTAATGGCAATCAGGGCAGGTGATTTCATATATGCCACTCTTTTCTTTAAAAGGTTTTTGTGCTTGATTTTTATTTTTAAAATTTGCGGTCAATAAGAAATATTTACAATCACATACTATAAATGTCTGTTTGCTTTATTATAAGAGTTTCCAGAAAAACTTTTAGTGTTTTAGGTACACAATCGTCATCAACGTGTTTGAAAAAATCATCACATGTTTTCCTTAAATGGCGATAGAGTTATTTTACAAACTAAAACAGGTACAAACAAATTAATATCATATTTCTCTAGGAAATTTAATAAGCTTTAATTCTATAGAAGATTATTTTTTGGTACGACAAATAGTTTTCAAGATAATAACCCGAAAAACCGAAAAAACCGTATGTTTCGTTTCACTGCCGCTAGAGTTATTTTAGATAGATAAATAGATAGATAGATAAGTTCTTTATTTTTTCAATTTTCTTATAAGTACAATATTTCATAATAAAAGATATACAAAGCATGGCTTTATAAGCCGTCTGCCGGAAAGAGTTATTTTATAAACTATACGAGATAAGAACAATTTTTTTTTTATAAAATTTAATGAGCTTTAATTTTGTGGAACAAATTTTTTTGATACGACAAATAGTTTTCGAAATAAACGTGAAAAACTGAAACAAAGTCCATGTTTCTCTTAACTACCGCTAGAGCTCACGTCGGATTCTTGAGGACTTTTTTTGGATCATCACGAGACAGTAAGTGTGTAAGTGTGCCAAGTTTCAGAACTGTTGTATTTTTTTTTGAGGTGAAGGCAATTGTGTTGTTTTCGTGAGTAATAATTTGCTGTCTCATCTCGTTTGTATTAGTGCAATAAGACTTTGTTCGGTATCAGTTTATAAGTCTAGTCAAAATAGATATAAAGTTCATCAAGCATAGGAATAATTCGCATATCGATGAAAGTTGGCGAGACACTGAGGACATCGTTATTAACAAGTGACAAAAAGTCTGTTTAAAGTTCTAATGGTGATCATATAGTCACTTCATATAAAGACAAAATAGTTAGTACGGCACACTAAGGCGTAATGCGTATACAAGGTATTATGCAGGAATGATGATAGACTTATAAGTTGTAGATCTTTAGAGTTGACTTGGGAGCATTTTTTTACTTTGGGTATGAAAAGAACTTTCACAGTTATAACCAGCTGTTAAAAATTGTGTCTAGTATTGGTACAATTGGGTCTGATCCTGAAGATTTAAATGGTTCGAAGCTGTTGAGAGTCCATTGTAGCTTGTCCTTTGTGATCAGTGTTTATAAATATGTTAAATTGGTACTTGAAAATATTTGGTTGTTACAAGATGTGGTTAGAGAGCTACCATGTAAGTGGGTATCCAATAGTTGTGGTTAGAGAGCTACCATGTAAGTCGGTATCCAATAGTAAGTACAGCTATTCTTCACTTAAAATTATCGAGGAGCCATCTGTATTTTTTAAACAGCTTGGCATCTCTGGATTAGTTGAACAAAATGTTCGTAGCTTAGAGACCTCGGAAGTTTCTTCTATTGTGCTACAAAAGTGCATTTTTATAACTTCTAAAGAATCCCAGTGAGAAGCTAGTCTTGTATCTTTAGCTCGGTTAAAGAGTTTCCTACATTCTCTTCCGAGCGAGTCTTCCTTTTAGGCCCTCAATTATAGTTTTCTATTTGCCTCCAATGAGTTTAAGTAGACAAGCAATTTCTTACTATCTATTTACAGCTAAGGTGAGGTCATTGACTTTATTAACAAGTTATCTATAGCGTTAAAGAAAGGACTTAATAGTCCCGGTTTTATTAAACTTTATAGTGTGTTTCTGTATTTAGCCCAATTCACCATGAATTGAATCGCAAACAGGAGTTCTGTCTAGGACTTATTGTCGAGTTTTAGAAATAAGGGTATGTTCATTTAAAATATTACTCACTACGAGGTTAGTACCAAGGATAAAATCAAAAAGAGACTCACCTCTGTTTTGTAATATCTGTACTCTCCCATGTAGTGTGATGAGCGTTAGCATCGCTTCCAATGAATAGGCTGATCTTTTGCTGTTCTGCTTCAGTGATGATTCTCTCAAGGGTCTTAGCAGGAAGACAGCCAAGGTAGTCATGGCCAAGATACGCTGACACTAGCCAGTATTTGCTTTTGGCTATTTCCAGCCTAGCTACGTTTACTCTAATTTTCACTAATATGCAAGATCTAGATTCACCTTTATCAGTTTCATACAGAGTATAGTATCATCAAGGAGTCTTGAGTTCTCGAACAATGGATCTCAAAATCCATGGCTCTTGGATCAGAACAATATCTTTCCAGTTTCTGGCTAGACGAAGAAGAAGTAAGGCCAAGGCCTTTATGGAGTATTGTAGATTAATCTGTTCTAACTGCCACAATTAGGCAGATCAACCTAAACCACGGTCTTGTTTTGATCTTCTAAATCAGGAGTTCGTCCTCACTCAAAATAACTAAGGTAGTCCTCAGTATTCATAGAGGAAATAAAACTTAGTTTTTTCTAAAAGAAAATTGTTTGAACATAAAAACGCATTTTAATGTTATGGCGAAGAAAGTGTAGCTGAAAAACTATTTTGAAGCATTAACAATTCAAAATTTTAAGCCATAATCGGAAATTCCGGACAAAAAATCGTCATAACTTTTTATGA
The DNA here is from genome assembly GCA_920104205.1 of Eupeodes latifasciatus. Taxonomy (NCBI): domain Eukaryota; kingdom Metazoa; phylum Arthropoda; class Insecta; order Diptera; family Syrphidae; genus Eupeodes; species Eupeodes latifasciatus. The sequence goes on from OV049924.1 coordinate 41,995,498, forward strand.
TCACTTAACTTTTTTGGTGACTTTTTGTTTTGACACGATGTACGAAATACCTAATTGTTTTAATCCTCTGAAATCCAAGAACGTCCAATAATGCATCCGGAAAAACGGATTGTTAGTTGGGATTTTGTGCTGGTGTGAAGGCGGGTTTTTCTTTGAGAACGACATCTGCTTTTGATCTTTATTGGATTATATGCGGACACCAGTGACAGATGGTTGCACTGCACATTTAAAATTATTTGTTCGAGATTCAAACGGTAAGCTCATGAACGGATGATGAGATATCTGTACTCGATACACTCTTTCGGGTGAAGTTTTTTGAAGTTAACAATTCACAGACAAAGTGGTCCAAAATGCTAATATAACCTCTATCATCGGTTCAAAATGAGCCAGTCGATGCTACCCACAAAAGCTTTGGTAAATATAGTCAACCTTAAACTTCACAAGGCCCCAAAGAATAAAGTCAAAAAGTACTAAGCAAAATCTGCGTGGCTTTGTTTGTGATCACATCTTTAAGAAAAAAACGGTTAGAAAACTATTCTTGCTAAATTACAAACAATGACAAGTAGTGAATTTTTTTTTCAATTTCGATGTCTTGTTGAAGCTTCCATGCGTAGTATTCACTTGTCAAATGTCAAAATATGATAGCGTAAAAGTGAAAAAGTACCACCTGCCTTAGCAGGTAATCTTAAAATGGATGTGATAACTTTCTGAAGTCTCAGGACTATATAAACAAGCTACAGATCAAAAGAACCGTAAAACACCATGGCATCGTTTAAATTTCAGCCAGATTCAAGCACCAGAATTATTAAAAATTTAAAACTTCAAATGTTAGCCACCAGGAGGAGCAAATAAAAGACTGTTAACTTGCTTATTAATTTAAAAAAATAATCAGAATGGTTTAGTCACTTTAGCCATATAATTAATATCTTTACAAACAATTTCCGTAGGCTTCAATCCAACACTTAAACAAAATTATCTACTATGTATATAAACATAAGTCGGGTTTTCCTTCCTGACGCTATAACTCCAGAACGCACGAACCGATTTCCACGGTTTTGCATTCGTTGGAAAGGTCTTGCGCTCCGTGAGGTTTATAGCAGACAAAATTCAGGAAAAATTTCAACAGAAAACCGTTAAGTTTCCTATAGAAAGCTATTGTAAAAGTTCCGATTTGTAGAATTGAAAATTTAAAAAAAAATTTGACGTTTCAAAGGGCCCTATATTCTAAACCGAAGCTTACCTTTTTTAGTCAACCATATTTCTAGAAACGTCAGAGATATTGACTTTAAATAACGTTTGTTTTAAAGATAATAAGAAGGGAAAATGCCCGATTGAGACAACGCGTGACACACGAAAATTATTGGCAGCATACAATCGCTTTGCATTCCAATATGATCTCACTGCGAACTACAGTAATGATGACAATTTAGATATTGTACCAATGACGACTGTATACCGATATTGCAATGCGTTAAGCTTCAAAAGAGAAACGGTTGGATTGTACTGCGCAAGTGGTGTTTTCCACTGATGCGCTAGGTCGCATGTACACTGTTCATCCTAGAAATGATGAATGTTTTTTTTTGCGACTGCTATTGGTAAATGTACGAGGACGACCAAAATCATTTGCGCATTTGAAAAATGTGAATGGCGGCCAATGCCAAACATATCGAGAAGCATGTCAACTATTGGGTTTGCTGGAGAACGATTCTCATTGGGATTTAACACTTGCTTATTCAATTGTTTCATCAAATGCGTACCAAATACGAACGCTGTTCGCAATTATCATCACCACATGTTTCCCTTCACAACCTTTTAAGTTATGGAACAAATACAAAGACGACATATATGAAGATATCTTACTTCGCTTACGAATAATCCCGACATGCAAATAACCGATGACATCTACAATGAAGGAATGTTTCTGATTGAGGATTAATGCTTGACTATTGCAAACAAGCTACTGGTTGAAGTAGGAATGATTGCGCCAAATCGGTGGATGCACGATGTATAGAACCAAAAATTAAATCAAGAGCTGCATTTTTTTTCGTTCGAAATAATGTGCCGTTGCTGAATGATTAGCAAAAACAAGTATACGAAACATTACCCAAGCAACAATTTTTGGTAAAAAATCGGCTTACAAACCGATTTATAACCCGAGGTTATTTACCGAAAAGTAATGAAATCGGTAAAAATCACGGCTGGGAAACGTTCCAGAACCATTACCATTACCCGAAATGGTCAGTAACTTTTGAACTTGAGTTTTTTCTTGGTAACAAAAAACCGATTTTAAAGAGTTAAATAATAACTTCTTCTAAACCTGGGTTTTTGTGTGGTAACAAAAAACTAGCTTTAAACGGTTAAATAATAACTGCTTATTGGAGATTAAATGTAACCGATAAGAAACGGTTAATATCTTACGTTCCGTTGACGTTATTTTGAAGCGTTATGGTGACGTATTTTATTTACCAGTTACCAGGAAACCTACAAATCGGTTTTTTAATACCTGGTTTCAACGTTGTAAATTATTACCATTATTATATATACCATTATTTTTCGTCGGTTAGAAATAGGTTACCAAAAAACCCAGTATATTTCCGAAATCAGTTATTTTATAACTATTTATAACTTTCCTGAAAATAAAATTCCTTTTAAATAAAAAGAGGTTAAAAAATTACTTTTTACATGTTTTTTATTCATGTTTAAACTAAACATTTATCTACTTTAGGAACTTAAAACTAATGTATACTTAAATATATATACATACATATTTATATAACTTATGATTAATAAACAAAATTTAATGGGTTGCTGCCTCGTCGCTGAAAAAAATACACAAATTTATTAAAAAAAAAATAAAAGCAATATTCTATTTTTAAGTTTATTATTGCTACATAAATATATAAATATAACTATATAAAAATAAATGTAGCTAAAATTAACTTACATTTTTCCTAGCCTGAAACGGTCCTGTTTCAAGTACGTTTTTATGTATGCAGATCCCTCCGCATCGGTAAAGTTAGGGAACCTCTTCCTGACCGCCTCCACCATCACTCTTAAAATTTGCTTAAACACATCGAACCGTTTTTTGGTAACCGTCCCAAACCACGAGTATTCGAGGAGTAAAGTGTCTTCAAATATGCAACTGGACATTGTGCGAACAGTTTTATTCGCGCTTACTCCTCCAAATGTGCTGAGTTTCCGAATCTATTTAAAAGAAAAACAGAACGAAACGAAAATTTAAGTTATAATTTAACACATAGAGAAAAATAATATTAGTAAAAATTCATTAGTAAAAATACATTAGTAAAAAAGCATTAGTAAGAAATATTATAAAAAATACATTAGAAAAACTACAAAAGAATTTACGCATACCAAGGCTCGCTTAAAAACTGGATTAGCCCCAGCTCATCCATCTGGGCGTGATCTTTGATGGGCAACAAGCTATCGGGAATTTCAGCTCTATCCGTTCTCGCAACTCCAAGGCACAGTTTCTTGATAATAAGGTTCCAGCTAACCTCCGTCTTAGCCATTAACTTTTCGAGAAGTTGCTTATTTCCGACGGAATCCACTTTTAATGCCCCAGCAACATTTCGAGAGACTAGACTTGCCCTTTGTTCAGCCCGCACATTTTGAATTGTTTGTAAGACAATTTGCTGTTGAGAAGTGTTGGAATCTGAAATGGTCAATAAGAAATATTTAACAACTTATTTTTAATTTGAAACATTAAACAAAAATAATAACATTTTGTATGGAATGATAAGAGTTATGTATATACTTTTGGGCTATGACATCTGCTGCTAAGTACTTCTGGAAACTGCATAGTTTCGAATTGAGACGACAAGTATTTAAGCTTTTTAGGTTTTAGAAAATTTAAATTAAATTAATAAATCGAAAGTACTTACCGATATTACCAAAAATGATTTTGCGCGCTATTTTCTACCAGTCGTCCGATAGTTCGAGTCATTATTTGCGTCCAGGAAAAATGCTAGTAATATTTGTACTTGTTTTTTATGAGGAAGTAAAAAAGATGTGATTTGTTTACTTATTTTTTACTAGATTTTTTTACCTATTCTTTATAAGAAAAGGTGAAATAGGGAAAAAAATTACCCAAAATACCTTTTCATCCAATAAAAATAATTAAATTTAATTTATTCCAAAATGACTTACCAAATATCCTTTTGGACACAATAATCCTGTTGACTCCAACTCCTTTGATAAACAATCCTTTTGTTTCGATAAATTACTTTTTTATAATTTTTACAACTCACTTATTAGCTTTTGGCAAACTTTACGACTTCACGCCACGCACAACAAAAACCAACTGACAAAAACATAGTCTGATACTGATTGAAAAATAGTTTGTGTGGTTGAGTGAATTTGGTTGTGGAGAGAATACAAATGAGTTAGAGTATTACTGAGGCTCTAGATAGGTAATATTTAGACTAAATATAGATAATATGGAGTAAAAAATAGTAATTTTTCAACTTTTACTAAAAAAAGGTTATATTTCAACTCAAAATTAAGTTTTTTAAAATCAAATTTACAATTAAAATAAAATTAATAAAATATGAACCAATAAAACAAATTATTTAAACACCAATTTGACTTAACTACCAATAAAATCATTTTTTTTATAACCAGTTTTACATTTTTAGTAAAACTGGTAAGATTATAGCCAATAAAATAATTATCAGATTCAAAAGTGTTTTTTTTTTTAACCTGAAAAATCAGTTATTTTAAAGCTAGTTTTGAACTTGATAGCTAGAATTGGTAATAAATTAACCAGAAAATTGAAAAAAAAGTAAATAATTGGTAAATATAAACCTGATTTATGACCCAGGTTTCAAATAGGATTTTTTAAAGCCAATTTTAAACCTGGGTTATTAAAATACCTAAAAAAAAAGGATGCAAAATTATCTGAAACTAACTTTGGGTTTATTCCAGGGTTTGTTTTTACCGAAAATTTCCCTCAGTTAAAAGATAACCTATTTGAAACCATTTTAAAACCAAGGTTATTTCAGGTAAAATTAATAACCGCGGTAATTTTGCTACTGAGGTTACAAATTGTTGCTTGGGTAATGCAAGCAGTGGACAATAATACTGGTGGTCTTTTCTTCCTGAACGCACGTGGAGGAACAGGGAAAAGATTTATCATTTAATTGATTTTGGCCACTATTCGATCAAGATGTGACATAGGTTTGGCGTTAGCATCATCTGGAATTGCGGCAACTCTTCTAGATGGTGGTCATACTGCACATTCTGCACTTAAGTTGCCACTCAATTTAAACACAATTGATACTCCAACATGCAATATTTCCCGATCCAGTGCAATGGGAAAATTGTTGATGCAATGCAAGCTCATTGTTTGGGATGAGTGCACAATGGCACATACAAAGAAATCACTTGAATCACTTAACTTCATACTGAAGGATCTTCGACGAAGTAACATCATCTTTGGCGGCTTGATGATATTGTTGGCAGGCGATTTTAGGCAGACGTTGCCAGTAATTCCTCGTGGAACGCTTGCAGATGAATTGAATGCTTGCCTGAAGGAATCACTTTTGTGGAATAACGTAAAAACATTATCGCTAACAACTAATATGAGAGTTCAACTTCAAAATGATCAAAGTGCTGCACAATTTTCCAAACAATTGTTAGCTGTTGGAAATGGAAAAGTGCCAGTTGATGCGACAACTGGATTAATTACTCTTACCAACTACTTTTGCCGATTTGTAGACTCTCAATTAGCTCTTATTGAAAATGTTTTCCCAAACATTAGTGAGAATTATCAGAATTATGCTTGGTTAATTATCAGAATTATGCTCGGTTAAGTCAACGAGCAATTCTCCCCGCAAAGAATAATAATGTACAGGTAGACGCACTGAATTTCACCATTCAAACAAAAATCGCAGCCGATTTGATGACATACAAATCCGTTGATTCCATAACAAATCCCGATGATGTAGTAAATTATCCAACGGAGTTTTTGAACTGTCTGGAGTTACCAGGATTTCCACCATATAACTAGCAACTCAAAGTTGGTTCAGCTATTATGATATTGCGTAATTTGAATCCACCGCGAATTTGCAACGGTACTCGACTTGCGGTGAAAAGACTTATGCCGAATTTGATTGAGGCAACCATTATTAAAGAAAAGTACGCAGCTGAAAATGTATGTATTCCTCGAATACCAATGATTCCGACTGATCTTCCGTTTGACTTCAAACGATTGCAATTTCCGGTTCACCTTGCGTTCGCAATGACAATATTAACAAGTCGCAACGCCAATCTCTTAGTGTTTGCGGGATAATTTTAGAAAATCATTGTTTTTCACATGGGCAGCTATACGTTGCGTGTTCAACTGTTCACGAGTTGGGAAACCATCCGCTTTGTTTGTGTTAACGTCAGACCAAAAAACAAAAAATGTTGTTTACCAATGAGCACTTCAATGAAACGGATAATTTGCGGGCAAGTATAACGCTTCGATTCAGTATTTACTTTGGATTCACTTTCATTTTGACTTAGAGAAGTTCAACTAAATTACACTTCATTTTTGTAATCGAAATGAATTCATTACTGTTTTGAAATGAAATAAATTTTTTCCTTTTCAAATATGAAACAAAAAAAATAATTTTTCTTCATCTTTTAATCCCCAAACGAAATGTTACAAAAAACGAAGCCATCTGGTGGCGAAACGGAGTTCGCCGGGTTTGCTGGTTTAAATATAAAATTTTTGAATAGGAAATATATTTCGTCATTCTTATTCGATTTCTCTCAGTGTACAAAATAAGACTTTCTTACTGTCAAACTAACAAACATATGTTAATCTCTGACTCGACCCAAAAATAATCATTTGTTCCTGAATAAAAAAGTTTATTTTTTTTTTAAACTCATTCAAGACCTTGTGTATAATTTTGAACTTAATTTTAATTAGTATGTGTGTATGTGTTTATGTATTTCGAGAAGATTGACGCATGCCACATTCAAAACAAAACCTTTATAATAATTGACATACGTTATTTAACATGACAATGCCCCAAAGCAATGCTACGTACAGATATGTAGGTTTGTAGAGACGAAAGTAGTAAATTTAGATCTTATTTAAATTTCACTCGTCACACTTTTGAATTTCGATAAAACATAAAAGGTTTCCCCCAAAAACACATTATTACACCCTCAATCCCCAAAAACCCAAGCTAACAAACATTACCATCACCACCTCCACTGCCACCGCCAACACCGCCACCGCTTCCGTGCCACGATATTCATCCATACCGCACGGTCCTTCCTCGCAGTCCTTGTACCATCACCATTACCACAACTGATGCAAGGTCTTTTATTTTGTGTGTTTTGTTCACCCTAAAAGAGATTTCAATAGGCTCAAAACTACCTATAACCAACCAGGAGCAAAAGATTATCCGAAAGCAGTTACAATCAAAATCATTTTCCAAATAGCAATACAAAAGTAATAAAATATAAAGAGGGTTAAGAACGTCCGTATAAATTCGTATTCCTATATCCGTCCTTATACACCTCACCTCTATATAGCTTTATTTTTCGACTCTTTTATGTTTGTTTTATTTTATACGACGAACGACGACGATACAAAACCCCATGTAGTTTAAACGACCGACAAGGACAACGACGACGACGGATACGGGGGGGATATGGCCCTCATTCTAAAACGAAAAACGGGCACTTTATTTAAGAAACTCCTCGTTATCCAAAAAGGCTTGTTTCGATTCTATACTTATCAAAAAAGATAGTTCAACGATATACTTACCAACAACAACGAAATATGGAAGCATGGAAACATTAGAGGGGTTGAAAGCGAAAGGGTGGGCTAGGCCAGGCCAGGCCAGGCCATGCCAAAAAGCTTAAGGTACCTTTACGAGTTTGAATCATTGTGCCGGTTTACAATGTGTGTTGGGAAAAACCGAACTTAGCGTCGTCGGTCGTTCCTGCTGTGTATTCCTTTTGGAAAATGGTTGGCATCCGACCTTTTGTGGGTGTACCTCTAGATCTAGATACATATATATATATATTCTCTTGACTATGGCTATACCCCTTCCTGTTTTGGTCCTTAGAATTTGCTTGCTTTTAAACGGATATCGGATTAGAGAAAACTTTAGAGTCAGCACTATACCTAGGTATCTACATATGTATGCGTATACAAACCAATATGTAGCCGCACCCAAACCATTGTATGTCCTGGCTCCTGATGGGCAGATGGCATACATATGTATATCTTTGGGAAAAAGGTATAAGCTGTTTTCCTTGTTCTTTCAACTTTGTCGGTTTTCGTCATTGTGAGAGTTCATTATGAAGCTCACTCAGTTGAGACTTGTATTCTTGTAGACTAAAAGTGATGGGTGGTACTTATGCTTAGGAGGATATATCGTGAAAGCTTAATGTTTGTTCATACAATCCCATGTCGAATATAGGACGAACAAAAGAGAATGAGAGAGATAGAGAGATAGTTGCATGCATAGGTAAGGTACTCGTATAACGAAATAAGTAAGGCATAAGTTGCCATTGTAATGACTAGAATTGTTCTTAAGTATTAATATAATTTATGTAGATAGAAGACGAGAGGGAATTGGACTTATGCCTAATGCATTTATAGGTAATGTCCTATACGTTACTTTGGTAAAGGATATTTCCTCCTCGTATGTATAAAGGATGTACTTAGAGATGTTGGACAGGACATTCGAGCAAGAGAGTAATTATAAATTCATTTATGTTAAATTCCTAAATGTATCTTCGAAATGGAATTGGAACCGCATGAGAGCACTTGAGGTGATGTTTTATACACTCTCTGGAGGGTATCCAAAAGCGTCGTCGTCGTTATCGTTCGGCCGTCCTCTGAATATAAAGAAGCTATATAAGGAAAGGTGTTATGGTGTTTGATCATGCTCCTAACATCACGACACGAAACACACTCAGTTCCTATATCTTTCTATCGTGGGATGAAATTTATACTCTCTCTAGGTCACAACTCATCGAGATAGATAATGTATAGAGGTACCTTCCCTACCTTAACCACTCGTAGCTAAGGTATGGCTTTAAGTTAAATTTATTGGTAAAAGAACTTCTCTATATGTGTTTTTAAGGTACTCAACGTATACCCATCTCGTGAGAATTTATTAATATATTTCAAACATACCTACAATACCTTATAGGAGGAGTGAAGGTCCTACATCTATATAGCCTTTCTTTATTTGGTATAGTGGCATGTTTTAACCTTTTGTAAGACATTTCAATAGGTTCCACATTATTTATTGTCATACTTGAAACAAAAGTTGAAATTTGGGAAATTTATTTTAAGGTCGTTTTGAACTGTGAAGCTAAAGAAAAGAGATGGTATGAGAAAAAGGTCAATTAATGAGCATATATTTTAGTTTACAAAACCTCAAAAATATACCTAACCAAGTTTTATTCGTGTTTATTTTTCGTTATTTATTTTTGTTAAATAATATATGTATTTAGTTGAAAATTGACAAATCATGTTGATTTAAAATTAGACCATTATAGTTTAATCAAATTGACATAGAGCGCACCACCTTTTAAAGGTTATCCAAACTCAATTACATTAGGTTTTGAAAATGATATTTATAGTATAGTACCAGATCTAGCTAAGTTATCTGCTTCCTTAGATACAAAAATTTAATAAAATTGCAACTGTTAAAGAGGTTATTTTTAAAAGATTTCAACACTTTTCTTCAGTGATCCAGATTGCAATCACTGATGTATTAAAGTGTACCCCCCCCCCCCCCCGAAATTTAAACACGAATTGAATTTCCGATCTTATTTCATGTAGGACATTTTTTTTACCCAGAAGTTGTTGATAACCCTGAAGAAAAAACAATGTGACAGCTTTGAGCTTACAATAGAAAAAAGTATTTTAAATAAATTAATGTTGACAATCCCATTTTTGCAAAATGTTCCCTATTTTCCAAAACGTTGGTTTTTCTTTCTTCAAACTATACGAAGTACAATTTACTATTCACCTCTTGTATAGCTTTTCTAAACCATAGCAACAATACTTGAATTATTTATAATAAAAAGAGTAACAACTGCTTAAGAATAACCTAGTTTTTAAAACCCCGTTTATTTTAAACATTTTTTTCATCACCGAGTATTTATCCACCAATTACCTTTTAAACACTTTGCTTAAGAAAAACACGATTATGTGAAAAAAACGAATGTTCGAAACATTTAATAAACAGTTTAGAGGGACAGACCTGAGCCTCAACCAACATGCGCCTCCAGCCAGCTCGGTCCCTAGCTATAGCTGTCTTCAGTTTCGCACGCCAAGTTGGTTAAGGTCATCTTCCACCTGCATACGCCACCTGAGTCGCGGTCTTCCTCTACTGTGCCGACCCTCGGAATTGAGTTCGAAGACCTTCCCGGCTGGAGCGTTGATGTTCTTCTAAGTCGTTGGACTTTTATTCTCTTAACCAGGTTAGTCTCGCTATACAGCCCGCACAGTTTATCGTTGTATTTTCTCCTCCACTCTCCATCTATGCAGACGGGACCAAAAATCACCTGAAGAATTTTTCACTCGAAGCATCTTAATTGTTCTCATCTTTGTTTGACAGAGTCCAATCCTCAGTATGCCATAAATGAGAAACGTTACGATAAGCTTCTTATAGGTTGTGACTTTAGATGCTCGAGAGTCGACTTTGCTACTCAATTGCCTTCTAAGTCCAAAGAAGCAGTGCTTTGCAAGAGTTATTCTTCGTTTGATTTCAGGGCTGGAGTAGTTGTCTGAATTAACAGCGGTGGCTAGTTGGACAAAGTCCTTAACTACCTCAAAGTTATAGCTGCCCATGGTGGCGTTTTGTCCAAGACGTCGTCGTTCAAAGCCATTTTTTGATGGCAGCATATATCGGGTTTTTCAATAAGAGCGCTACAAAAGTTTTTTTTAAAATAAAACAAAAACAATTTTGGATATCAATGAAATTCTTTATTCCTGTAAAAGTACGTTTGATGCCATTATGTATGGAACTAGATTTCTTTTGCATGGTCACCACGGGCATGCTTCCAGAAGTCTAGATGCTGAACCCAAATTTCGACGGTTTTCCAGCATGAATCGAGCGATACTGCTGCAATTTCACTTTCGATATTCATACAAAGTTCATCAATCGTCCGCGTCGCTGGCTTGTTGGCATAGACCATAGACTTAATGTAACCCCACAAGAAACAGTCTAACGGTGTCAAATCGCACGACCGTGGCGGTCAAGCGACTGTACCATTTCGTGAGATAATACGTTCTTCAAACTTGGTTTCAAATAAATTGATTGTGACATTCGCTGAGTGGCTTGTGGCGCCCGTCCTGTTGGAACCACATGTCCCCCACCTCCAAGTCAATATCATCCAATTGGATCCAAAAATATTCGGTTATCATTGAACGGTAGCCATTCCCATTCACAGTAACGTGCCGGTCTTGATCATCACGGAAGAAGTATGGCTCAATGACGCCTCCGGCCCATAAACCACACCAAACCGTAATTTTTTCGGGATGCAATGATGACTCATGGAATACGTGTGGATTGCTGCCTGATCAGTACCGCATATTTTGTTTATTGACGAAGTCATTCAGCCAAAAATGAGACTCATCGCTGAGGATGATTTTTCAATGAAAATCCGAATCATTTTCAAGTTGTTGCTCAGCCCAATTCACGAACGCAACGCTTGAGAACGACAACGTGTGAGAGACACATTTAGGCTTTCTGCAACTGAAGCCTAAGCGGCAGCAATATTCTCATTCATTCATCATTACGGGCACTTCTTTGTCTCACTGGCGTGGGAACATTTTATACTGTACCTGTGGATTCAAATTTTTTCACTAGACGCTCAATTGTTGATCTGCTTGGACCATTATGACGACCATAAATTGGACGTAGCACTCTTAACGTTGAGGCCACTGACTCCGAATTTCGGTAGTAAATTAAAATAGTTTTGACTCTTTGTTGGCTCGTATATATTTGCATCATGATATGGCAAACCTTACTTAAGAGAAATATCAAAAGAGCGGCAAGAAATATGGCGTCGTTTTCTGTCGCTGGTGCTCTACTTTTATAGCGTCTCTGTTGAAAAACCCTGTACTTGGCCTTGCCATCATTGACCACCCATCTTCTGCTCTTCCGTCGCAATCCTCAAAAACGCACTACTGATATCACGCTTTAATCTTCCAATTTTGTCAATATCATAGGCGTATCCGAGTAATTGGATATACTTTTGGAAGATTCTTTCCACACCGATATTCAAGAAGTCCCATGACAGTGTATCGCCTTGTCTAAAACCGTTTTTGACATCAAAAGCATCGGTGAGATCTTTTCCGACATTGATAGAGCAGCGTGCATTTTCCATCGTCATTCTGCACAAACGGATAAGTTTAACAGGGATGCCAAAACTACACATTATTCTATAAATGTTTTCCCTATAGACGCTGTCATACGCGGCTTTTAAATCGATAAAGAGATGGGAGGTATCGATTCGAAGTTCCTGGGATTTTTCCAAGATCTGCCGTAATGTGAATATTAAGTCAATGGTTGACTTTCCTGGTCTACGGCCACACTGATATAGACCTATCAGGTTGCTGACGAACGGCTTCAGACGTTCACATAATACAACAGAAAGGATCTTATATGCGATGTTCATGAGACTGGCTGGTATGATGTAGTTGGTGCAATTCAGGGGGGTCTCCTGTCTTGAGTATTGGGCAAACTATGCTGAGATTCCACTCATCGGGCATGCTTTCTTCGGACCATATATTGGAGATGAGTGGGTGCATGTTTCTTATCAAGTCATTGGCACCTGCTTTTAATAATTCGGCACCGATTTCGTTAGCTCCAGCTGCTTTTTTGGACTTCAGTTTCGATATAGATATCTTCACTTCGTCGAAGTCTAGTAAGCGGAATTGTTGTTCTGCATCGCCTAAGTTGCCTTTCACATTCACCAAATCTAAATTATGAAAACGACATTGAAATTTTGGTTTGGAATTATTTTGGACAATATTTATGACATACCACTAAACACAAAGCAACTGAATATCCACAAGACGAATGAGTCAAAATTTTCAAAAATGAATACTTTCAAAGAATTCAGAATTCAGAAACCAAAAACCATCAAAAAGCAAACAATTCAAAAAATACAAAATCCCAAAAACTCACGAAGCATAATCAAGAGATCTTATTCTGCCCTTATATTTAAAGTTTTATGATTTTTAATGTTTCAGACTTTATAGAAGTCTTGCTCTCCCGGGATTTCGGGTTGATATGATTTTAAGTTTTTGTGCTTTCTGTTTTTTAATATTTCTTGGCATATACCAAATTTCAATCAAATCGATTCAGTTATAAGGCTTTAACTTGAGCTATAGTAGACGCTCGTAGAAGGCCAACGAACTTACAAATACATAATTCTGAAAGTCTTAGTTCTTAGAGGTTTAAAAACAGAACAAAAAGTCCAAAGTTTGGAGACCCACAGGAAATTTAGAAAACCCTTGAACATGAAACTGACCACTTTTGGAAATTTCGAGTATTCAAAGTTTTCTGTTGTTCCAGGATTCTGAGTTTTCATGATTTTAACTTCCCATAAGAAGTTATTGTAATGGGTCCGATTTGTCAAATTGAAAATTTTGACATTTCTCGACGTTTCAAGGTCCCTGGTCTGTGCGTGCGTGTGTACGTACGTTCGTACGTCCGTACGTCTGTGCGTTCGCGACGTTTTTTTGGTCGTCCATAGCTCAAGAACCAGAAGAGATATCGACTTCAAATAAATTTTGCTATACATATAATAAGGCAGAAAGATGCAGAAAGGGCTCTCAAGAAAATTGCGTTTGTGGTTTTTTACCATAGCAGTTTAAAAAAAAAGGTGAAAAATTTGGTTAAACCTAAATATCTCATGACCCAATGACGCTAGAGATTTGAATTAAATTTTATATTATATATTGTAACGTGATACAAAACAATTTTATTTTTGGAAAAAAATCCAATTAACTGTTTTTTTATAAATCAAAAAAACTGAAAAAAAAATTTTTCACCTCGAAAATTTTACGATTGAAACATGATTTCATCTCCAAAATAATTTTGTGCAACAAAGAATAATGTTTTTGACATATGATAAAATTTTAAGAAAAATCTAATTGACAGTTTTTTTTAGTAAAAAATAAAATCCTAAAAAAAACATTACTCATGGTTGGTAAAAATTGAATTTCGACTCAATTATCTTTTCAAAAACTTAAGATTAAGGCTTCAAACTTTTTTTTTATCGTATAAGAAATATTGTTTTTAACATTCTGCAAAATGCTGAGAAAAATTAAATTGACAGTTTAAAAAAAAAATAAAAACCTAAAAAAAAAAACTAATAAAAGTTGGTAAAAATTGATTTTCGACTCAAATATCTTTTCAAAACTTTGAGATAATGGCTTCAAACTAATTTTAGCTTATAAGAAATATTGTTTTAAACATTCGATAACATTTTGAGAAAAATCGAATTCACAGTTTTTTTTACAAAAAATAAAACCACAAAAAAATCCAATACTAAAACTTGGTAAAAATTTACTTTCGTTTCAAATAGCTTTTCAAAAATTACAAATATTGGCTTCAAACTTATTTTATTTCACAGAAAATATTGTTTTCGATATTTATATACCATTCGATATAAAAATCCGCAACAGTCCGTTTTTTCATAAAAAAAAATAAAATCTACAAAAAATAGTACGCAAATTTGGTGAAAATTGATACATATAGACAAACTTTTAAGCAAGACAAATCGACAGACGGGATGGGAAGTTATCAGTGTGGGTCGCATCTCAGCCTCTTTTTTGGTTTTTGATTTACAAAAAACACTGTGTACCAAATGTCAAGCATGTTCAGTCTGAATAACAGTGGAAGCACAATGGATTGCTTAGCCACTTTTATGGACTTCTGTTGATTTTGAAACAACTATTTACTTGGCCAATTTAGAGCAATAAATAATACAGATTCCTAAGGACGTAATTTAGCATAAATGGAAGACTGCAGAGCCCGAATTCTTAAAATAAATATAAATTTGTTGGATTTCAAATTGAGCTTCTTTTTATTGAAATAACATTCTCAAGTGATAATCTTGTCTTTGTACTTTCAAGAACCTGTATTGCAACTTATTTAAAATGTCAAAAGAAAACAAAAAACATTAATCTTTCGATCCAAAGTTTAAATTAAAAAATTGTTGCACTTCTTTAATACCATCCTTTCAGACAAACCTAAACAAACCGTTTACAATTATTACAACATCGTTTTCGAGTTGTAAAAACAATTCAAAACACATTTACGAGTACATATTTCGAAACAGATTTTCTGTTCAAGTACGTAACAACCCACTTCGTCCTACGAGTATACCTTAAAATAAAACAAACACACAATTTAATCAGCCCCGGACATCATTGAATTTTCAGTAACATCATAAACTTTTGTATACCATAGAGGTTTTGGTATTAAAAATTCCAATGACCAGACCACACAGTCCAACTATAGCTTTTCAATTCAAAACGTATACGAGTACATATGTTTGGAAATTTTTGAATCACAACTACCTTTGGAATCATGAGCTGTTGGGCAGTGGGCATTGGCATTAGGCTGAGCATGGCATTGTGTTTTGAATTAAAACCAAAAATCTGAATACATTATAAGACGAACAATCCAACCAAAATCATGTTCCACACAGGTTGGGGGTGATTTTCAATATGACTACAAGTATAGTATAGCAGGACTATCAAAACCACCTTCCTTCCTACCTATGAGTTATAAAACACAGTTAACTCCCTTTTCGAATTCCAAAACTCTAAAACAATTATCAAAACCTAAACAAAAATTCACAAAAACCAATTATCCCTCCACTTTGTTTTGTGTTGACAAATCAATGCAAAAACCAAAAACCATCGCAATTGCCTCGCCTCGCCTCGCTTCGGCTTGCTTTGGCTTGGTAGGACTCCTATGCCCCTCGCCCTAGATAAACTCCAACGCCCCAACACAATCGTTTGGATTCGGCCGAGATTTGAGAATGGCCAAGAATTGCAAGTAGTTGCAATAATAGTTCCGCATTGTTGGTGTGTGTACCTTCACATATAGGTAACCGGTCCCAACCCCTGTCCCTGTTCCTAACCCTGTGCCAGTGCCGGCTTCGGCTTCGGCTTCAGCCTGCTTCTGCTGCTGATGGCCATTGTCCGAGAGTTCATATCCCATTTAACCATCATATATGAAAAGCAAAAGCGCTTTATTTGAAAACATTGGGTTGCTCATTGGTTCGTTGTGGGAAACAGCAACACAGGAGTCTTATTTGCATTTTCAAACGAGTTGATGAAGTAAATGGACTCGTTGATCGTCCATGGACAAGAAACGAATTTGCTGCTATATATGATGATGGTGGTTGGGTTCAATCAATCTGAAAACCAAATGCAGGTAAACAGAATTGATTAATCCCATTTGGAATGTTGCTCTTCGTCCGTCTATCCCGTCCGGTCCGGCCCGGTCCGTTCGTTTGTCTGTTTATGGCACAGTTTGTCTGTTAACGTCGCTCGTCGTCGTCGTCATCGTCGACGTGCCCCCTCGTCTCTATATGATTTGGTTGTTAGAGTTGTTTGGGGTGACGCAGCTGGCAGTGGGCAGCGGGCAACGGGGGGTACAGTAATTGTTGTTTGAAATTTGATTTGCAACTGCTATTGAGGTGATTAGTGACACGCTAACACTTGCGTGGTGTGGTTATTTTAGTCACGTAGTTTTAGGGTGATGTAAAGAAAAAACACAACACAACACAACACAACACTCCACAAAAACACAAAAATAATGGATACCAAAACCTAAAACCATCAAAGCCGGAGTAAACTAAACAAAGCTAATTACCGACGGCGAAGGCTATTTCCGTATTAAATGTAGCATTTAAAGTGTATTTTGTATTGCAACTAAAAAAAGAGTTCGGGTTGGTATAAGAGGGGATGAAGGGGAAGTTTTGTTTTGTTAAAAAAGCAGTCATTTATGGGAAAAAAGCTAATGAAATCCATGTGAGGTGAAAGCGAATATGATAATTTTTTAAACAATGACTTTTTAACTTCAACTTTTATAGGATTTACCTAGTTAGGAAAAAAAAAACAGAGTGGCGAACCATTTAAGTCATGGGGTTAACGATTTTATTGCCACTCTCAATCGATAGTAAATTGACCAAAGAGAAAAAAGCACATTAAGGGTTGCCTTTTTAATAAAATCATCTTCGAAAACTTGAGGGTAATTTCTGGTATTTAAAATTCCAACCCTACTATTTGCTATTAGAATCACAGTGGTATACAGTAGATAGACTTTTGCGAACCCCTACAACAAACATTTTAAAGGGGACCGCGCGCTGCTTTCTATTTCCATTTTGTCTAATTCACTTAAAAATTTAACTTTCGAAGCTATAGGGTTCGAAACTGACGAATCTTTTGCGTGCTTTAAATTAGCTAAAAAATTATAAAACATACTAGCGGCCCGGTACGTGCTTCGCTGCGTATAAGGCATAGAAATAAAAAAAAGATTATTAAGTTCTATTATTCAAACAAACAAATATTTTAAATTGCTAGCTATTTAAAAGTCGAAATGACCCAAATGCTATATTGTTTATATTATATTTATCAGCAATAAAAACTAAAAAATATAAAAGAATTGGGTACTCTTACTATGGTAGGTCTATATGGGTTAGTCTTAAACAGTTGGATAAACAATAATTTTTGTTTTTCCATTTTGAGCATGAATAAATAAACAGTTGGGTTTACCGATTCTGGAACAGCAACATAAAGATGGCTATGTGAAAAACATGATTGCTCCAAATTGACACCACAAACGTGAAATGTTTGTTCTTGGGCCTTATTTATGGACAATGGACATCGCAAATGATAATCGCACAGGATATTGCAATCTTTTGAATTCAAATGGCATATCAGTTGGAATCATAGGGATACGCGGTATCAAACACACTTCTCCTTTTGATTTACCAGTTAAGATTGTAGCTTCCATCAAATTTGGCAATAACTTTTTCACTGCCAATCTGGTGCCATTACACAGTTTTGGTGGATTAATATTTTGCAATAATATAATCAAAGAACCAATTTTCAGATTCAAAAGCAATGCGGTGGTATACCAGCCGGTTCCAATGAATTTAATCAATTGGATAATTCGTTGCCTCATCTTGATTCATAACACTGTCAATTGATTTATATGTCGTGACTACACTTGGCAGTTTCGGTTGAATTTGAAAATTGATGGCATTGATATGAATGTTCTTCAGTGCTAAAATGGCGCGTTCTCTCAACCAATCATGATTTCTGTAATTCTGAAGAATATTCGGAAAAACACATTCAATCAACTCATCTATAGATTGCGCAATTGTACAAAAATTGTTCGGTAAAGTGATCAATCCGTTGGTACTGTCGATTTGTATTTTGCCATTACCAATTTCTAACACTTGTTTTGAAAACTCATGGGCAGTTGCATCATTATGTAGGTTTAATACGCATATTAATTTTCAGTGTCAATTTTCGTACATATTTTCAAAGAACTGATGACTTTAAACGGGCGTTTATTTCATCAGCAGGAGTTGATCGAGGAATGACAGGCAATGTTTGACGAAAGTCCCCTGACAGCAATATTAGAGCACCACCAAAAAGCTGTTGATTACCGCGTAAATCTTGCAGTGTTCGATTAAATGCTTCTATTGATTTTTTATTCGCCATTGTGCACTCATCCCATAAAATAATTGACATTAATCGCAGAACTTTTGCCATAGCAGAATTTCTCGAAATATTGCAAGTTGGAGTTTAAACCACCTGTACATTCAATGGCAATTTTAATCCAGAGTGTGTTGTCCAACCACCTTCTAATAATGTAGGAGCAATTCCCTAAGATACAAGTACCCATGTAATTTTCTGTTCCGATCGAATAGTCGCTAAAATCAATGATACAACGAAAGTTTTGCCTGTACCACCAGGTGCATCCAAGAAATATAATCCACCTGCATTATTGGAAACGGTACTATTACAATTTTGTGATTATCAGATGGCTTACGATCAAGACCAATTTTGAACAATTGAACTAATGCGTTTTGCTGATGGAAAAGCCTTTGATGCTCACGAATAATTTCTCGTCTTGTATTTAAAACAATTGCACAACCTTGATCCAATTCACGACTTTCATCACCAATAAAATAAATTTGCAAAAATTAATGATCAGCGTCGGGGTATGGTA
The DNA here is from genome assembly GCA_920104205.1 of Eupeodes latifasciatus. Taxonomy (NCBI): domain Eukaryota; kingdom Metazoa; phylum Arthropoda; class Insecta; order Diptera; family Syrphidae; genus Eupeodes; species Eupeodes latifasciatus. The sequence goes on from OV049924.1 coordinate 42,014,754, forward strand.
ATAACGAACCAGCTTGATGATAAATCTGAATCTGTAATATGTATGCAATTTTAGGTAGATGTTGATTTAAAATTTGTAAGACTCTATGATTCAGATTGATATAAACATGGGACAATCCTGTTAAGGTATTTACCTAAAAAGTCGCCATAAAATTATCTCTAATAATTTTAGTAGCACCAAAAGAAGTCATTTGAAATGCCGAATTGTATTGTTGAATATTACTCAAAAACTGCTTTGACGTTTGAGATGGACCTAACATAAATGAATACAATGGTTCGGGTGGAGTTTCTAATGTTGGCAATCGCACTTTGCCATTAGCACAACACATTCCGGGCGTTTCACCTGGAAAGTTAGCCGCATCACAATGTGGATATATTGCGTCCACCATTCCAATGTATCCGTACATACTACATATAATCAATCTGACTATTTTAATTAAAAGTAGCACGCAGCATTTCATCCAAAACAGTACAGGTACAGGGCCAACAGATCTATTCTGTGCAGTACGTTCACGCTGCGATGCATTAGCTTGTGCGCGTTCATCAGTAGGCTGAGATCGTCTTAATAATGCCACTTGACTTGATTGTGTTTTACCTTCACTCAAGCAATATTTTAGAAAATATAAACACAAAGCAATAACTCAACAATATTTTGGAAAAACACAACAAAGCAATAATTATCGCTGATAACATGAAATGACATACGATGACAATAAATTTGTTTGACAGAACTAACGTCACTTTTTTTGTCTTCGATTATTTTTCCAGAGGTTCAAATTGGCTTTTAAGTATTAGTACAAATTGTTTTTATATGGGAGTATAGAAAGGTGTTGATTTTACACTTTTTTTAAATTTTCTCTACGTACAAACCTTCTCTGGACTTCCCCGAATAATTCAAGACCAAAATTAGCCAAATCAGTAAAGGCATTGTTAAGTTATAACATTACAATGAAAAGTGGCATTGATTTTTATATATATAGATGAAGATAAAGTATTATATGTTAAGGCTGATCAAAATACCCATTTGTTGTACTCGTGGCGTAGCGTGATGGTTAGTATGTAGGACCCGAAAGGTTGAGGTTATTAGAATTCTCTTGCAGCGTGATTTCTACAAGTTTCAGCGATATTGCGACGATAGGAAACTTAAAATAAATGTCCCAGAAGTCGGAGACAACTCTGTTCCGGACTCCGTTGGCTAGGGCCACGAGGGATACGTGCGAGATACGAAGAAGCTCTGACCAGGGCCAGAGGAGCCTTCGCTCTGACGAAACGGCTGTTTTACAGCATACGGCTTTACCTCAGAGTGAAGGTAATTTGCTACATGGCCCTCATGCGGCCGATGATCGTTTATGGTTGTCCTGTGAGGTTCAACGTTGCCCCTTCCCAGATGGAGAAGTTTCGGGTGTTCGAGCGGCAGTGTTTACGACGTGGTACCGGCTTATATCGTGCATTACTAGTCCTATACAACGGGGCTCAAATCAACAGAATTGACAATTTCGTGATAAAACTCGTTCGAGGTCATATTGCAAGAGCTATGGCCAACATTTAATTTTTCGGAGAGTTCTATCCGAACGACGAGTATTTTGAGAGTGCACGCTTGAGCGAACTGATAGGGTGAAGCAGGGAAACCAGTTTTGGTGGCTTCAATCGTCACTTGATAGTTGGTAGTCGGGATGGTGTTTTAAGCCTTCGCCGGCTTGTATACTTGTGTTGTAGTTTTAGGGTTTAGTTTAAAGTAGAATAGGCATAGTGGCAAAAAAAATAGTTACAAAAAAAAATGAAAAAAAATAAAAAAAACAAAAAAAATGAAATATGGAAAAAAAGGAAAGTAAAAAATGAAAAACAAAAAATGTAAGATAGTTAAATATTAATAAAAATGAATTAAAAAAAAAGTGTGACTGTGACACCTAAAGTTTTTTTTACGGGTACTGCCTCTTGGTAGGAATTAACAAACCCTTCAAGAGTAGTTTTTATCATAAATAGTATACTTTCTCAAATAAGCCATTCCGAGTCGGCATACAAACTGGAGTTGTAAGTCACTAGGCCCTAGTTGTCTACGAGCTGCTATGTAAGCTTATATATTTTATCACAGACTTATTCCAATCCATAAGCTAAAGGATTTTGTGTCATATTTGCATCAGGGTCTTTCATTGATCAATGATCATAAAGGTTTTTTTTCAATTTAAATATAAATTTCTTACTTGTTTAATTTAAGGGAAGGTATCGGTGCAAGTTGGTATTGGGGCTTTGAGTTTGAAAATGGGTGGAAAAAACAAAGAAGGGTTAAGCAAAGCATTCCAAAATCGTCATTCGTTGCTCAAAATATGCCCGAAATCGAGTTTAAAGGTGAATTGATGGAGATTCCTAGAAGTTTTAGTATTGCTGCAGAATTGTTTGATAAGTGAAATTCAAGTGGTTATTTCGTGAAATATCGATAAACTTCAAATGCCACTGCGTCTTCCCTCTGGAGCATAAATCAGGATGAATTTGACCAATGTCATATGTATTTGTTCGCATATTATACACGGTAAAATCAACAGGAAGGGTGTGGATGGACAGCTTCATTCTTCAAAGAAATATTGCTAAAACAGTGACTTTTTCGGATGTTTTGGAGTCCATTAGGTCTCATGTGGATTGGTATAGACATTCATCAAGAAAAATTTCCCATCTGTGAAGACAATTTTTTATTAAATTTAGAGACAGTTTTGAATTGCTTAAGAGCGAATTTAACCTCCGTATGTTTATGGTCGTAGATCAATTGAATTTAGTACTGGTGCCAAAGTTGAGGTACAGGGTGGGCCGTAAATAAGTGCACTTAAAAAAAAATTATATTAATACAACTGTAGCGCTTTTAAATGAAATGTTTATTTTAAATTATACAAAACGAAATGAATTTTTATTTTTTAAAAATTAAATCATCCAAATATTGTCCATTTCGCCTACAGCACTCTTCCAATCTGACTCTGAGATTTTGGAACACTTTTGTCAAAAGTTGCGGAGTGATTAAGCGGATTTCTTCTTCAATGTTCGCTTTTAATTCAGCCGTCGTTGAAGGATTATTAGAGTACACCTTACTCTTGAGGTAGCCCCATAAAAAGAAATCCGGTGGCGTTAAGTCAGGGCTCCTGGGTGGCCAAGCAATATCACCCCTCCTCGATATCAACCTTCGAGGAAACATTTCTCTAACGACCTCCAGAGAGTCGTTACTTGTATGGCATGTAGCGCCATCTTGCTGGAACCAGGTGTGAATAGTGCAACCACTCGATTCTTGCAGTTTTGGAGCTAAAAAATCTCTAAGCATCGAAACATAACGCTCTGAATTAACAGTAACATTACGCCTGTATCGATCTTCATAAAAATACGGCCCTATGATCCCCCACTTGGCTATTCCGGCCCAAACGGTCACTTTCGGAGAGTGTAACGGTCGTCCATGTTTTAGGCGTGGATTTTCTGTTCCCCAGTATCGACAATTTTGTCGATTAACAAATCAGTTGACATGGAAATGAGCTTCGTCTGAGAAGATAATGTTATTGAAGTGAGGGAATCTCCGTAACATTTCTGTTGCGAAATTGAACCGTGAAACAAAATCGGATTCTTTCAAATCTTGGACAATCTGAATTTTGTAAGGGTATAACTTCAAATTATCCCGTAAAATGCGACGTAAAGTCGTTCTGGGTACTCCCAGGGCCGCAGCGCGTTTCCGTGTAGAGCTTCTTGGATCCTCGCGCACAGAAGCTTGTACGCGTTCAATTGTTTCTGCAGTCCGCCTGGAACGTGGGCGTCCTGTAGGTCGAAGTTTTTGCGTTGATCCCATTGCCTCGAATGTTACGATCCATTTTTTGATTACATTCGTACTTGGACACTCGGTGATGTTGCGTAATCCAAACTTTACCCGAAAAAGCCGACGAACAGTCACGTATGAGCGCTTGTTTCCATAAAAGGCGCGAACGCAGAAATCGCGCTGCTCTCCCGTGAACGGACTCATTGCGACTAAAAATTTAGATCTCGAGCTGCAAGGAGATACCATCCCCGCGCGTCTCGGTTATTTCGTTCGGGAGTTAGAGCGAGACAAAAAGTGCACTTATTAACGGCCCACCCTGTATTTGTAAGGTCTTGTAAGAGTAATTAAAATCCACTTTCATGGTTTCCCTTCGCTATCTTACTGAGAGTAGCAATGCTGTCTACAGTTATCCACGGCGGCGTAGGCCGGCGGCAGGAGATGTACGAAAGTTGTTTAAAGTTTACTTAACTATTTGACTCTATTTTATCCACCAACCTCTGCAAAAAATAGTTTTCTCCCTTAAGAAATATTATGTCTAGCATTTGAAATACAGGGACATTTCAACGCATATGCCCTTCAATTATGATTTGGAAGAACAGAAAAAAATGTTACTGTCATATTGTGTAGCCTCAACTAAATGTCCGCTATAGACTGTCAAAGTTCAGTTTCTATAAATAGCTTTTTAGTTTTATGTAGTTCAAAATCCTTGTTAAATTTCACAATGTAGGAAACTTTTGGAAGGGTATATGTTTGCAATACTGAACAAGTAGAAAAATATAAGATAGGTGTAGGCTAGGTTAGGTTAAAGTAGCTGTCCATGATGGAATAGAACACACACCAGTTTAATGGTCCATTGTGATACCACATAAATCTTGAGGCTTTCTCCTAAGCTCAATTAAACCAGTTTGAGTCCCTTACGAAACGTGAAAGGCTGATTATGCTAATATGATTTAGATCGTTTAGATCGTTATAGAAGAATTCTCCTAGGTAATTCTTGCATTTTTGAGCTAAAGCAGGGCATGTACAGAGAAGGTGAAGAACTGTTTCCTCCTCTTCCTCGTCCATACAGCTTCTCCAAAGTCATTTGAGAATAGGCCTGCCAACCGCGAGTTCACCTTTGATTGTTGCTGGAGGCCCGCTATCTGCGATAGCCTCATCTTTTTGTCTTCCTTAGCAACAACCTCGAGTTTCGCACCTGGCCAAACTTCACCTAACCGGCTGACAGCAAGCTTGTACATGTCACAAGACCTCTGATCGCCACAAACCATGAGTTTGACATGACCTTGATGCCAACCCCGTCGCTTATGGAAGGAAGTGGTCCTGGAAGCTCTTTTAAAATGCTTAAAAAGCCACCCGACAGCTTAACCTTGACCAGCTGCCAACAATCAGCCAATAATGTACCATCATCGTCGCTCCTGTAAATGACCGCAACCATGGCTTTGCCCTTCGTGGCGTTACTGAAACTGGCTGATTTTCTGATGGGATTGAGGGGAGTGCTGGTGTTGTGCACACGAGGCCATTTTGGTGTCGGTATGGCCCCCTCAAGAGACCTTTCTCGCTTAGACGTGGAGTCTTTACCAGTCCTTGCTGCAGCAAGAACACTCTTTGCCCATTCATCGCGAGCGGTAAGTGTACATCGATAAGCCAACAACAATTCAAGAGGTAAAAGATAAGATAATTTGGCACATAAATGGCATAGAATCTCAATTATGAATCAGCCTCATCGAAAATTTAAAATCTCGGATGGAGGTGTGCCGCCGCCGATGTCGCGGTTGCTATTTGGCCAATATTTTGGTAAATGCACGATTGAACGATACCAATTGTTTCATAATAATATGAAATGACAATAATTTTCCAAACAATTTGTGTTTTATTCAAAATCAACATCGGCCCTTAAAATTTAACCACACTTTATATTCGTACGACAATCAAAACTATCATGTTCTTCTTTAAATAAAGTTAATTTATTATTAAATAAATTAATTTTGTTTGTTTTTTCTCCAAGACCTGGAATTTTTGAGGAAGAACTGACTTCACTCCTTTTATCCCCTAAAATTGTTAAGGGTACTTGTTAGGACATACATACATATAAATGAACTCTCTACAAAATTTTATTCGGAATTTATTTCGAAGTGAACATCTTAATTTTCTAGACTATTTAGTTTAGTTAGTGTGTTAAAGTTCTCTACGAAAACGAAGGCCAACATCTAGCAAACTATTCGCAAATACTTTCTCTGGGTCCAAATATAATTAAGAAATTGATTTTCCTTGCTGAACTAGTTTCAGTTTCTTTAATCCAATTTAGAACCAACACCTAATGAAATATAGTTTTCAATATTTCAAAGTTGTTCTAAAACTGAAAAAAAACAAAAAAAAAAAATCTAAAAACAAATACAAAATTAAATAAAATCGTACATCCGTTTGCTTTACACACAGAGAACAAAAAGCAGCTAATTATCACAATGTCCGGTTTCATTTAAACAATGAAACTGTGTCAGTTGAAACTTTTACCCTACAAAAACATATTAAACCATTTGTTCTTTAGTATAGTATCTTTTTTCTTCTCTGTACATCATCGTCACCCCCACCCCCCTCCAACACCACATTTCTACATTCCACCTGCACCTAAAGAGGGTTGACTGATATTTTCAAATGAATAGTCATTTAGAATAGAGGTACCATCAAGTTACCTATAGTTGCCGTTTTTGTCTTTTTTTTCTTTTGGTTGTTCTCATCGTTCCTCCGCTCCTCCTCCCTGAACCTCTGATGCCGCCTTAAATGACCGACATTATTTTCACCATCATCATATCTTTTCCCTTGGGTTGCACCACCTGGTGAACGAAAATAGAAAAACCAACCAAAACAACAGAACGTTTTCCAAGAGAAAAGTTGCTCGCTCGCCCCCTAATGTCCTATCTTCTATCCTCATTTCAATTTCGAAAGCACGAAAGACGAAAGCAAAATCCGAACCCAAAAAACAGAAACAGAAAAAAAAACAAAAAAAAAAGAATTGCATAAAAGGATTTCGGCTGGAATCCTATGAGATTCTTTGTCCTACCGCTTTCACTAAAAACGAAATTTAATCAACCGAACTTTTAGACATTTTTCATTGTGATTTATTGTTTTCACATTCCCCTGGTCGAGGCTTTGCTACCAAACAGAATCAAAAAACCAAAAAGAATACGAGTTAAAAAAAGGATATAAATTCGAGTATGGGACGAGCGACGACGACGACGACGACGAAAGTTGAAAAGCTGACCTATTTTAGGGGCATTTCCTGTCTGCATCGGCGTTTTTCCATACCTATACCCTATAATCTGATGATTTTGCTGCTGCTGCTGCTGCGAAATGAACGCAAAATGGCGCTTTATAGATTTTTATCCCCCGCATTAGGGATGGTCATGTTAGTGTTTATCTACCTGCATTAACTATAAAAATGGTGAATAATAAATTAGGTTAAATGTAGGTTAGTTTTGTTTTTTAGGTTAAAACGGGATTTAACTTTCATTTTTGATAATGGTGATGAGATGACTTTAAGCCTGGCCTGGTAAATTAACTCTCAGGTTGAATTTTTCATTATTTAAAAAAAAAGAAATCACCCTATGCATAGATACTTTTTTCACGCTGTTATTTGTTACAAAACTTAATAAAGTGCAATTTCTTCTTAAAGCTATTTATTAGAAGAACATTAACAATAAAACTTATCTCGTTGTTGAAAACAACCTTTTTCTGTCTTGTTTTTCATTTTGTGTCTTTTTGAACTTTTCCCACAGATAGTGAAGCAGCAAGAGAAGAGAACAAAAAATATCTAAAAGTAAAAACACAAGTTCCTGCTACCAGTAGTTTTGCGAGATTTTTTCTGTTTTTGGTTCAATACTTTCAATTTTAAAACTTGTCTTCCTAGAGTTGCTGGCTTGTGAAAAACTTTTGTATAGAACAACAAACAATGTAAAATCAAGACAGATGCGTGGCAGTGGGAATACACAGTAACCGGAGAGAATTTGTTGTTCGTCTATATTCTAGACTCTATATACATTTGTATATCCTTTCCTACAATAACCGGGTTTGGTAGGGTTGGGTTTTTGAATCCCACCTGAAAGTTGTTTGGGGGATCCACCATCATCATCCACGGTCTGAAAAAAGTTTGTTAATTTGTATCTGAAGTCTTTATCGGTTCACGAAAATAAAAATAAAAATTTCAAAAACAGTAAAAAAAAATACATCCAACTTGATGGAGTGACTTTATCAAAAAGTTTTTGTGCGTATAGCATCGGTTGTACGCAGGGGTATATTCTATGTACCTAGCCTTTTCTTTATATTTTGTTATAAGGTGTTTTTAAGAGTAGGTGGTATACAAAGTACGTGTCTGCCGGTGAAAATAGTGCGCGCTTTATGGATTGGATTTTCTGAACAATATCTTTGATGAGAACTTAAACTTTTGATATATACTCGCGTATACATAATATTTGAAACTTTCATAAACGAGGATTTTCGAAAGCAAAAAATGACGTGGATGGATAGGTAAAAGTTTTAAAGTTTTTTGTTTTCTTTTGATTTTAGCACAGAACTCTTGTCACTCAATATTAAGGTAAGTTTTAGAAAATGCCAGTAAAACTAAAAATTCATAGCTTTTGAAGCTTAATTTTAAATACTTTCTCGTCTCATCACAAGTGGATATTTTCTTGGAAAGCTATTTTTGTAAGAAGAGATAAACTATTTTAAGATAAAATAAATTCAATGAAGATTTTAATTAATCCCTAGAAAGTTTTTCAAAGATATCAACAAGAGGCCATAGAAAGGGTGTTAAAACTGAATGTTTTCAAGTTAAAATATATTTTGTGTGAAAATGAGAGTATTGTCAAATATACTAGCCCGTATAAGATAATATAGTATCAATGAGAAGATAGAACAAAACCTTTAACTTGAATCTGGCTAACTCGTTTAGAACTAATTTAAATCACTAAACTGAATTTTAAATTAAAAGATGTAATAACAAAAAGAGAGATAACCCGTTATCCATGTGATTTTTTAATAGAAAATTCGACTTATTTGCGGCATTAAGAATATTAAATGTTGATTAGTAATATTTATAAACTAAGCTGTTGTTGGCATTTGAGTGCAATAAGGATTTTACTTACTTAGGATTTTAGAGACTCATTAGTTTGGTATACTTCATTAATGGTGTAACCTGAGTTGCTTCGTATCTGGCTTTCATATCTGGCTTTCTAAACATTTTTAACTTCCCATAGGAAGTTATTGTAATGGGTCCGATTTGTCAAATTAAAAATTTTGACATTTCTCGACGTTTCAAGGTCCCTAGAGTCGAAATAAAAGATTTTTAGAAAGATGTCTGTGCGTGCGTGTGTACGTACGTCCGTACGTCCATACGTCCGTATGTCCGTACGTTCGCGACGTTTTTTTCGTTGTCCATAGCTCAAGAACCAGAAGAGGTATCGACTTCAAATAAATTTTGTTATACAGATAATAAGGCAGAAAGATGCAGAAAGGGCTCTCAAGAAAATTGCGAAAAAAAAAAAAATTGAAAATTACCATAGCAGTTTAAAAAAAAGGTGAACATTTTGGTTAACCCTTAATATCTTACGAACCAAAAATGCTAGAGACTTGAATTAAATTTTGTATAATATATTGTAACGTGATACCAAACAAGTATATTTTTTGAAAAAAATCCAGTTAACAGTTTTTTTTATAAATCAAAAAAACTGAAAAAAAAATGTGTCTCCTCGAAAATTTTACGAATACAAAATGATTTTATCTCCAAAACAATTTTGTGCAACGAAGAATAATGTTTTTGATATTTGGTAAAATTTTGAGAAAAATCGAATGGATAGTTTTTTTATAAAAAATAAAAAACTAAAAAAAACATTACTCAAAGTTGGTAAAAATTGAATTTCGACTCAAATATCTTTTCAAAACTTTGAGATATTGGCTTAAAGCTACTTTTATCTTTCAAAAAATATTGTTGTCAACATTCAGTAAAATTTCGAAAAAATCGAATTGATAGTTTTCTTACAAAAAATAAAATCTTAAAAGAAAATTTAACAAAAGTTGGTAAAAATTGATTTTCGACTCAAATATCTTTTCAAAAATTTTGAGATTATGGCTTCCAACGAATTTTAGCTTATAAGAATTATTGTTTTCAACATTCGAAAAAATTTAGAGAAAAATCGAATTGACAGTTTTTTTTACAAAAAATAAAAACCTAAACAAACAAATTAATAAAAGTCGGTAAAAATTAATTTTCGACTCAAATATCTTTTTAAAAATTTGAGATATTGGGTTTTAACTACTTTTATCTATTGAAAAATAATGTTGTCAACATGCAGTAAAATTTTGATAAAAATTTAATTGACAGTTTTTTTACAAAAAATAAAAACCTAACAAAAAAACAATACTAAAACTTGGTAAAAATTTATTTTCGACTCAAATAGCTTTTCAAAAATTAAAAATATTGTCTTCAAACTTTTTTTATTTCACAGAAAATATTGTTTTCGATATTCAGTGGTAATTAGTAAAAATTTAAGAAATGCTACTAAAATTGGTAAAAATTTGTTTTTCACTAAAAATCTATTTAACAAAACTAGATTTTCAAACTAAACTATTTCTTTATATGAAAAATACTAGCTTTTTACCCGCGGCTTCGCCCGCAGTGGAGAAATTAAATAAGTATGAGAGATAAAGGGTAAGGGTATAATAATAGAAATGAGTCAATATAATAACTAAATTTTATTGCTTGGCTGAGATCAACAATTTTAAAAAATTTCTACTGACAATGAAGTTTCAACACCTTAATATATGCTTATTGAAATGCAACAACAAATGTTAAAATATATTTCACCGTAACAAAAATAAATAATTCTGAATTCTAACAATTTAAAAAAATAAAATAGAAAGTATTAATTTAAAATATTTTTATAGATAATGTTATAAGTTTTCCCGTCGGGTGCAAATATGTGTAAATTCCGGGCATTAGATACACGTGAACAGGCTACATAAAGTTGACCATGAGAGAAGCATGGTTTTTCTAAATGCACTCCTGCTACCTGTAATGTTTGTCCTTGTGCCTTGTTTATAGTAACCGCAAAGCTAAGCTTGACAGGAAACTGAACCCTTTTAAATTGGAATGGAAGGCCAGTGGGAATAATTGGTATCCGAGGTATTATAACACTATTTCCCTAACCGGCACCTGTTAAAATAGTAGCACCAAGTATGTTCTGTCCCAATTTTGTTATCCGAAGCTTTGTTCCATTACATAGCCGAGGAGCATCTATATTTCGCATAAGCATTACTGGTACATTTAGTTTTAATTGAAGTTTATGTGACGGTACACCCGATAGTTCAATTGAATTTAAAAACTCCACAGGATATGAAGTACTTAGTTCCGTATCCATAATTGTATCCATTGACAAATATTCCTTCATTTCTCCTTGAACCTCGTTTAAAATGTAAGTGTTGATCCTATTTACAATTTCATTTCTTGGTGCTAATATTGCTCTTGCACACAACCACTGATCACTACACAAATTTTGTTGCAATTCCGGAAAAACATTAGCAATGAGATCCACATCACTTTTTACTAAATTACAAAATTCTCTTGACAGTGATATGTAGCCTTCAGCGTCAACGTCTAAACAACCATCACCAATTTTCAACAACATTTCTGCGTAAAGTCCTGAATCCACGTCATTATGAAGATGCACTCTCATATTCGTTTTCAGGCGCAATTTTTCAACTGTCGGCCATAAGCTTGATGATTTAATGCACGCTTGAATTTCATCTGCTGGTGTCCCCCTTTGAATCACTGGGAGGGTTTGACGGAAATCACCAGCCAATAAAACTACCATGCCTCCCATTATATCTGTACTATCTCGCAAGTCCTGGAGGGTCCGGTTTAAAGCTTCTATAGCCTTCTTATGAGACATTGTACTTTCATCCCACACTAAAAGCTTGCATTGTCGCAGCATCCTACCTCGTGAACTATTTTTACTAAAATTACAGATGGGCGAATCTTCCTGTGCCAAATTCAATGGTAATTTTAAAACGGAATGTGCCGTACGACCGCCCTTTAATAGCGTCGCGGCAATACCTGACGAAGCTACAGCAACTGCTATTTTTTGGTCTTTTCTGACGGACATTAATAATAAGTTAAGCAAAAACGTTTTTCCAGTTCCTCCTGGTGCGTCGAGAAAGAAGATTCCACCACTGCCGGAGTCTATTTTACGTAAAACTTGATGGAAAACATGATTTTGCTCTGGAAGTAATTGAGGGACTAATTCTGCCACTTGATGTTGCAGTGCTATGAAATCATAATCTAGCTCTCGTGCAATTTCATTATCAAAATCATCCACATTGTCTCGTCAAGGGCTGGACATTCCAAAATCATCTAATTTTTTTCCAACCATCGTAAAAACCTTGTTTTCGATTATAATTAGCGTTTTATTGTAGACATGTTCATTGAAAGTAATGTCTGTGTGTACTTGCTGCAGTTGATGTAAAATATCTTCAGCCATGTATTCTTTGTACTTATTCCAAAGAGTTTGAGGGTTAGAAAGACCGCAAGAAGATAAAAGCGTAGCGTAAAGTTCCCTGATTTTATCTGGCGATCGGCATTGTACAGCTTCCTCCATAGTTTCATCCCAATGATTGTCATTTTCTAACAGTCGCCGAGCTTCACATGCTTCTTGGTAGGTTTGACATTCCTGACCATTGACAATTTTAAGTTCTGTAAAGCTAATTGGACCTCTAACATGATGCAACAACATGCGCAGACAAAAGCATTCAAAATTCGTAACATGTACGGTATAGACACGACCAAGAGCATCCGATGCTTTAACCCCAGGTTGGTTTCGAACAGGTGTACCATGAATACGACGATGCCATTCTTTTTTTGAACTGTTCCATGTATAATAACGGGGAACCTCAGAGTACAATAATGTCTTTGCAAAAGTATCATTCTGACAAAGGTGAAAAAAGGCAGTCAGCGTGGTCTTAGGAGGAGATAAAATCCTGTCTTGAAAGGTATTTTCATCAAAAAAGACACGCTGTCCGTTTTCTAAGTGTACTGCAAGATGTGTAACAGTGGGATATCTTTCATGTAATGGAAAGCCAAGAAGCCGCCATGCTGCTTCATTGCTACTGACATATCTTCCTGCTTGATAAGTTTGTATTTCATTGAGGGCCTGTACAGCACCTTCATTACGCAGATTGAAAATCGCCTGATCGCTTCCTTTATTGATATACTTGCAAATATATTTTATTGCACGCACAGAATTGCAAGCTTCAACATTAATGTGGGCGTTGAATAATTTACACAAAATCGGGGAATAGGGAACTACCCAGCTATTATCAAAGCTCTTTATTTCCCCACTGCGAGTACGAATGTTAACTTGTTTACCACCATCAGTAGGGGCCCTACGTCTGTATAACGGGTAACCCTTATCACTGTGAACTGTTTCTTTAATCATTTCTCGAGGATACTTTTTTGTGCACTTGCCATTTTGCATGCAAGGTGACGCTGGATTGCGAGCTCCACAGGGACCGTGTATCATATTTTTAATAACCGTGTCATACAGATTTTTATCTTCTTCTGGATCTGGAATTTCAGCGCAAATTATGCTGTCAATTTGATTAGGAAGTAGCTTCTGCTTTAGCCAAATTAATATGTGCACATGTGGTAGACCTCGTTTCTGCCATTCAATAGAGTACATATGGCACTGGACGTCTCCAAATATTTTTCCTTTTGTTACAACGTTCATTAACTTTTGGACCTTTAATCGAAATACGCGGGCAACTATGTCATGTCGATCAGTGGCCTTTTGCCCAGACATAAGCTCTTGAGTTATATCCTGCCACGAAGTATTACAGGTAAAAGTTACGAAGAGATCAGGCCTTCCGTAAGTTCGTACATAAGAAAATGCGTCTTGCGTGTACTCATGGAGATAACGGGGGCTGTTCACAAAAGTGGACGGCAAAATAACCATTTTGCCAATGTCGTTAGGTCTGATATTATTGTCTGCGCTAATCGCATCTTGTAAATGTATGTAATTTTCAGTTCGTAATTTTTTCTGGTTTAGAGAAATGTAACGAAGACGTTCGCTCTCTACTTTAATATACATATCTACCAAGAATTGATGAAAAAGTTGACTTGTACGCAGAAGAAGGTTGAAGTCATGCTCTCGAAGCATCATGTAATACGCATAAAAGTCCATGCAGGAAACTTTTTTATTTGGAATTGGTTGTCCCGTTGTTGCATTAATGAGTGGAATATTAAAATGATATCCAGATTCTCCTTTACTGAAAATTAATGGGTACTGCAAAGCATCATAGAATCTATGAGTGTCAGCTACACGCTTTAGCGTATTATCATGTGCACGTAGTACTATGTCTCGTGGAGAGCTCGGGTCACCAGTAACCAAAACAGCAACTTCATTGACCATCGGCGCATTATAACGCCTTTCATGTTCGCCACGTGGAGTTCGATCAGCATGAATGATAACTTTGTAGTTGTCTGAAGGCCAGTTGTCTATCGCACTTTTAAAGATTTTTACCAAAACATTGTGACTGTGTAACATTTGTTGAATTTTCAATACCGTTTCTCTTTCTACTCCTTCAATATATTGGCAACGACGATTTACTTCATTTTGTTCATCACCTATAAAGTAGACATGCAGAAATTTATGCTGATCATCATCTTCTGGAAATAGTGATCCAATTTGATGATATATCTGTCCTTGTACAGTAAAAGTTGGTGAAAACCCGGGCATTCTTATGACTTTATCAACTCCAAAGGATGTCATTTGAAAGCAAGAGTTATACTTTCTTATTTTGCTTAGAAATTGCTTTGACTCATTTGTAACATTTAATAAGAAAGTTTTCAAAGGCTCTTCTGGTTCACCAAGTAATGGAAGTGAAACTTTACCACCGGAACAGCACATTCCAGCAGTTTCATCTTTCCACTTAAAAGCATCGCAGTAATGACATTTTTTATTCATTGAGCCAATAACAATCAATGGATTATTATGATATTCAATTGAAGGATCATATTGAAACCCAGTACCATTAAACACAGCCCAATCATTACGCATGAAATTTCGGCGGCGCGTGGTCTGCATGTCTGCATTATGAATTCTTCTCGCCTGCGATTGCTCTGGTGTTTCTATCGCTCTTCTAGTTGTCTGCAGTGCAGCTTGTCTTTCTAAACGAACTCGTGCCTGAAGAGGCGTTTCAGCTGCTCTCGAAACTCTTTGTCGCTCAGCTTGTTCTTGTCTCCTCAGCTCTGCGTGAGCCGAAGTTTCTTGATTTCGTGCAACTTTTGCGGCACGGGCCCGCGATGAATTTTTGGATAGACCAGATTTCCGCTTCAAAGGCATTTTTTCAAATTCTAAAATAAAAAAGTAACAGCTAACCACAAAAATTAAGCGTAACAAACAAACTTACATTCGCATTTAAGGTTGACGATATTTTGACAAATAATTTTCTTATTTTTCGTAAATTTTTTTTATTTTTTTTAATAAAAAGTATCCTATGTTACTTTAATATTATAAGTAAAGTAATAAGTAATAAGTATAAGTATAAGTATAAGTATAAGTATAAGTATAAGTATAAGTATAAGTATATAAGTATAAGTAGGGATTTATTTTTTTTTAATAAAAAGTATCCAAAGTTTCATGATGATCGGTTAAGTAGTTTTTGCGTCAAAGCGTAAAAAACAAACTTACATTCGCATTTATAATATTAGTATGATCCATTGGAGCAAGTGGGAAATTAATACATGCATTTCAAAACATATATGTGAAAACCAAAATTGCTATTAAGACAACAAGCGGCCTAACAGAAGAAGTGAATGTCACAAAGGGTGTTCTACAGGGTGATCCATCAAGTGCCCTCCTATTTAACTTATATATAAATGATTTGGAAGAATTCTTAAGAACCGAGGGCCTTACAGGAATAGACATTTCGGAAACAACAAATGTTATCCTGATAGCATATGCCGACGATATTGCTGTCTTCGCTCAATCGGAGCTTCATTTAAGAAAAACTTTGAAATCACTTGAAAAATATTTTACAGCAAAAGATATGACATTAAATACGGAAAAATCGAAGATAGTAAACTTTGCAAAAAGAAAAATATCATCATGCCCGGAAAGATTTGCATATAAAGAAGACTCAATTGAAGTTGTAGATAGCTTTGAATATCTGGGAATAACCTTGAGTCGAACTGGATCTTGGAATGAAACCATGAATGTCTTCAAAACCAAGGCAAGAGCAGCAGCAGCAGTAACCGAAAAAGCTATGAGGAGCCCTTACATGGAAAACTGGGAAGGAAGAATCAAAGTTTATAATTCAACAATTAAATCGACTTTACTATACTGTGCGGAGATATGGGGTCTGGAAGCTGGAGACAAAATTGAAGTTATTCAAACTTCAGTTTTAAAGAAGTTGCTTGGTCTAGCTAAAAACACACAAAGCAATGTGGTTCGCTTAGAAACTGGTACACTTCCATTAGATTACGAGATAGCGAAAAGAGCTTTGCATTTCTGGGAAAAACTGTTGAATGCCTCTGATGAGCGCCTAATTAAAAAGTGTTACAACGAAATCTTGAGAACCCATAACAACTCCCAACGACCAAACTGGGCAACAAAATTTAAGGCCGCCTTAATGAGTAATTTTATGGATATATGGGAACAGCAAAACTTATTATCTGTTCGTCAATACTATGTAAGCATCCTTGAAGACAAGAAGAGAAGCATAATAAATGAAGATTTCAGGAAGGCATCTAACTCAACTTCTTGCTGCTATTATGCTCCTTATTTAGCGAACATACAAGAACCGGAATATAAACCGGCTCCGTACCTGAATTCATCCTGCAAACCATACGTGCATAAAGTCTTAGCGCAAATTAGGTGCGCAAACAGATATGCCCACAGAATAGTTTTACACGGTGATAGACATATATTTGACCCAATGAACATTTGCACATTGTGTAATACATATGAAGATGATACAATTGAACACTTCCTTTTAGGATGCCCAATTTTTAATGCAGTTAGAAACCACTTCCTATCCCCTATGAACTTAACTGACATGAATAGTATAATGAAAGTCGAAGATCAAAACGTTGCACTGAATGTATATAAATATGTTAGAAACTCGCTTAACTTAAGAGCTTTTATCCTTAACGAATGATAAATCCAGGTTTCAGTTTAAGTAATAAAAATAATTATTTTTTTTTATTTTCTTTATAATTGTTGATTCATATCTTACCTTATTGTTTTGTTAGATGAATTAAAATTATATTGCACTTACCTTATGAAATAATGTAATATTTACATAATGCCAATCAATTTGTAAAAGCTAAGCTTAAAAACAAACAAATATATCTATCTATCTATCTATATTAGTATGATTGTTGGTAATTTTAAAATTTTTAAGAATAATTCAACTGACAACTTTTTTAACCCAACACAAAAACCTACAAACTTTGAAGCAAGACAAATCGACAGACGGGATGGGAAGTTTTCAGTGTGGGTCGCATCCCAGCCTCTTTTTTTTATTTTGTGCGCGCATTAAAGGGGTTATGAATACCCTTATAATGATTAAACACAGTGCGAGCAATTAGGAAAGGAGGATAGAATCTGCACATTGTAATGAGTGGGAAATATTGAGTCAGGTGAAGCATTCCACATTCGCGTAGTGCGGCTAAAAAGAAAGAATCTATGTACTTAACAGTACGTCCGAAATTGGGCTCATGGGTAAATTGATGAGCATTCCTAGCAGTACGGGTATTACGGTTGAATTGTTTAAGGGGAGGACTGCAACTGGCTATTTCACTAGAGCATTGTTTATAAAAATAACGATAAAACAAATACAGGCATGATACCTTGCGGCGGTGACTCAAGTACGTTATTGGGGCTCCAGCCCAAATGAGAGTTATACTCGAGTTTAGGACGAATAAAAGCTTTGTAAATTATAGCCAGATCAGAAGGGGTAAAAACTTCTTGCATCGTCGGAGAAAACCTAAACACTTAGCAGCATTTTTGGCGATGGCAAATATGTGATCACTCCACAACAAGTGGTTTGTAATGCACATACCTGAGGACTGATAGCGGTTTAGTCTCCTCGATGCAAGTACCACTAATGCATAGTGACATTGGGGGAGGATTACGCTTTTGCGACAGTAAACAGCATCGAGCTTTCGAAGCATTAAATTCTACACGGTTTTTGACTCCCCATTGTACAACGCTGTCAAGATCAGAATTTAATGAGCTTCTCATACGCTGGCGTTCGTATTCCACATCCGAAGAACAAGGATGAGAATCTAAAAACGAATATGAAAAGCTGAGGGTACTGTCATCAGCGAAATAATTTACTGGATTAGAAGTTTCAGACAAAAAAAAAACGGAGCCCTGGGGCACACCAGCGTTTATTTTGTGCATATCAGATATGAACCCGTCCGAAAAGTAGTTTCTAACCTAGCAAAGAAGAGATTCATCAATACCAAAAGCACACATTTTCGATAAGAGAGCTTGATGCCAAACTCTATTAAATGCTTATGGAATGATCGCACATTCGATATTGCCAAAAACGCTGCTAGGTGCTTAGGATTTCTCCGACGACGGCTCAAAAATATGTTCACCCCTTCTGTTCTGGATGAAATATACAAAGCCTTCATTCGTCCAAAAATTTCAATATAATTTGCATATTTAGACAATTTCCCCTAAAACAAGTTTAAGTAAATTAAGAGCTTTGAAAATAATAGGCGATAGAACTATAACCGAAATATTTATATCCCTCGAACACCGCCGCAATGTTTCATGCCTTTCGTTCTATCGTTGGTCAGCCGTTATACTCTAGGAATGCTCATCAGTTAAACCTTAATATCAATTTTAGACGCACTGTCAAATATAGATATTCTTTTTTAACCACACATCAAGAATGTGGAATGCTTTACTGAACTCTGTTTTACCCTCCCATTTTAATATTCAAAAATTTAAGATTAATGTGCACCAATATCTTCTAATAAATCCTTTCCTATTTTCCTTAAGCTCGCACTGTGTGTAAACGTACATTTGTTAAGGGTATTAATAAAAAGAAAACAACAAAAGACAGCCACTTTTACCTTACCTAACCTATGGTACAATGTTAATCTGTTATAACTTTATTAAAAATAAAGGAAAAGAAGAACCGTTCTTACTTGCGACTAGGAAACTTTGTTTTACGTGTTCAAGTTCAAAAGAGAAAAATACAAGAAGGGATTAAACCCAAAACTTTGGTCCTGTGCACTAACCATCACGACGAAGGTAGTACATCACATTAAACTTATTTACAGGGTTTTTCAACAGGGACGCTACAAAAGTAGAGTGACAAGGACAGCAAAGGACACCATATTTCTCGCTGATCTTTTGACATTTATCTTCAGTAAGATTTGGCATTTCATGATGGAAAGATATACGAGCCAACAACGAGTCGAAATTATTAAAATTTACTACCGAAATTCGGAGTCAGTGTCCTCAACATAAAGAGCACAAGACGTCCAATTTATGGTCGTCATAATCTTCCTACCAGATCAACAATTGAGCGTCTAGTGGAAAAATTTGAATCCACAGGCACAGTACGAAATGTTTCCGTGCCAGTGAGAAAAAGAAGTTCCCCTAGTGTCGAGAATGAGAATATTGCTGCCGCTGAGACTTTAGTTGCAGAAAGCCCAAATGTGTCTCTCATACGTCGTTCTCAAGCGTTGGGCATCTCTGTGACGTCGTTGTGCGAAAAGATCTTGGCCTACATCCTTACAAGAGAAAATTTACGCAAGAACTGAAGTCACTTGACCAAGCGTCGCGTCGTATGTTCGTGAATTGGGCTGAGCAACAACTTGAAAATGATTCGGATTATCACCTAAAAATCATCTTCAGCAATGAGGCTCATTTCTGGCTGAATGGCTTTGTCAATTAACAAAATATGCGGTATTGGTCAGCCAGCAATCCACACGTACTTCATGAGTCAAAAGGTCTCATTTTGATATTTAAAGTAACGATTTGTTTGGTCTAAAGAAATTAATGGATGTTTATATCATTATGCCACGGTTAACGGTTGTTGAACCATATCCTTTTCATGAAAATTACTATGAAAAATTACCACATTTATTGATGTACGTTAGGGCGTCCCGTCGTTGTATGGAGAAAAAAAAAATCTAGAATTTTTCATCAAAAGTTGCGTATTGACGAGTAGATTCTGACTATGTACTTACTTTTTGAATCGGACATAACTTTTGGGCCTCTACCGACGTTTGAAAATTTTTAAAAATAAAAAAACCACTATATTTTTTTATTATTTTACTTCATTGTTTTATTTATAAAATTAAAGTTAAAGTTGATTTTAAAAATAAGATAGTATTTTCTTAAAAAAATATATGTATATATAAAGAAATAATAGAAATATTGTAAACGCTTGAAACGCTTAAAAACATCTAATATCACATTTTAAATTCGCCCTTGAAATTAAAAGAAGGCATTTTCATTCTGGATTCAATTTTGTTCCTTATGAGTCCATCTCTTGATTTTGCTCCTATAACGGATTGGCTTGCTTCAGTCACAGATTTGATGCATCTTTCAACACTTTGTGTATGACATGGGAAATCCGGAATTTTGAGTTCTTCTTGTTTTACTAACAGTGAAAGCTTTTCATCTGATAAATCTTGTAAAACATGTGGTGAAGTTATTTCACATTCATTCCAAAAAATTATATCGGTATAATCTGTAGCGTTAAATTTTATATTTGGTGGTTTAAATATTCGGTTCGATATATTCTTTTGTCTGGCCTTAAAAATCCGTTTTAGAGCAAGTTCTCTGACATAAATCCTTTTGTCGAAGAGCATTGCCACTAAAAGGTTCTCGGGGTGCGCATGAAAAGCATTTCTTTCAATGACAGCATCGATGATTAATTTCAAATTTTGAGAAGAATATTAAATCAAATATGTGATTGGCTCCATCTATCAATAACGGTTTGTTTTTAACAGAAAACCAAACTGGTGCGTACACTTTGACTATGTATTCCACAAGCACTTTTATATTTTCAGATGGAGTACTGGAACCCACATAGAGTCTTAGTATTCTATTAGCCGCTGTGACCCACCTTGAATGTGCCATTTTCCCAGGCTGTCGATTTGCTAATCCGGGAGAGCAGTAACCCGATTTGATAGCTTGACACATTTCAAAGAGATATTTTTGTTTTGTACTCAAATGATCTACGATTTTTTGGTCAATGTCAGGTACATTTCCGACAACAGGTGAAAACTGAAGAACTTTGGTGTTTTCACAATCATTTAGTGCCTTACCAATCGGGCCAGAATACTCACGAGGTCCCGAAGTAGATCCATCTAAGTTGGTGAAAAGATGTCTTAGTGGCAATTCGTTCGCATGAAGTAAACATATTGCCAACTGTAATGGTCGACCTAGTTCCATTTCCATGTTACGAATTACTCCTCCTTTCCAACCCGTATTGGTGGCAGTCCCATCACATCCAATGCAGAGAATAGTTTGTAAATCAAATCCCTTATCTTTAAAAAAATATAAAATTGAATTGCATATTTCTTTTTCTGTAACTTCATGCTTCGGAGTTACATGACCCAAGAATATTGATTGTGGTTCTGCAAGAATTGAAATATGCTCTTCTAGAACTTGTTTTTGATAATGAAGCCCATCTTTTTTCTCTGAAATAAGAGTCTTCATTTTGGTTTGATAAACTGTCTCTTGATTTCAACAATGCTCGATGTATTTTGTTTTTATCAATAACAAGAGTGGTATAATCGGCTTTTATAATTCCAACGTCCTGGAGAACTTCTGAAGCCACCGCTGCAGCAGATCGGACAGAAAGGCCGTAACTTTCGCAAACTCTTGCTACAGATTGTAGATCAAGTAAATTGCGCTTACTTGATGATGTTGATTGCTTTGATATATAGACTGTCTCGGATGGTTCCACTGAATTGTTTCTTCTTTCTATAGATTCAACGGACTCTGCTGTATCGGACACATTTACTAAACTTGGTAAGACAGAAGAGGAAACTCTTTGGTGATTTAATGCACAACGTTCTTTTCGCTTTTGAATTCTTAAAGTTTCAACTTTGTCAACAGCACCGATCACCATTTTTCTATCACTTCTTTGTTCTATTAAAAATGACATTTCATTAATAGGTATCAAATGTATCACACTTACACGATGCAATGTCAAACAATTTTGTACTTGAAAGATTGATAAAGTCTTGCAATTTGCTGTTATAGCTTAAATTTTTTTTCGAATTATGATATCTTTTAAGAGTCAAATATTTATCGAAGTGAATTTTGATTAATAAATTGTAAGATTCGATTATGACACACAACTGGAATCGACGCATTTTTCAAAATATTTTCGATTTCTGTACTCACAATATGAAAAACTTCGGAATTTTTCGGATTTCTACCATTATATTTTGTTTTCAGATTGATTTGTGACAAAAGAACATATTTTATTACTTCTTTCACTGTTGGTAACTGATTTTTTTAAGTTCTCTAAAGGGCCCGAAAAAGGCACACATTGTTTCTTGTTGACGAGGTCCAGAACTCATTTTGACGAAGACGATTAAATAATAGCAAAAAGACATCCCAATTATAACACAAAGCGAACACTACCTACTATAAACACTTCAACAGTTGATTTATTTAATTTCTTTTCCTAGTTGCAAAAACCTTTAATTGAAAACGTCACAGAAAACTGAATTTTTAAAAAGAATCAAGTAGGCGGCTTTTTTTTACTAGCGATGAAGGGAATCGAACAAATACATACAAAAATTATGTTTGCGGCTACCGGATCGATATTTTTTTTTAATTTGAAAAACGTTGCGACCGCAGTTAACTAGATAGATCCGTTATACTTATTTTTTTTGGAATACGAATTAAAGGAATTTATAACTACTAAATTAATATCAAGGAATTTTGCGACGAACGAATAGTATAATTGGTATTTTTTAAGAAATTAAGTCTAATAAAAACCAAATGCTACTACAAACTTTCAAAATATCAGCCCTAAGTGCTAAAAACTCTATTAAATAACTAAATAAATAAAGTTTACAACTTTCAACATGGATTAACTTTAAAAAAAAATATTGAAAATACAAACAATAGAAAGAAAAATTACATATTTTAATAAATTTAATGGCGCGGTAGAGGCCCAAAAGTACCCCTGAATTTTTTTTTCTTATTTTTTCCATAATATACTCGTCAATACGCAACTTTTGAGGGGTCTTTCGTTAAGTTACTCCAAAAAAAATTTTGACGGGACGCCCTAATGTACGTGTTAGGTAACTTTACAAATTCCATCTTTAAGGTCTTGAATCGATTGTTGAGCATTGTCGTAGACCTTATCTAAGGACTAAATTTATTGAATCGAATTAAGTTAGTGGCGAATGCTCATTACTTCTTCAAGAAATAAGCCAGTCAGGACACATTTCTTGGAAAACTACGAACTGTTAATTTAAATGTTTGTCCCATTTTTGAAGGAAATTTGAACAATTTTAATACTTCGTTAAAGCTGCAAAAGTTACTACTGTTCAAACAGGGTGTTTTTTTAAAATGAAACGTACTATTGGGGAACCCTATCTAACAAAATAAACACTTTATTTGTGAAAGTAAGTAAAATGCTAAGGAAATATAATAATGATGCCAAAAGAAAAATACAACAAACAATGGCTGTTCAAATATAATCAATATACCATTTCCGAAATTAGGTAGGTACACATTATTGACTTTAAGATTCGCTGAGCGTCCATGAGGGACAGAAAAAACAAATTCTGAGTCCATCCGAAAAAAAATACATTCAGCATCTTATCAGCATTACATAAGCAAATAAGATTCATGCGTCAACAAATTTCCGTTTTACTCTAAACTCTAAATAAACAAGAAACAACATCCAATAAATTGTAAATCTTTCGATATAAAAATGCATTTCAAAGTAAATACAACATTTTGCATGACAAAAATTTCCTGTGACTTTCTTACGTACAAAATGTTTACATTTAGTTTTTTTTTTTTCAATTTTAGCTACGTAAACTCATTTTTATATCAAAAATAAAAGAAACAATAAAATATACAATATTTTTGCTTGCTTTTAGTTCAATGATGCGAGATATTGTGTTTACGAAGATATTTATATTATAAACTAAAAGAAAATGGTATAAGTAAAATTATGTAGAGATATTATGTATACTGTATACAGTACACAGACTTAGAGATAGGGATAAATATAAAATGATTTTATATATTTGAGGAATTGGAATATTATTTATACATCAGAATTCCATAGTTCATCATCAAAAGAACGAACCAACAATATTGAAACAATATTCAAATAAAAGTCAGCAAATATCATCAAGACATAGTCATAGCAAAAGTCAGCATCAGCCAGCAGTGGATTTTCTGAATTCTATTTCGAAAAATCATCATCAATTTGCAACAGCCATAATGTAGAAAGCTTCAGAGGTAGAGAGATAGAGTCCATCATGAGTCGAACCTCGAACGTCCCAGGTCCAGTTCGAGGAATTGATTTATGGTTCATAAATTATGCATGAATACGTTCTCACTCCTTTGTGTAATTTGATTTAACTTTAAACTTGGCATGCAATTCTTCAAGGATAGAAAGGATAAGGGTTTTTCTTTTTGTTGCTTTTTCGTTTGTTTGTTTGTTTGTTTGCTTGTGATTTAGGTCTTGATGAGCCTTATGAAGAGGCAGACAAACATGGCTCTTTCTATCATGTTTCTTTTTTTATTTTTGTTTTTGCTGTTTTGATTTCCGATTTATTGAGATGAGCAAACCAAGAAGCAATTGGTTTGTAAGACAAACAGAATCAAAATTTATTTTGTTTTTATTTCATTTGAAGAATTGCTTGAATTAATTATTTTTAATGGTACTTTAATGTATTTTAAAGTGATTTTTGAAGCATTTTTATGAAGAAATTTTGAAAATAAATTCAAGATTTAAAAAAAATCAGGATTTGTCTGTGCATATAAATTTTGAGGGTGCCGTGACATAAGGGCAAGTGACGTAAGACTAAGTTTTAGAATTTGGCATTATGACACTTTTCGAAAGCGTCATAAGGCCAATTTTTAACGGTTGGCCTTATGTCGCTTGCCAAAGTGAGTTAAGGCCAATTTGGTCTTATGTCACTTTCAAACTTTATCTCTATCACCTGAGAAGATTGGATGTACCATAAGGTACATGAATTATTCATGTACATACATAATATTTCCAAAGCTTAAGATTCAAAGAGGACATTAATAGCTTTAAACATTTTATTTTGTATAATTGAAAACAAACATATTTTTCTATATACTCGTATATGTAAAAATACATAAATGATTTTTAACAAAACACAATCTTTGCGACGTTAAAAAATATGAATAAATAAAAATAGAATAGAATAGGTATACAGACATAAGTTCAAAAATACATACATACGTATATCTAACAAAAAACATGAGTACTGTTTTTTACAATTTGCCTGCAATTGGATGAGGATAACATTTTAAACATAATTTAAAATGATTACACGGCTGAAGGAGAATGGTACAACTATTCTGGCAGCAAATCACGCAAAGAACTCGTTTTTTTTTTTTTTTTAAGTATTATCTTCTTGGTCTTCGACTTCTTCGGTTTTATCCGCTTCACCGAGTTATAGAATATTTGATTCTTCAGTCAGTAGGTTTCTGTGATCATTTGTCATTTGATTAAGAAAATCTTTAATGGATAAGATTTTCTTGTCCAATTTTCCTAATGCCAATTGACTTGTAGCTTCCTTGTCCTTAAAATTTTGTTTGTAGGCTCAAAAATGTCAAACGCGACATGTTGAATTCTCTTGATTTTACCCGATCCTCATCCAACAGGATGTCCAAAAATTTGAAAAACTTACCATGTTTGCACAATTTCCCGCTGAGATGACTATTGTATCCTTCTATTGCGCTAGTCGTTCGCATTGTAGAACCATAGACGGATATGACCGAGGGAGTTTCCTAATATTTAAATGAATTTATTTATAACCATTAGTATATTACATATTTTCAGTACGATGAATTAAGTTTACCTTTTCTACCCATTGTCGTCTAAAGTATAACACAAACTCCTTAAAAATTGTTTCGCCGTTCTTTTTGAAAGGAGCGTCATTTGCTGTTGAGCTCAAGTAATCGAACGCCAAGTACATATCTTGTGGCCTCAAAAGCGGAAGTGCCAAAAATTGACGGAAAAGTCTATTCGCTGTTTTATTTTTGTGCATGGATTTTACAAAATTAGGAATTTTTGAGGCCTTTCTTCGCACTGCACTGCTTGGCAAAAATGAAACCAACAAGCTGTAAGCTTTGCCCTTGGAAACACTTTTTGCAAACTATATCTAAGAGCTTTTTCGAAATCCGATACAAACGAATCAGGTTTGAATTGAAACAAATTTGCCTCTATGTATTAGAAAACATGGTGGTAAGAGGACTCTGATTTATGACTCAGGAGCACAAAATGAACGGATAAACCTGGAATCGAAATATCTATGTATCTTCATAATATACGACTATAATAAAAATTAAAAAAACGAATGTTTTTTTTTTTTAAGGTAAACCTATTTAATTTCTATTGAGGTTAAGAAAAATACAAAACAATCTAAAATATTAAATGCGTATAATGTTCATATGTATATTTTATGCCTTAAATTTTTAAGAATTTTATTTCCATCAAACGTAATAGTCGTATTCACATGTAACAATACAACGTGAACATCCATTATTTTACTCTATTAATTGATACCCATTAAAAATAACCATTTAAAAGAAACATTTATTAGCTCATTAATAATACACTTAGTTACTTTTCTGTTGATAATATTTCCCTTACGTCTTAAATGTAACCAAGTTTTGAAAACTCAATTTTCGTCTTTCGTAATTTTCTAAAGTGATATTCCTAAAATACTAATGTATTGTTGAAGTTCTTTAAGACTTTAAGACTTTTAATGATTAATTTTTTTAATCAAAACCAATACCAATTACATCGTAGTGATTTCCTATTCGCTTTTCACACTGATACGATACTTCCACGTATGTTTTGTTTATCCCTGCATCCGGTTCCGTTTCAGATTCAAATTCAAAGCCATCAGTTTTTTCTGTTTTAATACCTTAATGATAAACCAAACTAACATTATAATTTATGTGCATTCAATTTTAGATAAGAGCTTTATAAATAGTCATGCAATTCAAAGCAATAAAATGTCTATCTCTGCCTATGTTGAAATTATTACAAAATGTTTTTTTGTTGCTATTTTGAAACAAACAAAAACAATCAAAATCAGATTTTATACAAAAACGAATGAAATTTAATCTCTTTCTCTCTCGAATAAAATTGTATTCGATATATTTACTACACCATTATTTCAATACAAAACCCAATAGGTTCTGATGTTGCATTACCGCATACGATATGGGTGCGGGTATAAGGTATAAGATTTTAGAAAACCAATAATATTATGTGTGGTTAGGTATAGATCTGAGTACCTATAGAAATTTTTGTAAAATGGTCAGCAAGGTTATTACTTTGCCATCAATCTCCCACAGGATAAGACCAGAAATATTTATTATGAAACAATATGAACATTTAAGCAAACATTTTTTACTTTGATGATGATGAAGCTCTATTTTCCTTTTATATGCTCTCATAGTTATCCTACTCTTCCTCGTCCTCGTGCTGGTTTCAATCCTCTTTTCAATTCATATTTTTGTGTTAAAGTTTCCAAAAGTGCTCACATTGACCCCACATAACCTTAAACTATCTAGCGTTGCAAAAAGGTTATCTTTATGTGTGATACTATGTTGATGATGATGATAATGATGATGATGATGGCTATGATGGTAAAGCTAGTTGGGTTTGCTCAAGCTCTGACTATGGCTCTCATCATCACAAACACAACACAGAACAGAGAACATAGAACAGACCTTCCTGGTTCCTGGCTTCTGGCTTCCTGTGTCGGTGGTCACTATACTAAAAACTTGGGTTTCTTAATTGAATGTGTGATGAGTACTTTTCAGGAAATTCAGATGGTTGCTCTTGCTACTTCAAAGTTATCATATTAGTTTTTGTAGCGAGAATGCAAATTCTCTCCAAAAACTAAGCCCTTGGCATTTTTTGTTTCAAAGAAAAAACATCACAAAACTGTAAGCCCCAACTTGCTATTGGTTGTATCTATTCTCTGTTTAATGGGGGTATGTCGAGAAGAACCTCAATTTGAATATGAACTGATATTTCCCTTTGCGCTTATACTTTAATTAAAAAATCTCCTATGACCTTTGAGGGTTTTTTGTTGTTGTTGTTATTGTTTTTTTTGTATTTTTGAAAAAAGCTTTTATTCTTTTATGCATATCAAAAAAAAAAAGCACCAAAAGAACACAATATTCGTTCGCAACTACGAAACATCAATAAAAATGAATTTTATTTTTTTTAATCACTTCCAGCAGACCAGACTAACTGAAGAGCTCCCTGCGGTACATCCTGCACTTTTATGATGTCGACCGACAACGACGTCGACGACAACGACGCTCACGCTCACGCTGAGGCTGACTCTGATCCTGACGCCGAAATGATATGGCGAATGGCGATGGAGGAAACCAGGAAACATAACGACGAAAAAGATTCACAATCCCGCACAGAAACAGAATGGCGCGAGATAAGGTATACTACAGTACACTACACTATAGGTACAGTGAACAGACTACAGTGAGTATATAGTTGAGAGACACAGACAGTGATTTTTTTTTTATTGAAAGTATAATTAAAAATCCGCTCAACATAAACACCGGCGGAAGTGAATATCAAGAGGGCATTTTTCCTTCCTCCTGTTTTGTTTTTGTTTTTAGTCCTGTTCTCCCTACTGTATAGTAGGCACTTCAATCATGGTCCTAGATATATTGTGAAAATGAAAGAGTTTAGGTTGCACCGCAGGTCCTTTGTTTTTTTTTTTTTTTTTTGTATTTACAAACCGTTTCAGAATCTGCTCTAGCTTGAAGTGAAGTGCGGCAGACCAAGTATAAATTCAATGCAACCATTAAAGTGCTTTAGATTTGCAAATATTAACCGCAGCATAAGTGACTGGAGTCTATATACATATAGCCTCCTCTATACCTCTTAGATAGACGAAATGGGGAAAGCTTCTGGCCTCTTCTCTTTATTCATCCATTGCCATCCATCGCATCGTTTCAAATAAAAGAGAGAGAATGCAGTTTAAACATTTTTGAACTTGCAGCAAATAAAATAGTAAATCCCATATTTTAAGTGGATACCTAAGTACCTACTTGTTGTTCGTTTGCATTTACAATAAAGTAATACTCGTATGCAGAAATATTTTGTATGTCTAGACGAACAAAATGTTAAAAAGATTTAACATCAAACAAGACATTCAAGTCACTTAAAATAATTTTATTCTGCTTTTGACCAATTCAAAACGTATGTTTGCGTAACGTTTTTATGTGTTGAATTCAACAAAGAAAGAATTGAAATAATGGTAATTTTGCGTTGGATGTTGGAAATGATATGATATCTAAGTGGTTAAGTGGTTGGGAGATTTTTCTTAAGATAGTTTTGATGCATTCAACAATGTCTTTGTTAGAAAGTTTCAAAACTTAAGTGTTCAGCCTATTTTACAAAATAATGTTGATTTATAAAATTTTAACCATAAATGTAAACTAAACGCATTTAATATTCTTTATGTACTTGCACATTTACATAGCCACTGTGTTATCAAAATATAATAGCCAAATCATGTAACGTCAAACCTAAAAACCACATGGTTAAAAAAAGGCTAAATTTCCTCTTGCTCGCCATTATTAAAATACTTGTCC
Source organism: Eupeodes latifasciatus (assembly GCA_920104205.1). Lineage (NCBI taxonomy): Eukaryota > Metazoa > Arthropoda > Insecta > Diptera > Syrphidae > Eupeodes > Eupeodes latifasciatus. The sequence goes on from OV049924.1 coordinate 42,044,438, forward strand.
TCCAAAGTTATAAATAAATTCTTTATAAATCATTCAAACATTTTATTGTTTTATTCAAAATATAAAATAATATTAATAAATATAAGAAATCGAAAACGCTTGATTTCAATAATTTTCAATAAGGTTTACTTTTTAAATTAATGAATCAACAAAATCGTCTACACAAAATGAAAAAAGTTAAAATTAGATGATTTTGTTGAGAGCTTTTTTGAAATGACAAAAAATATTTTAATTGTTAATAGAACAAGATTCCAAAATATCAAAAGAGGTTGGGATGAGACCTACACTGACAATTTCCCATCCGTGGACGTCTGTCGATTTTTCTAAAAGTCAAACAACATAGCTATTGCTTTTGTGTCAGATTGACGTTTCAAAGTCCCTAGAGTCGAAATAAAAGATTTTTAGAGAGATGTCTGCGTGCGCATGTACATTTTGGAAGTTTTGTTTGTATTCCATATCTCAAGAACCAGTAGAGATATCGACTTCAAATGTTCTTAAGAGATAATAATGCAGAAAGATGAAGAAAGGACATTCAAAAAAATTGAGTGGGTGGTTACCATAGCAATTTAAAAAAAACAAATTAAAATGTTGGTCAACCCAAAATAACTCACATAGCAATAACGCTAGCGACTTGAATTAAATTTTTTATTTATTATTTTATTTTATAATTTGTAACGTGATACCAAACAAATATGTTTTTGGAAAAAAAATCCAATTAACCGCTTTTTTATAAATCAAAAAAACTGAAAAAATATTTGTCACCTTTAATATTTTACGAACAAAAAATGAATTTATCTCCAAAATAATTTTATGTAAGGAGAAATAACGTTTTTAACATCTGGTAAAATTTTGAGAAAAATCGAATTGAAAAGTTTTTTTATAACAAATAAAAACCTTAAAAAACATTACTAACAATTGTTAAAAATTGATTTTCGACTCAATTTGAGATTATGGCTTAAAACTTATTTTGTCTTATCAGAAATATTGTTTTTAACATTCATTAAAATGTTGGGAAAAGTCGAAATGACAGTTTTTTTTTACAAAAAAATAAAAACATAAAAAAAACAATACTAAAAATTAGTAAAAATTTACTTTCGACTCAAATATCTTTTTAAAAATTAAAATTTTTGTTTGATATTCACTAAATTATTTTCCAACAGTCCGTTTTTTCATAAAAAATAAAATCTATAAAAAATAGTACGTAAATTTTGTAAAAATTGATGTTCGGTTCTCGATATCTCGTAAATAATAGAAGATATTGACTTCAAGTTAATTTCATTCATCCAGTTTTTATTTGTTTATATAAGAAATAAAAACTTTTAAGAAATGTTACCAAAATTGGTAAAAATTGGTTTTCGACTAAAAATCTCGTTAACAAAAATAGATTTTGAAATCAAACTATTTCAATATATGCAAAATATTGTTGGTAATTTTTAATTTTTTAAGAATAATTCAACTGACAACTTTTTTAACAAAACACGAAAACCTACAAACTTTTAAGCTAGACAAATTGACAGCCGGGATGGGAAGTTATCAGTGTGGGTGGCATCCAAGCCTCTATTTCTTTCAGACATCGTGTTTTGTAAAAAAAGTTGTCAGTCGTATTTTAATGAAAATGTAACTGAAAGGTAACAACAATAATTTTATTTTAATATCGGTTTGGTGGTCCCTTGATTTTAAGTCGAAAACCAATTTTTACAAATTTTATTAGCTTTTCTTAAAGTTTTTATTTCAGATAAAATAAAATATCGATTTAATTTTTCTAAAAAAACATATAGAATTTTATTTTTATTTTTTTTTATTTTATTTAAAATGCCTTATGAGACGAAATCTCGTAATAGGCTGTAATGTTAACAAAAAGTTTTTTTTACAGAAATGTTAATTTTTATGATTAAAAAATGTAGATATTAAAATGTTTGTACAATATATACATTGGCAAGTACAACTCTAATGAGAATACAAAAATGGAAAAAAAAATAAAAATTTACGCATTATAACAATGAAAGAATCACAACAATGAAACTCAAAAAAGTACAAGATGAATCATTTAGTATTGAACATTATACATATATATAAAAAGAGAAATGAGCACAAAAGATAAAAAATGATTTGCATTAGACACATTTAACATTGCTTTTATTCTGATTTGTATTTGCTAAGAAGCTTTCTTTTAACCTGGGCTTTAAATTTTACAATATCACTATTTTGTTTGATTTCGTTAGGATATCCATTGTAATACTGGATCGACTGATATAGTGTAGATCTAATTCCGAAATTTGTCGTGTGGGTTGTGGCTTGATGGATGTTGTTTCGACTTCTCACTTGGTGGTTATGATAGCTACTTCTTGAAGATAATTCGGTGTTAGAGAATACTGTTGAATGTTCAATTTTGTGAATGTGGAGCACCATGTTCATTTCTGCTTCATCCTTAACCATTAGAATTTGGAGCTGGTTATAAATCCAACGAGTGTTTGTATACCATCCAAATCCGAATAAATATTTTAATGCTTTATTTTGTGCAACTTGTAAACTTTGAATCAAGCTGTGAACTGCTGTACCCCATACATTGATTCCGTACGTCAGATGACTATGAAAAAAGGCAAAGTACATTTGTGTTTTTAGACCTTCAGGTACATTACTACGAATTCGACCAAAAACGCCAGCTAGAGATGAAAGTTTTTTCGAAAGTTTTGATATGTGGTATTTCCAGTTCAGTGATGAATCCACCCAAAGTCCAAGATATTTAAACTCACTAACTTGTTCCACAGTTGAGCCTTGGTAGATAATGTTAAGAGGTGTATTCGATCTGCTGAAGACGATATATTTGGTTTTCTTGGCGTTAACACATAATTTTTGGGCATTCATCCAAGATTGAATCTTATCAAGATCATTATTCATCTGTTCTTCGAGTTCAGTAGCAGTTCGTGCGGAATACATAAGACTGATGTCATCTGCAAATAATACTGGATGTCCATTTGGAATCAAGTTTGTAAGATCTTGGATATATAGACAAAAAAGTGTCGGTCCAAGTACACTACCTTGTGGTACCCCCATCTCAACTGGTTGCTTATGGCTTGTACATTCGTCCGAACTTATGTACTGATATCGATTTTCTAGGTAAGATTTGAACCAATTAAATGAGAGCCCTCTTACTCCTAGAGCAAAAAGCTTTCGTAGCAGGATTTTATGATTGACGGTGTCGAATGCTTTTGACAAGTCTATGAAAAGCGCGCTGGCAAGGTTGCGATTGTCTTTATTCCTTTGAAGGTGTGATATCATGTCTACCAGTGCTGTTTTTGTGTCTGATTTTTTCCGGAAACCATATTGTGTTGTGCTTGACAGTTTATTTCGCTCGATATATTTGAGTAATTGGTTGTTAATAACTTTTTCGATAATCTTCGATAAGATTGGTAAAATTGAGATGGGGCGATAATTGTTGTAGTCTTCAACATCGCCATTCTTAAAGACAGGGATAACTCGGGCTGTTTTCATCATAATTGGAACGTAGCCAACTTTGAAGGATTTGTTGATGAGTGTTGTAATCGGAATACACAACTCTTCTTTGCACTTCTTAATTAATTCGGTAGAGAGATTATCAATGTCCTTAGCTTTTGATGGCTTCAATCCAGAAATGACATTTTTGATTTCACCAGGTGATGTCGGTTCGATTACAAAACTTTCTAGTTGCCTTTGAATTGGAAAGACGATATTTTCAGATGTACATTTTGAGATGATTGTTTTGCCTATGCTAGAGAAGAATTTGTTTAGTTCATTGATTTTATTAAGTTTTTCTTTCCCAGAACAATTTTTCAGCAATGGACAATCCGCATTCTTTTTGGGTTTATTATATAATAAACTATTTATACTCTCCCAGGTTTTCCTGTTGTTAGTTAAGGATTTTTCCAATTGATTCCCAAAATAATCTTTCTTCGTTTGTCGTTTTCGAATTGTCACTTGATTTCTGAGATATTTGTATTGTCGCTCAATATAAATATTATTTGGATCCTTACACAATTTGCTAAACCATTTTTCTTTCTCTTTAATCAAGGATAACAATTCGTTACTTATCCATTCAACGCTGCAGTCAGATCTTGGTTTCTTTGTTTTAACTTTTATGGATGTGCTTTTGATGTAAGTATTTATTTGGCTTATCAAGTTTGTGTACATGTCTTCACATGGTACGTTTGTATCTAGTATTATGGGATTATCCTTAAGTTTCTGCTTTAGTTTATTAGGATCGGTAACATGATAGTATTTTTGATTTGGACTCGAAGTACAAGGCTTTCTTTGAGACCTGGGAAATTCTAGGTCAATAATAATAACATTGTGATCTACTAGATCAAGCTTAGCATGATGTGCAACGATGCTATAAGTCGGGTTGTTTACGAAAAAGTGATCAATATTAGAATCTATACGTGTAGGAATCTTTTTGTTGACATTAAAATAGTTGTGCGAACGAAACAGGTTCAGATATTTTAGAACAAAAGTGTCTTCAATGAGAATATCAATATTAAAATCGCCTACAATCATTGAGTTCCGCTTAGAAATTTTTGAGATATTTTCTTCGAGAAAGGAGAGAAATTTCTCTTTGTTTGATACTATCAGGTTTGGTTTTCTGTAAATACACATGATATCGAAAGAATTTTTATTTACTTTGACATTTGCTGCACAAATACTATCCGCATCATCACTATGTGAGAATAATTTCGTATAAGAGTGTTTTTTTGATACAAATATTACTACTCCTCCTCCCTCCTTACTTGGTCTATTTGCAGTTAATTTGGAAAATTCCTTCAAATTGAAGTACATTTCATCGTAATCTGACAACCAACTTTCCGTAACGCATATAATATCAATCTGCGAATTAAAACCTTTGATTAAAGCTTCAAAGTCATCAATTTTATTTTTTATGGAGCTTGCATTGATATACAGGATCTTGGCTGTGCTGTGTGTAGACAAATCAAAATGAGCAATGTTATCATGGAGAATATTACGTGGGGAGAAGGGAAATTGATGCGTCTCACAATTCATTGAAGAAATCAATGTTGCGAATCTTTTTCACTTTTGCATTCTCTGTGAGACGCACAAGTACTCTTCCATCTTTAACCCACGCTAATGCATTTTTTTTCTCTTTTGAAGTCTCTCGCTTTCTTGAATAAATAGCTGTTAAATTTTGTCAAAATTTCTTCTATGTACACTGGCTGTGTTGTATTGTCGTTGAAAACGAAACCGGTGTTAAGGTATTGCTTATCTCTGTTTCTCTTCTTATATGCATTGATGATACGAACGATCACGAGTATTTTTTTCTAAAAACTCGATTATGATCTTCGGTGGATTAGTTTTAGTTGTGCTGTTGTTTTCATCGGTGCTATATGGCTTGCGGTAAACTTCTTTAATATTGTCTTGTGTGATGTTAATATTTAATTTATTGCAGATTGTTGTGACAATTAACTTCAAATTTTCATCAGACTTAATCGGGATACCGGACAAACCTAAGCTGTAATTAAGTATAGTTTGCTTGTGTTTTTCAATTTTTTGTTTATAAGTGTTGAATTGGTCTTTAAGTATATGTAGTTCGTTTTGTAAAGTGGTGTTTTCTTCTGTAATGGTGTTAGTAAGGGCTTTATAATCATCAACTGTTTTCCTGAGTGAATTTATTTCTTTTTCAGGATTTTTTTGGAAATTCAGAATTACATCGAGTTTGTCAGAAAGTTGTTTGTTGGTGATATTATCTGTCTTTATCTCGGTGTTACTAAATGTTTTATGATTTGGAGTACCTGTTGAATCGCGTTGTTGTTGATACTGTTGCTGCGCTGGTAAAATGCTGCTACGCCTTCTGTCCCTCGATTACTTACAAGTTTTGCAAAACCATAGCAACTTGTCCTTCAGGACTTCCGCCAGCTCTTGTTTCGACAATCCAGAGCATGAGGGATTTGTATGGAACGCCTTTTTGCATTCACCATCGCAAATTATTACATTTTTTTTCATTCAAATTTACACTTTTGTTGCACTTCTCGCAAAGATCGACTGCACTTGACGCCATTTTAAATATTTAAAATTTTAAAGTCAATACCTTCATTTATTCTCAAAATATTCGAATTGAACATCAGTTTTTATCAAGTTTGTGTAGTTTTTCATGTAGGTTCTTATTTTTATAAGAAAACTAGCTGACCCGGCATACTTTGTACTGCCTCAATCGATAAATAAAAGACCTAAACTTTTGTATAAATTAATTTCAAAACAAACAAAACGTATTGAATAAAAAAGCATTTTTTAATGAAGCATAAAGTTTTATTATTATTTTCGACACATCATGTTGCTTACTTAAAATAACAGTTTTCCTGAAATACTGGATATTTATAAGATTTAAATTTTTATTAACAGGCACACACTGTTATGATACAGTTTGTTAATCAATTTAAAGCTTTCTCATAAACTATATTTTTTGTTTTTTTTTGTGGTGCGTAAATAAAGAAAGAAGACGGTTTTCCGACGCGCAAACACGCGACGTATAATTTTCCATGCGCGAAACAGGGCAACTCCAAGTTGATTCCGCAAACTTCTAAAGACTGTCCTTGCGATTTATTTATTGTCATCGCAAAGGCTAGACGTACTGGAAATTGTAAGCGTTTAAAATCGAATGGTAAATCCGTTGGAATCATCGGTATTCGTGGGATCAAGACATCCTCACCTTTGTATTTTCCTTTTATGATTGTTGCCTCAATGACGTTATTCATCAGCTTTTTCACAGCCAGTCTTGTTCCATTGCATAGTCGAGGTTGATTAATGTTACGCAGCATGATGGCAACTGATCTTACTTTCAACTGCAAATTATGAGGTGGTAATCCAGGAAATTCCAGTGAATTTAAAAACTCCGTGGGATGGTTGACTACGTCATCCTGGTTCATAACGGTGTCGACTGATTTGAAGGAAACCAACTGTCCTCGAAGAAAATTCTGAATAGTCGCATTGAGATCCTCGACATCTTTATTTTTCGCTGTCAATATTACTCGTTCACCCAGCCAATTATGGTTATTGAACTTTTGCGCTATATCTGGGAAAACAAGCTGCATAAGCTCCTCTTTTGAATCTGTGATGTGACAGAAATCTGTGGGTTATGTGATGAATCCGGTCGAGGCGTCCATTGCAACTTTATTATTTCCAATATCTAACAACTGCTGCGCAAACACATTTGCAGTTTCATCATGTTGCAAAAATACTCGCATGTTAGTTGTTAATTGGAGTGTCTTTACGTACTGCCACAAATTCGAAGATTTTAGGCATGCATTTAGTTCATCAGCAACAGTTGATCGGGGAATAACTGGAAGAGTCTGACGAAAATCACCTGACAACAGAATCATGGCCTCACCAAAAATATTTTGGTTGTCACATCTTTCAATGTTCTTTCCACCGCCTTTAGTGACCTCTTATGCGCCATTGTGCATTTATCCCAAACAATTAATTTGCATACCTGTAGGATCTTGGCCATTGCGCTTTTTGGCGATGTTGCAAATTGGTGTTTCGGTGATATGCATGTTTAATGGTAATTTCAAGGCAGAATGCACAGTTCGTCCGCCTTCTAGCAGAGTCGCAGCTATTCCAGATGAAGCCAATGCTAGAGCAACATCATTTCGCGATCTGATCCCTGCCAAAAGCAATGAAATTAAAAACGTTTTTCCAGTTCCTCGGGGATCATCAAGAAAATAAATTCCACCAGATCCACTGTTCACAGCTTCTATCAAAGTGTCGTACGCAATTCTTTGTTGTCGATTTAATTGTGGAACATTTGTACGAACTGTTTCGGACAATGCTTCAATGTTGTACTGTTGCTCCCTTTGCAACTCGTTGTTTAATGCATCGTGCATATGACGATTGGGTGCTGTCATTTCCAAACACGACTTTACTTTATTTGCTATCAATAAACACATATCTTCTATCATGATCAATGTCTCATTGTAAATTTCTTCAGTCATTTGTAGTGTAGGATTCAAAGTTTCACGGCGCACACGATGCAAAACATCTTTAGAAATGTTATCTCTATACTTAACCCACAAATCTTTTGGATTCAATATTACGGAATCCTTTAGCGTATCATCCAAGTAAATGTAATAGTTGGCATGCCTCACGGTAAGTCACACACAGCTGTCCATTAACTGTTCTTAGTTGTTTGAACGACGTCGTACCACGAACATTCACCAACAACAATCGCATAGCGCACGCGAAGACTATTTTCATAGATATGATTGAATTTGAACTTTATGCAGCGGTAATAAATTGCAAATTGACTCTTTGACGTTAGGAACACACTTAAATTGCTTAGACAACAGTGAGTGATTATAATTTAATATGAACTGTATTGAATAGCAATAAAGTTCAAATTTACTCTAGAAAACGTTTGTATGGGAAATAGAAAAGGGCTGTTTTTAGGGTTTTCCCGGAAATTATTCGATCTTTTCTCGCCTTTTAAACCTTCCCTAGACCTCCACGAACATTTCAAGACTAAGATAAGATAAATCCGTTCAGCCGTTCTCGAGTTTTAGTGAGACTAACGAACAGCAATTCATTTTTATATAAATAGACTAGCTGACCCTGCAGACTTCATACTGCCTCAATCGATAAATAAAAGACCTAAATTTTTATATAAATTAATTTCCAAACAAACAAAACGTATTGAATAAAAAAGCATTTTTTTAATGAAGCATGAAGTTTTATTATTATTTTCGACACATCATGTTGCTTACTTAAAAAACAGAGTTTGCCTGAAATACTGGCTATTTATAAGGTTTAAATTTTTATTAACAGACACACATTGTTATGATACAGTTTGTTAATCAATTTAAAGCTTTCTCATAAACTATATTTTTTGTTTTGTTTTGTGGTGCGTAAATAAACAAAAAGACGGTTTTCCGACGCGCGAAAACGCGACGTATAATTGTCCATGCGTGAAACAGGGAAACTCCAAGTTGATTCCGCAAACTTCTAAAGACTGTCCTTGCGATTTATTTATTGTCATCGCAAAGGCCAGGCGTACTGAAAATTGTAAGCGTTTAAAATCGAATGGTAAATCCGTTGGAATCATCGGTATTCGCGGGATCAAGACATCCTCTCCTTTGTATTTTACTTTTATGATTGTTGCCTCAATGACGTTATTCATCAGCTTTTTCACAGCCAGTCTTGTTCCATTGCATAATCGAGGTTGATTAATGTTACGCAGCATGATGACAACTGATCCTACTTTTAACTGCAAATTATGAGGTGGTAATCCAGGCAATTCCAGTGAATTTAAAAACTCCGTGGGATAGTTGACTACGTCATCCTGGTTCATAACGGTGTCGACTGATTTAAAGGAAACCAACTGTCCTGGAAGAAAATTCTGAATGGTCGCATTGAGATCCTCGACATCTTTATTTTTCGCTGCCAATATTGCTCGTTCACCCAGCCAATTATGGTTTTTGAACTTTTGCGCTATATCTGGGAAAACACGCTGAATAAGCTCCTCTTTTGAATCTGTGATGTGACAGAAATCTGTGGGTAATGTGATGAATCCGGTCGAGGTTTCCATTGCAACTTTATTATTTCCCATATCTAACAACTGCTTCGCAAGCACATTTGCAGTTTCATCATGTTGCAAAAATACTCGCATGTTAGTTGTTAGCGGACCCGACAGACGTTGTCCTGTCTACACGTCTTTAATTTGAAAATTTCAAACTTTTTTCAATAAGCTAAAACATTCTGGACCATTTTGATGAAAATTATTATTCAAATGTTATGACAATATCTAACGTCATTACATGTAAATTTATTACAATAAGACTAATCGATAGCGTGTGAGTATGTGTAATGAAATCTTCAACTTGTTTTAATTAAAGGTAAAAAAGCTTACACTCAAACTATTTTATTTAAAAAATATTTTTTTTTATTTACAAAAACTTAATTTATCGTAATGCCATTGGATGTACAATATTTTTGGTTAAACCCTGAGGTGTATAAATAAATAAATTCGATGGTTTTCCAACTCTGGAACACGCAACATATAATTGGCCGTAAGAAAAACATGGGTTTTCTAAATCTAAGCCACATATTGTCATTGTTTGGCCTTGTGACTTATTTATAGTCATAGCATATGCCAAGCGGATTGGAAATTGTAAACGTTTGAATGGTATAGGCGAATCTGAAGGAATCATTGGGATCCGTGGTAAAAGTACAACTTCATCACCTTGAAATTTTCCACTCAAAATAGTGGCTTCAAGAATGTTGCCCATGATTTTTTTTACAACTAATCGCGTGCCATTACACAATTTTGGGGCATTTAAATTTCGAAGCAAAATTATAGGTGAGCCAATTTTCATTCGCAAATTATGTGGTGGCATTCCAGGTAAATCTAGTGAATTTAGAAACTCTACAGGATAGTTGACAACTTCGTCAGGATCAACAACAGTGTCAATCGATTTAAATGTAATTTTATCACCAGGCAATGACTGTTGTATTTTAAAATTGATGGCGTCAACATCTAAATTTTTTGCGGCTAAAATATCTCGATCTCGCAGCCATTCATGATTAGTATAATTATGTCTTAAATCTGGAAAGATACTTGTTATTAACTCATCTTTGGTAGCCACCATGTTGCAAAAGTTCTCTGGAAGTCGAATATATTGTGTATCTTCATACAATTGAATTTTACCGTTGCCAATGTCTAACAATTGTTCAGAGAATCCTGACGCTAATGGATCATTTTGAAGTCGAACGCGCATATTAATAGTAAGGCATAATTTAGTGACACTTGACCATAGATAAGATTCTTTCAAACATGCGTTTATTTCGTCTGCATATGTCGCGCGTGAAATGACTGGTAATGTTTGTCTGAAAGCACCAGACAGTAGCAGTAGAGCATCACCGAAAAGCCGAGCATTATTTTTGATATCTTTCAGGGACCTGTCGAGAGCTTCAAACATTCATCCCAGATAATAATTTTACATTTTCTCAAAACTTCAGCCATGCCTGAATGCTTCTTTATGTTACACATTGCTTCGGGATTTGTATGAACGTTCAAAGGTAATTTAAGTGCTGAATGCGCAATCCGTCCACCATCAAGTAACGTTGCTGCAATGCCTGATGAAGCAATGGCCAATGCAATATGATTTTGAGATCGAATCCGCGCAAGTATCAGTGCGATAAGAAATGTTTTACCAGTGCCACCTGGAGCGTCTAAAAAAAAGAATCCACCTTGTTGTGCTGCAATTGAAACGTTAATTTGATCACATACATTTCGTTGTTCAGCAGTAAGCAATTGTTCATTTTCCGCAACAAAAGTAGCCAAAGAAGTCTTATCGAACTGGTGTTCACGTTGAACATCGGTGTTGATGATGTCTACTGCTGGGCGATTCGGCGCTGGCATTCCAAAATGGATGAGCGGCATGTTTGAAATAAGAATACAAATATCCTCAATCATTATTAATGACTCGTTGTATATTTCGGCGGAGAATTCAATAATAAGATTTTGATTAGTAATTTTAGTCCGATGCAAAATATCCTCACTCATTGAGTCTTTATATTTGTTCCACAGAGTAGATGCATCAGACGGGAAACACGTTGTCAATATTATTGAAAATAATTGACGAATTTGTTGTGGAGATGAGCTCAGTGCTGCTTCTGCAAGTGTGAGATCCCTATGGTTATCATCCTCCAATAAATGTAACTCACGACACGCATCGAAGAAAGAGTGGTATGAAGTACCATTCACTTTTCGCAAATATTGGAAGGACGTCGGTCCAGGGACGTTAACCATTAATAAACGCAAAAAAAACATTCGCGTTGCTTAGGATGAACTGTATATAATCGAACTAAAGTTTTTGTCATAAATATATCAGCGAATCCTGGTACTGGAATGCCTCGTTTCCGCGGTTCCCAATTCTTTGATTGTTTATTCCATGTACAAAATTTAGGAACATCAGTGTACATCAACGTCCTTGCGAATTGACCAACAGCATCTTGTCGACTACAAAGGTTAAAAAATTGAGTAAGAGTTGTTTTTGGAGCCGTCAAAGCCTGTTGTAGTGCAGTTTCTTCTGTAAAGTAAACACGCTGTCCGTTTTCAAGATGCACAGCCAAATGTATAACAGCATCAGGATCCCTTTCATATATAGGGAACGTAAAAATGCGCCAAATAGCTTCGTTGCTACTTATGTATCGACCCATTTGATAACGTGTTATTTCGTGAACTTTTTGCCATTCAACAGAGTAAAGCCAACAACGCGTTTCACCAAATACCGAGTAATGTGTAATCAAATTCATCAAAGATTTTAATTTTTGTTTAAAGACACGTGCAGTGACATCATGACGGTGCATCGATGTTTGACTAAAACATTTTTTTAATTTGATCGCAGCGCTAACTGTCGGGACAGACTTGATAAAATTTGGTCACGCAGTTGTTGAGATGCTTGTTACATATAACTGCTGGATGGCGCTTTTATAGAAATCTTACATCGCGCCATAGACCCTTAAGGTGCAACGGTGCGCGTTCCCAATAGCACTTTGCCGCTAGATGGAGCTAGGGGCGTAAAATCGGTTTTTATTTTTTAAAACATTTTAAAATTGAATATTATTTAATAGTTGACACTGCGATGGTAGCGCCGTCTGTCGGATCCAATGTAAAACATTCCAAAATGTGAATCTAAACCATTCTCAGATCCCCTTGAACACACACAAAAAAATTCATCAAAATCGGTCCAGTCGTTTAAGAGAAGTTCAGTGACATACACACTCACAGAAGAATTATATATATTAAGATTGACAATTGATCAACCAGATTGATCATATTGCTATCGACGTTAGACACGCTTCCAACATCATGGATGTCCGAACGTTCCGAGGAGCTGACATCGATTCGGACCACCATTTCATTGAAGCCAAGGTAGCACTTTTGATTTATAGACCCAAGGCAAAACAGGCATATGCTGAGAAAAGAAACAACGTCGAACGGCTACAATCGCTTAAGATCACCAAATCCTTCTCTGACCGAGTCACAAGTAACATCTTTATTTTCGAGAGGTTCAAAAGCAGAAATGAAATTCGCAAGTTTTATGAGCAGGTGAAATGAAATTCACCTCATCCTCACTAGTCAATGCTGAGGATATGGAAGGACCAATTTCGCAGAATGTATAACGGCAACAACGAACCGAATTCCGCTGTCAGGCATGATGATCTATTCAACATAGAGGACGAAAGCCAACAATTCCGTCTTCCCGACTTAGAAGAAGTAAAGTTTACAATATCTAAGCTGAAGTCATGTCAAGTCGCTGAAGCAGATGGCTTGAATACCGAGCTTTTTAAAGCAGCAGACGATAATTTGCTTAGGATTATACAATAATTTATCTATAAGATATGGTCGGAAGAAAGCATGCCCGATAAATGCTCGATAAATGATCAAGCTCGTCGTTTGTGCAGGATGAAAATAAAAAATTCACGCTGCTCCATAAAGGTCGACAAAAAACTTAACAGAACCATTTGATTACAAAAAAGGCTTAAGGCAAGGTGATGCGCTGTCATGCGATTTCTTTAACATCGTCCTTGGGAGAATAGTACAGAGCTCCCACTTTAACACTAGATTCACTATCTTTCAAAGTCTCTCCAAAACCTGGCATAAGCTGACGACATTGAAATAATCGTATAAGAACTCAGCGTGATATCAATGGGGCTTTGTGAGTATTGAGGCAGAGGCATCAAAAATAGTTTTAAGGGTAATTGAGAGCAAAACAAAGAACATGCTGTCATCAAGAAAAACCTTATAACAGCGACGTTTCAAAAGGTCACCATCGACAGACGTAACATTGAGGTAGTTAGGGACTTTGTCTACCTTGGCTCCGCTATGAACACAGAAAACAACACCAGTATGTAGACTTATCTAGAATGATAAAAGTGTAACGACTGAGATGGCTATAGGTCATTAATTTATCTGTATGGACACCAATGCTCCGGCATGGAAAGTCCTCGAATTCACCCCCACCTAATCCAAAATGTCATTTAAAGAAGTTCAATCTTTAGTAGTATACTATTATATAATCTGTATTTAAACATCAAATTAATGAATATGATAACAAAAATATGAAGTCGAAAATGTTGTTTGCTCTCAATATTTTTGAGTCCAGAATCAATTTTTACCAATTTTAAATTTTAAGTTATTTTACTTCATACATTATTATTTGAGCTCCACATCTGGATTTTATTATATTTAAAACAAAATTTTATTTGAAGTCGATATCTCTTCCAGTTTTAGAGCCTAAGTCATAGAAAGAATGTTTCCCGAAATTGCATACAAATATCTCTAGAAAAACCATAGATTTTGGTTCTAAAGGCCTTAAAACCTCGAGAAAATGTATAACGTCTCAAATAAATCAACAGAATTCATTGCATACTTTTTAAATTCTTTAAAACGCAATTTCACATCAGGTGCAAGTTTCTAAAGGCAATCCATTCAGGCCATTAGTATGAGTCCATTCTTGGCCTCTATATTTAAATAAATAAACAAATTAGGTGGCGCAACAGTCCATGAAGGACCAGGGCCTAGTGACTTACAACTCTCAACCATTCCTGTGTGCGAGTAATGTTGTCAGCGATGGAAGGGACCTACAGTTTATATGCCGAATCCCAACGGCTAATTTTGAGAAAGCACTTTTCATGACAAGAATTACTCTTGGAGGATTTGTCAATTCCTCGCAAGAGGCAGTACCAGTGAAAAAAGTTAGGTGGCACAGGCAGGGATTGAACCCAAGACCCCTTGCATGACAGTCCAACGCACTAACCATCACGCTACGGGTACTACAGCCTCTATATTTGCTTATTCTTAAAAGATATGAGTTTAAAATATTTGTTTAATTTATTTTATTATAAAAATTTAGTCTTACATTTTTTGTAGCTTAACTTTTTATAATAACGTATTACATACTATTTTTAACCCTCATACGGTCCTGAATTTAACTAACGTAAAAGATCTTCGGGTCAAATTTGACCCATTTGTGTTTTTTTTTCAAGATTTATGTCCGGTCGTGTTTGTCCGTATAGTATTTGATTAATGTACTAAATAAATCTATTATAATATACCTCGGTTTATTTTGTTCCAAAAAAGGATTTTTAATACATTATTCTTATTTTATTTGTTTTAAATTATTTAAATACTTTAATTATTACTATCTATTAGTTATAGAAGGACAAAAATGAGTATATATTTTGTATTTACTAATTTTTATATAAATCGACATCAATATACAAAACCCAATACACCATCTTTCGACTTAAAAAAAAACTAGATGGGAAGTTTTGAGTTATTTTCATTTATGGTATTTGTATTCTCAAAACATCCAAATAGCATTCCATTTGACACCAATTACACAACACACATTTCAAAAGCCGCACCGAGAACAAAATGCATACAAATTTAAAAAATAAAAATCGATTTAAAATCCTATAGAAATAACGTCAAATTGCAATTAACCCTACCTACCTGCATCCAACACACGACCGACCGACACCGCCACTAAATTTCATACATGATTGATTGCAATCGACATTTTACATAAATTCGTTTCACTAAAAAAAACATAAATAAAAGTTTACTCAATTTGGATTTTGGCAAAACTGTTTTTGCTTTTAACATTTTATTTATTTTGAATTAAAACAAAAACTATACATCTATCTATACATATTACATATAAGTTAAAAACTGGGTATGAAAGGAATACCTTTTCGATTTGGTTACCTTGCAATTTTAATATTCCGAACGACACAATAATATAAATAGCTAAACATGAAAAATGGAGGTACAGAGATGAACAATGTGAATTTTATTGTAAATATTTTATGTAGAACATTAATTACAATTTATTTGAAATATTCATACCCATAGTCTTTTCCACAAAATTGACAGAATAGAGAAATGAGTCACTTAAGGTTTATACAAAATTAAGCTTTTTATTAACTCATTAGTTCAAGTAGGTATTGTTTTAATGTCAAACGAAAATGTCGTGGTATTAATCAAATAAAATAAATTATTAAAAACTTAACAAGGATATTGAGTGGATATGTTAGCTATAGTTTCAAATTAAATTCATATTATTATTTATATTTTATTTTTCTTTCATTAAAAATTATGTTAAGCCTGTTCAATCATATTTTTTTTGTTTTTGGTTTGATGAATTCGTTTGAAGCTTTTAAAGCTACGCAAATATTTAATTAAATATTAATTATTTAATGCAGCGTGTTTCTAATCCATATTTTTGATAATGATAATTACAGTATTAATTTCTATTTAAATATGCACACTTTTCAGCTTATAGCTTTTTGTAGTTTTTTATTTATTTTGCTGCAATTGAAAACATGATTAGATTGCAATTACGGTTCTCTTTAAAATGTAATTAGCCATAAGGAAATTTAATGAAAAAAATAAACATACAAATAATTATTGTGTGTATGTACTGTACATTAGCTATGTAATTAATAAAAATATAAAACTATTTAATTTTAATTTGATGTAAATATAATCGGAAAAGTAAAGGTAGGTGTAGGTGTTGAAGAAGTAGGTATAGGTTTTCATAATCACAATCTGAAAACATAATAAACCATCTGGTTCATTTGAAAAAAAAAAATACTTATTTGAATTTACTAAATGCAACAAGATAATGAATCTTTTAGATGCATGAAAATTTATAGTTACCAGGTTTACATGTTTGACGAATACTTAAAATATACACAAAGAATTAATTTTAGTACATACATAAAATTGAAATTAAAAAGAATATATAGAGTTAATTTAAAGAAGCTGAGAAAAACTCGGACAATTTTTATGAATTATGTTATGAAGTAGTGTCACATTCTTACGCTTAAGATAGTTTTCCAAGCTTAAACCTACAAGAGAATCTCGAAGATGAGAAACACTGACGTATCGCGGTATGCCAAAAATGAAACGAATGCAATCATTGAAAGAAACATTTAATTTTCGCTTACATTCTAAATCTAAATCAGGATAAACAGACGAGTTATAGGTAAAAAAGTGGTAATATTAGACTTTTAACAAGATGTTTTTTTATATCTGCATCTAGGAAGTGAGATGATGGTCTTAAGGATCTAAGTGTTCCATATAAAGGGTGTCCCAAAA
Organism: Eupeodes latifasciatus; assembly: GCA_920104205.1. Lineage (NCBI taxonomy): Eukaryota > Metazoa > Arthropoda > Insecta > Diptera > Syrphidae > Eupeodes > Eupeodes latifasciatus. The sequence continues at coordinate 42,061,584 of OV049924.1, forward strand.
TTAACGCAAGATTTGAATTTGCCGCCATTTGTGCAGTGAAGTGTTGGCAACCCTGAAAAAAAAGCAATTTGACAGCTAACAGTATAGGGTTATTAAAAATGGAGCGTTACACGAGAGAACAACGTGTCTTCATTATTAAAGAATATTTCAAAAATAGTGAAAGCTTGGCGGCTGCAGTTCGAAAATTTCATACAAAATATGGTCGGAATAGTGTTTTAACTTCGTCAACTGTGAAGAGATTAATTGAAAAATTCATGGAGACTGGATCCGTTGGAGACGCCAAACACACTGGTCGTCCAAAAACAAGCCGTTCAAATGTGAATGTCGAAGAAGTGCGTGAGAGTGTTGCTGACAATCCAGGAACTTCAATTCGACGTCGTGGACAAGAATTGCAAATTTCAAGAACCTCTCTACAGCGTATACTCACCAAAGATCTGTGTCTTCATGCTTACAAAATTCAATTAACACAACAATTGAAGCCTAATGACCATGGACAGAGAAGAGAGTTCGTTGAATGGATTATTGAACATCAACAAATGGACCCCGATTTTTCGAGCAAAATCATCCTAAGCGATGAAGCACATTTTCATCTTGATGGCTTTGTCAATCGCCAAAATTGCCGCATTTGGGGTTCGGAGAACCCACATGTGATTGTCGAAAAACAAATGCATCCACAACGCGTGACTGTATGGTGTGGATTTTGGGCTAGAGGCATAATTGGGCCATATTTTTTTGAAAATGATGCTGGTCAAGCAGTGACTGTTACTGGTGCTCGATATCGCGACATGATTACACAGTTCTTTCTGCCAAAATTGGATGATCCAATATGTGGTTTCAACAAGACGGTGCCACATGTCATACAGCCCGTGAAACAATTCAATTACTGCATGAGACATTTCCAGGTCGTGTACTCTCTCGTTTCGGTGATCAAAATTGGCCTTCTAGATCGTGTGATTTAACACCATTAGACTTTCTTTTTATGGGGTTATTTAAAATCACAAGTCTATGTCAACAAGCCCGCAACCACCCGTGCATTAAAGGAGGAGATTCAACGCTGCATCAACGAAATTCAGCCACATTTATGCAGAATGGTCATGGAAAATTTCAACAAAAGAGTGCGCATGTGCATGCAAAGCCGTGGAGGCCATTTGTCCGATGTGTTATTCCATACATAACCCTATCCTATGTACTTTACGAGTCAATAAAAATATAACTATCAAAAGACTAAAAACGGCGTTTTCTATTTAATTCAAATCTTGCGTTAATTTTGGGACAACCTATATTTTCGTATGGCATCTGAGATTGCATCACAATATGATAAACGATTATTTATTTGATAACCCAAGTACGATTGCGGGTCAATAAGTCCGTGACTTTTGGAATAAAACACAGATTTTTAGATAAAAAAATAATTTTATTTTTCAACGTAGTCTCCTTGAGCTCTATACACTTTGTCCAACGTAGTCTTCCTTGAGCTCTATACACTTTGTCCAACGCTTCTCCAATTTTTGTATCCCTTCCAAAAAAATGATTTGTCGAGGTCCTCAAAATAGGCCTTTGTTGGCGAGATGACGTCATCATTGGAGTCAAATCTTTTTCCACCAAGCCATTTCTTCAGGTTTGGGAACAGAAGTAGTCGCTCGAAGCCAAATCTGGAGAATAGGGTGGATGAGGGAGCAATTCATAGCCCAATTCATGGATTTTTGCCATGGCAACTGCATATGTGTGCACCCTTGCATTGTCTTGGTGGAAAAGAACGTGGCACCCATCTTGCGGAAAGCTTTCCCATGCCCAAGTGATCATTCAAAATAGAAACCACTGAGCCATGCGAGATCCCTACGGCTTCCACAATCTCTCGCACTTTCAATCTTCGGTCGGCCAACACCATATTGTGAATTTTTTCGATTGTTTCGGGTATAGAGACCTCAACTGGGCGTCCAGGACGTTCGGCATCTTCAGTGCTTGTACGGCCACAACGAAATTCAGTAAACCACTTTTTTACCATTGAAATCGATGGTGCAGAGTCTCCATGGCATTTATCAAGCTTAGCCTTGGTCTCGGTAATGGTTTTTTTCGAAAGAAATAATGCTTAATAAGCACACAAAATTCACTTTTTTCCATTTTCTCCTCAAATTAGTGAGTAGTCTGATAAAAATAGCTGTCAAACACAAATGAACTGACGCATCAAGTTTAAATTTTGACAGGAGTCAACTGACAGATGCCTGTTGACAGGAGCAGTGTTGCTGTTTCAGTAAAGAGGTCAGAAATTCAAAAAGTCACGGACGTATTGACCCGCCCTCGTACTTTACTTTAGTCACATACTTAACACTTTGTCCATTTAAAATTGTCATAGGTAGATTTTCATTATTAATTTGTCTTCGAGAACAAGTCATGCTCACTGTCTTTGAAGGGTTAAGAAGCAATTTATTTGAAACGGCCCATTTCTGAATACTAGCTAAGTCATTTGCTCTGGTCACAGAAGTTGTAGATAATAACATCATCTGCATACATATGTACAGAAGAATGTTGAACAACATCAAGGTAAGTCATTGATAAACATAGAGAACAACAGAGGTCCAAGAACTGAACTCTGAGGAACTCCGCTGTTCATATTATAGGGACTGGATGTTCCGATGTCAGTTTTTATTGATTGACTTCTATTTAATAAATAACTCTGAAAGAATTGAATGGCCGTCCTTGAAAAATTGAATTTATTGCTTAACTTGGACAAAAGGATATGGTGGTGTATGCTATCAAACGCCTTGGAAAAGTCAAGCAGAACCATTATACCAATTTGTCCACGATCCAGAAATTCACGAAATTTACTTTCGAAACCGCAAAATGGATATCCCTTTTTTTATAATAATTTAAAAAGACTCATTCTTAAAAAATGCAAACAACCAAACCATCAAATTTATGGAGACAAAAAGAATAATTTCAAAAATGGACATTTCAGCAATTTTGTTTGAAACGAGAAAATTAGGAACGAAAGAAAGAGAAATTAGGGGTACTTGTAGGCTTGTAACCTAATGGATCTTAGAGAAGGAAAAGTTTTCATGTAACAAAATATTTGAGAGTTTTTCTTTGAAATACAATATTTGTATTCCAATTTTTTTTTTAGTTTGTCTTCCTTTTTTAAGACTGTTTCATGTTTTTAATCGAGAATGTATTATGTCTTGATCATCAGAAACTTCTTTTGTCACTTATGGACATAATGTGTATTGTTTAAGTGTTGTTTTTATCCACTAAATAACTAGTTTTAGGAGGGGCATTTCCAAGATCAAGCAATTTTGCAACTTTCGTCACTGATTTTTAATTCGACGTTTCACCACCGATTTCCGTGATTGTTCGACCCCAGCTTACCCTTGTTTTGTTCTAAGAATCTGATCACATGGTTAATTTATTTAACTTTCTTTCATCTTTTGATGTCCTTCATGTTAAGGTCTTGGGATAAAGTTTTTCACATTTGGTGAGATTTTTGTTTCCCTTTAGGGTATTTAAGTGCCCCTTAGAAAAGTCCCGATGATTTGTCATACTTGACCACAACTTCAAGTTTTGATGACTTGGTTTTTAATATTTTTGTTAATTGATTATTCATAAAAATTAAGCATACTTTTTGGTTCAGTAATCAATTTAAACACAATCTATTTATTTACATAAACTAATATTTTTGATGCAGACAAATTTTCTTAGATTTTTGTAGCAAATACATTTGACATTCATTTTTCAATAAGGTAATTACGTGAATATTAAAAAAACTTTAATTAAAATCTAAGCACCACTCGATCTACTCGATTTTCGTATGTTCGCATATTTTTCAAAACTTTAAAAACTTCCATTATTCGAAACCGAAACATTAAGTTATAGAATCGAACTACATAGTTGTGCAGTACTCATTTTAAGGACAAGGACTTATCAAGTCAATTACTGAAATGACTTTTGATTTTTATATTGCATTCGTAGAAAATTTTGAATTCGAGATTTAAGTCGTACATGACATTACAACGGAAAATAATGGGTCCTATGAATCTTTGCGCCTGTCTAACCACCTACACCTTAAACCACTGGGTCGATTGAGTTCAAACTTTTAAATTAAGGACTTAAGAACATTCGCGTTGGGTGTTTTTTAATGTTAAATGACTAAAAATGACAATAGTCTACATAAATTTTTTTTTGGTAAAAATACAGTCATTATTTTTCTTTGTTTAAAAAAATTTGTTATCAGTTTTTTGTTGTTGTTTTTTTTTCTTGTTTTTTTTAAGTTGTCAAGTATATTTTTCCAAAAGATTAATTAAAAATTACCAACAATATTGTACATCTGATGAATAAGTTTAAAAATGAAATCATTTTGAAGTCAATACCTTCATTTATTTACGAGATATCGAGAATCGAATATAAATTTTTGCCAATTTTGAGTACTATTTTTTGTAGATTTTAATTTTTATGAAAAAACTAACTGGTGGATTTTTATTAAAAGTTTACTGAATGTCGAAAACAATATTTTTTATAGCACGTAATTTTAGTTTCAAGTCACTAGTTTTCACTTCCAAAAGGAAGTTGTTCTAATCGGTCCGATTAGTCGAATTGAACATTTTGACATTTCTCGACGAAATAAAATCATTTTTTGTTCGTATTTTTTTTTAATTGCTATGGTAAGGAAACCACACACTCAGTTTTTTTGAGAGTCCTTTCAGATCTTTCTGCATTACTATCTGTATAGCAAAATTTATTTGAAGTCGATATCTCTACTGGTTCTTGAGCTATGGACGAAGAAAAAAACGTCGCGAACGTACGTACACACACACGCACGCACAGACATCTCTCTAAAAATCTTTAATTTCGACTCTAGGAGCCTTGAAACGTCGAGAAATTTCAAAATTTTCAATTCGACAAATCGGACCGATTACAATAATTTCCTATGGGAAGTTAAAAAGGAGAACATTTTGGTTAACCCAAAATATCGCATGAACCAAAACCGCTAGCGACTTGAATTAAATGTTATTATATATATTGTAACGTGATACCAAACCAAAATATTTTTGGAAAAACATCCAACTAACGTTTTTTTTTATAAATCAAAAAAACTGGAAAAAAATATTTGTTACCTCGAAAATTTTACGAATAAAAATGATCTTATCCCAAAAACAAATTTGTGTAACGAAGAATAACGTTTTCAACATCTGGTAAAATATTGAGAAAAATCAAATTGACAGTTTTTTTTATAAAAAATAAACACCAAAAAAACATTACTCAAAGCTGGTAAAAATTGAATTTAGACTAAAATAAATAAATTGGGTGGGGTAACAGTCCGTTGAAAACTAGGACCTAGTGACTTACAACTCTCAACCATTCCTGTGTTCGAGTACTGTTGTCAGGGATGGAGGGGACCTACAGTTTTAAGCCGAATCCGAACGGCTAATTTGAGAAAGCACTTTTCATGACAAGAATTACTCTTGGAGAATTTGTCAGTTTCTCGCAAGAGGCAGTACCCGTGAAAAAAACTTTAGGTGGCGCAGGCAGGGATCGAACCCAAGACCTCATGGCAATGACAGTCCAACGCACTAACCATTATGCCACGGGTACTACTACTACGACTTAAATATCTTTTCGAAAATTTGAGATTATAGCTTCCAACTTATTTTATCTTATAAGAAGTCGTGGTCTAAGTTCATTCTCTGCAAAAATGAAATGAACTCGAGATGCAAATGACAAAATTTATATTTTCTCAAAATTCCTAAGCTCTACGATGCACCGTTTTTAAATTATGAAGAATTAAAACTCCCAAAATCTATTAATTTGCATATTGATTTAAAACTTTAAATGCAAATATCTCAAAACACAAAAAATGGACTAAGGGAGTTTTAACAGAACGGTGACGAAATATTGTTTTCAACATTCGGTTAAATTTTGAGAAAAATCGAATTGGCAGTTTTCTTACAACAATTAAAAACCTAAAAAAAATTAATAAAAATTGGTAAAAATAGATTATTTTAAAATTAAAAATATTAGCTTCAAACTAATTTTATCTTAAAAGAAATATTGTTTTCAACATTCGATAAAATTTTGAGAAAAAATGATTTTTAAACTTACAGTTTTGGAACAACAAATAAATACATTAAAAAAGCATTACTAAAAGTTTGTAAAAATTGATTTTCGACTCAAATATCTTTTTTAAAATTAAAAATATTGGCTTAATTATTGGTTATTCCTGAGAAGTTTTAGTACATTCTTAGTATCATGAATACAAACATTGATGGTAAACGCAAGGCAAGGTGACCATCTCCATGACTTCCATCAAGGGTGTTATTCGTCGTTATGCCAACATTGTACTCAAGAAGGTCGACGTTGATCTCACCATCATCCAAAACCCAAGGCACTACCAAATCCCCAACTGGTTCCTCAACAGACAAAAGGATGTTGTCGATGGCAAGTACCTGCAGCAAAACACTTCTTCGGCATTGGACTCAAAACTCCGTGATGATTTGAAGTGTTTGAAGAAGATTCGTGCCCATCGTGGTATGCGTCATTACTGGGGTCTCCGTGTTCGTGGTCAACACACAAAGACAACTGGTCGTCGTGGTCGCACTGTTGGTGTGTCCAAGAAGAAGTAAACATTATTTGGAATGGCTTTGAATATCCTTAGTCGTTAAGTTGACGCACACAGAATGTGTGTTTTTTTTTTTAAGATAATAAAAAAAAGATTGAATTCCATATAAAAACTTCGCTATAAGAACAAAATTTTTATAATATAATATAATTTCCCATTTTTATGCTTAATTTCAGTAATAAACTTAAATAATACAGAATCTATTATGTAGACAATCGAAGTTTTGCCACCATCTTTGCGATGACAAAATAGAAAAAAAACATTTTTAAATCAGCCTTCAGAAGAAAACTTGAGTGTCCCTAAGGAAAATAGTTTTACTTAGTTATAAAAAAAAAAAACGGTGAAACGCTGAGGCAGTAGCAGTATGGTATGGGCTTGCTTTTCATGGCTTGGTGTTGGATCAATCATTCACTTCATGGTAATCAGACATAACGTAATATTTTGAAAGAGGTATTGTTTCAGTGGGGTTTATTTAAAAAATACTAAAATGTCTTCTGTTTTAAAAATTTTGTATTACTTGCGACATATAGGAACTATTGCATTCGTACAAAATTTGAACTCGATATTTTAATCAAACATGAAAATACGATAAGATAGAAGTCGAAGAAAGTGGGTCCCCCGGTTCCGTCCGTCTGTTCTTGATTTTACACCCCACCCCGTCGGGTCAATTGAGCTCAAACTTGGAAATTAAAGTTGTATAAGCTGATTCGCGCTGTGCGTTTTTTTCTTTTTTTTAAGACAAAAACTATTAATCATATAAATATAAAGTATAAGCAGCACTAAATAAAAACATGTAAAAATTAATAAAAATATTGTTGTCTTCATTTATTTTTTTTGGCCAAAAATCGAAAATTCGAAATATCCTAAAAAACGAAACAATGGATTTTTAAAACAAGTTTCTCTCAACTTTTTTTGTTTAGCTTCTTTCAACAAAAAAAAAAAAACAACAACGTCAACATTTTTTAACGAAATTCAAATGTAAAAGTATAAATGTATGTACACTAAATAACTGCATACCAAAAATATTTTTAGATCTAAATTTAAAAATTTTATATGTAAAAATTAATTAAAAAAATCAATAAATCAACGTTTCTTGTTTAACTAAATGGCATTTAAATTTTTGAAGAAAAACTTACTTTGCACTATTCTTAACAAACTCTTTGAATACATAAATAATTTTGTGCGGCCCAGTCGTGGATTTCATTGACTAGGCGGGTTGTTGCTTTGTTATCAAATTCCTTATTTGTTGAACATCTTTTCAAGTCAAAAAGGTTCAACCGCACATCAAGAATGTGAAATACTGTACCCAAATATGTTTTCCCATATTTTTTGAGTTTAAAATCAATGTGCAACGTTTTTTTTTCTTAAATTCATTCCTATTTTTTTTGATTTGAGTTATAACTTTTAACTATCTAACGATCTAACGAATTATCTACCATAGCGATAAAATATTTGAAAATTTTGTGTTTTTTTTTTTAACAAACCTAAAAGTTACCTAAGACTACCTACATACTTTTTTCCGCTTGTTTTAATTAAAGGTTTTCAGCAATGACACGAGTACGATAACTTTGGCGCCAAGATATAATAACGGTTTTTGGTAGAAGAGCTTAATACAAGCATTTTTTACTATTTGAGGGGGGTCTATCTACCCCCGTTTAGGCGCTAGGGGCAATTTAAAAAAATTATTATTTTAAATGGAAAAAAAATTAAAAAATAACGGTGATACTTACAATTAAGTTTTAAACATTTTTTAAAGCCAACATTCTGTTTTATTAGCCAGTTTTTAATTCAAGTCAGAACTATGCGTAGTTTTTGAAAAATTTAATTTTAAACCCAAAATTTGAGTAAAAAAAGTTAAAAAAAAAAAAGGTTTAAAGTGTAATTTTTCAATACTTCAAGATTATCTACCATTGTTTTTATTTCAGAATTTATTGCTCTTATTTGTTTTTGATCAAAAACTGAAAACTAGATGATTTTATGTCTTTTAGTTTTTGAGAAAATTGAAAATAACCACAACTACTATTTTAATTTAATTCTTTTTTTTTTTGCTTGAGTGGTCTTATTTTGATAGTAACAATGGAAGGTGCGAGTTTGGGTGTAGGTATGCAACAGTGGGATCTGTAAGGGGGGCATGTTGCCCCCCTGCTTGGGAACACTACAGGATTTGGGGTGGATGCAAGTTGGAGTGCGTGCAAGGTGGGGAGGGGGCAAGGTTCGGTGTGTGCAGGATGGGGTGCATGCAAAGTTTCTTTTGCATTTAAATAAGCTGGATTTAAGAAAAATTAATTTACCCTAGGTGTATCTTAATCCATATTCGATTATTACTATCAAAATAAGACTACGTTAATACTCAAGCAAGGAAAAAGTAATTTAATTAAAATATTTTTTTTTGGTAATTTTCAATTTTCTTAAGAACTAGAAGACATAAAGTCATCTAGTTTTCAGTTTTTGATCAAAAACAAATAAGAGCAATGAATTCTTAAAAAAAAACAGTGGATAATTTGAAAGTTTTGAAAAACTACACTTTAAACCTTTTTTTTAAATTTTTGTTGCATACATTTTTAGTTTAAAACTATGTTTTTCAAAAACTATGCATAATTTTGACTTGATTTAAAAACAAGTTAATAGACAAAAATTTGGCTTTAAAAAAAGGTAAATAATACTTTATAATACTTAATTTTAAGTATTACTGTTATTTTTTAATTATTTTTTTCCATTTAATGTACATATTTTTTTAAATTTCCCCTACCGCTTAAACGTGGGAAGATATACCCCCTCCCATAGTAAAAAATGCTTGTTTTTAGCTGTTCTATACAAATCCGTCATTAAACTTTGTCGCCAAAGTTATCGTATTTTCCCCTCAGCAATTCTGCTAAAAACATTCCATCCTTACAACAAGTGATACGAAGTATGTATGTATGTTTTGTTTTTATTTTTTGTGGTTTCTTGGAACTCTTTTTCATTTGAAGTAATAAATCTTTTTATATTTAAAAATTAATTTCTCATGTTCATAATGCGATAGCTTCAATAAATCATTGTCTTAACATAGGTAGGTGCTCAATAATAATTATTTATTAATTGCAATAAATTATAATTTTGAAGTGCAGCAAAGGAACATATCGTTGAACGATTTTTTAACTAGCTGAAAAAATATGTTTATTGATTTTATAGTTTGAGCTTTTTCATATCCTTTATCGCACAGATATTTCAACAAAGAGCAACAAAAACTTGGATGACATACGACTCTCATCAACCATGTTGTGTGACTTAAAATATGTTCATCTTGTTCTTTCTGTACGTTATCTTCTTCACTTCTTCTAAATGCACCCATTTACTTAAACCCACCTGATGGGCTTAAATAATTTAAGCTCAAAATAAATGGTAGCATTTTAGGTCGTATTTTGATTTATATTGACAAATAATCATCCTGTTTACAGGGGTAACCACATGATTGAATGGAAGTAGCTACCAGAGAGTCCACCTCCGTACATTCCATCTCGTACACTCGCACTTTTTTTTTCAAAAACTCTAAACTTCAAACAAACTTCAAAAATTTTAACAAACAACAAAAAGAACAACCAAAAAAAAAAGAAACGATAAATAAATAAAACAAAGCCGCGCTGATGCTTCCGTAAAATATCTAGGTAGTGAAGACAATATTTCACATTGCTTGTCTGGATTCGAGTGGAAAAGTTGGCAACACATTCGATTACTCTTTCTTACTCCCAACCAAAACCGGTATAATCCATTAAACTTTGTAGAAAGTGGAATACATTTCTCAAAACAGGAGAATACAGAGCTTTCACAAAAAAATTACATGCAATTTGTTTCCGCATCCGTAGGATGCTTTTACTTGAGGAAGGAAAGCAACCGCAGCCATGCTGCTTTTTCACACACTAGCTTCGTTCACTTCACTCACCATTCGTCGTCATCACCACCGCGCGCCGCTACGCCTCCACTCACCATCGGAATCGCTCCCACAGCCAGGATCCAGATCCACCAGATCCAGAATAAATCTACTATGGTGCATTTCGAGTTTAATAAATTACACCCCCGGGTATTCGGAAAGTTATTTAAAGTGAATACCTGAGAGACTTATATGACGATGACGAAGACGAAGACGTAGATTTCTGGTGATGGTTCTGATGCTGGATTGTTGGAGATGTTGGATTCTTAGATGCTATATATACGGTCCTGTTCCTGGATAGGATACACTTTTCATATGCTTTATGAAAAGGTATTCAGTCTGGGAAACATTTTAAATTAAGAGCAATTTGTATTGGGCCCATTACGCAGTCAACATTTAATATTTTCACATTTAAGAAAACGTACCCCTATATATGGTATATGTATACTCGTACGTAAAAATATAGCTCATGGTATAAAGGTAACTTTTTGGTGAGAAACACATTTTAAGAGTTCCTTGGTCCTTTTCACACTTTGTTGGTGTGTCTCTATTTATATGAGGAACCTACTTGTCTGAGAAGAGAGAAAGTATTCGTCATTAACAGGAGTTTTGACACATTTTTCAAATGTTCTACGTTTATTACTTTGGAAAGTGTTTGTGCTATGATTTATTTACTTTGTTTTTATTCTTCTTCTTCTAGACTGGATTAATTCTTTGACACGTTCGTTAGTCATAATATGCTTGTGTTCATAATATTTTAAAATTCTTTTTGATGAAGTAAGCTTTTTAAACATTATTATAGGAGAACCTAATTCATTAGGCTGCAAATAGGATCGTGTTTTGATTTTGTTTAGATTTAAATTTAAGAATTTTCACTTTATTCATACGGAAATATTTTTGAAGGATTAGGAAAATAGAAGAATCAATTTAAGGAACAACATTAGCTTTTTAGTCTTCTTAAAAGTTCACATAGGTCAAATATGTGTCAGGATAAATATATGTTTCTTTTCAAAAATACACTATATTTTGGAATTACTACTTTGTACATATGTATCATGGCCTTAGGTACTTTAATTGTTTACGGATTTTTTGAGATAATAACGGCCCTTTACATCGCCAAGACGTCTGATAACACTAATTTTAATAGTGTTGAACTTTAAAAATTGCAACTTATAAGCGAATAATCCGAGATATACATATGTATGTGTAGAACTGTACCCAGGCATATACATACATACGTGTCAAGTCGAAATTTTGAAATCCATGACGTGATTACCTTCGTGAGTTGACTCTAATACTCACTATTTAAACATAACATCACTCAGCTTGGAAATTATTTTTTTAAGATTGCCCAACGTTATTCAAGCATGAAAAGACTCATTTCATTCCTGCAAAGTATATCATTGATTTTTGTCAATATTTCGACCGAAAAAGCACACCTTTAATATAACAGAGACTAAGTGCGAACATTAGGAATAAAGGAAAGGGTTTGAAAAGAGGTGTAGGTGATCGGGGCACATTGGTTTTGAATTCTTGACCAATTGATTAGAAGGCATCCAACATTCGTGCAGTATGGGTAAACAATAAATCTCTGTACTTCACACAACGATCGGAATTGGGTTCAAGCGTAAGCTCATAGGCATTCCTAAGAGCTTGGAAGTATTTCGTTTAAGGTGTCTTAGGGGAGATCCATTGAGGTTCCCAGGAAAGGGAAAGGATTGGGAAGGGTATGGGAAGATTGATGAGGATTTAGGTTGAGGCCGCCTCCCTGAACCATCCTGGTATCTGGAGAATCTAAGAATGTCTCTAGGTGTTAAAGACTGTGATATGCTTGGGCATTCGCATAGAAAGTGGAAGATATCATCCTTCATCTTCTCGTCCTCACATCCTCTACATAAATCAGATGAGCCGATACCCATATTCTGTTCATGTGGGTGCCGTTAGGATATATATTAGTAAGGACAGCTGAGGCCTACCTAGTTGCAAAATTAATTTTGTTTTACCTTTGGAAATCTTTGGCCATAGTTTCCTAGAAACTTTGCCATTTTCAAGAGCTGCCCTACTGCTCCTTGCAATTTCAATAAAACTTTGGTGGATTTGTTCATTTACCTGCTCTGTGTATAATTGATACCATATGGCTTGGACTGAGCATTGATCCGTTTTTGGCCAATGTGTCTGCCTTTTCATTACCGTCAATATCACAGTATCCTGACACCCAACAGAGTGTAACCGTGTTTGTTCCGCTGAGTAATCGAAGCTCCCTACAGCATTGCTGTACCAGTCTTGACTTTGTGACAATGGCAGATATGACCTTGATTACTGCTTGGCTGTTGATAATTAATATGTCTATGTATTTGTCTTCAAATCGTGGGAAGAAAGATCATTAGCGGCTTCAAAAACCACCAGTACTTCTGCTAAAAAGGCACTACAGTAGTCTGGAAGCTTTATTCATTTTTCTAGGGGAGGATTACATGAAAAGATACCAAACTCTACCCCCTTCACCCTTTCGGAACCATCCGTAAAGACAGGTACATGATCTGTATTTATGACCTTGCTTTCCACCCCGTCCTTCCTTGGGAGAATTTCCGTTTGTGCTACTGGGTTAAAATCTATGTACGGCCTTAAATAGTCTGTATGAGTGCCAATGTCTATGTTTATATAGTAGTGTTCTTTATGTTGCTGTGACCAAAGGAAGCCCTTTTTCAGTTATTTCACTGTATTAGTACATCCAAAGAATGGTCTTAGTAGCTTTCCTAGATATTGAAGGAGCTTTCAACAACGTCAGTTACCAGGCGATCACAACAGCAATGGATAAGCTGAAATTAGAGAAACCACTCATATATCTTATAAGTCTCATGCGCAAAAGCAGGACAATAATTTCTAGCATGAGAAGTTTTACTACCACCAGATCGGTGAACCGAGGTACCCCCCAAGGTGGGGTCCTTTCGCCTCTTTTATGGAACATGGTAGTAAACGACTTACTAACATCATTGGAAGCAGAGGTTTTCAGGGTGATTGCCTATGCTGACGACGTTGCAATATCTGTATCTGGGAAACACCCCCAAGTTCTATCGGAACTCCTACAAAATGGCTTAAATAGGCTAATTAAATGGTCCAAGCAATGAGGGTTCGACGTCAATCCACATCAAACTGAACTAGTATTCTTTTCGAGAAGGTACAAAATTCCCCAGATTAGCCCACCCAAGATTAAAGGAATACCAATAAGCTTTTCCGACCAAGCTAAATATTTAGGCCTCATTTTAGACAAAAAACTAAATTGGAAGGCAAATATTGATGAAAGAGTAGAAAAGGCTACTGTAGCGCTTTTTACTTGTAAAAAAGCCATAGGATCAAAATTGGGTTCCTCCCCAAAAATAACCCTCTGGCTTTACACTTCGGTAATCAGATCGATACTCATCTATGGAGTTGTCGTATGGTGGACCGCACTGAACAAGATGGTAAATCTAAATAAGCTCATCAAAGTCCAGCGATCAGCAGGTATGTGCATCACAGGAGCACTTCGCTCAACACCAACCGCAGCACTGGAAGTGCTTTTAAACCTAACACCTCTTGACATCTTCTCCAAAATGGTGGCAGCCAACTCATGTGTGAGGCTTAGAGCCACCTCTCAATGGAACAGTAACAATACTGGACATACTACTGTTCTAGACAATTTCAGATCTATCCCAGATCGCTTAGACTATACTACCCCAAAAATGGTATTCGGTAAAAACTTCCATGTGTCCATCCCTTCAAGATCCTCCTGGGAAGAAGAGAGAACCCTGGAAGGCAATGCGGTACACTTCTTTACAGACGGTTCAAAGACCGATTACCGAGTTGGAAGTGGTATCTATTCGGAACAACTGAATCTCAGTCTACCATACAGACTTCCCAATCAATGTAGTGTATTCCAGGCAGAAGTAATGGCGATTAAAGAGGCATTATCATGGCTCAAATAAAACGTTATATCCTGCAAGGATAAACGAATCTTCTCGGACAGCCAAGCCGCTCTTAAATCTCTCGCGTCTGTCTCCACAATCTCTCTAATAGTCCACTACTGTCAATCATCTCTAAATGAGATGACGGAACAGTTTAATATTCACCTCATTTGGGTGCCGGGCCACAGAGACATTCCGGGAAATTACAAAGCCGATGAGCTCGCCAAAAACGGAACACTTCTGCCTAATGTTAGGCAAAAACATAACATAGGAATACCACTTGTTACATGCAAATATCTTCTAAAACAATATGCTCTAGAATCAACAAATGCTAGATGGTCACAGAGTACGACCTGCCTAGCAACCAAGCAAATATGGCCAAGCATAGACTTAAAACGGTCAAAAGGCTTGATATCCATGAGCAGACAAAATATAAGCTCTACAATTGGAGTAATAACAGGACACTGCCTCATAGGAAGACATGCTCTGACGCTTGACTTCTGTAGAAGCTGCATGGACAAAATAGTTTGTTTAAGTTCATTACTCTCCCATATGAGTTACCTCGATAGTGGTATCAAAATGGACCCTCGAGGTCTAAGTGAGTCAATGACATCTGGACAGCCACTCCAACCTAACCTAACCTATGGTCTTAGGGCTTGGACCCCATCTTCTAGAGCATAGCCTGGTAACAGTAAAAAAGGGTATGGCATAAGAAACGTAAATAAGTCAATAATTTTATTGTCACTTATCATTTTTAAATCTATTCTTGGAAAACTGTCTCAGAAGCTTAAGTAAGATATACTGGTGCACCAGTCCTTAGCTAAGAACATAATGTGTGTTTTAAAGAAAGACAACGATGCTGAAACAAGTCTGAAAACCAACACCTCCCACAGGAACTGCCAACAATAAAAATAGTATTTCAGCCACAGAATTTATGAAATATAAAATAGTAAGCTTGGCGTGGTAGTTAGTGTGTAGGCCTGTCACGCCAGAGGTCTTGGGTTCAATCCCTGTCTAAGCCACCTCAATTTAAAAAAAAAAGTTTTCACGGGTACTGCCTCTTGAGAGAAATTGATTCCTCGAAGAGTAGGTAATTCTTGTCATGAAAAGTGCTTTCTCAAATTAGCTGTTCGGATTCGGCTTAAAACTGTAGGTCCCCTCCATCCCTGACAATTTTACTCGCACACAGGAATGGTTGAGAGTTGTAAGTCACTAGGCTCTGGTTCTAAATGGACTGTTACGCCACCTAATTTTTTTTTTTAAACGCTCCCCAAATGACAAATACAATTTTGTTTAAAAATAAATAATAAAATAAATCGTCTTAGAAAACCAACACCTTTCGGCATTTTCAGCGTAATTGCGTATGCGATCGTGTTTTCTTTAAAAATTATCCGCATTATTTCCTCCGGTTGTTAATGAAGTGCATGGTCTTCCGAACGTCGACGCTGGTCGTAAACGTGTACAGAAGAACACTAGGCAGCTAATTTCAATTCTTTCACAAAATTTTGGCTTTTCGTAAAACACAACTTGGCAAATTGAGCTAAGTGAGTTGGGTCTGCATCCATACATATTTCAAATGACCTCGAAGAGAAGGAGAAACGACCATAGTCAATGAAATGTCAATCCAAAATGGATTGAAGAAAAGTTTTAAACAGATACTAATTTTCATGATAAAATACTCTTCTGCGATAAGACCTATTTCTGGTTGAATGGGAAAGTCCACTTAAAAAATTTTCATATTTTTGACGATATTAAATAAATGCACAAATTCAAGTGCTATCAAAGAGCTACCAAAATCACTGCTTGGTGTAGACTTTTGGCTAGTGGTATTAACCGTCCATATTTAAATGTAATAAGCCAGGTCATCACCACCGTCAATGTCAAATGCAATAGGTCTAATTTTGGTCTCAAGTGGACCGGACGATTTGGATATATTAAAGACATGCAGCTCCGGAAGGTCAGAGCAATGCAACAACATCCGACTTAATATCAAAATCGTTAAATTTGATTCCCTTGAGATTTTTTTGTAAAACTTTTCTGAAGTCAAAAACTTGCAGACCTTTGCAAATGCAACCAACATTTCTCAAAGCATTGTTAAAATTCAGCCTCATTTATCTGTAAGATTCATAGAAAATGGACAGAGAAGGCATTATGGAAAGGTATCCAGAGTCATTCAAAGTAGCATTAGTTGTTCTGTATATATCTTTATAAATTTTTAGTTTAATGTCTATAAAATCATTAACATGTTCATAAAATTTGGTAGAAAACATCATTTAAATCATTACCCAACGAGCCATCTACTCTTTATTCCCATACATATTTCAGGATGAAAACCAATCAAAACGAAGTTCAAACTGCATCAGCTTTTCAAAAACATTTGTAAATTCAATAGTTTCCTGTGAAATTCGTAATCTGAAACAAATTGACAGAGTATACACAAACAAAAGCCTCAAATAACTTGAAAAACTTATGCAGAACAAAAAACGGGACAGTACGAGTATAGTTCCTGTATAATCCTCCTAACGATGATAGTTTTTTCTCAACATAGAACATCCATACCCTATGTTCTTTACCAACAAAAAGAAAAGAAGAAAAAGCTTAATGGTAAGTTGCACAAACAGATGTTCCAATCAAGGACCCCATAGAAATGTTAAGGTTAACATTTCATGAGCTTCAACTTTTAAGCATTACCATCACGGAAGAAATCACATCAACTCAAAGTTGACTTCACTTTATGTATATTCCTGAAATCATTCAGAACAAAATAAAAAAATTGCACACACCCATACAAACAGAAAAAAAAAAACTCAAACTTTACATACACATACACAGTTTCCGTATTTCCTTATTTACGTTTCTCTCGCTGATGCTGGTTTGTGTCGTTTGCAAGTTTTCTTTAGAAAAATAAATCTACATTCAATAAGAAGGAAGTTTTTCCAGTTCTATACAAATGTTTTCCAGCAATCTGCATTGCTTACACGAATCGGGACATGAACAGGAACAGGAATGGGATACCGCACTCATACAGCTATGACCGAAATAATAGAAACATTTCTTAATTTTGATTAAACTATTCAGTTAAGAAGTTTATGAGTACATCAAGGATATGTGAAATACAATTGTATACCTATAGAGGTTTCCAATTGAGCTGGTCATAATAATCGGAACATTTGCTGAAAAATCACAAGCAATATTTCCTTAAAATATCAATTTTGGGAGAATGTTGATTTGAAAATATTTCTAAGTTTTTTTTTTTTTTTTGAATATGCCGAAATATGCAGAAATAGGTGCAGCGAAAAGTTGCCAGAGTTGAGAAATAATAATTACTCTTAGTTATTAACTAAAATTCCAAGTATTAGTATTTGAAATATTTTCCATTAATAGTATTCAAGGAAATTACCTTTTTATTACTTGTAATCGTAATTAAAAAAAATTACATTTGATTTACTTATGATTGTAATTGTAAAAAGGAGACCTTTAAACTGCACCAACTATAGAGGAATCAGTCTACTTAACATCGTTTACAGAATCTTCTCTGCCGTTATATGTGAACATCTAAAGCCCATCGTCAACAACCTGTTAGATCCTTATCAGTGTGGTTTTAGACCAGTCAAGCAAATATTCACATTACGGCAGGTCCTTGAAAAAAAAAACAAAGGAACATCAAATCGGCACCCACCCCACAATCTTTTCATCGACTTCAAGGCAAGTCAATGTGACAGCATCTACAGGGGCGAACTGTATAGAGCCATGTCTAGTTTTGGCATTCCTACAAAACTCGTCCGTTTGTGCAGAATGACCATAGAGAAATAGCGCTGCTCCATAAAGGTTGGAAACAACTTAACAAAATCATTAAATGTCAAAAAAGGCTTTAGACAAGGTAGCTTTAGACAATCACTGTCATGCGATTTACTTAACATCGTTACTGAAAGAATAGCGCAGAACTCCCAGGTTAACACTAGAGGCACTTTCCTCGGAAGAAGTCAGCGTAATGTGAGTATTGAGGCAGAGACGAAAAAAGCGGTTAATGAGGGCAAAATAAAATACATTAGGCAACGGCCTAGTCACTGACAAAGCTTCGGTTCCCAATAATGCACTGAATAATGCATATTATCCAGTGCATTGGAAGACCGCTGTGGTTCATCCTTTCCCGAAAAAGGGAAAGGACAACTCCAACCCGTCAAATCTTCGGTCGATAAGTCTTCTTCCGAGCATCAGCAAAGTTTTCGAAAAAATCATTAATAGGGCTCTGACTAAGTGGGCTGCGGACAACAAAATAATTCCGCATAAACAGTTCGGGTTCAAGGCGGGTCATGACACAATTCATGCTGCGTCTAAACTCGTTTCTGATATCCAATGGAATAAAACAAAACAACAATGCACAGGTGCTGTTCTGGTTGATTTGGAAAAGGCCTTTGACACCGTATGGTTAGAGGGTCTTTACCTAAAACTGAGCAGGCTTGGCATAAGCAAGCCATTGTTGTATATACTGTATGATATGCTTAACGGTAGAAAGTTTGTTGTCAAAAGTGGCAATGTAACTTCTACCACAACATTCTTAATTAAAAATCGTCTTCAACAGGGAGCGGTGAATTCGCCGATTCTCTTCAGCATTTACACCAGTGATCTGATAGGTAGTCTTACAAAGGCAATTGCGTACGCCGACGATCTAATTGCGTACAGAACGGCCCGAAAGGTTGAGGTTATTAGAATTCTCTTGCAGCGTGATTTCGACAAGATTCAGCGATATTGCGACGACTGGAAACTGAAAATAAATGTCCAGAAGTTGGAGACAATTCTGTTCCGGACTCCGTTGGCTAGGGCCACGAGGGATACGTGCAAGAATTGGCGCAAGATGGTTATCGTTGATCTTCACGGGCAGCCATTAGCGAGAAAAAGTGTAGTGAAGTACCTCGGTATCTGGTTAGATCAGTATTTGTATTTCGACAGACATATAAATGCTGCTCTGACCAGGGCCCGATTAGTCTTCGCTCTGACGAAACGGCTGTTTTTTAGCAGTCGGCTTGACTCCAGAGTGAAGGTAATTTGCTACATGGCCCTCATACGGCCGATGATAATTTATGGTTGTTCAACATTGTCCCTTCCCAGATGGAGAAGTTTCGGGTGTTCGCGGAGCGGCAGTGTTTACGACGCTGTACTGGCTTATATCGAACAGCCGAATCTTCTTACGTGCATTACTATTCCAACGAGGTCCTATACAACAGGGCTCGAATCAACAGAGTTGACAATTTCGTGATAAAACTCGTTCGAGGTCACATTGCAAGAGCTATGTCTTCGACCAACAATTTAATTTTTGGGGCGTTCTATCCGAACGACGAGTTTTTTGAAAGTGCACGCTTGAGCGGCTTCATTCCACCAGAGGCATTCCTCTTTTTAGACAGATGCGGTCTGATACAGGATAGATTGGCAGTTCCGTTAATCTACCACGTCAGACGACGAACCGTGGATAGGCGACTCCTGTACAATCGGGACATCATGGCACACGACGGAGCAAAGCTCCTTCGGTTCAGTAGGGCTGTGTCCGAACGGGACCGAACTGATAGGGTGAAGCAGGAAAGCCAGTTTTGGTGGCTTCAATCGGCACTTGATAGTGAGTAGTCGGGATGGGGTTTTAAGCCTTGGCCGGCTTACATACTTGTTTTATAGTTTTAGGGTTTAGTTTTAAGTAGAATAGGCATGGTGGCACAAAAAAAACATAAACAAAAAATAAAAAAAATACAAAAAAGAAAAATACAAAAAAATACAAAAAAAAAGAAAAAATTAAAAAAAAAAATCATGGAATAATCAAAAAATAAAAATAAAAAAAAAAGACAAAATATGAAAAACAAAAAACCTTAGATAGTTAGATTTGCTGCTGTGGTTGTTCTAGTTTAAAGTAGTTTATAGGTAGAATAGGTAGTTTTAGTTAGCTTTAAGTTTTATATTAAGGACCTTATTTTAAGTAGTTTTTAAGTAAAAATAAAAAAGGATATTGACATTAGTTTTTGCTAAATTTTCTAATGAATACACAAATAAATAAAATGAATTGAAGTTAAATAGATCTTAGGGCCGAAAGGCATTAGCATTAAGTATTATTGGTTAACTTAGAGTGTCCGTATGGGACCAGTAAGTTAGTTGTAAGCTATGGATAATTAGGCTAGTTTTATGAATTTTTGTCTAGCTTTAAGATAGTCTTAAGAATGAATTAATAAAAATGAATTTGAAAAAAAAAAAAAAGAAAAAAGCTTCGGTTCCCATCGATCACCGAAATCAAGCATCAGTGAGCGTGGTTAGTAGAAAGATGGGGGACCGTCTCAAAACCTACCGCGTGCTGTTGTCATGTGTTCTTTCTGTATGTTGTTCTTTCTCCTCTGTCCTTCTGTCTTGTACTAATGTCTTGTGTTGTTATCACCTTATATAGTCTAGTCGCTCAAGGTGCTGTGTTCTCTACTCTGTACATTTATGTGCTGAGTAGTGTAAAATGTAATGTAATGTAAAATACATGCTGTCACCAAAAAGGACCTACAACACCGACGTCTCGACCAAAACGTCACCATGGACGTTTCTGGTCATTTGTTAAAAACGTACGAAACACCACGTCACCCTCGGTTCCAACGCTCGTCCACAATGACACTCCCTATGTAAGCTCGATTGATAAAGCCAATTTGCTTGCAGCACAGTTTGCTGTTAATTGGACGCTACCGGAAAGTGTCATGAGTCCTCCTGTTCTTGAGAGCGTACATGATTCTATGGGACGAATCTTCTTTCGCACTCGTGCAGTTGCAAGAGTACTGAAAGACCTTGACATAGACAAATCCGCTGGCCCGGATAGTATCTCCCCAATTGTTCTGAAGAGGTGTACTGCGTAAAATTTTCCATCTTTCCTATACTCTATGTATGTGTCTCTTTCCAAGCGGATAGAAAGTAGCATTTGTTCAGCCTGTCCCTAAAAAAGGCGAATCCTTCTCTCCCTTTAACTATCGTCCAACAGCACTCACGTCCCTTCTTTCCCAGGTTATGGAAACGCTGATTAATTGTTAGCTCAAGAAATATTTTGAAGAACGGAAGCTTCTTAATGACGGACAGTATGGCTTTCGTTACAATAGGTCGACTAGTAATCTCATGGTTTATCTCACCGAACAGTGGAACAAATCTTTACATCGTTTTGGAGAAAGTAAGATTATTGCACTTGATATTTCAAAAGCATTTGATAGAGTTTGGCATCAAGCTCTCTTATCGAAAATGCATGCTTTTGGTATTGATGAATCTCTTCTTCGTTGGATTAAAAATTAGCTTTCTAACAGTTCAATACAAGTTGTATTGGATGGTTTCAAGTCTGAAATTCGTAAAATAAATACTGGTGTCCCCCAGGGCTCCGTTTTGTCACCGACTCTCTTCCTTATATTTATAAATTATCTTATGTCTGCCACTTCTAAAATCCATTAAACTGTTTCGCCGACGAGAGTACCCTCAGCTTTTCATACTCGTTTCTAGATTCACATCCTTAACCTTCGGATGTGGAACTTAAACGGCAGCGTATGATAAGTTCATTTAATTCTGATCTTGACAGCATTGTCCAATGGGGAGACAGAAACCGTGTAGAATTTAATGCTGCGGAAACTCAATGCTGTCTCCTGTCGTTAAAGCGTAACACACCCCCGATGTGAGTGGCACTTGCATCCAGGAATCAATACTCGGTATGTGTATCACAGATCACCTTTTATGGAATGATCATATATTTGATATTGCCAAAAATGCTGCCAGGTGCTTAAGATTTCTCCGACGGTGCAAGACATTTTTCACCCCTTCTGATCTGGCTTTAATTTAAGCCTTCATCCGTCCAAAGCTTGAACATAACTCGCATATCTGGGCAGGTGCCCCTAAAACAAGTTTAAATCTCTTGAATAGAATACAAAAAAGAGCTTTAAAAATGATGATAGAACTATAATCGAAACATTTACATCGCTAGAACACCGCCGCAATGTTTCATGCCTCTCGTTGTTTTATCGATATTTTTACAAACAATGTTCTGTCGAATTAGCCAGTTGCATTCCACCCCTTAAACGATTCAGCCGTAATACTCGCACATCAGTTTACCTTTGAGCTCAATTTCGGGCGTACTGTCAAGTATAGCGATTCTTTCTTAAATCGCACGTCGAGAATGTGAAATGCTTTGGCCAACTTTGTTTTTCCCTCCCATTTTGATGTTCAGAACTTTAAGACCAATGTGCGCCGGTATCTCCTCTTAAATCCTTCCCTATTTTCATAATGCTCGCACTGTGCTTAAATATAAACATATAAAGGGTACTAATAACCCCTTGAGTGCCTGTAAATTATAAAAAAAAAAAAAACATGCTGTCACCTAAAAGGATCTACAACACCTACGTCTTGACCAAAACGTACGTCACCATCAACAGACATAACTTTGAGGTAGTTAAGTGCTTTTATATGTAGCAGAAGCATCTTGTATCGTTTCGAGAGAAAAGTTCTTCGCCTGATCTGTGGTTTCGTAAGGTGAGTGAAGGAGAAAATGGACCGTCGACTTGTATGGGCTGTACAACAACAAAAGGATAAAAGTCCAACGACTGAGATAGTTGAGTTACGTAGAGCACATGGCAACCAATGCTCTGGTCCATTAAATCTTCGAATCCACGCGCCCCGAGACAGCGCAGTAGAGGAAGACCGTAGATCAGGTGGCACGCTCAAGTAGGGACCGAGCTAAATGTAGAAATTTGTTTGGTGAGGCCTTAGTTTACATAGGACTGTAGCGCCACCTTAAGTAAATAAGTCATTGTAAAAATGCACTAAAAATGCATAAATAAACTTATCATTTCAGGAAATTATTCTGTCATATTACTAAAAACGTAAATTAAGAAATAATATTTATCTAATTTTTTGTTTTTTGATCTAAACTTTTATTTCGAATTACATCTACATATATAATTGACGCTTTTCAATTACATGTAAATAGTAATTGTAAATCACATATTACATATTTTGAAGTAATTAAAAAAGTGTATGCAGATTTTAATTACAAGTAATTGTAACTTAAAGTTTTTGTAATCATTTTTCCCAAACTTATACGTGAGATTGCGAAAGCAGACAGAAATTCTGCAAAAATTTTTAAAATGGCAGAGCAACTTTAATAGTAAAATCTAATAGTGCCCATACACTACGCAAACACGTTTGTTCAAACGTGTGTTTGAGCAAACATAGTTTCGCCACACACTACACAAACATGTTTGAGGGATATTAGTTGCGTGACGTTTTTCATTGAGTGATTTAGCATAATATGCAGCTTTGATTATTGCCTTGGCTTTTACAAAAAAAAAAAAAAAACAGAAAAAACAAAAAAAAGAATTTGGTGTAAAGAGTGGTACAAGAAAAGATCTATTTCAGTTCAAAAAATTTGTTTCTCTTGTTTATTCAATGTTGACTCTATGAAAATTAGCATCGGTTTGAGCAAAATTCAATACACACCACACCATACAAACATGTTTGTGCAGGCACGGAAAATTAAAATTTTTTTGATTTTGTTCAAACCGCTTGCTCAAACACGCATCATCGCTACACACTACTTAAACAGTTTGCACAAACATTTTTACAACAACAAAATACATTCGTTTGCTCAAACACTTTGTGTATAGTGTATGGGCCCTATAAGCTAGTCTATTTTTGCCAAACGCTAATCTGCAAAGAGATTTTGACATGTAAGTTAGCTCCATAGCCGTTTTTCGTATTCTGCAGGAAGATTTTCTTAAGGCGCATAGAAGGTGCAATTATAAAAAAAAAAACGAAAGTATCCAGAAGCGGATATATGTCCTTAAAGGCTGGCGAATTCACTGAACCAAAAAGGTACGTAAATATAATAAAAAAGTTCGTTGAGACAATGAATAAAATGATTGAGTTTGTCCAATAAACATATTAATTGTGTCATTGAACTATCGTTTATTATTCTCCATTTCCGGGTGAAAATTTTACAAACAATTTAAAATTTTCATTTATAACCACAATAAACTGAGTTTATTGATTTTAATATATCCATTAATAAACATAAACAACCGTTCATTATTTCCGTTTATAGTATTAATAAACCCGTTTATAGACTTAATGAATAGAGTTTATTAATTTTAATAAATGCGTTCATTAATATAAAAAACCATTTATTATTTCCGTTTATAATATTAATAAACCTGTTTATAATCCCAATGAACAGAATTTATTAATTTTAATAAATGCGTTCATAAATATAAACAAATGTTTATTATTTCCGCTTATACCTCTGGTGGGGGAAGCCTCTGTTAATATCCAACTTACTTACCACTGATCCTTGCTTAGCGGCGATCGAAGCCCAACTGGTTTCTGTTTCTGGTCTGGTTCACTCTTTTCAACTTCCTTACTTCTATTTCTATTGCTTCTACTTCTCTTTTTCTGCTTCTACTACTTTTTTGTTGGTCTTGTTCGGTTCTACTAGGCAACCTTTTGGTAACAACATAGTGCGAATGACAAAATAACCTTTGCAAATTAATGTCACCGAGTTCTGGCCAAGTTGAGCTGAGTGTGAACACAATGCTCGATGCAGTGACAGAATGCATGTAATTTGTTTGTGTTTTCGTTGTAGATTTGTAATGCGTCATAACAGTATTTATTTATTTATAAAAGTACTTAGCCAAAATTATTACCTTTATAGAATTAAAAACAATTATAAAAGATAGATATATCAAGCTCTAGGACTTTTACTCTTATAGAACGAGTTATAAATATAACTAAAACTCATCACTGATCATTTTACTTATTTTGACTGCAGCGTTACTGCGATTCACAAGAATTCGTATGAAATGATATGAAGTTTAGCGATATACCTCATACAATTTCATACAAATAATGCTTTTCCGTGTCATGAAGTTTAGTTCCGCTGAATTTGAGTGCAGTGTTATCTTTATGATTTAAATTTTTTTTGTCAAGGAATCAATTTTATTTTTGTCCAATCTTCCGCATACATTTTTTTTATATGTATGTAGGATGGAGGTTGGGATATAATATTTAACAATTTGCCTCTTAATAATGTTGTTCATAGCCACAATAAATGGTTCACTATTTTCCAATTACCAAAGTGTATTGTGTCAGTGAATAAGGTTATAAAAAATAATAAAGTATTTGTAAATTTGAGAATTGGTTGTGATATTGGATGAAGGTTGGGATATAATCTTTAACAATCCCTTTTCAAACATCTTGTTTATTGTCGCAATAAACGATTAATCATTTTTAATAACTAAAATGTTTGCGGCAATTAATAGAGTTATTAATTTTAATAAACGGTGATAAAGTGCTTTATTTTTTATTTAATAGTATTAACAAACGATTATCAAACAAGATTAAAGACAGTAGGCAAAACCCTTCTTACCCTTCAGCTCCGCAAGACAAATTTCAGTACCTATCAAATGTAATCTGTCAACAAATATACATAATTAATATTTATTGTTATTTCAAGTTCAAATAAAGAGTTCATATTTCCGTAGCCAGCCTTTTATTAAGCCTTCAGCAAATAGACTCCAAAATTTTGACATCTAATATTAATTTTCGAAAATCACAAGTTAAGAACCATTACGCAAATATTTACCATCAAAATTAAATGATAAATATCTAGAATTGTTGCCTACGCAAGTGCCAAAAATATAATTACCACAAATTTAGTGGTGTGCCTATTATTTTGGCCATATCTTTATAAATTGATACATATGTACTATATGCATACAAATTGTATAGGTACATATACATACATTTTTTTTGATATAAAGAGGCACCCACCCAAAAGAGACACCCTCTATCATTCAGACAAACTTTCAAGTAGTCAATTCTCTATCGAAAGGTAAACTTCAATCCGTAATTTCTTGTTTTGCTTGATATCTTTCGTTTCCGAAGTATTTGTGTATATGGCTAAATATAACGGTACCTACAGCATAAGCTCTATAGTGAGAAAAAGAAAAACAAATTATTTGCGCAAATGGTTGTTTATTCTTCGTTGATTTATCGCCAAAGTTTATACGAAGAGACGTAAATTCACGAGAGAGATTTTTGCAAACAAGTCACAAAATAGAATTCGAGATTACAGCGCTACAGAATTGGTTGGAGACAACATGAATTATACACTATTAGTAGTATACGACGATATACGAATAAGGGTACGATTATATATGATGACATATACGAGTAAAGTAGGAGATAGAATAAAAAAACAAAAATGAAAATAAAAAGATTTTAGGATCGGATTTTGCCTAGATTCGTCTACTTTTTCGTCTTCTTCTTCTTCAAAACCTAAAGTGAGGAGGGAGCCATCAGAATTTTTCTTCCTCAAAACCCACAAAAAAAAAGAAAGAAAAATGTCTAAGTAGGTTGTTCAGTTTATTATAGAAATAACAATGGAGGAGGTTTATTTTATTATTGTTGTTTGCCTTTGCCATTGCCTTTGACTATATAAGTTCCTACATAGTCTAACCTAGCTTAAGTCGTATATAAGTTGGCTTTTAATCCATACAACAAACAATAAAATGGCTAGATAAGTCAAATCTATTACAATATTGTGTCGTCGCATAACAGTTACTATTAATACCTTATATGACGAGCAGACGAGGTATATTTTGAAGGAACTGTGTATATATACTATATATAGAGGTATACCATAAAGTATATTATTTTAAGCACATAAGAAAATTGAAAGGATCATAATATACGTACTCTGTGGTACGTAATCCATGGAAATCTTTTGTTTCGTCGATCTTTATTATTCGTAAATAACATCAAATAACAAAGAATATACACTATACCTCGGTGCCATCAGAAATCTTTAATTTTGTGAGCGGGATGGAACTACTATAATATCTGTGTATTAATGCCTATAGTTCTAGGAGAAAGTAGGTAGCATGTCGATGGAAAAGAAACTTTTCTCTTGGAAGTTAATTATTAATGGTCACTATGGCGTATGCGGAATATTTTCGCCATAGCCTTCGAGATGCGAATTTACATATATTCAACTTAATTTTCTAGAACAGTTTGTATTTAGTATTATTCTTATTTTTATTTTTATTAATATTATTATGTTATACTAAAATTGTTATTTTCTAAACCATACAAACAAATTTAGACACCATTCTCAACATTCTGATGTGACTAAAAAGGAACAATAAAATTAACCAAAGCAAATAAAAAAAAAAAAACACAATTACAAACAAGGCCATAATGGAAGCGTTAGACATAATAATAATAAAATATGAGATATTTTGTAATATTTAGATACATTAACGAATGTACAAATACAAATTGTAATACTATTGTTACATTGCGTAAATTTAAATTGAATATAATTATTCTTAGTCAAAAAGAAAAAATTTTAGAGACTTGTTTTTTAGTTTTTGTATTTATCGTTCATGGAAAATTGTTGTTTTGAACAATTAAATGAGAAACTTAAATTTTGCAATACTTACTTATTCTAGGACATTGACTATAATAAATTTCAGCTATGAAGAACAGGTATGGTCTGAGATACAGTACTTTAATATCGCAAAACATCTTAGAGTCTTGAAATTTTACACAAAGTTTGTGTAGGTTGTACGGAAAAAATCAGGGTTTTTGAATTAGGAGGTATGGTATCCGATGTATTTGTTATTGTCAGGCAAAAATTACGATTTCAAAAGTTGTAGAATAAAATGAAATAAAGTGGAGTGGTCGGAGTTAATATGCAAAAATAGTTATAGGTCAAAATACTTTATTGAAGTATTAAAATTCAGTTTCATAAGAATTTATCATTTAATTTAAACGTACAACATTATTTAATTCGGTAGGTGGTGAAGCTGAAAGAAAAAACAAAGAAAACCATTTAAAACTTGAGATTTTCAAAAAAAAAAAAAGTAAAATCATACAAAGGACGGCAAGTTCTATCTGCCAACATATTTTTGTAGATTTATGTTTGGTAATGCAGGCTATTTTGGTCAATTGATTTTAAATGCAAATAAAAAACTTTATTCCATCTTTTACCCAACGTTTCGTCGCTACTCACGACTTCTTCAGGGTTTTTATTTTATTTTATTTTATTTTATTTTATTTTATTTTTATATTTTATTTAACACTATGAACAAAAATTTGTATTTATTATTTTATACAATTTGTCTAATTTAAAAAAAAACTTACATGTTTTTTTTGTTGTTGTATTTTACATTGTTTTGCTGGTTTTGTTTTTTAAATCTTATTTTTATTTCATTTGAAAAAGGAAAATGAAAACGAAAGAAAAATATTTAAACTATTTAATAAATTAACTTTTTTTTTTTTAATAAATGTGATTTAAAATCACAAAATAATATAAACCAGCATGTGTTCATATGTATATGCGTTTAGCCCCGATGTAATGGTTGGGCTCATCAGAAGATGATCATTAAACCTTGTCTTGACGCATATTTTCGCGAATAAATCGCGATTTCATATAATCCGAGCTGCATAGAGCAACTGCGAATTATATAGTTGCTACAAGTCTTCAAAGAAGATAAATTGTAGCTATTTTTATATCCTTGCTATGGGACTTTTAAAGAAGAAATATTCGACATATTTTCTCGAACAATAATATTAATTAACATTAAAAACAAGAGACTAATAAATTAAAAAGACAAACATAAATTATTATCACAGTGTAGTTCAGGTACTTATTTTATTGCTAATGCGTAGCTTATAATGTTGTTGTCTCGATCTTCTTGAGTGTTCATCGTTCTTCTTATTTTTTGTTGTATGCGCAAGCTTTCAAGAGTATATCTAATCATCGAAATCTACCAACATATTTATAGCAGACTTATATCAGAGCAGTTCTTAATACTGAAAGATATTTTCCATCATACTTTGATTTAATTGGTTAACTTGGGTTTTATATATACTTTATTATTTACTTTTTATCATTTGTAAATTATATTTTATTTATTATTGTTACTACACTGCGGGTCATAAGGTTAGAATCAGACATTTCTCCCGTTACATGATGGATTAGAAAAAAAAAAAAACAATTATAGTGAATGAGGGACTATTTTGTTAACAAGAAAATATAAAATTTGGGTATAGGAGAGATTTTGTTTACGAAACTTTTAGGATAAATTAAAATAATTTCACATATTATTGACTCAATTAACAATTTGCCATGAAAGTTCCGTAAGCTAAATCTCTTCTTTACCCAAGTTTTATATTTTGTTGTTAATAAAATAGTCCCTCATCTACCATAGCAGTTTTTTTCTAATCCATCATGTAATGGGAGAAATATCAATTTTGCTTCCCGAAAATGCCTACTTCTAACCTTATGACAGGCAGTTTATTTAAAAAAAGGCTGTGATACGACCCACACTTATAAATTCCCATCCGGTCTGTAGGTTTTTGTGTTTTGTTAACAAAGTTGTCAGTTGAATTATTCTAAAAAATTAAAAAAAAACCAACAATACAAGTATATTGCATATAATGAAATATTTTGATTTCGAAATCTATTTTTTGTAAACGAGAGTTTTATAAGAGAACCAATTTTTACCAATTTTAATAGCATTTTTTGAAAGTTTTTATTTCTTATATAAACAAATACAAATTGGATAAATGAAATTAATTTGAAGTCAATGTCTTCTATTATTAAGGAGATATCGAGAACCGAACAACAATTTTTACCAATTTTGCGTACAATTTTGTATAGATTTTAATTTTTTATGAAAAAACTGAGAGTTGGATTTTAATAAAAAATTTACTGAATTTTTTCTATGAGATAAAATAAGCTTTTTAGTTTTCGAAAGATATTTGAGCCGAAAATCAATTTTTACCAACTTTTATTAATTTTTTTTAGCTTTTTTATTTTTTGATAAAAAACTGTCAATTTGATTTTTCTCAATATTAAACCAAATGTCAAAAACGTTATTTCTCGTTGCATAGAATTATTTTGGAAATTAAATCATTACTTTTTCGTAAAATATTCAAGGTGACAAATATTTCTTTCAGTTTTCTTGAGTTATAAAAAAAACGTTAATGGGATTTTTTTTTTCAAAAATGTACTCGTTTGGTATCACGTTACAATATATAATATAAAATTGAATTCAAGTCTTTTAGATTGCTATGGTAAGAAACCGCCTACGCAATTTTTTGAGTGTCCTTTTTGCATCTTTCTGCATTATTATCTGTATGCACGCACAGACATCTCTCTAAAAATCTTTTATTTCGACTTTAAGGACCTTCTATGCTGTTAATGCACTGCTGTTGACACATCTCCTACAGACCCGGTTCGCTCAAATTTTTGCACAATTTTTCCCTTTGTGCGCACATTATGACGATTAAATTGACCGAACGAAGTGCACGATATGCATTTTGATTTGAACGCACATTTTCATAATAAGCTTAAATCACTTAAAAGCTTTGCTTATTTGTGTTTCTTTCCATGATTCAAATTGAATTAGTCTGAAATTGAGAAATGTCAATTAAAATGCAGAAAAAAAAGTTGACATTAAGGTTTGGTTCACATTCAACATTGACTCTCAAAATTTAACCACACTTTAATTCCATACAAATAATTTCACTCTGCAAAAAATAAACTCTTTTTTTTTTACAATAAAACAGTGATAAAAATATTGTGGAGCAGAATATTAATTATTTCATCAATATAACAAAATTTTTGTTAGCATTTAATGATGGTACTGACATTTTTTCTTCAAAAAATAAAAACAAAAACAATTGTATATCGATTAGAATTTATTTAGGACAAGCAAAGATACTTGCTTTAAAATTATTTACATATGTATGTATTTCATATCAAATTTCTTTAAAAATCAAATTGGCTTAGCTATTTAAAAAAAAATTATAAAAATTGTACTAAACTGATTTAAGACTTCGAAAACCTTGCCAAAAAACAGCTATACATATAACTTCAATGGTTGAATGAATAATTTTCAAAAGGTCTCTCATACGAAGCAAGCCTTTAAGACCACCAATGGGATGTTATCAACCGCTGTAGCTGATAATGATAGCTGTATGACTGATATTTTAGAATACTCAAAATAAAATAAGAGTGATTTAATCGGTTAGCAAAAAGATCTCAAGGATAATTATCAAAACATTTATGTAAGTCACACTTTTCCAATAAAATTGCAAGACATATTTTGTTGGCTAAATATTTAAAGAAACAAACAAAAATAAAGAACAAATTGTTTTGAAAACCAATGACATTTGTATTTGCAATGGCTGTTAATTATTGTAATATTCGTGTGCTTAGTGCAAATTTTCTTTCTGCGTACTTCCATACTGTTTTGAACAGGTCAGCTGCTTTGCCACTGAGAGAAACCCAAGAAGGTGAGGATTCCGATCCTACTGAATTTTGTTAGATCGGAATCATGGCCTCGCCATATATGTAGATACATTAGGGATGATGTTGCTTATCGGCTCTTACCACAATATGGTCTTTGTACCAGTTCTTTTTTCAATTTTATGTGGTTTTTAATTTTCCGTGAATAAGCAAATCATTCACTATTGCTTCCTCTATCGAAACCCTAATTTAGACTTCTCATGAATTCAATTTTGTCTGATTCCAATCTAAAGAATTGTTTCATCCTATCCTCGCACTGAAATCGTTGTTACGGGCGATTTCAATGTACACAATTCTTCATGGTTAAACATTCGGATCAGACAACATTCGAAGGAGTGTGTGCTGAGATCTTCGCAGAGTTGAACCACCTTTTGTCAGCTGGTCAACGAGCCCACTCGAATATCAGATGTGGTAGGTCGAGCAGAAAACACTCTTGACTTTTTTCTTACCTATGACAGTGGTAGGTACACTATTAGTGTTCTATCTCCTCTAGGCGCATCTGACCATTGTGTCATATCAGCAACATTTCTCGTGTCATAACTAAGCTCCTGAGCTCCTAAAAGAACCGTTTAGCAATACGAGAAAACCAACTGGGACGATCTCAATAATTACTTCAGGATCTTTAACTGGTCACTATGCTTAGTCGATAGTGACGGTGATGCCAGCGCTGATATGATCACAAGTTTGTTTTTCAGGGTTAAAAGCAACAGACCTAAAGAAAACGCATGGTTTGATTTGAGCTGTAAAGAGGTTATAAGGGTCAAGGGAGTAAGTTTCCGTTGTTTTATAGCCAATCCAAATGAGGAAAATCAGAATAAGTTGAAGCAAGCCAGAAAGGAATTTTTACATGACCAAAAATTACGGAAAAAAATACTGCAATGTCCCAAACGCAGTACAAATTTTTGGTCATTCGTATAAGACATTAGGAATTCTTCCTCTTCCTCGGATCCCACGCTCGTTGTCAATGACACTCCATTTGTTAGCTCTTAAGAGAAAGCTAAACTCTTTGCTAGGCAGTTCGCGCTAATTCAAAGCTGCTAGTGAATGTTATGGCTCCACCTGTCATCGAGCGCGTTAGTGATTCTATGGGGCCAAACTTTTACCGCACTCGTACTGTGGCGAGAGCCCTAAAAGATCTTAACATACATGAATCCGCTAGTCCGGAGGGTATCTCCGTTATTGTTCTGAAGAGGTGTTCTTCAGCGCTGTCAAAACCATTGCGTAATTTTTTTCATCTGTCCTACTCCTCAGGTATCGTTCCGAGCGGATGAAAAACAGCTTGTTCAGTCCATTCCCAAAAAAGGCGAATCTTCTTCACCCTCTTATTACCGACCGATTGCACTTACGTCCCTTCTTTCCAAGGTCAGGGAAACGCTGATTTATTATCAGCTCAAAAAGTATCTCCAAGATCGAAAGCTTCTTAATGATCGATAAAACGGCTTTCCACTGGTGATCTCATGGTTCATCTCACCAAACACTGGAGCAAATCTTTACATCGTTTTGGAGAAAGTAAGATTATTGCACTTGATATTTCAAAAGTATTTGATGGGGTTTGGCATCAGGCTCTCTCATCGGAAATGTATGCTTTCGGTTTTCACGAATCCCTACTTCATTGGATTAGTAATTATCTTTCGGATCGTTCAATACAAGTAGTATTAGATGGGTTCAAGTCTGAAAACCACAAAATAAATGCTGGTGTGCTCCAGGGCTCTGTTTTATCTCCTGTCTGGAACTTCTAATGCAATACATTTTTTCGCTGACGATAGTACTCTTAGCTTTTTATATTCGTTTTCAGAATCACATCCCTCTTCTTTGGATGTTTAACTGCAACGACAAAATATGTTTAGCTCATAAATATCCGATCTAAACAGTATTGTATAATGAGGAAAAACAAACCGCGTGGGATTTAATGCTTCGAAAACCCAATGCTGTCTTGTATCGTTAAAGCGATATATACCTCCCTTGCCATTATCCATAGATGGCACTTGCATCGAGCAGACTGAACATCTCGATATTCTTGGTATGTGTATATCACCAACCACTTCTTGTGGAACGATCACATATGCGGTGTCGCCAAAAATGCCGCAAGATGTTTGGGTTTTCTAAGCCGATGGAAGAAGTTTTTCTCCCCTTCTGATCTGGTTGTTATATACAAGACTTATATACATACGTCAAGAGCTTGAGTGTAACTCCCTTATCTGGTCTGGTGTTCCTGCAACTTACTTAAGCCTCTAGATTGATTGGTCATAATACCATCATAAAATCATTTACGTCTCTTGAACATCTTCGAGATGTTTCTTGTCTCACCCTCTTTTACCGTTATTTAAACGGTCTAGGGAAATAGCCAGCTGCATTCCTCCCCTTAAAAAGTTCAACCCTAATACTCGCGCTTCTAGGAATTCTCATCAGTATACCCTCGAGCCTAACTTCGGTCGTACTGTTAAGCACAGAGATTCGTTCTTTAGCCGTACTACGAGAATATGGAATGCCTTACCTTACTCTGTCTTTCCCAGCCATTGCAATATTCAGAAATTCAAAACCAATGTGCACCGACATCTCCTTTCAAACCCACTCTCCCTTTCCTAATGCTTACACTGTGTTTTTACATAATAAGGATAGTAATATCCCCTTGAGTAAGTACTTATTATAAAAAAAAAATGTTAAACTGAAAAATTTGTAAGTTATTTTAAGTGATGGTAATTTTTAATAATAGTATTTTCAAAATGGTCACCTTTCAAAGTTAGTTATGAATATTTTTTGATGAGTTAGAGTATTTAAATTTAAAAGATATTTCTAGGGGTGTTTAAACAAAGTTAAAGGGTAACAACAATTTACAATTTCGTTTGTCTGCTATCGAAAATAGAGTGGAGAGTTGTCTTAGCTCTTAAAAAAAATGTACTTTTCAATTAAACCAAGAAAAAGAATGTTGCAAAATTAAGTCGTTCTTATCTTACTGTTTTACAACAGTTTATATTTGGTAGGATTGATGGGTATCAACAAATATTTATTTTTTAATTTATACCGATTTTTCGTGATAGAAGCAGAAGATGACTCAGATATTAACAATAATTCTATTTTGATTACGAAGAACACAATGATTTGATCATCATCTTCTGGTTAAATCACACGTTATTATTAAGAGCTTCTTGACACAAACAATTCTAGATTTTATACCACTATTCGACATCGTTTTCATGTAAAATGATCAACTTTATATACATATACCATTCCAACAAGGAAAAAATATACCATAATATACAAAATGAATGCTGAAGACCACTTTGAAAAATTTTGGTCTTCACGTAGAATTTTTTAAAGTAAGATATTGGCATTTTTACTTGTCACGAGCGCATACTTACGTATCTGAATATTTTTTAACATCCATTTCTTTTTTCATCCATTTCTCTTGCATCAACAAACTCATATAAATACATAACAAACAAACAAAAACAACAACAACAACACGAAATAAAACAACAACAAAAACAGAAATATTTATGGTGGAGTGGAATCTTACTTAGTGTGAAGAACGTTTATGCCATGTGGATACGATTTAACTTTCGCCAGCAAAACAGTACAGAACTGAAAACAGGAGCTCTGGCTCTGGTTCTGGAGTTGAAGCTCTACGAGTATAGCTCTATAGATCTGTATGCTAAAGGATGTTGTAGAGGATATATATACGTATGTATGTATTGTATACTTTTGCTGCGAAATAATATAAAGGCGCAACGAGCATAGAATGGGACTTTTGTTTTTCCACCCTGAAGACATTTGCATGAATAATTTGGCAAGCTAATGTAATGGTGTCTGAGATAAATCTAAGCAAACATTTGTTGTGATATTAACTGGTAGCTTTGTTGTACAATATTTTGTTTGAAGAAAATATGTTAAAAATATGTGTGTTCTGTATTCCCTGCGGAGGTTAACTTTTGTACATTTTGTAGGTTCTCCTTACATCCATATACAGTTATACACGTATCTGTGTCAATTTTGAGTGTTGCTATATTCATATGCAGATACAAAATTTATACATATAAATATAGGTATGCTATGTATGTATGTAACTTTGTTTTGATATATATTATAATGCTCGGGTGTTGGCTTTAATGTTCCTGTATATTTTTATTTTTATTTTTATTTATTTATTTATTTAGACGTAGACGTCTAAAAGAGAGTGATGATGTTGTTCAAAGTTAAATATTCTTCAGATAAGGCATTCAATGAAAAAATCAAATGGCCCGATGAGTGGGAATGTTTAATTTAGATATAGAAATACGTATATGTATATGCAAAGAATTCCAATGTTGTTCTGATGTTTTGAAGATATCTTATAAAGGGCGAATTGTATATACCTAATGGTTTCTGTGCGTATAAGAATAAAATTAGAATGACACCACAAATTATACATACTTTCACAAGAAATAATTTTGGTAGGCATTTGCATAGATTCCAAATTTGATTTCTTTAGTTTTTTGGTATAATTTTGGCAGTTGGCACGAGAAGGCTTCATATATTTTTATTAGAATTTTCTTTAGACGTCATTTTGAATTGAAAACAAGGATAACATACAGCTTTGGAGTTACATGTGCCCAAACCATCATGGAAAAGAATTAGGCGCCAGTTATATGGCCTATCATCGAAACTCATTATACTGACTTTTTTTCCTTGTTTAAGTCTTTAAGCAAAGCTAAGATAATATCATTTGTGTATAATTTTCTCAAAACATGCTACATAGATTATATTTTAATTTACTAACTTTATTTGAATTAAGGTTAGCGTATTGTTTTCAATTCCCTAGAATATAATAGTCATCAATTTCTTAGTTTTTCAAGTTTTCGACATTTTCAACTCAATTAAAACATAACCAATTCGAAATAAAACATAAAATATGCACAATAATACAGCGACAAAATAAATACGCATTCGCCATGGTGTACTTTTTGTTATATTTATTAAAATATGCCACTCGGAGTCAGAATGTCAAGAGAGAATAATTATAGATAGAATACCAATAACAGGCATAAGGAGGCCGTGGCTATATTTACAAACTGACTTATAAATGTCTTCTAAATTGTTTTTAAGTCTGAATTGTCCTTAATATTTCATTCATGTAAATATTTTATAAGAAATTATGAAATAATGTTGTGTTTCATTATGATTTATTATTAGTCCTGGAAAGTTAAGAAAAACTTACGTCCTAGCATATTGAAAAATTCTCAGAAATGTGAACTTATGTATGTCAATTGTCAAGAACTTCATTTGTATCTACGCTTTACGCTTTATAAAAAGTAAATACCGTTAAATTTGAATGAAATAAAGAATTTATTATTGAAGAGTGAAAGGGAATGAAGTGCGTTTTTTTTACAAATTTCTGGAAAACCTTTATTTTTTGAAAAAAAAAAAATGTTAAAAATATGTAAATCATTTGTAAATGACACATAAATGGCGTTTGTAAACTTTTAAAATAGTAGCATTTTCCTTCTGGTAGGCTTTTAAACTTCATAAATAAAAATTCTCCAGCATAACTGAAAATCTTCATCCAACGTTGTTCTTCAAATTAATGAATTATTTTATGGAGGAAAGTGTCGTGAACGCTTTAATGTGGTTCTAAAAAAAAGAGGCTGGGATGCGACCCACACTGATAACTTCCCATCACGTCTGTCGACTTGTCCTGCTTAAAAGTTTGTCTATATGTATCAATTTTTACAAAATTTGCGTACTATTTCTTGTAGATTTTATTTTTGTATGAAAAAACGGACTGTTGATACATGAATATCGAAAACAATATTTTCTGTGAAATAAAATAAGTTTAAAGCCAATATTTGTAATTTTTGAAAAGCTATTTGAGTCGAAAGTAAATTTTTACCAAGTTTTAGTATTGTTTTTTTTAGGTTTTTATTTTTTGTAAGAAAAACTGTCGATTCGATTTTTTCAAAATTTTACTGAATGTTGACAACAATATTTTTCGAAAGATTAAAGTAGTTTGAAGCCAATATCTCCAAGTTTTGAAAAGATATTTGAGTCGAAAATCAATTTTATTAATTTTTTTTATGTTTTTGTTTTTTTTTTTTTTTAAACTGTCAATTCGATTTTTCTCAACATTTTTCAGAATGTTGAAAACAATATTTCTTATAAGATTAAAAAAGTTTGAAGCCTTAATCTCAAGTTTTTGAAAAGATATTTGCGTCGAAATTCAATTTTTACCAACTATGAGTACATTTTTTTTTAGGATTTTATTTTTTATAAAAAAAACTGTCAAAATGTTATCAGATGTCAAAAACATTATTCTTCGTTGCACAAAATTGTTTTGGAGATGAAATCATATTTTGGTCGTAAAATTTTCGAGGAGACAAATTTTTTTTTCAGTTTTTTGGATTTATAAAAAAAACCGTTAATTGGATTTTTTTCCAAAAATATAATTGTTTTGTACTACGTTACAATATATATTATAAAATTTAATTCAAGTCTCCAGCATCATTGGTTCATGAGATATTTAGGTTTAACCAAAATGTTCACCTTTTTTTTTAAACTGCTATGGTAAAAAAACCACCAACGCAATTTTCTTGAGAGTACTTTCTGCATCTGTCTGCCTTATTATCTGTATAACAAAATTTATTTGAAGTCGATATATCTTCTAGTTCTTGAGCTATGGAGGACGAAAAAAACGTCGCGAACGTACAGACGTACGGACGTCGGAAGTACGAACGTACGTACACACGCACGCCCAGACATCTTTCTAAAAATCTTTTATTTCGACTTTAGGGACCTTGAAACGTCGAGAAATGTCAAAACATTCAATTTGACAAATTGGACCCATTACAATAACTTCCTATGGGAAGTTAATAATTTTAACAAAATAATAAACTCTACGAAAATGTGTTACAAAATTCACTAAAATTGAGAGCAGTGTATAAAAAAGTCTCCAGTATTTCCAAAGTCATTAAGAACCACGCCGAAGATCACACGTGTTTGAGAAACAAAAGGTACAGCAAAATCTGAGTCAATCTGCCAACATTTCAATGGTTATGTTAAGGAACAGCTAAGAAAATTGTTTGTTAAGTTGTTAACGCATTGTATACAAAATCAGGGATGTCATCTGAATGCCGTTAATCTTTCAAACCACTACCTTTCGAAATAAAAATGTATACATATATCTCTTTCCAACGCCACAAGTAGTAACCGTGGCGTGATGGTCAGTACGATGACGACTGTCATGCTAGAGTTTTTTAACGGTTAATGCCTCTTGCGAGGAATTGACAAGGTGCTTTCTCAAATTAGCCGTTCAGATTCGGATTAAAACCGTAGGTCCCCTCCATACCTGACAACAGTACTCCCACACAGAAATGGTTGAGAGTGATGATTTTTTTTCGTATTATGAAACGTGCAACAACCTAATAGATCCTTATCAGTGTGGCTTCAGACCACATGAAAGTCCACCATTGACCAAACATTCACATTACGCCAGATTTTGGGAAAAACTGAGGATTTTCAAATCGATACCCACCATCTTATCGATTTAAAAACCACATATGACAGCATCTGGAAGATCATAGCGTGATGGCAGTGGAGCATTTTTGAGCATTGTGACGGAACCGGAAATGATGGCTTAAGAGGTCAATGAGGGAAAGGCCAAGTATATGCTGTCATCAAAAAAGGACGTTAAACAACGACGTCTTGGAGAAAACCTCATCATGGGCAAATTCAAACAACGACACCAACGCTGAAAGCAAACGAAAAATAACTATTTCAAATCGCTGATTCATTGGACTTAGAAGGCAATTGAGATGTAAAACCGACTCTCGAGCATTTTAAGTCACCATCTATAAGACGCTCACTATCCCTGTTCTCATATTTTGCGCTGAGGCTTGGACCTGCTAGGACTAAGGACTAAGAAAGATGAGAGCGTGCATCGAGAGAACAAATTTGCAGGTGGTTTTTGATAACGTCTGCTTAGATGGAGGGTGGAGGAGAACATACAACGACGAACGAAAAGATTAAAAGTACAACGAATTAGATGGCTGGGTCATGAAGAGCGAATGGACATAAACGCTCCAGCCTGGAAAGTCTTCCAATCCAAATCTGAGGGAGGACGGTGCAATAAAGAGAGGAAGACCGAGGATCAGGTGGAGATCGCAGGTGGGAGAGGAACGCAACCATTTTGGTGTGTGTAATTGGATTTGGCGTGCTGGAGACTTATGTTGGTTTAGGCTTCTTCAGTCCTGGACTGTAGCGTCCCCTTAAGTAAGTAGGAATTAAGTTATGATTTGTTAGAATTCTTTCCATTTCTCTGCAACATGTACCTATTAAGCTCTCCCAGCAAATTGACCTTTGTTCGAATTTCTCAACTAGTTTTGTGAAGGCCAACCACATGTTTAATGCTTGAAAAAAAATATGTTCGTGTCTGTTTTTAATGTTTATAAAGTTTTATTCATGTTCATAACTTCAAAAATTAAAATTAAATTACCCTGGTTGACAAAATTACGTTTGTTTTTCTATCCCACAAACAAAACAAAGCCTTTTTAAATGATAAAGATGTCCTTTATTCGAATCTAACCTTAAATGTTTTCTATCACATCAGGTTTAACATCAGGTTTAAAAAAATATTCCCATATAAAAATGCTAAA
Organism: Eupeodes latifasciatus; assembly: GCA_920104205.1. Taxonomy (NCBI): domain Eukaryota; kingdom Metazoa; phylum Arthropoda; class Insecta; order Diptera; family Syrphidae; genus Eupeodes; species Eupeodes latifasciatus. The sequence goes on from OV049924.1 coordinate 42,102,019, forward strand.
ATCAACAAAAAAAAGGTTTTCAAAGGTATGTTAAAACTGAATTGTAAATTGTATGATAATAAAATAAATTAAGTGGCGCAATACAGTTCGTTGCGAACTATGGCCTACTGAGTTACAATTATCAAACATTCCTGGTGTGCGAGTAATTATGCCAGGAATGAAGGGGACCTACAGTTTTAAGCCAAATCCGAATGGCAAATTTGAAAAAGTGTTTTTCATGACAACAATAATTACTCTTGGAGGATTTTTCAATTCCTTGCAAGCGGCAGTAACCGTGAATTGACCCCAAAACCTCTGGTATGACAGTCCTACGCACTAACCATCACGCCACGGGTACTACAGTATTTTACTTAGTTTCTGGAAATTCTCATTAGTGATGAGTCTTTATTTGGCTTTATACCCATGAAGTTTTGAGAAATGATATGATTTCATAGTTTCGAAAAATACATTTTGGAGTTAATTTTTAGTGCTGATTTCGAATGTGAACTTTAATTTAGACTATTTGTTCAGGTTGTTAAAATACCCGTTTTCAAAATTATTTTTATATTTTTAAATAAATTGCAAGAACTTGATATAGTAAAATTGTGAAGACAACTGATTCGTTACAAAAACACAACTAACTTTCAAACCGTTTTGCCTTTTTCTATTTAAAACAATTTTAGCATAAATAGTTAAGTTATTCTTTAAGATTTTTGTAAGACAGGTGGAATCTAACAAGCTATGAACATTTTTCAAATATCATATAAAGTAATAGTAGTAGTAGTATGTGATTTTATTTAACAACTAGCTGACCCGGCAGACTTCGTACTGCCTCAATCGATAAATAAAAGACCTAAACTTTTGTATAAATTAATTTCAAAACAAACAAAATGTATTAAATAAAAAAGCATTTTTTTTAATGAAGCATGAAGTTTTATTATTATTTTCGACACATCATGTTGCTTACTTAAAAAAAAAAACAGAGTTTTCCTGAAATACTGGCTATTTATAAGGTTTAAAATTTTTATTAACAGACACACACTGTTATGATACAGTTTGTTAATCAATTTAAAGCTTTCTCATAAACTATATGTTTTGTTTTCTTTTGTGGTGCGTAAATAAACAAAGAAGACGGTTTTCCGACGCGCGAACACGTGACGTATAATTCTCCATGCGCGAAACAGGGCAACTCCAAGTTGATTCCGCAAACTTCTAAAGACTGTCCTTGCGATTTATTTATTGTCATCGCAAAGGCTAGACGTACTGGAAATTGTAAGCGTTTAAAATCGAATGGTAAATCCGTTGGAATCATCGGTATTCGTGGGATCAAGACATCCTCTCCTTTGTATTTTCCTTTTATGATTGTTGCCTCAATGACGTTATTCATCAGCTTTTTCACAGCCAGTCTTGTTCCATTGCATAGTCGAGGTTGATTAATGTCACGCAGCATGATGGCAACTGATCTTACTTTTAACTGCAAATTATGAGGTGGTAATCCAGGAAATTCCAGTGAATTTAAAAACTCCGTGGGATGGTTGACTACGTCATCATGGTTCATAACCGTGTCGACTGATTTGAAGGAAACCAACTGTCCTGAAAGAAAATTCTGAATGGTCGCATTGAGATCCTCGTTCACCCAGCCAATTATGGTTATTGAACTTTTGCGCTATATCTGGAAAAACACGCTGAATAAGCTCCTCTTTTGAATCAGTGATGTGACAGAAATCTGTGGGTAATGTGATGAATCCGGTCGAGGTGTCCATTGCAACTTTATTATTTCCAATATCTAACAACTGCTTCGCAAACACATTTGCAGTTTCATCATGTTGCAAAAATACTTGCATGTTAGTTGTTAATTGGAGTGTCTTTACGTACTGCCACAAATTCGATGATTTTAGGCACGCGTACTAAATGCGTGCCTAAAATCATCGAATTTGTGGCAGTACAGTCAGGAACAGTTGATCGGGGAATAACTGGAAGAGTCTGACGAAAATCACTTGACAACAGAATCATGACCCCACCAACAATATTTTGGTTGTCACGAAGATCTTTCAATGTTCTGTCCAGCGCCTCCAGTGACTTCTTATGAGCCATTGTGCATTTATCCCAAACAATTAATTTGCATTCCTGTAGGATCTTGGCCATTGCGCTATTTTTGGCGATGTTGCAAATTGGTGTTTCGGTGATTTGCATGTTTAATGGTAATTTTAAGGCAGAATGCGCAGTTTGTCCGCCTTCTAGCAGAGTCGCAGCTATTCCAGATGAAGCCAACGCTAGAGCAACATCATTTCGCGATCTGAGCCTCGCCAAAAGCAATAAAATTAAGAACGTTTTTCCGGTTCCTCCGGGAGCATCAAGGAAATAAATTCCACCAGATCCACTGTTCACAGCTCCTATCAAAGTGTCGTACGCAATTCGTTGTTGTTGATTTAATTGTGGAACATTTGCATGAACTGTTTCGGCAATGCTCCAATGTCGTACTGTTGTTCCCTTTGCAACTCGTGGTTTAATGCATCGTGCAAATGACGATTGGGTGTTGTCATTCCCAAACACGAAAATACTTTATTTGCTATCAATAAACACATATCTTCTATCATGATCAATGTCTCATTGTAAATTTCTTCAGTCATTTGTAGTGTAGGATTCAAAGTTTCACGGCGCACACGATGCAAAACGTCCTCAGACATGTCATCTCTATACTTAACCCAAATATTATGGTTGTGTCCAGAAACTTTAATTGTGACAAAACTTAAGATTTATCAAACTTAAAAAAATAATCTGATTCAGTTACAACTGAAGTTAGCTAAAATTAAGTTGCGAGGCCGACCAAATTAATTGGGAATCAGTACTACTTATAGTATATTACATTTTTTGTCGCGTTCGCGATTCACTTTTGTTTATTTTCGGAACGCGACATTAGATCCTCCAAAGCGCACGCGAAGACTATTTTCATAGATATGATTGAATTTGAACTTTATGCAGCGGTAATAAATTGCAAATTGACTTTTTGGCGTTAGGAACACACCTAAATTGCTTAGACAACAGTGAGTGATTATAATTTAATATGAACTTTAGCTTTTAGAACTATTGAACTTTTAGAACTATTGAATAGCAATAAAAGTTCAAATTGACTCTAGAAAACGTTTGTATAGGAAATAGAAAAGGGCTGTTTTTAGGGTTTTCCCGGAAATTATTCGATTTTTTCACGCCTTTTAAACCTTCCCTAGACCTCCACGAACATTTCAAGACTAAGATAAGATAAATCCGTTCAGCCGTTCTCGAGTTTTAGTGAGACTAACGAACAGCAATTCATTTTTATATATATAGATAATAATTTGTCTTTGTTTTACATTTTTCACAATATTAGAGCATTGGACTGTGCCGTCAGCCCGAAAAAGAGAGTATTATCTAAACAAAGTTTAAATTTACATATATTTTAAAAATAAAAAGGCTTCATTGATTTAATTGAAATAAATTGAAAAAAGTGCTATCAATATCTTATGATTGAATTTAAAGTTAGTGTATACAAAATTAGAAAGCTTCATTCGGAATTTGGTTTCTATATCTTTGTACAGTTAAGACAAAACTACTTAGAACAATCCAGTTTGATCCATTAAGCACTTCGAGAGTTTCATTTTGGTTAAGAACGCTTTTTCCCCAATGCGCATAACGGATTGGTAACAAAACAGGGCAAATTCCTATGAAGTGGAGTACGTTTTCCACTGTTCTATGGTTGCAAAGAGTACACTCCGTGTTTTCTTCAGGGCCATATGGTCGGTAGTTTAACCGTATCAGCTCTCCTCTGGTTTTAAAGATGGTTTGAAATGGTCTTTAGCGGATACTTGTCATGGAAATAGTTGTTTTGACCAAGGTTGTGCTGCAAGGCCTTATACAAATTACGAGATTCACTACCTTCAGCTCTTTCCGTAAAGTTCTCGAAAATTTTGGCATCAATTCTTTCCAACAATATTTGGAAGGTCGGGTCCCAGTTTCTCCAATCGCTTTCCACTAGCTGAACATTATGTAGCACCTCCAAACGAGACCATTCTACGAAGAACTGTGACCTCTCTTGGAGCAGCTGTCTCACAATGGCATTAGGTAGTCGATGATTTGGAAGCGCCAACACTTTTTTAATATAGTTTAGATGCATCTTCAGCGTGAAAATATATAGTTGCGGGACTCCGGTCTCTAAGTGCAGCATATACATAGGTGTATGCTCAGGGAGCCAGAATATCTTTTTGAGGAAATATCTTAAAAGCTTTTCAACCTCCTCGTACTGCAGAAATCACTTGACCAGCATAGCATAAGATCGACCTCATCACCACCGCTTCGAAAAGTTTATATTTTGCACTTGCTGCTACATATTTTTTCCCCAGCACTCCCTTCCAGTTGCAGTTGATGGCTTGTTTCGATTCTATTAGTTTTGCCTGCAGGTGCTTCTTGAATGAAAGATTTGGAGTAATTATAACTCCAAGGTACTTATACTCCTTTACCAAATCCAATGCAACATTATTCCAGGTCCATCTCTCTTCTCTGGCGTATCTACCAGATCCATTTCGAAATATCAAAATTTTTGATTTGTTGGTATTGACTGTGAGGTTCCAGAGGTCGCAATATATTTTAAGCTTATTTATCATCATTTGCACCATTTGAGGTGATTCCGCTAAAATTGCAATATCGTCCGCATACATAAGCGCTGTGATGTTGATACCAGCAAACATTATTCCTCCGGGAAGAGCCGATGTGATGTCATCTAAAAAAAGAGAGAACAGGAGTGTGCTTAGGAGGCATCCTTGCTTGACTCCAGTCGATGTTTTAAACCAATTGGATCCTTCGTTACCGTTTCACATCGCTGTCATATTGTTTTCATAGAGCCGTCTTAGTACTGTCAACATTTTATGGGAGATTCCAAGGCAGCTAAGTTTGTAAAAAAGGCGTCTCTATTGCTTGAATCAAAAGCCGCTTTGAAATCAACGAAAAATGCGTACAGCTTCTTTCTCTTGTCTAGATAGGATCTAGCAATGCAGGTTAGGGTGAAAATATGATCAACAGTAGAGTATTCTTTCCTGAAGCCTGCTTGGAACTCGCTGAGTAGTTTGTTTTGTTGTGTCCAGTTCAAAAGACGGCCAAGAATAACTCCGGTGAAGATTTTCGTTATGGTATTGATAAGCGATATACCTCGATAGTTACTAGGGTCATTTACGTCACCTTTTTTGAATAAAGGGAAAATGATGGTTTTGCGGAAGCTTTCGGGAATGACACCGTCGTTAAATATATAGTTCAAAGCAGTCGTTAGTTTTTCAAAAAAGTTTTCGGTGGGACTCATATGGGACTCGGTCCTCACCTGGTGCCTTATTGTATTTGCATCTATGTATTACCTCGATAACTTCTTGCGTAGAAAAATTTTGGTCCAGGCTTTCGTTTTCTATGTAAGGGGTAGCGTATAACATGGCGTTTGGATTTGTCCTTGAGTTTAGAAGATTTTCGAAGATTTATAAAGTAATATAAATATTTCAACTGAATATTGAAGAAAAGGATTTAAGATTTGAAAAACCATCACGGGTGTTATTAAAAAAAAGCTACTTCAAAAATTTAGATAGCCTCAAAAAGCCATATTATAGGTAGGTACGTGTTTTTCGAATTTTAAAAAGTAATACCTAAAAAACTGATGTGATATATTATTTTTGAAGTCATATTTGAATTAAGGTCATCAAAACCCATTGGAAAAGTACAATTTTATTGCCAGAAAGAAAACCTTCATGACCAGTGATAATCAAAAGAAAATCTTAAAAATTTAAGGCTACAACGTCTACAATTATTGTGTACTACCTTTTTTCATGAATGATAATAAAATCATTTGCCAAGTAAAGTAAGTAGCTTCAAGACTATTATGTATAGACTCTCAAACTCGTGTTCTCTTTTTCTTATGAAATATTAAGTAATTTCATGCTTTAAATTTTAAAAATTCAAATTCTACATTACGAGTATCTCTCCTCTGCTCGTATAGATTTTATAAGTTTCATTTCTTTCTTCTGCTATCCTATTTATACCATGAATATTTTATTAGTTATGAATGTAATTGAATTTACACAAATTTTGTCTTTATCCATCTTTTGCATTTTTCTTAAAATCTGGTTCCTTTTATCCATTGGCACTGGTTTTATTACATATAGATTCAAAGAAACAGAAACAAAAAATTAAAGAAACATTATTATTTACATTTCCTATACAAAAGTACAAAGAAAAAATAAAACATAATCTTTTTGAATGAGAGTATATTTTAAGTCCAATTATAACCTCTTTCATCTCGCTCACTCTGTCCCTCTATTTAATCTACGAGTATATACACAATTTATACTATATCCTTAATGCTATTTACGTCATGTAATCCTTCAGCTAAGCACCAACGACTGATTGAATTTAACAAAATCGTTGGTGATGCCAAGCGATGAATTTCATTAAAATTATCCTTGTGTTGTCAACCATTCCACGTGCTCCATGCTTCATGCCACCAATACGATAACTCCCTCTGCCCCCACAGTTTCAAGCCTTATTGCAGCCACCCACAAGTTTGAGTGAGCCCTTTTTTCGGAAAGGAAACGCTGATGATTTTGAAAAGGAAATTAATTAAAAAAAATTAATTCTGGTTTAAGCATCAGAGGAATATTATTATGGCTGATGTGATGGCGAAAGGAGACGACACAGGGTCAAAGTGGAATTCTATTTTGCATCCAACCGTTCTTCCGTCAGTCCGTCAGTTTTTATTTTGTGTCAAAGGGAGGAGAGCTGGCCTGGGCAGATCGTCACTGGAAAGACTCACAGTTATAGACTCTTATTCAAACGAAACGAACCTCACAAAGAAAAAATACATAAAATCAATTATGGTTGCGAAAATATTAAAATGTGTTTTTATAATTTTTTCAATTAAAAACGGTATTGAAACACTTTGTGCTACGAGTCCACTGGAATCGGTGTTTTTTTTTTTTCTTTATTTATTAAATTTGACCATTTTTATACCAACTCGATGAGGGTTTTCAGGTACCTCATACCTCCTAGCATTTTCAAAAGAAATATGGGTATAAGTGTGGGGTGGGTTGGGTAGAGTAGGTCTATAACTTCTTAAAAATTGTATACGATTATTAAAAAGGGGGATGGATTAAGTTCTGAATTTATATGGGTGCCATCGTTTTAAACAGGATTTCTTGCAGGAAATAAGCGTAACGAAATTAAAGTTGAAACAAAAGGGTTAAATCTCATTATGTGTATTTTTGGTCAGATTTACAAGAAAGGAAGGTACTCGTATCAAAGGCAAAGATTTCTAAAAAAAAAATCTCTTAGAAGTTTAGTTGAATCTATTTAAAGAAGTTTATGGTTTATGAAGGTGAACCGTCTGTTATACTGTTTGGGGTTGTTATTTTGAGACTTACAACTCTGATGGATTTTTCTTTCAGATTTAACGGTAAGAAGTATAATTTATTATTAAATTTTGATCCATAAAGATTTTGGAAGTATTGCATTGAAAATGATAAACAAAAATTGATACAATTTGTTAAAAACCTGTTTTTATAAGGCCGACGAGAACTAAGCGAAGAGTTTTCGAATAAGTGTATTTATTTTGAATAGTCATATATTTAGGCAGCTGTCATTTTTAAAATTGTCATCTTTTGATTTTTACCAATATAAAATCAAGCTTTTAATAAAAATGGAGCGATAGATGCTTTATCAAAGCATTGAAGTTCTAAAAATTCACTACAAAAATGAATATTTTTCGAAGTTCAAAAAATTAGACCATATTTTGGTTGCCTTAAAAAAACTTTTCGACGGGAGAGCGGTTAAGCTATTGGCATTTTGACATTTGACAAACTTAAAAGTAAGTCATTATTAACAAATGGAATAATACACGCATTAACAACGCATTGGAATTGTTAAATTTAACTAAAAAATTGTGAGTATTTTGTTTTCAGAGTTCAAAAAACTAAAGAACTTTTGGGTCGTGAATAGCATCTTCTTCGACGGAAATAGTCGACAAATTTAAGCTTTTGGTTCGATATATAATATAATGAATCGAAATCGGAACTATATGCAGTGCATCACTCAAAAACAATAGATAATAGTGCTGCTGTAGCCCGTAGTTCTGAAGAAGTCGATTCCTCGTCGATTCTAAGACTGAGGTCTTTTAAAGTTTATTTCATTTCATATTATTTACTACTAGCTGACCCGGTCACGCGTTGCTGTGGACAACGTTTTTTGTCATATAACATTGTTGTAAACTATTTCAGGGGAACGGTAGGAGGACATCAGACCTGGGCACCACCATGCTTTTTAACATGGATGCCATTTGTAAGAAAATATGGCGACCGTTACCCCTTATTACAATGAAATTATTATTTACAAACGATGACGGTAATGTTAAAGCTGGTAAAAAATTTACTGGTTTGGGATTTGAAGGGGAATGACTTTTAACAAAATTAATCAAAATTTTCGTACAGTTAATGCAAAGCAAAAATCAATGCATAACAATTAAATCTAAAATTTATTATTACTTTTATTCAAGTTTTTAGTAAACAACATGTGACAGTTAAACTTATTAATGAGGTAGATAGGGCGGATAGTTTAAAATCTTTTAATAATAATATTTATTATATTTTGAATTATATAAATACTTTTTATTAACTACCCATAGGAAATTATTGTAATCAGTCCGATTTGTAGAATTGAAAATTTTGAAATTTCTCGACGTTTCAAGGTCCCTAGAGTCGAAATTAAAGATTTTTAGAAAGATGCCTGTTTGTTACGTCCGTACGTTCGTGACGTTTTTTTGTCGTCCATAGCTCAAGAACCAGAAGAGATATCGACTTCAAATAATTTTTGTTATACAGATAATAATGCAGAAAGATGCAAAAAGGGCTCTCAAGAAAATTGTGTGGATGGTTTTTTACCATAGCAGTTTAAAAAAAAGGTGAACATTTTGGTTAAGCCTAAATATCTCACGAACCAATAACGCTTAAGACTTGCATTAAATGTTATAGTATATATTGTAATGTGATACAAAACAAGTATATTTTTGGAAAAAAATCCAATTAACGGTTTTTTTATAAATCAAAAAAACTCAAATAAAAATTTGTCACCTCGAAAATTTTACGAATCAAAAATGGTTTTATCTCCAAAACAATTTTGTGTTGTGCAACGAAGAAGCGTAACGGGTACATTGGTTGGTACCTCTAAGCATTTTTCACTTAAAATTGTGAATTGTTCTGTCATTTAAAGAGTTAGGAATATGTTTTATATGTCAAATTAAAATTTAAAGAACTTCTTACCCGAAAGTTATTAGAAAAAATGTTTTATCAGCAAGGAATTTAATAAAAACATCAAAATAGAAAAAGCCAGCCAAAGGTACAATCATTGGCATCCAGGTACAATTGTTGGCATCCAATGGTACTGTTATTGGCTCCCTTAAAATTGAAAGGAATACAACTGTTTTTCGTGTAAATTTTTATCAAACTTTAATAAAAAAACAGTTTATTATAACAAAAATACTTCATTCAAATGAAAATAAAAAATAGTAAAGACAAAATAAATTAAATGCTTTATTAAAAAATCTCTTACAATTAAATAAATACACAAAAATCACATTTTTTATTTAAATTGCTTGTTTAACAGAGCAAACAAATATTAAAACTTAATAAAAAGAATACAATTGAAAACTTAGAATGAAACAACAACAACTTGTGTGTGCAAAAATGAAATACAAATTTATCACAACAGAAACAGTTCATTCTATATAATTAAACATTAATAGTAAATAATAAAAACTATCAAAAAATAAATTAGTTATAAACTCTTATAACTAATATATAAATAAATAAACTCAAATTTTTTTTATAAATTGCTTAATGTGTATTTTAATTAAATACAGTTCGAAAAATGTTTCAGTCGGCATAATAAAAAAAAACAGTATTATAACAAAAACTGCTGATTAATGTAAAATTTAAAATTAATAAATATAAAAATAAAAAATTAATATATAATTATATTCTCTTATTGCCAAAATTAAAAAATTAGTTAATATTTAATTTTTTTTTAAATAAATTGCAAAATTAGTTTTTTTTTTTAAACAAATGGAGCAACAAAATAATGGCAGATAATCGGTGTTACGCTTATTAAGACATTTTATGTGGTACTCCATCTTACATTTAAAAAACCGAATGGCATTTTTATTCCAGGGAAATAATCCACACGCCTTAAACTCGTTTTGTATTGTAGTGGGGGAAATGCTTTTATCCACAACGTCTTTAAATAGTGGAGCAAAAATTTGTTTGGTAAGATTTACACTAGGATTTTTTCTCCGCCAGTCGGCCAATGCATTGTTCCATGAATTTTTGAATTTTGGCTTAAAGGCCGCAACATCAGCTGGTTATAAGATGCGAGTTGAGTTGGGGTAAAGTGCAATGAGGATAATTCCAAGTATTGGACACTTAACTGGCTCACACGGAGTGTTAAATGGGTACCTGTGCCCATCAAAAAACAATATAACAGGGAGTTCTATTTTTTTCTGAATTAAAAACGGACGAAAAACTTTTGAAATATATTCATAAAAGGTTTTCTTTGTCATCCAACCGTTATCACTAATGCCGTATCCCCACGTTTCGGGAATGCTTTGCCGAATTTCATGCTTTATTCTCTTAAAAGGATAAATTATCATCGGAGAACACATTGATCCTAAAGCGTTGAAAGAAAACATAACTCTTAAGTTTGCCTTCGCTTGACCTCTTTCGACTTCATAAATATTTCTTGCTCCCTTTGCCGCTAGAACGCATTTAGCTTTTGGACAGAGTAGAAAATTTGTTTCATCTCTGTTGAATACACGACTAGGGTCTTCAAGAATTGAAAAAAAAATGTTTTTGATTAGGTAGTCCTGTATGGAGTCAAACCAATGGAATAAATCAGTCACAGACACATTTGCGCTAGCCGATAAAACAGAATCAACTGTTCTGAAGGTCACTGAAGGCGTTTTAAAAAGGATCTGAACCACCCTCTTCCAGGCATTGAATCGCTTCCGAATGGACTTTCTCTTTGGTTTTGTTTCAGGAACTCCTGCACAGCATAAAAGAGATCGTCCTTTCGTTTGGGAAATCCTTTTTCTTGACACACTTTTAACCAATCAACAATCATCTGCTTCTGTTAAAACAGTTTTTAGTCCAGGACGTATCTTCGAAAAATTAGAATCGAAATTGTAACGTAGATCTGGGCACGTTGAACTTAAAAGAAACTGCTTTTTTGGATATCAACCCCCTTTTTATTTCCGTTAAAGCTTGCTGGATGTTTTCTTCTCCATAATTCTGCCTTTTTCCCCCATTTTTTAAACTGAAATTTATAACGGATACAGGTTACAAATATTGGCAGTCTCTAAAGTACAATTATTGGCAGTGCCAATAATTCTAATCCCAGTGCACGAATTGTTGGCACCCCCTGCCAATAATTGAAGCACTACTTTATATGGAACCAATTATTGGCACCCCTTTTTTAGCAAATTAAACATTTTTTTTTTACAAAAAAAAAAGTTGAAAATATTTTATTTATTAAATTTATTTATACTAAAAAACATAAAACTTCATCTAAAAACTGAAAAAATAATCAAAAACGAACACTTACCAAATTTAGTCTCCTTAGCCGAAACATTGTATTTGAATTCAGAAGGTTTTTACTATTTAACTGACAAAACCGAACTGACTGAGAATGAATTAAACCTAAACAAAATGCAGATTAGTGTACATACATATGTATGTTATGTACATTGTACATATTATGAAACAAAAAATGTTTTTTTTTGTTCCAGGGATTAGTAGTTTTTGTGAAATTCCTTATTGCATGAAAGGTGCCAATAATTAGTATAAAAATCGGGGGTGCCAACCATTGTACCCTTTACGCAATAACGTTTTTGATATCAGGTAAAATTTTGAGAAAAAACGAATTGGCAGTTTTTTTACAAAAAATTAAAAACCTAAAAAATTAACAAAAGTTGGTAAAAATCATTTAACGACTTATACATCTTTTCAAAACTTTGAGATATTGGCTTTAAACTAATTTTATCTTATGAGAAATATTGTTTTCAATATTCAGTAAAATTTTGAGAAAAATCGAATTGACAGTATTTTACAAAAAAATAAAAGAAATTAATAAAAGTTGGTAAAAAAAGATTTTCGACTCAAATCTTTTCAAAAATGTAAGATAATAGGCTTAAATTAATTTTATTTTATAAAAAATATTGTTTTCAACATTCAGTAATTTTTTTTATAAAAATCCAACAGTCAGTTTTTTTTTATTTTTTATTTTTTATTTTATTATTAATAAACATATAATAAATTACATCTTTACTTAATTTGTATAAAGCCATAGCCACCAGGCTTTCAGCTAGTTTAAAAAAAAAATATTAAATAAATGTATCTAGTTGAAGAGAAGTTAGTAGGCTATATATATGTTTAATATTTAACTCAGTGGGAGATGAAAGTATATCACATAAGTAGTGTTATTGAAAAAGGTCGTTGAAGTTTGTTTAATTTTTGGGCAATCATAAATAAAATGTTGAATTGTAAAAGGTGAGTTGTTATGGCAAAATTTGCAGTTCGGTTGGGTTTCAATAATGAGATAGCTGTTTGTAGCAAAAGTGTGTCCAAATCTGAGTCGAAGAAAGCATTTCATCATTCGGTTTGATACAGTTGTTGGATATAATGATGCGTGCACCTCTTGGATTTATGTTTGAATAATGATGAGTATATCCTATCCACTCCATTTAACTTCAACTTTATTTCGATGGATATTTTGTATCTTTCTTTTGATGTCTTCTTTGTTGTTGACTAAGAAAGTAAGTAGAGGTCCGCTTGACGCGATTTGAGCTGCTTTGTCTGCAATTTCATTACCTGGGATTTTCGCGTGCCCAGGAACCCAAACTTGTTTGAGAGTTTTTCTGTTGGCTTTTAGCTTGTCCCGTATAGTTTTTATGGTTTAATGTTTTGAATGGCGTTGATTGTGGTAAGGCTATCCGTACAAATGAGTGTTTTTTCACCTTGATGTTGATTTGCAGCTTGTAAGATTGCTACAGCTTCGGCTGTGTATACCGATGCAAATTCAGGTAACAACCCTTTGGCTTGAATGTCTCCCTTATCATTAGCGACAGCAAATGATGTTCCTATTTCGCTTTTTGATCCATCTGTGTAGATAAAGTTCCATTGAGAGTAGTCTTCTTGGATTTTCTTGAATATTTGTCTATAAACAGATGGATTTGTTGTGCTTTTCGGAAATGAAGCAAATTCAGTAATTATTGATTCCTGTGGTAACAACCATGGAGGAAATTTTATTGGTTATAATCCTTGCCCATTGATTGAAAGTGATACATTCATTTTTTGAGAAGCGGTGACAGCATTTAATAATGTGGAAGGTCGTTTGCTTAGTTTTTTATAAAAAATTAAAATTTACAAAAAATAGTACACAAAATTTGTAAAAATTGATGTTCAGTTCTCGATATCGCGTGAATAATAGAAAACATTGTCTTCAAATTAATTTCATTCATCCAATTTGTATTTGTTTATAAGTAGGTACCTATAAGAAATAAAAACTTTTAAGAAATGCTACTAAAATTGGGTTTCAAATAAAAATCTCGTTAACCAAAATAGATTTTGAAATCAAACTCTTTTATCATATGGGTGATTATACAAAAGTTGGATAACTTTGGAGGATATTTTGTTTACGATAGTTATTAAATCAGACTTCTACAAATTCGGGTGTATATGATAGTTAATCTAATTAATATATTGTTCCCAATCGGGCCAGTCACTTTTTTGAGTACATTGTAAGATATTTAAAAATTTCAGAATTTGACTGCCAGAGGACTGACGAGTATACACAGTTTTGAAAGTATTATAATGAAATTTAATACAAATTAGTAAAAATCTCTTAGGATTTAATAATGAACTCGTAAAATCACTTAGTAACAATTAAAAGATTAATATGTAATACTAGGAGAAAATACAATAACAGTTTTTAAAACAGACTTTTGACATTTAACGTAACGTTATTCACTTATCTTTTACCTACTACTTTCACATAGTTTTACTAAATATTTCTAAGTAATTAACAAAAAATATGAACAAAATCTAACAATATTCATCTTAAAAGTACTAAATGAAGAACAATAACAATATACACAGTACTGACGCCATAGGATTGACGAAAAAGACGAAATTTGAGATTATAATCTGAACTAATGTTTTTTTTTGTAATTTCAAATACATATCAACAAACTACATTTTAACAAATCAAAGTTTAATACGAATAAATACAAATAAACTTTAGATTAACAAAAAAATAACGACTCACCATAAAACTGACGTGTTGACTGGCTCAGCCGGTGTATAGACAACAAACATAACCCAAACTCTTTCACAAATATGATGGCCGTCAAATTGTGCAACCCGCAACTAACTTCATTACCAACATTAAAATTGACAGTGAGTCGGCGATATTTCGCACGAATTTCAAATTTAAATAACACACAAGGGACTGACGAATGAAACTGAACACAAAATTTCTTATTTTTTTAAATAAAGTGGAGAACACTGCATTATGAAAGTTGTAGTATATATTAAACTTACATCGCAGATTGTATTAAATTAATACGTTTTCTCAAATCAATGATAATGTTTAATTGACAGCCACTTAATGGTTGGTTTTTAGGGTTGTGACATGCCAGACGACTGACGTTTTAAGAACTAATTGTGTTTTTTTAAGAACTTGTATTCAAAATGAAGAACTTAAATTTGGTGACTAAATAAAGGTCTTTCCATTGTTTTAAAATAAATTGCAATCTCAATAAAATATAATTAAACTTTGTATATATTGGTTGATGACATCGAGTTACCCAACTTTTGTATAATCACCCATATGCAAAATATTGTTGGTAATTTTAAATTTTTTTTATAATAATTTAACTAATAACTAAAAAATAATAACAAAACACGAAAACCTACAAGGCTGGGTCGCATCCCAGCCTTTTATTTCAATTTAATTTAGCGATTAATGCTGTGCACAATATTTTTGGTTAACCTGCCTTTCGCTAACACAAAGAGATTCGTGTTTCCTTTCACGTGAACATGCAACATATAGTTGCGCATGAGAAAAACATGGATTTTCCAAATCTAAACCACAAATGGACATTGCTTTGGCATTGAGACTTATTTATAGACATGGCAAATCTAAACAAATTGTAAAATGTAACCTTCTGAAATGTATGGTAGAATCTGACGGTATCATTGGAATACGTGGCAACAGGACCACTTTTCCTTTAAACTTTCCAGTTAAAATGGTTGTTTCAAGAATATTTCCGTTGATCTTTTTGATGACCAAACGTGTACCGTTGCATAATTGAGGTGGATTCAAATTACGCAGGAGAATAAAGGGTGAACTAATCTTTAATCGAAGATAATGTGGTGGCATTCCAGGTATATCTAGTGAATTTAAAAATTCCATTGGAAAGTGTACAATATCATTTTCATTGACAACAGTATCGATTGATTTAAAAGACGTCAGATCGCCTTTGTATATCCGGAAATAATCCGGAAATTTAGTGCAGAAATTGTCTGGCAGTTTAAAGCATTGCGAATTTTGTTGAAGTTTTATTTTACCGTTCCCAATATCTAGTAATTGTTCTGAAAATATTTGTGCTGATAGATCATTTTGCAATCAATTTAATTTCACCTATTCTTTAGCCTCAGCAACATGTGGTGATTATGCTATTAAATTGTAGATTGTAAATTATATGAAACGATTGGAAGTTTTTCATAGCGTCATCTATTGAATACTTACTCAATCCAGTCAACAGATGTTGCCATCTGTTAGAATCCTTTGGAGCTAATAGATAATTGTGATTGTCAAATAATAGACAAATAATTAAATTGAGATAAAACGGACACGATATTTATATATGGTAAAGTAAACCACAAATTATGCTAGTTTTTAACTTCCTTAAATAAATAAATAAGGTGGCGCAACAGTTCTTTGAGAACTAGGGCCTAGTGACTTACAACTCTCAACCATTCACCTGTGTGCGAGTACTGTTGTCAGGGATGGAGGGGACCTACAGTCTCAAGGCGATTCAGAGCGGCTAATTTGAGAAAGCACTTTTCATGAGAATAATTATTCTTGGAGGATTTGTCAATTCCTCGCAAGAGACAGAACCCGTGAAAAAAACTTTAGATGGCACAGGCAGGGTTTGAACTCAAAACCTCTGGTATGATAGTCCAACACACTAACCTTAGTTTTAGTATTACACGCGTTTTGAATAAATTAAGAAATTGGTTTTGGAAAAACTCTACCTGATCTTCAGTGGAAGTCATAAAGTAAATTTGTTGGCAATTAATGGTCAATATTTTTAAAAACACGGTATATAAAAGTAATAGTTTCGTTTCATATAACAATATTAAATGTTGCAAAAATAAGATCGCGTTTCGAGTAAGCAGAGGCTGAAAGCTCATCGTATACCAGTATTTTTTCAACATTATTAATCAGAAATGAGTCTAAAAGTGTTGAACCTTCTTGTGTAAGATGAGTCTGATTATAAGTGTTATAAGCAAAAATACTCCATTTACCAAGATCGGAATCTTTCGTACGTTTCACTCTCCAAAACCCGTTTGTTTACATTGTTGTATTTGTAATTTTGACAATTAGTCCATGAATAGATGTGAGCAGAAACAAAAAAAAAAAACGATGCCGATCACTAATCACTATGAAATTCTTTAAATTTCATAATTAACCTTGAATTATTGTATCAAAGATGCGTTCAAAAACCATCAAGTTAAGGGTGCGAGCGCAATTTTTTTATTGAATTCTAATAAATTTTCGTTAATGAACGGCCCAAATATTTTTTTTGCAAGTAATTAAAATCTGTATAAATTTAACCAATCCAAATATATTCATAGTTTGTTTTTATTGATTTAAGCTTGCAACTATTTTTCAATTCCATTTTGATTAATAATTAAATTTAAAAAAAAAGTTATAATCTAAAAATACCTCATCCATAACATTCTTGATTGATGGAAACATAGATGTATTTGCTATCAGAAAAACTATGCATCAAAGGAACACCAATGTTTTAAAAAAATAATCAGAACGATTATAGCGAACCTGGTTGAATAAATGTAGAGCAAATAAAATGAAAATTTTGACATATATCACTAAATGAAAACGTCTTAAAATTGTTCTGAATTCATGCACAACTCATTCAATAGATTTTTTTTTTAGTGAATTCCCACAGTTTAACGAAAAATATAATTTTCATTAATTCCTTAAAAATGTTTAGTTACCAAAGTTCAAGTTTACTTATTATTGTTTGAAGGGTATGTTTAGTAAAAATGCTGCTAATTATGAAAACAAATTAATGAGTTTTTCGTATGTATATGTTTTTGTTTTTCTTAATATAATTAATAATACATAGATTACATTTTATAAATGCAGAACATAGAAGAACATATACATAAACAATAGTTTTCAGATATAAAGCAGAGGTTAGCGTAGAAAAATATTTTTGACAAAGCCAATAATATTTAAGGTATGTTCATTAAAGAAATTTCCGTTTCAGCTAACCTTCATCAACTTTTTAGAAAAAAATTTAGGATTAATAGCAGCCAATTATTTCATAACATATTTAATTGTTCACATTAGCCGCGTTTTATTATCACCATGATCTGATCCGGATCAGATCATGATAATAAAACAGCATTGGATCATCATATTTTTTGTTATTTAAAGTTTGGTAGCAGTGTCAAATTCGTTCTTTCAAAAGTGACATTACGAAGCAAAAAAAAAACAAACACATACCAAAAATGGAAGTTTGAAAATGTTTCTGTAAACCACCATTGCACTCTCAAACTCAAAGCATCCAGGAACGCTTTGGTCTCACATGTAGTCCAGATTCTTTTTGACCTTTTAATAAATGTGACACTTAAATAATTTAATTTAGAGATTACTTACAATTTATTTGAACATCTTTTCTCCCATTTGTGCTGCAGCTTTCTCGATTTTATTTATATTTTTTGACATTTAAAGCAGGGTTGCCCAGAGAACATTTTGCTCAATGATTTTTTTTGTTCCTTTTTTTTAAGGGGAAAATAATACCCATAAATTATGTAAAATATACATTTTTTTGGACTTAATTATTTTAAATTCACCAATTAATATCTAGTTTTGTTAAAATATCTAATTATTTCATGGATTATATACCAATACCAAATAAATAAATATAAAGCTTCTCGCTTTCTATTTACAAAATATTTTAGTTCAGTCAAATGGAAATGTTTATATGGCAATACAGGTTTTATTAAATTTGTTTGCAATGATACCAACATTTACATGTGAAATAACAATGATAAAGCGCTCCTTGTTGTAAATTCAAGATCCGGATCAGATCATGGTGATAATAAAACGCGGCTATTGTAAAATGTCTAGAAATGCTCATATGCTACAAAATTCGTAATTTTATGCGTAAGCATAGAAGATAACATTATTATGTCAAGAAGTATTTATTTTGGCGCGTTCACCGATTTTTTTTTTTCTATAGGGTGTTCGGTTTTCGCATACTGGAATAAAAAAAGTTACTTAAATCTATTTATTGCACTCATTTAGTTGGTTTTGTATTGTGTGTAACAATAATGCCTTTTTCTATTCCTTAAAGATGCTTTACACAAAGCAGCTTATTTTTAAAACATGGTTCCCTCAAATTTGTATTCCAAAATCTAACTACAAACAAAATTCTAACTCTAACATAGTCCCTCAAAAAGAAATTTTCAGGAATATTTCTGCAACAAACAAAATTTGGTCTTGCAATTATCGAACTGCTTAAATGATGAAAATACTAATCTAATCGAGGAATCTGAACTAGCTAAAGTTGGCAATGGAACTTCACAAGTATGCTTCTCGTAGCATTGTCTGTACAAAAAAAATACGGAGCCACCCGCCTATTGTTTCCACCTGAACTTCTAACGTCGTCGCCAAAAAAATGCTCTAAGCAAACTACAGCTGAAAAAATTGTGTGTTTTCTTGTTTTACAAAGTATTGAGTTACACTTTGTCCATTTCCAATTTTACTTAACCAGTTGCAGCGCATATTGCGTTCGCAAATAATTTAAGTAAACAAAATACAGCACTAATAAATCATTAAATATGTATTTGGTCAATTTTATTTTATTTAATATACATTTAACAACATTTATTTGGATTGAAATTAAAAAGCTATACAAATGTTCCAATTTAAGACCATGTCAGCACTTCAGATTCTGTTGGTAAGGATTGTTTAGTTTTTGAACGAGGCCATGAAACATTCAAAATAAAGCATTTAGATATGGGTCTGATTACTATAATGAAGCATTTTGATGGGCCTGAGGACTAAATGTGAGAATGTGTTTGGTTTTTTGCATAATTTCACGCACACTTTCTCACATTTAGTGTGTAGTGAGCTTGTAGGCAAACCGAAATGTCAGTCTGAGATTCCGATCTTGGTAATGGAGTATTTTTGGTTATAAGTATAAAGACTTAGACTCTTCATTCTCTCAGTTAATAACTTTGGGGTGTCTCTGTTGAGCAGGTTGCATTTAAAATTATCACATAAGAAAATTTTAGAGTTATTATATGTTATATGTTCTAACATAGTGAACAGCGGTTCTGAATCGATGTTTTTATTCGGACGATAAACCACACGAACAAAACATTTGTGTCTATCATTCAAAATTTTCATAAACACGTAAACAACTGAGATAGTGGTATCAGATCTAACGACGAACCTGTACCTAATGCAGCTGCGGAAATAAATAGTTACCCCCTCTTCCTCTAATACCACGTCTATCAGATAACCTTTTAACCAACACAGGGTGTCAGATAAATTTGACTCAAAACCATGCCTCGGATATACAAATTTTATGTCTATGAACCTTCAAACACGTACCTAAATTCATCTATTTTGGGATAAAGACTCTGAGCCTTTATGTGGCAAACATTGAAGCCATTGCATTACCTGCAAAGAATGTCAAAAATCACGCGTGAATTATTTGTGAGGTCAAACAAACTAGAACTTTTTAAACTAGGCATATTCGAAGAATATGAAATAATAACCACTAACAAGCCGTAGGACTACCAAGAGAAAGAATATGGAGAATTGCATACTGAATTTAGATAATTAGCTTGAATTTAACATAATAGAAATAAAAAGGAATAAAGAAATGTGAGAAACAAAATAATTTCTGTAAATAAAAAAATTGTCAAAACTTAAAGAATTAATTGGTTTAGTTCCAAGCTTAGGATTTGTTGTCATTAGATTTATTTTCGGCAGCTATTATGTCCAAGCTTTCCAGTGATGGAATTAAAAGTGATTTCATTGTTCCAGTGCAGTAAACGTATACCCTCCTGTTTCTAGTGTAAACCCTATATAGAGCTTTTCCTCATTTCAGAACAAGAGCTACATAAATGTAAGAGCATGTGTTTAGAAGACGTTAAGTTTTCGTTTACATATTATCTTTTACTGCCAGAATCGAGCTCTACGTATCATGTATCCAACTTTGGCGAATTGATCTTAGCAATTTATTCTTGTCCTTTAGAGTGCAGAAATTTAATACAAGTGATGTGTTGATACATTGTTTTCAACCCAATCAGTATCCGTTGGCCTAAGAATGAATAAGGACCGCCCTAATAAGAAAAACCCTAAGGCACAGGTGTAAAATGTTAAAATAAAATATAAATTTTCTAGAGAAAGTACCAATCTTCAATAAAAATTTTAAAGTTAGAAGCACCTTAATATATTGTGTTTCTTGTTTCCTTTTTACATTTTCTACAATCGCAAACATGCATCATAAAATGTCCACACTTAAAAGCGTCTCTTCTATCTTTCCAGTGATGTCTTTAGTCTTATGAACTTATTATTTTTTTTTTTTTTTTTTTTGAAACGCCAAACGCAATGACAAATACGTTAAATTCCTGAACTCAACTATTATTAAACACGTTTGAAATATAAAAGCTGGCGTCCTTCTTTTACTCTTTATGGACGATATGACATTTTCTGCAGGACATGTTCGCAATAAAACTTAATGTCTTCAAAAAAATAATAAAAAATAAAAAAAAGTGTCGTAAAAATTTTTACTCTTCAGATGCAGACGACCATGAAGTTGATGTTGACAATTTAAAAATTTTCCAATTCTTGTCAGACCTGAGCCAGAGCCAGAGCATATAGCATAGCAGAGCAAAGCTCTATGTCCTGTCGATATAATATATAAGAGTGAAAAAGGCTCTTCGCTTCATCTTGCTTTTGCTAGCTTAAAAGAGAGATAGAGAAAGAGTCAGAATTCATGAAAAACGATGCACTTTACAAATGCACGAATGCAATTGACACGTTTTTCAAGCATCCGTTTTAATTTAATCTCAAAAGTAGGGCGTTATTTTTATATTTCTTAAACTATATAAATGAAGCTTTTTATTTTAAACTTATTACTATGTTCGAGGGAGAGAGTTTGGTGAGGGGAGTAGGAATATAAAAACATAAAGGCATCATCAGGATGTCCAGCCCGTTCCTTTTTTTTTAATTCTTCTGAGCGTTGGTGTTGGTTATTTTTGTGGATTAAATTTCTTGGCGAGGTGTACAGGTAGAAAATGTATAAAAGAATTTTTACTTTCACTGAATAAACAGGTAGGCACTTTGAAAAAATCCCAAAATAAATAAAACGAGACTTAAATGGGTTAAATAAAGTATTGGATGTTGATGATGATGATGGTGATGGTGCTTATGTACAGAGCATCAGGATACACTATAAGCCCTTGTGTTATTATTTATTTCATAAGAAAAACCCAGATGCTATACAAACATGAATTTATTAAAGATTCATGTTAAGCACAAGCATTTAAGTTGTATGAAGGAGAAAAGATAAGTAATGTACTTTTTCGTGTTGTTTTGAAATATTAATAAATTTTAATAAGAACTATAAAAGTTAAAAGAATATAATTTTTTTAAATAATCTTCATATAAAGCAATTTGTTTTGACATCTTTAGGTGAACCAATTAGACTTTTAAAATACTTTTTTATGTGTTTCAAATATTTGCTTGCAATTCGTGAAACTAAGCTTGATATTCTAAAAAGAATATTCATTCACATGATAGAGAACTTTTGAATTATGAAAATTCTTTTAAAAAAAAACTTTTTAAAATAAATGTATATTGCTGCATAAGCTTACTATTAGAGTCGTTTCGAACTTGATAAGACATAAGGAAACTTTATTAAGATTTTTGGTTACAGATTTTGCTAGTTTTATTTTTTTGTTGGATTGTTTTTTATCAAAACAGTCAACGGTTCGTCAACTTAAAATTAATTTGAGCCCGTTTGAGCCAATTGTAGATCCAGGGGAAAGAGGTCGCAGGGGACATGATGGGAGAAAATTTCGTTTTAATTTTCGTAAGAATTCCTTTGAATCAAACTAATCGTATTGCGTTAATGGATATAGCCCCCTTTTTTTTTAAATTATATATTTTGTATATGTATGTATATAAAAATTAAATTACTATTTTAATGCTTTCCACTTTGTTGCAAAAGGTACTACTTTTATCTGAGGATTTCAACCAGGTCCACAATATGAATCGCAAATAAAAAGCCCTATTCAAATCGCACCGCGCGAATTCATCAACTTTTGACTAATAGATGATCCAGGAGAGGTCTTATAGGCCATAACACTTATACAGTTTAGTTTTTTTAAGCAAAGATTTCATCTGCAGTATTTTTAATTTTATTATACGATTTTCATAAAATTTTAGTTTTAAAGGGTGATTTTTTTGAGGTTAGGATTTTTATGCATTAGTATTTGACAGATCACGCGGGATTTCAGACATGGTGTCAAAGAGAAATATGCTCAGTATGCTTTGACATTTCATCATGAATAGACTTACTAACGAGCAACGCTTGCAAATCATTGAATTTTATTACCAAAATCAGTGTTCGGTTCGAAATGTGTTTCGCGCCAAGGGAGCAAACAATTAATGCGATTGTGACCAAGTTTCGCACTCAGTTTACTTTATTGGACATTAAACCAACCACACGAATGCGTACAGTGCGTACAGAAGAGAATATTGCGTCTGTTTCTGAGAGTGTTGCTGAAGACCGTGAATTGTCGATTCGTCGCCGTTCGCAGCAATTGGGTTTGTGTTATTCGACCACATGGAAGATTTTACGCAAAGATCTTGGTGTAAAACCGTATAAAATACAGCTCGTGCAAGAACTGAAGCCGAACGATCTGCCACAACGTCGAATTTTCAGTGAATGGGCTCTAGAAAAGTTGGCAGAAAATCCGCTTTTTTATCGACAAATTTTGTTCAGCGATGAGGCTCATTTCTGGTTGAATGGCTACGTAAATAAGCAAAATTGCCGCATTTGGAGTGAAGAGCAACCAGAAGCCGTTCAAGAACTGCCCATGCATCCCGAAAAATGCACTGTTTGGTGTGGTTTGTACGCTGGTGGAATCATTGGACCGTATTTTTTCAAAGATGCTGTTGGACGCAACGTTACGGTGAATGGCGATCGCTATCGTTCAATGCTAACAAACTTTTTGTTGCCAAAAATGGAAGAACTGAACTTGGTTGACATGTGGTTTCAACAAGATGGCGCTACATGCCACACAGCTCGCGATTCTATGGCCATTTTGAGGGAAAACTTCGGAGAACAATTCATCTCAAGGAATGGACCGGTAAGTTGGCCACCAAGATCATGCGATTTGACGCCTTTAGACTATTTTTTGTGGGGCTACGTCAAGTCTAAAGTCTACACAAATAAGCCAGCAACTATTCCAGTTTTGGAAGACAACATTTCCGAAGAAATTCGGGCTATTCCGGCCGAAATGCTCGAAAAAGTTACCCAAAATTGGACTTTCCGAATGGACCACCTAAGACGCAGCCGCGGTCAACATTTAAATGAAATTATCTTCAAAAAGTAAATGTCATGGACCAATCTAACGTTTCAAATAAAGAATCGATGAGATTTTGCAAATTTTATGCGTTTTTTTTTTTTTTAAAAGTTCTCAAGCTCTGAAAAAAATCACCCGTTAGAAAAAACTTTAATAATGCTTTTAATAATTTTTCATAAGATCATTTCTGACAGAAAGAGCAAATAATGAAAAATGCCTACGCAACTTTCAACATTGTTACACTCTCAGAGTACTTCACAAACTATGCATAGTCAACATTTAACAATACCGCCAGCCTCAAAATTTCTGTTATCAGATTCTCAAAATGATGCTAAGAGGTTTCAAGGTTACTATCAGAACGTTGGAGGAATGAGAACAAAAATGCGTCAAATACTTTTATCATCATCTCTGAACAGTACGATTTCTTAGCATTTACTGAGACTTGGCTAAATGAAAATCACCACAATTCAGAAATGTTTACTCCTTACCATTACTCAGTATTTCGAAAGGACAGATATTCTCTCACTACCGGTC
Source organism: Eupeodes latifasciatus (assembly GCA_920104205.1). Classification (NCBI taxonomy): domain Eukaryota; kingdom Metazoa; phylum Arthropoda; class Insecta; order Diptera; family Syrphidae; genus Eupeodes; species Eupeodes latifasciatus. Next base: position 42,126,507 of record OV049924.1, read on the forward strand.
TAACAAGAGGAGGTGGGGTGCTGCTAGCAGTACGAGCTTCACATACCTGCAGTCAACTTTCATTGCCTTCATCACATTCGTTTGATGTGGACCAAATTATAATTAAGGTATCATTAAATAGTTGCAAGGAGATTTTCATATTTTTAAGCTACATTCCACCCAATAGCTTATTAGAATTATATGAGGCACACATAAATAATTGTATTTTTTATCTTACTAAACTAAAAAACGATCAACATGTTATAATTCTTGGTGATTTTAATCTGCCTAATCTTTGTTGGATTTATGATTCAGATGATCTTAATCTTATTCCATATAATATAATCCTTGAAAATGAATGTTCAGTTGTTGATTCTTTTACCTCTTTTGATTTAGTTCAAATTAACAAGAATAAAAACAGTCTAGAAAGAACACTTGATTTGTTATTTGTAGATAAAGGACTTTGTGTATCAATTAATAATAGCCTTTTTCCTATTTTTTCAAATTCAATTCACAATGTAGCTTTTACTTTTGAATTCAATATTATTAACCTTTTTAAACCAAATCAAGATCGAATTAAATATAATTTTTCTAAAGCTGATTTCAATAACTTTTCGAGTTATATTAACAATTTTTCGTTGCCGCAAGACACGATCGAATGTCAAAATTTATCAGAATACTATAGCAATTTCTTAAACTACCTGATATTGATCTTTACGTGCCTAAAATTAAATGTTTGAACACATCTAAACCTCCTTGGTATAACAGACAGCTTATTAATTTAAATAATAAAAAAAAGCATACCTACAAACTTTCACGAAAATCTAAATGTAATTCGAATCTGCGTACAAATTACTTAAATTTGGAGAAGAATTTTAACGTTCTTAATAAATTCCTATATAAGAATTATATCAATGAAATTGAATCTAAACTTAAATCCAATAGTAAATATTTCTGGACCTTTAAAAAAAATAAAAGAAAATCTAATGGAATACCAAAATGTATGCAGTATTCAGGATCGACTTGAAATAATATTACTGACATTTGTAATGCTTTCTCTGGGTTTTTTAAATCGAATTATATCAATTATAATTTAATTTTTATATAATTATAACTTAATTTTTTCTGATGAACAGTCCCTTAGCAATAAAAACATAGGACACTTAAGTATAACTTTACCAGAAGTACAGAATGCATTAAATGAGTTAAACGAAGATAATAATGGAATTCCCCCTATTCTTTTAAAAAAGTGTGCTTCTGCTTGTTGCAAAATATTATTCATCTTTTTAATAACTCACTTCATCATGGGTTGTTTCTTCTTGAATGGAAAACGTCCTATATAATTCCAATCCATGAAAATGGTTCTAAACAAGACGTTTGTAACTATCGGCCTATTAGTAAACTATGTGTGATACCGAAGTTATTTGAAAAGATAAGTTGCGGGAAACTAAAATTACTTAACTAATCGTTGTCAATATGTACATATTGATTCAAATCTATCAAATCCTATAATTGTTTCATCAGGAGTTCCCCAGGGAAGCCATTTAGGTCCGATCTTATGCCTCGTTTTCATTAATGACTTACCTAATGTACTTCAAAACTCAATTGCAGATGATCTGAAATTTTTTAGACGTACATATACAAAGTACAAGCGATTGCGATCTTTTGCAAAATAAAATCAAAAGACTTTCTGACTGGTATGAGATAAATAAAATAAATCTGAACATTCCTAAATGTCAATCACTCTCTTTTACTCGCCGCCAATTTTCGATTGACTACAATTATAATATTGGAAATCATACACTTGAAAAGGTTTTTACAAAAAAAGATCTTGGTGTTATTTTTGACCATAAATTGAACTTTCGCAAAAATATCGAATTTTTAGTTAACAAAGCGAATTCTATGCTTGGTTTTATTTATCGAAACTCTGTTGACTTACATAATCCGTATACGTTGAAGAGACTTTTTATAAGTTATGTATGGTCAGTTCTAGAATACTGCTGCATCATTTGGAATCCTTTTTATAACATCCATAATCGTAGAATAGAAGCAATTCAAAAAAGATTCACACGATATATGTTTAATAAATTAAGATGGAACATTGAAATGCCCTCTTACATTGTAAGGTGTCAACTTATTAGTATCCAGTCACTAGAGAACCGAAGGAAGATGTATGCGGTAACTTTTATTCATGACATCGTATCTTACCACATAGACTGTCCTTTTTTATTAGCTTTCATAGATCTATCTATCTTCACGTGATTTGAGAAATCGTTTATTATTTCGCGAAAACGCTCATAGAGTGAACTATATGCCTTCAACGAACCTTTAACTCAAAGTGTTAGAGAAGTTAATAACTTATCAAATTATATTGACTTTAATTTTCATATTAATAGAAATACATTCATTCAGTCTCTTTTTTTTAACTTTCCATTCTTAGTTTATAATATAATATTTTAAATAAAACTTGTGTTATTCATTAGTCTATTTGAGTATACTGTTAACTCTAATTGATGTAATAAATAAATAAAAAAAAAATATATAAAGGTTGCTAAGAAAAAAACCTTGTATTAAAATTGTGTAAGATCTTGGATGTTCAGGATTCAGATTTAAACATTATTTTTAAGAATATAAATGTCCCAAAAGCAGCAGAAGTGAAACTTTCGTTAGCTAATTGACAAAAAAAAATAATGAACGTTTCGTATCTATTAAGTTAATATAAAAGCTTTGAATCTCTCGAAAATTCAGATGAGAAGAGATTCTGTAACGTGTAATTTGGGAGTGCCAGGCTATAGTTCCTTCTCAACTTATTAAATTTTGTACCTATTGACATCCATTTCCTTAAATTCAAGCACCAAACATTTGTCTCTCTCCAATTTTAAAGTTTTGTTGACTCTTTTTTATTGAAAATATTTAAAAAAGGCTCACACAGTAATTTTTTTAAAATGTGTCTTCTAGCAACAGCTCCAATCTACGAGTATGGAGAATGAAAATGATAGTAATAATAGGCTCCGGGAAATTTCATCAGGAGAAAATACGACGAAAATTGTTCGTATTGGATTCTGATTTATTTTCAATGGTTTCTTGCAGACTTTCTTATTATCAGGTAACAAAATTTTAGAAACGTTTTTCCCAATTTATAGAAATGGCAACAGTAGTTGTGGCGTGATGGTTAGTGCGTTGGACTGTCATGCCAGAGGTCTTGGATTCGATTCCTGTCTATGCCATCTAAAGTTTTTTCACGGGCATTGCCTCTTGCGAGGAATTGACAAATTCTCCAAGAGTAATTCTTGTCATGAAAAGTGCTTTCTATAATCAGCCGTTCGAATTTTGCTTAAAAACTGTAGGTCCCCTCCATTACTCGCGCACAGGAATGGTTGAGAGTTGTAAGTCACTAGGCCCTAGTTCTCAACGGACTGTTGCGCCATTTAATTTATTTTTTATTTTAGAAATGACAACAAGAACAAAATATATTATTTTTGGAAAAAAAGAAACGTTTCAACACAATTTCTAACATTTCTGCATGAAACGCACCCAAAGCCCCAATTAACTATTGTATGTTAGCTCTTAAATAGGGCATAGTTGGAAAACCATTGAAATCTTTGCTTTCATATGTAGGGGGTCGTTTAAATTAAAAATATAGACCTTGCCTTGAAAATCGACTTAAGAGTAAGTAAACAACTTTGGTCCATCTGCATTCCTAAAAAAAAGTTATTTTTCAAAGTTTAAATACTTAAATACAAAAATATAACCGTATCCATCGGCAATGGACAAATTTGTACCTAACATTTTGGTTTTGCAATTATCCAATATTAATGACAGTTTTCGAGGTCTGCAACTCTACGAGAAAAATATAACTAAGATGCAGCGATCATCGGCTTCATATTTAATAATAGATTTCTGGCTTTCAGTAATTTATTAAGTTTTGCCTTTGTTTTTAATCATTTTTGTTTGTAATTTTGTCTTGCTTAAGGCGCCAGTTATAGCCAACATTGGATTTTATCATTGAAAACAAACGTTGAAATTTTTTTGACAGGTCTGTTATAGCTATCATTAAAAATTCCTTACATTGAAACAAATTTAATGATTGAAATCCATTGACAAATTTTGACTGACTGAAATCTGTCATTGGAATTGTGTAAATTTGGAACAAAAATCAATGGAACGGTTCGTTTTACTTTTTAACATAAAAGTATCAGCTGTTCAGGAAAATGAATTTCCGCCCGAAAAATAGAAAAATACATTTCGAGAGAAAAATAAATGCGCAATAACAGTTTTTTTTTCCTCAAAAAAAATTCTTTTTGGGATTTTTGATCGATCAGTATATAATTTTCATTTCTAATCAACGGGAAACACCGTAAAATATCGATTCAAAAAATTTTCCGGATTGATTTCAATAACAGCTTTAACTGGCCCCTAATAGGTTTGTAGGTTTACGTGTTTTGTTAAAAAAGTCGTCAGTTGAATTATGGTAAAAAGTTAAAAATTACCAACAATATTTTGCATATTATGAAATAGATTGATTTCAAAATCCATTTTTGTTAACAAGGTTTTTAGTCGAAAACCAATTTTTACCAACTTTAGTAGCATTTCTTAAAAGCTTTCATTTCATATAATAAATGGATAAATGAAACTAATTTGAAGTCAACATCTTCTATTGTTCACGAGATATAGAGAACCGAACATCAATTTTTACCAATTTTGCGTACTATTTGTTGTAGGTTTTAAACTTTTATGAAAAACTGACTGTTGAATTTTTATAAAAAAATGTACTTAATGTCAAAAACAATATTACCTGTGAAATAAAATTAGTTTGAAGCCCAATATTCCAAATTTTTGAAAAGATATTTACATAAGTCGAAAATCAATTTTTAGCAACTTTTAGAAATGTTTTTTTTTTTAGGTTTTTATTTTTTATAAAAAAAGTGTCAATTTGATTTTTCTCAAAATTTGACCAGATGTCAAAAACGTTATTTCTCGTTACATAAAATTATCATGGAGATAAAATCATTTTTTGCTTGTAAAATATTCAAGGTGACAAATATTTTGTTTCAGTTTTTTTTTATTTATAAAAAACCGTTAATTGGATTTTTTCCAAAAATATATTCGTTTGTTATCACGTAACAATATATAAAATTTAATTCAAGTCTCTAGTTATTGGTTCGTGAGATATTTAGGGTTAACCAAAATGTTCACCTTTTTTTAAATTGCTATTGTAAAAAAAAAACACTACGTAATTTTTTTGAGAGCCCTTTCTGCATTGTTCTGCATTATTATCTGTGTAGCAAAATTTATTTGAAGTCGATATTTTTACTGGTTTTTAAGCTATAGACGACAAAAAAAAGGGACGTACGGACGTACAAACGCACGCACAGACATCTCTCTAAAAATCTTTTATTTCGGCTATATTAACCTTGAAACGTCGAGAAATATCCAAATTTTTAATTCGACAAATCTGACCGATTACAATAACTTCCTATGGAAAGTTAAAAAGAAATAAAATACAAAAAAATGTTTAATGTGTGTTTTATTTACGTTTACTTTTGAGACCGCAAAATGGATAACCCTGTGTTTTTAAATAAATAGAACCAGAATCATCTTCGTAAATTGATGTAATATATTAACGGTTGGACAAATAACTTTGACAAATTTGCCAATGATGTATGGAACAAAGCTATTTCCGGGTGACGGGTTGGGGGAAAATATTTCTTAATTTTCGCCAAATTATTTTGAAAATTTCAACTTATTATACAGGGTCCGGCAAAAAGATCTCCCATATTTTAAAAGGCAATGACAAATAAATAAACAATTTAACAGAAAAATTGTATTGGTTTTTTTTTAAATTAATTACTATGCCATTTTACATTAAATAAAATAATTACTTAGTTTTAAACATTATATCCGTTAAATATTGTCCTCTATTATTAATACATTTACGAAGCCTTTCTCGGAAGTTTTCCATTGCTCGTCGAGTCATTTATGGTGTAATGGCTGCCACTTACTGAGTGATTGCCTCCTTAAGTGCTTCCAAAGATGTTGGGCGATGAGTGTAGACTTGGGCCTTTAAATGTCCGCAAAGAAAAAAATCACAAGGTGATAAATTCGTCTTACACTCCTATCAGACAATCCAAGGGCAGCTGCATGTTTAAGTGCTGAACGCCTCGGAGATTGCTGGATAGACGGACTTACACGTGCCACATAATCCGGTGGCGTTGTTGCGGTTAAGGGTCGGCCAGACGATTTGCTCTTTAGCGCAGAACCCGTTGCTCTAAAGTTTGATAACCAAACTTGAATTGTTTTTCTATCCGGAACAGGATCATGTCGTCCAAGTTGAAATCGAATGCGAAATGCTCGCTTTTTTTGGAGTTTAAAAAATATGTTTGATTCAATTTAATAAATCAAGGTTTTCCTGTTTAACTAAATGGTATTAAAATGTTTAAAAAACAAATTATTTTGCAGGTTCATTTTTAAATCTAAAAAGAGGCTGGGATGCGACCCACACTGATAACTTCCCATCCCGTCTGCCGATTTGTCTTGCTTAAAAGTTTGTCTATATGTATCAATTTTTACCAAATTTCCGTACCATTTTTTTTTAGATTTTATTTTTTTTATGAAAAAACGGACTGTTGGATTTTTATAAAAAATTACTGAATATCGAAAACAATATTTTCTGTGAAATAAAATAAGTTTGAAGCCAATATTTGTAATTTTTAAAACGCTATTTGAGCCGAAAGTAAATTTTTACCAAGTTTTAGTATTGTTTTTTCTTAGGTTTTTATTTTTTGTAAAAAAACTGTCAATTTGATTTTTCTCAAAATTTTATAGAATTTTGAAAACAATATTTCTTAAAAGATAAAATTAGTTTGATGCCAATGTCTCAAATTTTTGAAAAGATATTTACGTAGAAAAACAATTTTTACCAACTTTTATACATTTTTTTTAGGTTTTTATTTTTCGTAAAAAAAACTGTCAATTCGATTTTTCTCAAAATTGTTTCTATTGTTGAAAACAATATTTTTTATACGTTTAAGGTAGTAAGAAGCCATTATCTCAAGTTTTTGAAAAGATATTTGAGTCGAAATTCAATTTTTACCAACTTTGAGTAATCTTTTTTTTAGGTTTTTATTTTTTTTTTTAAAACTGTCCATTAGATTTTTCTTAAAATTTGATCAGATGTCTAAAGCATTATTCTTCGTTGTACAAAATTGTTTTGGAGATGAAATCATATTTTAGTCGTAAAATTTTCGAGGTGGCAAATTTTTTTTTTAGTTTTTTTGATTTATAAAAAAAAACGTTAATTGGATTTTTTTCCAAGAAAATACTTCTTTTGTATCACGTTACAATATATAATATAAAATTTAATTCAAGTCTCTAGCGTCATTGGTTCATGAGATATTTAGGGTTAACCAGAATTGTCACCTTTTTTTAAACTGCTATGGTAAAAAAAACACTCACGCAATTTTCTTTAGAGCCCTTTCTGCATCTTTCTGCCTTATTATCTGTATGACAAAATTTATTTGAAGTCGATATCTCATCTGGTTCTTTAGCTATGGACGACGAAAAAATCGTCGCGAACGTACGGACGTACGGACATTTGGTCATACGGACGTACGTACACACGCACACACATACATCTTTCTAAAAATCTTCTATTTCGACTCTAGGGACCTTGAAACGTCGAGAAATGTCAAAATTTTCAAATTGACAAATCGGACCCATTACAATAACTTTCTATGGGAAGTTAAAAATACAGGAAAATATTTGTATCTTTGGATAGATAGATAGATATAATAGAAAGCTTTTTTCCTATCTATGTAAAGGGTGTCCCAAAATTAACGCAAGATTTGAATTTGCCGCCATTTGTGCAGTGAAGTGTTGGCAACCCTGAAAAAAAAGCAATTTGACAGCTAACAGTATAGGGTTAATTAAAATGGAGCGTTACACGATAGAACAACGTGTCTTCATTATTAAAGAATATTTCAAAAATAGTGAAAGCTTGGCGGCTGATTTTTCGAGCAAAATCATCCTAAGCGATGAAGCACATTTTCATCTTGATGGCTTTGTCAATCGCCAAAATTACCGTGTTTGGGGTTCGCAGAACCCACATGTGATTGTCGAAAAACAAATGCATCCACAACGCGTGACTGTATGGTGTGGATTTTGGGCTGGAGGCATAATTGGGCAATATTTTTTTGAAAATGATGCTGGTCAAGCAGTGACTGTTACTGGTGCTCGATATCGCGACATGATTACACAGTTCTTTCTGCCAAAATTGGATGATATTGATGTGTCCAATATGTGGTTTCAACAAGACGGTGCCACATGTCATACAGCCCGTGAAACAATTCAATTACTGCATGAGACATTTCCAGGTCGTGTACTCTCTCGTTTTGGTGATCAAAATTGGCCTCCTAGATCGTGTGATTTAACACCATTAGACTTCTTTTTATGGGGTTATTTGAAATCACAAGTCTATGTCAACAAGCCCACAACCACCCGTGCATTAAAGGAGGAGATTCAACGCTGCATCAACGAAATTCAGCCACATTTATGCAGAATGGTCATGGAAAATTTCAACAAAAGAGTGCGCATGTGCATGCAAAGCCGTGGAGGCCATTTGTCCGATGTGTTATAAAATATAACTATCAAAAGACTAAAAACGGCGTTTTCTATTTAATTCAAATCTTGTATTAATTTTGGGACACCCTTTATAACTTCTCTGGTCCCAAAGATTTGCTTTTAATGTTGTGGAAGGGTTGTGAAACAAATTTAAATGTTTAGAGTGACTCGACTTTGAAAAAATTCTTTTGTTTATTTCACATAAATGCTTTGTTCTATCTTAATTCTGTTACGCATCTCAATTATTATGATCGCTTTCAAGAATTTTTTGACTTAATAGAATGTTAGCAAAAAAAAACAATAAATGTACACATTTTTCCCACCATTTGTCCTTATACCTCGTATAACGTATCCTTGGAAAAGATTAAAATCCAAACAAGTGCCAAGGGACTACTCTATTTAAACGCTTATATCTATGGACTATTGAATTTTATTAAATAAATTAAATAATATTTCAAAAAAATTCATATTCCTTGAAAAATATAATACGAAGAAAAAGGGAAGAAAGCAAAACTAATTGGATCTTGAATAAGAGCGAGTGGGAGTCCTTCAACTTTTGTGTGTCATAAAAGTGTTACAAGTTTATTGGAATTATGTGTGTATATCTATTGCTGTATACTCTTACATAGGTAGGTACTTAGGCTGATGAACTTAAGTTAATAACACATTCCCAACAGATTGCTTCCTTTTGCTTTGCGCGATAAGAAACACAAGCGAGAAGGAACAAATTTATTTTGCAATATAGGTACAAACAAAAATACACAACGACGACGATGACGATGACGTCGCTATCGTATAATACCAAATAAGTATATTAAGTGTTTCAAAATCAGGATATAGAACCCCAGAACTGAGGGAAGACCTTCCTTATAGTAGATACCCTACCCACTTAGCTACAGGCATGCGAGAGAGAGCGATAATGGAAATGTGCATTTGCATGCGAATTACCTACAGCTGAGCAGAAATCGATTAACCAACATCGCAAGCGCTTTCCGAATTAAATTATCTAAGTGTACCCACAATAGCTTTTAAAGCATCATTTGCACGCAGCCCCTCGAACTGCTTTGGAACTCGCAACCCGCATCCTCATACCGCATATATGTATGAGGACGAGTATACTTACCAATGGCAAGGTAAAGTTAAAGCTGTAAAGTGCTCGCAAAAGCCGCCACTACCACCGACCGCCACCGTTACCGCCGCCACCATCGACGATGACGCCTCCACCATGCTATCGGTATCTTTGTGCCTCAAGTTAGTATAGTTAGTGTATGGCAAGAGTATCCCCCGCTCCATCCCGGCTGTGAAATATTTCTCTGCACAATGCAATCGCTATAAAACTGAACACATTTTAGATTAACGCTGTGACGTTTAGCACACTGCAAGGGTGAACGTGTACTCTACTCACGTTATATTCTGTTCCTTTGCCATAGGAATAGGGACTCCCTTCTTGCTTTTTTTAGTCCTTGTGCAGGACTATAGAGAAGGAGGATATAAAAGCACATAAAGGAGAACGAACGTGCTTGGTGGCAGGATATTGATATGTATGCTCAGCCAAAATACAAAAAAAAAAACGAAATAAACCGAAAAAAGAAATAAAAGAAAAAAAGAAAAGAATATAACTGTAAAAATGTACTCAAGGGTTGAATAATTTTGCTCCTTGGGCAAATATATTATTTCTAAGTATGATTTACTTTACATCTGCACTAATTTAAAAGGCTCTCATTTGGGATTTGTAAAGACGACAACGACGAAGAGCGGAAAAGGACGAAGACAACTAGGATGAGGATGAGGAGGTGAAGATATGGCAATTGAAATAGTAAAGCCTTTTCAAAAGGAGGCACGACATTATTTCTTTAAGTTTTTTTTTTTTTAATTCCGTACCGACCTAACCTACCCTATAGGTGCTATGTAAACGTTAATTTGAACTTGAATGATTTATTTTTAACGTGAATTTTTCATTTTTGAACGGTTTAAGTTTCATTTTTAAGAACTATTTTAACGGCGGCGACCGACGGTGGTGGCATATCAAGAATATTAATGGAATCAAGTGGAGATATAATGTATGTAGCTGGGAAATGAGTTACGGAAGTTTTTTAATGGCTAGATTTTATGTGCATTTTTAGAGAGTAAGGATTCTTTGATGACTTCTTAAGAAATGAATACAATTTAAAAGAAGTTTACATTGTAATTGTCAAGCTTACATTAGATATTTTTTTTATGAGAGATACAAGTATCTAGTTTATAGGATGAATTAACTTTTTAATCGTTTGAAGCAACTTGAATGGAATATTCCTATGAACATAAAACTTCAAGTTTTAAAGTTCCATCTTTTGATTTCATCATCGATTTTGTTCGAGGAGTTTATTTGTCACAAAACCAAGACTTCTTTTCCATTCCCAGAACTATTTTAAGTATTAATATGTTCAACCAGCGTCTTTGCAATAATAAATTTGGAGACTATAGATGAATGCACACTGAAGAGTGAAAATATTAAAAACTAACTAACTAATTCAATCTGGATATAAGTCTACTCAAGTTCTTTTTTCTTGTGGTCATAGAAATAATATCTCTGAAGTTGATTAGAATTGTCAAGAAGAAATTATTGTCCAAATTCAGCTTAAACGAATACTATAAAAAATTTTGTTATTTATTTATTCAATTACGTTAAATACTAACGCTAGGTTTACAAACAAAACTTATATCTAAAAAAAAAAAAAAATTATATATATAAATATATTCTATACATTAAAATATACTTTAAACATTACTAATAATAATATGACACATAAAGCTAAGAATTATTTAAATAGTGAGAGAAAAAATGTATTTTGAAGCTATCTGATTTGATATTTTGATTAATAGAATTGAAAAGAAAATTATTTTCATTATATATGCTTATTAACTGGTTAATTGGACTGTAAGAACCATAGTTTGATCGGCTAAGATTTGCTCGAATTGGCACTCGATTTCTGAAGTAATTTCGGCTTACATTAAAGTGGAATCGACACAAAACTGATGGAGATGAAATGGATCCATTCAGAATTCCAACAATAAAGCAGAGTTGCAAATACTTACGGTGACTAGTAAGCGATGGAAGACCTATAAGTTGTTGCCTAACGGAATAGGAAGGCAAAGCTAATTCATGTGTCTGTGGGAGAAATCGTAAAATAAATCTTAGGAATCTTCTTTGAACACCTTCAAGTCTATGGATATGATTCGAGTAATAAGGGGCCCAAACTATACAACCGTATTCAAGGACTGATCTGACAAACGATACATACAGAGTTTTAAGGACATAAGGATCTCGGAATTCCCTGCCAAATCTTTTTATAAAGCCTAGTGTCTTATTAGCTTTTTTCACAATGTGGTTGAAATGGTCAGTAAAAGACAGTTTTGAGTCCAAAATGATACCTAAGTCTGAGAAGTGAGTCAATTTTTCGAGGTTTGAAGAATTTAACCTATAGTTATAGTCAAGAATACTGTGTTTACCTGTAAAACTCATCGTTTTACACTTATCAATGTTTAACAATAAACGATTTGTATTGCACCATTCCCATAGACGAAGTAGGTCATCTTGTAATAGTTCGCAGTCTGTTAAGGAATTAATTTTTCGAAATATTTTCACGTCATCAGCGTATATTAGCGTCATAGAATTTCTTAAGATAGATGGGAGATCATTTATAAACAGAACAAATAACAATGGACCAAGGTGGCTACCCTGAGGTACACCAGAATTGACAATAAACGGATTGGAATAGTCGTTTTTGAACACAACACAATAATATCTGTTTGTTAGGTAAGAAGATATCCATGCTATTAGTTTATCATTTAGTCCAATTTTTTCTAATTTCCCTAAAAGTACTTTATGGCTAAGTTTGTCAAATGCTTTGCTAAAGTCTGTAAATACACAGTCAACTTGTTGTTTAATTTCGAAAGTGTCAATACAATATGTTGTAAATTCGAGTAGATTTGTAACGGTCGATTTTTTTTTCACAAAACCATGTTCATTGTCACAAAAAACAGAAGAACAGTTAAAGGAAAGAATATCACAAACAATGGCTTCAAACAATTTTGGTATAACAGACAGCTTAGCTATAGGACGATAGTTGCATATTAGATGCTTGGGACCCTTCTTATACGTTGGTTTTAGAAATGCATATTTCCATAAGAGTGGAAAATGGGAACAATTAAATGATTGGTTAAACAGAATACACAATGGGTGCGAAAGATATTTAACGCACTTTTTTAGCATAAATGAAGGCAGTCCGTCAGGGCCTGGACTAAGACTTTCGTCAAGTTTTAGAATTTTGTCTTGTATAGTAGATTCCGAGATTGTTAGATTTATCTGAGCCAAGTGAGGAAACTGAGAAGTATTTGTTAAATCTATTGAGCTGTGATTTGTAGAAAAAGAATCTTCATACGCACTTTTAAAAAAATTTGCAAACATATTCGAAAGTTCTAGAGGATCATGGCTTGTTTTGTCTCTATATGTCATGTTTGGAGGGTACCCGTCAAATTTTCGCTTACAGTCAACATATTTCCAAAATTTTCGTGAATTCGTCTTAAGTTCCCGTTCAGTATTTGCAACAAACTCGTTATAAAGACAATTTGAATAGTTAACAAATTCAGTTCTGATTTCTTGGTAGATACCATAATCAACATCAGTATGTGATTCGTTATATTTTATCCACGCCTTATTCCTTTTATTTTTAAGCATTTAAGATGCCGATCAAACCATGGCGGATTATTATCTTTGGCTTTAATTTTACGAAGAGGTACGCTCTCTAGAAAGCAATTAAATAATATTTTATAGAATTTCAATACCATATCATCTATGTTCAAATTTATAAATATTGAATCCCAGTCCAAATGATTTAAGTCGGTAAAAAGTTGATTGAAATCACATTTTTTGAAGTCAAATTCAATTTGCTTATCACAAGAGGTATCAAGATTACAAATATTTAAATTTAAGGATATTGTAAACGCAGGATGATGTCGATCTTCTTTTAAAAGTTTTATGTCGCTTTGAATAACAGCAGTGTCAGCATTAACGATGTCAGAAATATAAATAAGGTCTAGTATTTTGTTATTGTGGTTTTTGATTGAGTTCAGCTGAATGAGTCCTAGAGAGGCAATTGTGTCGACTGTGCATAATTCGATATCAGTAGATGGGTTGGTCGGAAAATATTCTTCGTTATTGTCATTCTTGTCTTGGACCAATCAAGATTAGGTAAATTGAAGTCACCTAATACGCAGATTTCATCTTCAGCATTTATATTTTCAAATAAATTTTCCAAATTGTCATAGATTTGTTTGTATTATATTGTAGTTGGAACTTGGTGGTATGTAGACAGAAACTATATATAGGCTACCGAAATCCATTTTTATTTTTATGCTCATCATTTCGAAGTCAAATTGTTGGAAATCATTTACCAACGAACTTATAAAAGAGTTTTTAGCAGCTATTAATAATCCTCCTCCAACTCTTGTAGATTCGTCAATTGAATATCGATCACGCCGAAAAACTTGAAAGTTCTTGTCAAAGAGTTCTGTGTCAGCAATTGAGTTACATAGCCAGGTTTCAGTTAACACAATTACGTCGTGAGGTAAGTTGTTTACATTTATATAGAACTGATTAGTTTTAGTTCGTAGTCCGTTTACATTCTGTTAATAAATCATCAGTTTGCTGTTGTTGAAGCGGTAGGCATACTTTGTCAATGGTTGTGGAAAATGGCGTGATTGTTTTTTGGAATTTCTGTTCTCAAACTCATGCATAATAATTCCAGTGGGCCAAAAAGAAATAGAACTAAGTAGATGAAAGACAGAATCCGGACATCTAACCTTAAATGACGAGTATTTAGAATAATTTCTGTGGAACATTTTTTCCACAAGTACATGATCCAATGTACCAATTTTGGCTTTGATAAAGTTCTTGATATCTAAAGCATTTGTTGCAGGATCAAGCTTAGAAATAAAAATAATTTTTTGACCTTCAACTACTTTAAGACCTGATACAATAGGTGATACAATATAGTGTTGAGTGTGTGTGGTTCGAGATGATGGAAATATGGAACTAGAAGATGATGACTCAGAAGAAGATGTTGTAGTTTCTGTTGGTAAAATCGATGACGACAATGATAATGATGTTGATATTGTTGATGATGATGATAATGACGATGATGACGATGAGGAAGCAGTAGGAGGAATGACTTGGAGTGTTACAGAGTCAGTTTCAATTTGTGGTGAATTTAGTGTTTCAGTATTCACTGGAGTTTCTGAAGGGGATTTATTTGCATCAGCAGAGTCCATTAGGCTTAGTACATTTTGTACCTCTGTCTCTGAGTTTATCTTTTTTGAAGGATGAGCCAATGTCATGTCCAACTCATTACTCTTACGTTTGCCTGCATTCGACGCAACGCTCCTTGTTTGTTTACGCTGTACAAGCGAATAATTTGAAAAATCGTCTACTTTATCAATAAGTTGATTCAACTGCTTTTGTAGGTTCTGTATCATCGTTGTGTTGGATAAAAGGTCACGGGTAATATTTTTATCAGCGAATGGATCGCAATCGTCGCAAAAATAATAAAATCCTTTATTTTTGTTAAAAACTTTGATTGAACTAAAGTTGGCATTTATGCAATGGACATGAAAAGTTCTGTGACAATTGCCATAGCACATTATCGAGTCAATCATATAATCGCATAATTGAAGCATTTTCCGCAGTCAGACATTTTGTTTAATTTATTTGAAAATTTTATTTATTTTCAATTTTAGTTTGAAAAATTTCGATTCTTAGTGTACTCAGAAATTGTAGTTTACCTTTTAGTGTGTACAGAAGCCAATAATATAATATAGTGTCGTCGGTAAGGTAGTCGTTGAATGATATTTGTTTTTGTTGTCAAAAATATTAATGAGATGTTGTTGTTGTTGTACTTATCAAAACAACGCTGTCACTGTCACAATCATAAGGAAAGGGGTTTAGTCGATACTTTTGATAAATGATAAATAAATAAATAAATAAATGATAAATGGACAGTTTATTAACGTGTCTGATAATTGAAATGGTCTAATTTACCCTCAGAAGCAAGGCTCTATACAGGATAAGGTTAGCCAACAATCAAATTGGGCCAATGAAACAGAAAATTTTGACTAAAAATGAACACAGAAAACACAGAAATTCTTCGTTGAATTTCCTGAAAAGCCGTTTAATACAAGTTGTTTTGGACGGATTCGAGTCTGAAACCCATGTTTGGTTAAAATAACGTCAATAACTTAATTAAGTCACTCGAACTTCTTCACCTTTATTTGCCTTAAACATCTTAACCATAAAACTCGCGTTTCCTGGCATGCCATCAGTATGATGTATCTATATTCGTTTCTTAGCTTCTTAGTTTTCTCCTTTCCCCCTTTTCCTACCTTTAATCTTCATGCTGTGCCTTTGGCAAATAAAAGATATACAGAAAGCTTTAATTTAGAGTTGATCAGTGTTGTTTTTATAAGTTTTCCAGTTTTGTAAAAAAGGTATCAATTGAGTTTTTCAAAAAAAAATTACTGCAAGTTAGCTTTTACCAACAGTATTTTGCATTTCATAAAATGAGTTTGAGATTTGAAAACATTTTGAACTCAATACCTTCATTTATTCACGAGATATTGAGAATGGAACAACAATTTGTTTCAATTTTGGAAATTAATTTTTGTAGATTTTAATTTTTATGCAAAAACTGATTGTTGGATTTTTATAAAAAAAAAATTTACTGAATTTCGAAACAATATTTTTTGTAAGACGAAATAATTTTGAAGCCAATAACTTGAATTTTTGCTGTCATGTGTACCTTTTGGATGTCAAGTGCGTTGCTGATTGTCATTTCCAGAAACTCGACGGAACCATCAACTTCATCATTCTGGAGGTTTCTATTAGCAGTTGGAAGTATCAACACTTGAATTTGTTTTGGCTGGTCCGTTTTTCGCTGGGGCAATTCTTGGTGTTATTATATTTTGCCCGCTACTGCGTCTGGTGGTGTTGGTTTTGATAAGGGTCCTCCTTTCACCATTCCTGCGTAAGCGTAACTGACTGCAGGTCTTGTAACCAAACAAATTGATTTGGCAGCAAACGCTTGTTGTTTTTTTTTTCAGCTACCATTTTGTTCCTCTTTATCAATTTTGCTTTCAGGCTTGGACTGGACAGCCTTTGTTTGCATGGGCTAAATATTTAATTTGGATGACTCCCTACATATGAAAGCATTTCAGAATTCCAACAGTTTTCTAAATATGCCAAATAATAAATAAATAGTTTAGAGGGTTTTTGGTGCATTTCGCGCAGAAATGTAAGAAATTGTTTTGAAACGTTGCTTTTTCCAAAAATACAATACACTTTTCTTGTTTTCATTTCTATTAATGCGAAGAACGCTGCAAAAATTCAAAAATCCAGAAAATGAGAAAGGATCTGATATGTAGAAATGTCGGGCTTTTTTGACGTAGTTTTTTTCGAACTCAATTTTCGGGAGTCTATTATTACTATCGCTATCAGTCTGCTTACTCGTATTTTGATCTTAAAGGCGTCAACAATACTTAAAAAAACTTAGAGATAAAAAGGTTTGTTTCTTGAATTTAAGGAAATAGTTGCATTAAAGTACATAAATTCTCTAAAAAAATAAATTAAAACAGAGTAAGGTAGGTAAACAAATAAGTTGGGAAGAAAAGTCTTTGTAGCACTCACAATTTACACGTTTCAAAGCTTTTATGTCAAAAGATATGAAACGTTTATTACCTATGTTTTTCACTTAGCCATTAGTTTAACACTTTGGACATTTGTACTATTGAAATTCGTATGTTTAAATCTCAGTTCTAGAGCATCCAAAGCAAAAGTTGATATTAATTATTTCTTCCAAAAAGTCTCTTTAAAAATTTTTCCTATAATTTAAGATTTAAAAATGTATCTGCAAAATAAGTTTTTCTCAAAAATTTAAATGCCATTTTATTTGTCAAAATTTAAATGCTATTTTATTTGTCAAAAAATCTAGATTTACTTATTTTTTTTTTCAAAACTCATTTTAAATTTTAAATTTTGTTTTTTAAAAAAATTTTACATTTAAATTTCGTCAAAAAATATTGTCCCCTTTCTGAGATATCGAGTTTTGTAAACAAAATAAGTATTTTTAACTTCCCATAGGAAGTTATTGTAATGGGTCCGATTTGACAAATTGAAAATTTTGACATTTCTCGACGTTTCAAGGTCCCTAGAGTCGAAATAAAAGATTTTTAGAAAGATGTCTGTGCGTGCGTGTTTCCGTACGTCCGTACGTTCGCGACGTTTTTTTCGTCGTCCATAGCTCAAGAACCAGAAGAGATATCGACTTCAAATGAATTTTGTTATACAGATAATAAGGCAGAAAGATGCAGAAAGGGCTCTCAAGAAAATTGCGTGGGTGGTTTTTTTACCATAGCAGTTTAAAAAAAAGGTGAACATTTTGGTTAAACCTAAATATCTCATGAACCAATGACCCGAGAGACTTGAATTAAATTTTATATTATTTATTGTAACGTGATACAAAACAATTATATTTTTGGAAAAAAATCCAATTAACGGTTTTTTTTATAAATCAAAAAAACTGAAAAAAAAAATTTGTCACCTCGAAAATTTTACGACTAAAATATGATTTCATCTCCAAAACAATTTTGTGCAATGAAGAATAATGTTTTTATATCTGATAAAATTTTGAGAAAAATCTAATTGACAGTTTTTTTTTACAAAAAATAAAAACCTAAAAAAAAATTAATAAAAGTTGGTAAAAATTGATTTTCGACTCAAATATCTTTTCAAAACTTTGAGTTATTGGCTTTAAACTACTTTTATCTTTCAAAAATATTGTTGTCAACATTCAGTAAAATTTTGAAATAAATCGAATTGACAGGTTTTTTACAAAAAATTAAAAATCGAAAAAAAATTAAAAAAAGTTGTTAAAAATTGATTTTCGACTCAAATATCTTTGCAAAAATTTGAGATAACGGCTTCTGACTAATTTTAACTTATAAGAAATATTTATTTCAACATTCAGTAAAATTTTGAGAAAAATCGAATTGACAGTTTTTTTTACAAAAAAAAAAAACCTAAAAAAAACAATACTAAAACTTGGTAAAAATTTACTTTCGACTCAAACAGCTTTTCAAAAATTACAAATATTGGCTTCAAACTTATTTTATTTCACAGAAAATATTGTTTCCGATATTCAGTAATTTTTTTTATAAAAATTCAACAGTCCGTTTTTTCATAAAAAAATAAAATCTAAAAAAAATAGTACGCAAATTTGGTAAAAATTGATACATATAGACAAACTTTTAAGCAAGACAAATCGTAAGACGGGATGGGAAGTTATCAGTGTGGGTCGCATCCCAGCCTCTTTTTTTTAAAATCATTTTTGATCATAAAAAATCATCATCAATTTGATCATTGATTATGAGCTTGCACAGAAAGAGAAGAATTTTAAAATCAGTCCATTAGTTCTTGAGAAAACTTAAAAACAAAATAAAGGTTTTGATTGAAAATGCGAACAAAAAAAAAATGATTTGGCTTTTATAACGTTATAAATATAAATTTTATTTCAATATAAGATTTTACCAAGTTGTAATTTTTCTTGCTTGAAGGATTACCTTGCGATGTTTACCTCTCCGTGGTCAAACTAAAAAGAAAGACTATACTTTACAGTTGACTTAAATCGAACGATAAATTTGTTTTTCATATTAGCTAATCCAAAAACAATTCATTGCAAGATATGCTGATATGCTGATTCTTGGCCTTGGGTGAGGATTAAAAAGGGATTATAAGAATTTGGTTTAAGTAAGTACAGTGAGTATCGCAAATAATCTTCCAAGCTGGAGTTTTAATAATATTTATACAATTCAAATGATTTTAATGAAAATTAAGATAAAACAAATAATTTTGTTAAGCAATTAATTTTTACACAATCATAAACATCCCGGCCCCCCTGGAACATGTTTCAGGACCGTGGTAGTAACGCAAGTTTGGTTATGGATCGTGTACTCGTACCCTTGGTAGTACGAACAGTAGCTACTCGCACTAGATTATCTGCACCTCTGTTGACGTTTTCAATTCTTCCCATCAGCCACTTGGTTGGAGGAAGATTTGGCTCTTTGATAACAACTAGATCGCCAGGCTTCAGGTTGGTTGTTTTCCGTTGCCATTTAGGGCGTTCCTGGAGTGAAGTTAGGTACTCCATGTGCCATCTTTTCCAAAACCCTTGCACGATAAACTGTATATGATTCCAATGAGTCAATCGGTTAGTTGGTATCTCCGTTAAATTGGGCTCTGGAACTGTGGTTAGCGGCTCACCTACGAGAAAATGTGCTGGAGTTAGTGGGTTTAAGTCATTATCAGATACAGAACATAAGGGACGAGAGTTCAAAATTGCCTCAATCTGAGTGAGAACCGTATATAGTTCCTCGAAAGTTAAAACAGAATTTCCTAACACACGACGTAGATGGAGCTTTATCGATCGAACACCAGATTCCCAAAGTCCCCCGAAATGGGGTGCGGACGGAGGAATGAAGTGCCATGTAATGCCGTCTTTAGCGAGGCTTGTAGCAATTTCTTCGTTGTGAACTTGGGACAGAATCACTTTATGCATCTCGTCCAAGCAACGGCGGGCGCCTTTGAAATTACTGCCATTATCACTAAACATGTTGGCACACCTTCCACGGCGAGAAACAAACCTTCGAAGGGCAGCGAGAAACGCATCTGTAGTCAGATCACTTACCACTTCCATATGAATGGCCTTTGTGGACATACAAACAAATAATGATATGTATGCCTTGGACAGCTTGGGCTTACGTCCACGAGAGAGTTTGATAACCAGGGGCCCAGCATAGTCACAACCTGTATTTAGGAATGGTCGAGACGCGAGAATCCGCTGCTTCGGTAAATCTCCCATGAGTTGAGTGGTTGTTGCTTTTCTTTGCATAAAGCATGCTTTGCAACGATGTACGATTCTTCGAATAAGATTTCGACTTCCAAGTATCCAGTACATCTGTCGAACTATTGTAAATGTTGCAGAAACACCAGTATGAAGATAATTATTGTGGATATCTGAAACTATTAGGGATGAAACATGATTATTAGCTGGTAGTATAATAGGGTGTTTAATATTATATGAAACGATAGCATTTTTTATTCTACCACCAACTCTAAGAATTCCATCGGTGTCCAAAAATGGTGAGTACTTGATGAGCTTTGATTTAACTGGAAGTTCTTTGTTGAATTGAAGATGATTTATGTCATTTTCAAACGCGAGGTTTTGAACATGTTTGATTATGATTTTTTTGGCGTTTTGAATTTCACGTAAACTGAGATTTGATGAGAAAGGGGAAACATTTTTTAACCGAGATTTTGGCAGAGCCCGATAGCACCAAGCGACAATTCGTTGCAAACGATACCAAGAAGAAATTTTGTCAATTAGGATTTGCAAACGGTTGTTATCTAGGGTCGTTACCAGTGACACTGTTTTCACAAACTTAGCTTCGAAAATCGGATTTTCATCCACGATTTCTTTAGGGAAAAAATGGGATTCAGGCCAATATTGTTCAGGTTTTGAAAGCCATGGTGGGCCTGTCCACCAGAGGCTATGATCAACAAGATTTGATGGAAGAACTCCTCGCGACGCACAATCTGCTGGGTTGAATTCCGACGCGATATGATGCCACGATTTAAACGGAACCGTTTCTAGAATTGTTGCGGTTCGGTTAGCCACAAAAGAGTTCCAACGACGAGGTGGTGAAGACAACCAGTGGAGAACGATTTCCGAATCGCACCAAGCTGAAACTTTTGTAATTCGAGTAGTTAACGAGTTTTTAATAAGGGAAAATAACCTACTCAAGAGCAACGCACCACATAGTTCTAGCCTTGGGATTGTAACTGGTTTTAGGGGAGCAACTTTCGTTTTCGCGGCTATAATGTTGGTTTTGAATACATTTGGACTTATCTGGCACCGAGCATATATTACCGCCGCATACGCTACCGATGACGCGTCTGAAAATCCATGCAGTTCAATACCATCAAATTCGTACGACGATATATTTCTTGGAACGGATATATTTTCAAAAAACCGAAGTTCTGTTCTATATTCTGACCATTTTTTGGCTAATGCATGAGGCAATTGATCATCCCAGCCAAGTTTAAACTCAAATGACCAAAGTTCTTGAAAGAGGATCTTAAACAAAATCACTGAAGGAGCTAAAAAACCCAAAGGATCAAAGATTTGAGCGATTTCGGATAATAATGTTCTTCTAGTTGCAGTCGACTTCTCGCGTAACTCACACATTCGAAACGAAAATTCATCTTTAGCCGGACTCCAGTACATGCCTAGAACCTTAATCAATGTCTTTGATTGTTCTGGATCCGTCCAACAGAATTCGCAGTCATTTTGAGGCAGGGTAGCTAATAATGGCCAACAGTTAGAAGTCCATTTACGAAGATTTAGACTAGCTTTAGATAGTAAGTCTACTAGTTCAGATTGAAGAGAAATCAAGCCTTCTACAGAATCGCTTCCCGTCATAACATCATCTACGTAAACGTCATTCAAGAGAACCCGAGAGGCATTTGGGTATATCGGGCTGTAATCTTCTGCGAGTTGTTTGAGAACCCTGACTGATAAAAATGGAGCCGAAGCTGTTCCGTAGGTGACTGTCAAAAGACGAAAGTGTTGAATTTCATCATCCGGAGATTCCCTCCAAACGATCCTCTGGAAGTTTGTGTGACGATCATCAACCCATATCTGTCGAAACATTTTTTCTATATCGGCAGTAAAGACATACCGATGTTGACGAAAGCGAAGACAAACCCCTAGCAAATCTCGTTGGATCGGAGGACCGATTAATAACTGAGAATTTAAAGACCGACCTAATGAATCTTTCACTGACCCATCAAATACAACTCGCAGTTTTGTCGAAGAACTCTCCGGTTTGAATACTGCATGGTGGGGTAGATAAAACTGTTTTCCACAAGAGGTCTTCATGTCTTCTGTGCGAATTCGTTCCATATGACCTAGAGCAAGATATTCCCGCATAAATCGGGTATATGCTTGATGCAGATCAGGGTGAGACTTGAAGCGACGTTCCATAGACAACAAACGAGAGATTGCAGATTTAAGTGTATCCCCGAACGATGGCGACGAATGTTTAAAGGGTAGTTGAACGATATATTTGCCTCTAGAAGCACGAGAAAAGAACTTACGAAAGTGAATTTCAGCTGGATCGTTAATAGCGGCTATATCCTTGGAAGGAGTGATGTCCTCTAGTTCCCAAAATCGTTGTAATATTGAATCAACATCAACGCTGACGTGGATCGAAGAGATTGGTTGTGTGGTGGGCTCAAAAACTTCTCCGGATATAACCCATCCAAACAACGTATTCTGCGCTACTGGCATTCCTGTTGGACCCCGAATCTGTTCACTTTTCAAAATGCTCCATAGTTTGTCTGCTCCTAGTAAGATTTCAATCGGTCCTGGGACATTAAAATGAGGATCAGCTAATTCCAAATTAGAAATGTGTGACCAACCAGAAATATCTATTAACTTAGACGGTAAATGAGACGTTAACCTTTTGAGAACAAATGCATCTGTTAACAAACAGCTGGAACTGTCTTGTGAGAAAAGCTGCAGAGACATACAACCTTTAGTGAATCCTGCTTCAGTTTTGGATAGCCCAAGAATCGGAATACGAGCATGTTTCCTATTTAAACCAAGCCTTTGTGCAAAAGATTCAACAATGAATGACACCTGAGACCCAGAATCTAACAAAACCCTACAGTTCACGAATTTTCCATGCTTATCTTGAACCTTGGCGACAAGAGTAGGTAAAATAGTTTGACGAGGACTAAGTTCAAGCGAATGATTATTGACGATGGAAGGAGTTGATGTTGAAGCAGTAAAGAGTTTACACGATGACGATGGTGAGCTCTCCGGCGAACTTTTTGATGGGGATGTGGCAGAAGAAATGCTTTCTTGCTCGTTAGCATGAACTAAAGAGTGATGACGTGATTGACATGACCGGCAGCGAAACGAAGACCGACATTTTACTGACGAATGACCGACACGAAGGCAGTTAAAACATAGCGATTTAGTTCTAGCAAAGTTTCTACGTTCTTCAATACTTAAAGCAACGAATTCTGGGCACTGAGGAAGAATGTGAGGTCCTTGACACTTTGGGCATTTTAATTGAGTTTCATTCGATTGGGCTACATGAGCTTTTATTTTTATTGTCTTTTGTTGCGAAATACTAGAACGATTTACTGATTGGCACGATTCTAAAGCATCACACCTCAATTGTAGAAACCTTAAAAGTTCATCAAAAAAACAATCATCGCGAGAGCCAACTTCTGTAGCCCACGCTTGTCTCGATTCGGTGTCGATTTTGTTAAGCAATAGATACATGAGCCATGGATCGCGTCCGGTTTGATTAATTGAGTTAAGTCCCCGAATAATTTCATCCGCCCCATCAATAATGGAGCGAAGCAACTTTACATTTGACACGGTGGTTGTAGGCAAAGATAAAAAAGATTGAATATATGATTGTGCAATTATATTAACACGATCGTATCTTTGTTCGAGCTTTTCCCACGCTTCAATGTAATTTGTTTCCGAAATCGGAATTGTCTTTACCAAATCAAACGCGGTATCTCGCAAAAACGATTTGAGATAATGGAATTTTTGAGTGGCTGTGAGATCGGTTTTGGAATCAACCGTACTTGTAAATAAATCGCGAAACGTTGGCCAATCTTTATAATTTCCCGAAAATGGCTGAATCGTTATAGGCTGCAGCTTAACTGACGACGACATTGTTCTCGGTGACGTATTAAGAATTTCTAGAAAAGATGATTGTTGTTGCGCGAGTTGTTCAATTGCCGTCTTATTAGCCTGATTTGCAACAGATTGCCTGTCCCGAATTGCTTTCTTAAGGCCCGACTGCGCGATAAAAAATTTATCTTCGTATGTTCCAAATTCTACCTCAAGATCGATAAACTCTTCATCATTTGCTTCAACCAATAGTTCATTATGCAATGACACAAATTCGTCCCACGCTTGTTCTATACTCTTCAACCGAATTTCAAGCATTTCTATGGTCGTAGAAGCCTCTATCGTGCCCACAAACTCTGCAGTGCGAGTAAGCCTACCCTTAGCATTACCACGTTTCTGTTTTAAGGAACTCATTATGAAAGACACCTTTTGTTTAATAATTTATTAATTGTTTAATTGAATCAGAACCAGACCAAGTGAACACGTTAATTAATTGATTAAAGGTTTATGTCCGAAAGATTAAACTGCGATTACAATTCGACGACTACGATAATTTCATCAATAAATTAACACAAGGTTTACTTTATTAAACAAAGCTATACCCGTAGATTATAGTTCAATTTTTATAATAAATTAGGCTGCGAAGGACCAAATTCGATGATTGAAAATGCGAACAAAAAAAAAATGATTTGGCTTTTATAACGTTATAAATATAAATTTTATTTCAATATAAGATTTTACCAAGTTGTAATTTTTCTTGCTTGAAGGATTACCTTGCGATGTTTACCTCTCCGTGGTCAAACTAAAAAGAAAGACTATACTTTACAGTTGACTTAAATCGAACGATAAATTTGTTTTTCATATTAGCTAATCCAAAAACAATTCATTGCAAGATATGCTGATATGCTGATTCTTGGCCTTGGGTGAGGATTAAAAAGGGATTATAAGAATTTGGTTTAAGTAAGTACAGTGAGTATCGCAAATAATCTTCCAAGCTGGAGTTTTAATAATATTTATACAATTCAAATGATTTTAATGAAAATTAAGATAAAACAAATAATTTTGTTAAGCAATTAATTTTTACACAATCATAAACAGGTTTTTTGAGGAGTACCCTTCTGGAGCAATACGAAATTATGTTTTTCTTGTAGAAAGAAGCCAAATTAAGAACACAAAATTTACTGCTGTTATTTTTCGTATTTATAAAATGAAAAAAGACCTTACACTAATCGGCTGAAAATCTTAATTTCAATGAACACAATTGTTTGGACTTTAGGGGCCAGGAAAGACAGACAGACGGAAGGAATCGGGGTACCCACTTTTTTCGACTCCTCTACCGTCGCGTCGTTATGTCATGTTTGATTAAAAGCTCTAGTTTGAAATTGTTTTCTAATGCAAAATTTGCTATATAGTTCCTATATGTCGCCAGTAAAAATCACTTCAATGTTCACTATTTATGTGTGTCAAAAAAATGTAATAATAAAATTGAAGGCTAGTTTAAGGAATTTAAAGGCAACTTAATATAAAATTGATGATCTCTTATTCAAGGTTTCTTCTTAAGAACCTGAATATTTGCCCTTTTTCTTAGAAACAATTTTTATGAACATAATTTAAAGCATGACTAAAGTTTTTTTAAATTCTAAATTGAGTAAAAACAAAAGTTTTAGTTGTTTTTGACAGCAAAGCACTTTTTTGTGAATGTCGTTAAATTACTAACAAATCTTTAGATGAAATCTTTGCTTGGGTGGGGCGTGGTTACTTCCTTATCTGAAACTCTCGCAACTGAGCGGCTATTAATAGTAGAGCGTTGGTTTATGGCTTGTTCGAAAGCACGTTATCTAAGGTTATCATTATGACTAGTCAGTGTTACCGCTGGGATTTTTGAAAAGGTCAAATGAAAAAAAAGTCGCATTTAGATTTTTTTTTAATACATACCGAAATCAAACGAAATCTGATAAATTGCAAAAAAAAATGAGTTGTTAGTTAGTTTGTTAGTTTTTGATTAGGTATACCTTCTAAAGAAAAATAAATTCTTATACTAGTAGGTATTTAGATATAAAGAAAAAAATAGTTGATTCAGCTTCCGTTTTTAGCAAAACTACACCATGGAATAAGAATTTTCTGGACTCAAACTTAAGGCAGGTGCTTACTGTTCCATCTGAGTGCGGAATATTCTTATTCCATAACGTAGTTTTCCTAAACAGGTAGTGTTTTCTAAACACACAAAATTATTTTCAGGACTGAAATAACTATTTTTTCTTTATAAATAAGAGTGATAAAGTTTTTAGATATATTTCATAAAAACTTACCTATCCATTTTATAAAAAAGAGAACAAACAATATCGAGAATGAGCTCCCAACAAATGAACGCAAGCCGAAACACAAACGACAACAAAATAGTAGGCAAATCTTGACAGAGATAATTTTTTTTTTCGAATTTATGAATTTAATTAAATTTCACCACAGTCGAACAAACACAGAAATAATTGGGAAACTTTGTTAAAGAGGAACGGAGTGGTGAAATAACGAAAATTACTCATCCAAACTTAAAATTGTTAACTATTAACTACATTTATATGCAGAGTCGAAAGGTTGAAATTAATTTTTATGCTAAAATAGCAAGATTTCGATTCTGAGCGAACGTGATCGAGTCGACCCAAACAATTTCAACTTGATTCCATTTTATAGATTGAAATTATGTGTGACAGTGTTAGTTATGTTCCTATTTCAATGGAAGTTTGGAAATTTTATATGAATTAAGAAAATAACTTATCTTTTCAATGTATTTTTCTAGAGATAATTTTTCAAAAGGGTCAAAATAGACAATTTTTTAAAAAGGCGTATCATGGTCGCATGGTCAAAATGCGACTAAAGTCGCATAGCGGTAACACTGTGACTATTTCAGTGTCAACAATGCAGTGGACAAAGCAAGAGCGTGCGTTCGTCGTGGAGGCCTACTTTTCTTTCAGCCGTTAGATCATCCCAATTCAGCGTGCTTTTCGAAACCATTTAAATATCGCACCTGCAGGTCGTGTGTCTGATCGGAAATCGATTTGTTTGTGGATGGACACGTTCAGAAATACCGGTAGTGTATAGAAGAAACATAATGGACCTTCCAGAACCGGCAAGACGCCAGAAAACATCGAAAAGGTAAGGGCGGCGATTTTGAAATCCCCTAGGCGATCTGCACACACACATTCGGCTGCTTTGGGGATTTCTAGTCACACAGTGCACCGAATTCTTCATGAGGAACTTAATTTTCACCCATACAAATTGGCAACTTAATCCACGCGATTATGTTGCCCGAAAAAATGAATGTGAAGTGAAGACTTCCTCGAAAACCTGCACATTTCCATATTTCAGGATGTGTGAACAAACAAAACATGATTGTGGATTTTTTTTTACCCAAACTTGAAGAAAGGAATGTAGGGGAAGTGTGGTTTCAACAGGATGGCACCACAGCTCACACGGCAAGAAGGTCAATGAATATTTTGCGTGAACACTTCCCCGAACGGCTGATCTCTTTTAGAGGCGATCTTCAGTGGCCAGCACGATCGCCAGATTTAGCCCCATGTGATTTTTTTCTGTGGGGCTACCTTAAATCGTTGGTATATACACTGATCGTCCAAAGACCCTTCGTCATCTTAAAAACAATATTCGTGCTGCTATCACCGACATAAGCACAGATATGCTGGAAAAAGTGGAAAACAATTTCAAATTCCGACTATCTCAGTGCATTGATGAGAACGGTGGCCACCTTCGAGATGTCGTTTTTAAAACCAAATAAAATAAAACTTTAAATGTACTTCTATACACAGACAAAATAGTTAGATCAATATTGCCCATACTTTTTGTGTTATGGTTTTTTAAAAGAAGGAAGTAACCACGCCGCACCCTGTACAATTTAACTGTGGAATAATGCTCATATGACCCCCCCCTGGATGGTCTATTGGTCAAAAGTTGATGAATTTGTGAAGTGTTTTTGGAATAGGGCTGAATATCCGATTCATATTATGTTCTTGGTCCAATCTTCAGTCAAAAGTAGTATTATTATTATTATTATTATTATTATTATTATTATTATTATTATTATTATTATAGTTAACACGGGGCATTTCCCACGTATATGCTGAGGTAGCATATTAGTGCATACGACTACGAGGTAAATGCACTGTGTTGTATCAAGGCCAAATGGGAATACGATCTCCATCCGCTGTTCCCATTGGTGGGAAATGCTGATGTTGCAATTTACCCTTGCATAGGCGAAGTATCATTATATTTGAATTTATTATTAGAATTTAGTCTTAAGCTGGACATAGATTGGAATAGAATAAAGATTGAGCATATTTATTAATACGGTTTTTTAATCAGTAAGTCGAACCGTTGGCCGGCCCTCTGGGCTGGCGTTCGCGTTTTTTTTAATATCCTCGCGAAGGATATCTTTAACTGGCGCCCGAGCAGGGACCGGTATTCGTTTCGTGTCCTTTTAGCTGAAGGATCTATGCCAAGGCCAATACACTCCTTTATAGTGTATGTCACTGTACCCATGGGAACACAGTAGACTATTTATGGTACCTTGAGCATAAAACTTTCGCATACCCATGGGAACATGCGGATATCCTTAAACGCTAAGGGATACGAGGGTGGAGTTGTTCGTGCCATTAGTAGGTTTATTAAGTTAAACTAAACGGGACTAACACGGCAACCCCCCAAGAAATACCGGTTCTTTTAGAATAGAAAATTAACGGATTTAATTTTTTTTCCTTGCAGAAAATACGAAAATAATATTACTAAATTTGAAAAAGTTTTAACGATAACTATATACGAATGATGAAGCTGCTGTAAGTGAAAGAAGGAAACAACATAAAAAAAAAAAAAAAGAAAAAATTGTAAAACTGAGTCTATCGTGTTGCTTGTGCTGTGCTCGAAATTAAGTTTTTTTGGAAGTGCTGTGGTGAAAAATAATTAAAAAGGATAAGTGCAAAAAGGGGGCAAAGCTCACCATTGAAAAAAAATATATATGAAAAAAAGGTGCATTGTTACAAAAAATTATTTAAAGGTGCATAATTGCCAATTGCCTGGGGCAGTTAAGGTGAAATAATATTAATTAAAAATTGTGCAAAAAAAAAGAAGAAAAATAGATATATTTAACTTGTGCAAAAAAAAAAAAGAGAAAAAAGAATACGCTTGTTACTAAGGTAAGCCTTTTTCTTCTCATTAAACAAAAAAAACGATATTTTTATTTTATTTAAAATGGACCAAGTCACCCAAAAAATAGTTGAACTGACTGGTGCTGTTAGCAACCTAATCAGTCAACTAAAGGGTTTCGAGAGGAGGCTACAAGTTGTCGAAGAGAAGGCAACTGCGGCAGTCGCTCCTATAGCAGCTGCGGACAATAATATTAATACTAGTTTTGTCCTCAGTCCTCCACAAACGGAGGCTGAGTTGAGGGAGATCAGCAAATTACCCGATTGTGTAAAGGAGTTGCAGGCATTCAATGGAAATCCTACGCAGTATGTATCGTGGATACATGCTGTGGAGGGGATCCTCAAGGACTATGAGATAGTCAAGTCCAAGCCTCTGTATCGCGCCATACTCCAACACATCAGGGGTAAGATTAGGGGCCCTGCTGATGCTGCCCTCGTAAGCTATAATATCTTCGACGGCGACTGGCTCGAAATGAAGTCCTGTTTGTCACTGCACTACGCAGATAAACGGGACTTAAGGACTCTTGAGCACCAGTTAAACCAGCTTGTTCAGAAAAACAGCAAGCTGGACGAATTCTACGCTGCTGTAAATCATCAATTATCTTTGATGGTCAATAAGATAAAAACTGAGTCGTACAGTGAAGAGACGGTAAAGGCATTGGTAGAAACATACCGGAATAGGGCTCTAGATGTATTCGTGCGCGGCCTTAACGGCGACATATCACGAATGCTGATGATCCAGAGACCAAAAACCCTCCCCGAGGCTTATTCCGCATGCTTGGAGATACAAAATCTCAACTACCGGAACAATTCCGTTCACCCCTCTTCATATCCAAATACAATTACAGCGCCAATAAACCAGAGTTTCAAGAGTTTAGAGTTTAAACCCTATTTGCCTCCGAGGAAGCCTCAACAAAATCTTAGAGGCAAAAATAATCGGTTTAACTGGAGCTCTCCTCATGAAAGTGGTTCTCCACCAAAGCCTGGACCAAAGCCCTTAGAGAAAATGGACTGCGATCGAACTGTTCAAAGCAAACAGGTAAATTATATAAACCGTCCAAAATCTCAAAACCCATTCAAACGAAAGGCAACCTCTGACAACTATCCCAACAAGCAGCAACGCCTTTATAACATAGAAGTCGAGGATGAAGTTGATCAAGAAGAATACACCGCTGCTGCGGAAGAGGCTGTCGAAGAAGCTGATGAAATAAATTTTATGACAAGGGGCCATCCAGCGTACCATACATAGAATATGTTACGGGGGATGGGTCGGTCTTGAAGTTCCTTGTCGATACAGGGGCGAATAAGAACTTCATTAGCCCAAATATCGGACAACCGACCAAGCGCATAAAGAACCCTTTTAGAGTACGGTCAGCCGGTGGAGAGATCAAAATTACGGAGTCTGTCGAGGGACGTTTTTTTGAAAAATTAGGAATTAGAACAATATTAAAATTTTATGTTTTACCTGGCCTTACATCTTTTGATGGTATTATTGGGGATGATACCTTAAAAGAATTAAAATTTATTATAGACAGGAATATCAATGTTCTTAAATTAGGAAACAATATCCAAATTCCACTAAAAAAAAAGATCTCTAGGGAAGTTAACCTTACCTTAGATCCTTCACTTCCTGAAGATACCAAGAACAAACTCAAGGGATTATTATCAAAATATAATTATCTTTTCGGACCAATTGACACTAGAAAAACCGTCGATACCACGGTTCTCGCTGAGATAAGGACAAGTACGAATGATCCTATATATTCAAAGAGCTATCCGTATCCAGCCTGTCTGAGAGGTGTGGTCGAAAAAGAGATAGCTAAGCTTTTGGAAGAAGGTACTATTCGACCATCTAAAAGCCCATATAACTCGCCAATATGGGTTGTACCCAAGAAACCGAAACCCAATGGCGAGAAACAGTATAGAATGGTAGTCGATTATAAGAGACTCAATAGTGTAACCATAGGAGATGCATATCCTATACCGGACATAAATTCAACACTGGCTAGTCTTGGAAAAGCTAAGTATTTCACAACGCTTGACTTGACTTCTGGGTTTCACCAAATATCTATGAAACCGTCCGACATTCCGAAAACGGCATTCTCGACTATGAACGGGAAATTTGAGTTTCTGAGGCTACCCTTTGGGCTCAAGAATGCCCCTGCGATTTTTCAAAGAATGATCGACGATGTCCTGAAACCTTTTATTGGAAAAACGTGTTACGTCTACATAGATGATATAATAGTTTTTGGCAAGGGACTAGACGATCATCTTAAGAACTTAGATGCGGTGTTGGCCCGACTCGGTGAGGCGGGTCTGAGGGTCAATCTCGAGAAGACCTATTTTATGCAACAACAAGTAGAATTCCTAGGGTATGTTGTCTCAGCTGAGGGTATCCGACCCGACTCAAAAAAAGTTACGGCAATTCAGAACATGGAACCACCCCAAAACTTGAAGGAACTCAAATCATTCCTTGGCCTTACTTCCTACTATAGGAAATTTATTCGCGACTATGCGAAGGTTGCCAAACCATTGACGAACCTCACAAGGGGAGAGAATGCGCAAATAAGGGCCAACCAATCTAAGAATGTTCCAATCGAATTAGTTGAAGTTGAGCTTAAAGCTTTTAATGATTTGAAAATTCTGTTAACATCTTCTGAGGTTCTAGCCTTTCCCGATTTTGAAAAACCTTTCACCCTAACAACTGATGCGTCTAATTATGCGATTGGGGCCGTTCTATCACAGAATGACAACGGAGGAGACCGACCAATTGCATTCATTTCAAGGTCATTGAACAAAAGCGAAGAGAATTTTGCCACCAACGAAAAGGAAATGTTGGCCATCGTCTGGGCCCTAGATAATCTTCGGTCCTACCTTTATGGGGCCAAAAAGATACGCATTCTAACGGACCATCAACCTCTTACATTTGCATTGGGTAATAGGAATTACAATGCCAAGTTAAAGAGGTGGAAAGCCAGAATCGAAGAGTACAACTACGAGTTGGTTTACAAACCCGGTAAATCAAACTATGTGGCTGATGCTCTTTCAAGGCTAAGAACTCAAGTGAACCATTTGCAAGACTCAGTTAATGAATCTAGGTCAAATGGAAACACAGTATATGAGCCATCTACGTCTCGTTTGGTCAATGCAGGTTCAGAGACTGAAACCGCGTTCTCTGGGAGCGGATCTACAACAGAAACTGCTGATAGTGATCAAAGTGAGTCTACAACGGAAACTGCTCATAGTGCCCAACAAGATGCATCCGACCTCATACCGCACGTGCTCGCGCCGATCAATGTCTTTCGTAATCAGATTATCTTTAGAGCAGATAAGGGCTTAGAGTGTTTCGAAGAACCACATCCTGGCTATTGCCGGCACTACGTTGTTATTTATGGACACGATAAAGGACCATTGACCCAGTTGCTGAGGTCCAAGCTAAACCCCAATGTAGTAAATGGTATTAAAATGCCAGAATGCTATTTAGGGATCCTGCAAGAGGTCTTTATCGAACATTTTTCGAAATACAAAATCAGGATCACGCAAAGAGTGGTCGAAGACGTGAAGAACGAGAACCGCAAATGCGAGCTGATTATGAAAGAACATAGAAGAGCACACAGGAATGCCAGGGAAAACAAGGAGCAATTACTAGAAAATTACTATTTTCCTGGCATGAATAGCCTCATAACAAAATACGTGAGGGCGTGCGAAATATGCAACACGAATAAGTATGATAGGCATCCAAACCGTCCTGAATTCCAACCTACACCAACCCCGAGTTACCCCTGCGAGATTCTTCATCTTGACATACTTGAGGTACAGAATGAGAAATTCATAAGTTGTATAGATAAATTCTCTAAATTCGGGAAACTTTTCCATATAAAGAATAGATCAGTTCTGCACCTTAGAGACAAAATTATTAAAGTCCTTCACTATTTCACAGTCCCTAAAATACTTGTTACCGACAATGAATGTAGTTTCGTTAGCCCCATTATCGCAAATTTTATCGAATTACTAGGTGTAAAACTATACCGAACCCCCGTAAATCGATCAGAAGTAAATGGACAGGTAGAAAGGTTCCATTCAACGATAATTGAAATTTATCGATGTCTCAAAGCCGAATATAAAGATTTGCGCTTAAAGGAACTACTAAACATTGCCGTTGATAGGTATAACAATAGTATCCATTCAGTTACCAAACTGAAACCAACAGACGTGTTCTTCGACAGATCTCCAAGAATTAATTACCAAAATCTTACAGACTTTAGGAAAAAGGTAAACCATGACCTAAAAGCTGAGATCAAGAGAAAGCAAAAACAAACAAATCATTATCGAAACAAGAATAGAAGTTCTCCTAAAAAATATAAAAAAGGAGATGTTATATACACGGCATCAAAAGGAATTAAAGCAAAAAATAAGCCTTTATTCCGAAAAGATATAGTGGCAAAAGACAACCGTGTAACAGTAACAACCAATACGGGCAGAAAAATTCATAAGACCCATATTAAAAACTTAAACCAAGGTAATACGTAATGGCTCCTCGATAGTATAGCGGTCAGTACACCTGCCTGATATGCAGGAGGCTGGGGTTCAACTCCCCATCGGAGAGCATAATTATAAAAAAAAAAAAAAAGAAAAAAAAATATTTAAAAAAATTACCTGGTTTAATTTATAAAAAAAAAATATTTAAAAAAAAATTACCTGGTTTAATTTAAAAAAAAAAAAAAAAAAAAAAAAAAAAAAAGGAAGTGGCACCAAGCATCCCACTCCTTATAATGTATCATGCACGAAAAATTAAAAACCTTTTTTGAATTGCACTTAATCCTTCCACAAGCCCAGAATGCACCAAAGCACAAGCAACAGCACCTATCTACAATATCAAGATTATTATAACTGAATTACTTAATTCAATTTAATAAGTTTTACTGTGGAATGACGTAAAATAAAATAATTAAATTGTGAAAATAATTCAATTATATGTTACTTAATATTAGTTTTTTACTAAAGAATTATTCCATTGTATACGTAACTTAATTTAATTTTTAATTTATATCATTACTAAATTACTCAGTTGATTTTAATACTACGGAGTGATGTAACATAAAAATAATAAAATGCTAAAAACCTTTTAATATAATCATGCTTAAATTGTACAAAAAAATTATTCAATTATATGTAACTTTATTATAAATTCAATCATAACTGAAATGTTCAATCCGTTGTAATACTTCGAAATGACATAAAATGAAAATTAAAATATTACAAAAATATAAAAGAAATATCCTAATGTTGAAATATTTGTATTAATAATTAATTTTAGTCTTAAATTTGTCTAATCAATATCTACTGAATGTAGTAAATCATAAAAGTATTTAAAATTGCAAAATAACTATTATTATACTTAATCCTTTTATTCATAATTTTACTTATCATATAGTCTTATCCTTATTACCGCCGTGCAAGGGTTCAGCATATTTGAATACAAGTCTCCAATGGTCACCATCAAAGAAGGGCGAGGCTGGATCATCGATGGACATTTCAAATTAGTACACGTCATCCGCCTGGATAAATTTGAAGCACTTTTGGACAAAATGACGGGGGTCATTGAGGTCGAAATCACTCAGCTCGAAAAGAAAACTATTGCACGTCATCACCTTACTCAACTCCACGAACGTCTTGATTCGCTGAAAGGGAAAACTCATAGAAGGGAAAGATCAATCAACTGGATCGGATCCGCATGGAAGTGGCTGGCAGGTAACCCCGACGCAGCTGATTGGGACAAGGTATTGAAAAATGAAGACGATATCATCAGCAACAACAATCAACAGTACAAGATAAACGAGAGGGTCTTAAAAATAACGGAAGACATCACACAAAAGATTAACTGGGTCATCAACAACACTGCCAATCAAATATCTTCATCCAACAGAGCCATGCATGAACAAAGCATAATAGATGAACTCATGATTATCAAAGAAGAGGTCAACGAAATCGTTCGTGCCTGCCAAATGGCGAGAAATGGGATCGTCAATACCAATCTCCTGGACCAAGAAGAAATCAACAGGGTCATCAGCGAAGTTGAGACGCTACCATACGCAAACGTGGTAGAAGCGTTACAATTTGGCAAGCCGTCAGTCTTCACCAATGATTCCATGCTGTTATATGTCCTTTCAATGCCTAAGGTTAGTGAGACTGAATATAACCTTCTTCTGACTAGAGCATCAATAATTGAAGAAAAACAAGTAGATTTACCTTTCACTAAAATTTTGGCGAACCATGAGGAAACCTACGGAATAACATCTAACTGCCTCAATATCGGCAATGTCACAGTTTGTGACGAAACCTCCTTGGAAAAACTAGATGAAGACGGTTGCATCGTTCGATTACTGAAAGGGGGTCATGCTAGTTGTATAATGCGCTCCAACCCGGCTGTAATAATAGAATTAATCAAAGAAGACACCATATTCGTGACGAACTTCAAGGGAGAATTAATCAGCAAAGGCATCCCAAAAGGACTTTCTGGCACATATTTGATTCAACTTTACAACGAATCAATTCAACTCAATAACAGGACATTTACCAGCCTGACAACCACCTCGCTTCAAGCTCTACCACCAGTCTTAACTAATACCACCACAGTTGAACACAAGATCGACGTCGAATACCTCCACAATATGAGCATGGGCAACATAAAAATCCTGAACGGTTTAACGAATAAGCTGAATACTTACACCTTCACGGATATGACGATCCTTCTAATGTTTGCAGTTGTAGTCCTGATAATATGGTGCAAGATATATAGGAAAGTTGACTTACCTATATTACAACTACCACCACCGACAATATCTTCGCCTAACGTCTCACGTTAAGGTTGATCTACGGGACGTAGATTTTCAAGGAGAGGGTAGTTAACACGGGGCATTTCCCACGTATATGCTGAGGTAGCATATTAGTGCATACGACTACGAGGTAAATGCACTGTGTTGTATCAAGGCCAAATGGGAATACGATCTCCATCCGCTGTTCCCATTGGTGGGAAATGCTGATGTTGCAATTTACCCTTGCATAGGCGAAGTATCATTATATTTGAATTTATTATTAGAATTTAGTCTTAAGCTGGACATAGATTGGAATAGAATAAAGATTGAGCATATTTATTAATACGGTTTTTTAATCAGTAAGTCGAACCGTTGGCCGGCCCTCTGGGCTGGCGTTCGCGTTTTTTTTAATATCCTCGCGAAGGATATCTTTAACTTTATTATTATTATTATTATTATTATTATTATTATTATTATTATTATTATTATTATTATTATTATTATTATTATTATTATTATTATTATTATTATTATTATTATTATTATTATTATTATTATTATTATTATTATTATTATTATTATTATTATTATTATTATTATTATTATTATTATTATTATTATTATTGTTATTATTATTATTATTATTATTATTATTATTATAGAATTTGACATCTCTCAGCTTAAAGCTGGAAATTCACCTATCCCGGACATGAGTGTCAAGGGATTAGGCTCTTTATCTTTGTTATTACTATGATTGCATCTTTTACTATTGCTGCTACTTTAATGGTATATTATTTAATGATCATTGTTATTTTGCAAGAAACGTCGCGTGATATTGCATGTTTCGAGGACTTCAGCTTTTTGGATTGTTGTAAATTCTCCTTTAATGTTGAGTTCTTCTAGATGTTTGGGCAGGCTTCTTGGTGTCACAGCTGTTGACGACATAATCAGTGGTATAATGGTCGTTTTATATCCCCTGTACATTCTCTCCATTTCTAGACTCAGATCCGTGTATTTGCTTACTTTGGTGTTGTATGATGCGATAAGGTTAGTTGTTAGGGGAATCGCTATGTCTATTATTTTGATTTCTTTCTTTCGGCAGTCGAACAGGATGATATCAGGTTTGTTTGCGGATATCGTTCTATCTGTGATTATCGATCGGTCCCAATACAGTTTATGGGTCTCGTTTTGAAGGACGGGGGTTGGATTGTAGTGGTAATATGGTTTCTTGGTTTCGATGAGCTTGCATTGCAACGCCAGGTCTTGGTGTATTATCTTTGCGATGTTGTTGTGCCTGTGGAGGTAATCCGTCGCAGCTAGGGCAGTGCAGCCATCTATTACGTGGTCTATTGTTTCTCCAGGCCGGTTACATTTTCTGCACGTGTCAACGATGTTCTCTTTTAGAATGTACTTTCTGTAATTCTTTGTCGCTATAATTTTGTCCTGGATGGCGATGAAGAAGCCTTCAGTCTCTGCGAAAAGTCTTCCCTTTTGTAGCCAATTGTTCGAGAGTGTTTGGTCTACATGACTCTGTTGTAGTTGGTATGGATGGGCGCCCCTAATTGATTTCTCCTTCCATGAATGAATCAATTGATCGTGGGTTGTGATTTCGCGAAGGTTTAGCTCTCCTGACAAGTTCAGTGGTGTTATGGAGCTGTCGGCTTCAGCAATCGCTCTGTACAGCAAGCTGTTATTGCTTAGAAAGTATTCTCTGAGGTTTTTGACTTGGTTGATGTGGAGAGTCCTGATGTCCAGTAGACCTCGACCTCCTTGACTTCGAGGGAGGTAGAGCCTTTCTATCGCAGAGAGGGCATGGTGGCATCGATGTTTAGTCATTGTGGTCCTGATTAATCTCGATAGACCATCAATATCGGTGTTCGACCATGTCAAAATTCCGAAAGAGTACGTCAGGAGTGGGATTGCCCAGGTGTTGATGGCTTTGATTTTGTTAGGTCCGTTCAGTTGACTTCGTAATATTTTCACCACTCTTCCTTCGAACTTTTGGGTCAGTTGTTGTTTCATCTTTGTGTGTTGGATGCCCCTCAATTGACATATTCCTAGGTACTTGTAGTTTTCTTCTGAAGATAGATCTGTGATCTGTTCTTCGTTGTTTATAGAAAATCCCTCCGTTGTTACCAGTTTACCCTTTTTGATGTGAACGGATCGGCATTTGTCCAACCCAAATTTCATATGTATGTCCTTACTGAAGTGAGTCACAAGATTGAGCTGGCTATGGAGTGAGTCCTTGTTGTTTGAATACACTTTGAGGTCGTCCATGAACATGAGGTGGGTTATGGTGTCGTTGGTGGTGGTTCCGCCTTTTATTCTATATCCGTACGGCGCGGCGCTTTGTTGAGCATTCTGCTAAGGGGGTTCAGAGCGAGACAGAACCACAGCGCACTAAATGCATCTCCTTGGAAAATTCCATTGAGAATGGGAATCGGTTGACTAGTTTCCCCATTAAGAAGCAGCCTTACCCTCCAGCTTTTCATGGCACTTGCAATGAAGCTTGTGATTTCATTGCTTACTCCATAGATAGATAGAATTTCTGTCAGATATGAGTGTGGGACGGAGTCAAAGGCTTTCTGGTAGTCTATATAGCTCATGCTTAGGTTCCTGCACTTAGTGATGGCTTGTTTTACCACTACAGAGTCAATTATGAGTTGGTCTTTACATCCTTGTGTGTTTCTTGCACATCCTTTCTGTTCCGTTGTTATTATGTTGTTAGATAGTGTGTGTTCATATACTCTATTGCAGATTATTTTTGTTATTATCTTGTACATTGTTGATAGACAGGTTATCGGTCGGTATTTTGATGGATTATTATTATTATTATTATTATTATTATTATTATTATTATTATTATTATTATTATTATTATTATTATTATTATTATTATTTATTCATAAAACTAAACAATATTATTATTATATTACGTATTACATTGAATAAAAATACAGGCATGACATTAATGTCGTCTGCCTGGTTGGCAAATACTATTATTTTTTAAATTTCAAATAAAGTGATAATTTCATTATACATTTTGTTATTAAATTAATGTTGCTTGTTTTTTGTGATATTTAAGATTTAGTTGGCATATAAAATTAAGTAAGTTTGGAACTTTTAGTTTAGTTAAAACAAATTAGTAAATAAATGTAACTTTCAGTTTAGTTAAAACAAAATAGCAAAAAAATGGAACTTTCAGTTTAGTTAAAACAAAATAGCAAATAAAAAGTAATTTTTAGTTTAGTTAACACAAAATAGCAAATGGTTTTATAAACTTTACTTTACGTGTATTGAAATCAAACTAGCAAAAATAGATCTTTAGAATTTTTAAAAATTTTCTTTGTGAATTTTTTCTCTGTAGTTCATTGCTTCAAATGCAAATTTGTAGAGCAGCATCCAATTTGCACCATTCAGATAGTTGAAAAATTCTTCTTGTGTGAGTTTATTTTTCCCGAAGTGATATCGCCTAATCTCCTTAAGTATAGGGCAAGTCGCCACAAAGTGTAATATGTCTTCCCTTTCGTGTAGATTGCAAATACTACATGTTCCAGCTCTCTCAGTTCGATGTGGTAGGTAATTCAATTTTAACAGCTCTCCTCTTATTTTGAAAACTGTGCCTATTACTAAACAAGAGTAGGCATTGTTGAAATAATTCCGCTCATTCAGATTATATAAACTCTTGGGCTTGGCATAAAATTTTCTCTCAGTCGACAATCTCGCCGTTTCGATGAATGAGTATCTCTCATCTTCGTCCATTAGAGATATTACTTCGTACAAAGATCGTTTCCAGTTGTCAGCATTCATGTCCAAGAAATTAATCGTCATACCGCAGTTGGCAGCAAGATTCATCGAATCCTTACAAAATAGCTTTTTGTTAAGAACTGCATACTGAAGAATAAGCTTGGGCAGCCTAGTGTCCTCCATTTTTAAAACTTTTACAAATAATCTGCATTTAATTTCAGTGTTGAAATGAAAAGCGTTGGGAGTCCTGTTTCCAGGTAGTACATATACTTTGGGGTACTTATAGGCAGGTAGAAAATTTTTCTGAGAAAAAATCTCAATAAATATTCCACTGGTTCAAATTTATGCACTCCCCAAACCTGGGCTCCATAAAATAAGACAGATTTTGCAGTTGCATTAAAAATTCGGTATTTAGTGTCGACAGATATAAGTTTATTACTGAAGATTCTTCTCCAATTTGCGCAAATTGCTGATTTCGCTTTGTTCAATTTTGTTTTAAGATGCGAATCTACATTTAAATTGAATGTTACCTCCATTCCCAGATAGTTGTACTTTTTTAATACTTCCAGATCTTTCCCGTTATACTTCCATTTTTCATTAGATGCCACTCTCCCTGATCCATTTTTAAAAATCAGAACTTTGGATTTATCTGTGTTTACCTCCAGTCCCCAAAGATTGCAGTATTCAGCAAGTTTGTTAATCATCAGTTGAAGTGATGAAGGGGACTCAGCTAAAATCACTATGTCATCCGCGTACATAATTGTCTTTATACTTAAATTTCCAATGTTTAATCCGCAAGTAAGCCAATCAGTTAGATCGTCGAGAAACAGTGCAAAAAGCAATGGGCGTAAGTTACAACCCTGCCTGACCCCTCTTAGCATCTGAAATTTATCTGAGACATCACTTCCATTGTAAATTCTTGCTTCTGTATTTTGATACATCTTTTGATGTAGTACTTTTAACAACAAAGTTTAAGGAAGTCAAATAAAAATGTTGTTTTCGTATACCTACAAAAAATAAATAATTCAAAATATAATGGGGGTCATATCCATTACCTACCGCAATACGATTAGTTTTGAATTAAAGAGAATTCCTACGAAAAAACAAACAAATTATATCCCAGGGGGGGGGGGGGGTTCATGACCCCTACGACCCGCCCCCACCCTCCTCCGGATCCGCCATTGGTCTTTGGTTGTTTTTTGGGATTGGGTGGCCTTAACCGTTGTTGAGGCTGGCGTTGCGTTGGTGTCTTGGTCACGATTATGTTTGATGATGTTGTTGTTGGTTTTTCTGGAACTGGCTTTGGCACTTGTAGCAGATTCTTTGTGGAATCCTTCTAAAGTTGAAGGCGCTTGACTTTTACCGATGTTGTTTTTGGTGGCCTTTTTTGACTTGACACTGTGGAGTAATTTCTACGTTTTTACCTGTATACTAAAATTTATTTGAGGTAGATAAAATATTTGCTGGTTCTTGGGATATGGACAGCGAAATAAGATTCTCGAACGAACGCACGTAGAAACGTACTGACGTTCGAAAGTACACACACACAGTCGTCTCTCTAAGAATCTTTGATTTAGATTCTAGGGACCTTAAAACGCCAAGAAATGTTAAAATTTTCAATGCGACAAATTGGAACGAATACAATAACTTCCTATGGGAAGTTAAAAAATATTTGTCAACTCTAAAATTTAACAAATAACGAACGAAAAATAACGTTTTCGACATCTAATAAACATTTTATTTCAAAAAATAAAATAATTAAAAACAGTTATTTAAAATTTGTAAGCATTGATATTCGACACAAATGTCTAGAAAACATTATGAAGACTTCAAATTTACTTTTTTAATAATTTTTTTTGTTATTTGCTCCGGAAAATGTTTGGTATATAGAGTAAAAGCCAAGTGAATTGGCTTTATTTAAATTTTGTAAAGTGTAATAGAAAAAAGTTGGTCTTATTTCCCAAAATAATTTGGCCTTAATTCAGTTTGTCAAGATGCAACTTTTGTAAAGTGTAATAAGACCAATTTTTGAAAGTTTGTCTAATTTCACTTCGCCTTATTTCACGGAACTTCGTTAAATTTTTAATAAGAAATTTGAGGGCAAAA
Organism: Eupeodes latifasciatus; assembly: GCA_920104205.1. Classification (NCBI taxonomy): domain Eukaryota; kingdom Metazoa; phylum Arthropoda; class Insecta; order Diptera; family Syrphidae; genus Eupeodes; species Eupeodes latifasciatus. Next base: position 42,168,783 of record OV049924.1, read on the forward strand.
TTATCAAAATTATTCACAAAAAATAAAGAAAATCGATTAAATTCCCTAAGCTCTTGTGTTCATCTTTAAGGCCTGAGTTGAATTATATCCAAGTTAAAGTTAACTGTATACGATTTGACATTTGAATAATTAAGTAGGTACCCATAAATTAGATTCTTTTCATATTTATTTTCTTCATAGTAAGCTGTTAAAACATTGAAAGTTCAAATATCTTCTAGAGCCATTCTTTTTAAATTTATACTGAAAAGGTTTCATTACTTTTAAATTATTGACTTAAGCGAGAAAACTAAAACCCTTCGTTAGTCCTGGGACACTACTTTTAAATCATTTTTAACGGTTGCAAAAATTAAGTACCTACCATAATATTGACAATCCACTGTTCACTGTTCCACTGCTCTGGGTTTAAGAACTCTTAATCCCTCCCAAAAAAATTGTGATATTCCAGGACTAAACATATTTCGTAATCTGTGTTCTTGTGATCAAAAATTGGCATAGGCTGATATTGAACTTCAAACCAATTACAGGAGAGTTTTATGTTTTACATACTAACCATAAAACCAAGGGCTATATTACATATAGTTTTTATTTCACTGTCGTTACTTCAATTTTTCATTACAATCTCGAGTTATGTTTTTGATGTGTTTGAATAACCAACCATAACAATATTCATCTGGAAAATCCAATGTTGGTTCAGATAATTTGAAAAATCACAAAAAAAGTTTTTATTTTTCAAACCCAAAATGATAAAGAAAAACACATAAAAATAACTTTTACGTGCAAAGTTTTTCTTCTTTTTTTTTTTGTATGTTAAAGGACCTTACATGATTTTAAAAGGGTTTGTGGTAAAGCGTTTGAACTTCTGAAGCGCTCTGTTGTAGTTTTATGAACATAGTTTGCTCATGGCAAACACACGCATAGGTATTATACAATACATGCCAAAATGAATCTATTCTTCTACCTATAGGTATGTATGTACGTACGATAAAGAAAATAAAACAAATAAATATTGCAAACTATTCACAAATTCCAGGTACATATATTGAAACACGTTTTTCACCATAGAACAACCCCTCAAAATTCAAAAACAGCAACAACAACAATCCAAAAAGAAATGAAATTGAAAGACACAAAAAATACAAAAAAAAATACACTGAATTGTTCGTCATGATTTATGAACTTCCTTTGTTATCTTTTGTCAGTAACATAGTAGGAGTTATATTTAGGGCGGTATGTACCTATAGATGATGTCGAAAGGAAGGTAAATATATATATATATGTATGTATGTATGTATGTATAAATCGATTCTTTAGTCCTGGCGGATAGGATGCGATGGCGATGGCGATGGCGATGGTGTTCGTTTTCTATGCGCGCTAGAATTTCCCAGTGAATCCTAAATTGGTGATGTGTAGCTAGCTTTTACCTTCTATATAAAATATCTCTAACGATGGTATTCCCAACTCAATGTATCTGAAATGGACCAGAGGGATTGCCGTTATTTCACTATACTGCAATATGATGGTTGTGGGATCGGCTGGCGTTTTGGCATATATGGTAGATGTATGGTGGATATAGTTTATTTTTTCTATCGCTGATATATCCTATGCCCATTTGAATCACTTTGGGAATACGTGGAACTAACATAGAATAGTTTTCGTCCTTGTGATGTTTTTTGTTCGTCTTATAGATTCAGCCATTCTCATTTAATTCGTTATAAACATCATGAGCGAAGGCTTGAAAAAATTTGGTTTCTTTGCTGCCAATATCTATACCTACCTATAAGAGCAAAGTTTTCTTTGATGGCCTACATAGAAATACACAATTGGGATCTTATATTGATTGAAAAGGAAAAGTATTTAGTTTTTCTAAGAATGTTCAAGGATTTTTTATCTGCATGCCAAAATTAACACAACCTCTGGGAAAAAAAGTGAAAAAAAAACTATACACATTGCAGGAGATGCTTTGGGGGGATTTGTCACTTTTTCGCTAGAAGCAAACATAGGAAAAAATACCTATAGAAGAGTTGGAAAAGTTAACTGAGAATACTTAAAAAAAGGATTTAATTTTACCTAAACTCTTTCCATTTTCTACGTTTTTATTGGACAATAGAGGTCTTTGGTTGTATTTTTTCTTACTAATTTTTAAGTAAATATCTTTTAAAATAAAAACACCCTTCTCTGTAGAATTTTAGATATTCAGTTCTACTTTTTCGAAACCTTGTTGATCTTAATATTTTTTATTATTAAATGATTCTAGGATACTTTTTCCAGGGTTAGAAAACAACAATTTCGACGATTACGTATCTTAACTTAAAAACCTTAAAAAAAATAACATTCCAAAAGTGTGCAATCAGCTTTTGAAGTTTAACTTATTTTTTTTTCATATTGGAGACTTTTAAGCAATAAAGTAGACTGCGTGATGTTAGTCCCCCTTTTTCGATTTTCTTATTTTTAAAATTTGTCCCAGGTTGTTCCCGGTTTGTTCCGCATTGATCCAAAATTTTTTTTGAAAAATACCCAAAAATTAGTCCCGAAAAACTTATTTTGAACTAGCCCCCTGTTCTGAACATTGTTCTAAATATGATCTAAATTTCAAAGGATATGGACCAAATTCGAAAAAATTCTAGCTCAACTTTTATTGAAATTCTAACTTTTTATATTATTTTTAGATTCAACAAAATGTTCTAACCATTGCCATTGTTCCAAAAACTTAGACTCGTAAAATGTATATTTTCAAAGATATTGACCCCGATTTAAAAAAAAATGCAATATATACGTTTTCCCAATTTTTTTTTTTTTTTTTTTTGAAAAGCATATATTTTTACTGCTAACGCTGATGATCGAACTTTCATTTCTCCATGTCTTTGAATTTTGTAAACATTATTGTATCTCCCCTTTTCCAAAAATCGGAAATTCAAACAAATTTTCCAAGTCAAATCATATTTACCCCAGTTCGTGTCTCAATTTCGTCCAAAACCATACAAAATTGTAGATAAAGGCACACAAAACTTACAAGAATAATGTTTCCGCTCCCAAGTGACAACACCTCCCCCCCCCTCCCTTTGTACAAAATTAAAGTTGTATGCCTAAGCTTCAATCAGGAAAGACCCAAAAGTTTTTAAATTTCCGATTCCAAGAAATAAATAACGATTTTGCTTTTATTCAAAAAAACACCCCCAACCACCCCTTTACAAAAACCCAAATTTAGAAAATAATTGTATATCTCTAGCCATTCAGATTCCAAAGTTTCATTCAAAAATATTCAAAAACAAAGATTTTAAGTCCAAAAAACACTTAGCAGTACACCATTCTGTTAAACATATTCTGACCCCCTTTCTGAAATTTAAAATTCCAAAACTTGTTCCTAATATTGTTCAGGCACTCTTCTAAATTATTTTAGAGATTCGTTTCTTTAAATTGATTTTTAGTATGAATCAACAAAAAATTCTCGCACGCCCCCCTTTTTCCAAAATTTAAATGCTAAAACTTGTTCCCCAAATCACTCGAATCAAATTGTTCCAAAGATTCATTCAAAAACAAGATATTTGCTTATCAAAAAAATAAAATCATTTTTAGAAAAATTAAGGTAATATCCATCCTTAGTTATCTCTCTGTTAAACTTTTTTTTTGACTGCTTTAAGAATAGTTTTGATATCATTCAAAATACGGCATATTGAAATTAAACGCAGTAAATTTTAATTTAAAATCTATTCAGTTTTTAAAAATTAGAACTTACTTGAAAGACTGAGAATGATTTCTGATATTAGAATGTATATTCAAAGTGCTTGAGAATTGAAAAGGTTTTACGACTGAAGTAGATACTCCAGGAATCAAAAATATGAATTTAAGTACAACTAGAAATCTCGGTCCATGACACTTTTTCAACTACAAGTTTAAAGGAATTTTATTTTTTTTTAGTTGTAGTCGTTACTTGTACACTTGTTACTTTTTGCACAAGACTCATTAAAAAGATGAAGGTTACAAATTTTAAAAGCCGCATAAATATCCTTCATATTCTAATCCTCTATTTTTCAGTTAAGATAAATGTTCTTATTGAGTATGCACCAGTGAATGTAAAATTTCAGTATATAACCCCAAAGGAAGAAAACTACCTCGTGCTTCGATAATTCAATATGATGTGTCTTTATTACAATGTGTCAATTCAGATGACATTTTATAGAAATAGTACATCTCACACTAGATACAAATAATTAAAGGTTCGTGTCTAGAATATCTAACAGTCTTCCCCTCCATTAGGGTTTGTGTTGGTTGGGAACGACTTGACGACGTAATCTGCTAGACCTCCTCAATTCAATTTGGTACCCTGGCTTCCCAACACTTGGCACTTGCAGGTTTGGACGTCAGGGTCAGATCAGTTACTACTGACGAAGAAGCTGGAATGGTGTCCTGTTGTGGTTGCTGTGAAATGGCTAGGGCAGTAGTCGGTTGCTGTGTTAATTCTCCATCTATTGTAGTAACTGGGGGATTTTCCATCACCTCTGAATTTGCATGGGATGTTATCGGCTGAGAATCTATAGGAAGAGATCTTGGGATATAATCTGGGGTATTACCTTCAACATAAATAGATCTCATTTGGTCAATATGTCTTCGAAATGGGGTCCCATCTACATCTACGATGTAATGTAAATGGGCAACTCGATCACTAACTTTCCAAAACTTCCATTTACACTCCTTGTTCTGGTAATAACGAACTTGAACTGAGTCCCCAATTTCAAAACTCCGCCTGGTATTCTCAATTTGTCTTGTCTGGTCTAGGCTGGTGTATCGTAATAAGTCGATTCCGGTGCGAAGATTAAATTTCAGCATCATATCCGCTGGACTCTTGCCTGTAGTGGAGCTTTCTGTCTTACGATATTGCATAAGAAGCCGTTGTAATTTTGTGTGAAGGTCACCTGGATCATTCGTGGCAGATCTTAATCCATTTTTCAGAATTTGAACAAATCGCTCTGCTTGTCCGTTCGTTGATGGATGCGCTGGTGAAGTAAGCTTATGGCAAATGTTGTTAGACTTAAGAAATTCTTGGAACTCCCTTGACGTAAAACTAGTTCCATTATCGGACACAATATTTTGAGGAATACCAAATCTAGCAAAAAGTTCTCTCATTACTCGTATTGTATAAAAACTGGTGATCCGATTCATCGGGAAAACTTCCAACCACTTCGTCTTTGCATCGACCACAATAAAGAAGTATCGTTCCATGAACGGTCCCGCAAAGTCTATATGTAATCTTTGCCACGGCTGTGCAGGAACTTCCCAGGGGTGTGGTAATGCCTTTGTTGGTTCTTCTTGAACTTTCGCACGGTCCCGACAACTTTTCACTAACTCCTCAATATCGCGATCAATTCCAGTCCAAAAGCAGTAGCTTCTAGCTAAGGCTTTCATTTTCACGATGCCGACGTGGACTGTATGTAACTCATTTAGAACTCGGGTGTGTAGACTATGAGGAATTATGATTCATAAACCAAGGTAAATACACCCTTTATTTATCATTAGTTCACTCTCCATCTGTTTGTATGGTGTGGTCTTCAAACTTGCTCCTGTCTGTAAAAGGATCCAAAGTGATGACAATTCCTTATCCTGTTTTGTTTCTTTAGCTATATCCGAATTTGTTAAAGGTAAGTATTCATTTCAAAGTTGAAATATTTCATACGTATCATCGTCACTCCTGTAATCTTGAATTTCAATTGGATTTCTGGAAAGAAAATCAGCATTAATATTCTCTTTGGAACTCTTGTATTCAATGTTGTAGTTAAATCCACTGAGAAATTGTGCATAATGCAACAATCGCTCAGCTGTAAGTAAAGGCAAGTGTTTATTTGGGTAAAATATTGCAGTTAATGGTCGATTATCTGTAATTAGAGTAAATTCACGCCCAAAGCAGTAGTTGAAAAACTTGTGTAATCCCCAGTAAATGGCTGCCGCTTCCTTGTCTAACTGGCTGTAATTAGCCTCTGCCTTCGTCAAACTTCTGGATGCAAAAGCAATCGGACGCTCCCCATCCTTTGTACGATGTGATAAAATCGCAGACAACCCAACAGGAGACGCATCAGTGGCTAAGATAAGAGAAACATCTTCATTGAAAGGTACTAAAACGTTATCGCTCATCATCTCTTTTCTTATAATTTCAAACGCATGTTGACGCTCAGCATTCCAAACAAACTTCTGATCCTTCCTCAAAAGGTGGTAAAGCGGGTGTAGTTTAGTTCACAGGTCTGGAATAAATTTATGGTAGTAATTTACCATTCCCAAAAAATGACGTAATTTGTTTAGATCAGAAGGAGGCTGAATTTTCGAAATTGCTTTTACTTTCTCTGAAGTCTTGTGTAAACCTTCCTTGTCGATCTTGTGACCGAGGTAAGTGACACTTTTTTCAAACAATTTGCACTTCGATTTGTTCAAATGCAGATTGAACTTCTGTAACTTATCAAGTAATTTCATGCATCTATGAAAAAGTTGAGATATCGATCTAGCAACTACAATAATATCATCAATAAAACATGCAGTACCTTCAAGGTCATTCGTCATATTTTCATCCATAAACCTTTGCCATATGTTAGGTGCCGTTTTCAAACCAAACATTAATTTATTTACTCTGTAAAGGCCCTTTATGGTACTTATTGTCTGCAAGAGTGAACTATCCTCCGTCATATTGAGGTGTAGATATGCTTTGTGTATGTCAAAAGTACAATAATATTCACCATCTTTTAATTTTTGGAACAAATCTTGTGAATCGGGTAACCATCGTTAACTAATTATTTATTGAGTGTAGCTTTATAGTCAGCACATAACCGAATGGATTTGTCAGCCTTGATGACTGGAACTACTGGAGTTCCCCTATCTGAGTGTGCAATTTTCTCAATAATACCACATTTTTCTAACCTATTTAGATCATTTTCGATTAATGGGCGAATTGCATATGGAACTGAACTTGGTTTAATAAAGGTTGGTGTAGCACCATCACGTAATTTTAACATACCTTTAATGTTTGGTATACTTCCAATTTCCGTGATGAAAATCTCTGCATATTTTTCAAATATCTGCTGCTTTAAATGAACTATGTCTTTTTCCGTATCTACATCCACGGAATTTATACTTAATAACTTGAGCTTGTGTACCCATTCACGTCCCATGATTGAGACGAACTTTCCTTTGACTATATATAAATCGCAATTTATAATCTGGTCATTGTACTGAACTTGTACCTCTGATTTCCCATATGCAGGGAATATTTCATGGTTGTAGGTCTTAAGCATGACTTCTGTTGGCAAGATTTTGACATTTGGCCAATGCATTTTAAAAGTTTCGTAATTAATGACAGAAATCGCTTCCCCAGTATCAAATTCCATCTCGAAGGGCTTCCCATTAATTTTCAATGTCACATAGTACTTACCGCGACCACCTGTACCAACCAGTTTTTGGTGTAATTGAATAGATTGCATATCGTGTTTTACATTTTCCATCAAATTGATAACGTTGATTTCATGCATGTTATCAGAAGCACCCTGGGTAATTTCTATGGTATTTGTCTCTCTGGCTGACGATCGCGATCTCATACAAACGGAAGACACGTGGTCTCTCCTACGGCATATAGAATAATGCAGGTTATTTGATTTGCAATTGTTTGCCATATGGTTTTATTTGCCGCATCTGTAACAAATAGTTTTATTATTGTTTGCATTTTTGGCTTTCCAGTTTTGATGCCTCCATTGCTAATGCACTCTGTATGGTTTTTTCTAGAGATATATTTGTCTCTTGTAGAAGTCTCTCCTTGATGTCCGAGTCTCGGAGTCCGCGAATAAATCGATACATAAGATGTGTATTCATTGTAGATTTCTTGCATGCGTCACATTCAAAGTTACAGTAGACGCTCAGTTTTTTCAAATCTGCCAAAAAATTGGCAATAGACTCCCCCTCATGTTGCAGTCTAAACAGAAATTTATGTTGCTCAGTAATCTCCTTTGGCTTGGGACTTAGGTGGTCTTTGAGCGTTTTAATTAGATCTCCGTACTACTTCGTCTCTGGTCCTTTTGGTGCTGTCAAGTTCGAGAGTAATTGGTAGTATTTAGCTCCAATACAATTTATCAATACTTGCCGCTCTTTGGTACCATCCGTAATGTTTTTTAGTGCCAGATAATTTTCTAACCTTTTGATGTAGTTAGGGAATGCTTCTTCGTTTTCGTTGAACTGTTCAAAGTGTAGGTTGGGCGAACTCGGAGAATTTTGTAAGTTTCGTCGGTTAAGGCTTGTAAGACTTCATGTGTAACTTCGGTCATTGTAAAGATTTTCCTCAATCTTATAATAATCTTCGTCGCCAATATTGAGTACCTATGCACCAGTGAATGTCAAATTTCAGTATATAACCCCAAAGGAAGAAAACTACCTCGTGCTTCGATAATTCAATATGATGAGTCTTTATTCAGATGACATTTTATAGAAATTAAAGTACATCTTACACTAAATATAAATAATTAAAGGTTCGTGTCTAGAATATCTAACAGTTCTCTACTAATCACTGACAACTGATATTCGTGCCCGTCTTTTGATATTCCTAAAAGTTTAACAAAACTTTATTGACAATACTTTGTGTAAGATAATAAAAATTTTTAGTCAATACATCTTTGTTCTCAAGATACTTAAGTCGAAAACCGTTTATTATGAGTTTCTAGTTGTTTTTTGCAAAAAAGTTGTCAATTTATCAAAAGTTTACAAAATTTCCTGGGTCGGAATCGGCTAAAATGATAATTGACTATTATATTTTTGATAGTCAAATTTGACTATCATTTTTATTCCGTCTGTGTAAGATGATTGAACTCAATTTAATTCGATTGAACAATTTCAGATTAGAATTGTCAAAGTTCATTGTTGCCATGGTGAAATTTTAAATTGATTTCTATAAAATATTTAAATGAAAGTATCAAATTAGCTGTGTTTAATTAACATTCTTACTTTGCTTGTGTTTTTTCGAATGTCCTAAGCTTTGTCGGTCACAAGAATGTGTTTTTGTACCTAAAAAACGTAACTGAAAAAATGTTCCATTCGTTTTTTGTACGCGTCTGGTAGCTCTATTCAGAAACGACATATTTGTAAGAAAATGACTATCACATTTTTGTTGTGACAGCTTTTTAGGTATCAATTTGACTATCACCTTACATAAATCAAATTCGATTATTTTGGCTCTCATTTATCAACAATCACCTAGCCGATTCCACCCCTGTTTTATTCCCGAGAAATTTTAGTTGAAAATGAGTTTACTGTAGTAGTTTTCTAAATTTTTATCATATCTATATATATAAAAGAAAGTCGTGTTAGTTACACTATTTATAACTCAAGAACGGCTGTACCGATATGGCTGAAAATTGGTAGGTAGGTAGCTTAGGGCCAGGAGACGGACATAGGATACTTTTTATCTCATTTGACAGCGTTCCCGTGTGACTTGACATAAAACGTCAGTCACTATAAAACGTGGTATAACAAAAAAGAATTAGACTTGGAATAACAAAACGCAAATGACAGCTATGTAATGGACGTCTATCTCAATTTATGATCGCAGTATTATTGTATTGCAAATTATTTGTCTATTATTTGACAGTCACAATTATCTGTTAGCTTTAAACGATTATAAAAAATGGCAACATCTGTTGACTGGATTGAGTTAGTATTCAATAGATGGTGCTATGTCAAACTTCCAAACGTTTCATATAAGTGAATTTTACTTTTTCAATTTTTGGTGTTAGTGATTTTCGAACAATTACTAGATATTGGGGATGGTAACATTAGAACTGCAACCAAATACGCAATGCATTGAATTGCCAGACAATTTCTGCACTGTTCTTCAGAAAAAACAAATTAATTGATTCAAAGTATATATTTCCGGATATACAGAGTAATTACTTGAATCATAACGGGCTCAGTCATCGGGCTATTTTGGCAGCCAAAAATGTTAATGTTGACGAAATTAACTTCCAGGTACAACAATTGTTACCAGGCGATCAGGCAGCTATATGTTGCACGTGTAAGAAAACCGTCGTACCTATGTATTTGTGTAACCGAAGGACAGGTTAGCCAAAAATATTGTGCACTGATTAGTGCTACATTAAATTGAATTTAAAAGTATTTATAATTCAAAGTAATAAATATTGTTGGAAGATTTTAAACTATCCGCCCTACCTATCTAATTTATAAGTTTAACTGTCAGATGAACTAAAACCTTTGTAATATACTCATTTGTTAAAAACTTGAATACAAATAATAATACATTTATTATACAATACAATTCTTTTGTATTGATTTTTGCTTTACATCAACTGTACGAAAATTTTTATCAATTGTGTTCAAAGTCCTTTACTTTCCAATCCCAAACCAGTACATTTTTATACCAGCTTTAAAGTTTCCATCTTTGTTTGTAAACAATAATTTTATTGTAATAAGGGGTAATGGTATTTAAAAATCAGTCAAGAAGGCCACCTTCATGTTTTTTTTACATATGGCAAATATGAACATAAATAAGCATGGTGGTACCCATGTCTGATGTTCTCCTATCGTTCCCCTTTAATAGTTTACAACAATATAACAAAAAAACGTTCCACAACAACACGTGGTCGAGTCAGCTAGTACATATATAAAAGAAAGTCGTGTTAGTTACACTATTTATAACTCAAGAACGACTGTACCGATATGGCTGAAAATTGGTGGGTATAGGTAGCTTAGAGCCAGGAGACGGACATAGGACACTGTTTATCTTGTTCGACAGCGTTCCCGTGTGACTTGACATAAAACGTCTGTCACTATAAAACGTGGTATAACAAAAAAGAATCAGACTTGAAATAACAAAACGGAAATGACAGCTATGTAATGGACGTATGGTATGGATGTATGAAACTGCAGCTGATAACAAACATGAGAGTTACATTGCTTAATGATATATCTGCTGACGATTTCCTGAGCAATTGCTGACTATCGGTAATGGTCAAATACATGTCGATGAATAGAGCAAATTGATATCATTTCCAAATAATTTCTGTAATTTTGTCTCATCAAAAAACAAACTAATCAACAATGTATTTCCAAACATTATTAAAAATAAAATAAATTAGGTGGCGCAACAGTCCGTAAAGAACCAGGGCCTATAGTGACTTACAACTCCCAACCCTTCCTGTGTGCGAGTAATTGCAGTGATGGAGGGGACCTACAGTTTATATGCCGAATTCGAACGGCTAAATTGAGAAAGCACTTTTTCATGACAAGAATTACTCTTGGAGAATTTGTCCATTCCTCGCAAGAGGCAGTACCCGTGAAAAAAACTTTAGTGTCACAGGCAGGGATCGAACCCAAGACCTCTGGCATGACAGTCCAACGCACTTACCATCATGCCACGGGTACCACAAACATTATTTCTAACTACAAAAAAATTAATGTTTGAGTGAACCAGCAATTTTAGCGGAATGCATTCATTCAAATCTATTGATTGCGTCACAAATAAAGATGAAGCCACCAACTATCCAATTGAATTTTTAAACTCCTTGGATGGGCATGGCTTATCACCGCACAATTTACGCCTAAAAGTTGGCTCCGTAATAATAATGCTTCGAAACATAAACCGACCAAAACTATGCAACGGTATTTATTTGGTGGTTAGAAAATTGATAAACAATGTAATTTACGCAACGATACTGAAAGAAAAATTCAAAGGTGAGGATCATTCCGAGGATCTCGATGATCCCAACCGACATGCCCTTTGAATTTAAAAGAATTCAATTTCCGACCCGTCTTGCATTTGTCATGACCATCAACAAATCACAAGGCCAATCTTTAAAAGTTATTGGTTTGAATCTAGAATATCCATGTTTTTCCCGTGGTCAATTATACTGCCCATAATCTCGTAAAGACCCTAACTAACATTTTCACTATGTCCAGATAATGATGAAAATATTAAATTGTTAACCGCGACCTGAAGGTAAAAAGTGAAAAATACCAAAAAATATTTTTTGTAAAGCTTTTTTATTGCTTTATTTTTTGGAATAGTTTTAAACTCAAAATTTGTATGCATTTGGGAAACAAGGTAGATAGGGCTTTTAAACTTTGGACGAAAAAAAAGGCCCTATGTACAACAATTTACGTTCGTTAAAGAGTTAAACAGAACCAAGCACGAAACGAGGTTACGACCTTTACGTATCAAAAATTTCATTCAACTGAAGGCCAATAACGCACTTTCCAACAAAATCAAATTCTAAGTTCGACACGTTACGAGGTTAAAACCTTTTACATAAAAAATTGCAGCTTGAAAAAAGACCTAACTACAAAAATTCTTGCCTCAAAATTTATAAAAAGCCCTAACTGCCACATAGGGCTTTTTAAAAAAGAACATGAATATGCTTTCTCTGTGCAGTGTATTATAAACGGCCCTATGTAGTAGTTAGGGCTTTTTATAAATTTTGATGCACATGATTTGTAGTTATTGAAGTTATTTGAAGATCTAAGGTTAAGAAATGAATGTAGAAAAATCGGAGACAATGCCCTACACCGTTGGAAAAAGGCTTACTATTATACTAAATTCAGTACTATTTGATTTTCTCAGTACGTAAGTACATCTTTGCCATTTTCAGTACTATTTTGAATTGTTTGTACAAAATTGATTAATTCCTTTACTAAATTTTCTTTTATCTTCACAACTTCACTTACAAAAAATTATGTGCGATGCGAACATATCCAAAGTACAATTACCCAATAAGGGTATTCATGAAACGTCGGAAACTTTCCGACGTCGTAAAATCGTAAAGATTCCGACAAAAGTTTAATGAATGCCCCTTTATTTAAAAATTATAAAATTGCATTAATTGTAATAAATGAAATCGTGAACACTTTCGATGGATTTAATGAAGCGTTTGAAAAAAATAAATAAAAACGTCGTGTATTATTGAAATATGTATTTGTTGATGTCAAATTTTGATATATAATTCACGCTTACTATATTTTCATTTACGAAGTGATCGTAAAGTATTTTCATACAAAATTGTGACAGTTCGTTTACGACGTCGTAAACTTTCCGACGCTTACTATCGTGTCAAAGAAAAACATAAAAACATCGGAAAATGCCAAAAATTAAAAATATCCCTAAGTCTTTTCATCGCAGAACATAATTTACCGTTTGCGATATTGGATCATTTAAATATTCTTTTAAAAAAAAAACCTATCTGAATTAGAAGTGGTCAAAAAAATGGTCATGAATCGGCACAAAGGCCAACAAATTATCAAAGAAATAATGGCTCCGGAAAATTCGAAAATTATTTCCGAAATAACAAACCGCCAATATTTTTCATTAGTTGTAGATGAAAGTACCGATATAAATATAAAAATAAATTTGGCGGTGGTTATTCGAATATACGACGAAAAGTGCCATGATATGTTTTTGACACTTATTGAAGTTCCTGGACGGAAAGGCTTCCAGAATTTTTAACACAATTAAAAATATTTTTGAACAAAAAATTATTTCATTTAAAAATATGGTTGAATTCACATTCACCGCTGATAATTGTCCTGTTATGATGGGCAAAACAAACGCTGTTCAGGCAAAATTAAAGAAAGTCATAATTTAAATCTTTCATTGAAGACTGCAGCAGAACAATTTCCAGACGTACTCGATAAGCTAATAAAGGAAATAAATCACCATTTTTGTAACAGCTCTAGCAGAAGGTTGGAATTCCAAGAGTTCCAAGAACATTTTGGAACTAGTTTACACACAATTTTAAAATATTGTGCTACGTGATGGCTTTCCCGTCAGGTAATTGAAAGAACGCATTTCAAAATTGCGCTTATGCTAATTTGTTTGTGTTAATAGGCAGCACTTGACCGCATCTTAGAGCAATGGGACCCTTTGTGCTATTACTTTGGACTTGGTGAATTTGAATCCAATTATCTTCCAGCCTTAAGGACTTAAATGTTAAGTTATATTTAACTATTTTATCTTATGTATTAAAACTAATTAATGATGTTATCTTGGAAATGCAATCCGAAGATGTAAGAGTGCGCGTCTTTATTTCAAGATTGAAATCTATTTTTAAACAACTCTGCGGAAATTTTATGAAAAGGGAAGCATTTGATGATAAACCGATAAACTACATTAATCTTTTAGAAAACCACTTACCTATTATGGATAATATTGCGGCACCGAAACTGAAATCCTATACAATTCAAACAAATTAACTGAAACAGATATTCAAAGCTTTAAAAATCATACTAAATTGTTTTACATTACATTTCTGCAAGACGTTAGAAAAAGATTTGATTTCGATGACGTTTTCTTAAACGAAATTCAAAATTTTTCGCAAAGTGCAGTGTTGGATGGTCGAGTTAATTCTATCGTTCAATTTATTTTAAAGTTTTTTTCCAATGAACACAAAAATATTGAAGTGATAAACAATTAATATAGAGCTCTAGCTGACTGCGAATATTAAAAAAAAAAATGAGAAATGTTTCCATATCAGAGTTTTGGGCAAAAATTGGTCTTCCTAAAAATGAATGCAATGAGTTAATGTTTGAAAATATTCATCGCATTCTTCAGGGTGCCTTTTGTGTTCCTCACTCTCCGGCAAATGTCGAAAGAATATTTTCATACCAAAACATAATTAAAACTAAATTAAGAAATCGTTTGCAAGTGCAAACGTGCTCTGCACTGATAGAACCGAAAAATCTGATAAAAAATGAATGTTGTCACAGCTTTATAATTAATAAAAATCTTGTGAGTAAAAATGTTACAAACAAACCACTTCAAAAAGAAGAACTTTTAGAGTAAAAAAAGTTATAAAAATCATTGAAACTCACAAAATACAAATATTCAATGATGAGTTTCAATGAAAACTCTTAACTGTGATATGGGGATCCTTCCGATATTTATCTAGCTATTAGCCGCGTTTTATTATCACCATGATCTCACCATGATCTGATCCGGATCTTGAATTTACATGCATTACAACAACAACACAAGATCCCGCTTTGTGTTTGGATCTCAATTTGAGATCCAAAATTTAATTCTTTTTTTCACAACAAGGAGCGCTTTATCATTGTTATTTCACATGTAAATGTGAATGATATAAATCATTGCAAACAAATTAAATAAAACCTGTATTGCCATATAAACATTTCCATTTGACTGAAATAAAATATTTCTTAAATAGAAAGCGAGAAGCTTTATATTTATTTTTTTGGTATATAATCCACGAAATAATTAGATATTTTAACAAAACTAGATATTAATTGGTGAAATTAAAATAATTAAGTCCAAAAAAATGTATATTTGACATAATTTATGGGTATTATTTTCCCCCAAAAAAGAAACAAAAAAAATAATTGAGCAAAATGTTCTTTGGGCAACCCTGCTTTAAATGTCAAAAAATATAAATAAAATCTAGAAAGCTGCAGCACAAATGGAAGAAAAGATGTTCAAATAAATTGTTAGTAATCTCTAAATTAAATTATTTAAGTGTCACATTTATTAAAAGGTCAAAAAGAATCTGGAATACATGTGAGACCAGGGCCGGACAAAGCATATGTGCAAGATGTGCAAATGCACAGGGCGCAGAATTCTGGGGGCGCATTGCCAGGAGCAAGAAAATGTAATCTGATCTTGCAAACAAATATGTACTACTACATATTTGCCATTCTTTAACCACAAACATTCTTAAAATAATCTCAAAAAAACATCCATCACAACTGTCCTAAGTTATCTCTTGCGCACTAACTAACATCACTTTCATTGTTGCATTCAATGAAAATTTAACTCAAGATATCGCAGAACTAAAAATTCTACCTACCTCATTTCCAAATATTTCACCCTGTTCGTACAAGAGAAAAGAAGAAAAAATCTCAACACAAAAAAGTTCCATGCCACCTCATATGTGCAAGATATATTTTATGCACACCGAGTCCCAAAATTAACATAGAAGTATGACGAAGCAAAATACTTATTCATATTGAATCGTATGGGCTAGAACGTGCAGGTTTTGTATCACGCACAGTACCATACATAGAGGAAATATATTATCTAGAGTCCCGACTGGTACCCGTCTTGCCTGAAACACCCTCAAATTTTGTTTGAGGTAACTCTCTTAAAAGCCCGTAACAACTACATAGAATCTGCATTTTCCCATTAGAAATGCACGGGACAACTAACACATGCTTATGCTAATGGGCAAAATTCGCTCAATTTAGTTTGTAGGCCGAAAGAGAGCAAACCCATTAAGTCGCGACTCTAGATAATATATTTCCTCTATGCACAGTACCCTGTATGTGAGACTCACATGAGACATTGTGAGTTCTCATCTACAAAGAAAACAACAAAAAAAATATACGCTGTTTGCTGTGTCTTTGATTTGTAGTAGAAGGTAGCACAGAATACAGAAACCTACCTGCTCTCTTTTTTCAGAGACATTTTTTTGTTGTTTTCTTTGTAGATGAGAACTCACAATGTCTCATGTGAGTCTCACATACAGGGTACTGTGCGTGATACAAAACCTGCACGTTCTAGCCCATACGATTCAATATGAATAAGTATTTTGCTTCGTCATACTTCTATGTTAATTTTGGGACTCGGTGTGCATAAAATATATCTTGCACATATGAGGTGGCATGGAACTTTTTTGTGTTGAGATTTTTTCTCTTGTATGAACAGGGTGATATATTTGGAAATTAGGTAGGTAGGTGTCTTTGCTACAAATAATGGTGAATGGATGTGCAAGTTTTCTTTTTTGCACACTGAGTATCGAAACTAACATGGGAGATATTTAAAAAAAAAACTTATTTATACGGAATCATATGGATCAGAGCGTGCAGGTTTTCTTATTGCACACTGTGTAAGAGTTAAGTGCCTGATTACAGGAGATGAAATTTTTAATAGAATGGAAAAGGAGCATAGAGCTTAAAAATTAAAGAGGGATGATTCTATTTGGAGTCGAATTGTTCTTGCGCAGGCAGTTTGTTTTTTTTTGTTTGAAAGTTAATGACTATTGTAACGGCTACTTTTAATGTATATCTAGTCTGGTGCAGAATGCAGATTGTTTCAATTGTTTTTTCGCTTTGTTGGTTAATTAATATTAAATAAATAGCTACCAGTTTTTAATAGAAGTGACGTATTTTGAAGACAAGACAAGCCAAAGTTATGATAATGGTTCGAATATGAATATGAAAGGAAAAGAAGCGGGTGTTCAGAATCGAATTCGAACCCTGGAACCAAGAGCATTTTTGGTTCCATGTTGCCCGCATTCCTTAAATTTAGTGGTTAATGATGCTGCTCGGTTCTCATTTTATGCAGTTAAAATTTTCGATACAATTCAATGTTTGTTTAACTTTTTTTCAATTCAAGAAATATATGAAGCCCTATAGAATTAAGAAATCTAGAGGCAAAAAACATTGCAGAATCGTTAGGAAATAAAATTTTTGATTTTACATTTATTTGCTGCCTGCTTATTTGGTTTGATATTTTAGAAAATATAAATTAAACTAGTAAATATTTGCAAAGTTCGTCCGTTAATCTGTCAACTGGCATAACAGTTTTAGAAAATACAAAAAACAGTTTGATTTTAATGCGTTCCGATGAAAAATTTAATGAGTAGGTATGTTCAATTAACCGAGCGTATTGCTAGCTCCCTAGAAATACCAAATATGTTTCTTGTAGCTTCATCATTGCGATCTCAACGGAGAAAAATACTTTATGCTGATGAATGTCCTGAAACTATATTAGCCGAAACAAAGATTCAAAGTTGAATTTTTTTTTTTCAAATACTTGAAAGGTTTGATACGTATAGTATCAATTTTACATTTTTGAGTAACATAAGCGAATGTTTAAAAAATAAAAATGTACGTGCTTCATGCCTTAATTTGCAGAATGTTTTAACATAAAGTAGTTTTAAATATTTAGATGGAGAAGAATTGTTTCAAGAGTTAACCGTAATATCCCAGCTTGTTACGCCACAAAGCTCAAGTTTAGATATGTTAAATTTTATTTTTAGTTCAAACCTTGAAGATTTTGCTCCGAATTTAGTAACTGCTCTCCAAATCCTTAATACAATCCCGGTCACGGTAGCTTCAGGAGAACGTAGTTTTTCTAAACTTAAAATTATTAAAAATTATCTTAGGACAACCATGACTCAAGAGAGATTGGTAGGTTTATCTATAATGTCCATTGAAAAGAAATTATTAAATTCTTTAGACTTTGATGATCTCATTTCTGAATTTGCAAAATGTAAGGCCAGAAAAGTAAGTTTCCAAGTTTAAAAGTTTCCCCTCTGCTTATTTCTTCGCTGCGTTTTAGTTTAATGGTTTAGGCCTCCTGGGGATACCTCAATAAAAAAAAACGCATTGAAAGTCTACCTCCTGGGTAATCTGGGAAAGGCTTATGCTTGTGTATCAGTTTATGTGTAAAAAAAATATAAAAAAGGGGCGCTTTCTACAAATCTTGCACAGGGGGCAAGTTTGGCTTGGGCCGGCCCTGTGTGAGACCAAAGCGTTCCTGGATGCTTTGAGTTTGAGAGTGCAATGGTGATTTGCAGAAACATTTTCAAAAGTTGTTGAGCTTCCATTTTTGGTATGTGTTTGTTTTTTTTTGCTTCGAAATGTCACTTTTGAAAGAACGAATTTTACACTGCTACCAAACTTTAAATAATAAAAAATATGATTATCCAATGCTGTTTTATTATCTTGATCAGATCCGGATCAGATCATGGTGATAATAAAACGCGGCTAATAATGAAGTTCCTTTTTTTCTTATTTATGTTCATTTAATATTAAATATGTAATAACAAATGAATTATTTTTGTTTTGGTTCTCGTTAATAAATACCTACATTTTGTTTTTGAATTTGTGTGTTCGTTTACATCTAAAAGAGCTCAGTACCATTTGGTCTTTTTCAGTACTTTTTTGTTTCAGCTTTCAGTACAATCGAAAAAAGTCGCTCTCCATCACATTTCCCTAACTCCAAATATGCAAAAAACTCAAAATCGGAAATTTTGTAGATAGGGCCTTTACGAGATTATGGGCAGTATATGTGGCATATTCATGGGTCGGAAAACCGTCTGCGCTGTTTGTTTTCGCGCCTTATAATAAAACAAACAAAAATAAAATATGGCGGAACAGAGTTCGACGGGTCAGCTAGTTTTATATAAAAACTCTCGATTGGATTTTAAAAATAAGTAGATAGATAGATAGATAGATAGATAGATAGATAGATAGATAGATAGATAAATTTTTTCATCACAAAGTTTACAAATTTTTATACTTAAGAATAAGGACATGGCAATACTGCCGTCTGCCTGAGATGACATTTCATATATGATTTAAAAATAAAAGAAATAATAAAAAAGCAAAAATTTTAAAATATAAAAATAAATAAGTAGCAAAAGATGGTGCAGGGAATTAACTTCACGGGAACTACCTTCACATGGGAACTAACTTCACCACTAGTGGGAATTAATTTCACTTTTTTTTGGTGAAGTTATTTCCCACTGAAGGTGGGAGATAATTTCACTTTTTTGTGGGAATCAATTTCACTTTCATGTGAAGTTAACATAAGTTGAAGTTGAAAAATGACAGATACTTGTTGCTCAATTGAAATTTTTGAAATTGGAGCCTAAAACAAGTTTTTTTGAATTGATTCCACGGCGTACTAACAGCTATGTATGTAAGGGGGGGCATGCTGCCCCCCTGCAACCCCCCTGCTTGGGATCACTATAGGGTTTGGGGTGGGTGCGAGTTTGGGTATATGCAACGAACACGAATGCGTTGTGATTCTTTCATAACTGTGAGCCATACTTGCTTTTTTTTTGTTGGGAATTTCTTTGATTTTAGTGCTCAAATGCAAAAGTTCTTTGCATATACCCAAACTCGCACCCACCCCAAATCCTATAGTGATCCCAAGCAGGGGGGTTGCAGGGGGGCAGCATGCCCCCCCTTACATACATAGCTGTTAGTACGCCGTGGTATCAATTCAAAAAATCTTTTTAGCAAAAGTAGCTACTTTAGACAACAAATCAACCATTTTTGCGTGTTTTGTATGTAAAAAAGTGAACTTTAAAAATTCGGCGTTGTTTCCATTATTTTTTTGGCCTTATTTCTTTTTATATGTAAATCAAAATAAAGCCAAATTGGTTTTATTTCGTTTTGAACAACGAAATAAGGCCAAATTTGAAATTTGGTGTTATTTCATTTGGTACTATTTCACGTCACCAATTCAATGCTTGATATTTTTTCAGATATTTCAATCGTAGGTGGGAAGTTACTTCACACAATTTTCTGATGAAATTATTTCCCGCCTTCAGTGGGAAATAACTTCACCAAAAAAAAGTGAAATTAATTCCCACTAGTGGTGAAGTTAGTTCCCATGTGAAGGTAGTTCCCGTGAAGTTAATTCCCTGCACCGCAAAAGATATGAAGAAATATATTTATATAAAACAATGATATCAATTTTAACGTGATTTGAAACACAAAATATTACACAATTTAATTAATTTGATTAATTGTTTATAAACATTTTTATCAATTTTAACGTGATTTGAAACACAAAATAATACACAATTCAGTTATGATTAGCTATTTTTAAAATATTATCAATTTTAACGAGATTTGAAACACAAAAGAAATAATATCAAATTTAGTATGATCAGCAACAAAGCAATAAATTGTTAGGTATACAATTTGGTTTAAACTGCAACAAGCGGGTAATCGGCTAGGTTTAATATGTGAAACTGTTACGGTAAGAAAGAGCATGTTGGCAATATTTAAAGAGGCTGCGCCAGCCCATTGCTCCATTTAAAATTTCAAAAAGCTTTTCCAAGGATATAAAACTTTCCCGAAAATGCAACCGACGAATTTCTTGTAGAATAGGACAAGCAGCAACGAAATGGTAAATATCTTCATTCACTCTTCCGTTACATAGATCACATAGCTGGGGCAATGTGATGTTTCAACTCTTGCTCTAAAAATAATACTTATAACCGAGGCTGAAAATTCATTACTAAAGTAAGAGACTTCCGAGGGCAGTTGGTGGTTTAAATGACTATAAATAGCTCTTGAAGTAGATGAAGATGCTCTGGAAAGATTATCCAGAAACATTTTGTGATCCACCTTAGCAATCACATCAGCAAACTGAGCCTGCTAATCTGTCATATTAGTTTCTGATAAGTTTAAACTTGTTTCGTAAGAGTAAGCTAGTTCGTTCCAGTCTTTAAACGGGGAAGCATTCACTCGAAGTAATTTTCTTAAAACGATTTTGTGAAGACAAGTTTCACTTCTTTTCATCACTCTAGTAATCAAGTTCGCACTTGCCTTCAAATTTTGTATATATATAGGGAGTATTCCTGACTCTACATATATGGCGTAGTTGGGTGTTGAGTTAGGCAAACGAAATATCCTCTGAAAAAAGTTCCTTTGTACAGTTTCAAAAGCTTCGAAGTGTGTGTATCCGAAGACTTGAACACCATATGCCATGCATGCATTTACTGTCGCGTTGAAAACTTTGTACTTGGACGTTAAATCCACATTTTGGTTCGAAAAAACTTTGGCCACATTATATTAAGTGCCAATTTAGCTTCGTTGCTTTTTTCTTTAGAGTGCTTTAGATAGCTTAAATTGTAGGTCAAGAGGACATCCAAATATTTAAACTCCTGTACAACCTCAATATGTGTATTATTTAGAGACCATTTTTCTTCCGCTCGCCTTCTTGATTATCTCTTTTCAAATACAACAATCTTAGTTTTTTGGGTATTAATTTGCAAGCCCCAAGACTCGCAAAAAGAACTTAGACGGTTTATTTGCATTTGTAGCGTGAAAGGATTATCAGCAAGCATAACTAGATCGTCCGCGTACAACAGGACTTTGATTAAAATGTTATCAAAATTAACTCCACCCGGAAGAAGATCGCAGACATCATCTATGAATAGGGCAAATAATAATGGGCTGAGGATACAATCTTGAGGAACACCTGAAGTTGTTTCAAATCGATTTGAAAATGTGATACCGTCCCATACCCTTGCATTTGTTGACGAAATAAAACTTGCATACACTTGGAGAAACTTTCGTGACAAACCAATACAAGAGAGTTTGTAAATTAAAGCTTGTCTATTGACTTTATCAAATGCAGCTTTAAAATCAACAAAGCAAGTGTATAGTTTCTTTTTCCAATCTATAAATTGTTGAGCAATGCTTGAAATGGCAAAGATATGATCCATGGTTGAAAAACCTGGGCGGAAACCGGCTTGAAAGATGCTCAAAAGACTGTTATCCTCAATCCATTTTGTGAGCCTTTCATATAGGATTGCAGTAAAAGGTTTTCTTATTGAATTTAAAATTGAAATACCTCTATAATTTTCCGCTGCGTTAGCATCACCTTTTTTAAAAATGGCAAAAATTACAGATTCGTTGAAACAGATAGGTACACATCCATCATTGTACAACTTGTTATAAAAGGACACGAGGTAGTTTTTGAAATCAATATTGCTGTTTTTATAAAACTCGACTGGTATGCCGTCTAGGCGAGGAGCCTTGCTATTTTTCATTTTTTGGAGCGTTACTTCCAATTCGGGCAATGAGAATTCTAAATCCAGCTGGTTGACTCTAGTATCAGGTAGCGCGTAATCAAAGGTATGAAGGTCTTCATCAGCTGAGAGTAGAGTTTTAAAATGAGCTGCTAACGTCTCAGCTTCTAAAGAGAACCTCATAACCTGATTGCGCCCACCAAGTTCGCGCACTGTCTCCCAAAATATCTTTGAGTTTGTGCAGTTTTCCAATTTCTTAGCCACGTTTTTTAAATAGGTGATTTTCTTAGCTGAGCACATTTTTTTAAAATCATTGTTAACGCGAAGATAGATGTTTTTGAAAAATTGAGAATTGGTCGTTCTAAACAGTTTTAAGTAAACAAACGAAAGTTTACGGAGATTTCTGCAATCCTTATCAAACCATACATTTTTAGCTACAAAAGTGTGTGTACTCTTCAACGCAAAAGGGGCTGCAGTCTTTATAACCCGTTCTATACTTTCACACACCACTTCAGACGAGACTGCGGATTGTTGGGGCAGAGATAGTAAGTGCCGAGAGAGGAGGCTTCTATAGAGTGTTGCATTGTTCTCCGACCACTTCAGCTTATTAAAACTAGAAGGTGTAGCTAGCTGGTTTGGCTCCGTTAGCTGAATTTTAATAACAATTGGAAAATGAGCCGAATAGTTGACAAGTGCAACTTCAAAATCATCGATGTTCATCGAATGTTCATCGAATGTTCAGCCAGTCCCCTGAAATCGCAGCAAAGTCAATCGCGGATTGTCCCTGCCCGCTAACAAAAGTGAATTCGCCACATGCGTCACTATTAGAAGACCCATTTAAAACGAATAGACCAAAAACTTCAAAAAATTCTGTTAAACTCCGCCCGTTGCGGTTATAAATTTTATCTCTAGAACATTTACTCTCGGCCAGTGCAACTCGTAAAATATTAGCGGAAAAATTTTGATATTCACCAATCCTAGCATTTAAATCACCGACGATTAACACATTGTCAAGAGAAGTATTATTCATAAATTCCACTAGTTCATCGAAATCGCTTAGCCAATCACTGCAACAGTGTTGCCAGAAACACCGATTTATCGTAATTCTCACGATTTTTAGACCTATTTACGATACACCGATTTTTGATCTAATTATGACACTTTTCCCCGATTTTCGATGTTTTATATAAAAAAGTATTTTAATGTATTTTCATCTCTGAAATTTACATAATTTATAATTGTACTAAAAATTTGAGTACTTTTTAATCAATTTATTAATTATCAACTGATGTATTAATTTTAAGATTTATGATTTTTGTTTTGATCTCTCGAGAGTTATTGCTGCGGATGCAAAAACATTGCATTCGACAATTATAACCAACTTTATTGAAAAGAATATTGATTATAAAAAACAATTAATTGGGTTTGCCGCGGATGGAGCAAATAATATGACTCGCAGTCAAAATTCGGTTGCTTCTTTGCTAAAGGGTGACTGCCCAAATCTAGTAGTTTTTAAAAATGTGTCTGCCATTCATTTTCCCTCTGTGCATCTTACGCCTGCGTAAAACTTCCTCCAATTGTTGAAACAATGTGTCGGGATATTTACAACTACATATATTCAAAATAGTCTAAATGCGTTGTTTCCAGAATATTAGAATTGTATGAACCCCTTAAGATATACTTCGCCTTTCAAGCGAATATAGATAATCTCGAAAGTGGTAAAGTAATTTTAATGTATCTACAAGATCCTTTAAATGAATTGTATCTAAAATTCTTAAGCTTTGCTCTTCCTCAAGTTAATAAATTGAACCGACTTTTTCAAAGCGAAGAGCCACAGATTCACAAGCTATACAGTGAAATTAAAACTTTAGTATAGGCAATTTTAGATTGTTTCATTAAGCCGGCTTATCTAAGGGTAACGGCTATTGAAAATATTAATTTCAAATGTCCATACAATATAATAAGTAATGATAATTTATATCTCGGCAGCGACGTTAATTTACAATTGGAAAAAAATCTTATTGCAAGTTGTGAAGTCGAACGATTTAAAAATAACTGTATAAGCTTCTACGTCGAACTATGCGAACAAATATTCAAAAGATTTGATTTTAAAAATAAATTGTTTAAAGCTTTGACCTTATTGGAACCTAAAAAGACCGTAAATAAACAAATTGATTCATTAAGTAATCTTTTTAACTTGTTTGATAATATTATTCCTTCCAAAGATATCCAGAGAATTTATTTGGAATATAGGGAAATACGAAATCTTGATTTTGAAAATTTATTATCTGAGGGAATTGAAAATACTAAAATAGAAATATTTTGGAAGATTGTTTGCTCAATCAAAAAGTGCAATCAAACTTTAGCTTTTCCATTGATGGTTCGATTTATTTCATCGGTATTATCGTTACCGAATTCATCCGCTAACGTGGAGAGAACTTTTTCGCAAATAAATTTGAATAAGACGAAAATAAGAAATAGGCTAGATGTTGATACTTTACAAGGAATATTACTTTCTAAGGATTACCTGAAGTTCAAAGATTGCAATTGTTTAAACTTAAAAGTGTCTGATGATTTGGTAAAAAAAAATTCAAGCAAAATAAATATATTTAAAAATAATACAAATTAAAATACTTATGTACCTAGGTCGTTGGTTTATAAGAAACTTGAATCGTTCGAGTATTTGTTAGCTTACATATGTACATATTACTTTTTTCATTTCTAAGCTTGCTAGGTGCTATAAGCCCTAAATAATTAAGTTTCTTGTAAGCCAATGCCACATAAAAGACTGTAAATTTAATAATTATAACAAGGGAAATATTTATTATTTATTATTAAGTTTTACGTTTTGTGTTCAAAGAATATGAATTTTAATTAAAAAGCATAATAAAACAAAAAAATATCAATTCTTACTTATTAAATAACGTATTCAGTACCTCCGAAATAAAAATATTTAATTTTAATGTAACCAAGCAATATTACTTATTATAATTAATTTAAATGAAACAAAAAAAGTCATGATACAAATGAAACAAAAAGTTTTTTATTTTTTGTAATAGGAAATCTGAATTTATTTTCATAGTTAATGAAAAACACATTCTAAAAAAAGAACATTCAGAAAAAATTGACAGAAAGCTTATCTTTGTCATGAGTTGTAGGGTTAAACAAACTACCCCGATTTACACCGATTTCTAATGTGGAAATCTCCCGATTTCAGTAAATATTTTCTGGCAACACTGCACTGCAATTTAAATAAATCGGAATAATATAATAGTTTAGGTTGTTGCTAGCCATATGAAAAATAATTTTATATTCAATAATAAATTTTAAAATTAATAAGGTTACCCCATAAAGATTTTCTAATCCCATATAAAATACCCCCACTGGCTCTTCCATGCAAATTTGTTTTTATCGCGGGTGTAAACATTACTTTAAAGTCTTTGAAATATTTTAGAAATTCATTTTGATTCTTTTCTTCAATAAAAGTTTCTATTAGAATTATAACATCAAATTGATGTAAATATTTGAAAAAATCGGAATGTAAAAGTTTACTTTTGAGACCAGTTATATTATACGAACATATATTTAATTTTTGAAAAATAATTGAGTTATGGCAGACGACAGAATTTACCTATTCTGTTTTATCCCTAACATGGTGTGAACTTCGATTTCCAGATGGCGCTCGCTGCGGTTGGTGGCCAAAAGTTTAAGAAGAATTTGGAACCACGGCTAACTTCGCTCCCTCGCTTTTTAGATCAGCAACTGATAATTCACCTATTCCCATATTTGGTGCTTTTGGATGAGAAATCTTTTTTTTTGTAGTGTTTTGTTCAGGTGAAATTTCAAACAAGTATCGCTTGCGGTTCATGGGCAAATCGTTTTACCGTAAATTGATTTAGATGCACCACGGAGACAACTTTTTTTACTTTTTCTCACAATATGCGGTGTTAGTTCAAAGTGATTAAATGAGGGTTTATGCGTGGGATTTCTTAGGAAGTTACTTAGATTTTTTAATTTAATTTAAACAAATACGAGAGCTTCGAAAACTTTTGCAATTCCACTTTGACAGTTGAAACGTCAATCCAAAAAATAAATACTTAATGTAAAAACCAATGTTTTTAAATAAAAATTTATATTACTGTTGCCAAGATATTCGATGCGAAAATCAATTTTTACCAACTTTTAGTAGAATTTTTTATATTTCATAAAAAAAAACTGCCACTTCGATTTTTCTAAAAATTTTATTGGATGTCAAAAACTTTATTCATCGATTTTGGAAGTTATATTATATTTTTGGTTCTTGGGATATGGCCGAACGAAAATTGGTATTTGGAACGTACTAACTTATCATTTTGAAAATAATTAACCATTTTATTACACAGCAAGTATTTCAAAAGAAAAAAGTGAAAAGTGATGGTCAAATTCTAATAATTATTTCTTACACAGAACTCAACTTGTTTAACTTCTCTTTGTTCTCTTACATCACACTCTTCTAATATATTATTATTATTTCTAATTCTATATAAGCTTTTCAATGAAAACAACATTTTTCCTACTTATTTCCATCAAAATATATACGTAGAATGTATAGGAAATTGATTATAGTCCATTATCTTAAATGTCCAATTAAAAGTTGATACACAAGAACAACTTTATTCGAATTGAATATTTTCTTGCAGCATAAGGCATAATTACTCAAATCAAATAAACTCCTCTCTTGATTCATTTCTTTTGATAAAAATAAAAGAAATAAAAATCATTTCCTAATTGGATCGTATTCTTTGAGGAAAGTTCAAAAATTCTAAATGACATACAATCTATAGATAC
Organism: Eupeodes latifasciatus; assembly: GCA_920104205.1. Taxonomy (NCBI): domain Eukaryota; kingdom Metazoa; phylum Arthropoda; class Insecta; order Diptera; family Syrphidae; genus Eupeodes; species Eupeodes latifasciatus. The sequence continues at coordinate 42,196,145 of OV049924.1, forward strand.
GTAATTTAGTATGTATCTAAAATAGTCCTGGATGTCACTTATTTTTGGAGAGGGCGAGTGCTGCTATGCTATGTACATATATGGCTGATGATGGTGGTAGCTGTAGCGCAATGGACAACATCAAATCCAATTACGTACTACGTGATTTTAATATTTAAGGAATTTCATCATTGCAATCAATATTCACTTTCGTTTATATTTATTAGGCATCATGATGATGGAATGGGCTGGACATTTTGTTAGCATGAGATTTAATTGACTTAAAAATTTATTTGTCTGAATGAAGCGAGTCGTCTTTTGTAGGATGACCGAAGATTCTTTAATCACTTTTGAAAAATAATTTCAATTCCGGAGACAGGACTTAATATTCTTTCTGAAGCATTATATTTCGAAGGGTGGCAAAATCTACGTATTTCTTGTACAAGGAAGCCTTGGAATGCAAATCAAATGCATGAAAAAATACCTAATACAAATTTAAGGAGGGTCGTTTGCCTTAAGATCAATAAAGTGGTTAACATTTTTTACACATAGATCACTCTTTAAATAAATGTACATTGTATAATGTACATATACACATGTTTTAAATTTTTGGAGAAATCGCTAAGAAAATAGATTTTAATCAAAAGTAACTATCAAAACTCTAAATGTCTTCGCCTTCAAAACTCATGTTCGAAAACTTCATTTTTGGAAAAATGCAATTAAATGCAGGTACTATCAAACTGACAGCGTTTGGTCTGTTTTTCAGAAAATTTGAATTTTCGATTTTTAATTTTCCAATGGCATTTACATTAGGAACATTATTTTGCAGGTATGTTTTTAAATCTTTACTTTTATGTGCTATTTTTAAACATACTCTTTGGATAAAGAAGCAAGTTTGTGCTTAAGATTAAGTTGTCCTGAATTGGAATATCGCCTTTAAGTTTTTTCAATAAAATTGGGTTTTTGAAATAATTTGTATTTAAAATGTGTTTTTAATTCTAGGATAGAACACATAACACGTAGTTCTTATTAAAAGATACTTTGGCTTTTAAATAAATGTAACAAAATCTACAAAACATCATGCTTCAATATACGATCGGTGAGATGTCACTTAAATATGGGTATTCCAATAAAATAGGGACTCAAATCAAAAATAGGGGTCATGACCCCCCCCTTGGGAGATAATTTGTTTGTTTTTTCGTAGGAATTCCCTTTAATTCAAAACTAATCATATTGCGTTAATGGACATGACGCCTTTTATATTTTGAATTATTAATTGAAAACAAAATTTGTATTTTACTTCCTTAAACTTTGTTGCTAAAAGTACTACTTTTAACTGAAGACTGGACCAAGAACATAATATGAATCGGATATTCAGCCCTATTCCAAAAACACCGCACAAATTCATCAACTTTTGACCAATGGACGATCCAGGGGGGGGGGTCATATGAGCATTATTCCACAATTAAGTTGTATAAGCAAGATTTCATCTAAAGATTTGTGAGTAATTTAACAACATTCACAAAAAATGGTTTGCTGTCAAAAACAACTAAAATATTGTTTTTACTCAATTAAGAATTTAAAAAAACTTTAGCATGCTTTAAATTATTTCCATAAAATTTGTTTCTAAGAAAAAGAGTAAATATTCAGGTTCTTAAGAAGTATCCTTGAAAAGAGATCGTCAATTTTATATTAAGTTGCCTTTAAATTCCTTAAACTAGCCTTCATTTTTATTATTACATTTTTTTGACACACATAAATAGTGAACATTGAAGTGATTTTTACTTGCGACATATAGGAATTATAAAACAAGTTTTGCATTAGTAAAAAATTTCGAACTAGAGCTTTTAATCAAACATGACATTACGATGGTAGAGAAGTCGAAAAAAGTGGGTCCTCGATTCCGTCCGTCCATCTGTCTGTCTGTTTGTCCTGGACCCTATAGTCCAAACAATTTTTGTTGATTGAAATTAAGGTTTTCAGCCGATTAGCGTTAGACGTTTGTTTTTTTGATTTTATTAATACGATTAATACAATTTTTTTTGTTAAAATATGTGATTTTTTTAAAACTTTCTCTAAATTTTGTATTCTTAATTTGGCTTCTTTCTACAAGAAAAACATATTTTGGTATTGCTCTAGAAGGGTACCCGTCATAAAAGTTTTTAAGTTTTCTCAAGAACTAATGGACCGATTTCAACAATGTCTTTTTGTGTAAGTTCTTGTCGATGATCAAATGATTTTTGCGGATTTTTGATGATCAAAAATGTCATTTTTTTTATTTAAAAAAAAAAATATATTAATTTTGTTTACAAAACTCGATATCTCAGAAAGGGGTCAACATTTTTTTAAGAAAATTCAAAATTTAAAATAGTTCCTTTACCCAAAACTTCCAATTGCAAAGAGTTTCTTCCAATTTCTCTACTTCCCTTTCTCTCCAAGGTCTTGGAAAGGATTATGCAAAAGCAACTAAGTATACATCTTAGTGCACCCAATTTACTGGCACCTTTTCAGTCTGGTTTTCGTCGTAAGCATAGCTGTACGAGAGCACTAATCACTGTGACTGAAGACCTAAAGCAAGCTATTGATGACGATAAGGTGAGTTTTTTGGTTCTACTGGATTTTTCTAAACCTTTTGACACAATTGACCACTCTATTCTTATACGTAAGCTAAAACACCATTTTAATTTTTCGTCTTCTGCAACAAATCTGGTACTTTCATATCTAAGTAATAGAAAGCAGGCTGCATCCGTCTCCAATATGCTCTCTCCGTTTTTGCCAGTCTTGAAAGGTGTTCCACAAGGTTCGATTTTAGGCCCAATTCTTTTGTTCACTTTATATAAATGAACTGCCATCTATTTTGAAGTTTTCCCTCACACACATGTATGCAGATGATGTGCAACTTTATTTGAGTAGTTCGCTTGGTCTTATTTGAAAATTGCATCCATAACATAAACCAGGACCTTCAAAGCATTCACACATGGTCCCTGCAAAATTCTTCAATATTCCCAACATATAACGCCTATAAATACTAGAAAGATGCTAGCAAAAACATTGATCATCCTACTCACGCATGGTTGTGAAATCTATTGTAACTGTGATGCTGAGAGTAGACGAAAACTTACAGTTGCGTTCAACAACACAATAAGATACGTATATTTTCTAAAAAGGTATGACCACATCTCTGGCTTTGCTAACTTTTTATACAATATGCAGTTCAAGCATTTTCTTCACTACCGAACCCTTCTTCTTCTTTTTAACCTTATGCAAACGCGTCCACCACAGTACCTTTTTTATAGATTATAATTCCCATTTTCTAATAGATCAAATACACTTATAATTCCACGACATTCATGCCTTACATCTGAGCGACAGTTCTTTGTCAACGCCATTTGCCTTTGGAACTTCTTGCCAAGAGATATATTAAGACTTGAAAATGTTAAAATATTTGAAAACAAACATAAACTCTACTTTTCTTCGTTTTGTGAGGTTTTACCTTTAATAATTTAATTTAAATCAATGATGTTACCAATTAAATTAAACTGCTCAGTTTTTTCCATTAAAATGTAATTTCTATTTTATAATTTTGCATATACTGGCTCGCTATTGTATTAAATTAAAGTTAGCTTTTGTTATCAAATTTGTACATTATTTAAGCTGTCACTTTTTAATAAGATATTGTATCTTAATGTGTATAGCATATCAATGAATTAAATAAATAAATAAAAAAAAAAAAAAAGAGGCTGGGATGCGACCCACACTGAAAACTTCCCATCCCGTCTGTCGATTTGTCTTGCTTCAAAGTTTGTAGGTTTTCGTGTTGGGTTAAAAAAGTTGTCAGTTGAATTATTCTTAAAAATTTTAAAATTACCAACAATATTTTTCATATAAAGAAATAGTTTAGTTTGAAAATCTAGTTTTGTTAAATAGATTTTTAGTGAAAAACAAATTTTTAAAAATTTTAGTAGCATTTCTTAAATTTTTACTAATTAGATAAATTAAATTAATTTGAGAGATATCAAGAACCGAACATCAATTTTTACCAAATTTGCGTACTATTTCTTGTAGATTTTATTTTTTTATGAAAAAATGGACTGTTGGATTTTTATAAAAAACCACTGAATATCGAAAACAATATTTTCTGTGAAATAAAAAAAGTTTGAAGACAATATTTTTAATTTTTGAAAAGCTATTTGAGTCGAAAGTAAATTTTTACCAAGTTTTAATATTGTATTTTTGTTAGGTTTTTATTTTTTGTAAAAAAACTGTCAATTAGATTTTTATCAAAATTTTACTGAATGTTGAAAACAATTTTTTTAAAAGATAAAAGCCAATATCTCAAAGTTTTGAAAAGATATTTGCGTCGAAAATCAATTTTTACCAACTTTTGTTAAATTTTCTTTTAAGTTTTTATTTTTTGTAAAAAAAAACTGTCAATTCGATTTTTCTCAAAATTTTACTGCATGTTGACAACATTATTTTTCAAAAGATAAAAGTAGTTAAAACCCAATATCTCAAATTTTTAAAAAGATATTTGAGTCGAAAATCAATTTTTACCAACTTTTATTAATTTTTTTGTTTAGGTTTTTATTTTTTGTAAAAAAAAACTGTCAATTCGATTTTTCTCAAAATTTTTCCGAATGTTGAAAACAATAATTCTTATAAGTTAAAATTCGTTGGAAGCCATAATCTCAAAAGTTTTGAAAAGATATTTGAGTCGAAAATCAATTTTTACCAACTTTTGTTAAATTTTCCTTTAAGATTTTATTTTTTGTAAGAAAACTATCAATTCGATTTTTTTCAAAATTTTACTGAATGTTGAGAGCAATAAGTTTTGAAAGATAAAAGTAGTTTTAAGCCAATATCCCAAAGTTTTGAAAAGTTATTTGAGTCGAAATTCAATTTTTACCAACTTTGAGTAATGTTTTTTTTAGGTTTTTATTTTTTATAAAAAAACTATCAATTCGATTTTTCTCAAAATTTTACCAGATGTCAAAAACATTATTCTTCGTTGCACAAAATTGTTTTGGAGATAAAATCATTTTGTATTCGTAAAATTTTCGAGGAGACAAATTTTTTTTCAGTTTTTTTGATTTATAAAAAAACTGTTAACTGGATTTTTTTCAAAAATATAATTGTTTGGTATCACGTTACAATATATTATATAAAATTTAATTCAAGTCTCTAGCATTTTTGGTTCGTAAGATATTAAGGGCAGTGTTGCCACAAGCTGAAATGAAAAGTCGCTAGGCCAACCCCTAAAAGTCGCTAGATTGGCAGAAATTCTGGAAACAAAAAGTCGCTAGAAGTCGTTAGAAAAAAATTGTAAAATAAAGCTCAATAAAAATTTATTTTAGAATAACTTTATTTTTGTTTCAAAAATTCAAAGTTATTTAACAAAAAAACTTAGGGCTAGAGTAACAAAAAACAAATAAAGGTAAAACAAAAAATAATTCAGTCTCATTGTTAATAGGTATTTAGGTATCTTGATAATCCTTAAATCTTTTGGAATAAAATACTTAGTACTTATTCTGAATCACATACAAAAAGATCACTATCGATTTCTTTAATATTCTCAGTTGCAAGAATTTCAACCGCATTATTTTTAAATACATTTGTTTTTAAAACGACTTCTGGTAGTTCATAGGTATGACAGTTTTTGTTAAGTAATTCAAGCTGACATCGAATAAGAATAATAGAATTTAAAGTATTTGTTGACAATTTATTTCTGGTTTTATTTTTCACAAGGTTCATCGTACTAAAAATGCGCTCAACTTCAGCATTACAATGGGGAAAAGTGACATCACAGTTCCAGCTAGCTCAAATAATTCTTGATAAGTATTGACATCCGCTGCATCTTTGTACTTTGAAACTTCTCCCCAAAATTTAACACTATCATGCAGTTCTTTCCATTGCACAAAGTTAATATTTGTCCACTGCTTTAAGATCTTTTCTAGAAAACCTAAGCTTTTAGCCAAATCAGTTATTGATCGATCTTTTACAGCTCTTAACGCATTTTGAACTGACAGCAATTGCATTTTTTCTAAAGAAATGTAATTGCTTGGAACCCTTTTTTGTATCTCTTTTATCAACTTAATTGTAAGAGAAATACAATTACTTTTTACAGCACTTATTAAGCTGATATCCAATTTAGATTCTACTATTTTAGATTCAAATATATAACACAGGTATGGGTGTGTTAACAAATTGTTTTCAATATCGCAAATTAAATAGTCTTTGTCAGCCTTAATAACATCGGGAATAATAAGTGAACGCAGTAACAAAATTAAAGAATTTAAAAGTTCAAATGGATCACAATGTTCACCTTCAAAAATTTTTATTGCGGATTGAACTGTACCTAAGGTACTTTTTAAGAAAATAAGGTATAGACGATTGCTTTCATAACTATACATTGAGTATAATTGATCTGCGGTGTAGCAATTACTTTTTGTCACACCAAAATGAAGTTTCAATTCTTCCCACTGCCCCAAAATTCTAACTACAACTATAGTATTTACGTTTCACAACTCAGAAATGCTTGGCTTCAAAAGTCGCTAGAAAAGTCGCTAGAAATAATCTAGCGACATCAAAATATTTTTTGTCGCAAAAGAAGTTGAAATGTCGCATCCCTGATTAAGGGTTAACTAAAATTTTCACCTTTTTTTAAACTGCTATGGTAAAAAAACTACCCACGCAATTTTCTTGAGAGCCCTTTCTGCATCTTTCTGCCTTATTATCTGTATAACAAAATTTATTTGAAGTCGATATCTCTTTTGGTTCTTGAGCTATGGACGACGAAAAAAACGTCGCGAACGTACGGACGTACGTACACACGCACGCACAGACATCTTTCTAAAAATCTTTTATTTCGACTCTAGGGACCTTGAAACGTCGAGAAATGTCAAAATTTTCAATTTGACAAATCGGACCAGTGTTACCGCTATGCGACTTTAGTCGCATTTTGACCCTTTTTTGTGCCTCATGCGACCATGATACGACTTTTTAAAAAATTGTCTATTTTGACCCTTTTTAAAAATTATGCGACTTTTTTGACCCCATCTCTAGAAAAATACATTGAAAAGATAAGTTATTTTCTTAATTCATACAAAATATCCAAACTTCCATTGACATAAGAACACAACTAACACTGTCACACATAATTTCACGGCGTTCATTTGTTCATTTGTTGGGAGCTCATTCTCGATATTGTGTCTTTTTTATAAAATGGATAGGTAAGTTTTTATGAAATATATCTAAAAAATTTATCACTCGTACTATTTATAAAGAAAAAATAGTTGTTTCAGCCCTGGAAATAATTGTGTGTGTTTAGAAAAAACTACCAGTCTTATTTAATAGAATTCGCTAAACAGATGAATAGTTATACAGTGCATAAGGATTTATGTAGGCTCTATGTAACGTTTCGAAAATTCCTATTTATAAAAAATTCTGCTATAAATTTTAGTTATACAATGCTTATATCAAAAAAAGTACCAAAATGGAGTAATCTATTCCATTTATCTGTCTATAAAATAAGCTTGTTGTCATAACAAATAAAATAAACAAAACTAATTCCAATTATTTGTATGATATTCTCTTTTAAAAATCTATATTTTTTTTAAATTTTTCGTTTCTTATAGGCTCATTGGGTTGAACCTTTTTTTATAAACTTTCCGTCTTCTTGGAGTCGGTAAAACGCGATTTAAATTCTTTCAATCATTAATAAACGAGCTAAACTGGAGAGGCATTATTGTTTTTATTTTAATTTCAAAAATTGAGAGAAATCAAAATGACATTTACGAAATAATAATAACAATAATTTCCTTATGTAGGCTCTTTTCAACCTCAAAACGCGTTTAGCTAATTATGGGACTATGCAACCTTGCATAAGTTTTATAAATAGCATTTTTGCGTTTAGAGGCATTATAGAGATTACATAACTTTATATAGGCTCTATACAGCGTTTTTAAATAAGACTGTGCGTGTTTAGGAAAACTACGCCATGGAATAAGAATATTCCGCACTCAAATGGAACAGTAAGTACCTGCCTTAAGTTTGAGTCCAGAAAATTCGTATTCCATGGTGTAGTTTTCCTAAAAACGGAAGCTGAAATAACTATTTTTTTCTTTATCTCTAAATACTAGTATAAGAATGTATTTTTCTTTAGAAGGTATACCTAATAAAAAAACAACTCATTTTTTTAGCAATTTATACAGATTTCGTTTGATTTAGGTATGTATTAAAAAAAATCTAAATGCGACTTTTTTTTTCATTTGACCCTTTTTTTTGCGACCTTTTCAAAAATCCCAGCGGTAACACTGAATCGGACCCATTACAATAACTTCCTATGGGAAGTTAATAAAATTATTTTTAAGACAAAATTTAAAATTAAAATGATTTTCGAAAAAAAAAAATAAGTTAATCTTGTGACGGTGCTCTTGTCGTCGTCGGTGAGTTGTTGTGTTGTGGGACATTCAGTCAAACGCAAACCACACAAGTAAGCAGCTTTGCTGTGCTCTCAACCGCGTTCGTGCTGTCCGGGGACTACAGCGAACGTTGAATTGGCAACACAGTAAAGGGATGAAAAGAGAGAAAGGAAAGGAGAGGTAAAATAAAAAGACGTTTTTTTAAAATTTAATCAATTAGATATAAACGTTATTTTATTAATTCAAATTTTAAACTAAAATCTAGGTTATAAAGTAGAAATGGCAAGTGTAAACAAAGATGTATGGCAAGTGAAAATACAAGAAAATTAAAGGCAAATGCAAACACAAGAATGGCAAGTAAAATTAATAAGTTAAAATTGGCAATTTAAAATCCGCGCCGCGACCACGATGTATGGCTTTTGAAGTGCAAGGGACGGTGGAAAGCCGACCGTCGCCCTTATGTTCCAAAACCACAAAAAGCAGTATTATATTGAAAAAGTATGCGAACTCTTGTTTGTATAGGTTTCAGTATTATGTATGATGATGGAGAAACTCAACTTGGATACATAACCGGTAATTCTATAAACCAAGAGCGTGGCGATGTAGTGATTTTGGCCACTACTAATAACATCCTCGCTTCATACTGGAGGTGAACTCTAAGAATTAAAGTTCAAAAGTCAGTGGAATGCGATGGTGAAAATTCATTGGTTGCCAGTTGCCACTTGTGTGTGTTATTTACATATTAGCAGAAGGCTAGTACATTTGGTAAACAAGTGAGTGTGTAGATCATGTTGGCGTGTTACAATCTAGATTTTTTGAAAAATGAAATGGCATTTAAATTTTTGAGAAAAACTTATTTTGCAGGTACATTTTTAAATCCAAACATTTTTCTTTCTACAATTTTTAAGTTTTGTTGACTCCTTTAAGATCAAAATATTTTCTATCATCAGCTCCAATCTACCAGTAAGCAGACTGATAGCAATAGTAATAATAGACTCCCGAAAATTGAGTCCGAAAAAACTACGTCAAATAAAGCCAGAAAATTTTTGATATCAGATTCTTTCTCATTTTCTGGGTTTTTGAATTTTTGTAGCGTTTTTCGCATTAATATTTCGAACAAAAAAGAATGTATATCATTGAAAAAAGCTATAAGTTTCAAAACAATTTTTTACATTTCTGCGTAAAATGCACAAAAAACCCTCTAAACTATTGTGTTTTAGCTCTGAAATATGGCATATTTAGAAAACTGTTGGAATCTTGGAATGCTTTCATATGTAGGGAGTCATTCAAACTAAATAGTTAGACCATACCTTGCTGTGTTCTATAATAATTTGATAACTAAAGTTGTCACTTTAACGCTTGAAATGTGTAAATTTAAGGTTAAAATGCACAATATATGTTATTTAAATGTTGTTAACCTCCTTTACAAAACATTAAAGAACATTTTTAAGCGGTGAGTAAAAATTTATCTAAGTGTGTGACCCCCCCATGATTAAAAGTCTGGATCCGCCCTTGAATGCAAGCCCTTATGCATAATGTTAATCAACGACTAGAATGAGATGTGCAGTTGTTGGACACGACAACGAGTTGAGGGGACGGCTCGGCGGCTGTTCAACGACACTATCGCCAACAACAGCAATATTTCCTGCAGTACGAGATATACGAACATGCTCGGCTGTTTTCACATCTTCTACAGACTCGGTTTGCTCAGATTTAAGCACAATTTTAGCACGATATGCATTTTGATTTGAACACCCATTTTCATAGTACGCCTCAGTAACTTTAAACGTTTCTCGAATGTGTAAATTTCCATGGTTCAAATTGAAATAGTCTGAAATTGAGAAATGTCAAATAAAATGCAGAACAAAACTTGAAGTTTAGGTGTGGTTAACATTCAACACCGGCCCTTAAAATTTAACCATCCTTTAAATGTAACGAAGTTTAATCTTTTAAGAATATACATACAATACATATATGTATAAAATGAAAAAAAAACTAAAATAAATTATTTAATTATTTAAAATTTAATATATTTGAACAGTCCCTTTTATTTTATTCATCGCATTTGTATTTTTTGGTTCTTAAAATATGGGAGCGGAAACTCATATTCAAAAACGATGGATTTATAATCTAGGTACTTCAAACGTACAAAAATGTCAAAACAACAAAGAATGACGTTTTTAATATCTGTTATTAACTTCCCATAGGAAGTTAATGTAATCGGTCAATTGAAAATTTTGACATTTCTCGACGTTTCAAGGTCCCTAGAGTGGAAATAAAAGATTTTTCGAGAGATGTCTGTGCGAGCGTGTGTCTGTACCTTCCGGAAGCTTTTTTCGTTGACCATAGCTCAAGAACCAGTAAAGATATCGACTTAAAAATAATGTTGTTATACAAACAATAATGCAGAAACATGCAGAAAGGACTCTTAAAAACATTGAGTTAGTGGTTTTTTTACCATAGCAATTTAAAAAAAGGTGAACATTTTGGTTAACCCAAAATATCTCACGACCCAATAGCGCTAGAGACTTGAAAATAATTTTAAATTATACATACATATATTGTAACGTGATACCAAACTATTATATTTTTGTAAAAAAATTTAATTCAATTAATGTTTTTTTTTATAAATCAAAAAAAAACTGAAAAAAAAATATTTGTCACCTAGAATATTTTACGAACAAAAGATGTTTTTATCTCCAAAATAATTTTGTGCAACGAAAAATAACGTTTTTGACATGTGGTAAAATTTGAAAAAAATTTCATTGACAGTTTTTCTTATAAAAAATAAAAAACTAAAAAAAAACATTACCAAAAATTGGTAAAAATTGATTTTTGACTGAAATATCTTTTCAAAACTTTGAGATTTTAGCTTCAAACAAATTTTGTATTATAAGAAAAATTGTTTTCAACATTCGGTAAAATTTTGAGGAAAATTGAAAAAAACCTAAAAAAAAACAATACTAAAACTTACTTTCGACACAAATATCTTCTCAAAAATTAAAAATATTGGCTTCAAACTAATTTTATGTCACAGAAAATATTGTTTTCAAAATTCAGTAAATTTTTTATAAAAATCCAAAAGTAAAATAAAATCTAAAAAAAAATAGTACGCAAATTTGTTAAAAATGTTCTATATATTTCGAATTAATTTCATTCATCCAATTTGTATATCTAATATATAAAATATTCCTGTCACAGTGTTAGTTGCCATACTCCTCCGAAACGGCTTGACCAATTTCAATGAAATTTTGCATATACATTCGGTAGTTCTGAGAATAGGTTTTTATCTATTTTTTATATTCTTAAGTGCTATGGTTTAATTGCATCAACATCGTACACGGTGCAACGATCTTACGATAGTATTCAGTGACGCTATGTACAATGAAGCATTGATTGCTATTGAGGATATTTGCATTATCAGTGCCAACTTACCACTCAGTCAATTCGGTATGCATTCACCGAAATGCATCTGATTTAATAGGCACTGAATTAAATCGTGAACTACAATACAAAACTGTAGAAATGGCAGCGATTGTTGCTCGCAATGTCCCACTAATGAATGAAAAACAAAGAACCATTTTAGACCACATCATGCTCCCGATTTCCGCAGGATAAGGTGAATTCTTTGGATGCACCAGGTGGAACTTTCGAAACATTCCTTATTTCGCTAATTCTTGCTAAAATACGATCAAATAATGGTATCGCATTGGCTGTTGCGGCAACTTTATAGATGAATTCACTACGGCACACAAACATTCGCTTGAGGCGTTGAACAGGACATTAAAAAAGATATAAAAAACAGCGACACACTATTTGTCGGCACTCTATTACTCCTTTCAGGTGATTTCAGACAAACACTTCCCTTTAATCCACGTTCCACGTACGCTGATGAGATCAACGAGTGCTTAAAATCATCGCCACTGCGGCGGCGTAATGTTGAAAGAGTACAATTGAAAGTAAATATGCGTGTTCAATTGCTTCAAGATTCATCCGCTGAAACATTCTCAAAACAACTATTAGATATGGGCGATGGAAAAGTTACTTCAGATGAAACTGGATGCATAGAATTACCGGTCGATTTCTGCACGATGCTCTCATTGACCAGATATTTCCCGATGTACACAGACAATATACAAATCATGAGTGGCCAGCAGAAAGAACAATTTTAGCAGCAAAAAATGTTGATGTCAATTATTAAATTAAATTACATAAATCTTAAGATACAACATTTGTTACCAGGAGACTTGGTGTCATACAAATCCATTGATACAGTTTGTGGTGCTACCGAAGGTGCTGTAAATTATCCAACTGAGTTTTTGAACCCATTAGATTAACCAGGTATGCCACCGCATAATTTACAATTGGACCTCCGGTAATTTTGTTTCGTAATTTGAACCCACCACGGTTGTGCAACGGCACGCGATTAGTAATTTAAAATTGATGAAAAATGTTATGGAAATTATATTTCTAAATGGAAAATTCTGAGGTGAAAATATATTATTACGGCGAATCCCTATTATACCCACAAATATGCCAATTCAATTCAAACGCCTTCAACTTCCAATTGTAGATTGGCATTTGCAATGACTATCTATTAATAAGTCTCAAGGCTAAACGATGTCTGTCTGCGGCTTAGATTTGAGCACTTCATGTATTTCACACGGACAATTATACCTGGCATGCTCTCGAGTGCGCAAACAATCCAGTTTGTTTGTATTGGCGAAAGATGGGATCATAAAAAATATTGTAGGTACACACTTTTGCATTAAGGGGTTGATATTGTTTTTTTTTTAAGTATTGTCATAATTAGCGATTAGTATATAATTTTAAAGAATTAATGTTAATAAAGTAAAAAACTTTGTTTGGTGATTTGTTATTTTAATATTTTGTCACCGTTTACAGTGCTCTAAACCTCTCCCACTTATATACCACATCCTTACACACTTACAATAAGTTATTTGTTTCTAGCAAAATGTTCTCTAAAAATTATTTATATGACGAAGCAACGTTTGTCGGGTCAGCTAGTGTTTATATAAGAAATAAAATTTTTTAAGAAATGGTACTAAAATTGGTAAAAATTCGTTTTCCAGCAAAAATATCGTTAATAGTTAATAGATAATAGATTTCGAAATTAAATTATTTCATTATATTCAAAATATTGTTGGTAATTTTTAAATTTTCAAGATTAATTCATCTGACAACTTTTTAACAAAACACAAAAACCTATAAACTTTAAAGCAAGACAAATCGACAGACGGGATGGGAAGTTATCAGTGTGGGTCGCATCCCAGCCTGTTTTTCTTTTTTTAAATTCAAATCATATTATTTTTAAATTAAAGCATACTAAAAAGATATCTCTAAAAGCGCATTTAAATTGATTTTTAAAAAAACATTCTAAATAAAAGAAACTTAAACTAATTCTATTTTCAATGTATGCTTATTATATCTGTTTAAATTTGTATGAGCATCAAATAAATGGAAATACTAAAAACTGTTTCACATTTTTCCAATCTCCTTCAACAAATTTCTGTCAGATGCCTCCAACTAAAAATACCTATAACAATAATTCACAAAAGGAACCTATTAATTTAATTTATATTAAAGGCACATGTATATACAAAACTTATTGAAGTGAAACTAAAAGATGTCAATAACTTTTCATCACGCTAATTTGAATAAGAAAATTCATCAAGTTAAGTGATGTATATAAAATACAACAAAAGACATAAGATTTCAAAAACAATTGAACTGTCATTCTTAACCAAAGAAACTCGTATAACATTTTGAAGGAACAAAAAAATCAAAAAACAAACTTGAAAATCTATGAGACTCTTCTGGTATCGTTTCGTCTCGTTTCGAGTCGAGTCGAGTCGAACTTCATGCGGTAGTTTGGGTTTTATGCAAATTTCAATATTATTATCAGCTGTAGTCAGGTAAACTCTCTACTTTTAAGACACTTTGTGAAAGTTTATAGTGTTAACGATCTTCTTCAATCCTCTTAGGCCACACGACGTATCTATGTACATAGTTATATTCGCGTTCTTACAATAAATAAATATATATCTACATATATATATTGTACATGGTATAAAATAAATATAGATAGATAAGTAAAAGGTATGTATAGTATTGAAATACAGAGCTTTTCATAGAATACCCTTGATGCTAGATGTCTACATCGCACCAAAACTATTAAGAACTATAAACTTCAGCGTACATGTAGCCCTAGCGTAGGCACAACTGTGGCCAAAATAATAGGAGCATTTCTTAATTTTCAGTTTAATTGTTTTTGCACTGAAATAAAGCTAATACCAAGTCATGAAAAAGTTATATAATATCAATGGTTAATATGTTGTACGACTATTTACTAAAAAATTTTATTTGAGTACATAAGCAGAATGAAATTTGCTTATACAGATATAAAACTACTGGTCCTAATAATAGGAACGATTGCAGACAAATTTGATGCAAAGGTTTTGTTTGGTTGAAAACGTCAAATTTTGTGTGGGATTTTTAACCTGGGATTGATTTCGTGATTATTTCTTAGTTGTTTTTAAAATATACTACAGAGAGCAATAGCTTCAAAAAATACTGCACCAACAATTTTGAAGTCGTTTTATCACACAGCATAAATTTGTGTGGGATTTTTAACCTGGGATTGATTTCGACATTATTTCTTAGTTGTTTTTAAAATATGTATACTACAGAGAGCAATAGCTTCAAAAAATACTGCACCAACAATTTTGAAGTCGTTTTATCACACAGCATAAATTTGTGTGGGATTTCTAACCTGGGATTGATTTCGACATTATTTCTTAGTTGTTTTTAAAATATACTACAGAGAGCAATAGCTTCAAAAAATACTGCACCAACAATTTTGAAGTCGTTTTATCACACAGCATAAATTTGTGTGGGATTTCTAACCTGGGATTGATTTCGACATTATTTCTTAGTTGTTTTTAAAATATACTACAGAGAGCAATAGCTTCAAAAAATACTGCACCAACAATTTTGAAGTCGTTTTATCACACAGCATAAATTTGTGTGGGATTTCTAACCTGGGATTGATTTCGACATTATTTCTTAGTTGTTTTAAAATATACTACAGAGAGCAATAGCTTCAAAAAATACTGCACCAACAATTTTGAAGTCGTTTTATCACACAGCATAAATTTGTGTGCGATTTTTAACCTGGGATTGATTTCGACATTATTTCTTAGTTGTTTTTAAAATATGTATACTACAGAGAGCAATAGCTTCAAAAAATACTGCACCAACAATTTTGAAGTCATTTTATCACACAGCATAAATTTGTGTGGGATTTCTAACCTGGGATTGATTTCGACATTATTTCTTAGTTGTTTTTAAAATATACTACAGAGAGCAATAGCTTCAAAAAATACTGCACCAACAATTTTGAAGTCGTTTTATCACACAGCATAAATTTGTGTGGGATTTCTAACCTGGGATTGATTTCGACATTATTTCTTAGTTGTTTTAAAATATACTACAGAGAGCAATAGCTTCAAAAAATACTGCACCAACAATTTTGAAGTCGTTTTATCACACAGCATAAATTTGTGTGGGTTTTTTAACCTGGGATTGATTTCGACATTATTTCTTAGTTGTTTTTAAAATATACTACGGAGAGCAATAGCTTCAAAAAATACTGCACCAACAATTTTGAAGTCGTTTTATCACACAGCATAAATTTGTGTGGGATTTTTAAATTGGGATTGATTTCGACATTATTTCTTAGTTGTTTTTAAAATATACTACAGAGAGCAATAGCTTAAAAAAATACTGCACCAACAATTTTGAAGTCGTTTTATCACACAGCATAATAAGGACATAATACATTTCGGTCTCGGGTGACCGTTTACCCAATTTTTCTTTTAAAGGGAATAAAAAAGACGTATATCTTGACAAAGTATAGAAGCCTATAAAAGTACTCCAAATACATACTGTAATATAGGGTGTCCCAAAATTAACGCAAGATTTCTTGCGTTAATTTTAGGTGTCCAAAAATAGTTTTGGGACACCCTTTATAAAGACAAGTATTTTTTTTAAACACTTAATCAATCCAAAAAGGTTACCATTTGATGAGATTTCGTTTCTAAATAAATATGTATATCAACTTGTTTGAAATTAACGCAAGATTTCTTGCGTTAATTTTGGGACACCCTATATTATGGTGTATGAAAATAGAATTCATTAAATTGAATTATAACAAGTTATTGAACTGAATATTAAATATAACTAGTCGACAAAGTTTTGAAGATGGCAATCAAATTAAATATTTAATATCGATTTGTATGCCATCAATTGAATTCCGACTGCAGACTCTCTTAATCAAGTCAGGTGTTTGATTTAAAACTTTTGAAAGTTCGAAAAACACATTTACAAGGCTTTTTTAAGCTATCTAAATTCATGAAGTAGTATTTTTGCCAAAAAAAATTGTTTCCTGATGGATTTCCAAATTTCTTTTTTCTATCTTCAAGTCAAAAAAGGAACGCTCTACTATTTATGTTAAATCGATTTAAAAGTAATTCTTAGTTTTTATAACAAATGCATCATCTTAACAAGGTTATAACATCACGTTTTTGAAATATATTGACATAATGTTAAAAACTGGTGTTTAAAAAATTTGAGCAGATAATTAAAACCGAAGTTCGGGTTCGGAAAACAGCACTACAAAAATGTTGCCCAAATTTTATTTTTCAAAACAATAAAAACATGAAGCATGAAACTTCATATGTTTTCAAGTGAAGACTCATGTTTATTGAAAATTTTCAAAAAACTAAATAAGATACTTAAAAGATTTAGACTGTAAAACGAAAATTTCTAGTTTAAAAAATCATCACTACATAATTTGTGAAGAACTATACACATGTTATGTTTTACCTTAAACTTGAGAAACATTTTTAGCAGTCTTTAACCTTTCTTGAATATTTGATTTGAACCTAACAAAATAATAATGCGTGGTAAGGATTTAGGGCAACCTTAAGACTTTAAAAGGTTTGGTTGTTTTTTTTTGTGAAACAGCCAAAAATTTAATTTTACAAATAAAAGAAAAAAACATTTTTGTCGAAAAACATTGTAGAAGCAAGTTTTGATAAAATGTTAATATTTTTTTTGTTTTACTTTAAAAAAGAATGCAGCAAATAGAGCCCAAACCAATATTACTTCTTAAAAATCACTGTGAAAGAAACATTAAGCAAGGAACATGCACCAACTTACCCGCAAAATTGATCGAAATAAAACACGAGTGGTAAGTGGAATCTCAGAATAATTTGAATAATCCTCAAGAAAGTAGACCCTCTGTGCTAAACCAATTACAGTGACCTCAATCCCCTGAACATCACCCATATAAGATCTTTTCTGCCGTATTATATTATGGTAACGTTTGTGTGGCTGCAGACCAGGAAAGTCCACCATTGACCAAATATTCCTATTACGGAGGGACTTGAAAAAACACTTGAACTATTAATCGATAACCACCACATCGATTTAAAGGTCGTTTGACAATGTCTATAGAGAAGAACTTTACAAGCTTGTCCTTTTGTACATAACGACGATGAAGAATGCACTCTGCTCCATCAAGGTCAGAAAAGATCTCACTGATGCTTTTGGATTTCAAAAAATATTATAAACAAAGCATAATCTTCCAAAGGTCCATCCAATTTCTTGGATACGTCGACGATATTGATATGATTGGAAGATCAAAGCATCGGACAGAAGCGGGGAAGATGGGTTTAGTGGTCAATTAGGGAAATACCAAATGTATGTTGTCATCAAGAGAGGACATTGAACGATGACGCGAGGCCTTCTAAAAAGATAACCATGAACAGCTTTTACTTTGGAAGTAGTTAAAAACTTTTTCTTTCTAGGTAACACGTTACATTCAGACAACGACACCAATGCTGAAATCAAAAGGAGAATAACTCTTACAAACCGCTGCTTCTTTGGACTTAAAAGGCAATTGAGTAGTAAAGTCCCGAGCATACAAATTCACCACCTATCAGACACTCATCATCCTGGTTTTCATTTATGGCGCTGAGGCCAAGGATGCTTCGAAAAAAAAAATTCTTCGGGTGATTTTTGATCCCGTCTGCATAGATAGAGAGTGGAAAAGAATAAAAGTTCAACTACAGGGTGCGGCAGAGCCGACTGACGAGTTTTGATGGGCTATAAATAATAACGAACATAAAAACTTAGAGAAAATATTTTTTTTTTATTTAAATCAGTATTCAAATGAAAAATATATCTCAAAGATGGCGGCCGTCAGCATTGATACACTGTTGTAGACGATCTCTGAAGCTTTTACATGATTTTCGGCACATTTCGACTGGTATGGCCTCGATTTCCGCGGTAATTTTCTGTTTAATTTCTTCTATTGTATGTGGGCGATGTCGGAAAACCTTATCCTTAATGTAGCCCCAAAGGAAAAATCACACATGTTTAAATCTGGGGACCGTGCTGGCCAGCCTATGTCTCCTCTCAGAGAGACTAACCGCCCAGGGAACATTTGTCGTAAGACAGTAAGTGAAATTCGAGCTGTGTGCGCTGTAGCTCCGTCTTGCTTAAACAATACATCTACCAAATCATGTTCTTCAGCCATTTCCTCCAACCTTTGCTGAAGATAAGTTTCCAACATCACAACATAACGAGCGTACGAAGCTACCACGTGTTTCCGAGCTGAGCGTCTTGGTGACTGCTCAATTGACTCTCTAAGCAACTGCACATTTTCGGGGGTTCTTACCGTTCTGGGTGCTCCGTGTACAAGTCTACTTAGGGTACTTCCAGTTTCTTCCAAATTCCGTTTCCACAATTTGATAGTGTTTGCAGAAGGAACAGATTCAGCACGTGGAATGCCGAAGTGTATACGAAAAGCCCTTTTTTGTAGCGATCACAGAATGATTATTTTCGTAATATGCACGCACGAAGAAACCACGATGTACACCTGTCCAGACCATGATTATTGATTACGAATAAAAACGGCATTACCGTACAATTCAAAATATACCACTTATTAAGGCCTACTCTTATCTTATCACAGGCTAATGACCTCATTAAACTCGTCAGTCGCCTCTGCCGCACCCTGTATTTATATGACTGGGTCATGTAGAGCGAATGGACATAAACGGTGGCTGCAGCCTGGAAAGTCTTCGAATCGTATTCCGAGAGACGCACAGTAGAGGACGACTGCAACTCAGGTGGTGCACGCAGGTGTGCGAGGAGCTCAATCAACTTCGCGTGAAAAATTGGAGATAGCTAGCTATTTAACAAGCTGGCTGGAGATGCATGTTGATTGAGGCCCAGGTCCATCCCGCCGGACTGTAGCGGCAACATAAATAAGTTAGTTAGCAACAAAATATTGAATCCTTAAATTAAATGGTTAAATTTTAGATAAGTTGCTTTCACTAGCGATAAAGATATAAGAAAAACCATGTTTTGTTCCTATTATTTTGGCCATAGCTGTAGTGTATATGTATAATATAGTTTAGTTATGTGTGTATAGAATGATATGTGAATTTAGGTGTATACTTTAAATGCTTCCTGACGATGCTATTTCCACAAATCTTCTTCTCTAAAACAAATTACATACAAACGAGCGTTTGTGCAACATCAGGTGCAACCGTCACTTCCATTAATTAGAAAGCCAACAAGGATGTAAGTTTCCCTCGAGGCTTCAATCCCATCCACTTATTGTCGTACATTACTCCTATCCAGTTCCTGGTGTATTTCTTCTTCTTCTACTTCTATACTTTCTGTACTCTCGTATACTCTACTCACGATGGTATGCTGCTGTTCTGCTAGTTGCTAGAAACTATATACAACTTCTGGTGTGTTCCATACTCCTGCTCCTGATTTTGCTCCTGTATAAAGCACAACATATACGTACGTACATAAATATCCTGCCACTACTCCTTGTATGTTCAATCAAGCGTCGTTTAAGTGCACGGTTGAATTTGTTCTAGTTAAATATTCACAAGAAGAACACTATAGGTACACTTGCGACAATAGGTGGGAGACAAAAAGTTACAAGTTACCCGACTGCATGCCATGTCGAATTTATTGCAAGTTTATTTTTTCCTATTTTATTTGTATTTTCTTATTTTTTTCCTTTTCGTCCTTTTTTGTTGTTGGGTGCTTTTGCTTTTTGTGATTTCAACTTCAGCTTCAGCTTCTTCTAGTTCCATCTAAATTTACAGCGCTACAGCAACCCTTGAGTATCTATGATTTGATTTGAGGATTTTGTGGCAGGAGACTAACTACTATTTGTAATGTTACCTTAATACCGTGACGTTCAATGTTCGTTCATATTACTCGTACTCGTATGTGTGTTGCAAGCGAAGTGAAGCGCAAACGTGGCAAGCAAGGATATACGAGTAGTCTCTGATACACTGTCAGTGGAAAGTCTGCGAATTTGAATTATCAAATGTGGCAAATTAATTCACATTCCATTAACGAAATTGAATTTGCTGTAGGGTTTTTCTTTGATATATCATACGCTGGCTGTTGCTTTATTTGATGTGTGACGAAACAAAGTTTCCATCAAATGAATAAAAAAGAAACCAAGTTCCAATCAAACGCCGTGATGCAACACATTTTACATTTAAATAAATAAATTGAGGGTTTGATTCAGATTGGTTTGGGTTGTGAAGGTTCCTATGGTTACAGTTTTACAGTAGGTACCTATACCTACATACATATATGTAAAAAGTTACTGTACAGAAAGTTTTATCAGTTTCAATGATTATATTGTCAATATATTGTACATTGTAGTGTAGGTAGATAGTTGTTAAAAAAGGATTGGAATGTGTAGGTAGGAAGGTAAATTGCCTTGATTTTGAGGTGGTATGTAAATAAAATTGTGTATTTTTTTAATGCAATAAATTAGAGAAAATTCCCAGATACCTAATGAAAAATTATTGACAGATGATTGAGTTCAGATTATGTGTGCTTATTCAATTGAATAACTAATCAAATATAAAAATCGAAGTTTGCTAAATTGCTTCTCTTTTTATAGATTGGAATAGGTAGGTACCAATTTATTTTAGTTTTTCTTTTTTTAGGGTACCTACTCACTTTTTTAGTGGGATTTATTTGATTTATTCGAGCATAATCAATCAAGTGAAAGAGAACATGCTTAATTAATTTTCATAATAAGATTAATATAATATGCATATGTGCTTCAAAATGCTTACTAACTTCTACCAATTTTAATTAAAAAGAATACCTATTCAGACAAATCAATCAAGAAGACGACTTACAACATGCATCATTTAATTGAAATAATTGAATTTTTATCATTATTGAAATAGATATTGAAGGTTAAAAATACCTGGGCCTATAATTGAAGATCCATCTAAAGAGTTTTGATATTCAAAAATTTTAAAATATATTGTAAATTAGTTCAATTCCATGAATCATTATCTTAATACTTCTAAATACTGACTACGCCAGCACTGGGAAGAATGACTTAGAGTGACTATTAGTGTTGCTATATTGACACTATATAAATTAAAAATGTTTTGTGTATTTTTATTTTTAAAGGCTTATGTGAATCTTAGAGGATACAACTTAAATGAGTGACAAAATAGTTTATTTAATGCCCATTTATACCTATTATTGATTTCTATCATTGAAAATTTGTATTTCAGAAAATAACCGAATTAGTAAGTTATAATTGCTATTTAGTACCCGTGGCGTGATGGTAAGTGCGTAGGACTGTCAGGGCAGAGGTCTTGAGATCAATTCCTTCCTGTGCCACTTGAGAGTTTTTTTTTCACAAGTACCTACTACCTTTTTTTTTTTTTTTTTTAGTATTGAGACATATTCAATCAGTTTTCAGTTACAATAATATTCAGTTTTGCTCGACTTAAGATATGTCTGAGCTAGTTCAAAAATTGTATAAATTTTGTATAATTCAAATTCATAGTATGACGGTTTCTTAATCTAGAAATATATTGCTTTAATTTTAGTTGCTTGCTCCCGACAATTATAGCTGCTTTACTCTTTACTGGCTGATAATAACTTACAGACTAGGACTAAAACTAAGCTTACAACTAAATAAAACTAAACCGTATGTACACCGATTAAGGTGCAGACAAAAACCCCAGAATAATCTTCTGATTACCCCGAGTTCGGCATTTGACTGAGCCTTGGCCCACTTCCGGTTAAGAATAAGACTGTCTCATTGCTATCTATTACATTATTAAAGAATACTCTGACAATTAAAATTAAAGGTTTTATGGTAATAACATTTGTGCATTTTTTAAATCAACCTTTATAATTGAAAGGAGATGCCTTTTCATAGAACGGAATTCGGCCCGAATTTGTATCTAGTCTTAAAGGAGCGATTGACCCCTCGTTGAGACAATTGAACGGTGAAAGGTAAAAGTTGTCATTAACACTGTCAGTGGTGTTCGATTCTATTAAGGATCCTATTAGTGGGTTTGAATGAGTGATTGTGCGCTCTATCTTTTTCAAAAATAGGCCTGTTTGGTACTGCATGATGGGTGTTACTTGTGTTGAATAGTAGATTGTTTTGTTGGAATACCATTTTTTATTTGGTTTTCTAAAAATTCCGCAGCATCGTCGCAGGATCTGTCGTTCAAATTTCTCGAATTCTTTAGCAACTGTTGGAGATATGGTAAACCAAGTGCAGAATCCGTACGTAAGAATGGGTCTCACTAATGTCTTATACATTAGAATTTTGGTGTTCTTTTGCAGGAATTTCGAGTTAAATAGTATTTTCAATGAACCAGCTGCCATTTTTACCTTTTTTATAATTATCCTACCATGTTTATTAAAGAGGAATCGGTTTTGAAAATTGACGCCAAGATACTTTGTTTCTGAACGTAATGGTATTTCAAAATTATTTATTGTAAGGTTAAGGGATTTGCTCTCTTTAACTGCAAGGTAATGTCCTTTTCCGCTCGCATTTCTAAAGCAAGTCAATCGACATTTTCTAGGGTTAATTTTTAGTCTCCATTTCTTAAAATAATTTTTCACGAGTGGTAGTCTTTGCTTTATTTTGTTAAGGGCTAATGTTGGTCGAACATCACTTGCGAATACAATTGAGTCATCAGCATAGTAAATAGAACCCGGTTCATCCGATGTGGGATATGAAAGAGGGAAATCATGCAAAAAGGGGTGTGTTCAGAAACTATATATATTGCAGAAGTTCTGTTATTGAAAAAGTTTAATATCAACTTAATCAGCCAATTCGGAAAATTCAATTGGATGAGTTTAAAAATTAGACCAAAGTGCCAAAGCGAATCGAACGCTTTTTCAAAGTCTATATCCAAGCACACTGTCCACGTTTTATTCCTAAGATTGTGAACTACTTTATCTTGGAAAAGAAGTAATGCATGTTCAGTGGAGTTGCCTTTTTTAAAACCAAATTCGTTTCTTGGAATAATGTTTTCATCTTCACAGAACGTGTTTAAGGGATTAGCCAGCACCCGTTCAAAAAGCTTACCAATGTTTGAGAGAAGCCAGATCGGTCGAAAGCTGTCAACCTCTCGACTTGCCTTTTTCTTTGATATTGGTAAGATCTTTGCCTGTTTCCATGATGTCGGAAAGTAACCATTATTAATGCATTATAAATTGATAACACAGTGTCCAAAGAAAACGGGCATTTTTTTAAAATAAAATTTGAAATGTTATCATTGCCTGATGACTTTTTGCTATTGAGCGACGATCTATAGACATTTACAATGTTTGGAGAAGTGAACGGTAATATTCCTGAAGAACAGGCGACGTTATTTGATGAAAATGTTGTCAAAGTTTCAGAATTGGTTTCTCTAAACAAATTTACGGTGGAGATCACATCATTTTCAAAATTAATCTGTTGCTATTTCAGAATAATTAGTGGAGTAAAAGTCCTTAAGTGGTACCCGTGGCATGATGGTTAGTGCGTTGGGCTGTCATGCGAGAGGTCTTGGGTTCGATCCCTGCCTGTGACACCTAAAGTTTTTTTCACGGGTACTGCCTCTTGCGAGGAATTGACAAATTCTCCAAGAGTAATTCTTGTCATGGAAAGTGCTTTCTCAAATTAGCCGTTCGGATTCGGCATATAAACTGTAGGTCCCTTCCATTCCTGCAATTACTCGCACACAGGAATGGTTGAGAGTTGTAAGTCACTAGGCCCTGGTTCTTTACGGACTGTTGCGCCACTTAATTTTTTTATTTTATAAAAGTCCTTAAATGCATTTAACTTGGATTGTGTGTCGACAAGTTCTTCTCCGTTGTATAGAAGATTCTGATGGAGAATATCTATCCCGAAAAATATGCGACCCGTGACCCTATCGATTTCTTTAAAAGCATAAGGTGAAGACGTAATTTTACTCACTCTAGATTTAAAGGAATTATTAAGATCGAGGTTTACATTTTCCTTAATAATTTTACTTATGCACTGAATTTTTGACTGGAGTTCACAATATTCAGTATTCACTCTATTGAGATAACGATGGTAAAGTCTTTTGAGTTGCCTAAGCCATAATTTACGTAGATCAATAAGTTTTCTTGTAAGTTCTGAAATACATTTAAATTTATGGTTATTCGTGTTTATTAGTTGAGAGTGACCTTCAACACTTGACATAATTGTTGCATTTAGAGTGTTGATAATAGAGTCAATCTCTGAATTTGATACGTTTTGCTCGTTTGGCAGAATGAGAGAAGACAGTGAGTCGTGAAGACTAATTTGGAATGCCCTCCAGTTAGTGTTTTTGAAGCTTCTGTATGTGGGTAACGGCATCATAATGGGAGTAGAATCATCAAGGACAACTTGGAAAGAAACTCCGAAATGGTCAGAGATCGTTGCAAAGGTCTTACAGAATCCGGATATCAACGTACTATTAGGTGAACGAGCAGGATTCACAGTTGAGGATATAATAAAAAAATCTAAATAAGAGTTAGATCTAGGATAAGTTGGTTTGTCTGATGCTATAACGTCAAGGTTTAAGTACGGCCCGTTGTAAAACATATTATTTTAAATATTTCCATTACTATTGTGGATATTATCTCCCCAACTGGAATGACGAGCATTAAAATCTCCACCAATTAACGTCGCGTCGTATGTATTTATAATTGCGTAAAGATTATCTAGATCCCTAGTTAACAAATTACCAGAATTTGATGGGATGTATACGCTACCAATCAAAACACGAGATAGAGAGCCATTTGATTCTAAAAAGGAAACTGATGTGAGACAAATGGAAAAAAATATCACTATTAAAAACTACAGATTTGAATTTATACTTTTTTTTTTATTAATATTGCGATACCTCTACCGGTATCGTTGCGTATCATATTAAATCCATTAAATGAGGGCTTATGTCTATTAGATAATCTTGTTTCCGATGGAAAACAAATTTCAGGTTTTTGTAAATTTAATGTATTCATAAGCTCGACTCTTCTTTCATTTGATATTATTA
This sequence comes from Eupeodes latifasciatus, assembly GCA_920104205.1. Lineage (NCBI taxonomy): Eukaryota > Metazoa > Arthropoda > Insecta > Diptera > Syrphidae > Eupeodes > Eupeodes latifasciatus. The sequence goes on from OV049924.1 coordinate 42,221,994, forward strand.
AGTTAATTCATCGAAATAAGTTTAAGTTTTGTTAAAGGCATTACACTACAATTGAAGCAACAAACTCAAGATAAGAAAACATTTTTTCTTCCTTGGTTTGAATCAGTTTATATTTAGGCCAGAATTGTCGGATTTTGGTAATGAGTTCAGTAAATGGAATGTTGAACAAATTTTTTGATTCATTCAAAAAATCATTAAGTTCTCCTCTTTGTGGGTTTGTGTTAAGAGATACCGTTGGCACCGGGCTTGTTCGGAATTATTTCTTTTTTGAAGATCAGGGATGTGTGGCGCTTTAAACGAAACTCTTGCTTGTGAAGCAAATGTAACATCAGGATTAATAAAGTTTTTGATAGAAGCTTGTAGGAAATCTCTTGCCTTGCTTGCCGCCTGTCTGTTTTTTTGGGCGTAAACTTCTTTTTTTTCTTTATATTTAAGGTAAGATGGGCAACCTTGGTAACTAGCAGCATGACCAGTTTCATTACAATTAACGCATTTAGGCTCTGGGACAACTTCATTATTTTCCTTAAGAACTTTAAATGCATCAATACAATTTTGAGAATCGTGATGAATAGACAAAGGCTTATGTATGCGCAGCATTCGCCTGAATGACCAAAGCGCTGACATCGGTAGCACCGAAGCACAGACCTATTGTACTTTTTTTTCCCAATAAACGCGCTGTTTAAGCAGATACCTAACACAACTAAGATCCTTAACAGACTCGCCAACCTCTAACTGAACAACAAACATATTAAGCTTTAAGTCTAATTCCTTAGTTCTAGTTCTAGCAATAGAAAAAGGGGTAATCTTATTTATTTTTACGTTTGGAGCCGAAATCTTAATCGATTTTATTATCTTATCTACAGGGGTGTCTCCATCGAGACCTTTCAACAAGATTGACGTTTTTTTTGTTTCTTTTGTGGAAAAAGAGAATGCTCCTATTCCCGTATCCCGAAGCCGGTCAATAATTAGTTTATGCACAGAAGAGTTATTAACATAAACCTTTGTTTTCCGATAACCCATATTTACAAATTTATATTCAAGATCTGTTACATTACATTCTGTAGCTGCTAGTTTAATAAGATCACCAATAAGCATGCAATTGGAACCAAAAACAAATATGGGTGGGCAAAAAGAAATTTTATTATCATTACGATTATTAATGCGATTATTGTTGATTGAAGGATTACGGCTAGGCTGCTCATCTGTTGTGTTGGTTGTTTTTGCTCCATCGATCATGTTGTTTTGCGACTGTTTTGTGTTTGATAGAGGATAGAATCTATTGTTTGAGAGACTTACATCGGATGATTTTGATTTTGACTCAGCTAATTGCGGTCTAAAGCGTCTTGGTTGGTTTTGTTGATAGCTGCATGCTGCTCTCTTTAAATTATTCATAACAGTTGTCCACTCAGTATCAGTGGAATCAGCATCAGTATCATCGATCATGTTATCGATTAGTGGGATCTCTTGAGCGAAAAACTTTTCTGGGTTAGTCTCTTGGTTTGGAGAGGCAAACGGTGAATCGGATGCACTTCTCTTTAGTTCATTTGTTTTATTAAGGAGAGAGTTATTTTTTTCAATCTCATTTAATGAGTGTAAATTAACACGAGGTAAATTAGGTTTGTCATTGTTTGGATTATCAGGGGAATCACGTGCACTATCAAAATTTGCGCTTGGCGCTCTTTGATCTGATTGCAGCACGAATGCTGACCGTCAATAAAAGTCAAACTATGATGGACTAAGCGAAATTAAAAGAGGTCTACTCGCCACGGCGCGGCGGTTCAACTTCCACTCTCACAAGTACTACCTTTGGCGAGGAATTGAAAAAGCCTCAAAAAGTAATTCTTGTCATTAATAGTGCTTTTCCAAATTATCCGCTCGGATTTCGAAGACAAACTATAGGTCCCCTACAAAACTGAAAAGACTAGAAAACAATATTTCTTATAAAAAATAAATAAATTGGGTGGCGCAACAGTCCGTTTGAGAACTAGGGCCTAGTGACTTACAACTCTCAACCATTCCTGTGTGCGAGTACTGTTGTCAGGGATGGATGGACCTACAGTTTTAAGCCGAATCCGAACGGCAAATTTTGAGAAAGCACTTTTCATGACAAGAATTACTCTTGGAGAATTTGTCAATTCCTCGCAAGAGGTAGTACCCGTGAAAAAAACTTTAGATGGCATAGGCAGGGATCGAACCCAAGACCTCTTGCACGACAGTCCAACGCACTAACCATCATGCCACGGGTACTACCAATATTTCTTATAAGATGATAAAATAAGATGATACAAATTTTAAAAGATAAAATTAGTAAAGCCAATATCTCAAAGTTTTGAAAAGATATTTAAGTCAAAAATCAATTTTTACCAACTTTTGTTAATTTTTGTTTAGGTTTTTATTTTTTGTAAAAAAAACTGTTAATTCGATTTTTCCAAAAAATATTACCAAATGTTGAAAACCTTATTCTTCGTTGCAAAAAGTTGTTTTGGAGATAAAATCATTTTTTGTTCGTAAAATTTTCGAGGTGACAAATATTTTTTTTACAGTTTTTTACATATATTTTTCGAAAAAGTTTCAATTAACGGTTTTTTTTTTATAAATCAAAAAAACTGAAAAAAATATGATTAACCTCGAAAAATTTAAGAACAAAAAATGATTTTATCTCCAAAACAATTTTGTGCAACGAAGAATAATGTTTTTAACATTTAGTAAAATTCGAATTGACAGTTTTTTACCCAAAAATAAAAACCTAAAAAAATATTACTAAAAGTTCGTAAAAATTGACTTTCAACTCAAATATCTTTTCAATGCTTTAAGATATATGCTTTAAACTAATTTTATCTTTTAAAAAATATCGTTGTCAACATTCGCTAAAATTTTGAAAAAATCGAATTGACAGCTTTTTTACAAAAAAAAATAAAAACTAAACAAAAATTAATAAAAGCTTGTAAAAATTGATTTTCGACTCAAATATCTATTCAAGACTTAAGGATATTGGCTTAAAAATAATTGTTTGTCATAAGCAATATTGTTTTCAATATTCGGTAAAATTTTGAGAAAAATCGAATGGACAGTTTTTTTACAAAAAATAAAAACCTAAAAAAAAACAAGACTAAAACTTAGAACACTTTCGTCATTTTATCTTCACCATAAAATGGTCAAAATGCTCTATGAAATTCACAAACGTTTTGCTTTTGCGTGAAGACGTAGAAGAAGGCATACCAACAAATTTACTTTCGACTAAAATATCTTTTCAAAAATTAAAAATTATTTTATCTCAGAGAAAATATTGTTTTCGACGTTCATTACCTACATTTTTTATAAAAACCCAACACTCAGTTTTTTCATAATAAAATAAAATCTTCGAAAATAGTACGCAAAGCTAATAAAATTGTTAAAAATTGGTTTTCGAATAAAAATCTCGTTAACAAAAACTATTTCGTTATACGCAAAATATTTTTGGTAGTTTTAAAATTTTTAAGAATAATTCAACTGAGATCTTTTTCAACAAAACAAGAAAACCTACAAACTTTTAAGCAAGACGAATCGACAGACAGGATGGGAAGTTATCAGTGTGGGTCGCATCCCAGCCTGAGCCTCTTTTTAATTTTTAAAAGGAGTGCTTTTTGTAAACAAGTTTGTGCGACTCACTCGTGCACTTTATTTTTATTTTTTCACTATACTAACGATTTTTATATAATATTTTTAACTTTGTTTTGAATTTGTCGTTATTCTTTAATTATCTTGAACCTTAATTTCTTTTTGGAAATTCATTAAATGGACACATTGAGAAAGACATGTATTTGTTTAAGATATTTTCAGCAGTGACGGATTAAGGCTTGCTGCCGCCCTAGGCCCCGTTCGATGCGCCGCCGCCGGCCTTATTGTCAAATTTTATTTCATAAATTTGTATCCAATATTTTTTTTTTTAAATAACTTTATTTTATTGAAGTATAATTTATACATATAATTAGTTAACATGAAAGATTAATAAGTTATAATCCTTGGATAGACAAATAATAAATATTATTTTTTTTATATTAATCAATTCAAACATTTTCAAATTTGGATAAACATCTAGAAGACTCCGGGAATGCAATACATGGCATCTTCTATTTTTGGTAAGGAATCTTTGAATTGATAATGGAAATTAATACATTCATTGTCTAACGTCTCTTCCAAATAGGATACTTATTGACTAATTTATTGGCAAGATTTTTCAACTCGTTTGTATCTATTTCACATTAATTGTCGAAAAAATTGAAGTATTGGTAAAGTGTTTCAGATGCACTTTTATGCCCGGCTAATTGTAGACTTAGAGTGTCTAAAATAGAGTAATAAACATTTGTGCGAACATTTTCTGGTCCAGAAAAAGGTGGTCTTTCATTTACCCGTGAGTCATCTGGCTGCATTTTTCTGGTGGTGACGAGTATCATAACAATAATAATCCTGAACTCCAGGCTTTTTCTTCATATTCAGAAAATTGTCTGTCTCTCATGTCTATAGATCTGCACAACGGATGATAAATCAGCTTGAGATTCTTGAAGCTTCTTACAAGCAGCATTTAAACGACCTAAAATTACATTCCAGACAACAACTAGGATTGCTCTTTCTAAATGTTGTAATTTTCGCTGCAATCTCGTAGCTTCAGATCGCGTAATCGGTTTCTCATCTCTGCTTTTGGCAATAAATTCCAGTGCATCAATTATTGCAGACCACTCTTTTTCTAATGCGTAACATGCATCATGTCGAGCAGACCAACGAGTTTGAGAAAGACTCTTAATTCTTAAATTTGTAAATTTGGTGCACAAGATTTCCCAACTATAAGCAGATATAGTAAAGAAATTGTATAGTTCTTGTAAAGTATTTCTAGAGATTTTAACAATACATCCTTAATATCTTTAGCTTTATGGCCGATATTTGGTAGAAATTCTAGAAACCTTTTAACAATTTCACCGTTATCACGTACATGCATATCGTATAATTATAGTAAGCTGACCGACATGCGCTAAATCAGACGTAGAATCTACAATTATACCAAAATACAGATTGCACTTCACTAGAAATTTGTTGTAGTACTCTATTTTGAATCAACAGTATAATTTCTTCATAGATTGTTTTAGATAAACACGATGTATTCCCACTACCAGGGTGTGGATAAAATTTTAAATGTTCAAATAAAAATGGAACAAATTAAGCAAGGAGTCATACTGTTCCTAAAAAATTCGCGTTATGAGGATCTCCTATTCGTTCTGAATTTCCTCGAAATGGCAGGCCTCTTATTGCTAGCAATTTAATAATTGCAATTGCTCGGTAAAAAATTTGTTTCCATTATATCTTCATCGAGTTGTTTTATTAGATTTTGATCAACACGCCCGTGAACTACTGCTCAAGCTTTAAAATGACTAACTTTTAAAATGACTAACTTTGTGAAAGTCAGCATTTTCATGTTCTTCGATGCGTGCTTATGATTTTTTCCAGTCACGGAATCCTTCGTCAGTAAAAGCATTCATTTCACCACTTCTACCAAATAATAAGCATGGAATACAAAATACAGAGCCCTTAGTTTCTAAATAAATCTACCACTCACGGCGGCGTTGAATCTCTCCATTTTTGCGTACGTTGAAATAAACTTTTGAAACAATACCTTGTTTTATCACTATAAACATTTCTAGAATTTTTAAAGTCTGCATCATCATTATTACTGATCCCTGCAGATACAAAAACAAAGAGAAATTTTTTTTTTTTGGGTTTTTATTTTTTGTAAAAAACTGCCAATTCGTGATAAATTTGTTTGTTTCTTGGGCTTTAATGATCGATGAGTTGGATGCGATTAATAATATAATAAAACTAATCCATCTTGGTTTTACCCTACGTTTCGCCAGTTGTTTTCCAGCTTCTTCAGGGGATTTTTATTTAGCTACATATACAATTTTAATACATTGTTAGTACAAAACATTTCTTGTAACAACATTTTAAGATTAAAAACTTACTATTTTATATTAAAAAACCATGATTAAAATTTGCACAAAAGGTGCGAAAAGTTTAAATATGGACAACACTGTAATTAAATAGGACCAATATGAAAAATAATTTAACAAAAAGTACAACAAAAATTAACCTAGTATCACAGTATTTAACAATTAGTTTATGGCAACACTATACAAAGCACTAATGTTGTCGACGTCTTCCTGATGGTTCATCGTCTTATCAATTTGCTGCTGGATCCTCAAGCTCTCCAGAGTGAAGCGGGTGGTCATGCGCTTTTCTTTGTCTAGTATTTTAACATTGTCAAAATCTGCCATATGGTCATTGTCTTTCATGTGTTGTGAGAGTGCTGTGTTTGTTCTCTTTTTCTTTACATCTGTTTCGTGTTCAAGTAGTCTCACACTCAGTTTTCTCTTTGTTGTACCAATGTAAATTCTCCCACATTGTTCTCTATCATTTCCTTTGCATGAAATTTCGTATACAACGTTGTTATGGTCTATTGTCTCTTTTTTTGGTTTGGTGTTAGTAAATATTGAATTTAGAGTTGCCTTAGCTTTATGAGCGAAAATAGCATTTCTTTTGTCTATTGGTAATGTGTTATTGAGTGTTTTGTTGTCAGTGAGATGAGGAATATATGTGACTGAGTAATATTTAGGGTTGCCAGAGTCTATTTTTGTTGTTGCTTGGTTATTTTTGTTGAGTATTTTATGTAATTTTTCGTTGATTAGGCTATTAATTATGTTGTTTGGAAAGTTGTTCATTTGTAAAATCGTCCTTATTTTTCTGATATTGTTGCTATGGTAGATGGTGTCACTTAGATCCAGAACTTTATCTATCAGGTTTTTAGCTGTATTTGTTTTATATTTTGTGGGCTGTGAGGATAAATAGTTAATTATTCTGCCTGATGCAATAGGTTTACTGTACCAGTCAAAAGAAATCTTATTATTTTTCCAAGAAGGCTATTTCATTTTGGTTTTCCAGTTCTATTGTGAATTTTAATTTCTTATGGAATTCATTTAATGTGTGTAATATTTTTTGAATGTCATTTTTGTTTACTATGGCAATAATGTCATCTACATATTTATTTATGAGTTTGATTTTGGTGTTGCACTTTTTCAGCTTGTCAATGGTTTCGTCAAGAAGATGGTCTAATACGATGTCAGCTATTGTGGGTGATAAAGGGTTTCCCATTGGCATACCGAATGTTTGGTTGTAGATTGTTTTGTCATATTTGAAATAGTTATTGTCATTTAAGCAGAAGTTTAATATTTTTAAGAACTGTGATTTTGGTATTTTAGTGTTATTGCTTAGTCTTTCCCAATTTTGCATTATTATTTTTATGGCTGTGTGTGTGGGTATGTTGGTGAAAAGAGATACCACATCAAATGAGACTAGAATCTCTTCTTCATGAAGTTCTATTTCTTTTATTCTATTTTTTAGTTGAAGAGAATTCTTAACATTGTACTCTTCTGATATTAATGTTTTGAGAATTTCTCCAACGTATTTGGAGAGATTATAACACGGAACATTGGTTGATGCTGCAATAGGTCTGAGAGGAATGTTGGGTTTGTGGATTTTGGGAAGTCCATAAAGTATTGGTGCTGATGCTGCGGAATTTGAGAGTTTTTGCTTTTTGTCTAATGTCAATTATCTTTTGTTTGTATAGGTTATTAACTATTTCGTTGTTTGTTTTTTGTAGACTATTGGTTGGATCGGCTCTCATTGTTTTGTATGTAGTTTTGTCTTCGAGTAGTTTGTTCATTTTGTTGTTGTAATCTTCTGTATATATGACTACTGTTTTATTTCCTTTGTCTGCGTTTGTGATTATAATTTTATTCTTATGTTTGTTGATGATGGTTTTTGTTTGTTTCAATGTATTGAGTATGAATTTTTCTGTTTTGTTGTTTTTAAAATTTCTTTTGAGATTGATAATTCTATGTGATAGTTTGGATCTGGCAATGTCTTTTTGTTTAGCAACTTTTATTGTTTGAATGTAATCTTCTAATTCGGCTATTACGTGTATTGGTGAGAAATTTTCTCTGGTGATCGGTAATGCAAATTTCTTTCCAAATGATAAGAGCCATTTGCACTCAATTGGAAACTCTACATCAGTTTTGTTTTCAAACCAGCTCTTATTGTAAACAAGACCTAGCTCATTGATGTGTTTCTTCTTTAGCTCATCTAGCTTAGAAAGAGTAGTAGATTGTGATTTTTGTGTTAATTTGTTATATGTTTGTGTTTGGCTTGATATAAATGTGTGGTATTCTATTTCATTTAACGTATTTTGTATTGTTATATTAGTGTGAAAAATGATTTTCTCTGTTGTTTTTATGATTATGTTAGTTTGTTTGATTTCTAGTTTGAGTAGTTTTAGAAGGAATTTTTGTTTGATTTTCTTGAGTTGATATTTGATGTCGTCTGAGACGAAGAGTTTTGCTAGGTTTGGGCATGAGTTTGAGAGATGTGGTGGTAAAATTTCATAATCTTTGCATGTGAGAAGGAATTTTAGCCTTTGTTTTTGGGAAGCAAGTTTACTCTTCTCTTTGCAGTAATGTTTTAATACTAAACAGGTGTTAGTGTCGTATTTATATTTAACGTGTTCGAAAAAACCCTTCATTGTATGTGTTATTTTTTTTTTTTTTTTTTTTTGAGTGTTATGTGCTAATAATGTGCCAATTCGATTTTTCTCAACATTTTTCAGAATGTTGAAAACAATATTTCTTATAAGATGAAATAAGTCTGAAGCTTTAATCTCAAGTTTTTGAAAAGATATTTGAGTCGAAATTCAATTTTTACTAACTTTGAGTAATGTTTTTTTTTTAGGTTTTTATTTTTTATAACAAAAACTGCCAATTAGATTTTTTCCAAAATTTCATCAGATGTCAAAATCATTATTCTTCGTTGCCAAAATTGTTTTGGAGATGAAATCATATTTTAGTCGTAAAATTTTCGAGGTGACAAATTTTTTATTCAGTTTTTTTGATTTATAAATAAAAAACGTTAATTGGATTTTTTTCTTAAATTATATTTGTTTTGTATCACGATACTATATATAATATAAAATTTAATTCAAGTCTCTAGCGTATTGGTTCGTGAGATATTTATTATATGGTTAACCAAAATTTTCACCTATTTTTTAAACTGCTATGGTAAAAAAAACACCCACGCAATTTTCTTGAGTGTCCTGTCTGCATCTTTCTGCCATATTATCTGTATAACAAAATTTATTTGAAGCCGATATCTCTTTTGGTTCTTGAGCTATGGACGATGAAAAAAACGTCGCGAACGTACGTACACACGCACGCACAGACATCTTTCTAAAAATCTTTTATTTCGACTCTAGGGACCTTGAAACGTCGAGAAATGTCAAAATTTTCAATTTGAAAAATCGGACTCATTACAATAACTTACTATGGGAAGTTAATAATAAACAAAAGATTTGACAGATGTCACCAAAACAAGATGGCCGCCACGGGGTGCCAAGTTATACCCGCGCATATTGAAAATCGCTTTACATTTATCTCTTTCTGAGGACTTGAGCTGTAAAACACGTTTTAGGACCAAAATATAACATTGATATTACTCAAATATTAATCAATTCATTAAAAACTTACTGTTACATGTTTTTCTTTCTATTTTGATAAAATAAATGCGTAAGGATATTTAAAAGAATGAATTTTGTTCTAAGAAGATAAGAGGTTTATTCAAAATTCATGTCAGGTCTTGTAGTTATAAGTAAACATGACTGTTTTTTCAAATATCACAATATGTGAACAAATACAATTTTTTTTATAATTTCATATGCCGTGGCCTTTTTACGGGTTGGGGTCGAAATACTGTATGGATCAAAATACTGTATTTAAAATACTGCATCTCAAAGTTCTGTATTTCAAAATTCTGTATATCAAAAGTCTGTACTTCAAAATGCTGTAAATAAGGCTAAAAAATAAAAATCGTTTTGACAATGTAAAAAAGTGCGCACATTATTAATTGCACCAAACTATTGATCTGTCAAAACTTCCAGTATTATGAGATACAGCATTTTGAGACACAGTATTTTGAAATACAGAATATTAACCGTACAGTATTATGACCATACAGTATCGTACAGTATCATACAGAATTTTGACCATAGAGTATCTTAAAATACAGCATTTCGACCCGCTCCCCTTTTTAATTTCAATTTATTTTATCCAAACCAAATAAACTTATTTCCTTAAATTCAGTTTTTTCGTTGGAACTTTTATTAATTTATATCCTGACCTTATTTTAAAAATGTTTGTTTTTCGCTGTTTTCGTTTAAGTTCAACATTAACTCACATACAAATTAAAATTGAATTACTAGAAATGAGATTACAAAGTTTAATTTTATTTCTAAATTCACCATTAGACACTATTAAAGTGTCTAATTTTGTAATCTCATTTCTTGTTAATCGTTGAAAATTGGTTAGTTTTAATTTTAGTTAAGCCCCTGAATTAAACCTTTATGGTTTATATTTAATTGAATATAAAAATAAATAAAATAAAGTTTATTTGAAGTGTGATTCTAAGAATAATGCAAATTCGCGTCTAAAATTTACAACAATTACAACAAAATTGTATTAAATTCATACCCCAAAACCGTGTCCTAGAAAAAACATAAAATATTTAAATGTTTTTGAAAAACAAAGCATTACATAACCTCCACCCCTATAACATGACTAAAGGATCAGTTATTTTACCTTTTTGTACCTCAATACCTTTATTTTCATTTATTCGTCCCAACAATTTGACAAAATAACAAAAACAGCAACAACAACAACAACAGACCCAAGTATGAAGCCAATTTGTTATTTTACACTATCCAAAGTATTATTTGAATTGTTATGATTCCATTCATGTAGGTAAAAGGACCTCATACAAAAGGTTATACAAAAAACATAACTAACAACAAAACATAAAAGTACCGTACCGAAGGACTATGGAAACTTTATCCATCATTCGAGGAATGTTCACGTTGAATGAATTTATGTGAAAACTTTCAAAAACATTTTTATTTCTCAAAAAAGTAAAAAAATTAAATAAAATAAAAGAAAATAATACAGAACTAAAACTAAAAGAATGTAGGTACATTGGGAAAAAGTGGTATAGCTCTCTTTTTTTCCCCCACTTATCTTTGAGGAATATCGCACCTGAGCTGATGGTGACGGTTGTGCAGGCAGTGACGTCGTCGTCGGTCGGCGGTGGTGGTGGGGGAAGGGTTAAAGTTTTATCTGAAAAGTTTTTACATTAATTTTCACACTAGCAAGTTGGGATTCTTACTGAGCAGTTAAGGACGTTTATTCTTATTTTTAAGTAAAATAGATTTCGACAATCCCTAAGGTTAAATCGAAAAAGTTGTTTATTATATGGATGAAGGGTATAATATTAATGGTTTTTCAGAGTATACCTAAGCTGGGTGAATTGTAACATCAAGTACCTAACTTTCCTACCTTCGAGTACCTATACAACAAGAGTTGGTTTCCGTTGTAAGAGCTTTTGACAGGTATGCATCTTATATTCTTATCGTTTGACAGGAATACCGAGTAACGAGACGCTTCTGTTTTCAATATTTTTGCTTAATTGGCTTGTACAAAGTTGAGTTTGGAGTAATTGGAAAAGGTACTCGCTATAGTTGGACAATGAAAAATGAATATCCTCTAAAAACCCCCTATGGTAATATTTAATGGTTCATTCTTAAAATGAAAGAGGTTCTTTTTATAAAAGGAGATCATAAACAAATCATTACCGCAAAGACGTTAAGCTTCAAAGATATCAACGGAAGTTTTATAAGTTACCCAATGACCATTGACATTGTCTAACTCGGTTTGATTACATAGCTATCAAATGTAAGATATTTGGTTAATTTCTCTTACAAAAATATTTCATACAGAAAGAACTGCTTAAAATTAATGTTTTTGTGGTATAATTTGAGCCAGGGCCGTCGAGAGGAATTCCGGGCCCGGGACGGAAAAATCCCATATTTACAATTTTTTGTCAAAGTTCATGCCTACTGATATGGAAAGTTCTAATTCCAATTACAAATAGCATGAAATTGATTTGAATTAACGGAAATAATAATTTTTTTTGTTTGCAAACTAAACCGAAAAAAAAGTGTTAATCATCAAATCAATCTCACGGGTATCGTCCAGTTATTTTGATTTTACAAATTTTCAAAATAAAATAAATTTGAAATATACTTCCAATTAAATAAGAAAAGCGAAACAATTTATTAAACTAAATTTTGTTTCAAACTTTTCTTGTACCCTTTTTTCTAAATGTGCTGAATTACTTATAACTTAATCTTACATTTATATAATTGTCATTTTCATCTTATTTCCGATTTCTTGAATTACTGCTGTATATCCAAACTCAATATACTTTGTCTCATTAATAATCTAAAATTTGTGCTTTAATCCTTTGGTTTCTAAACCATAAAGTAAGTTTATAATTAAATTATGTTCTTATTAGTTTAAAAGCATAACAACATATTTCAGGAATTTTAATCTACTTTAAACTGAATTAATAAATAAAGAACCACTTGTTCTAAATTGCATTTGGTTGTCTTTTCTTATAAAGAGATTCAAAATCTTCAACAGCCAAGCGGATTAACCCAACAATAAGTTTCTTTCAATAGATCAGAGTTGCCCAATTTTTCATTAAATATTAACCAAAATGTACGCCAATAATTTTCAGTGCCCCAGACCGGAAAGCTTAAAATTGTAACTGATGGATTGGTAGATAACATGCAAACAGGGACCCGATTGCGAAAGCATGAATGATTTTAAATTTTCGGGTCCCTAAAAATAAGTGGGAATAGGTATGTTGATAATGAATAAAGAGTATATTGAAAAAAAAAACAATCTCCTCATTGCTTTCTATTTTCCGGCCCCAAGAAAATCCTGGGCCCGGGGGTTTACCGCCTCCCCCCTTCTTGACAGAGCTGATTTGATCTGTAAAGAGGCTATCAAGTTTAGCGAATTTTAAGACCAATTTTATCATCCTAGAAATAGCTGAAATGTTCATATTAATTGTCGAACTACATTTAAAATCGTACAAAATACTTCAAAATCCTCAATTCAAACATAACGTCTAAATGAGAGCAATTGGTATTTTTGAATCATTTTTTTATCTGCTTAGAAATTATATTTCAAACCGTCCATTACAAGTATGATTGGATGGTTAAAAATTTGATATTCACAAACTAATCGCTGCTGGTATGCCCCAGGGTTCCGTTTTTCCTACTCCTCTCTTTTTTATCTTCTTATGATCTTTTGTCTAAAACTTCTAATCCCCTAATACAAATACAGAACCATCTGGTTCTAATATTCATTTTTAGATAGAAATCTATGTCCTTAGGAATAAGACTTCGGAAGGATTCGGTTCGCGGCTTGTTATAAGCTCATTAAATTCTGATCTTGATGGTAAACCACAATGTAGAATTATAGAATGTGTACAATTTACTGATTTGAAAACTTAATGCTGTATACAGCAGCTAAATCGACCTTCGGGGAGATTAAACAGATTTCAGTTCTAGGTACGTGGATCACAGACCATACATATTTTGTGGAGTGGTCACATAGCTATTTAACATCCATAAAAACGCTGCTAAGTTTCTAGGTTGTCTCTGATTATGCCAGAAGTTTTTACCATTTCTGATATAATTTAAAAGAATTTATTCGCTCACATTTGTCAAATTGAAAATTTTGCATTTCTCGACGTTTCAAGGTCCCTAGTTTCGAAATAAAAGATTTTTAGAGAGATGTCTGTGCGTGTGTGTGTACGTACGTTCATACGTTCGCGACGTTTTTTTCGTCGTCCATAGCTCAAGAACCAAATATCTCACGAACCAATAACGCTATAGACTTGAACTAAATTTTATATTATATATTGTAACGTGATACCAAACAAATATATTTTTGGAAAAAATTCAAATTAACTGTTTTCTTATAAATCAAAGAAACTGACAAATAATACTTCTCACCTCGAAAATTGTATGAACAAAAAATGATTTTATCTCCAAAACAATTTTGCGCAACGAAAAATAACGTTTTTGAAATCTGGTAAAATTTTGAACACAATCAAATTGACAGTTTTTTTTATAGAAAATAAAAACCTACCAAAAACATTACTAAAACTTGGTAAAAATTCATTTTCGACTCAAATATCTTTTTAAAAATTTGAGATATTGGCTTTAAATTAAAAGAAAAATCGAATTGGTAGTTGGTAAAAATTGATGTTAATTTCTGAATATCTTGTGAATAATAGAAGATATTGACTTCAAATTAATTGTATTCATCCAATTTGTATTTGTTTATATTAGAAATAAAAGCTTTTAAGAAATGCTACTAAAAGTGGTAAAAATTCGTTTTCGACTAAAAATCTCGTTAACAAAACTAGATTTTGAAATCAAACTATTTCATTATATGCAAAATATTGTTGGTAGTTTTAAATTTTTTAAGAATATTTTAACTGACAACTTTTTTAACAAAACACGAAAACCTACAAAGCAAGACAAATTGACAGAGGGGATGGGAAGTTATCAGTGTGGGTGGCATCCCAGCCTCTTTGATTTGATTTTTAAGGCTTTCTTCTAAACTCAATGAAACCAGCTTGAGTCCTTTACGAAACGTGAAAGACTGATTATGTTAATATGATTGATACATTAAGATGATTCTTCCAGTTAGTTTTTGCGTTTTTGAGCTACAGCAGGGCATGTACAGAGGAGGTGGAGAATTGTTTCCTCATCCATACAGCTTCTGCAAAAGTCATTTAAGAATACGTCTAGCCGGTGGCTTGATACTGATTATCGAGCTTATATGGGGTCTGCTTAAGGATAGCAAGCACCTTGAGCGCTTTAAATCTAGTGTAGGCCACATGTTTTTTGTGACCTGACACTAAGTGATATTATTCCACCTGATGTTTGTATGTTTGGTTATTTACATGTAGGAATTGGTATGCCAGCATTCGCCAAACGCTGTGGAATGGGTTGTATTGTAAAATTTCTAGCGAGTTCATCTGCTTACAATTTGCTGTAATGTTTCTATGGCCCGGTATGTACCCAGCAAAGGTGAGTGTTAAAATATTGTACCATCACCATTAGAGATGATCAGCAGTTATGGACTGTTATAGAGTCTAAGGATTTGATAGCGACCAGAATATTCGATAAAATACTGATATCAGATGTTGATATCACGTTTTCTTTAAACCAGGACATGATTTCTTCTATCGCCAAAATTTCAACCTGGAACACGCTACAATGATAGGGAAGTCGGAATGAGAGACTTAATTTCAGTCGTTCAGAGTACACACCTCCACCAACCCCTTCTTTTGTTTTGATCCATCTGTATAAAAATGGATTGACTCGTCTTCCAGGAATGCCCTATCCTCCCAGAAAGATCTGGAAGGTAACGAAATCTGTAAGTTTCTGTCGAATTGCAGTTGGAGGATGGTGTATTCTGTGTGCTTTGGAATTGATTCTAAATAACTAAGAATTACGGAGTGGCCAATGTTGCTGTTAGTCCACTGCGACGAAGCTTTGAGGCGAATAGCAGAGCTTGCAGCTATTTGTTTGCTAAGGATATCAAGAGGTGTTAGGTAGAGTAGGGTATATCCAGTGCCGCAGATGGGGTCGTGCGGGGCGATCCGCTTATATATAGGCAAGCTGAACGTTGGACTTTATTTAGTTTGTCGCGGTTTATAGCTTTTTCTAAAGTAATTCACCATGCTGTCACACCGTACGTCTGATTGCTAATGTGTATAACCAATACGTCTAGCAATCCGGGTTGTAAGCCCCATTTATTTAGCTTTTTTGCAAGGAAATAGAGCTACAGTAGCTTTTTTGACTCTTTCTAGTATATTACGTTTCCAATTTTTATCTAAAATAAGACCCAAATACTAAGCCTTCTGAGAATTTTAATTGGATACCTTTAATATATGGAGGGTTAACATTGTATATAATATATAATTTTTTTTTTAATTTCTATATCTAGAAAATGGGAACTCATCATTTTTTTAAGGAAATCAATCGTAAAACGTACCTATATTAATAATTGTTATTAATATTATATTATTATTAATTGCTAAGAATAGTTTTAATTTAATATTTAGATAATTAAAAAAAAACGCTCTAACGATTTCCGAAAACAAAATTAGTTAATCAAGGTTTTCTTAATTAAATGCGATTTTAATTTTTGAAGACAAAAGTATTCTTAAGGTAAATTATTAAATTTTAAAATATAAGTTCTCTTTATAAATGCAGTCTTTGGACTTTATTTTATAACTAAAATAACATTTTATCATTTCCGGGAAGCTGTTAAAAGTAAATATATTTGTTCTAATTTTAAATCTTATTTTTAAATATGTTTAAGTAAAATGCAAAATTAAAACCCATTACAAAATCTGTGAAGTTTTGCAATTTTTCTTAAATGGGTTTTACTGAAGCAACAAATCGTGAAGCTTTTGAAAAATGGAAGAACTCGGAAACAAAATTGTATTCTTGAAAGCCCTTCATACATGGTCTTTCATTAACAGCATCATATATTTAAATAAATAAATATAAACCATTTTCTCTTAAAAAGGTTATACTTTATGTAAAATATAAATAAATCCCAAATAAAAATGCAAACGAAACAATATTTTGAAATTATTTTTTCGTAAAAAAAAATCTAAAACTGTTATGTCAAGTTAATTGAAAATGCATCCTGATTTTAGTGGTTGCTCAAATTAATCTATTTGTATTTAATCTTTCATATTTTAAAATTTTAGACTTTTATAGCTGTCTGTCATGGTATATAATTTAGGTGCTTGAAACTTTACAAATTAGTTTTTGTTTTTGTCATTAAACATACAAAAAATCACTGAGGAAACAATTAACCACTTAAAATAATCAATAAATTTAACATATTTAATCATTAACACATTCCAAAAAAAAAAATCCTAACAATATTTTTTGATTTGCAATATCCGTTATTTACTGCCACAAAAACCAAAAAATTGATTGTCAATCTATATTAACAAATTTGATTTTCTAAACCAAAATTTCAATTAAAGAATGGATAGGGGGTGAAATTGTTTCAACATAACGTATGAGTAGCTATGTATCTTGTTGGCGTGGGTACTGTATAAATCCTAACTAGACAAAAAAAAAACCTCAAAATCCACAACAACTAAATTACGAAAAACCACCCGTATTTCCCAAATATAATTCTATATATCAGCAAATTACCAGTTAAATAATAAAGAAGGTGCGGATATCATTCTACCACTTTCGTTCGTAACTCGAATAGCGAGAGAGGGCGGTATTCCGGAGGTCCTGATGTTTAGTGTGGCACAGCGAATTTTCCAACAAACTGGTAGTAATTTCAAAATTTAATTTTCATCTATGTTATTATGCATATATGAATGTATGTGTTCAAAAAACAATCCATTTACAAATTCGACATGCTTTTACATATATGTATATTGTCGATTTATGGCTTTCAAGTTTTACCACTGAACTCGCAGATTTCAAAAATACTCGTATCTATCTCTCTGTATAGAATGCTGAACACACATTTGTTTTTCTATAGTTTTATACCACGGAGAACATAATGTGGTTTTTTAGCGGGGCGTTATGTATATTACATAGAAATATAGAAAAAGCAACATGTTTGGATAAAGTCTGTGAATCATTTGCCTAAATTGTTAATACGAACTCATGTTTTTGACAAAAACTACTTGTTTTTGTATTTTGGCGTAGAGTGTATGTTCTGTGTTTGGCTGAAGGGTTAAACGCCTAATTTTTGAAATGATATTCAAAACTTTTGAATTGAAATGTTTGTTTCTAGATTTGTTCCAATTTTATGAGGTATAAAGTTTTTTTTTTTTATTTTGGACATAAATATCAATTAGAATTCCTAACATTTCGAAAATTGTATGTGTAAATAGTGTCAATATTTTTAAAAAAGGTAATATCATCAAGAATTAAGTTCTTTGGGTTCCTTGGTTTATTAGCTCTTATATAAATTACTGTTATAAAAATCGGCTTATTTTATTTTTTTTTATCTTCAGCGAAACTTGCTTCACTGAAAATCTCGCACAGGTACCTACAAATCTGATGTTAAATTAATATTTTTTAAATTAAAACCAAACTGTTTTAACTCAAAATGACCACACTATTTCATTTTGTATTTATTTTTCATCTACCACACATGCCTTTTAAAAAAACATGACATAGGTAACTATGGTAGATAAATCTAAAAAATTGAACTCCGTTCGTCTGCTGTCGTCCTCATTTCTAGTCGTTTGGCTTCAAACTCGGCAATCATTGTATAAAGCAGATTCGCAGATTTTTTTAAACCAAATATCGAAAATTCTAATTTTCTCAAAATCGGAACGACAGCTTATAATGTTCTCTATTTTATTTTAACTTTTCATTATAAAAATATATTATTGTATTGATGCTGAAGGGTGACCCATTCAACCGTTACCTTATTTTTAAAACTTCTTATGAACTAATGGACCGATTTTAAGTTTTTCTTTTCCAGTTGCGCATTCTAAGTTGGGTAAGGTCACTTTCCACTTGTAAGCACCATCTGATCCGCAGTCTTCCTCTACTGCGCTGTCATGTGGGAGTATGGATTCGAAGACTTTCCGGGGCCAGCCATCTCAGTCGTTATACTTTTATCCTTCTGGCTTATATAGATAGATAGATAGATTCATTTATTAAACAGTTTTTAAATATTTTACATGATCGTGTTACAATGCTTTAAATGAAAAAGAGATGACATTGGCCAAAATAGCCGTCTGTCAGAGTGAGTAACATATACAATATACATACAATATTTTAAATGATTTAATTAAATTCTGAAATAATTAGTTTTCGGTAGTGCAAAGCTGCTTCGCAGTATTTATAAATAACGTCCCAATTCGGACCATTAAGTAATTTTTTAAGTTCTTCTAAGGTTAATGTTGGTTTTTCAAAATACTGGATCCTCCAGTTTCTCAATATTGTGCAAATACCTATGAAATGAAACGTGTCCTCTCTAGCATGTTGGTTACAAAGTGTGCAGCAGTTGGTTTCGGCGCTGTTAAAAGATGTTCCATTCAGGTTAAGGAGTTCTCCTCTTGATCGAAATAACAAAGATATTTTTCTGCAACTATTTGTATCGGTGAAATAATTATTTTCGTAGAGATTATAGACTAATGTCGGCTATATAAGGCGATTTTCTGATTCATTTGCTTTTTTCATATAGTTGTCTCTACGTTTTATATCTATTTCTCTTATTATTGCATACATTTGATTTTTTAGTTCTAAAGGTCTTTCAAGGTTTATAGCCAAAGGAGAGGCAACTGACTCCGCTAGATCTTTCCATTTTTGTATAAAGGGGTGGTTCCTTCCAATAGCGTACAGTCCTAGAATGTGTTGTAATCTTTCTTGACAGGTTGAGATAACTTTTATAATGTAGTCAACATGGAGTTTAAGTGTGTATATGTAGAGTGCGGCCAATCCAGTTTCAAGATGAATCATGTAGTTTGGTGTATTTTTAGGTAGCTTTTCGACTTCCTGGTATTCTTGCAAACCCCAGACCTGGGCTCCATAGCACATCATTGAACGTAGTACCAACTCATAAACTTTATATTTGGCTGAATTCGGTACCTCTTTCTTTTTTAATAGTAAATTCCAACTAACATTAATTGCATTTTTTGTTGTGACAAGTTTTGATGCAAGATGTTATTTCATATTGAAGGATGGAGTTACATCTATTCCAAAGTATTTGTAACTTTTGACGACTTCAATATTTTCTCTACCGTAATACCATTTCTCTCTTTGTAAACAACTACCTCTCGTATATCCCGCTATCATAACTTTAGATTTATCTATGTTGATAATAAGATTCCAAAAATTACAATATTCTTTCAACTTATTAATCATCAACTGTAAGCTTTCAGGTGATTCGGCAAGTAGTATCAAATCATCAGCATAAAGAAGAGATTTTATTACTGTACTAGCTATGTAGATTCCGGCAGGTAAATAAGATGTCACATCATCTATGAAAAGGACAAACAACATGGCGCTCAATAAACATCCTTGTTTTAATCCAGTTTTAGTTTCAAACCATTCTGATGCTTTTATTCCATCCCATACTGCTGACTTAGATCCGTTGTAAAGTTCTTTAATTATTCTTAACATTTTTGTCGAAATTCCCAGTTGGTTTAATTTGAAGTAAAGAGCTTTTCTATCTATAGTGTCAAAAGCGGCCTTGAAGTCAATAAAGAAAATGTATAATTTGCGTTGACGGAGTCGGAAGTCCTGAATAATTGTATTTATCACGAAGATATTATCTGTTGTCGAGTAACCTGAGCGGAAACCCGATTTGTATTTACTGAGGAGGTTATTTCCATCTACCCATTTTGTTATACGTGAAAGTAACACTGCTGTAAAAATTTTTGCTATTGCGTTTGTAAACGAAATACCTCTATAATTTGTTGGATCATTTAAGTCTCCTTTCTTATGTATGGGAAATACTAAAGCTTCTTTGAAAGAGTCGGGTACTTGGCCCGTGTTAAAAATTAAGTTAAAACTTTCGCATATTTTTCGAAGAAATTGGTTTGTTGCGTTTTTGTAAAATTCTGTTGGGATTCGATCTGGTCCTGCAGCTTTCCCTGTTTTTGCTTGTTGAACTACCATAATTATCTCATCTAGCGATATATCTTCATCCTTGTCCTTTCAGGATTTGTAGTTGCCTCCAATACTCCTTTGGATTTCTTTCGGTTGCGAGGTTTCGTGCAGTTTGTTGTAAATATTCCTTTTTCTTTTTCGTCTTTTATTTGCAGTATTATTTGTTCATTGTATTCGATGTAAGATCCCACTAATTTGTCCGATCTGTAACCATATAAGGATCCTTCGCTTGCTCTCCCGAACTTATTAGTTTTTACTGCTGGTATCCAATGAAGTTTATAATTTGAAAAATATTTACTAAATTTACTTATATTATCAGAGGTTATAAATGTTTCAAATAGAAAAAATATTTCAAATTTATGTAAAAATTAGAAAAAAACAACTTTCATTAATTTATTATTTAATCCCTGAATATTATATGCTACAATATTTATGTTTTCTGTTTCAGTACTATTTAATACACTACTAACAATATTTTGTTGTTGTAGTTGTTGCTGTTGATGTTGTTGATGTTGGTGATGTTGTTGATGTTGTTGATGTTGTTGAGTTTGTCTATGATGTTGTTGATGTTTTTGATATTGTTGATGTTGGTGATGCTGTTGATGTTGTTGATGTTGTTGATGTTGTTGATGTTGTTGATGTTGTTGATGTTGTTGATGTTGCTGATGTTGTTGCTGTTGTTGATGTTGTTGATGCTGTTGATGTTGTTGATGTTGTTGATGTTGTTGATGTTGTTGATGTTGTTGATGTTGTTGATGTTGTTGATGTTGTTGATGTTGTTGATGTTGTTGATATTGTTGATGTTGTTGATGTTGTTGATGTTGTTGATGTTGTTGATGTTGTTGATGTTGTTGATGTTGTTGATATTGTTGATGTTGTTGATGTTGTTGCTGTTTTTGATGTTGTTGGCGTTGTTGATATTGTTGATGTTGTTGATGTTGTTGATGTTGTTGATTGTGTTGATGTTGTTAATATTGTTCATGTTATTGGTGTTGTTGATGTTGTTGATGTGCTTGATGTTGTTGATGTTGCTGTCGTTGTTGGTGTTGATGTTGGTATTGTTGTTGGTTTTTGTGTTGGAGTTGTTGTTGCCGTTGTTTTTGTTGATGATGTGTTGCGGTTTTGTGTTTGTTTATTTTTCTTAGGGCAGGAGGTTTTGGGCCTTGGTTCAGGGTGCGGTTATTTGAGATTGGTTGCTATTCCAAGCTTAATGAATTGCTACATCCAGGTTCATTTCCTTGATTTCCTTCTGGCCTAGTTTACGTCGCTGTACAGCCCGTACAGCTCGTCGTTCCATTTTCTCTTCCACTCACCGTCTATGCATACGAGACCGTACATCACTCGAAGAACTTTTCTCTCGAAATGTTGCTTTCATCCGCTTTTGTCATAGCCCATGCTTCTTATATAGCGACACTTTAGTCGCTCGAGAGAAGGCTTAACTATACTCATTTGCTTTCTTAGTCCAAAGAAACAGCGGTTAGCAAGAGTAATTCTTCGTTTAATCTCAGCGCTGGTGTTGTTTACGCTGTCGATGGTGACGTTTTGACCGAGCCGTGCGTATTTGTTATTGGTCCATTCTTGATGACAGCATGTACTTTATTTTGCCCTCTTTAACCTATTTTTGCCGCCTCTGCTTCAATACTCACAAAAGCCCCATTGACATCACGCTGAGTTTATCCGATTTTGTCAATATCATCATATGCCAGATTTCGACAGACTTTTGAAAGATAGTGCCTCTAGTGTTGACGTGGGAGCTCTCCGCTATATAGCATGACAGTGCATCACCTTGTTTAAAGAATTTTTTGGCATCGAAAGGTTTGGTCAAGTTGTTTCCAATCTTAACGGAGCAGCGCGAATTCTCCATGGTCATCTGGCACAAACGAATAAGTTTGACAGGGATGTCGTGGTGGGTGCCGATTTGATGTTCTTGGGATTTTTGCAGGATCTGCTGTGGACTTTGCTGGTCTAAGACCACACTGATATGAAGATGAGCTTTAGACGTTCATTTATTACGGCAGACAAGATTTTGTAAGCGATGTTAAGTAGACTGATTCCTCTATAGTTGGTGCAGTTTAGAGTGTTTCATTTTCAGTATCGAGCAAACAATACTAAAGTTCCATTCATCGGTCATGCTTTCTTCCGACCATATCTTACACATCAGTAGGTTTATGCTCCTAACCAAATTATCTCCAGCTGCTTTAAAGACCTCGGCATTCAAGCCAGCCAGAGCGGCTTTGTTAGACTAATCTTAGATATGGCAATTTTCACTTCGTCTATGTCGGGAATGGAACACCCATAAAATAATATTTGATGATCTAAAATGTCTATGTTTTGTTTCATATGTAAACAGTTCTTTTTTTCAAAATTCGGTATAATATCAATACCGGTCAATATTTTTTAACATTTAAAATCTTAAAATAGATGTTTAAGCAGCCGACCCAGTTGTGTATATTATTTAGATTTTAATCTGTGTTATTTTTTCAATCCGCTCATTTGAAATTGGACTTATTCCGCTTTTGTTCACTAAAACGGATTCAGTGATAGGAAAGAAACATTTAACTTAAAGTATGACTAAAGAGTTTTTAATTGGCTCGGGTAGATTTGGGCGCCCTGGTGGCCATTTTGTTTTGGTGACATCTGTCAAATCGTTTGTTTATTACTCAGTTGTTTATGCCAAATCATCATGGTATCATGTTCAAATAATAAAACTTTATTATCAAAATGAGTGTTGGTGTTCGTTAACGCAAACGTTGCGCGCTTTGCGCCCATTTTACGGCAGACGTGGTGGCCCTTCGCCTTCACAGTCGACTCTTCAACGTTTGGTGGCCAAATTTGAGACGGCCGGTTCAGTAAACAATCAGCCAACACCCATAGGAACGCAAAATCGGCCGAGAACATCGCCGCGGTCCGTGAAAGTGTACAGCAGAACCCGAGACAGTCACAAAAACTCGTTCTTACGCAGACTTCAACTTATCGAATTTTGCGTCGGGACTTGACCCTACACCCGTACAAGATCCAACTGACCAGGAGCTCAAAGTTCATGACCATAGACAAAGCCGTTTGTTCCCTGACTGGGCTTCCAATCGTTTGGACAGAGTTGTTGTTCTACGTGTCGACTTTAACTGTCTACATTTTAACGTAGACAATCGGTCGACAATGTCGATAATGTAGACAATGTGTCGACAATGTCTCGACAATATAGACAGTCACTTAAATGTGTTTTTAAATAGGAATTTAATCAATGGACACGGTATAGTGTTTAGTCAAATTCTGGCACCACACACTTTTTACAGGAAACCACCCATTCAGGAAAATTTGGACCCAGGAGTTAAAAAATAGGGGAACCCTAAAGACTGATTCACCCACTCACTGGCAGATATCCTGATTTCATAAATGTAAAAATAGCGTATAAATACGGTATAAATTTAAAAAAAATGGTAGTACTATTTATGTTTATTTTTGTAAAAAATTGATCCCATAGTTAAAATTAACTACTAACTAAACTATTTAACAGACAATAAATTATTAATTGTCTTCAGAAATGAAAAGTAAACTTTGTGGTGTTGCCAAACTTTTACATTTATGAATTCGGCCATTATAAAATTTATGGACCACTTTCTGATACTTTCAAAACATATAATTTCTTACAACGGTACGTCTTGTGGTGAAAACTTTCATAGAATTATGATTTATGAATTAGAATTATATGAGGCTATTCCGATTGCTGCAGAATATTCAAATTTGGTAGAGCTGTAAATCTTAAAGTGAATAGAAAGGTACAAACTGAAATGTTGTTGCGTGGCATCCGCCCACTTTCTTAAAATCGTTATCAATTAAATCACCAGTAAGTTGGAAGAAATGAATTTAACTATCTGACCTTACTTTTAGGAAAACGCAAAAAACTGAATAACTTCTATATTTGACTCCTCTCAGCTATAAAAAATAGATAAAATTAATAAAGAAATATATCAAATTTTTTACTTACGTAACTGCATCTGTTAAATCTACGAAAGAAAGAGAAACGACTTTGAAAACAAAAATGTAAGTAATTTTAAAAAGCATAAGTTGGAAGAAGAAAATAAAACCGGGAATTATTTCCCTATTCCAACTAATGCTTTTTAAAACCACTTCAAGCTATTTTTGTTAGCTAAATGGATTTCTTGGACTTAACAGATTCGTCTTCTTACAGAGATGACATTTTCCATTAAGATTTAATATTAGGAAACTTTGGAACTTATTCCCTTTTTAATTTAAAAAAAAACTTCTGTAGGATTATGAAATAAAAACGGTAGAATGGTAGCTATAAGTGCATTTATCTACAAAAAAAAATCGAATATTTAAGGTCTTCCGGGCGGGCGTGGTATCCGCCAACTTTATTGGAATCGTTATGAATTGTGTCCTGTAGAAAATTAAAATTTTGTAGAGTGATATGATATGAAGTTCATATACATATGTTATGTATGTAGTATAAAGGTACGAAATGAAAACTGGACATTTTCCATTCAGGGCGAGTGGTACCTACTAAGGTACTTTGACGTTGGATGACGACCTTTTTAAAACCTGACCAGTAAACCAGTGAAGTAAGAAGGTTTGGTTTTTGGTTATCATTACAAATATCTAACATACGAGTAATTCAAAAGTTTTTCGATATCTTTATAAACAAAGAACTAGGTAGGTCTAGGTACGCGTTTAGTTTTAGAACAAATTATTTTTTACCACTTTCTTGTTGTTACACACATCTTTTTCTTTTTGTATTTTTTTTTAACTTTTTTGTTTTTGGTTTGATAGGTAGGTACATTTTATAAATTATATAATTTATAAATTATGAATTATGATGGTTTTTGCGAATTGTCTACATTGTCCACATTGTCCACAAATTTATGTCGACAATTGTGAATTGTCTACATGTAGACAATCATGTAGTCTACATTTATAGTCTACATGGCACAACACTGCGTTTGGAAGAGGACCCCAATTTTTGGCCGAAAAATCATCTTTAGCAACGAGGCGCATTTTTGGATGAATGGCTGTTTTAACAATCAAAATTGCCGAATATGGGACGACACCAACTCACGCGAGGTTCACCAGGTGATAATGCATCCCCAAAAAGTTACGGTTTTGGTGTGGATTTTAGGCCAGCGTCGGCGGCGTAATTGGTCCGTATTTTTTTGAAAACGACGATATTGAGGCGGTCACCGTCAACAGCGAGTGCTACATAACGATGATAACTATTTTCTTCTGACTCAAATTGAACAATATGGACCTAGACGACGAAGGACGGCGCGGTGCTAAGTGCCACAAAGCAAACGCCACGATTGACATTTTCATTATCTACCCACCCTTATTAAAGGTTCTACGGTATCAAAGAGACGTTTAGAAAATTGAAAAAAAAAAACCATGTTATATGAGGGATTTTCCTATTGCGTAATTTATTTTAAGAGTTTTCTCTGGGAGAGTCGCATCTTATATGTCTATATTCTCAAAAAAAATATATAATGTTCAAATTTTAAATTTTCCAATAAACTACAGATGAAGTAAGCACAATTATGGCGAACCTTAAACGTTGCCAGAACAGAACACCATTTCGATAAAATAGTGATGAACACTTTTCAAAAACGGATAAGAAATTTGACAGCCAATTTGACAGATGTAGCTTCAACAATATGGCCGTTTTTAACTGTCAAATTTCAAAAGTCCCAATTAAACTTTCGAGGAAATTCATCAATATTATTCAATAGATATAATTAATTGTTTACCAAATTCAATACAAAGAAAAATGATCTTTGAATTAATCACTTAAAACTTTGCTGGTTTTTCAAAAGTTGTTTCAAACTAATTGACAACAATTACAACTCATACCTATAAATGTACGTACAATAACCTAACAATTTAGTTAAGTTGTTGCATATGCTTTGTACTCAAAGTGAATTGCTTTGCCCAAAGGTTTAAAACGCCCTGCCGAATGCCACCAACGCCGCTGTTGTATTTTAATCACATGTTAATTTGAATTACCCAACAGCTTGATTTAGGACAACGAACGAAACGACTGAATACAACACCAAAACTAGGGTAATCAGTGAACCAACATTTAAGCTTTTTGTTAGAGTGTTTATTTACTTAGCTTCTTTTGATTGTACGATGAGAACTGCCTCGAAGCCCGGTCTTTATATTATTCTCTCATTGTTTCTGTCCCTTGTCCCAATACATGTTCCTATCTTTATGCCATATCCCTATCCCTGTCGCGCCTGTCGTCTATCTAATGCCTGTCCCTGCATTCTTGTCGTTGTCGTTGTCCTCGTCCTGTTCCTGGTCCTGGTCCTGGTCATTTTGTTGAAATAAAACAACTTGTTCTAACTACGTGCCAACACTACCTCATTGAGGCTATTTGTATTTCGGAGCGTAAAATCCCATTACAACGTTTTAATTTGGTGGTTGACATCACATTGTGGTATATAGCAGCGCAGCAACATTTAGTGGAAATGAATCTTTGTGCTGCTCTTCCTGGCTTCCTATTAACATTACTCTCTAGGTCCTTTTTCCTGCTATATAAACATATATCCTTATCTATATATCTCGACTCTAATGATTGTACCTCTCTATACTTTATACAACTATGTGGTGTGGGTTGAGGGAGGCGCCTCAGTAGTCAGTATGAATGTGGGTCTTATAACGATAGCGAGATGAACACAAAATTAAGAGTTTTGAACTCCTAATTAATTATTATGAATGTTGTCCAATTACGTTTTTGGTGTTTTATTAACTGATGTAAGAAGAATGTTTCAGGTTAAAATGTTGTTGAAGAAGGTTAAATGAAATATTATTTAGACTTTGAATACAAAAAGGGAGCCGCATGAAGATAAATGACTCGAATAGTGTATTAAATTGTAGTACTTAAATAAATTGACATTTTTCGGGCTTAAAACGGGATAAATTATACACTATCCATAACAACATAATATATGCCAGAAGAAATGGGTATATGGTTACTAATTTTTCTGTACATAAAGGTTATAAAAGACACTATAGATATATAAATTCAAAATCATGATATTGAAGGCATATACAACTGGTTAAGAAGTTCAAAATTGAAAGTAAGGATAGTTTGATTTTAGAAATAATATAGAAAAAAAGATGAAATGATGATGATGAATGAAGTCATTTAAAGAACTTTGAAAAGTACACATTTACTCACTCAATAAATTAAAGTTCAAAATCTTTTCTTTCAGAGTCTAAATCACTTAAAATATATTTTTGAAATTCTTGAGTATTTTTTTTAACTTCAACAAATTTTGACATATTTTTTAAACTTAAAATAAATTTTATCAGTTGTTAGAAAATTGAGCGTACATTCATAAAATAAAAATAATTTATGACTTTGTATTACGTACATTCACAAGATATTCGCGCTGAAAAATAGTTTGTCTACAATTTTGTAAAGTTTTGTGAAAAGAACGATTAAGTTGTTCTAAGACCTCAAAAACTTTTATGCTTTGTGTTAAAATAAATAAATAAGTATCTTTATTTTTAACTTCCCATAGGAAGTTACTGTAATGGGTCCGATTTGTCCGAACGTTCGCGACGTTTTTTCGTCGTCCATAGCTCAAGAACCAGTAGAGATATCCACTTCAAATAAATTTTGTTATACAGTAATAATGCAGAAAGATGCTGAAAGGGCTCTCAAGAAAATTGCGTGGGTGGTTCTTTTACCATAGCAGTTTAAAAAAAAGTGAAATCGTGGGTTTACCCTAAATATCTCAGGAACCAATGACGCTAGAGACTTGAATTAAATTTTATATTATATATGGTATCGTGATACAAAACAAATATATTTTAAGAAAAAAATCCAATAAACGGTTTTTTTATAAATCAAAAAAACTGCAAAAAAAATTTTAAGCTCGAAAATTTTATGACTAAAATATGATTTCATCTCCAAAACAATTTTGTTCCACGAAGGATAATGTTTTTGACAATTGATAAAATTTTGTGAAAAATCTAATTGACAGTTTTTTTTTTATAAAAAATAAAAACCTAAAAAAACATTACTCAAAGTTGGTGAAAATTGAATTTCGACTCAAATATCTTTTCAAAACCTTGAGATTATGGCTTCCAACTCATTTTATCTTATAAGAAATATTGTTTTCAACATTCGGTAAAGTTTTGAAAAAAGTCGAATTTTACAAAAAAATAAAAACCAAAAAAAAAAACAAAACTAAAATTTGGTAAAAATTTACTTTTGACTCACATTGCAAAAATTAACAATATTGGCTTCAAGCCTATTTTTCTATTTTATTTCACAGAAAATATTGTTTTCGATATTCAGTAATTTCTTTATAAAAATTTGTTTTTTTCATAAAAAAATAAAATCCACAAAAAATAATACGCAAATTTGGTAAAAATTGGTGTTCGGTTCTCGATATCTCTTAAATAATAATAATTCATAATATTGACTTCAAATTAATTTCATTCATCAAATTTGTATTTGTTTATATCGGGTGATTTTTTAAGAGCTTGAGAACTTTTAAAAAAAAAAAAAACGCATAAAATTTGCAAAATCTCATCGATTCTTTATTTGAAACGTTAGATTGGTCCATGACATTTACTTTTTGAAGATAATTTCATTTAAATATTGACCGCGGCTGCGTCTTAGGTGGTCCATTCGGAAAGTCCAATTTTGGGTAACTTTTTCGAGCATTTCGGCCGGAATAGCCCGAATTTCTTCGGAAATGTTGTCTTCCAAAGCTGGAATAGTTGCTGGCTTATTTGTGTAGACTTTAGACTAAACG
The DNA here is from genome assembly GCA_920104205.1 of Eupeodes latifasciatus. Classification (NCBI taxonomy): domain Eukaryota; kingdom Metazoa; phylum Arthropoda; class Insecta; order Diptera; family Syrphidae; genus Eupeodes; species Eupeodes latifasciatus. The sequence continues at coordinate 42,251,442 of OV049924.1, forward strand.
TAGGCCCACAAAAAATAGTCTAAAGGCGTCAAATCGCATGATCTTGGTGGCCAACTTACCGGTCCATTCCTTGAGATGAATTGTTCTCCGAAGTTTTCCCTCAAAATGGCCATAGAATCGCGAGCTGTGTGGCATGTAGCGCCATCTTGTTGAAACCACATGTCAACCAAGTTCAGTTCTTCCATTTTTGGCAACAAAAAGTTTGTTAGCATTGAACGATAGCGATCGCCATTCACCGTAACGTTGCGTCCAACAGCATCTTTGAAAAAATACGGTCCAATGATTCCACCAGCGTACAAACCACACCAAACAGTGCATTTTTCGGGATGCATGGGCAGTTCTTGAACGGCTTCTGGTTGCTCTTCACTCCAAATGCGGCAATTTTGCTTATTTACGTAGCCATTCAACCAGAAATGAGCCTCATCACTGAACAAAATTTGTCGATAAAAAAGCGGATTTTCTGCCAACTTTTCTAGGGCCCATTCACTGAAAATTCGACGTTGTGGCAGATCGTTCGGCTTCAGTTCTTGCACGAGCTGTATTTTATACGGTTTACACCAAGATCTTTGCGTAAAATCTTCCATGTGGTCGAATAACACAAACCCAATTGCTGCGAACGGCGACGAATCGACATTTCACGGTCTTCAGCAACACTCTCAGAAACAGACGCAATATTCTCTTCTGTACGCACTGTACGCATTCGTGTTATTGGTTTAATGTCCAATAAAGTAAACTGAGTGCGAAACTTGGTCACAATCGCATTAATTGTTTGCTCACTTGGTCGATTATGTAGACCATAAATCGGACGTAAAGCGCGAAACACATTTCGAACCGAACACTGATTTTGGTACTAAAATTCAATGATTTTTCATGATGAAATGTCAAAGCATACTGAGCATCTTTCTCTTTGACACCATGTCTGAAATCCCGCGCGATCTGTCAAATACTAATGCATGAAAATCCTAACCTCAAAAAAATCACCCATTATAAGAAATGAAACATTTTAAGAAATGGTACTAAAATTGGTAAAAATTTGCTTTCGACTAAAAATCTATTTAACAAAACTAGATTTTGAAGCTAAACTATTTTATTATATAAAAAATATTGTTGGTAATTTTGAAATTTTTAAGAATAATTCAACTGACAACTTTTTTAACACAAAACAAAAACCTACAAAGTTATCAGTGTGGCATCCCAGCCTCTTTTTCTGAAGACATTCTAGTTGGGATACTATTCTAATATTATAAATGGGAAAGTAATTGTGTTTGTTTGTTTGTTTGTTTGTTTGTTTGTCGGGCCTTCACATCGTAACGCAGCAAGGGCGGATCCAGACAGGGGAGTCACACGCTTAAATGTTTTGTAAAGGAGGCTAACAAAATTTAAATAACATAATGTGTATCTTAACCATAAATTTACAAATTTCAAGGGCTAAAGTGACAACAAACACAATAGTTCAGATGGTTTTTGTTGCTTTCACGCAGAAATGTAAGAAATAGTTTTGAAACTTAGCTTTTTTCCAAAAAGAATATACTATTCTTTTTTGTTGCCATTTCTATTAATGCGAAAAACGCAACAAAAATTCAAAAAACAAAGAAAATGAGAAAGACTCTAATATCAAAACTTGTCTGGCTTTTTTTGACGTAGTTTTTTTCGGACTCAATTTTCGGGAGTCTATTACTAATACCGTTATCAGCCTGCTTAACCGTAGATTTCAGCTGATGCTAGAAATTATTTTAAAACTAGCTGACCCGGCAGACTTCGTGCTGCCTCAATTGATAAATAAAAGACCTAAACTTTTGTATAAATTAATTTCAAAACAAACAAAACGTATTGAATAAAAAAGCAGGTTTTTCTCAAAACCAACCTCTGTCTATCAACTTCTACTTTCACCTCAACTTGGTGAACATCGGGTGCCTAGTACCTCAACTGGAGATTGGGTTCCAACCCCAGTGGAAAGTTGTTGGGGGCAGCAAAAGAGAGAGGGGGGAGAGGTGCGTCCACTAAGGCACCTCTCCTTATCCAGACGGCAGCGGAGGAATTCCCGAGATGGAATCAACGGTGGCGTCTACAGTTCCAGTAAGGCTGAACTACTTAGTGAAAACCTTATAGGGCTTCTGCGACTTATTCGGAGCCCAGGCCTATAAGGAGCGGTTTATCCGGCTCCCCGTCCTTGGAGTTATACTAAGGATCTGGCCCTCCAGGTTGGGGGTTGTGCCGTCAGGGTGACTTCCTGACCACTTAAAAATTTTCTAGTTGCGAAGCACCAACAAGCCTCGGATACGGACGGATTCACTGTTGACAACCCAAGCAAACGAAATAAGGACAACGAACTTCGGATCTGTATGTGGAATGTTAGGTCCCTTAACAGACCACGTGCAGCCGAACAATTAGCGGAAGCCCTAAACTGCTGCAAGGCAGATATTACCGCCATCCAAGAAGTGCGATGGGATGGACCGGGCAAACGCAAACTAAAAGACTGCGATATATACTACGGCGACTGCTACCGAGAACAAAGGCAGCGTCTATTTGGGTGTGGATTTGTTGTTGGAACTAGACTCAGGCAAAAAGTCTTGAGTTTCAACAGTGTGAGCGAGCGCATCACGACAATCCGCATCAAGGCTAAATTCGCCAACATAAGCCTAATATGCGCGCATGCCCCAACAGAGGAGAAAGATGAAGACACCAAAGACATATTCTTCGAGCTCTTGGACAAGACATATGAGCAGTGCCCTGGCTATGACATTAAAATTGTCTTAGGAGATTTTAATGCCAAGCTAGGAAGAGAAGACATCTTTGGTGGCACAATCGGAAGATACAGCCTGCACGACACCACCTCCGACAACGGATTCAGGCTGATCGATTTCGCTGCGGGGCGAGACGTTCTGGTAGCTAGTACGCAGTTCACACATCTCAATATCCACAAGGGGACATGGAAATCTCCTGATCAATCCACCGTCAACCAGATTGACCACATTGCGATCGACGCACGACACTTCTCCAGTATACAGGATATCCGAACATTCCGAGGGGCCAACATTGACTCGGACCACTACCTCGTTGTAGCCAAGGTACGACTACGGATATCCCGGTCCAAGCCAAAACAAGGAAGTACTGTGAGAAGTTTCGACGTTAGACGGCTACAATCGCAAGAGACTGCCATGTCCTTTTCCGATCGAGTCTCTAGTAACCTCTTAAGGAGTCCTATGCTGCATGCATTAAGCATTGAAAACCAGTGGCAACATTGCCTTGCAGCCATCAGAGATGCCGCCTCTGAAGTGCTAGGTTTCACACGTCCACAACAGCGAAACCCCTGGTTTGACGACGAATGCCGGCAAGCGCACGCAGCGAAGCAAGAGGCATACAAAACGGCCCTGCACAGAAGGACCAGAGCTGCTCGCGAGCTCTACGAGCAGAGGAGGAGAGAGGAACACCGGCTTCTTAGATGGAAAAAAAGAGAGCACGAGAAGCGCGCGATCGAGGAGATAGAGGGATGTTACAACAGGAATGAGGTTCGTAAATTTTATCAAAAGGTAAAAAAGAACTCCCAAGGGTACCAGCCACGAACCGAAGCCTGTAAAGACGATCAGGGGAACATCGTAGTAGAACCGCAGTCTATGTTGAGAATATGGAAAGACCACCTCTCCAAATTATATAACGGCGATGACGAACCGAATCCCGCTGTAAGGGAGGTAGAACCACTCAACTTAGGCGACGCAGATCAACAATTCCGCCTACCCGACCTAGACGAAGTGAAGATAGCTATATGTAAACTGAAGTCAAACAAAGCTGCTGGAGCTGACGGCATAGCTGCCGAACTATTTAAAGCAGCAGGCGATGACTTGGTAAGGAGCATGCACCAACTCATCTGCAAAATATGGTCGGAATAAAGCATGCCCGATGAGTGGAATCTCAGCATAGTTTGTCCGATACATAAAAAAGGAGACCCTTTAAATTGCGCCAACTACAGAGGGATCAGTCTCTTTATCATTGCATATAAGATCCTTTCTGCCGTACTATGTGAACGTCTGAAGCCGTTCGTCAACAACCTGATAGGTCCTTATCAGTGTGGCTTCAGACCAGGAAAGTCCACTATCGACCAAATATTCACACTACGGCAGATCTTGGAAAAAAACCCAGGAGCTTCAAATCGATACCCACCATCTCTTTATCGATTTTAAAGCCGCGTATGACAGCATCCATAGGGAAGAGCTCTACAGAGCAATGTCTAGTTTTGGCATCCCTGTCAAACTTATCCGTTTGTGCAGAATGACGATGGAGAATGCACGCTGCTCCATCAAGGTCGGAAAAGATCTCACCGATGCATTTGATGTCAAAAAAGGTTTTAGACAAGGCGATGCACTGTCATGCGACTTCTTCAACATCGTTCTGGAAAGAATTGTGCAAAACTCAACCGTCAACACAAGAGGCACAATCTTCCAAAGGTCCATCCAATTACTCGGATACGCAGATGTTATTGACATAATTGGAAGATCAAAGCGTGATGTTAGTGGAGCGTTTTTGAGCATTGCGACAGAAGCGAAGAAGATGGGTTCAGTGGTCAATGAGGGCAAGACCAAGTATATGCTGTCATCAAAAAAGGACATTGAACAACGACATCTTGGACAAAACGTCACCATGGACAGCTATAACTTCGAGGTAGTTAAGGACTTTGTCTACCTAGGCACCGCTATAAACACAGCCAACGACACCAGCGCTAAAATCAAACGAAGAATAACTCTTGCAAATCGCTGCTTCTTTGGACTTAGAAGGCAATTGAGAAGTAAAGTCCTCTCTCGAGCATCTAAAATCACCATCTATAAGACACTCATCATCCCGGTTCTCATTTATGGCGCTGAGGCCTGGACCCTGTCAAAGAAGGATGAGAACGTCTTAGGATGCTTCGAGAGAAAAATTCTTCGGGTGTTTTTTGGTCCCGTACGTATAGAATGGAGAATGGAGGAGAAGATATAACGACGAACTGTACGGGCTGTACAGCGACACTGACCTAGTTAGCAGAATAAAAGTCCAACGGCTTAGATGGCTGGGTCATGTAGAGCGAATGGACATCAACGCTCCAGCCCGGAAGGTCTTCGAATCCAATCCCGAGGGACGGCGCAGTAGAGGAAGACCGCGACTCAGGTGGGTGAGGACCTCAACCAACTTGGCGTGCGAAACTGGAGACAGCTAGCTAGGGACCGAGCTGGCTGGAGACGCATGTTGGTTGAGGCCCAGGTCCGCCCCGGACTGTAGCGCCACCTTAAGTAAGTAAGTAAGTATAAAGTTTTATTATTATTTTCGACACATCATGTTGCTTACTTAAAAAAACAGAGTTTTTCTGAAATACTGGCTATTTATAAGGTTTACATTTTTATTAACAGACACACACTGTTATGATACAGTTTGTTAATCAATTTTAAGCTTTCTCATAAACTATATTTTTTGTTTTCTTTTGTGGTGCGTAAATAAACAAAGAAGACGGTTTTCCGACGCGCGAATACGTGACGTATAATTCTCCATGCGCGAAACAGGGCAACTCCAAGTTGATTCCGCAAACTTCTTAAGACTGTCCTTGCGATTTATTTATTCTCATCGCAAAGGCTAGACGTACTGGAAATTGTAAGCGTTTAAAATCGAATGGTAAATTCGTTGGAATCATCGGTATTCGTGGGATCAAGACATCCTCTCCTTTGTATTTTCCTTTTATGATTGTTGCCTCAATGACGTTATTCATCAGCTATTTCACAGCCAGTCTTGTTCCATTGCATAGTCGAGGTTGATTGATTAATGTTACGCAGCATGATGACAACTGATCCTACTCTTAACTGCAAATTGTGAGGTGGTAATCCAGGCAATTCCAGTGAATTTAAGAACTCCGAGGGATAGTTGACTACGTTATCCTGGTTCATAACGGTGTCGACTGATTTGAAGGAAACCAACTGTCCTGGAAGAAAATTCTGAATGGTCGCATTGAGATCCTCGACATCTTTATTTTTCGCTGCCAATATTGCTCGTTCACCCAGCCAATTATGGTTATTGAACTTTTGAACCTCTTTTGAATCTGTGATGTGAATCCGGTCGAGGTGTCCATTGCAACTTTATTATTTCCAATATCAAACAACTGCTTCGCAAACACATTTGCAGTTTCATCATGTTGCAAAAATACTCGCATGTTAGTTGTTAATTGGTGTGTCCTTACGTACTGCCACAAATTCGATGATTTTAGGCATGCATTTAGTTCATCAGCAATAGTTGATCGGGGAACAACTGAAAGAGTCTGACGGAAATCACCTGACATCAGAATCAATCTCCGTGTTCTGAAGTGCGACAGAATGATTGACATATTAGTTGGTTGTCAAATCTAATGTCAAATATTGTGGTTGTGTTCAGAAACTTAATTTGTGACAAAACTTAAGATTTATCAAACTTAAAAAATAAAAAATAATCTGATACAGTTACAACTGAAGTTAGCTAAAATTAAGTTTTGCGTAACCGACCAAATTAATTGGAAATCATTACTCGTAATAGTTTATTACATTTTTTGTCGCATTCACGATTCACTTTTGTTTATTTTCGGAACGCGACATTAGATCCTCCAAAGCGCACGCGAAGACTATTTTCATAGATATGATTGAATTTGAACTTTATGCAGCGGTAATAAATTACAAATTGACTCTTTGACGTTAGGAACACACCTAAATTGCTTAGACAACAGTGAGTGATTATAATTTAATATGAACTTTATTAATAGCAATAAAGTTCAAATTGACTCTAGAAAACGTTTGTATAGGAAATAGAAAAGGGCTGTTTTTATGGTTTTCCCGCAAATTATTCGATTTTTTCTCGCCTTTTAAACCTTCCCTAGACCTCCACGAACATTTCAAGACTAAGATAAGATAAATCCGTTCAGCCGTTCTCGAGTTTTAGTGAGACTAACGAACAGCAATTCATTTATATATATATAAAAGATTAAAGGAGTCAACAAAACTTAAAAATTGTAGAGAGAAAAATGTTTGGTTCTTTAATTTAAGGATAAAGGTGCATTTAAGTACATAATTTATCTGAATATAAAATAAAAACAAATTAAGGTAAACAAATAAATTGGGGAACAAACTTTTGTGCGGCAGTCACAAATTACACGTTTCAGAATCTCTTTTCACTTCAGTTCTCAAGAGATTCAAAGCTTTTATATTAATAGATATGAAACGTGCATTTTGTTGTTCAATTAGCCATTAGTTTGACAAAAGTGTCACTTTTGCTGTTTTTGGGACATTTTTATTCTTGAAATTCGTGTTTAAATCTCAGTTCTAAATAAAGATGTTAAAGATTTTCTGTTATAGCGGCTGGGTCGCTAGATCTTGCTAATTTCTTAAAAAAAGGTCTGTTTAAAGTTTTTCTCAAAAAATTAAATGTCATTTATATCACAAAAAACATTAACTTTTTTCGAAAATCATTGGAGCGGGTTTTTTTTTAAATTAATTTTTATATATACAATTTTTAAATTTTGTTTTGAAAATATTTTTGGTATGCAGTTATTTAGTGCTTATAAATGTAAATTTTACATTTAAATTTCGTTAAATAATATTCACCCCTTTCTGAGATATCAAGTTTTGTAAACAAAGTTATAATTTTTTTAATAATAAAAAAAAATTACATTTTTGAAGATTATTGAAATCGGTTGATTATTTTTTTTAAAAACCTTAAAAACAAAATAACGTTTTAATTAGGGGTACCCTTCTGCAGCAATACCAAAACATGTTTTTCTTGAATTGAAGGCTAGTTTCAGAAATAAAAAGGCAACTTAATACAAAATTGACGATCTCTTATTCAAGGTTTCTTCTTAAAACCTGAATATTTGCTCTTTTTCTTAGAAACAAATTGTATGCAAATAATTTAAAGCATTATACTTAAGTTATAAAAAAATTTGTTGTTTTTGACAGCAGACCATTTTTTGGTGAATGTCGTTAAATTACTAACAAATCTTTAGAAGAAATCTTTATTTATACAAATTAACTGTATTAGCTTTATGGCTCATATGACCCCCCTCCCTGGATCGTCCATTTGTCAAAATTTGATGAATTTGTGCTAAGTTTTTGGAGTAGGGCTATGTATATTTACAATTCATATTATGTTCTAGGTCCAGTCCTCAGTTAAAATTGGTACTACTTTTGGCAACAAAGTTCTAGGAAGTAAAATACAAATTTTGTTTTCATATAAGAAAAAATAATTCAAAATATAATGGGCCTCAAATCCATTAACGCAATACGATTAGTTTTGAATTGAAGGGAATTCCTACAAAAATACAAATCTCCCAGGGGGGTCATGACCCCTACGACTCCTCCCTGGATCTGCCATTGGAACGCAGCAATATTATGACATGATTTTATGTGTGGATGTATTTACGAGGCTGGACTTTGTTTTGAATTACTGCTTACAGCCAGCCGTAGAATATATCATTCAATTATAGTAAGATATTCGATCAATTCCTTTTTAGAACAGTAATTAGTAGCATATCAATAAGTGCTTCCTACTTTTCGACCTGTCTATCATCAATGCCTATCAGTAGGCGTTTCTTATAACAACATTAACGCACGAAACTATGCTAAATCACTATGAAAATTAGGAGTTGGGCAGCTAATAAAATACGCCGAGGGCTAAAAACACTAACAGAAGACTTTTTGAAATTCTGATAGCCTGACACCTAGAAAAACCGTGGTTCTATCATGGACAGCTGCCAGATGTTGAAAATTCCAATCTTTATGGAATAAAATTATTGTAATGGACATTTCTTAGTATGTTTTGAAATAAACGGTTTTTCACCGTATAGTATATTAGTAGAAAAGCCCTCCATTTGTGCCATACTGTCAAGCCATTTCAGAACATTTAACAATACACGCTTCAACTACTAATCGAAACTGTGAAAATTCACTTTAAAAATGGTAAGCAATTTAAAGAACTAAAACATTTTGTGCTTGTCATGGTTTTAGTTAAACTATAGTGACAAAATTTAGCCGCAATTGGAAGATATTGATTTGGACACCAATTGTTTTCAACCAAACCAAGTTACAAGCAATCAAAGTTCCCTAATCGTGTTATTTAAAAAAAAAAATGATCATTGAGATCTTGTGCGATTTATATCTTGAAACATTTTTATTTCAAAACGAATGAAAGATAAGGTGTAAAGTCCAATGCTAAACATACAATTTTGGACCATAAAGATGGAATTTGTCAAGTAATGGAGAAAATTCAGTGTCAAATTTTCGAATACCTATATCATGGAAAATTTCATAGAAAATATATGCTGCCGGTTTTTAATTGTTAATGGAGTTCTTTGATTCATTGTTAAATAATACGCGATAGCTTTAAAAAAATGATCCTCTCTTTGGAAAACCCCGCGTTTCAATAGTGTGTCACAATTTGTAGACCATACCTACATATACTTGTACATCCTTTTTTATGCTTGTGTTTCTTTTCCTTTCTAAATACAAACATGAAGAAAGTATACCTAACGAGAAAAATTCCGAAATATTGGATCAAAATTTTCTGCACTGCCAAGCAAATTGAGTATTTAAAATTTCATGTTATAGCTTAAAAGTTTGCTTTGCTGAATGAGAAATAATTATGAATCTCCAAAACTTCCAAAATAGGTTCATTTACCATATACAATATACATATACACCGAACCAACACCTCTTATAATTATTCCTATAAGTTTGAATATTGAATCGATACTCACACCTTTTCGAAATGTCTAATTTCCTGGCTTAAGCGATTCGAAAACAAAGCACCAACAACAAAAAAAAACAACCCCTTTTTCTCTCTTGTCCACAAAACGACAAAAGCAAAGATAAAGTTTCAGTCAAACCATACCATACCCCACCCCATCCCACCACCATTACCGTAATACCTTTTCCATATACCTTACCTACCTGAGACCTGACCTGATTTGAAATAAGAGTGACGAAGAGTTCAAATAACAACATTAGAAGAGGGTAAGCTTTTGAAAAAACACTTTTCCAAACTTTATCAGTAAAACTTTCCACAATTCATCCATTAACTTCGATAAATTTTAATAATCATTCTACAATGTGTACTACACACACAGACACATACTAATATATACAAACATACACATACATATAAATAAATCTTTTGACATACAGGAAAAGGAAGAGTGGGTGGCAAAGTAGGGGGCGGGGAGAGGGGGTAAGAGTGGAAGCTAGTGACAGCGAGCAATCGAATTTAATAACGAAATGCAAATCTTGATCAAATCAGGACGAAATAAAAAGCAAAGTTTCCTCCCTTTTGGCCCAAGAATTTACATACTAATGAGCAAGAATCTGGCGACTTAACTCGTAGTAACTTTGCTTTCAATGAAAAACGAGAGAACCAAAAGCCACCCAATTTCCACAACCCATTCCAATCCTCCAGTTCCAAGTTCTCAGAACCTTTCAATGAACGATATTCCTCGCTCGCGCTCGTTTGCTTGTTGTCTCTTCTTGCTCTGCAAAATTTCTTGTCGTATTTTCTGAGTTATCTTTTTTTCGTTCCTTTCTATTTGAATAATTTTGAAGCTAAAGCAAAAAAGGATGGTGTTAGGTAAACAATCCTTTTTCATTCAAAATAATTTAATGACTTAATGAGAAAAAACCGTTGAAGAAATTGAAGTTGAACGCAAAAAGAAAGTCAAGAAAAAGTTGATCGCATAAGATAGATATAGACCGACCGTCCGTCCGTTAGTGGAATATACAAGCGTTAAGTGACTGCGATGGCGATGGTGACGATGCAAAGGCGATTTGCTTTAAGGTCCAAGCCTCCCCTACCCACAAAAACCCGCTTGCTTTCCTGCCTCTAAGCAAATAGATTTAGGCTAATGAATTCAGTATCTGCATACGTAATTAGAATTTCGGGTCTTCGAGTCTTGAAGATGCGACTATGCGAGGCTTTAAATCGTGTTAAGGCCGACAATATAATAGTACTCTTGAATTTGTGTTCTTATAAGATTTTGACGGCTCTCGTGGAAACTGCAAACAATTTGTAACAAAAACCCTTTCAATTTAGGGTTTTTATGGCCACTAACACCGGTGGTGTTTTTAAGTGGGGGGAAGGGGAATCAAAAAGTCCTTATGTGTACCTTATACCTACATTTTCTTTCTTATTTTATTTTTGTTGTAGTTTTATTTGATGTCAAACTCAAAAGTCATAATGATGACTATTATATCAATAGAGAAAACGGGAATCTAGTTAGCAGCAGCGTTGGCGTTGGTGTTGAAGTTGGAGCTGGAGTTGAAATTGGCGTTGGCGTTGACGTTGGCGTTTGGTGGAGGTACTTCTTCCGCACTCATTATTACACCACATGCAAGCAATTAAAATGAGCATTGCTATAATTGTCACTTAAAAACTTTGACAATTTTCCTTCTTCTTAACGCACTACTGAATCGCATAGAGTTAAACCAGAAAGTTCACATAAGTTTTGCAAGTTGGTATAGCCGAGTGCGAGTGTGTGGAGAACATGAAGTTAATTTCCGCTTCTTACCACAAAATATACGCTTTCTGTAAAGTTTTTGCATTCTCAAAAGTTCTAATTACCTGCACAAAAAGTTATGCGCAAGATGCGTTTGCAATTCTTCTTCTTCTTTTCCTTATAATCGTATATTTTTCTATACTACCAAGGAACCGTTAAAAACCCAAACGGATGGGGTTGATGTTTTTCTGTTTCTGTTTCTGTTCCTGTTCTGTTTTTGCTTTTCTTTTATTTTGTAAGAAGAAATAAAAACAAAATAAGAAAACATAAAACAAAAAACAAAAAATGAAAATGAAAATGAAAACGAAAACGAGCTACTTACAGAGTTGCCCTTTGAATTATTATTTTTTCATCTTTGATGTTGACAACATTTTTAACATAATTTTTATTTTATTTTTTCAAAAAGAATCAAAATTAAGGAAAGTATAAAGGATATGACTTTTGAGGAAATGAGTGAGTTTATGCTTTAGCTTTTTCTCATGCATAATAAGGTAGCAAATTTTATAAATATGTACCTATATGTATTTTTGTTTGCATTTTGAAAATAAGATATGTATACAAAAATGTCCAAAAATATTTGAGTTATAAGAGTCTCCTGAAAAAATATAAGCAACATGTTTGTTCAATTCTTTTATATGTATTTGTAGAGGTCAACTTTTTTTGAGTCTTGAAACTTGTTTCCAGTACGAGTTTTCGTTAAAGGCAATACTCTTAACATAGGGTTGTATAAAGGGATAGTTCACAAAGAAGTGCTTGCTTCTTAATGTTTAGTAAATACCGTACCTTCATAGAGAAAAAATCATGAAAAGCTTAAGAAAGTTTCTCAAAGTTTGTCAACTTTGTATATTTAAAGTTGTATCATTATAAAACGCAAATTGGCAAAAGTTGTAAAAAAACACTAACAAAGAAGCAACATACGGTATATGAAATAGAAAAGTGTTATAGTAAAAGGTGTCCCAAAATTAACGCAAGATTTGAATTAAATAGAAAACGCCGTTTTTAGTCTTTTGATAGTTATATTTTTATTGACTCGTAAAGTACATAGGATAGGGTTATGTATGGAATAACACATCGGACAATGGCCACGGCTTTGCATGCACATGCGCACTCTTTTGTTGAAATTTTCCATGACCATTCTGCATAAATGTGGCTGAATTTCGTTGATGCAGCGTTGAATCTCCTCCTTTAATGCACGGGTGGTTGTGGGCTTGTTGACATAGACTTGTGATTTCAAATAACCCCATAAAAAGAAGTCTAATGGTGTTAAATCACACGATCTAGGAGGCCAATTTTGATCACCGAAACGAGAGAGTACACGACCTGGAAATGTCTCATGCAGTAATTGAATTGTTTCACGGGCTGTATGACATGTGGCACCGTCTTGTTGAAACCACATATTGGACACATCAATATCATCCAATTTTGGCAGACAGAACTGTGTAATCATGTCGCGATATCGAGCACCAGTAACAGTCACTGCTTGACCAGCATCATTTTCAAAAAAATATGGCCCAATTATGCCTCCAGCCCAAAATCCACACCATACAGTCACGCGTTGTAGATGCATTTGTTTTTCGACAATCACATGTGGGTTCTCCGAACCCCAAATGCGGCAATTTTGGCGATTGACAAAGCCATCAAGATGAAAATGTGCTTCATCGCTTAGGATGATTTTGTATGAAATTTTCGAACTGCAGCCGCCAAGCTTTCACTATTTTTGAAATATTCTTTAATAATGAAGACACGTTTTTCTCTCGTGTCACGCTCCATCTTAAATAACCCTATACTGTTAGCTGTCAAATTGCTTTTTTTCAGGGTTGCCAACACTTCACTGCACAAATTGCGGCAAATTCAAATCTTGCGTTAATTTTGGGACACCCTTTATTTAAAATTAAGTGAGAAAGTCTCATTAGTCGAATTAAGGTTTAAAAGTAAAAACATGAGGGGTGGAATCGGCTAAGGTTATTGATGATAAATGACAGTCAAAATAATCGAATTTGAACTATGTAAGGTGATAGTCAAATTGATACCTAAAAAGCTGTCACTAGAAAAATTTGATAGTCATTTTCCTACAAATACTAGCGGCCCGGTACGTGCTTCGCTACGTACATATAAAGCATAGTAATAAAAAAAAAGATTATTAAGTTCATTTATTCAAACAAAAAAATATTTTAAATTGCTAGCTATTTAAAAGTCCAAATGACCCAAATGATATATTGTTTATATTAAGTGCGTTTTTTTTGTATTCCATATATAGTACAATGAGAAATTCCCAAAAAAACGATCCGCAGTACTCCGGTGTTTATATTTGAAAGTTGATACAACTGAATATTTGCCAGAATAATTTATCAAAAAATTCAAAAAAAAAATAGCGAAATTCAGACCTGGGGTGAAATCGTGTAAGCTGATTTCTGATAGTTGACTATCAAAATCAAGAAAATACATCTGTGTAATGTGAAAGTCGATTTCAAAGTTTTAACCAAACAATTTGACATAAAATAAAAACTTCAAGAAAGGGGTTTGTTTGTAGACTACTACATTAACATGTGGTGTTGTAGCGAGCTTGAAGCTCGCCTAAATTCTTTATATACCTGAATCGAGTTGAAATGGGCTTAATTCGCCTCGATTCCGGTCGGGGATCGTAGTCGAGTCAAAATTTGTGAAGAAAAACCTGTGTGGAGGAGTTGGTTTTACAGATAATGCGTTATGGTCTGTTTATTTGCATGTTTGTGTACAAAAGATATAGTTTTGTTTTAATCAAATTAAAAAAAAATTGCACATGGAGTAGGTAGCATATTCTTATATGGTGCTGAACTATTCAGTTTTTCATTGTTTAACACGAATTAAACTATTTCACTTGCACTTTATAAAAAACATCGAAACATCATTTGCATTTTAGAAAGTGCTATCAAACTTAATCATTTTTAAATCTTCTTGTGCGGTGGAAACACCAAAAAGATTTATTTTATCTAAACTGAGATAAACCTTTGGTGGAAACATAGCAAAACATAAATATCTTTTCTATTGTTTTCTCTTGAAAATAAGCCCAGTTAGTCCATTTTTACTAACAAAACTAAATAATATCAACAACAATAGATTGATTTTTTTCTCCAATGGAAAACACATGATTCCAAATGCATAACTACTCAACGAACACAGCCATTGAGATACAAATGCAATATCAATCGTACCAACATTTGAGAACGAAATCACATAAGATCCATTAGAGACTCGTATAAATGTCAAAAACCCATCCGTAGTAAGATTCTACTTTAACTTTTATTGGTAGTATTCATACTATGGATATTGTTCTTGTTATTCATGTAAAATCCTACTATACTATGGATAGATTTTCCAACAAAACAAGGGTATTATTTATGTTTTATTTTTTTATTTTTATTTATTTATTTATCAGCAAATAGTAAAAACTAAGAAATAAAAAAGAATTGGGTACTCTTACTATGGTGGGTCTATATGGGCTAGTCTAAAACAGTTGGATAAACAATATTTTTTTGTTTTTTCATTTTGAGCATGAATAGATAAACAGTTGAGGGTAACGACTCTGAACCAATTTTCAGATTCAAGCAATGCGGTTGTATACCAGCCGGTTCCAATGAATTTAAAAATTCAATTGGATAATTCATTTCCTCATCTTGATTCATAATACTGTCAATTGATTTATACGTCGTGACTACACCTGGCAGTTTCGCTTGAATTTGAAAATTAATGGCATTAATATGAATGTCTTTCAGTGCTAAAGTGGCGCGTTCTCTCAATCAATCATGATTTCTGTAATTCTGAAGAATATTCGGAAAAACACATTCAATCAACTCATCTATAGATTGCGCAATTGTACAAAAATTGTTCGGTAAAGTGATCAATCCGTTGGTACTGTCGATTGGTATTTTGCCATCACCAATTTCTAACACGCATATTAATGTTCAGTGTTAATTTTCGTACATATCTCCAAAGAACTAATGACTTCAAACAGGCGTTTATTTCATCAGCAGAAGTTGATCGAGGAATAACAGACGAATGTCCCTTGACAGCAATATCAGAGCACCACCAAAAAGCTGTTGATTACCGCGTAAATCTTGCATTGTTCGATTAAATGCTTCCATTGATTTTTTATTCGCCATTGTGCACTCATCCCATAAAATAATTGACCTTAATCGCAAAACTTTTGCCATAGCAGAATTTCGTCTTGCTCGTGGCATTTTACCTTCACTCAACAACTTAACAATATTTTGGAAAATATAAACACAAAGCAATAACTGAACAATATTTTGGAAAATATAAATATAACAAAGCAATAATTATCGCTGATAAAATGAAATGACATATGACAAAATTAAATTTGTTTGACAGAACTAACGTTACTTTTTTTGTCTTCGATTGTTTTGCCAAAGGTTCAAATTGGCTTTTAAGTATTAGTACAAATTGTTTGTATATGGAAGTATAGAAAGATGTTGATTTAACACTTTTTCAAGATTTTCTTTACGTACAAACCTTCTCTGGGCTTCCACGAATAATTCAAGACGAAAATTAGCCAAATCGGTAAATGCATTGTTGAGTTATAACATTACAACGAAAAGTGACATTGATTTTTATATATACATATGTATAAAGTAAAAGTAAATATAGATATACATTTGTAGATGTCGTTTCTGAATAGAGCTACCAGACGCTACAAAAAACGAATGAAAAATTTCGTCAGTTAGCTTTTTTTAACACAAAACCACATTCTTGTGATGGACAAAGCTTACGACATTTGAAAAAAACACAAGCAAAGTAAGAATGTTATTAACACATAGCCAATTTAATACTTTTATTGAGATATTTTATAAGAATAATTTTGAAGTTTCACCATAGCAATAATGAATTGTGACAATTATAATCTGATATTGTTCAATCGAATTGAATTAAGTTGAATCATCTTACACAGACGGAATGAAAATGATAGTCAAATTTGACTTTCAAAAATATGATAGTCAATTATCACCTTAGCCGACTCCACCCGAGGTATTGATTTCGTTTATGACAAAAAAACTGGACAATATATCAAAATTCATTTCAAACAACAAAATGTAGTTTTATGTTGTTAGTTTAAAATTAAGAATCTTGAAAATAGATGGATCAATTTCAAAATTATTAGTTAATTTCTACAACTAGCGTTCAGGTACGAGTAGATACGTCTATAGTCCGTAGGCGTCTTCTGGAAGTTGGTTTAAAAGCAACAAAGCCTTTGAAAAACAGCTGTCGACCAAAAAAATAAGGAAGAAGAGTCTAAATTGGGCTAAGAAATATTAGGAATGGACATTGGACAGTGGACAATGTTAAGAAAGTTGTTTTCTCGGACGAGAATCACTTTGAGGCACAAGGATCGCTGGTAAGTGTATGTCGTGAGAAAAAGTCCGAAAGAAAAACTCCAATCTGGCCATATCGTTCAAGCGCCAAAACACCCTTCCAAAATCATGTTTTGGGGCTGTTTTAAATTTAAAGGTTCAGGAAGTCTAAAGCCAATACTAGGTATGATGGACTCAAATATCCTAAAAACTATATTATTTGACGCCTTTATGAAATTTCAACTGGCAGTTTTTCTTTCATACAAAAATATTTTATTTCAAATATCTCGACAATATACATAGCTAAAAAATAAATAAATAAATAATAATTTTATTGTGTACTTTTCGAAATTCCTTACGGAAGAATATGGTTTACTATAAAATAAAAAAGAGGCTGGAATGCGACCCACACTCATAACTTCTCATCCTGTCTGTCGATTTCACTTGCTTAAAAGTTTGTAGAGTTTCGTGTATTGTTAAAAAAGTTTTCAGTTAAATAATTCATTAAACATTAAAAATTACCAACAATATTTTGCATATAACGAAATAGTTTGATTTTGAAATCCATTTTTGTTAACGAGATTTTTAGTCGAAAACCAATTTTACCCACTTTTAGTAGCATTTCGTAAAAGTTTTTATTTCTTATATAAACAAATACAAATTGGATGAAAGTCCAATTTGAAGTCAATATTAGTCAATATTATATTATTATTAGTCAACGAGATATCGAAAACCGAACATCAATTTTTACCAAATTTGCCAACTATTTTTTGTAGATTTTAATTTTAATGAAAAAACGGACTGTTAGATTTTTATAAAAAATTTACTAAATGTCGAAAATATTATTTTTTGTGAGATAAATTAAGTTTGAACCTAATATTTTTAAGTTTTGAAAAAAAAAATTGGTTTGAAAATAAATGTTTAAAAATGTTAGTAGGTAATGTTATTTTTAGGTTTTTATTTTTTGTAAAAAAACTGTCCATTCTATTTTGCTTAAAATTTTATCAAATGTTTGTTATAAGATATACATTGATTTTATAGCCAATATTTTTAATTTTTGAAAACATATTTGAGTCGAAAAAGCTATTTTTACCAACTTTTGTTAATCATTTTTAATTAGGTTTTTATTTTTTGTAAAAAAACTGTAAATTCGATTTTTCTCAAAATTTTACCAGATGTTAAAAACGTGATGTTTCGTTGCACAAAATTATTTTGGAGATAAAATTAATTTTCAAGGTGACAAACATTCTTTTTTCAGTTTTTTTTATTTATAAAAAAACCGTTAATTGGATTTTTTTCCAAAAATATATTTATTTGGTATCACGTTACAATATATAATATAAAATTTAATTCAAGTCTCTAGCGTTATTGGTTCGTGAAATATTTTGGGTAAACCAAAATTTTCACCTTTTTTTTAAATTGCTATGGTAAAAAAAACCAACCACGCATTTTTGTTGACAATCCTTTCTGCATTTTTCTGCATTATTATCTGTATAACAAAATTTATTTGAAGTCGATATCTCTACTGGTTCGTGAGCTATGGATGACGAAAAAATCCTGCGAACGTACGGACGTATACGGACGCACGTACAGACATCTCTCTAAAAATCTTTTATTTAGATTCTAGGGACCTGAAAACGTCGAGAAATGTTAATATTTTCAATTCGTCAAATCGGACCGATTACAATAAGTTCCTTTGGGAAGTTAATAAATAAAGTAATAAATGACGACAGCCATAAAAGCTGGTAGGTACATGGTTAATCGTTTGATGTTTGGGGTAAAAATTAGCCCAAACGCGTTGCCAAAGTTTATGGATTTAATATTTGGAAACATACCGAACGTTACCTGTTTTGTTGACGATATTCTCATCCGGGGTCAGACTCTTATAAATATAGGTAGTGAAAAATGTGAAAACTGTTTTCCAAATTTTGTTCCAGAAAGATTTGCACGTAAATAGAGCAAAATGCCAATTTCTTTTAAAGTTGGTATCATATCTAGGCCACGTAATTGATGGAGACGGAATTAAACCTATACATGATAAGAAACACGCAATTCTCAGTTACAAAAAGCCCAATGTTGTATCTGAATTACGCACATTTTAAGGGCTAATTAACTACTTTCAAAAACTTATACCGAATTTGTCATTCAAACTTTTTCCATTTAATGAATTATTATAAAAAGATAAGCCATTTATTTGGAATAAAAAGTGCCAGAGTACCAGTTGAAGTACAAAATAACTAGTCCAAAAGTTTTCATGAAATATAATCGAAATTTACCGCTCATGTTAGCAACAAACGCATCTCCTTCAGGACTCTGTGCTGTTAGGTCGATAGGCCGATAGAATTTGCCTCAATATCACTTACAAAATCAGAAAAAAACTATTCATAAATTGACAAAGAAGCAACAGCATTAGTTCTTCCAATATTGTTATGGTCGGAAAATTACACTAATTACTGATCACCAGCCGCTTACCAGAATTTTGAATCCTCATAAAGAGTTACCAGTCATTCAAAAGTGCAGAAATGCGAAACTTCATGCAAACGCTGATTTTCTATTTCGTTTCCCTTGTGAAAAGCCTTAAAATGATGAAAACCTAGATTGCAGCTAAAAACTTCTTTATAAATCACACTTCAGTTTTACCAATCACGAGAAATTAAATTAAAAAAGAAACATTGAATGATTCTGTATGTGTTCGATACAACACACAATCAGGAAATTCTTTGCCAAACGAAGAAAATTCTGCAGAATTTTCTTTACAGAACGGATGCTTCCCACACGATTACAAAAAATAATTCTTGATGAACTTCACACTGCTCATAAAAAGGTTCAAGTTCATCCTTGGGATTATCCCAAGGCACCATGGGAACGATTACACTTGGATTATGCTGGGCAATTCATGAATAAGTCATTTTTAATTGTGGTTGATGCTTATACCAATAGTGGGTGGAATTCATACCACAAAACAGTACGATTGCTTCTTCTACAATAAATGCCTTACGGGAAATTTTTTCCCAAATTCGGTCTTCCATTAAAAATCGTATCTGATAATGGTCCTCAATTTCGAGCATTTGAATTCACACATTTTTTAAAAATGAACGGAATACTGTAGTACGTTTCCGCTCCATACCATCCAACAACTAACGGCCAAGCTAAAAGATTTGTTAACACAGTTAAACAATGACTTCGAGCTATGGAAAACGAGCCTGGGCGCTTGCACTTTTTTTAATGCAGTACAGAAAATTACCAAGCAGACCCACAGGAATCAGTCCATCAGAGTTAATGTTTAATCGTGTAATCAGATCGAAAATAGATCTTGTTAAAAAAGAATAAGTTTTGAGAACTGAAATTGACAAAACTACTAAAATACAACAATTTAATATTGGGGATTGAGTCCAAGTTCGTACATATACAAATAAGGCGTTCAAATGGAAATTTGGTGTAATTTGGGCGAAGAGGGAAGTCTTCACTATGAAATAATGATAGACCGTGAGAAATTTATCCGACATATTGACCAAATACGCCGTCAAATTGCAAGTCTATTAATGATAAACCAGTCTACTATGATGAAGTAGTAATCACAAGGTCTAATCACAAAGGGACAAGCTACAATGGGCTCTCAACAGCTTCGAACCATTTAAATCTGCAGGACCAGATGGAATAATACCAGCAAATTTTACCAGCTGTCTTTACCTGGTCCATGTTCTCTCGGCATGGCGAGAAGTTAAAGTTGTTTTTATACCCAAAGCAGGTAAATCCTCGCAAGTCAATCCTAAAGATCTACGACCTATAAGTCTATCATCATTCCTTCTTAAGACCTGGGAAAGATTGATTGTATTAATACAAGACTTCTTCGTCTCAACATGCCTACTGTAAAGGTAAATCGGTGGAAACAGCCAGTGTTACACACACTCGTACGCACCATCGAATACTCCCTCCATTAAAGAGAGTTCACTATGGTTGCTTTCCTTGACATCTAAGGTGCTTTTTACAACGTGGACACATCTGCACTAACATCTCTAAACGTAGACAGTTCGCTTAGGGAGTTAATTTATTTAATGCTGACTAGCAGAATACTTAACTCAAAACTGGGCAACTCTTCTGCTAGAAGATTCGTTGGTAGAGGGACATCGCAAGGTGGTGTTCTATCCCCTCTCCTCTGGAACCTAGTGGTGAATGAAATCCTAATTAGTCTAGGTGCGGAGGGTTAAAGAGTGATTGCCTATCCGGATGACGTTGGCTATAGCGGTTTTAGGAACGAATCTTAACACGAATCTTAAGAACTCTTACAAAATGCCTTAGACAGATTAATAACTTTGGATTGGGTGTTAAACCACACAAAACCGTATTAGTCCTATTTTTGAGGAAATACAAAATTCCATTTGTTAACCCTCCCTATTAAAGCAATCCAATTAAAGTTCTCAGACGAGGCTAAGAACTTGGGTCTTATTGTAGACAAAAAAATAAATTGGAAACGCAATGTACAAGAAAGAGTCAAAAAAGTTACTGTAGCTCTCTTTTCTTGCAAAAAAGCTATTGGTAATAAATGGGGCTTACAACCCCGAATAACGCATTGGCTATACATATCGGTAATCAGACTGATTTTAATGTACGGTGTGGCGTGTGGTGGACTGCCCTAGAGAAAGCTATAAACCGCGACTTGTATAAGCGGATCGCTTCGCACGACACCATCTGCGGCACTGGACAACTTACTCTACCTAACACCTCTTGATATATTTAGCAAACAAATAGCGGAAAGTTCTGCTAATCACATCAAAGCTTCGTCGCAGTGGATTAACAACAAAATTGTGCACTCCCTAATTCTTAGGTATTTAAAATCAATTCAAAAGCACACAGACTGCACCATCTCCCAACTGTAATTCGACAGAAACTTTCAGATTTCTATACCTTCCAGATCTTTCTGGGAGGATAAGACATTTCTGGAAGACGAGTCAATCCATTTTTGTACGGATGGATAGAAACAAAAGAAGGGGTTGGTGGAGGTGTTTACTCTGAACGACTGAAATTACTTCTCTCATTCCGTCTTCCCAAACATTGGCGGTAATTTTGGCGCTAAAATAGAAATCTTATCCTGGCTTAAAAAAAAAACATGATATCAACATCTGATATCCGAATTTTTTCAGATAGTCAGGCCGCTATTCAACCTCTGGGCTCTGTCTCTATACAAACTCTATAACAATCCATAACTGTCGATCACCTCTAATGGAGATGGCACAACAGTTTAATATTCGCCTTTGCTGGGTGCCGGGCCATAGAGACATTCCAGGAAACTGTAAGGCAGATTAACTCTCCAGAAATGTTACAGTACAACCCATTCTACCACGTTTGGCAAATTCTGGCATACCAATCGTTAAACCTTTGTATTAAACTTTCTTTTTATTTTACTCATATCGTCATCATTTTAATGGCTTTGTTATCTGCTTGTGCTTTTGAACGGGTTGTGGGGCTTTTTCGTTCGATGAATGATATGTGCCTCGCTGGGCACTTATCCTTTATTCGTAGAAGCTTATGGTAATACCTGAAAATAATGAAGGGAATTCCGTTGATAATTATTATAATAATACAAATATACGCGTTGTGTTAAATATTCTTTGTAGCTATCGTAATGGATTGCAAGCTTACGTCCAAAAATAGACGAATTTAGATTTTTGATAGAAGGGTCGAAAGTTGATGTTGTTTGTGTTTCGGAGACGTGGTTTTCACACGAAGTAAGTAATGCGATGTGTAATTTGGATGGGTTTAGATGTTTTAGATCTGATAGAATTGGGCGCGTTGGAGGGGGGTTGCTGTTTACGTTCGGGTGAACTTATGCTGCAGATTAGTATGTGAATCAACTGTTGGTAGTGAAATAGAGTATATTTTTATTGAAATTAACTGTAAAGGAAACAAAATTTTACTTGGATCTGTGTATAGGCCTATAATCGAAATATTAACTTTGCTCCATTGAATTCAATATTAGAGCAATTATTCTATGTTTCACCCTCTGTAATTATAGTTGGAGATTTTAACTGCAACATTCTAAAAATTGTTCTCTCGTTAATAATATGAAAAGGCTTAATTTGACTCCAGTAAACACTTCCACTCCAACTCACTTCTCTAACCACAATAGTACACTGCTTGATGCCTTTTTTGTAAGCTATCCTAATAATATTCTTGACTACAATCAGTTATCTGTTCCATGTTTTTCACATCATAACCTTATCCACTTAACTTACCAATGTGAACCTATTTTTGAAAATACAGTCAACTATAGAAGAGATTTCAAAAATATTAATATGGTTCTACTTGAAAATGATTTAAGATCAATCGAATGGTATCGTGTATACAATATGCTCTCCGCAAATGATCAAGCTGATTTTATTCAAACTTCCAAAATCAATGTTTTCAATAATCATATTCCTCTTGTCTTGATTAAGCCTAGAAAGACAGAACACCCTTGGTTTACGGATACAATCAAAAACATAATCCACTTGCGAAATCGGGCTTATCGTTGCTGGAAGCGTTTCAGACTAGTTGCTCTATTTCGTGAATATCGTGTTCTACGAAATAAGGTAACACTTGAAATACGTGAAGCTAAAAAACGTTTTTATGCCTCGCGACTTCAGCCTTCGATTGCAAAAAACAAGTTATGGACAAATTTGAAAGAAATCGGAATTGGAAAACAAAGTAATAACGACCTTTTAAATGTTGTTGCTAATGAGCTTAACCGAATATTTACCTCTCCCCTAACCATTAACTATTTCGAAGATAATATGGCTCCTCGAGCGGAAGACTCAATTTTGAATTCGGATACACCAAACTCTTTCTATTTTCAATTTGTTGAAGATGCTGACCTTTTGGAAAGCTGCTTGTCAATAAAGTCTAGTTCCGTTGGTTTAGATGAGATCCATCCTGTTTTCATTAAGGCTATTCTTCCTATTATATTGAAATATATAACACATTTGTTATACCTATTTTAAAAAGCAATAAGGAATATAGACCTATCGCCATTCTGCCGTATCTATCAAAAGTCCTTGAAAGAATAATGAGCAATCAGAGTCAGAGATTTTTAAAAATCAATTGCTTGTTTTGCCCTAATCAGTCAGGTTTTCGTGCTAAACACAGCTGTACTACTGCATTAATAAACATCGTTGAAGAAATAAGACAGTCGGTTGATAATAATGAAATGACGTTGCTTACATTATTAGACTTTTCAAAGGCTTTCGACACAGTGAATCATAAAATCCTATGTAGCAAACTTATTTCACAGTTCAAATTTTCATCTTTCTCTACTAAATTGGTTTCTTCTTACCTTAGCGATAGATTTCAAGCAGTTGTATGTAATAATACAGTATCTGATTTTCTTCCCTTGTGCAGAGGTGTTCCACAGGAATCTATTTTGGGCCCGATATTCTTCACAATGTATATTAATGACCTTCCTCAATGCTCAATAAGCTGTGCGATGGATATGTATGCTGATGATGTTCAGCTTCGAAAAATTGTTTGTTGGGATCAGTGGAAAATGGGGCATGTGAAATGAACGAGAATCTCGAAAGAATTGCTTGCTGGTCTCGATCGAATGGTTTATTTTTAAATCCGATAAAATTCAAATGCATTGTTATATCAAGAAAGTCGGTAGATACAACGTATTTTCCCAAAATATATATGAATCATACACCCATACAATTCATTGACTCAGTGAAGAATCTAGGACTGATTTTTAATAAGACACTCACTTGGAATGACCACATAATTTCTACCGTGGGTAAAATGTATGGTTGCCTTCGTATGCTATGGTCAACACAAAGAATAACGCCTTTAATCACAAGACAAATTCTTGCAAAAACTCTACTCATGCCAATTTTATTATATGGCTGTGAAATTTTTTCGAATTGTGATTTTGAGCATATACGAATCTTAAATGTAGCTTACAACAGCATTTCTAGATATGTCTATGGACGAAGAAGGTTTGACCACATTTCTGCTCTCGCCAAATCAATATATGGCCTAACATTTGACAATATCCTGAAACAAAGAACGATTACTTTGCTCTATGACGTTATGCAAATGCGTCAACCCTCGTACCTATATAATAAAATAAGTTTCCCGCTTTCCAATAGAAGCTGTGACCTTGTGCCCATTTGATACAAATATTTAATTTCCGAGCGTCAGTTATTTATTAATGCGATTAGACTTTGGAATTCCCTTCCACAATCGGTTAGAACGATAAGTTCCAGGACCCTGTTCAGGGTAAAGCTGAGGCAGTATTTCGAGACTTTTTCATGATGATGATGACTTGATTAATTGTATATTATTCTCTTTTAGAAATTGCTTTTTATATTTGTGATTAAAATTAAAATTAAATTAATATTATTGAATTATATTTTTAACTGTATTTAAGATTGGAGTTATATACCTAAATTATGTTGTTATTAAAAAAAAATTATGCCATTGATTACTATACATCTAACAATAATTGTAAACCATTGAAACTTACACTAACTAAAAAGATTCTATATCTTACTGTGTAAAGTTAGTATCTACATTATATATGTATGAATAAATGAAATGAAACTAATCGCTACTTGTAAACTTTTGCTAATACAGGACTCTATGAAGAAGGTAGACACCAAGTGGAACAACAACATCACGTGTCAGGTCAAAAAAACATCTGGCCTACACTAGATTTAAAGCTGTATGGACGAGAAAGAGGAGGAAACAGTTCTTCACCTTCTCTGTACAGTACATGCCCTGCGCTAGCTCAAAACATCAAAAATTACCAAGGAGAATTCTTCTATAACGATCTAAACGATCTAAATCATATTAGCATAATCAGCCTCTCACGTTTCGTAAGGGCCGCAAACTGGTTTCATTGAGCTTAGGAGAAAGCCTCAAGATTCATGTGGTATCACAAAGGGCCATTCACGGACAGCCCGCCCTAGTAGCACAGAATTTGATTTATAACAAAAATTTGTTATTTTTGAGTTATATATGAGTAATCTGCAACATTGTATGGTTACAAAACTGTTTTGATCTTGTAAATCGAAAAATATTTGTAACATTTTAATTTAACTCGTTTTTAAACTATTATATTTCAGTTAAAGTTGTTAGTACAAAAATACCAGTTGTTGCTTACTTATTATTAAAAAGTTGGTTAGTCGAAGGTTGTAAAAAAGTTCTACCTATATTTCTAAGCTTCTGTTTTAATATTTCCAGGCTTAAACGTTGTTACATCCGAAATAAAACATACTCTGAAAACTGTTTTATAACAATATTATAATATATTATTTTTTGTTGTTACAATGAATTAATATTATGTTTAAAACAAATTGCGGCCTTAAAATATTATTTTTAATAAGTTCAGTCAACGATATTATGAAGACTTTATAATAAATTAATAACATTACGTTTTATTAAAACTCAACTCTTTTTATAAGTGAGGAAATAATTGACATGGTTTGTAGGATCGGGTTTTAACATAAACATTGATGTTTAGTTATTGTTTTACATTTGAATTTAATAATTTGATAATTTCAACTCACGAAAAAATGCTTTTTCACAGTAATATTTTTAAAACATCAATACATCAAACTAATCGAGTGTCAATTATTTTGTTTCTGTTGTACAAGTTACACAAATATTTTTATAATGAAGGTAAAACTAAATCAAGTATGAATGATATAAACGTCATTTGAATGTTTACAATTTTTCCTTCATTAATTTGTAAAATAAGTTTTGGTTTTTTTCACTGAAAATTTAATTTAATAAAATGCGAAATAATGGAAATTAAAATAAAACACTAAGTTGAAATGAAAGAGATGACAAGTGTTTTTTTTACACTCTCGTGATACGTAATGTTCCAATAACATTACAATTACGTTATTGTTTTTCGTTATGTTGTAATACTGTTGATGACATGTGTTATAGAAAAGGTCTTGTTTAATAGTCTCATTTACTATAAGGAAACAGTTCTAAAACATTTTAAAAACCAAACATTAAAGCAGGTAATTTTTGTTCTTAGGGTATTGTATTTAGATTTTTGCAATGTTCAAAATATATACATTTTGTAAAATGCCTAATAGAAATATTTAAGATGCCATTACTTAAAATGCGTGTAGTTTAGTAGAGTTGCCGCTGAAAAATTAAAAATCGCATGTGGATTTTTTTTGTTGTACCTACTAACTTTGGTATTGAAATATGACATTTGAATGGTTGAAAGATGAGGAAAAAAGTGTGTTTTGGTGCAAACTATCTATTTTGTGACAATTTGAGCGCTATTGCTGTGAAGAGTGGAAAAATCAACCCATTAATGGTCACAGTTAAACTAAACGTTGTTTTAGAAAATGTTTTTATTTATTTATCAGGGAGGATAAAAAAATGTTTGAATGAAAAAGAAAAACTAAGAAAAAATCAGGAATTTGTAGGGGTGTTTTTAAATTGCCACACCCAGTTTCGGATATGGCAAAAGCTTACAATTTTATTTTATAACTGAAAATTGTTCTAAATAATTCATTATTTATCACATTTATGTAATAAAATGTAATATTAAATTTATTGCATCTAATTATTATTAGGTATAATTAAAAAAAAACTGTACACATCATTTCGAATTGTGTTCTGATAAGAAATTTCAACGAAAAATTATGAAAACACCACAGATTATAACAAACATTTTGTATTGTATATCGCACCTCCGGTGGTACAACGACGTAAGTGCAAATTTTGAATTTTCTCAGTTAAGTATGTCACAACTCTTAAAAAAGGTATTTGCTTCCAATAAAACAAAGACCTAATTGAAATTGTTCTATTTGTGTCAAGAGGACAGATATGTATTTGTACCGTTACAATGTTTTCAAACTAAAGTATCGCAAGTACATTGACTTATCTGTCACTTGTGTTTCAAATCTGCAACGAACACTGCTTTGATTAGTCAGACAACGACCTATTTGTATGAGTTCCAAAACTTTTTGTATAATTGTTTTATTATTTTCGGTCGAACAAAGTCGTAAGTGCACGTTATGACAGTTTTCTGTTGAATTTTTTAAATATTTTCCTAATATTTCAGTGAGACATCGACACAAGTGTTAAGTTTATTTATTACAAATCACTATTTTGTTTATTTGTACTAAAATTATTATTAACACTGCTAGAAGCAGACAAAAATGATTTAACTTCCAAAAACTGTGTTTAATTACCCTTTAATAAATAGTTTTTTTTCATACAAAATAAAATGTATGCTTTTTTTAATAAAACCCGTTTTCAAAATGTTAAATCGTGTTTTCCGAAGAACCGAATTTTTTGCATTTACGTCATTGTACCACCGGAGGTGCGATATGTTCGCTGCACTTTTAACTGCTTAAAACTGGGTTAAAAATTGCTAGATTTTCTTCATGTGCGATTTTTTGCTGCACCAACTTTTTTAATGAAATGTCACATTTTCCTACAAAAAAATATACCTATTTATATAAAATACCAAAATAACTCTTCGGCAACTCTGTTCGCTTTGAAAGCATGATTATTTTGTTTTTTCTTTTTTATTTAGTTACAACCATATCGAAACAACAAAAAAAGTTTGCTTAAAAAACAATGCAACAAAAAATAATTACAAGTTATTATATCTATGTTATATAAATTCAGTTCTATAACTGATAAGTTATAAATGAAGCAAGAAAGTTGTTTCTATGTTATCTGTAACATGCACCATTTTGAATGGTATTTTTTTTTTTATTTTAATAATTTAGTTATTTGGGTGAAATATAAAAATTTGTTTTCGAAGTTATTCTCTACCCTAATTTACATGGTATGAGCCAAAAACGTCATGTTTTTAGATTTTTTACGCAAATATATTATTTTTTTCATGATTTAACTCTTGTGCAGAAAACAAAAAAAAAATACAATTTATCAATTATTCTCCTAATTTTTTGTATTTGGGTGGCGCATGAGTTTTTCCGAGGTAGAATACCCATATTTTATATAAAAATGATATTTGTTTGTGATTTTGATTTCGAAAACAACTAAAAACAGTAAAATTAAGTAGTACAAAAGTAATAGTTTAATTTAAGAATTCTTTCTGCCTTAAAAATTTTATCAAACATCATTATAAATACAAATAATAAGATTACAATAATAAAACTTATTTAAAACATTCAAAATATTTTGGGAAACAAATTTTTGGTATTAAATACAACGCCAACATAAACATGAACTGACAATTAGTTTCTAGAACATAAATTAAATTCTACAATAACTTAAGAATTGTTTCAATAATGTAAATGACACAAACAAAACCAGTATTAAGCCTACAAAAACATTTATATAACTTATGCTTGAGTTTGCATGACATAAGTAGAACATTTTACCTTAGTTATAATTCAGTTTCAATAGTATTGTAAATGACATCATTTAATTAAAAATACAAAGCAAAAACTGAAATAAAACATATAAAAACCTTAATGCAACCGAAATAAAATCAACTTGTTTTAAATCAAGTGGGGAAACGCGGCTAATTCGGTTACAACATTGTCCTACAAACTCTATGTAAAACACATTGGCAATAACTTGGCTGTTATATTGTAGTTATATAAATCAAAATAAAAGCCATTTGTGCTACTAGGACGTTAACCTAACCTAACCAAAAAACATGACTTACCAGAAATACAATTTGAAAGTAATTTGAAATTCACTTTGTTGACTGCTTGTTTGTGAAAACATGTGACGTACGAGCAGAAGAATTTTCGATTTAAAAAATATCTATAGGGGATTTTTTATTGCTGTAACTCTTAGATGAAAAATATAACTTAGTCAATCCACACAAAATACCCTGCATCCGTTAGAAACCGTCATTGCTCCATACTTCTTGGAAAATGACGTTGACGTTAACGTTAACCACGGCGACATGGAGTATGCCACTGGTCGATTAAAACCAATTGTCTTTGACCTACATATATTGGTCACAGGTATCTATACCAACCACAAAGCCACAAATGACAGATGCCCTAAAAGGACATAAGTCAACGCCACCATCACTTAAATGTATTCTGATCAGTGTATTCTATGTCTGTACCTATGTACCTTTCAGTAAAACAACAAAACTTAATTGAAAATATGTAAACTTTTAAAAACCTTAACTTATGAAAAAGGAGTACAAAAGCGGACATGTTGTTTTTGCTCCTAAGTGATTAGCTTAACAGAATTTAGGACATTTTTTCCACCAGGTAAGGTCTGTATGTTAGATAGGTAGGTGCTATACTTATTTAAGAGTCTCACACCCCCTTCATCCCCACCTACCACCCCTTGTACATTATATACGACACGACACGAGTTTTATCCTTGATGTCAACGTGTCGGAAAAATATTTGTTCTACAATGTTTCCCAACACTTGTTTTCTGTCCTCTCATCAACCCAGTTCCAGGTGATGTAAACAACATTTTCGTCCTGAAGCTTAAAAATTATATTCCCTTGGCTTCGTTATTTAAAGTAATTAACAAAAATAAAACAAATTACGATCAAAAAGAAAAAAAAAAGATAGAAAATAAGGTTTCGAATTTTAATTGATTCTCACCAGTGAAAAACATAATACGCGAGCATGAAAAGCACTTCGTTAGAATAACAGCTATACGCGTATACCTATATACCGAGGAAAATCAATGAGCTTTTAATTACATTCACTCACTGATGTGATGTTGGTGGTGTTATGCGGTGGATTGAGTAAGTGAGTAAGTGAGTGAGTGAGTGTACAGAACAGAATAACCAAACCATCAACAGGACATATGTATGTACCATCATCAGGACATAAAAACAATGGAAAGGGTTGTTTTATGTTCATTTTTTGTTGTTGTTGTTTTGTATCATTTTAAGGCGATTTATGTTCGTTGTCCTAGAAATGCACTGCATATTGCACATATTCATATCAAAAAACTCATTAATATTCTGTGTTGTTTGCCTATCGATCAAAAGTAATGGGTTCTGATGATGCTACCAAACAGGAACAGGAATATAATTAATAAAAAAAAACGGACCGGAGATAAACAACAACAAAATAAGTTCTGCCAGTTACGTTCGCCTTATTTAATTTTGGATATAATTAACTCCCTTATTACGTGAGCATATATGTACATATATATTATTTACCTATCCTAAGAGGTGAGAGCTTTTAAAAAATGTATAATTACGTGTCCCTGTATAACGTTAGTATACTTATAGGATTTCGTATCGTTCTTAATTCTTGGAAACAGTTGGATCGTAGATTTAAGGAACAAAAAAAAAACAATAATAATGATTGGTTTATTTACAAAGTAGGAAGGTACTTAATTTTGTGTGAAATTCAATAGTTTTCAAAAATTATACATATATTCATATTTCAGATAAATATTAAATAGTTTTGTCGACGACCTCCTGAAGTGTCATGCATTAATTTTTCCAAGAAATTTCTTTATTTGATTTTATAAAAATATTTTATGAAATGTTTAATTAATTCATCATAATGGACAGCGATTACACACCCTTTTAATCCTTTACAGGATATCAAAAATTCTCCCATAAAACCCATTTAGTGGCTTTTTTCGTTGGAAAGAGCCTAAGAGTTCGGGGGAAGCGCATATGGATCATTTCTACTGAAATTTATTTTTTCTTGGAATTAAGCGTATGCCACAATATTTTAAATTCTTTTTTAATCCCATGACCAGTAATTTTTAATCCCAAGGCCAGTGAAATGAAAATAAAAATCGAAAAAAATTCCAACGAAAAGTTTTAGTCTTTTTTATGAAGCAAATATGTTGTTTAACCACAACAGGAAAAACATTCATCATCAACCTTGAAAAGACTCTCTACAAATTACTCTGGTAATCACATAAATACATTTCCTTGGAATTATTATTATATTTTTGAAAACAAAAGTTTAGTGGATGCATATAACTTATTCAAAAAATCATTACTTGAATGTATTGATCGTTTCCTGGTTTAATAAAAGACTATACAACTTATCAAATAAAAAGAATAAAGCATTTAGGCCCGTTTGCTGATACGACTCATAAATATTTAAGTTCCACATAAGTTACTAAGTTCTGCTTAATGGTTTGCATAGAACTCAAAGTTTGACATAAATGAACCTAAGTGCAACTTATTTTATGGGGAAGATATAGTAGGACATAAAACCTTAAGTTTCACTTGGGAGATTATGTTGTGAGTTGACATTTCAGTAAATTGTAGTGCCAAAAAATGTAGTTCTTTGTTCAAACTAAAATAAAATAATAACAATGAATTTCGAATTGGCCGATTTGCTGGAAGATGATGTGGAGGTCCTTGAATTGATTGAAGTTGGTGTTCCCCGTCAGGTTTATGATAGGAATGAGTACTTTTTTTGTTTCGATGAATTGGCCTTCTACAAAAGATTTCGTTTGACTAAAAAGATGACTATCCATGTATTAGAACAAATCGAGAAGGATCTAGAACAGGTTTGATACATGACTTTTATAACAAATCGTTGAAGAAAATTTTCCGTCTTCCAGAAATAATTCAATTCCACCCATAAACCAGCTATTGGTAGCTCTACGATTCTTTGCTACAGGCAATCATCTTTTAAGTATTGCTGATTTTGGAGGGATGCGTGTTTCAAGAGTTGCCCCAGGAATTGCAAAGCTGTATAGGAAATATATTAAAATTCCATCTACATCATCAAAAGTTTCACAGGTTAAAAGGGATTTTTTTGATATAGCATCTTTTCCTTCTGTTATTGGTGCTGTTCACGGAACACATGTTAAAATTCAGTCTCCAGGTATGATAAAATATGGTTGCATTTCACACGAAATTCAAATTTGTCTCAGGGGGGTCCGATGCAGAAATATTTAGGAATAGAAAAAGTTATTTTTCAATAAATATACAGGGAGTATGTACTGCAAAAATGGTGTTTACTGATGTGGTTGCAAGGTGGCCTGGTTCTGCTCATGATGCAACAATTTTTAATAGCAGTAAAATAAGAGCCAAAATGGAAAGTCCAGATTTTACTGATTGCGTTATTCTGGGTAAAAAATTTGATTTATAATGATTTCATAGTATATGCAGTATAACTTTACCGCAGGTGATTCCGCTTACCCACAAAAACCATATTTGATGACACTCAGTCCCCGTGACACGGCAGAACAACTTTATAATGATCCTCAAATACGAACAAGAGGTCCTATAGACAAATCCTTTGGAATATTGAAAAGACGGTTTTCTGTACTGGCATACGGCTGTCATCTACAATTAAAGACGACATTGATAATTATTGTGGCAACATGTGTTTTGCACAACATACTTCGATATAATGGTGTGTCATTAGAACCTCCTGAAAGCGTAGATTTTGACCCAGAAGACATTCAAAACGCAATTAATTCAGGAGAGATCTCATGCACTAATATTTCGCAGAATGGAAACGATAACCAAACTTCATCGAACGGCGGGATGCAAAAACGCAAAGACCTGATATGTCGCTTCCTCTTTTTGGGTATCATATTGAAGGTTAGCAAGCTCAATTTTTATTTCTGATAGCTGTGAATATTGCTCGGTTATTTTGCTGCTAGGTAATGTTGAAGCAACTGGTCTGCGCCTTCCACGCCAGTTACTTTTATTTTCTGTTTTTGTGGTTGAATTGTCAAACTGCTTTTTAAATCCTTTGGACATAAGAATGCTAGTTTTTGGGCTATGATCATCAATATTTTCATAAATAACTTCCTGCTCATCAGATATATGCTCATGACTTTTCTTTAATTTTGGATGTATCGGGTTTCTCAATTGACTAGGTTTGTATTTTCCCAAATCCTTAATTGGTTCATCATCCTGCCTTTCTTCAATCTGTAAATTCAAAGAATTCATATGTACATAATAAAGTTAATAAAAATCAACAAAATATTCTTCTTACAATGTTTGTACTGGTTCCGGGTTCATTTTCGAACAACTTATCTGCACCATCACCATCAAAAATGTTTTCATATCCAGTTATTGTTTTTGGATTCATAATGGATATGGCAAGATCAAAGTTTTCATCGCGTACATTTATGGCCTTGCCACCTCCAGTCTGAATTCTGGACATTTTTTCGTCTGCGGCCACCTTCCTAATTTTTTTTTTATAGCCTTGGTAAAATTTTTTGAGTGCTTCGACGGTCCTGTAGCATGCTGAATCCGAATGGGAATTAAAATTCGATGCTATTCTCTCCCAAGCTGTTTATTTTTCCTTCCACGTAACTCCATCTGTTTTTTTATTTTCAATTATTGCTTTTTCTTCATAAGCACATTCTAAAAGTGTTCGCTTTTCTTTTAGAGAAAGATTGGGATTTCTTGTCCTTTTTTTGTCAGCCATTATTAATAAATTTTGAACAAACACAAAGCGTCTTACAATCTATTCATAAAGTTACCGGTTTTGAAATATCACACATCCTTTTACACAATTTGAATTTTTTGACATTTTACATCTAAGCGAAGTTAGCTAGTGTAACTTAGTAAAGTGGAACATAAACATTTTCTGACAACCAAAAATAAATTATGTTATACCTACTTAGAATTTAAGATGTACTTAGTTATGGCACAGATTTAAGAAGAGTATCAGCAAACGAGCCTTAAACTCTTTCGAACATCTTATATTATTACTTGTTTTCTTAAAAAAAAATTTGCGATTGCAGTCAGAAAGAATTCGATGTATAGCTTGAACCAATTCAGTTGGCCATTCCACTGCGCAGGTCTCTTTTAATTTCTCTGATTTACTCTTTAATTCTGAAAGAGACAGAAGAATCTCTAAAAAAAGAAAAAAAAAAAAGATGAACATGCTGGCGTTGTTGCCAATGACGCTGCTGCGATCATCAGTGTTGCCAATTCAAAAAAAAATTAAAATTATCATTGGGCCCTTAATAATCAATATATGCTTATAATGCACCACATAAATTTGAAATAAAAAACTTTATATGAGATTTCATTTCATTTTACCAAGTTTTAAAATAACAATTAGTGATATTTTAGAGAACAAAATAAATAAATTACATAATATTATAATACATTACTATTGGTTATAAACTTTACTAAAATATTTATGTCGATTAATGGTTTTGTGACTTTGAAATCAAAACAACTGTGATTTTTAGCAAGGTCATTGGAATGAATAAGTCCAATTATTGCATCCTCTTCAAGTCTGTTCCTGATTTTCGTTTTGAGTAATGTTACTTTTGAAAATATTCTTTCAATGTTGGCTGAAGAATGTGGCAGTGAGAATACCTCGAAAACAAATTTAGACAAGAGTGGATATGCCAAGCTATCATATCGGCCAGTTTGATTTGGGCATCTTACTTTCAAAATTCTTCAATGTCGTTTTCGTATGATTAGTCATTTGTTTTAATGTTTGAATTCACTAGTATTCTCCATTCATTATCTATCTCTTCATAATAATCTTCAGCCACTAGAATTGGAAAACTTTTAATAAGAGAGGAAAAATTGACTGAACATTTTTGTTTACAACATTTGTTATTGTAAAAAGATTCCATATCTATAAAGACACAGTTGTTGAAGTTGAATCTGGAATATATTTGCTTAGTACCTTCAACTAAGAAGGACAAACAACGGCATTGAAAGCCTTGAACAATTTGTTTGTGAATCGAAAAATTTTCCAATCAAAGCGCTACTTTTACGCCGTAATACATATCCCCATACGAAAGTTGATTTCTGGGGTTTATATAATCTATATTTTTAATATTTGTACTGTTGATATAACTTTTTTGATATAGCAACTCAACAGTGACTTCAAGGCTGTAGTCACTTCCTTATAAATGTCTTGAATTTTGGACTTTTCGGATTGCATGCATTTGTTAAGTTTAGTGAAAAACGGTAGCACAAAACTAATAAAACATAAATACATATGATGAACAGGGTCATTGAGCATATTAAGAAAGTTTTACTTGACAGTAAGTTGTCACTTTTTATTACGTCGTTAAAATATGCTTTTAAGGCATCATATTGCACAAGAATACAATAAACTACTTCTAACCTCGAAAGCCACCGTGTCTGTGCACAATGTAAGATTTTATTTGGCTTTATCTCCAAAATAGCTTGAAAAGTTTTAAATGCTGCAATTCTCTTAGGACTGTTTTGAATATAATTATCTTCAAAGATATTTTGAATCTGTCATCACGACCGACGACGGTTCTTGAATTGCTTTTATGTTTTTTTGATTCTGAGTGACGTTCAAGGCTTTTTAAACCCATACTTGTCCTTAAATCAGCGCGACAAATCTTACAGTAGGTATGTGAATCTTTTACCTACATACTGACATACATTACATAATCGGCCATGTTCCGAATTTCGGTCGAAAGTGAATTGAAATCACTTTTCAATTTCACGTGAAATGAAATTGGATGTTTTTCAATTCGATCGATTTCGAAATTGCTTCGGACTGTCAGAATTGAAGGATCATCCATTTTTATTTTGTTTCTCAAGTAAAATGTTTGCTGTTTTGAAGATGGATGCAATATTATTGGCAATTTCAAGTGAAAAATGAAAGAGAAAAAATAAGAAGACGAATTTTGCGAGACAATTCTACCTGACACAATGAAAGTGTGTAAAAATTATGTAGAATTGTTCTGATAAATAAAGTAAATTCTTGACTTCCTCTTTTAAGCTTTCATTGTAATTTAAGATTAAGCAAATATGCTTTTTTATATGTTCTAAGGGAAATAGAACCCTTATAATACCTTCATCGATTCCTTCAATTCAAAAACTTGCTGCAATCCTCCGATTCCTAGCAGAAGGAAGCTATCAAAGATAAATTCACAGAAATAAAAAATGTGATTTGAATGCGTTCAAAAAATGGAACAAACCGAAATACAGAACATCCATTTGCATGTTCGAAAATCCAATTCCCGATAACGAATTGTGGAACACCCAAATTCACTTTCGCAAAGTGTATTCACAATACATAATGTGAAATGCAGAACATGGGCAAATAAGTGACAATTTTCATAACAACAATTTATGTAACGGGCACCTGTTTTATTTCGAGGGATAGTTTCACAATTGTCTTGAATTTCATGTTGTCACGCAGGTGAAACAGCAGCGCTTGTTTCATTAATTTCGCTTGACCTTGATGTTGAAGCGATTGACGGACCTTGCTGACCGTTCCCAGATGTTGGGATTTAGGTGACATTTTTATTCTTTTTGTTGAAAACTACATAAATTGTATTAGAAGATATGAGACATTGTTATTAAACATAAATTTTCAATATGTAGCTTACCTCATTTTAATAAAAACGTGAATTTGAAACAATAAATAGATTTTTATTTCTAAAATTGAATTTTCACCGAAAATTTTTGAGTTCAAGATAAAAAATAGCTGTTTAATGTTTACCGTTGGTTTTTATTTTGGTTTCTTTGTTTGCGTATGTACCTATTTGATTCTTCTTTTTCTTTCACTTTTGTTGTCAATTGTCATTTGAGTTGTCATTATTTACATAGAGGCTAGATAGGTCATTTTCTGAATCTTTTAAAATTATAAAAAGGAAGTTGGATGTGCTGATTATAATGGGCAAATATGTAGGTATATTTGTTTTAAAATTAAGTTTTCAAGAAATTATTGGTTTTCTTATTCTTTTTTGAAGGAAAATTTGAAAAATCATGAGATTTTCAATAAATTCATCAGATAGGGGTGAAAAATCATGAGAATCATGATAAATCATGAGATTCGGTAACACTGGCGATCATACTGAAGCACTAAGGAGGGTGAGTTTTGTGTATAGATTCACTCACAGCAATATATATAGATAGAAATGAATTTCCAGCGATAAACTTTCTTTGAATAATATAATATGATCATGGTTTATTTTTCTTTCAAAGCTTGATATCTGAAAAACTATTCCATCTCTGATGAGAGAAAATGAAAAAATTTGTAGGTGTAAACTTTACTTCGAAAAGATAAAATTAATAATTTTTGTTTTTATTAGTGGGACAAATGTCAGTGCACTTATAATAAAAAAATAAGTCTATTGTAAAATGCAATTGTGTTAGACATACAAACTACCAGCGAGCTGCGCCATAAGATTAATTGCTAAAAAAGGTATTCAAATGATATTTGCTTTGGTTTTCAATTCAATTTAAAAAAAAATAACCAACAGTTATACATCGAAATACATTTACAAGAAATTTTAATGGATCCATTAAGAAATGGAAAACCTATTAGAAGCCAGGCGCGTAAAATAGTTGCTAAGATATGTAATGACAAACTGGAAGAAGCAAAGAATTCGTTTCTTGAAAATCCTGTAAGTTGCGCAACCACGCAAACCGTTCAATCAGAAGGATTATTAAGGAATACGAAAAAGCAGGAGTTGTGCCAAATAATTAAGTACAGCATAAGAAGTGGAAAACTGAATAGACGAATTTGACATCGCAGCTATTCGGCCAGGAGGAAAAAATGATGATATCCTTAAAAATATTGAGCAAACGAGTCCAGGAAGATCTGGAGCTTAACTTAAATATTACTTCTCTCAACAGGATTCTAAGAAGAAACAGTTTTAGTTACAACAAAAAAAAAAAAACAAAACAGCCGGAAACTTATCTAAGAAAGAAATAATATTAAACTCATGCGAGTGAAGTATCTGAGAAAAATCCGGGAAATTAGAACAAAAGGATATGACATAATTTATTTAGACGAAAGCTATATTCATAGCTCACATACAAGGCTTGGATTGATGACAGTAGCAGTGGGTTGAAGCCGCCAATTTCAAAGGGAAAGAATGGGAAATAATGGCGCATGCAGGTGAGGCGGTGAAAAAGATTTCTTGAAAAACTCCTTACTTTTATTCAAATCTGGAACAAAGATGAGATACTTTCTGCAAATGGATCCAAGAACAAGTTTTGAACAACTTGGAGGAACCTTCAGTTATTGTAATGGACAACGCCTAGTACTACAATAAATTAGAAGAAAAACAAATTACTTCTGCTAGCAAGAAATCCGAGATGATACAATGGCTAACTGAAAACAATATTCCGCATAATATAACGTAATCGAGCTAAACACAACCTAAATCATAAAATTACATTATCATTCACGGCATGGGACGTGAGGTTCTACGCTTACCACCCTATCATCCAGATCTCAATCCCATTGAAAATATTTGGGCAACTGTCAAGGCAAGAGTAGGCTCACGAAACACAGCATTCAAGATATTGGATGTTCAAAAATTAGCAGAGGAAAAATTTTAAATAATAACGGCTGAAGATTGGCGAAAAGTGTGCTGTGAAAAACCATAAGAGCTGATGAAAAATACATTTTTCACTACCAGTTGTGGGACACAATTTCGGATTCAATTATAATTAATCCAGGTGACGATTCTTCAACCGAATATTAAAGCGACATTAGTTCTGAAAACTAAGTATGTATATGTATATAAATAAATATTTATAATTCAAATTATATTATTGTTATTTATATTATTTTTATTTTATTTTTTTATATTTATTTATTTTTTTCACATTCTCCTCTAAGTCTCCGATTCGTCTTGATATTGTGTTATTTGACAAAAGAACGGTGTCAACTAATTTTTTGGCCTTTCCACCCAACAAACATTCAACAATGTCTTTAACACATGGCTTTATTAAGTTTTCAGCAATGGTATGGGCTCCACCAGTTTGCGCTATTCGGAAACTTACCAAGTAGGATGCCATCAACGCATTTTCGTTTAGTGTCTTTGAGTGAAAAGTAATAATGGATTGAGATTTAGTAAGTTCAGCGTACTTTCTTTTGAAGAAATTAGTCGTTTTGCTTTTGCAATCTGGATGAATCCCTGCAAAGTGACGTTTCAGTTTTGCTGGAAACATTGCACTATTCGGCAACTTTTTGCCGCAAATTACGCATTGAGGTTTGTTGTCAGTTGTCTCAGCAAATCCTAAATTCAAATATGATTCGTGTTATACTTTCTTTTAACTGATTTTTTTTTTCTGTAGCATTGATCACCGTGGAACTATTACTAGGCAAAACCTTCAGAAATCTCTAACGCCGCCGCTGTCTCTATTGCGCCATTTTCCTTCGCACTAAAATAAGTATGTATGTATATGGAAAACCGAATTTGAACATTCACTTGCTTTTTTCAAAGATCCAGACTTAAGCCAGTGATCCATTCGAAAATTGTATGTATAAAAACAAAATAAAGTAAAACTCACGCACTAAAAGCAACTGCAAAAAAGAGGCTGGGATGCGACCCACACTGACACTGATAACCATTGAATATCGAAAATAATAATTTCTGTAGAATAAAATAAGTTTGAAGGCAATATTTTTAATTTTTGAAAAGCTATTTGAGTCGAAAGTAAATTTTTACCAAGTTTTAGTATTGTTTTTTTTTTAGGTTTTCAATGGGTTGGGTTCGAAATCCTGTATGGATCATAATACTGTATTTAAAATACTGTATCTCAAAATACTGTATTTCAAAATACTGTATGTACAAAATACTGTATGATCAAAATACTGTAGCTCAAAATTCTGTATCTTAAAATTCTGTATACCAAAATTCTGTATTTCAAAATGCTGTAAATAGGCTGACAAATAAAAATCGTTTTGATAATATAAAAAAGTGCGCACTTTTTTACATTATCAAAACGATTTGTATTTGTCAGCCTATTTACAGCATGTTGAAATACAGAATTTTAAAAAACAGATTACTTTTATAAGGAATACATCATAATATTTTAATGTTCTAATATACTTCCCTTGAACAATAACATATGATAATTCATAAGTCTTTGAATTAAAAAAAAAAACAAATAAATGGTATCTTCGTCTTATTTTCTTCTCATTGATTGTTATTTCTCTCACAGTTGTTTATGAATTGTTGTTACCACAATCAACAATTCCATAAACAATTACACCGAACTTATTGATCTGTCAAAACTTCCACGTGTTCGTTCATTTCGTTGATATTTAAAAGCTAATGCAAATTTAAGAATTAAGTGAAATTTGGAGTTGCAATAAATGATAATATAATGTACTTATACATACATAAATCGAGTTCTGCTTTTGTTGTTCTCTATAATGGAAGCTTAAGAGCGGAATTTTGCAAAAATACAGTATTTTTAGATAATGTTTTGCTCATACAGCATTTTAAGAAGAAGAACTTTGAGATACAGTATTTTCAGATACAGTATTTTGACAACACAGCATTTTGAGATACAGTATATTAACCATACAGTATTATGAATATACAGTATCATACAGTATGATACAGAATTTTAACCATACAGTATTTTAAAATACAGCATTTCGAGCCGCTCCCGTTTTTAATTTTTTGTAATAAAAACTGTCAATTCGATTTTTTTCAAAATTTTACTGAATGTTGAAAACAATATATTTTGAAAGATAAAAGTAGTTTAAAACCAATATCTCAAAGTTTAAAAAAGATATTTGAGTCGAAAATCAATTTTTACCACCTTTTATAAATTTTTTTTTTAAGGTTTTTATTTTTTGTAAAAAAAACTGTCAATTCGATTTTTCTCAGAATTTGTCCTAATATTGAAAACAATATTTCTTATAAGCTAAAATTAGTTGGAAACCATAATCTCAAATTTTTGAAAAGATATTTGAGTCGAAAATCAATTTTTACCAACTTTTGTTAATTTTTTTTTAGGTTTTTAATTTTTTTGTAAAAAACTGCCAATTCAATTTTTCTCAAAATTTTTCAGAATGTTGACAACAATAGTTTTTAAAAGATAAAAGTTGTTCGAAGCCAATATCTCAAAGTTTTGAAAAGATATTTGAGTCGAAAATCAATTTTTTTTAAATTTTTTTGTTTAGGTTTTTATTTTTTGTAAAAAAAACTGTCTATTCGATTTTTCTCAACATTTTTCAGAATGTTGGAAACAATATTTCTTATAAGATAAAAAAAGTTTAAAGCCTTAAACTCAAGTTTTTGAAAATATATTTGAGTCGAAATTCAATTTCTACCAACTTTGAGTAATGTTTTTTTTAGGCTTTTATTTTTTATAAAAAAAAACTTTTCTCAAAATTTTATCAGATGTCAAAAACATAATTCTTCGTTGCACAAACTTGTTTTGGAGATGAAATCATATTTCAGTCGTAAACTTTTCGATGTGACAAATTTTTTTTTCAGTTTTTTTGATTTGTAAAAAAACCGTTAGGTAATTGGATTTTTTGTCCCAAAATGTACTTGTTTTGTATCACGTTACAATATATAATATAAAATTTAATTCAAGTAGCTAGCGTCTTTGGTTCATGAGATATTTAGGGTAAAACAACCACCCACGCAATTTTCTTGAGAGCCCTGTCTGCATCCTTCTGCCTTATTTTCTGTATAACAAAATTTATTTGAAGTCGATATCTCTTCTGGTTCTTGAGCTATGGACGACGAAAAAAACGTCGCGAACGTACGGATATACGGACGTACGGACATACGGACGTACGAACGGACGGACGTACGAACGTACGTACACACGCACGCACAGATATCTTTCTAAAAATCTTTTATTTCGACTCTAGGGACCTTGAAACGTCGAGAAATGTCAAAATTTTCAAATTGACAAATCGGACCCATTACAATAACTTCCTATGAGAAGTTAATTAACTTCACTGTATTACTTTTAAAAGTTTATATCAATTGAACAAAAACTGTTTCTATTTCAATCGTCACTCTCACTAGTCTTCGTGGTATTGTATGAAAATTTATACGAGTAAGATTTAATAAAAAATAGAATTTGTCCATGAATGTGTTTTTACCGTTTCAAGTGGATGAAAAAGTGTTCCTTACAACTACAAAATTATACTTCTTTTTGTCTTTTCTCGGTATTCGACTGATTGCCTGCAGGCCAACTACGGCTGTCGTTGAAATTTGATGGCAGTTACCTATGCTATTTTTTTTAAATATGAATTTCAAATTCGACTGCTGCGATAAAAATTACAAGATCAGAAGCCAAAAATTAACTAGTTACTACTTACTAGTCCGTCTTGGAATTTTTATATTTTTTTTTTATAATATTTCCGCGGATTGTGTTGTTATGGTTGTTTGTAAGACCAAACTTATATAAAGTTTTAAATAAAAATGAAAACTTTAATACAGCTTTAAAATCCATTTCTATGTAAGTTACTCGTAACTCTGAAATATTTCATCTACTTAAGTATGTATACTAATAGCTTATTTCAAAAAATTCTGCTCCGATTTCATTACCTCTAGAATCTTCCCTTCAAAAATGGTAAACTTTTTCCCTCAGAAAAGAGAAGAACAACGTCGTCATTTGGACCTGCTAGTGATAAGAAAGACTGCCAAAGACTATTTAATCTGAATAAACATCTTAATAATAACATATTAATTTTCATACTTCTAGATTGTTCACCATCTTTCAAACTGTGCTCACTGACGAGTGAAATGTTTCGTATCAAAATATCCAGTCTCTTTATATCTACTACAAAAAACTTAGAAAACTCCTTTTTTTTACC
Organism: Eupeodes latifasciatus; assembly: GCA_920104205.1. Classification (NCBI taxonomy): domain Eukaryota; kingdom Metazoa; phylum Arthropoda; class Insecta; order Diptera; family Syrphidae; genus Eupeodes; species Eupeodes latifasciatus. The sequence continues at coordinate 42,294,758 of OV049924.1, forward strand.
CTCAAGCTCCTAACAAGTATAGAGATTCTTTTCTCGGCCGCACATCAAGAATGTAGAATACCTTACCCAAATCTATATCCTTCCTTCCCTATTTTCTACACAGAAAAAAAAGTTGTCATATTAACAATCGTCGATAGTCAACCTGAAATTTGGCTAAATTGTCGCATTTTCTACCAAAATAGTCAATGTGACAACCTAATTTTTTGAAATTGACTACTTGATAGTCAATAGAAAAATTTTCGATTGTCAATTTTGGGTAGTCAATATGACAACAGAAATAGTCAATAGAACAACTTCGGTAGTCAATATGACAATTTGGTTGATTGACTATCGAGAATTGTTATATTGACTACCGCAGTTGTCCTATTGACTACCGCAATTGTCCTAATGACTACCGCAGTTGTCATATTGACTACCAATATTGGCTATTGTTATATTGACTACCACAGTTGTCATATTGACTACCGCAGTTGTCATATTTACTACCGCAGGTGTCATATTGACTACCGTGGTTGTCCTATTGACTACTAAAATTGACTATCGAGAATTTTTATATTGACTACCCGGTAGTCAAATTAGATTTTGGTTTTCAACAAAAATTGTCATATTGACTACCGCAGTTGCCATATTGACTACCGCAGTTTTCATATTAACTACCGCAGTTGTCGTATTGACTACCGCAATTGTCATATTGACTACCGCAGTTGTCATATTGACTACCGCAGTTGTCATATTGACTACCGCAGTTGTCGTATTGACAACCGCAGTTGCCATATTGACAACCTCAGTTGTCTATTGACTATCGCAGTTGTCATATTGACAACCGTAGTTCCAATTTATTTCAACCAAAGTTGTCAAATTGACTACCGCAGTTGTCATATTAGTCAATATGACAACCGGAGTTTCAAATTCTTTCAACCAAAGTTGTCATATTGGCTAATACAGTTGTCATATTGACTACCAAATTGTAAAAAAAATTCGGATCCCAAAATTGACAACCGAAAATTGTTCTATTGACTATCGCGGTTATCGGCTGAAAATTGACTACCAAATAGTCATATTGACTACCAAAATAGTCAATAGGATGACTTTTTTCGTTCTGTGTATGCAATGAGTTTAAGCGTAGTAACAGTTGTATCAACTAGATAAAAGTTTTGGACCTTGAAATGACTCCATAATTGACTTCGACACTATACTGACAATTCAAAAAAAAAAAAAAACTGTAAGACTTTATTTAATTTCCTTTCAAAAAATTTCAAACACCTGACATCGTTTAAAATACGAACTTGTATTTTACAATTTTCTCTAATTGTACATGAGATCGTTGTTTTTTGTTGTTTATTTTCAACACCATCCGTTTCCAAGAACCTTTGTTTCAGAAGTGAATTTTCAGTCATATCACATTTGCTCTGCAAAACAACAAAGTTAAATGGGTATGTGTCACTACGATATTACTATATACAGTACTGGAACATTTAAGACTCTATACCAACGAGTTGTATGAGGACCGAGGAGTACTTCACAAAAATCAGTTCATGACTTCATCATGTTACGAGGATCTTAATGCCAATGAACCCTAAACACCTCTTCAAGTTTATTATTTCTTCTTTTTTCTGTATAGTTGATGTTGAGGTTGTTGTTGTTGTTAAGTCTGCTGTCTGCTTTACAATTGTCAAAAACCAAGTTTTAATTTGTCCTAATACTCTGTGAGTATAATAATTCGTCATGCTCAAAATGTTCAAGTGGGAAACATGCCTCTTAACGTATATTATCACTCAGTTTGTAAGGAGTAGGTACAAGGCTGAGGCTGAGGCTGAGGTTGACGATGAGGCTGAGGATGATGATGAGAATAAGGATGAGGATGAAGCCCACCCGGATGGAAATGGTTCTTGGTACACATATTTATGTATGACTGAACCTACTATAGTATAACTTTCTTTCACCAACCCAACTGACTTTGCGTTGTACGCTACGGATGGATTCGTTTGCTTTTAATAGCGGTGAACTGAAACTCGCATTGAGTGGTAACTGGTAAGGTATGTATAAGCAGTAAGGTATACGGTATAAGGTAAAAAGCAAGGTCCTCAATTGCTTGCTTTCTTTGCTGGAAATAGTTGTAATGAATTCTGAAAATTAATGCCTGCTGAAAGAGCACCTTGACGCAAATGAGTTCTTTTGTGTAGTACGCTTGGCTGCAGAGGGAATTTTCATTTCAAGAACTTCAGAGATTGGGCGGTTGTTACAACACACACAGAGCTCTCTTGTATAACAGCTATATAGCACCCATCACTGTTGGCTGCTATATGTATACCAGCAACACACAGAATCCTATCATCAAGAGCAAAACAACCACAACGCCATACATTGCAGCATTGCAAAGTCCTTCACAATGTTGAAGGACCAGCATCTTGGGTTTTCTTTTTCAATTTTCCTACCAACATCTATGTTGGTAGGTACTGGGTATAAGGTAGGTCTAAGGATACCTAGCTAGGTATAGAGGATCGAGGTAGTACCTATAGAAACATCGTATTTATATTTGTTGCACAACTATTTCACAACTGACTTTGGTTGTTGTCGTTGCGTTGTTGGTTTGGTTTGGTTGGTTCCGTATTTCGCTATACTTGATTCAGGAATCAGTATAGAAAGCATCAGGATGTTTTTCCTTTTTTTTTTTAATTTAAAAAAAAATAAACTACACAACAAAAAAAGGATTCTTTGATGAAACTTTCAAATTAACAACATTTGAAATTTGTCATTTTTCATTTCCTTCTAAGTTATGGTTGTTCGTTTATTTCTTTTTGTTTTTCTTTAATTTTTATAGTTGCAACTATACCTTTCCTGTATACCTTACCTGGAAACCAAGTTTGAAGTTACATAAATGCTTTCGTAGTTTAAATTAAGAAGAAACAACAACAAAAATAATAGTACCGAGAGTCTCATTTATATCTGCTTTGCTTTGATGTACATAATAATTAATTAACCACAGAGAAATAATTCATTTTTAAACTCAAGCAATGAGGAAAAAATAAGGAGAATTATTCTTGACATAAACAAGTTCATGTAAAATTAAATGATGGAAGGTTGTGCAAGGTTGTGAACAAAGTAAAGTACATAATATACATATACTCGTAATGTACCTTTTGCTATTTTTCGTCCTTTGTTTAAGTACATGAGTGCAACAAAGAAATTCCTTTCATTAATCTCCTTTGCTATATAATATCCTTACGTGGAAAAACAATTTTGTCCAGGATACCAAAATTTAAGTGAAACAGACGTAAGAGAATTTTGTTTTATACTCGTATAACATAGCATTTCATTATTTAACTGGTTCATTTATTTTATTAAACACTTTTGCAATTCGTAAAATTAATACAGTATTTTAACTAAGATTAAATTTAATTTATTTAAAATCAAATTTAATGTTTAAAGTTTCTTAGAATGCAGTAGTACTTTTCAATTTGTTCGTTTGTAATTATTTTCATTGATTCAATCAAACTTTTTTGACAAAAGTTTACATGTCTAAAATAAAAAATATTAAACTAAAAAATTTAAACCACTTCAAAAAGTATGCAACCTTGAAATGGAAAACTGAGCTGGTTTTGGTAGGTTTTTTGTAAATGATCACATTTTTCTTAAAAAAAAAAAAAAAAAAATATCTCCAGCTGCTTTGAAGAGCTTGATATTCAAGCCATATGCTCCTGCGGTTTTGTTAGACTTTAGCTTAGATATGGCAATCTTAACTGAGTCTTAGTCAGGAAGACGGGATTGTTGGCTTTCGTTGTCTATATTGAATGATTCTATGGGACCAATCTTTTTTCGCACTCGTACTATGGCGAGAGTCCTAAAAGATCTTAACATACACAAATCCGCTGGTCCGGATGGTATCCCCGCTATTGCTCTGCAGAGGTGTTCTTCAACGCTGGCAAAACCACTGCGTAAGCTTTTTCATCTGTCCTACTCCTCAGGTCTCGTTGCGAGTGGATGGAAAACCGCATTTGTCCAGCCTATTCCCAAAAAAGGCGGATCTTCCTCACCCTCTAATTACCGACCGATTGCACTTACGTCCCTTCTTTCCAAGGTCATGGAAACGCTGATTAATTATCAGCTTAAGAAATATCTTGAGGAACGGAAGCTTCTTAATGACCGGCAATACGGCTTTTGTAGCAATAGGTCCACTGGTGATCGCATGGTTCATCTCACCGAACAGTGGAACAAATCTTTACATGGTTTTAGAGAAAGTAAAATTATTGCGCTTGATATTTCAAAGGCATTTGATAAAGTTTGGCATCTTGCTCTCTTATCGAAAATGCGTGCTTCCGGTATCGACGAATCTCTTCTTCGTTGGATTAGAAATTTTCTTTCGAACCGTTCAATACAAGTTGTTTTGGACGGATTCAAGTCTGAAACCCATAAAATAAACGCTGGTGTGCCCCAGGGCTTCGTTTTGTCTCATACCCTCTTCCTCATTTTTATAAATGATCTCCTGTCTGCTACTTCTAATCCAATACATTGTTTCGCTGACGATAGCACTCTTAGCTTTTCATATTCGTTTCCAGACTCATAACCCTCCTCTTCGGATGTAGAACTGCAACGACAAAATATGATTAGCTCATTGAATTCCGACCTACACAGCATTGTACAATGGGGAATACAAAATCGTGTGGAATTTAATGCTTCGAAAACGCAATGCTGTTGTGCATCGTTGAAGCGAGATAAACCCTCTTTGCCACTATCTATAAGTAGCACTTGCATCAACGAAACGGAAAATCTCGACATCCTCGGAATGTGCATCAGGATTCAGCAACCACCTTTTGTGGAGCGATCACATACGCGATGTTGCCAAAAATGCCGCAAGATGTCTAGGTTTTTTGAGACGTTGCAAGAAATTTTTCTCTCCGTCTGATCTGGCTACAATCTACAAAACCTATATACATATGTACGTCCGAAACTTGAATATAACTCTCATCCAGTAACTTATTTAAGCCTCTTGAACAGTATTTAAAGAAGAGCTTTTAAAATGATTGGTGACATTAAAATCATCAACTCGTTTACGTCACTCGAACATCGACGCAAGGTTTCTTGTCTAACCCTTTTTTACCGTTATTTCAACGGACTATACTCTAGTGAAATAGCCAGTGGCATTCCTCCCCTTAAACAATTTAACCGTAATACCCGCGCTTCTAGGAATGCCCATCAGTTTACCCTTGAGCCCAACTTCGGCCGTACTATGAAGTACAGAGATTCATTTTTTAGCCGTACTTCGCGAATGTGGAACGCCTTGGCACGCTCTATCTTTCCCTATCATTGCAATGTTCAGGAGCTCAAAATCAATGTACACCGACACCTCCTACCCAACCCTTCCCTCTTTTCCTAATGCTCACACTGTGTCTTTGGCATATTAAAGGTATAAAAAAAAACCTGGAACCACATGTCGTCTAGGTCCATATGGTTCAATTTGGGCCATAAGAAATTAGTTATCATCCTTATGTAGCGCTCGTTTTTGACATTGGCCGGCCCAAAATCCAATCCAAACGGTAACTTTTTGAGGATGCATTATCACCTGGTGAACCTCGCGTGGGTTGGTGTCGTCCCATATGCATCAATTTTGCTTTTAACACAGCCATTCACCCAAAAATGCGCCTCGTCACTAAAGATGATTTTTCGGCCAAAATTGGGTTCCTCTTCCAAACGATTCGAAGCCCAGTCAGCGAACAAACGGCGCGGCGTTGTATATGGTCATGAACTTTGAGTTCCTGGGTCAGTTGAATCTTGTACGGGTGTAGGCCCAAGTCCCGACGCTAAATTCGCCAAGTTGAAGTCTGCGAAAGGCCGAGTTCTTGAGCATGGCGAGCAATAGACTGCCTCTTGTTCTGCTGTACACTTTCATGGACCGCGGCAATGTTCACGGCCGATCTTGCGTTCCTATGGGTGTTGGCTGATTGTTTACTGAACCGGCCGTCTCAAATTTGGCCACCAAACGTTGAAGAGTCGACTGTGAAGGGCCACCACGTCTACCGTAAAATGGGCGCAATGTGCGCAACGTTTGCATTAACGAACACGAACACTCATTTTGATAATAAAGTTTTATCATTTGAACGTGCTGTTCAATCGTGTAACTTACCTTGATGATTTGGCATAAACAACTGAATAATAAACAAAAGATTTGACAGATGTCACCAAAACAAAATGGCCGACAGGGAACGTCAAAATTTACCCGCGCCCATTGAAAATTGCAACTGCATCTCACAACACTGTCAATCTAGAAAATATCTGAGTTAAGAATTCAAGAATTTTTTTTCAGACATTAAACAGTAACAAAATTAAATTAAATTTTAAGCAAATAATTTAATTTTGAAAAATATACGACTTTATTGCTCTCCTGCCTTTTAAAAATGTCTTATATCATATATATATATAATATATAAAAACATATATATAAAACATATATAAGATATAAAAACAAATATGAAAATTTCTGAGAAATCATCAAACTCTAAAAGTTTTTCATAAACATAGCATTCGAGTATATCCTTTTTCTATATTATTCACTATTCACTAAAGTTTCTATCATCAGATGAACCCCTTCTATTACGAATTTGTAACGAATGTTGTTTCAATATATTTGCACTTTCACATAAGTTATAACTTATAAGACTGGTGTAGAATATAATTTCAATAATTTTGTTGTAATTTTAGTTTTCCTTCTATATCAGGAATCACACAGTCTTTGTAATAGTTTTAAATCGCCCAAAGCTTTCCCAATCAAACATTACGTAAATGTACTGGAATGTTCTTCTTTCTATACAAGACTTTATTCATATAGGAAGATGTGCGGTACCTTCCTAAAAACCCACAATGCCAATGGTCGTACAAAACTCTCAGAACAGACTAATTCAATTTTAATGTACTTTTGAAATACAAACTAGGTGCATAGCTATAGGACTATGATGATGGCTAGGCTATGCTATAACTATGAAAATTATGTCATCTAGTCTTTGTCGCCCAGCCCATCACCTTATACTCGTAGGAACCTCAAATTTTAGGACATGTATATAGTAGCTAAGGCCCAACTTACCTCTTCCATGGTACAAAAAACCTTTTGTAAGAGAAGTTGGCTTGACATTGGCACACAATCGTCGCTCGTCGTCGTTGTAGTCTACGTCGTCGTTACAACTCGTTGTAGGTACATAATTCCCAGGGTGTACGTTGGGTTCGTAAGTTTTTGAATTTGCATAAATGCGTTCAAATGTGTTCATACTCCATCCGTTCCAAAATGTCGGTCGTTGGTCGTCGTCGTTACTCGTTGCTCGTTGTCCTATAGAACGTCCGGCGTCGTCATCATCGTCGTCGTCGTCGACTACAATTGTTTCGGTTGGTCTTATGGTCGTCATCTAGTAGTCTATAGTCTTCTATAGTACCCATGCAGGTGAGGCTCTAAGGATATTTCCATTTAGCTAAGTTTTCATCAAGTGAAAAATATAAAAGCATGCTGCTATACGGGATATATGCAAAAATGCGGTATAAGGTGCATGTAATGATGTGAGGATGTGTGTTTACATATTCTTAAATGAAAGGCAAAGTATTTGCATTTCCTGAACATCCTCATGGCTGCTCTTTGAATTTTGAAAGTAACATTCAATCATTTTGTATAAATCTACAAGAATGTTTTATACTACTTTTGGATTATTCATTGTTTGGAATACTCTCGAGTTAAACTTTTTGAAGATAAACTATATTTTTATGTTGTTTTTGTTTTTATGGCCTATGTACGATAAAATAATATACATATTATTATAAGTTGCTAAAATAATGGTTTTGTTGTTTAACTTTATCATAAATAAACTAAAAGTATCTATGTACCTACTTCGAAATCGAAAGTATGAACTTATGTGAGAATAAGAAAAACAGATCTAGAAATAAGCTTTTAAAGATCATTGTACAATTTTCTGTTTCACAGATTCAATTTTAAATAATGGTCGAAGGTTTTAATTTTTGTTTTTGTTGTTTGGTTCAACATTGTAAGCATTGAGAAAGTTCAATCTATTTCTAACGTTCTTAAAATGTTAACAATTAAGCTACGAAAACCAAGGAAGTATTTTTTTATTAGTAAAATCTTCGATGATTGTCCAAATCTTAAATCCCTATCTCTTATAATGAGATCAAAAATATACTAATTAATAGCATTTGGTGCAACTTAAACTAGATCGAATACTATTCAATTCCAAAGCAAAAATGTTGAAGTAGTTAATTAATAAACAATTAAATCACGCGATTTGTTTGGGAGATTACGGATAGAAGATTTTAAATTAAAGTTTCTAGTTTGTCGTGTTTTGTTAAAAAAAGTTGTCAGTTGAATTATTCCTAAAAAATTTAAAAATTACCAACAATATTTTGCATATAATGAAATAGTTTGATTTCGAAATCTATTTTTGTTAACGATTTTTTTAGTCGAAAACCAATATTTCTTTATACAAACAAATACAAATTGGATGATTGATATTAACTTGAAGTCAATATCTTCTATCGTTGAAGAGATATCGAGAACCGAATATCAATTTTTACCAAATTTGCGTACCATTTTTTGTAGATTTTAATTTTTTATGAAAAAACTGCCTATTGGATTTTTATAAACAATTTACTGAATGTCGAAAACAATATTTTCTGTGAGATAAAATGAGTTTTAAGACACTATTTTTAATTTTTAAAAACATATTTGAGTCGAAAGTAAATTTTTTTAGGTTTTTATTTTTTGTAAGAAAACTGTAAATGCGATTTTTCTCAAAATTTTACAGAATGTTGAAAACAATATCTATATATATAAAAGAAAGTCGTGTTAGTTACACTATTTATAACTCAAGAATGGCTGCACCGATTTGGCTGAAAATAGGATACTGTTTATCCCGTTCGACAGTGTTCCAGTGTGACTTGACATAAAACGTCAGTCACTGTAAAAGTGGTATAACAAAAATGAATCAGACTTGGAATAACAAAACGCAAATAACAGCTATGTGATGGACGTATGGGTGACAATTCGATTTTTGTAAGAAATCAATATGAAAACCATTTCTATTAAATAAATAATTAACAATCATAATAATGTAAGAAATCACTATTAAAACTATTTCTATTAAAAAAAAATAATTAACAATCGTAATGTAATGATGGAGCCATTGCCTATTTAAAAAAAAAAGTGAAATGAACTATAAAAGGTGGTAAACCAAAAACGCATCAGACTAGGAATAACAAAAACGTGCATCTCGAACAGCTAAGTAATTTTGTCTATGAATAATTGGTTGAAAATTTGAGTTGTGAAATAAATGTTTAGATGATTTGAAGTGAAGTTTAATTAACAAGGGGGTAGTAATATCCCCATGTGCGCTTATTATAAAAAAAAAAACAATGCCGCGACCAAGGCGATCGAATCTTTCCTGACAAAGCCGTAATGCAAAAAGGATACGAAACACTAAAAATAGGACAAGAAATCGCACGTGAAGAGGTCAACAAATAGATAATTTGCGACGCAGAACAAGAGATTTATAAAGTGCTGATTTGAATCGAGCAGTGTTTCAGCTTGCATCTTAGCGTTTGCATTGGACAAATGGACGTTGTTCGCCAGTATTGTGGTGCATTAAAGTTTTCCGGAGAAATGCCCGGATTATATGCTGCCTTAATGGAAAAGTGATATTAGCATTGTTGACTCCGCCACCTGAGCCATTGTCTTCATTGCTTTGTGGCGAAAAAAATTAATCACGCTACTTTCTTGCAAACACTCAAAATTGCAATGGTTGTTTTTTCAAATGACATCATTTGGAGCAGATATTATCGAAGAACGAGGATTTAATCCGACATTTAAGGTATGTACTTATTTTTGTACTTACATAGAATATAGTTAAAAAATAACTTACATTACTCATTCTTACGTATTAAATTTGCAAATTCTGAACTCTACTCTCACATCCAAAAAAGTCTTTTTATTTTGTAGATACAAAGACAGATTCACCATCGAATTGGAAAACAATTAATGGATATTGGAAATAGGCGAATGGAAATTTATGCATCTACACAATGTATCAGCCTGCAAGCAAACTTCTGTAAGATCACATAAAGCATCGACGAATTAGTGTAGAAAACTACAAAAATCATTAGTGGCTCAATAGGCGTGCTATATTAGCAGCAAAAACATCGATGTCAATACCATCAACTTCAACGTTCAGCATGGAATACCCAGTGAAACGACAACATATAAGTCCATCGATACTGTGGAGAATGAAGACGGGATTGTCAACTATCCAACTGAATTCTTGAAGTCGTTAGGTTTTCCAGGCATGCCACCGCACGTTCTTACACTGAAAATTGGCGTACCCATTATTCTTCTTGCGCCTGGATACACGAGCGCAAAAAAGAATTACTTTTGTGGATACACACAGACAAAAAAATTAAGCAAGAAAATTTGACAATAGAGGAAGAGTCGGAAATTAAAACACAAAAAACTTCGTTGGATACTCAGCCGCAGGTACTTTTTTTTCGAATAAACTATTATAAGTTATTATTTAGACTCTCAATCAAGAAAATGACGAACAATATTACCGAGGCAACAATTTTGACTGGAAAGTTCAACGGTGAAGACGTAGGTACTGTTGCCACGTATCCCAATGATCCCGACAGATATGCCATTCGAATTCAAAAGTTTACAGTTCCCGGTGCGACTCGCTTTCGCAATAATTATTAACAAAGCGCAAGGACAATCGTTGCAAGTGTGTGGATACAATTTGGAGAATCCATGCTTCTCACATGGACAGCTCTATGTGGCTTGCTGACGTGTGGGAAAATCTTCTGATTTATTTGTCTACGCACCAGATGAAAAAAAAGATAATCTTTATTGTGTATCCCACATCACTTTTTTTCGAAATAAAAAAATTCAATAAAATGGCTTAGAATGAATTGAATATGTGTGTAATGATTTTTCTTAAATTTATTTTAGCTGTTGGTGAAGCAACGTACGCCGGGTACAGTTAGTTTCTTATAAAACAAAATTAGCTTGAAGTCATAATCTGAAATTTTTGCAAAGATATTTGAGTCAAAAATCAATTTTTACGAACTTTTAGTAATTTTTTGTTTAGGTTTTTATTTTTTGTAAAAAAAACTGTCAATTCGATTTTTCTCAAAATTTTACCAGATGTCAAACATTTTATTCTTCTTGAATGTACGAACGTACACACACACGCAATGACATCTTTCTAAAAATCTTTTATTAAGATTCTAGGGACCTTGCAACGTCGAAAAATGTCGGAATTTTCAATCCGACAAACAAGACCGATTACAATTACTTCCTATGGGAAGTTATTAATAGAAAATGACAAGGAAGAGGGAGAGCTTGATCCTTGTTTTCCATAATTTTAACTTTTAAATTCCAAATAAAAATCCTTGTAGCTGACTCACTATTCTAACTAATGAAACAACTTAGGTCTATACTTATATAAGTTTTATTAACAATTCCTTAGCTGCACCTTACCAACTGGTTTGATATAGCTTCAAATCTTACAGAAGACAAATTTTATACTTCTTTAGGATTTCTTTCTCAAAAAGTCACAGTAGATATCAGTAGAAATGAGTCGATATTAAAACAAAAAGAACGTTCCTGCGTTAAACAGAGCCTTAATAAAATAAAATTTGAAAAGTGGTTTGCAGCATTTTTGCAGAATTTGCACAAAACAACTTTTACAACTTTATGAAAAAACCGAAGCTATTGGTCTTAATTAATTATTTAAATAATAAATTAAAACGAAACCCATTTTTGCGACATACCCCGAAAACGGTGATAATTTTAATTTGTACACAAAATTCTAAAACATTTTTAAAAATCAAACATTTCTTTTTTTTTATATCAGACAAACTTATAAAATATATTAGTGAGGTCGAATATTTTGTGAAATAAAAATGACAGTAACTTCAGAAGAATTTACCCCGAAATTTAAAAATCTTGACGTAAGGTAAAATTTGTAGAAAAATTTAATTGCTAGTTTTTCTTAAGGATGCTTTCAATATCTGTTAATGAATTTGATTAATTTTTCGTTTAATTTCAATCATTGATCGTCCACTTTTTGAATTTCCCAATTGTGGAGCACCAAATGGCTGTTTTAATTTCGGTAGATTTAAAAATTTGAAATTTTGTTTTATTTTATTTATATTTTACTATTAGCGATTCCGTTTTGTTAAACCTAACAACCCTAAAAGCAAATAAATTATATTTCCTTTTTGTAGAAATTGATAAAACAGAAATTCAGAGATGAAAAACTAAAAATTATTATGCGTTAAACATATCACAATGGGCCATCAAACTGGCCTAAGTGTGTCCGTTTCCATCTTGGACAGCCACTTCAACCTAACCTATGCGTTAAACATTTATTGTAAATCACTTAATAAACAAAATATTCGAGAAGTCAAAGGAAACATTTAAGTTTCGAAAAATAATTTACCCAATCATTAAGCTTAACTTATATCCAATAGTCAAGATGCAACCATTCCCTCCGGGTGCTTATGTGATGGAGTCTCTAATAATTAGAAAACTGGAGAAATATAATAATGGCATTTATATCTTGAAAATTGTCTTCTTCAATGTTTTATTCTGTCATAAAAGTAGGACCATAGTTTGAAAAGAATTACTTCAGTATCTCTAGGTAAAAATTCCGAGAAAACTTAACTTTGGTGATGATGTTCAGTTTACAAGTAGTTTAGAAAACTACAAAAAGTTCTATGACCGATATATTCAAAAAAAAAGTTTTTTGAGAGATAAGATACCACTAACAAGTCCAAGTCTTCCAGTCTCGAATTTTAATTAAAAATTAACTTGGGCCTGCTGTAAATTGAGAAAAAATTAACATCCTGATGTGGTAAATATGCCACTTGGTATATCATGGTGTAAAAAATAAACTTTTGACAAGTTATTAGACAAAATGAAAGAAAAATATTATAGAAGCATTTAAAATTTGGCTTTTAATAGAAATAATTTTTCTAAGCATAAAATAATAATAAATACAATGAGAAAATTGTTATTTATGTTCTACAGGGTTTTTCAACTGGGTCGCTACAAAAGTAGAGCGACAGGGACAGCAAACGACGCCATATTTCTTGCCGCTCTTTTGACATTTCTCTTCAGTAAAGTTTGCCATTTCATGATGTAAAGATATATGAGCCAACAAATAGTCGAAATTATTAAAATTTACTACCGTAATTCGGAGTCAGTGGCCTCAACGTTAAGAGCGCTCTATTTATGGTCGTCATAATCGTCCTAGCAGATCAACAATTGAGCGGCGCGGGGAAATAAATCCACGGGAACTAACTCCACTAAGTAAAGTGTCAATGTTGCCGCCAGGCAGGCGCCTATATCAACAACTTCTTTCAATAAAAGCATCTGTGGGTGGCCCGCTTAGAGGGTTCACAGGATTTTAACTCCCTTTTCGGGGTCACACCCGCTCACGCAACTCCGTTGCTCCGCTTAGGGTATGTAAAGTCGTCAGGCAGGCGCCAATATCAACAGCGTTTTTTTTTTTTAATAAAAGGACCTGTGGGTGGCCCTCTTCGCGGGATCTCAGGATTTAAAGTGCTCCAAGTTGTGTCATTTGGTGATTCTTATTAAGTGGGACATTAGCCCCAAAATTTTTATTTGGGGCTTCGGTCTTACTTGGGTGACACTTAGGGCCCAAATAAGATTTCGGTTTTATGTCCCACCGAAGTGAGACATAAGCCCCAAAAAAAAAAGTTGGGCGTTATGTCTATGGGCCCTATGTCCCTGCGTCTTATTCTACTTGCTTCTTCTTTTAAAAAGTGGGAATTAATTTCAAACTCAAGGAGAACTTAAATCACACATTTTTTTCGGAATTAGATTCCCAGTTAGCATGGGAACTAAATCCCTCAGTGGAGTTAGTTCCCTTGGATTTATTTCCCCGCACCCAATTGAGCGTCTAGTGGAAAAATTTGAATCTACAGGCACAGTACAAAAAAGAAGTGCCCGTAGTGTCGAGAATATTTCAGAAAGCCCAAATGTATCTCTCACACGTCGTTCTAAAGTGTTGGGCATCTATGTGACGTGCGTCGTTGTGGCGAATTTTGCGAAAAGAATTAAAGTCGTTTGACCACCAGAAGCGTCGTATGTTCGTGAACTGGGCTGAGTATAACAACTTGAAAATGATTCGGATTTGGATTTGGATGATATGGACATAAGGGACATGTGGTTCCAACAGGACAGCACAGCGGCGCCACAAGCCACACAGCGAATGTCTCAATCAATTTATAGGAAACCAAGTTTGGAGAACGTGTTATCTCACGAAATGATCCAGTCGCTTGGCCGCCTCGGTCGTGCGATTTGACGCCGTTAGACTTTTTCCTGAGGGGCTACGTCAAGTCTATGGTCTATGCCAACAAGCTAGCGACAATCATGAGTTTCGTACGAATATCGAACGTGAAATTGCAGCAGTATTGGCTGATTTATGCTTGAAAACCGTCGAAAATTGGGTTCAGAGTTTTGTTTTATTGAACAAAAACTTTTGTAGCGCTCTTATTGAAAAACCCGATATTACCTAAATATTTTCCTTCAAATCTAAAAGTTTCAAGAAAAAAAAGAAATAATGAGGTACAAAGGTTATAGTCTTCGAGTAATTTCTATAAACCTGCACCTCACTACACTTTAAATTGAATATAATATTTAAGAACTTAACTATGTCAGAATATTTTTTAATAAGTAAGGGCATTCGATTCGATTTAAATAAATGTGGAAGTATGTGAAAACAAATTGTTAAATTAAAAAGTTAAATATATTTAAGAATTTGTTTCATTTTGTAGTTTGATATTAAAGCACTTTTTAAACCTTATCGTAATTTCTTTAGTTAAAAAATATACAAACACACTCAGAAGTTCTGAAAAGCAAATATAGTGCAGCAGGGTTGCCACAAAGAACTGGTTTAAAAATTGTATACAGCTTATTTCAGGTCAAATAATATCGGCCTATTCAACAAAACATTTTGTATTGATATTTTCAAATCAAAAGAATCTATTTTTCATTGGGTTGTGTTGTGTAAAGCTTATCATAATACATACTGTCAACTTTGACACTTCAATCAAGTAATCTATAGCATTCCTTTGATTAAGATGATGCACCAGCGCATTTCACTCATTAAGACAAATTGTGAAAAAAAGAATCTCGACAATGTTTTCACACGCATTCAAAAGAGTATACTAAATACCTCCAGAGACATCAGAGAGCAACTGGAAATAACCTATAGAAACAACCTTCATTACCTAATCAAAGCGTAAGTCACACTGAACCTAAGCCCGAGCCTATATCCCTTACCCTATACCATATAGAATTGAAGACATCATCATCATTATCAGTTTTGTGATGAGTAGGCATAGAGTATAGTCGACTTTGACAAACGAAAATCGAGAAATGCATTTGCGAATTGGTTGGTATAACCGAGGCGTATCTCTGCATATCTGCATGCATATATATGCATCGGTTATAGAGTTAAAATTCTAGAAACTATAGTTTATCCACATTCCGACTTATGCAGCAAACCCTACCAAACCAAACCAAACCATATTCCGACTGATGTACATTTTCAAATTTAAACATATTTTTGTGTATTGACTGGCTTTTGGGAAACCAGGGACTTTTGTAGGTAGCTATGAGCGTATTTGAACCTAGAGACTTCTATTTCTATATATAGTGAAGCTCAAAAGCAGAAGAAGAAGAAGAAGAAGTATGAGCTTGTCCTAAACATCATGTTAAATGGTTTCAGGGTCGGGTGATTCTTCTGACGCCCTTTTTCCGTACGTATGTACTTTACATGGTTCTTACTTTAGGTTTAGGTTTAGGTTACAGAATACCATGTACTGTACACTGTACAGCGAGAGAGAGAATAGGTTCCTATAGTACCTACAGGAATATGTTATTTGTATAGCTATCTAGTCTCCTACATATGTATGTATGTATGTATATGTATTTGCAACATTCTCATATTGCAATTTGTCGTGGTGTAATCAAAAACAGCTTGAAATTCCTTTTCCTTATGCGTATAAATTCTGGAATGTTTATTGTAGCAGAAACTCCGTTTACTGTGCATGAAGTTTAGGACTAGCACAGAAACTGCTGCAGGGAAGGAACCAATTCATTAGTGTTGTACATAAGAAAGGAAATCACTGGTGCATGGCGTTGCTTTTCAATCAAGGGTTCACATCAGGGAATTCATGCTTTTTATAGTGATGCGAATTCATACATGGCTGCTTTTGTTTCGAATGGAAATTATACTCTATATGTCCCGCTATAGTGCATAGAATACCAACATACGTACATGGTTCCATATATTCACATGTATTTGTGAACTTGAGTTTTTTTTTCCATCTTAAACTCTTCTGATGGTGATATATTTTTATTTTACTTTTTGTTTATAGGTAGCTCGAAGCTTTTTTAATGTTTTTTTCTTGAGCTGTGGGCAATACGGGGAGATATATTCGAATTAAATGGATTTGAGTTTAAGAGCATTTCTTTAGAAACTCAACAGATAAGTAAAGATGTGGATAGTGAGAGTGTTCATTGACCTTCAAGGGTTCTGTTTTGAAGAACATAATATCAGAAGCTAGAAAGAAATAAGGGGGGGACAAATGTGAAACTTATTTTGAAGGATTAAAGGTGAATAAATATAAAGTTTGTGGAAATTCACTTAAGTGCACCATGACCGGGGCTTATTTGCATAGACTTTCGACTTCAGAAAACCCCACAAGAAATAGCGTACAGTTGTGTCAATTCATATGACCTTTTCAAATAATCTTCTTGGTATAACGATTATAGCGACCGTAAAATGCTCGAGCAGAACATTTGGAGAAAATAATTCTACCATCATTTACACGTGGTATTGGACGTTTTATGCATGAATTGAGAATTGAGTAAAAACCAACTAAATGATAGGTAATTTGGCATAGCTTTAATAGTATGGCCGCTGTAAACTTTATAGTTTCACTGTTATGAGTCTTCTGAATAGTTTTAAGACTTAATATCTAAAAGAAAAAAAGAGGCTGGGATGCGCCCACACTGTTAACTTCCCATCCCGTCTGTCAATGTGTCTTGCTTAAAAGGTTTGTACGTTTTCGTGCTTTGTTAAAAAAAAAGTTGTCAGTTGAATTATTCTCAAAAAATTAAAAATCACCAACAATATTTTGTATATAATGAAATAGTTTGATTTCAAAATCTATTTTTGTTAACGAGATTTTTAGTCGAAAACCAATTTTAACCAATTTTAGTAGCATTTCTTAAAAGTGTTTATTTCTTATATAAACAAATACAAATTGGATGAAGGAAATTAATTTGAAGTCAATGTCTTCTATTATTCACGAGATATCGAGAACCGAACATCATACTATTTTTTGTGGATTTTAATTTTTATGAAAAAACTGACGATTAATTTTTTATAAAAAATTTACTGAATTTCCATCTAGTGTAGTGATTTTTTTTTGTGACCTGACACGTGGTGATGTTGTTCCGCTTGGTGTTTGCCGTCTTCATAGCTTCCTGCAATAGCAATAGTTTACAAGTAGCGATTGCTTTGCAGCATTTCTGGCGAGTTTATCTGCCTTACAGTTTCATGGAATGTCTCTATGGCCCGGCACCCAGCAAAGGTGAATTTTTAACTGATGTGTCATCTTAGAGATGATCGACAGTTATGAATTGTTATAAAGTTTGTACAGAAAGAGTCCAGAGATATGATAGCGGCCTGACTATCTGAGAAAATACGGATATCAGATGCTTATATCACGTTTTCTTTAAGCCCGGACAAGACTTCTTTTATCGTCAAAATTTCTGCCTGGAACACGCTACAATGATTGGGAAGGCGGAATGAGAGACTTAATTTCTGTCGTTCAGAGTACACACCTCCACCAACCCATTCTTTTGTTTTGATCAATCTGTATATAAAAATTGATTGACTCGTCTTCCAGGAATGCCCTATCCTCTAAAAAAGATCTGGAAGGTATAGAAATCTGGAAGTTTCTGTCGAATTGCAGTTGAGGGATGGTATAGTTTGTGCGCTTTTTTGACTCTTTTTTGTGCATTCCGTTTCCAATTTAGTTTTTTGTCTAAAATAAGACCAAGGTACTTAGCCTCGTCTGAGAACTTTAATTGGATTCGTTTAATACGGAGGGTTAACAAATGCAATTTTTTATTTTCTCATAAATAGGACTAATTCGGTTGTGTGTGGGTTAAAACCCAGTCCACACCGATCATACCAAAGTATAAGTCTGTCTAAGGGTCCGGCCACGCAATGAGCGACTGAGCGACCGAGCGACGAAAAAAAATTAGAACACATGAGATCGCATGGAAGCGGCCACATAAACCCTAAGCGACTGAGCGATTTATTAAGCGACAGAGCGACGTCGCTCTGTAATGTGTACAATAAACACTGAAAGTTTAGTTTCAGCTGTCCATAAGCTGTTCGATTTTTCTCAAAATTTTACCAGATGTTGAAAACGATATTCTTGGTTATACAAAATTGTTCTGGAGATAAAATCATTTTTTGTTCGTAAAATATTCGAGGTGACACATTTTTTTTTCAGTTTTTTTTTTTGATTTACAAAAAAAAAACCGTTTTATTGAAATATTTTCCAAAAATGTATTGGTTTGGTATCACGTTACAATAAATAATACAAAATTGATTTCAAGGGTTAAAAAAATGTTCACTTTTTTTTAAATTGATATGGTAAGAATTTTCGCAATTTTCTTGAGAGCCCTTTCTGTATTATTATCTGATTAACAAAATTTATTTGAAGTCGATATCTCTACTATTTCTTGAGCTATGGACGACGAAAAAAACGTCGCGAACGTACGGACACACACAGACATCTCTCTTAAGATCTTTTATTTAGACTCTAGGGACCTTGAAACGTCGAGAAATGTCAACATTTTTATTTCGACAATTACAATAACTTTCTATGGGAATATAAAAATCAGGGGCGATTCCTCATAGTCAGCGGGATTAGCGGCGCTAAACCAAGAATTTTAGAATTAATCTTATTTTGTAATATGAATATTATTTGGTAATTGAATTACTAACCAACTCAACAGTTGACCATTATGTTAAAAAATTCGGTTGTACTTACATAACTTGCATCTTGCAATCAAAGTCAAAGTGACTTTTCTTCAAATAATTTTCATTTCATGCAATACAACTCTCATACAATACCAAGTCTATCTTGAAACATTGGGCTTGGGCATCGCAAAAGTTTGCGCTATCAAATTTCATACATTCTACACATACATAGCGCAAAATAAGCAATAACCAGGCGAAGTATGAAGGTACACATTAAAGACACACAACAACAACAGAGAGGAAGACCAGGCGCGACCGAGAGTTTGATCTTTGATGTCTTCTCTCTTTATACTTCGTATGGATGGACTATTGAATATTGATGGAAGAAAAAACAACACTGACGAATCGAACATGATCGTCGAACACGGCAACTATTTATACATCATACCAATACCATATTCGATTTTGGAAGCAGAAAATTGTGCGATTATTTATTTATGCGAAAATGGGGTTTGCTACAAACTTGATTGACCCTGCTCTACGAGAATATAGCCAGCAACGCATGTTCGTCGGTTAGCGCAGCTTTTAGCGATTATACTGATTAGTGATTTTTTATGCCGCTGTGTGAGGAAAAGGAAATGGTAAATGGGTTGGAAGTTTAGTCATATTATTCAAATGTTTAATAGGAAGTAGGTTTTGTTTGGAACCTTCTTTTAGGCGGAAAGGAAAGTGACTTAAGAAAGTGCATTTTAATATCTATTGTTTTGTTAGTTAAATATTAAATGTTTTGTGATCAATATGTTTTTGTATGTACATATGTATGTATATTTTATTGTAATTACTATTAATATAATTCCATACGAATTCAAACATGGTAGAGGCTAGGCGTAAGGAATTATTTTATTTGATTTCCTTAGAACAGCTCAAATTAAAACAAGCATTTCTTTTAATGGAAAAGAAATTTTCAAAAAATAAAAATTAAGTTTATTCAAAAAAACAAATATTTAGTCAAAAAATCAGTTTGAAGTGTGATTTTTCAAAATGTTTATAAAGTCCATATATTTTTTCATTCAGAATTCGTTATTCTTATTAATTAAAAAAAATGAAAACTATAAGACTTTAAATTAAAAACTACCAAAGCGAAAAAAAACTAAATAAGAGAACATTACGACTTATGCAGCTGCATTGGATCAATTTTAATTCTTTTGCAATCAAAAACAAAATAATAAAAATTGTATGAAGTTTAATTTTCAAATTGTATTCAATAAAAAAATCTATTTGTTTTCTAAGTCATGGAATTGTATAATTCTATGACCAGCTAAGAATAAGGTTTTAGGCTATGAGATAAGTCGTTGTAAATAGAGTCTTCTTTGTTTGTTTAAAAATAGATACTTTTTTTTCATGATCTTGGTCTAACAATAGGAACTTTTTATTTTGTAGGAATTAAAATGGAATCTCCAATACTTCTCAAGCAAAGACCATAATTGAAAAATTATTAGAGAAACCATTTTCAACAATATCGTTTTCGGAGAAGCTAATAATGGGCGCCCTACTGATTTAAAATAAACACACAAGTATAGAAACAGAGATTATACTCGAACCTTTAGCGAAAATCAATATTTAATATAAAACACAAGCTAAGTGCCTCTCATTCGCAATATGTAATTAAATTAGCTACCTTTCGTCAGACTAGGAAAGACGAAGCTTTAAGTGTCCAACATAACGTTCAAAAAAATCGTGCAGTGTTTAATCGTCAACATTTTTTAAAGTTTTTCAATTGCTCTCCGAAATGATTTAATCAAAAATGTTGCTGACGTTTTAGGCGATCACATATCTGATAGAATCCGACAGCCAGAGTTTATAGCCTTGTCTGACATTCATTTAAAGTCCCAATTATCTATTGTTATTACTTTAATAAAAAAAAATCATGAAACATTTGCTGCATTTATCGATGTAAGCTCAGGGCGGACTGCAGAAAATTTGAATAAAATTAATTTTTATTCTTAAAAACTTATCTTCAACTTCTAGGAGAAAGTAGCTAACCCTGAGATCATGAGCAGGAATTGCCACTGATAAAAATGTCACCGATAAAGGGTGGGAAAAAGTTGGACAAATTTGTAATTGTTTTGTTAAGTTTGTATTTATTTAATCTTTAATTACAAATAGTGTTTTTTGTTCAAAAGATGGTACTGACATACGACAATATTGCAAAATCGATCTGGAAATCTGCGAAGATTCAGAAATAAATGATGAAATTCACCATAATTTTCCCTTTCACTATTTATGGGGTGTACACCAAATCTACAGAATCTCGATCTTATTACAGTTCTATTTTTTCCAACTAATCGCTCAGCGACGCGACGTGTCGTTTAGTAAATGGCCACCCATCGCTCAGATTGGTCGCTCAGCGACTCGTCGCTCGGTCGCTCATTGCGTGGCCGGGCCCTAAGGGATTTCGTAAGAGTTCTTTTAAGGTTCTTTAAAAGTTCTTTTAAGTTGATTAAGACGTCATCCGCATAGGTCTTCACTCTGAAACCCACCGCATTCAGACCAGTTAGGATTTCATTTTAAAGAAGAGAGGGGATAGAACACCACCTTGCGGTGTCCCTCTACTTACAAATCTTCTAGCAGAAGAGTTGTCCAATTTTGAGTAAAGTATTCTGCTAGTCAGCATTAAATGAATTAACTCCCCAAGCGAACTCTCTTCGTTTAGAGATGTTATAGTTCAGATGTGATTGCAGATGTGTCCACGTTGTAAAAAGCACCTTCGATGTCAAAAAAATCAACCATATAGTAAACTCTCTATGATGGAGGGCGTATTCGATGGTGCGTACTATAGTGTGTGTAACACCATTTTCACCGATTTGTCCTTACAGTAGGCATTCTGAGATGTAGACAGAAGTCTTGTATCAATACTCGCCCTTAAATGGATATCAATCAATCTTTCTAAGGTCATAAGAAGGATCGATGACAGACTTATAGGTCATAGATCTTTAGGATTGACTTGCGAGTATTTACCTGCTTTGGGTACCTATACAAAAAAACAACAGATTGTAGAAACTTTCCTTACTTTCAAGTCCCTTATGTCGTCTGAACTTGCCTTATAATAAAAACTAATGATAGCTATAACTGTCCCCTTAAGAGCAGCTATTATTATCTTCAAATGACTGCTGATTACAAATCTTGAAAACTAAAAATATCGACGAAACAGTTTAATACCGTTCGTTAAAATGTAAAATTTTCAAGATTGGCCCCGGAGGATATGTGAATAATTCCCATTCCAATGTGTGAAGAAAATTGTATCTTACTTTATTTTAGAGCTACATCAGTCCATGAGATCACTTAAAAAACTTTCTACATTTCACAGCCATTAAAAATAAACCACCTAATAATTTGGTTTAAGTTTTAAAGGAAACGTTACGTTCTTAGTTCTTTCATAAGCCTTGAGGAATTGAGAATGCACTTGTGCAGTTGTTGGGTGTGAACTTGGGGATAAAATTACATTTTTTTCGAGAAAAATAAGGAAGCACAAAGAGGGAGGAATCTTTAAATTTTTTAAAACCTTAAATATCTTTTTGCCTCCTTTCAATTGATGTGGCTTTTACGAACAACTAAGAAAACCCCAATCGTTCAAAAACCCATCTGTAGGTACCCTTCCTAAAAAAAAAACAATGTCACTTGTGGAAAAAAAGCAATATATTGGCAATAATATTTAATATAATTTACGGTTTACTGTTTTATACCTCTTCAATATCAATATAATTTGGTCGTTATGAGTTTTATTTTTTTGTGTGTGTGTGGGTATTTTTTTGTCAGGAAAGCAGAAGTTTGTCTGTGGGAGCCAAAGTACCTACCTATGGTCTGTAAGATAAAAAAAGCACAAAAATGGAGGCACATAAAAACCCTTCGACATCCACAGAAAATTTCCAAAAAATATATAAATTATTACCGAAACATAAAAATACAACACAAAGCGTCCTTATGGTCATGCTCAGTTCAAAGAATTTCAGTTTTATTGATTTTAATATAAAAACCACCGTTTTTGCAACTTGAGTTTTATAAATGAAAATATCATCATCCAACAAAAAGGGTAAACAAGGGAAAACAAAAATAAGGACATAAATCGTTTTACTTCAATTTCATCATTTGACTCCTTTGAAATTTCAAAATTTTGTATAAAATCGCTGGCTGGCTTCGCTTTCTGCCATCCTCCAACGCCAACGCACGAAATGTAGGCGAAATGAGGAAGGAACTCACCTCGCCCACTCTTCCATCACCTATAGGCACTCCACAACAAAAGAACTCTAAAAACAATGTACAAAAGAAAAATGTCCTTTTATACCCCATCATCATATGTACAATTATTAATATTTCTCAATATCTACAAGTTGTTTGTATTCAAACTTAAAGATTCTTTTTTGTTTTAAAAAACATCCTTTTATATAACCGCTGCCGCACCATCCATCGTTGTGTTGGTGTTGTTGTTGTTGTTGTTGTTTTTGATCGTTTGGGAAAAAATATTTATATGTTCGTAGTGAAGATGTACAATATCTTAACTCAAGAAGTAAAATAATGGCAAAAGCGAACGTTAGCTAGCTATCTTGAGTAGCCTCAGAATACTTAAAGTCTTGTGTCTTTTTCCAAGTCTGTCTCCTGTATTGTTTAGATTGCCATAGATTAATGTTATCCCTAAAAGCAAATCTCCCGGAGACATCCATCCAACGGCTAGACAAGACAATTTCTTTGCCTTGCGGGGATTACCTCTTCATTTATACTACAAGATAAAAGGAAGATTTGATAATGCTTGTTGTAACTTCCTCTTGTTTTTTTTTTTTAAGTCCTCTTGTGGATGGAAATATTCATCTTTATATACCTATATATATAAGAAAAAGGAAGCAGAATCAGCAGGATAGTACACAAGTGGAAAGAAGGAAATTTAAATTTGCATGTTTAATTTTTTGCGTTTCTTCTGTGCAGAAGGAACTTATATTTCTGATAGTTCTTTTAATTGATTTCTTATGTATTTGTTTTACTTCTGGAAGAGAAAGAAGAAGAAAATAAATAAGAATAAAGCTTAAGAGGGTGCTGCATAGTCTTACTGGAATGGAAGGATGAAACTGTCAAGAATTCATTCGTTGTCAAGCTTTCTTTTTGCTTATAAAGGGTTTTTCAATAAGAGGTTTCATTTTGAATAGCCCGCTATTTGGGCAGCTGTCATTTTTAAAGTTGTAATTTATTTGTAATTCATTCAAGCTAAAATTGTGCCATTAATAAAAATGGAACAAGACACGTCTCAAGAAGTTACTGAAATTGTTAAATGCGTTACAAAAATGATGGTTTTGCAGACAGATTTCATAAAACCAAAGCACTTTTTGTTATTCGGGAAGTATCTTCTCGGTTTTCAAAAGTGATATTGGTGTTTATGGGACAAGTTAGTTATATGAAGATGACGAATCAAAACCATATGCGTCCCTAAGAACAACTGAGAGCACCTATTACTTATAGCCCGTAGTTTTAAGTATGCAATATTAAAAATCTTCAGTGATTGTGATGCTTTATTGTATACGAGACCGAGGTACAACTCGTCGGTATTTCCAAAGATAACAAAAAAACTTGAATTAAGGGTTTTCAAATTTGTAATCATACAATACTTAGAACTATTGGAGCACAGTCCCTTTCCTAAATCTTAAGATAACAACTCATTTCATATGTTTTACAAGCTACTAGCTGACCTGGCCACGCGTTGCTGTGGCTAACGTTTTTTTTGTCATATTACATTGTTGTAAATTATTTAAGGGGAACGGTAGGAGGACATCAGACATGGTTTTTTAACATGTATGCCACTTGTAAAAAAAACATAGCGACCTCCATGACTAGTTTTTTACTAACGTTACCCCTTATTACAATGGAATTATTATTTAGGAACTAACACGGAAACGTTAAAGCTGGTATAAGAATTTACTGGTTTAGGATTTTTGTAGGGGAAAAACTTTGAACACAATTTATCAAAATTTTCGTACAGTTGGTGTAAAGCAAACATCAATACAAAATTATTTAAATTTAAAATGTATTATTATTTTTATTCAAGTTTGTAATAAATGAGTATACATTACAAAGTTTATTTACTAAAAACTGATAGACTGACAGTTAAACTTATAAATAAGGTAGGTAGAACGGATAGTTTAAAATCTTCTAACAATAATATTTATGAAAGAGGTTTGTCATAATACAAATTCTATATACTGTTGAAAAAATTCAAGCAAAGTAGAAGACAATGCACTATATTTCGGACTTGTTGAATTATTGATTCAAAATAGCTTGCAGCCTTTAGTCCTTGAAAAAATTTGGCGTTTCGTCCGGGTGGAACTCATATGAACTCATCAGTTGACTGAGTGAGGCACCTTGTCAAGACGCAATTTTTCCAAAATGTCAGTTCATCTAACATAAGTTCTTATGCAAAAACTTACTACGAACTATATTCAACCAAGTTAAAATTTCTTAACATTTGAAGTTAAAAATTAAAATCTAATAAAAAATTAAAATCTAATAAAAGAAAAAAAAAAATTTTTTTTCAAGGACTAAAGGCTGCAAGCTATTTTGAATCAATAATATTTATGATTTTGCATCATAAAAACTTTTAATTTTAATTTAATTTACCACTAACTGGTGTCCAGTATTTTTGATTAACCTGACTTTCTATAACACAAATAGGTTCGTCCATGAGAAAAACATGGATTTTCAAATCTAAACCCCAAATGGACATTGTTTGGCCCTGAGATTTATTTATAGACATGGCAAAATCTAAACGAATTGGAAACTGTAACCTTCTGAAAGGTATGGTAGAATCTGACTTTATCATTGTAATACGTGGCAAGAGGACGGACCACTTTTCCTTTAAACTTTTCAGTTAAAATGGTTCTTTGCTCTGCTTGTTCAATGAAATTTTACTTGCACCGAGTTCTTACGCGCTCTTTACAATTGCCCTTAAAATAAATTTGAAGAAATTTCGGATCATCATCAGGCATTCGCATTGATAATCTTATGATACACCTGACCTTGTATTTTGAATGTAAATACAAATTGGATGAATGCAATTAATTTGAATTCGATGTCTTCTATTATTCACGAGATATCGAATACCGAGCATCAATTTTTACCAATTTTGGGTGGGGGAAACTGGGGCACATTTGACACTTAATTTTTAAAAGTCTGGTTTTCCGAAGATTATATATGAATTCCAATACTTTTTTATTTATAAGATGCATTGACTATTCTAGATAAGACTCACAGATATATTTAACTGTTATAACAACTGCATCAATTTTTTTTAACTAAAGTCGTGGGTCAAGTGGACCCACACACAATCTTCAAATGTTTGCAGAAAACGACACAGTCACCGCAGATCTCTCAATTTCTCAGTACCTTCCTGAAATAATCCAATGTTTGTGTAGTGAGAAGAAAGCATTTCGCTCGCTTCTCCTCAGGTGTCATGCCAATAGACACCTGCATGGGTCTGCTGGACCCACAACTTTATTTACGTTACTTATTTTGCAAGTGAAAACGGGCATTCCTACGGTTCTTAAACTTCAACCCATAAAAGTAGTTCCAAATAACGAAGAATATCTAAAATTTGATAGACACAAAAGAAAAAGATGCTCTTTGTGTCCGGCAAATAAAAAATCGAAAACGGTACATTTGGGTGCTAAGTCCAAGCTGCCCATTTGTATGAGTTGTTCAAAACAAGTATGTTTTTCATGTTTATAGATTGGTTGACTTTGACCATGGTCAGAATTTTTTCAGAAAAAGATTTTAAGTTTTTGTTCTTGCACTTTTGAAGAGCTGTTTTTAAAATTCCAAAAAAATGCATTTATGGATTTTTAACTTTTGATTTAGTATTTAATTATATATTTATTAAAAATGTTATATTTCAATTTTACAAATTGAGACTGCCTGACGAAAGTGCAAATTTTAAGTGCAAATGAAACTTGCTGTGTTTGATTTTTTTAAAACTTGTTTTCTATTGTTTAAGTATTACGTTTAGTAAAAAAAATACATAAAATATATTATACCTTTATTTTTATTGACCTTTTAAAAGGCCTGGGTCCAGTGGACCCACGAATTTAGAACCGTAGGAAATATTCACGGCTTTAGTTAAGGGTTAAATCTGTTTAAAAAAAGGTCATTTTGTCAAAAGTGCCCCGGGCATGGCGGAACATTTGACAAAATTGTTTTAACGATTTATTTTAACAATATAAAAACATAAATCAATAAATTCACTTTCTTTAAAAAAAATAACAGGTTATAAAACTTCATTTTAAAAACTATCAGTCCATAAGGTCGTTAAGAATTATTCATAGGAACATTTATAAATATCTTATTTAATATGGAGATTGCCGAAGTCAACGTCAAATAATTATTTTTGACGACAACGAGAAGTTGAGGCTGGATTTGTGGGTTGTGGCAGTTTGAATTTGATTTCACTCCTTAAAGTCAAAGAAATATCTTCAACGGCTGGTTTAGTAAAAAACCAACCTACCAATGATGCTTTTCTTAGATAGTTAACAGTGTAAGTAGAGTCAATGTAATGTTGTTGAAATGGGCTTCAGGTCAAATAAATAAAACACTAAGTTTTCACGACGTTTCGTTCATGATTATGAACATCATCAGGTGTAAACAGTTTTCTATTTGGCATTGAAAAATAGGGTACACAATTATTACATTTAAATTAAAAACAATTTCTATCAAACTTACATTAATTGTTACATTAAAAATTAAAAACAAAATAAAAACAACAAATTGACTTCCTTAAATAAGAAAGTGAGTAAACACTTCACAACGTTAAATTAACAAGTAACATGCACAAACAAAGTTGTTGAACACAAAAATATTTGTTGGGGAACGAGAATGCCTGATTGAAACAAATATTTTTGTGTTCAACAACTTTGTTTGTGCATGTTACTTGTTAATTTAACGTTGTGAAGTGTTTACTTACTTTCTTATTTAAGGAAGTCAATTTGTTGTTTTTATTTTGTTTTTAATTTTTAATGTAACAATTAATGTAAGTTTGATAGAAATTGTTTTTAATTTAAATGTAATAATTGTGTACCCTATTTTTCAATGCCAAATAGAAAACTGTTTACACCTGATGATGTTCATAATCATGAACGAAACGTCGTGAAAACTTAGTGTTTTATTTATTTGACCTGAAGCCCATTTCAACAACATTACATAAACAAAAAGGTCACTACGAAACAACATACAGTAGAGTCAATGTTAATCCATTACTTTTGTTATTCCCGTCTCATCTAAGTTGTATATGTCCTTAGGGTCAAATGAATATTGTGCATAAATTTGTTGAAGGTTTTGAAAGAAATTATCAACGGCTGATTTTGTCAAACCTATTAGTCTGGCTAGGCTCATATTTTCTGGCTTACGTAGCGAGAGTTCAAAATGTCGTTTTAAAAATCCGTAAAGCCAATCGTCTCCTGCTTTTTTGAAATTTTCCAAGTTGGTGGGCAGCTAATATTGTTAGCCTTAATAAAGTCATACACAAATTTCTTTAAAGAAACGTACACGTGAAAACAGCATTTTTTTCACATATTCTACCAGTTCATTTTCTTGCAGCTTTGTAAGGGTTTGGCGAGGCGGGCGTATATTTCGATTGAAAAGTGAAACTTTCGTCAGGGCTACTTTCATTACCCGAATCTGACCAATCTTTTAAGGGACCCTGTTTTTTCATACGCATGATCAATGTGGTTCTATTTATCCCATATTTTTCAGCAGCTGATCTTCATCGATTGCAATCCTATTTGTCTTTCTCTTGTAGTTTCTCACCATTTCTTCAAATTAAACATGAAAACAAAATAAAACAAATAACAAATCATATTGGGGCACATTTAACAAATGTCAAATGTACTTCTACTATCAGCCAAGTGTGCCCCCTTTGCAAAAGTCAAAGGTGCCCTAAAGGTTTTTCATAACATTTGTAATGTTTTTTTATATTAATGTTTTGATTTAACAAAATTGGCTTTAAAATATTAATAATTTAGGAACAATGCTATCATAATATTATTTCACAATAACAAAAACTTTTTTATTTTGTTCACAAATCTCTTACAAACCTGTAGTCAAAAATTACATCAAAAATCCCGAAATCACAAAAACACGTGTTACTCGAAGACGAGTTGAAGCGAAACTGCCGAAGTTCATAACGTTTCTTTATATTAATTGAGGCTTCGTTCACCATCCCAACTTTTCTTCCTTAGGGATGTGTTCACACCGAAAATCACAAAGTCAAATGTGCCCCGGCGTCAAATGTGCCCCAGTTTACCCTCCCTACTATTTTTTGTAGATTTTTTTTTAATTAGCTGTTGGATTTTTATAAAAAATTAACTAAATGTCAAAAACAATATTTTCTGTGAGATAAAATTAGTTTGAAGCCAATATTTGAAATTTTTAAACAGATATTTGAGTTGAAAATTATTTTTTACCAATATTTAGTAATGTTTTTTTAGGTTTTTATTTTTTGTAAATAAACTGTCAGTTCGATTTTTCTCAAAACTTTACTGAATGTTAAAAACAATATTTTTAATAAAAACAAATTTATTTAAAGCCAAT
Organism: Eupeodes latifasciatus; assembly: GCA_920104205.1. Taxonomy (NCBI): domain Eukaryota; kingdom Metazoa; phylum Arthropoda; class Insecta; order Diptera; family Syrphidae; genus Eupeodes; species Eupeodes latifasciatus. Next base: position 42,324,448 of record OV049924.1, read on the forward strand.
GTCTCAAATTTTTGAAAACATATTTAAACCGAAAATCAATTTTTCCAGCTTTTAGTAATGTTTGTAAAAAACCAAAAACCTTATTCTTCGTTGCATACAATTATTTTGGAGATACAGTTATTTTTTGTTTGTAAAATATTCGAGGTGATAATTATTTTTGTTCAGTTTTTTTTTGATTTATAAAAAAAACCGTTAATTGGATTGTTTTCCCAAAATGTACTTCTTTGGTATCACGTTACAATATATAAAAAAAATGTAATTCAAGTCGCTAGCGTTACTGGTTCGTGAGATATTTTGGGTTAACCAAATTTTTTAACTTTTTTTTTAAATTACTATGGTAAAAAAACCACCCACTTATTTTTTTGAGAGTCCTTTCTGAATCTTTCTCGCGAACGTACGGACCTACGAACGTACGTACAAACGCACGCATAGACATCTTTCTAAAAATCATTTGTTTAGACTCTAGGGACCTTGAAACGTCGAGAAATGTCAAAATTTTCTATTCGACAAATCGGACCGATTACAATAACTTTCTATGAGAAGTTAATAATAATGATTTAACACCTCTTATTTGAATACCTACCCCTATATCAATTCAAGACCTTTAAGATAAAATTCGTGAATTGATTTGAATATACAATTTGCTAATTACTGATTATGGAAAATTGCATGAAAAGGATATAGTGCTGCATCCATAGTAGGTAGCCATTAAGTGTTTTATGTTTATTTTTAGAATGACAATGAAATAACAACTATTGATTTCCATTAAAAAATACTCGTTTTTTCAATATCAAAAACTCTGCAGGTTTTGTACTATTCTAAGAAATCATTTTTAGTGGTCTTAAATCTTAAATACCTACATATCCATTTTCTTTAAAATTATCAATTTTTTTGTAAATCAAGTAACAAGGCGTTATATTTGAAAACACAAAAAGGCAAACAGTGAATTTCCCTTTAACTCTATAGGGATGCACCCTTATTATAATTCTTAATAATACAAAATATTCCCTATTGGTATTCAAGGCATATATACTATGAGCTTTATAGTTTTATATTCAAAGAAAAAAATAAAAACTTCTAAAAGTAATATCCTTTTCACAAGGACATCCTCAAACAGAGCAAAACAACTTTTTTCCGCTTAAATATTAATGACTTAATTAAAAATTTGTCAATGGATATTTTGAAGTACTTTTTTTGGTGCTCTACATAAGTGTATTAATTTTGTTGAAATTGCAAATCAATTTTTTTGACTTAGTATTTTATTTTTCATTTACAATCAATTGATTTATACAAAGTGAAGCTATAGTAGGTAGATAGTTAGGGACTCGTGTTTTTGATAGTTCTTTTTTTTTAGATATATTTGTATCTAATACAAAATCAGTAATTAAACTATATAAATGTGGGACTTCAAACGAAAATACAAATTGATTTTGTTGCTGCAGGTTACAAACAGCCAACAAAAATACAATTATATAAATAAATTTAACTTTAAAAGTTGTTTTTTATTTTTATTTTTGTTTTGTTGTAAGAGTATAAAGGCATATATAACGTAATATAAGCAATTATCCTATTATATAGAAATGGTAATGGATAATCATATTTTGGTGAAATATTATTGTGCTTAAGGGCCAACATTTAAATATATATTTTCTTTATTATTAGTTTTTAATTAATTTTTATCGATTTCGTTTTGTTTATTGGAATGAAATGGATTTACATAGTTTTATTTTTTTTTTGGTTCTTTTTTGAATTGATGTTTTTGTGGTGTAAGTTTTTTTGTAATTAACAAACTTTGGTATCAGAATTTTTAAGAGGTGATTCAAAATATGTCATTATTTAAAAATCATTTTAATAATAATTCAAAAGATAATAATTATATAATTGAAAAAATCTAGTTTCCCAAGTTAATGATATTAAAATAAAAAATAAAATCCAAAGTATTAATTTTGACCAAATTTATTGGACTTTGGCAGTTAGTAACTGCTTACTTCTTATAGTCATTTATTTAAAAATGGCAACGTTTTTAATAATACAGCTCACAGTGTGGCAATTTGTTTAAGGAAGCTGTATGCTAGTTTATTGTTTCGCGAAAAAAATTATGAAAACTCGGTATAAAAATAATTTTGTATAACAAAATTGAGAGTGAAAATCAATTTTTTTAATTCATTTCCGCGCTTAAGAATTTCGGTGGTGGAAAGTAACTGAACAAATGTATTTCAACGAACTAAGACAAGCTACGAAAATAATAAGGAAAAAGAGGCTGGGATGCGACCCACACTGAAAACTTCCCATCCCGTCTGTCGATTTGTCTTGCTTCAAAGTTTGTAGGTTTTCGTGTTGGGTTAAAAAAGTTGTCAGTTGAATTATTCTTAAAAATTTTAAAATTACCAACAATATTTTTCATATAAAGAAATAGTTTAGTTTGAAAATCTAGTTTTGTTAAATAGATTTTAAGTGAAAAACAAATTTTTACCAATTTTAGTAGCATTTCTTAAATTTTTACTAATTAGATGAATTAAATTAATTTGAGAGATATCAAGAACCGAACATCAATTTTTACCAAATTTGCGTACTATTTCTTGTAGATTTTATTTTTTTATGAAAAAATGGACTGTTGGATTTTTTTAAAAAACCACTGAATATCGAAAACAATATTTTCTGTGAAATAAAAAAAGTTTGAAGACAATATTTTTAATTTTTGAAAAGCTATTTGAGTCGAAAGTAAATTTTTACCAAGTTTTAGTATTGTTTTTTTGTTAGGTTTTTATTTTTTGTAAAAAAACTGTCAATTAGATTTTTATCAAAATTTTACTGAATGTTGAAAACAATTTTTTTTAAAAGATAAAAGCCAATATCTCAAAGTTTTGAAAAGATATTTGCGTCGAAAATCAATTTTAACCAACGTTTGTTAAATTTTCTTTTAAGTTTTTATTTTTTGTAAAAAAAACTGTCAATTCGATTTTTCTCAAAATTTGACTGCATGTTGACGACATTATTTTTCAAAAGATAAAAGTAGTTAAAACCCAATATCTCAAATTTTTAAAAAGATATTTGAGTCGAAAATCAATTTTTACCAACTTTTATTAATTTTATTGTTTAGGTTTTTATTTTTTGTAAAAAAACTGTCAATTCGGTTTTTCTCAAAATTTGTCCGAATGTTGAAAACAATAATTCTTATAAGTTAAAATTCGTTGGAAGCCATAATCTCAAAATTTTTGAAAAGATATTTGAGTCGGAAATCAATTTTTACCAACTTTTGTTAAATTTTCTTTTAAGATTTTATTTTTTGTAAGAAAACTATCAATTCGATTTTTTTCAAAATTTTACTGAATGTTGACAACAATATTTTTTGAAAGATTAAAGTAGTTTTAAGCCAATATCTCAAAGTTTTGAAAAGATATTTGAGTCGAAATTCAATTTTTACCAACTTTGAGTAATGTTTTTTTTTAGGTTTTTATTTTTTATAAAAAAACTATCAATTAGATTTTTCTCAAAATTTTACCAGATGTCAAAAACATTATTCTTCGTTGCACAAAATTGTTTTGGAGATAAAATCATTTTGCATTCGTAAAATTTTCGAGGTGACAATTTTTTTTTCAGTTTTTTTGATTTATAAAAAAAACTGTTAACTGGATTTTTTTCAAAAAATATACTTGTTTGGTATCACGTTACAATATATTATATAAAATTTAATTCAAGTCTCTAGCATTTTTGGTTCGTAAGATATTAAGGGTTAACCAAAATATTCACCTTTTTTTTAAACTGCTATGGTAAAAAAACCACCCACGCAATTTTCTTGACAGCCCTTTCTGCATCTTTCTGCCTTATTATCTGTATAACAAAATTTATTTGAAGTCGATACCTCTTCTGGTTCTTGAGCTATGGACAACGAAAAAAACGTCGCGAACGTACGGACGACGTACGGACGTACGGACATACGGACGTACGGACGTACGGACGTACGTACACACGCACGCACAGACATCTTTCTAAAAATCTTTTATTTCGACTCTAGGGACCTTGAAACGTCGAGAAATGTCAAAATTTTCAATTTGACAAATCGGACCCATTACAATAACTTCCTATGGGAAGTTAAAAAACTTGATTTAAAAAATAGTTTCTTAGCCCTTAGCGGCAACACGGGTTGTATCATAACCCCATCAGGCTTAAAAAAGTGGAATAAGAGGTCTTAAACTTTTCAAATTAATACAAAAAATGTTGACAGGCAAGTTTCAGAAGTGACTTCGCTTAATAGTAACTCAAAAAATGCATGGCATTTGCTGGGGAAGTTAGTTACTTATAAGCCTTTTTGGCTTTTTCGGTTAAAAACGGTTTTTTGAAATAATGATTCAGTAGTTACAGTTTATTAAAGGCAAGTCAATTTTCAGCTTAAGAAATATCTTGAAGAAGGAAAGCTTCTTAATGACCGGCAGTATGGCTTTCGTAGCAATAGGATTATCTAACCGAACAGTGGAACACATCTTTACATCGTTTTGGAGAGAGTAAGATTATTGCACTTGATATTTCAAAGGCATTTGATAGAGTTTGGCATCAAGCTCTATTATCAAAAATGCGTGCATTTGGTATTGATGGATCTCTCCTTAGTTGGGTTAGAAATTACCTTTCAAATCTGATATCCACAAAATAAACGCTAGTGTGCCCCGGGGCTCCGTTCTGTCTCCGACTCTCTTCCTAATTTTTATAAATGATCTTTTGTCTGAAACTTCTAACCCACTAAATTGTTTCGCTGATGGCAGTACCCTCAGCTTTTCATATTCGTTTTTAGATTCTCATCCTTGTTCTTCAGACGTGGACTACCAATTGCAGCGTATGATAAGCTCATTATATTCTGATCTTGACAGTATTGTACAATGGGGAATCAAAAACCGTGTAAAATTTAATGCCACAATGCCACTATCCATGGGTGGTACTTGCATCGAGGAGACTGAACAGCTTTTAATTCTAGGTATGTGCTTCACAAACCTCTTGTTGTGGAGTGATCACATATTCGATATTGCCAAAACTGCTGCTAAGTGTTAATAGGTTTTCTCCGACGATGCAAAAAGTTTTGTACCGCTTCTGATCTGGCTATACTTCATAAAACCAATATTCGTCCGAAACTCGAGTACAATTCTAATATCTTGGCAGGTGCTACAATAACCCGCTTGAGTCTCTTGGACAAAATTCAAAAGAGAGCTCTAGGCTTTTGAAACTTTTGTACCTTTCGAACACCGTCGTAAGGTTTCATGACTGTAATTATTTTATCGCTACTTCCATAAGCAATGCTCCAATAAAAGAATTCAACCGTAATATCTGTTCTTCTAAGAATGCTCATAAGTTTACCCTTGAGTACAATTTCGGAAGTACTATAAAGTACAGAGATTCTTTCTTTAGGCGCACTTCACGAATGTGTAATGCTTAACGAGACTCAATATTTCCCACTCATTAAAATGTGCTGACATTCAAAACCAATGCGCATCAATATCTCCTTTCTAATCCAATCCTCCCTTCCTAATGGCTAGCACTGTGTTTAATCATTATAAGCGTATTCATATCCCCTTGAGTGCGCACACAATATAAAAAAAAAAGTGTAGACTAACAAATAAGGCTGTTTAGAGAATTGTTGAAAATACTGATATTGGAAAAACGTATTAAAGATTTAGAAAACCGCCACACATTTTTTGGACAGTAAAACAAATTCATGCTTCGCATTGTTAAAGGTCCGATTTGTTAAATTGATAATTTTGCAATTTCTCTACTTTTAAAGGTATTTAGGGTTCAAATTAATGGTTTTTAGAGAGATAAGTGTCATGTGTACGTGCGTTCAAACACTCGTTATACCATTTTATCGTCGGCCATATCTTCAAATAAATTGTAGTTTAAAACAAAACAGTTGGTAACTTGCTCCTGTATGCAAAGAGTGTGTTTAAAAAAGTACCTATATAAGATATAAAATTATACCTGTTAAATAAGTTTGTCTTCAAAGATATAAATGCCATTTGATTTGTCAAAAAAACAGCGCGATTCATCCCAAGACACAACTCATCGTAGGACAACTCATCCCGGAAATAAAAAATACTTGTAAACATACTTAACGAAAACAATTCTTTGTGTATTCAACTAGTTCGTTCAAATTTTTTTTTTAGTTTAATATTAGTTTAATATTAGAATAGAGCAAGAGCCCACATGGGTGGGGATCGTTCTTACCTGTACTAGAGGCACACATAGACAAACTTTCAGCTTTTATGATAAAAGGTATGTCTGGCAGGCCCGGGCTCTTGGACTAGAAGAACCAGGATGGAAAATAAATTATCTGAAGATAAGAAAGAGGAAGAACATGTATGTTTAAATTGTAAAACGATCGCCTATTGGTTGCGTAGTTAGATATTTGTCTAAAACGAATAAAGATTAGTTCATTTTCGTGCTCAGCTTTAAGCTGATAAATAGATAAAGACATGTTTATGATGATAACGAAGGAATGTTATTGTTCCAAGGAATGTTATCATTCCAATCACATTCCTTCTTTTCTACAAGCTTTCAGCGCAAAAATGGAGTTATTACGTTCAGTTTATTTTTTTTCGTTAAAGTTTAAAAAAACAAACATACGAACAGGTACAAGAAATTGCTATTCATTTGTTGTTTACAGTCAGGCTCTTGTGCGTTTTGGATTTTAGTTATGAAGTGACAGTTGTAGAGGTTGTACGTAATACCTTTAGGTATAATGTGTAAAAGTCGAAAAAGTGATTCTAATAGAAAATACATATGGGTAGAAATTTTGCACGAATGCAAAACTTGCCATATAGTTCCTATATATCGCAAGTAAAAAAGGGAACAGTTCGGGTGACCCCAAATATATTTTGATCCCATGATGTATTTAATAAAAAAAAACTAGTGTAAATATTTTATTATAAACCATAAAAATTGCAAATAAAAATATCTGCTACCTCAAATATCTTTTGAATTAAAAAAAAGAGGCTTGGATGCGACCCACACTGATAACTTCCCATCCCGTCTGTCGATTTGTCTTGCTTCAAAGTTTGTAGGTTTTCGTGTTGGGTTAAAAAAGTTGTCAGTTGAATTATTCTTAAAAATTTTAAAATTACCAACAATATTTTTCATATAAAGAAATAGTTTAGTTTGAAAATCTAGTTTTGTTAAATAGATTTTTAGTGAAAAACAAATTTTTACCAATTTTAGTAACATTTCTTAAATTTTTACTAAACCGAACATCAATTTTTACCAAATTTGCGTACTATTTCTTGTAGATTTTATTTTTTTATGAAAAAATGGACTGTTGGATTTTTATAAAAAACCACTGAATATCGAAAACAATATTTTCTGTGAAATAAAAAAAGTTTGAAGACAATATTTTTAATTTTTGAAAAGCTATTTGAGTCGAAAGTAAATTTTTACCAAGTTTTAGTATTGTTTTTTTGTTAGGTTTTTATTTTTTGTAAAAAAACTGTCAATTAGATTTTTATCAAAATTTTACTGAATGTTGAAAACAATTTTTTTTAAAAGATGAAAGCCAAAATCTCAAAGTTTTGAAAAGATATTTGAGTCGAAAATCAAATTTTACCAACTTTTGTTAAATTTTCTTTTAAGTTTTTATTTTTTGTAAAAAAAACTGTCAATTCGATTTTTCTCAAAATTTGACTGCATGTTGACAACATTATTTTTCAAAAGATAAAAGTAGTTAAAACCCAATATCTCAAATTTTTAAAAAGATATTTGAGTCGAAAATCAATTTTTACCAACTTTTATTAATTTTATTGTTTAGGTTTTTATTTTTTGTAAAAAAACTGACAAGTCGATTTTACTCAAAATTTTACCAGATGTCAAAAACATTATTCTTCGTTGCACAAAATTGTTTTGGAGATAAAATCATTTTGCATTCGTAAAATTTTCGAGGTGACAATTTTTTTTTCAGTTTTTTTGATTTATAAAAAAACTGTTAACTGGATTTTTTTCAAAAAATATACTTGTTTGGTATCACGTTACAATATATTATATAAAATTTAATTCAAGTCTCTAGCATTTTTGGTTCGTAAGATATTAAGGGTTAACCAAAATATTCACCTTTTTTTTAAACTGCTATGGTAAAAAAACCACCCACGCAATTTTCTTGACAGCCCTTTCTGCATCTTTCTGCCTTATTATCTGTATAACAAAATTTATTTGAAGTCGATACCTCTTCTGGTTCTTGAGCTATGGACAACGAAAAAAACGTCGCGAACGTACGGACGACGTACGGACGTACGGACATACGGACGTACGGACGTACGGACGTACGTACACACGCACGCACAGACATCTTTCTAAAAATCTTTTATTTCGACTCTAGGGACCTTGAAACGTCGAGAAATGTCAAAATTTTCAATTTGACAAATCGGACCCATTACAATAACTTACTATGGGAAGTTAAAAAACTTGATTTAAAAAATAGTTTCTTAGCCCTTAGCGGCAACACGGGTTGTATCATAACCCCATCAGGCTTAAAAAAGTGGAATAAGAGGTCTTAAACTTTTCAAATTAATACAAAAAATGTTGACAGGCAAGTTTCAGAAGTGACTTCGCTTAATAGTAACTCAAAAAATGCATGGCATTTGCTGGGGAAGTTAGTTACTTATAAGCCTTTTTGGCTTTTTCGGTTAAAAACGGTTTTTTGAAATAATGATTCAGTAGTTACAGTTTATTAAAGGCAAGTCAATTTTCAGCTTAAGAAATATCTTGAAGAAGGAAAGCTTCTTAATGACCGGCAGTATGGCTTTCGTAGCAATAGGATTATCTAACCGAACAGTGGAACAAATCTTTACATCGTTTTGGAGAGAGTAAGATTATTGCACTTGATATTTCAAAGGCATTTGATAGAGTTTGGCATCAAGCTCTATTATCAAAAATGCGTGCATTTGGTATTGATGGATCTCTCCTTAGTTGGGTTAGAAATTACCTTTCAAATCTGATATCCACAAAATAAACGCTAGTGTGCCCCGGGGCTCCGTTCTGTCTCCGACTCTCTTCCTAATTTTTATAAATGATCTTTTGTCTGAAACTTCTAACCCACTAAATTGTTTCGCTGATGGCAGTACCCTCAGCTTTTCATATTCGTTTTTAGATTCTCATCCTTGTTCTTCAGACGTGGACTACCAATTGCAGCGTATGATAAGCTCATTATATTCTGATCTTGACAGTATTGTACAATGGGGAATCAAAAACCGTGTAAAATTTAATGCCACAATGCCACTATCCATGGGTGGTACTTGCATCGAGGAGACTGAACAGCTTTTAATTCTAGGTATGTGCTTCACAAACCTCTTGTTGTGGAGTGATCAAATATTCGATATTGCCAAAACTGCTGCTAAGTGTTAATAGGTTTTCTCCGACGATGCAAAAAGTTTTGTACCGCTTCTGATCTGGCTATACTTCATAAAACCAATATTCGTCCGAAACTCGAGTACAATTCTAATATCTTGGCAGGTGCTACAATAACCCGCTTGAGTCTCTTGGACAAAATTCAAAAGAGAGCTCTAGGCTTTTGAAACTTTTGTACCTTTCGAACACCGTCGTAAGGTTTCATGACTGTAATTATTTTATCGCTACTTCCATAAGCAATGCTCCAATAAAAGAATTCAACCGTAATATCTGTTCTTCTAAGAATGCTCATAAGTTTACCCTTGAGTACAATTTCGGAAGTACTATAAAGTACAGAGATTCTTTCTTTAGGCGCACTTCACGAATGTGTAATGCTTAACGAGACTCAATATTTCCCACTCATTAAAATGTGCTGACATTCAAAACCAATGCGCATCAATATCTCCTTTCTAATCCAATCCTCCCTTCCTAATGGCTAGCACTGTGTTTAATCATTATAAGCGTATTCATATCCCCTTGAGTGCGCACACAATATAAAAAAAAAAGTGTAGACTAACAAATAAGGCTGTTTAGAGAATTGTTGAAAATACTGATATTGGAAAAACGTATTAAAGATTTAGAAAACCGCCACACATTTTTTGGACAGTAAAACAAATTCATGCTTCGCATTGTTAAAGGTCCGATTTGTTAAATTGATAATTTTGCAATTTCTCTACTTTTAAAGGTATTTAGGGTTCAAATTAATGGTTTTTAGAGAGATAAGTGTCATGTGTACGTGCGTTCAAACACTCGTTATACCATTTTATCGTCGGCCATATCTTCAAATAAATTGTAGTTTAAAACAAAACAGTTGGTAACTTGCTCCTGTATGCAAAGAGTGTGTTTAAAAAAGTACCTATATAAGATATAAAATTATACCTGTTAAATAAGTTTGTCTTCAAAGATATAAATGCCATTTGATTTGTCAAAAAAACAGCGCGATTCATCCCAAGACACAACTCATCGTAGGACAACTCATCCCGGAAATAAAAAATACTTGTAAACATACTTAACGAAAACAATTCTTTGTGTATTCAACTAGTTCGTTCAAATTTTTTTTTTAGTTTAATATTAGTTTAATATTAGAATAGAGCAAGAGCCCACATGGGTGGGGATCGTTCTTACCTGTACTAGAGGCACACATAGACAAACTTTCAGCTTTTATGATAAAAGGTATGTCTGGCAGGCCCGGGCTCTTGGACTAGAAGAACCAGGATGGAAAATAAATTATCTGAAGATAAGAAAGAGGAAGAACATGTATGTTTAAATTGTAAAACGATCGCCTATTGGTTGCGTAATTAGATATTTGTCTAAAACGAATAAAGATTAGTTCATTTTCGTGCTCAGCTTTAAGCTGATAAATAGATAAAGACATGTTTATGATGATAACGAAGGAATGTTATTGTTCCAAGGAATGTTATCAATCCAATCACATTCCTTCTTTTCTACAAGCTTTCAGCGCAAACATGGAGTTATTACGTTCAGTTTATTTTTTTTTTTCGTTAAAGTTTAAAAAAACAAACATACGAACAGGTACAAGAAATTGCTATTCATTTGTTGTTTACAGTCAGGCTCTTGTGCGTTTTGGATTTTAGTTATGAAGTGACAGTTGTAGAGGTTGTACGTAATAACTTTAGGTATAATGTGTAAAAGTCGAAAAAGTGATTCTAATAGAAAATACATATGGGTAGAAATTTTGCACGAATGCAAAACTTGCCATATAGTTCCTATATGTTGCAAGTAAAAAAGGGAACAGTTCGGGTGACCCCAAATATATTTTGATCCCATGATGTATTTAATAAAAAAAAACTAGTGTAAATATTTTATTATAAACCATAAAAATTGCAAATAAAAATATCTGCTACCTCAAATATCTTTTGAATTAAAAAAAAAGAGGCTTGGATGCGACCCACACTGATAACTTCCCATCCCGTCTGTAGATTTGTCTTGCTTCAAAGTTTGTAGGTTTTTGTGTTGGGTTAAAAAAGTTGTCAGTTGAATTATTCTTAAAAATTTTAAAATTACCAACAATATTTTTCATATAAAGAAATAGTTTAGTTTGAAAATCTAGTTTTGTTAAATAGATTTTTAGTGAAAAACAAATTTTTACCAATTTTAGTAACATTTCTTAAATTTTTACTAAACCGAACATCAATTTTTACCAAATTTGCGTACTATTTCTTGTAGATTTTATTTTTTTATGAAAAAATGGACTGTTGGATTTTTATAAAAAACCACTGAATATCGAAAACAATATTTTCTGTGAAATAAAAAAAGTTTGAAGACAATATTTTTAATTTTTGAAAAGCTATTTGAGTCGAAAGTAAATTTTTACCAAGTTTTAGTATTGTTTTTTTGTTAGGTTTTTATTTTTTGTAAAAAAACTGTCAATTAGATTTTTATCAAAATTTTACTGAATGTTGAAAACAATTTTTTTTAAAAGATGAAAGCCAAAATCTCAAAGTTTTGAAAAGATATTTGAGTCGAAAATCAAATTTTACCAACTTTTGTTAAATTTTCTTTTAAGTTTTTATTTTTTGTAAAAAAAACTGTCAATTCGATTTTTCTCAAAATTTGACTGCATGTTGACAACATTATTTTTCAAAAGATAAAAGTAGTTAAAACCCAATATCTCAAATTTTTAAAAAGATATTTGAGTCGAAAATCAATTTTTACCAACTTTTATTAATTTTATTGTTTAGGTTTTTATTTTTTGTAAAAAAACTGACAAGTCGATTTTACTCAAAATTTTACCAGATGTCAAAAACATTATTCTTCGTTGCACAAAATTGTTTTGGAGATAAAATCATTTTGTATTCGTAAAATTTTCGAGGTGACAAATTTTTTTTTTCAGTTTTTTTGATTTATAAAAAAAAAACTGTTATCTGGATTTTTTTCAGAAAATAAACTTGTTTGGTATCACGTTACAATATATTATATAAAATTTAATTCAAGTATCTAGCATTTTTGGTTCGTAAGATATTAAGGGTTAACCAAAATTTTCACCTTTTTTTTAAACTGCTATGGTAAAAAAACCACCCACCCAATTTTCTTGAGAGCCCTTTCTGCATCTTTCTGCCCTATTATCTGTATAACAAAATTTATTTGAAGTCGATACCTCTTCTGGTTCTTGAGCTATGGACAACGAAAAAAACGTCGCGAACGTACGGACACACGCACGCACAGACATCTTTCTAAAAATCTTTTATTTCGACTCTAGGGACCTTGAAACGTCGAGAAATGTCAACATTTTCAATTTGACAAATCGGACCCATTAAAATAACTTCCTATGGGAAGTTAATAAATCAATGGAACGCAGAATAACTTTTTTGACTAGATTAATTTTTAGAAAATCAAATTGACAGTTGCATGAACTGATGGACTAATTTTAAAATCTGGAATTAATTTTTAGAAAATCAAATTGACAGTTGCATGAACTGATGGACTAATTTTAAAATCGGAAGATACCAAAACCCTTTACCATCACATTTTTAGTTCACCCCAAATTAATGTAAATTATTATTAAAATTAAAATTAATTAAAGTTTAAGTTGTGGCCAAATTCTAAGTGTACTCAGATACTCTGGGTCAATTACTGTGACAAGTATTTTGAATATGCCATGATAATCTAAGGGGAAAGTAATGTTTCAACTGGACACCTCGATCGTTTTGATCCTATTAGTGTTTTTCTTTTGTTATGTTTTCTGAATCAAATTTCCTTAATTCTTCTTTAAATTTTATAAAATTTTAGTCGAATGAAAAACAAAATAAAGAAAAAATAAAAACCTTTAATTTTAATGTATTTCCACGAAATTAGAAAATATAGGCAACACTACTGCCTCGTGTAGGAGTGCTCTATTACAATCAATTTAAGCGTCCGAATAAACGGAAAAGATATATTAATAGCAATAAACGTAAAATGATTCCACTTACTTTAATGAATGTAATTACATAGCTATAGCTATATTTTCAATTCTAATAATCGGAAAAGTAAAATCAACTTAGCTTCCCCACTCCTCCTCCAAAAAAAAGAAACAAAACATAAAATTACCCCCTTGGCCATGTTACGTTTATGTTGTGTACCTCAAGCTACATCGTCAAATAAAATGACACAAACAAAAGAAAAACAATTCCTTCAGCAAACTATCAACTTAATAAAACTTTAACTCTATAACTCATTTTACAGCTATGGCCAAAATAATAGGAACAATACTTAATTTTTGAAAATTATGTCTTTCGCAATTGTATAAGGCAACAAATATAAAATTAAACCAATTAATATTTATATTTAATATTTCCATATTGGTTTTTAATTTTTGATACGAGTATAAAAAAAAAGTAACTTTGTTCGTGAGGATTTTTGGAGTCCACTTGATGCTGGCTTCATAAATGTCTGGCCACAAATATAGCAACGCTAGATTTAAATTTCAAAAATAATACATTTCAATAGATAATATTTGCAGTCTTATTTAAAAACGCTGTATAGAGCCTACATAAAGTTATGTAATCTCTATTACGTTTCGAGGTTGAATAGAGCATGCATAAGGAAATTATTGTTATTATTATTTCGTAAATGGCATTTTGATTTCTCTCCATTTTTGAAATTAAAATAAAAACAATAATGCCTCTCGAGTTTAGCTCGTTTATTAATGATTTAAAGAATTTAAATCGCGTTTTACCGACTCCAAGAAGGTGGAAAGTTTATAAAAAAATGTTCAACCCAATTAGCAAACGAAGATTTAAAAAAAAAATATAGATTTTCGAAAGAGAATATCATACAAATAATTGGAATTATTTTTGTATATTTTATTTGTCATGACAACAAGTTGATTTGATAGACAGATAAATGGAATAGATTGCTCCATTTTGGTACTTTTTTTGATATAAGCATTGTATAACTTAAATTTATAGCAGAATTTTTTATAAATGGGAATTTTCTCAACGTTACATAGAGCCTACATAAATCCTTATGCACTGTATAACTATTTATCTGTTTAGCGAATTCTATTAAATAAGACTGTTGATATTTAGTTGAAACATCCTTACTTTATTTTAAATAAATATTTTCTATTTTTCATAGAGCCAACTAATTACTGACATTTTTCTTTAAAGATTAGATCGTTAGATGACTTACATTTATGTCTCCTCAATCTTGATTTCAGTGGAATGGTTCCCAATAAAATCCAGGTTTAGTTGTTGAGAATATAACGTAGGTATACAAATGTATATGTATTAAGTCTAACAGAAATATTGGAAACGCTTGAGAACAAATAATATAGTATCGCTCTTAAAATAACAAGGAGGCATTTTTATTCTGAATTCAATTTGATTTCTTATAAGACCATCTCTTGATTTCTCCTATGACCCATTGACTTACGCCGGAAATCCGGAATTTCGAATTCTTCTTGTTTTACTAGCAATGAAAGCTTTTCATCTGATAAATTTTGTAAAACAGGTGGTAAAGAAATTTCACACTTATTGTTGCGTTAAATTTTGTATTTGGTAGTTTAACTATTCGGTTCGATGTATTATATCGTCTGGCTTTAAAGATCCGACTGGGAGCAAGTTCTCTGACAAGAATCCTTTTGTCGAAGAGCATTGCCACTCAAAGGTTAACTTTTTTTTTAACAGAAAACCAAACTGGTGCGTACACTTTCACTAGAACTTTAAGATTCTCAGATGGACAACTAGAACCCACATAAAGTCTTAGTATTCCATAAGTAGTTGTGACCCATCTTGAATGCGCCATTTTGCCATGCTGTCGATTCGCAAATCCGGGAGAGCAGTAACCTGATTTGATTGCTTAATTGGTTAATATTAGGTACATTTCCGATAACAGACGAAAATTGAACAACATCGGTGTTGTCACAATCAGTTATGCCCTTACCAATCAAGCCAGGATACTCACGAGTTCCCGAAGTAGATCCATCTAAGTTAGTGAAAAGATGTCTTAGTGGCAATTCGTTTGCATGAAGTAAACATATTGCCCACTGTATTTGTCGACTTAGTTCCATTTTCATGTTACGAATTACTCGTCCTTTACAACCCGTATTGGTGGCAGTACCTATTCATCCAATGCATTAAATAGTTTGTAAATCAAATCCTTTATCCTTAACCAAATTTAAAATTGAATTTCATATTTCCTTACGTGTACTTCGGAGTTACGTACGTCTTCTAGAATCTCTTTTTGATAATGAAGCCCACCTTTTTCTTTAGAAATAAGGGTTTTATCTTTTTTTCCACCCAAGTATAGAAAGACTTCGAGCCAAGATACCAACCTATTGATTTGATGAACTGTTTCTTGGTTTCAAAAAGGCCCGATTTTTTTTTGTTTTTATCAATAACAAGAGTGGTATTATAGGTTTTTAGAATTCCAATGTTTTGGAGAACTGATGCAGCCACTTCTGCAACATATCTACAGATGGTAGAGCAATCATATTACGCTTACCTGATGATGTTAAGCGCTCGGATATAGGGGCTGTCCCGAATGGTTTCACTGGATTGTTTCTTCTATAGATTCTACGGACTTGGTAAGACAGAAGAGGAAACCCTTGAGGAATTTAGTGTAATACGTTCTTTTCACTTTTGAATTCTTCAAGTTTTAACTTTGTTAACAATACCGATCACCATTTTTCTATTACTTCTTTGCTCTATTAAAAACAATTTTTCAGGTAGGTTTTGACAGGTACTTTAATAAAAAAAATATTAAAAATATTAGAGACCCAAAAGTACCCTTGAACTTGTTCTTCTTATTTTTGACATAATTATGCTCATCAAAACGCAGCTTTTGAGGGGTCTTTCCTTAAGATACTCCAAACACTTTTCGACGGGACATTCTTACGAAGACCCAGTAACCCTTAAGCGTTATGATTTCAGTTCGAAGTTTGAAGATTGCTTTGACAAGCTTGGAGTTGAATACTTCTTACATTGGATGACGATCAATAAGTTTTACAATGCATTCTAAATATATTAAAACTTGTTTCAACACTTAACTTAAAAGAGCGCATTTCGCCCCCTTTACGCCTAAATTTAGTAGTTTACGTAGTTATTTTTGCAAAATTATGCGTTTTTGCAATTTCACCTTCTATAGAAGATCATGCAGGATTAGAAGAACGGTTATAGAGATAACTTGAGTGTAAAACTCTCGTAGCAATTTTTTGACATGCAGAGATTAGCTTGAGATAGGTATTGTCATCAAAGTTCCTCTGTCTCTAAAAATTGTTTCCTTGATTTTTTCATTTGTGTGACATAAAGTAACTTCCTTGCAGAACTTCGGTCTACTTTTGCAATCTCACATCAGGATACGTCTCTATTGTGCAGTTCTAAAATTACTTCAATATTTTTCTTAGTGCAGTATTTCGCTGCAAATAAAATATTTGCTTAACATAATCTCTAAATCAATCCACGACCAAATAAAAGTATTGCATGAGAGTTTTCTTCAAGTGTTCTTATTTTTTTGACCAGTTAATCTGAGTTTACTGTGTGTCACCTTTTGTTTGTGTAATTAAATAGTTTGACAACCGTTAAAACCTATAGCTTTTATTTTTCATGAAGTGTTGGCTTAATACTAAAGTGAAAAAACAGTCCAACTTAAAATTAAGAAATGTTTCAATTATTTTGGTCATAACTGTAGATATATAGAATACGTGGATAGTAACTAGAGACACATAGATATAATACTTACATATATACAAAACAATTGTTACACATTTTCAAATAATGTTCGAATACTTGGTTGGTTGGTTGGATGGTTTGTTGTTTAATAAATGTTTTGTATTTACCTTTATACTCATACCTACCATCAACATCAAGCTCTGAGTAGGTATTGTTGTATACTGGCGATATGGTGGAAATTGTGTTGCTTTTCTCCCTTAAATTTCCAATAACATTTTATTGCTGAAACTCGCCCCGAGGTTCTATCCTTTCCAATTACAAACGGTACAATTCCCGAATAACGAACATTATCGATACTCTAGCTGTGTTCTATACTAAAGGAGTATATAATATATATTCGGTGATGGTACTACATTGTGCTTTGTCGAATTTCGATGTCGATTTCAATTGACTTCTCTTTCTATTTTCCCTTTGGCTGCTTCGAAAACTAATAAGAGCCAGTCAAAGTGTTTGCATTCGAGTCAGCCTTGGAGCATATCTCTGCACAAAAGCATAGTATTTGAGCTGCTTTTGCTCCTGCTCCAGCTTCTGCTCTTGCTCCTGCTTCTACTATGACTATATGACGATAAGTTGAATTCCTTGAAGCATCATTTTATTTTTATTTATTTTTTGTTGTCGAAAACCCACAAAATAATACGTACCTAACCTCTATACCTTCCTACACTTTTCGTTTCGCATTTTCTTAATAAAACTCTTGACTTTTCTGTTTACAAACAAATACGGTTTTGTCTTATGAACCTGTGAGCTTACACCTACCGTACATAGGTAAGTTTGAAGTGGGAGTACTCAGTGTAGCAACATCTAGAAATAGTATGGAAAAGTTTATCTTATTTTCGTTTATAGGTAGATCACACCTTTTCAGAAATTTGGTGTTTTGTGTGTTTAGTTACAAGAAACAACATATACTCTGATTCGCTGCAAGTCATAATATCTTATAAAACATCTTGATATTTTGCTTGAAACAAGGAAAATTTTAACTTGTACCCTAACTGCGACTCATTTATACCCAACGGTATTTTTCAACTTTTTGGATCTTTGAAAAGTATGGTGGTTTATTTAAGTTTTTACTTAACTATCATATGTTTGGAATTATAGACTAAGGAATTTTGACACTTAAAAGAGGGAGTCCTTGTTAACCATGTCACTTACTTACGACTAAAGCCACCTCCCCACCTCCCTCTTATGAAAAAAAATTCTGAGAGCTAGTCAAATAGTTTGATAATTATTTTCGATATAATTTTTGACGTGACAGGAGGGTGAGGATAGATGGACTCGCTGATAATGCTGAAAACGCTGCAAGAAGAGGACATATCCGAGAATTGTACCAAATAACCAAAGAAGTTGTCGGGAAAAAAATCAACAACAATCATCCTGTAATGGATGTGGATGGGACACTATTGGTATCAATTGAAGATCAACTTTACAGGTGGAAGGATCAGTTTTGTGCCCTGTTAAATGAGGATCCCGTTGAACAGAGTGCTGAAGTGCCCCAACTTAACGAGATGCGCAGATCCTGCAGGGATATTGACATCGAACCCCCTTCAGTAGCGGAAATTGACACATCGATTAATCTCCTCAAAAAAAAAACAAAGCAGGCGGGCTTGACGGAGGACCAGCGGAATTCCTGAAAGCTGATCCCGCCACAACAGCTAGTATCTTGCATCCGCTTATACAAACTGTTTGGGAAAACGAAACCTATCCCAGGGAATGGAAGGATGGAGTGATTGTTAAGGTGCCAAAAAAAGGTGATCTCAAGAACTGCAACATTTGGCGTGGTATTACCGTTTTGTCCGTTTTCCCAAAGCTAATGGCAACTTTAATCCTCGAACGGATAAAAGCTAGAATTGAGACTACACTCAAGAGGAATCAGGCTGGCTACCGCAGCGGTCAGTCGTGCGTTGACCATATCAACACCTTACGCATTGTTCTTGAGCAGTGTGCAGAATTTTAAACACCGCTAAACCTCATGTTTGTAGATTTTGAGAAGGCCTTTGACCGAGGTAACCGAGAATGTATATGGAGATCACTTCTTGGGAGAGGAATTCCGCCAAAAATTGTTGCCATTATAAAGGAGTCCTACAACAATGCAAGGTGTTTCGAGTTGCATAATGGGCAGCTATCCGACTCTTTCGAATTGCGTCAGGGTGTGAGACAAGGGGATGTTTTATCGCCAATTATTTTTTTGCTGGCGATAGATGATGTTCTGACGGCCAGCGTCGGTCGGTACAACTGAGAGGCATTAATGGAGGTATTTAATGGAGAACGTTTGAAAGGCTTAGCCATTTAAACTATGCCGACGATATATGTCTCATCTCATGGCAAATAACATCAGTGGGCTGAACGAGATGTGTCAAACTTTACGGGTGAAAGGAAAATCGTGCGGTCTTAAAATAAATAGCAAAATTACAAAAATAATGCTAACAGGCCCCCCTACACAACATTGTATTATTCTGCATGACACGCCTGTTGAAGAAGTCGAACAATTTTATTACCTCGAAAGTATTGTATCAGCAAATGGTGGTACGTATCTGTACGACGTAAAAAGCAGAATAAATAAAGCTCGCGTTTCCTTTGGTGCTCTGTCCCAAATTTGGAAATCCAGTCAAGTCTCCTTACGCACTAAACTGAGATTCTTCGAATCCAATGTGAAATCCGTGCTATTATATACTTGTGAAACATGGAAAGTCTCGGCCACCATCTCGAGAAAATCACAGGCTTTTGTGAACCGCTGTCTGCGTCACATCCTTAAAATTCGCTGGCCACAAATAATATCTAACCAGGAATTGTGGCGTAGAACAGGTCAGAGGTGCTTGGCCATCGACATCAGAAAGCGCAAATGGCAATGGATTGGTCACACACTGAGAAAACCAAACGATGATATTGCGAAGCAGTCCTTTGAATGGAATCCTCAGGGGTCACGGCGGGTTGGAAGACCAAGAACAACATGGAAATCTACAGTGCTATCGGAAGCTAACTCCCAGAGAAAGACGTGGCCACAGTTAAGGTATCTAGCTGCAGATCGAGAAGTATGGAGACGTTTTGTTGACGCCCTATGCCCCGTACGGGGTTAGAGGACCTGATGATAATGATGATGTAAAGAACTGGGGTGGAATCGGCTGAGCTGAAAATTGATAGTCAAATGTGACTATCATTTTCATTCCGTCTGTGTAAGATGATTCAACTCAATTTGTTAGTCAAAATAATGTGTTTTTGTACCTAAAAAGGGTAACTGAAGAAATTGTCCATTCGTTTTTTGGAAGCGTCTGGTAGCTCTATTCAGATACGACATATTTGTAGGAAAACGACTATCACATTTTCTTGTGACAGCTTTTAAGGTATCAATTTGATTATCACCTTACACTGATCCAATTCGATTATTTTGACTGTCAACAATCACTTTAGCTGATTCCACCACTGTATTTCGAAATACGTACAGCCTCGCTAGTCCGGACACATATAAGGTTTCTACCGTGTCCGGAATAGCGAAATGTCCGGACTATAGAGAAAAAATTAAATACAATGGACATGGACAACCGAAAACTTTTCAAAACCTTTTTATTACAAATAGAAGTACATATACACATAATTTAAATATATACATGTACGTACATATGTAAGAAATATGAACGCATTTTAATTATTTTTAAAGAGTAGGAAAGCACGTGTTAATTTTTGGTTGGAACGCTTTATCTAAAAACATCTTTTCAGCTTTTTCGCGTAACCTCTTTAGGAGAAGGATATCCATTTGAGATGCATTATTTTGTTCGGCCCACTGAATGCCCTTAGCAAATATCTTCCTTGCTTCATTGTTTGAAATTTTCGAAAATTCTTTGATTACATTTTCATCTTCGCTGTCTTCTTCTTCAGCTTCAGTAACATTTTGTTAGATTTGTAAAGCGGACTGAATAATGTCATTATCAGAAAAGTCGTAGGAGACTTCATTTTGACCAGTTGCCCATTTATTGATTTCATATGTGGATGTGTCACCATTCGGATCAATTATTCTTATGATGGCATGAATTCTATTTAAATCAGCAAGCGAAGAATCCGAGTCAATTTGTTGGCGTAATGGTGAAAGTGGTATAAGGTCTTCATTATTTCATTGGGATGCCAGTTCTGGCCATAATATTGACCAACTCTTTTTAATATTAGGTATCTCACCGATACCTTTCCAAGCTGAATCTAAAAAATAAACAGCATCTCGCAAATTGAATTTTTTTAAGACTGCTGCAATGTTTTTATCATCGTCCAGTAGAATGTGGGTCAATAGCTGCTTTCTATATGCTACCTTTATATTCTGAATTAAATTTCGATCCATCGGCTGCAATATTGCTGTACAATTAGGCGGTAAGAATAAGACTCTGAAGTTCGGATCAAAGTTTATTTCGTCTTCTTTAGGATGAGATGGGGCATTATCCAAAACCAAAAGTGCTTTCAACAGCATGTTAATCTCTGTCAAAAACTTTTTCACACTTGGAATAAAATTATCCTTGAACCAATCAAAAAAAATAGTTGTAGACATCCAGCCTTTTTTGGTAGCTTTATATGCTACTGGAAGATTAACGTTTTTAAAAGCCCTCGCATTAACTTATTTTCCGACAACTATGTAAGAGGGGTACCTAACTTATGAGTTCCTGCAGCGTTAGAACATGGCATAAAAGTAACGCGATCTTTCGATATTTTTCTGCCAGGAGCAGATTTTTCATTCGCATGAACCCATGTCGTCCCCGGAAGAACCCTCCAATAGGCAACTGACTCATCAGCATTATATACCTGTTCTTCAATTATGTTCATTTCTTGAATCAGTTTTAAAAAATTTTCTTGAAAAGGCTTAACAGCAGCAACGTCGCTGGATACTTTTTCGCCACAAATCTTAAGGCATCGAATTCCATGTCGCAATTTAAATTAATAATAAAACGACCATGAATAACTAAATTAGAAAACATATTTTTGTCCTATCATTAATACTCTTCGCAGCGTATGCGATGAAAGACATTTTATGGCTAATTTTTGTACACCTTCGGTTGGTTTAAATAGGAATTTCAAAAGATTTCTGTAGTAATCTAGTTCTAAATATAGCCTTTGTTACTCAGTGATAATGTAGCTTTCTAATGAAAAAAGAATTATTAAAATCGGTCCAGTACTTTTTGAGTTTATTTGTTACATACAAGAGTACAAATCTTTCCTCTTTATAATATTAGTGTAGACAACTCAATTTCTTGTCTTCATCTTTTAGTTATTAGCTTACTTACTTAAGATGGCGCTACAGTGTTTGACGGACCTAGACCTCAACCTACATACGTCGACATTGCCCTGTATATGTATGCTGTCATACGAGGCTTTAAATTGATAAAGAGATGGTGGGTATAATTTTGAAGTTCCTGAGTTTTTTCCAAGATCTGTCATAATGTGAATATTTGGTCAATGGTGGACTTTCCTAGTCTGAAGCCACACTGATAAGGACCTATCAGGTTGTTGACGAACGGCCTTAGAAGTTCACATAATACGGCAGAAAGGATTTTATATGCGATGTTTGGGAGACTAATGACCATGTAGTTGGGGCAATTCAGAGGATCTACTTTCTTGAGTATTGGACAAACTATGCTGAGATTCCACCGATCGTGCATGCATGAGCAAAAACACTCTATTACCAAGACCGGAATCTCAGACTGACATTTCGGTTTGCCTACAAGCTAAAAAGCACTAAATGTGAGAAAGTGTGCGTGAAATGATGCAAAAAACCAAACACATTCTCACAATTAGTGCTTTGGCCCATCAAAATGCTTCATTATAGTAATCAGCCCCATCTAAATGCTTTATTTTGAATGTTTCATGGCCTCGTTCAAAAACTAAACAATCCTTACCAACAGAATCTGAAGTGCTGACATGGTCTTAAATTGGATGATTTGTATAGCTTTTTAATTTCAATCCAAATAAATGTTGTAAATGTATATTAAATAAAATAAAATTGACCAAATACATATTTAATGATTTATTAGTGCTGTATTTTGTTTACTTGAATTATTTGCGAACGCAACATGCGCTGCAACTGGTTAAGTATAATTGGAAATGGACAAAAGTGTAACTCAATACTTTGTAAAACAACAAAACAGACAATTTTTTCAGCTGTAGTTTGCTTAGAGCATTTTTTTTGCGACGTTAGAAGTTCAGGTGGAAACAATAGGCGGGTGTCTCCATACTTTTTTGTACAGACAATGCTACGAGAAGCATACTGGTGAAGTTCCATTGCTAGTTCAGATTCCTCAATTAGATTAGTATTTTCATCATTTAAGCAGTTCGATAATTGCAAGACCAAATTTTAGTTTTGTTTGTTGCAGAAATATTCCTGAAAATTTCTTTTTGAGGGACTATGTTAGAGTTAGAATTTTGTTTGCAGGTTAGATTTTGGAATAAAAATTTGAGAGAACCACGTTTTAAAAATAAGTTGCTTTGTGTAAAGCATCTTTAAGGAATAGAAATAGGCAATATGTTTACACACAATACCAACTAAATAAGTGCAATAAATAGATTTAAGTGACTTTTTTTTATTCCAGTATGGGGAAACCGAACACCCAATAGAAAAAAACGGTATACGCGCCAAAATCCATACTTCTTGACTAAATAATGTTATCTTCTATGTTTGCGCATAAAATTACGAATTTTGTAGCGTATGAAAATTTCTAGACATTTTACAATCTGAAGAATTAATTATGCTATGAAATAATTGGCTGCTATTATTACTATTTTTTTTTCTAAAAAGTTGATGAAGGTTTGTACTGAAACCTCAGTAATTGCTTCTGCTGTTAAACTTATAGAAGAAGATCGACATCATCCTGCTTTAGATATTTCACTTAATTTAAATATGTCTTCTCCTAATTATAAATATTCTTATAACAAACTTGAATTTAACTTTAGCAAGTGTAATTTTGAAATATTGTTTGAATTGTTATTTACCATCGACTGGAACCAATTATTTTTAAATTTAAATATTAATGATATGTGTAACGTTTTTTACAATACACTTTTTGACTGTTTCAGTAAAAGTATTCCATTAAAAAACTCGCATGCTAAAAACTCGCATGCTCCACCATGGTTCGATTCTCATATCAAAAACTTAAAAAACAAGAGAAACAAAGCGTGGGTAAAATATAATCAAACAAGAGCTGATGGTGATTATAGAGCGTTCCTTATTCTTAAGCAATTATTTAATGAATATTCAAACTCTTTATACGAAGATTATATACATAAAATTGAAACTGATCTTAAAACTAATCCTGATAATTTCTGGAAGTTTGTCAACAATAAGCAAAAAACCTGTGGGTACCCTAACTCTATGTCAAGTGCAACATCATCTAGCCATGAACCAAAAGTTATTGCAAACATGTTTGCTAGCTATTTTAAGGAAGCGTTTGATGAATCTAATCCAGTAAATACTTCTTCCTCTTCTTCTTCAGTTTTGAACTTTCAGCATTTAAATAATATCAATTTTGAAATAAGTGAACATACTGTTGCACAAAGCATATTGAAACTAGATGAGTGTTTTAGTCCTGGTCCTGATGGTTTGCCATCCTCTATTTTGAAAAAATGTGTCTCTTATTTGTCGTATCCTTTAAGTGTTCTCTTTAACACGTTGTGCATGAATTCAGAACGAAGACGTTTTCATTTTGTGATATATGTCAAAATTTGCATTTTATTTGCTCTGCATTTATTCAACAGATTCGCTATAATCGTTCTGATTACTTTTTTAAAACATTGGTGTTCCTTTGCTGCATAGTTTTTTTTTTGATAGCAAATACATGTATGCTTCCATCACTCAAGAATGTTATGGATAATATATTTTTCGATTATAACTCTTTTTTTTTTTAAATATAATATTTATTAATCAAAATGGAATTCAAAAATAGTTGCAAGCTTAAATCATTAAAAACAAACTATAAATACATTTGGATTAATTAAATTGATACAGATTTTAATTACTTGCAAAAAAAATATTTGGGCCGTTCATTAACGAAAATTTATTAGAATTCAATACAAAAATTGCGCTGGCACCCTTAACTTGATGGTTCTTCGAACGCATCTTTGATACAAATTTCCGAGGTTAATTTTGAAATTTGAAGAATTTCGCAGTGATTTTTGTAAATTAGTGAATTAATTATAATAAACTGATGGTGAACATGCTTTTTTGAAGACAAAAATGTACATTGGTACGCTATCAACAAAATGACTGCAAAATTAAAGCTTAAAACTGACTTTTTCATCGAAAAAAAGTAAAAAGAAAAACCTAAAAAAAACTTATTAACCCCTCCATTTTGTTTTTGCTGTGCAAAATGCCGCTAGCCCACGGCATCGTTTTTTTTTTGTTTGTGCTCACATCTATTCATGGATTAATTGTCAAAATTACAAATACAACAATGTAAACAAACGGGTTTTGGAGAGTGAAACGTACGAAAGATTCCGGTCTTGGTAATAGAGTGTTTTTGTGCATGAGTTAGTGCATGCTCCCTACCAAATCATCGCCTGCTGCTTTGAATAATTCGGCAGCGATGCCGTCAGCTCCAGCAGCTTTGTTGGGCTTCAGTTTCGACATAGCTATCTTCACTTCGTCGAGATCGGGTAGGCGGAATCGTGTTTCTGCCCGTCTAGGTTAAGTGGTTATATCTACCTTACAGCGGAGTACAATTCGTCATCGCTGTTATATAATTTGGAGAAGTGGTCTTTCCATATTCTCAACATAGACTGCGGTTCCACTACGATGTTCCCCTGATCGTCTTTACAGGCTTCGGTTCGTGGCTTGTAGCCTTGGGAGGTTTTGTTTACCTTTTGGTAAAATTTACGAACCTCATTCCTGTTGTGACA
Source organism: Eupeodes latifasciatus (assembly GCA_920104205.1). NCBI lineage: Eukaryota > Metazoa > Arthropoda > Insecta > Diptera > Syrphidae > Eupeodes > Eupeodes latifasciatus. The sequence goes on from OV049924.1 coordinate 42,350,388, forward strand.
TCCCTCTATCTCCTCGATCGCGCGCTTCTCATGCTCCCTTTTTTTCCATCTAAGAAGCCGGTGTTTCTCTTCTGCTTGTAGAACTCGTGAGCCGCTGTGGTCCTCCTGTGTAGCGCAGTTATGTATGCTTGTTGCTGAGCTGCGTGCGATTGCAAGAGTTCGTGGTCAAAGCAGGGGTTGCGCTGTGATGGCCGTGTGAAACCTAGAACTTCACTACCACTGGTTTTCAAAGCTTAAAGCAAGCAGCATAGTGGTTGATAGAGACTCCATCGTGGTGTCTTCATCTTTCTCCTCTGTTGGGGAATGCGCGTATATGAGGCTTGTGTTGCCACATTTAGACTTGATTCGGATTGCCGTGATGCGCTCGCTCACACTGTTGAAACTAAAGACTTTTTGCCTGAGTCTAGTTACAACAACAGATCCACACCCAAATAGTCGCTGCCTTTGTTCTCGATAGCAATCGCTGTAGTATACATCGCAGTTTTTTTAGTTTGCGTTTGCCCGGTCCATCCGATCGCACAATGATGGTTATATCTGCCTTGCAGCTTGCAGCAGTTATTTGCTTCCGCTAACTGTTCGGCTGCACGTGGTCTATTAAGGGACCTAACATTCCACGTATAGTTCGTAAGTTCGTTGTCCTTATTCCGTTTGCTTGGTTCGGTTCGTCATCAGTAAATCCGTCTGTTTCCTGACCTGGAGCGCCATATCCTTAGAGTAACTACAAGAACGGGGTGATCGGATAACCAGCTCCTAACAGGCCTGGGCTCCGAATATGTCGTAGAAGCCCTATAAGTTGTTCACTAAGTAGTTAACCTAGCTGAAACTGTAAACGCCACCGTTGATTCCATCTCGGTAATTCCTCCGCCACCGTATGGATAAGGAGAGGTGCCTTAGTGGTTTGCCACACCCAACAACTTTTCACTGGTTTAGAATCCAATCTCCAGTTCCTAGGCACCCGATGTTTACCGCGGGGAGGTGAAAGTAGGAGTTGATAGACAGAGATGGATTTTGAGATATTATTTTTATTTGTCAAATAGTTTTGTTTTCTTTTGAAAACGGGTTTGAGTACGAGATTAGATCCGAAATCTTTTATTAATTTCGTCTGAACTAGAACTAGACATCACGAGATGAAAATCCGGAAGGAGACTGTTTATTTTGGACTTTAAGGCTCTCTAAATGGTCTTGTAGTCGCAGCACACAATATTTTTGTTATAATGAGGAACTTTTTAGTTCCATTTTAATGCTAGTATCAGAAAGAAAGGTTTTGAAACTAGGTCTCGTTGCACATGACAGGGAAAAACACAGTGTGTTAAAACATTCAGCATTCGAGTAGTACGGCAAAAGAGCTTATCTCTGTACTTCAAAGGTATAACTGAAGTTAGGATCGAAAGTTTACTGATGAAATTTTATGGAGGCCCGAGTCTAATAGTGGAATCGTTAAATGGCAGGAATGAAGAAGTCTATTTCACAAAGGAGTTATTCGTTAAAATATCGGTAAAAAATTGTTAGACATAGGCATTAGGTATGTGTTCAAGTGTCGTATTTGAATCAACGATGTTAGTGTCATCAATCATTTTGAACTCTCTTCTTTGTATACTGTCCAAGAGCTCTTAGTAAGTTACTAAGGCAGGTATATTTAAACTTTGGACAAATACATACAACTTAAATAGATAATAATAGCCAGATCAAAGGGTAAAACAAATACTCAACTTATTATCTATTGTCAAGATATAATCGTTGTTCTTAATTTAACACCAGTAATACCCAACACTTATTAGGTAAACGACTCGAGACAAGACGAGCTGATGCTACAAATTTAACTATCCACGAGAAAACCCACGAGACCGAGACCTGTTCCTGAGCTGTACGATACCGATATAGGGCTTATGTTTTTGAGATGAAACGAGACTATACTTAGAGTCTTGTCTTGTCTCATCATGGTTTCCACCCCTTTATCATGAACTGTTAACCACTGTTTTGATATCCATATTATAATTCGTCCATTACCGACCTTTTCCAAAACAACAGGTGAAATATTTAAATTTTTAAGTCGAAGAATTGGATTTAAAATAACATTTTGTTTAGGTTCCACGCCGAAGCGAGACCAATACGACACTTTTCCAATTGCCAACTTGTGTTAATTTTGGGAAACAAATAAAAAAAAAAGTTTATCCCAACTCAACCAAGAAACAAGCTCTTACCTCAAGGCCCATTTTACGCCTCTGTTCATTCTAAATGTAGATAAACGTATTTTCGGCCTCTTTTATAAGTGTTTAGCCAACTGAGAGTTTATTTGATGGTTCAATGGTAATTTTGTTAAAAAAAGAAGTTATCTTTAATTTTACCAAACAAGTAAGTCTAAGTAGTATATGAGTCGTCCTTGTATCCTGTGTTTATCCGGATGATTTGAATATGTCGTCAAAACCATCCGAGCAGGAGATACCATCATCATTGATTTGATTCATGTGTCTTCTGTGTCCTATTCCTACATAGTCATCCTATATATTTCCTAAGCCGATTCAAATAGACTCGTCTCGTGCGTCTTGGAGAGAGGTTCTTCTTTATCCCAAAAACCTTAATTCGTCGATATTTTTGGATTTGCGTTATTTTTTATAGGGTTGGGAATATTGGTACGAATATAAAGATACTTTTAGAGAGACTGGTAGTCTATTACTAAATTGTGAATACATCAAGCGAGAACCTTATTCAGGATCCGTGAATTGCAAACAAATTGAACAAAATGGTTTCCTGATTATTCTCAGCTTTGTGCATGAGTAACTTTTCTTTTCTTGGTTTTCTATATACATATGTATGTAAGTAGGTTTATATACATACCTCATCTTCTATATTTATATATCTTTTCTATATTACGTGAAAAGAAATGGTTAAGAGTCTGCACTAACCCAATTGCTAGCCAGAGTGGAAAATTTAATGGAAACGAATTCATGACCCGGACATAATATGGGAGGTGGTTATTCAGAAATGAAGTATAATACTTAAAAGGAATTCTGTAAGAGAGTGAATGTTTTCTTGTTTCATTTTTGTATTTTTAGTTTTCTTTTTTTTTTATTTTTGTTGTACCATCATCACTACATCACTATATATCAACTCTCTCATACTTATAGTGTTTTTATTTTTTTATAGAAAATGGAAAGATATCCTTGGGGATGAGCACTACATTTTTCTATGTTATGAAGTTTTTGTTTTTGTTTTTATTTATTTCAAAACGCACGATGAGATTTACATTAATTGTGGTACTAAGAAAATGTAACAAACCTCAGTTGTTTTGTTAATGAAGTCTGCAGAAATGTTTATTTTTGTTTGTGTTGTTGTAAACTGGGCATTCTAAAAAGAATATTGTAAATCTAAACTTTCAGGAATAAGAAAAACAAAATATTAAGTTGAAATGCGTTTTAACGGAAGAATAACTTCTGGGAAATATGCTAACTTCCACTTTTTAATCTTAGATTGTATGCAATCAAAATTTTAAAAAATAGTTATAATTATTGCATTAAGTGAAAATATGTGTAGATTTGTATGTACATATGTATACTGGGTGCGTTTTTCTAGCTTTCGTTGTGTAATTTTTCATTTTTTATAAATGTGGTGAATGTTGGTTTAAAAGGAATAAAGTAATTTGTAAGGGGTGTTTCGAAATTAACCTAAGATCTAATAAAATGCGTTTGTTAAGTTCTATGAAAAGTGTCAATGTTCCTAATAGAAAACAAAACTTTTCCAGATTCAAGTTTTGCTTCCGAAAGGGTATAGAGTCTCAGTGCCTCCTATCGCCTTTCGGAAGAAAAACATAAATCTGGAAAAGTTTTGCAGAAGTGACGTAACCCCCATTTTATCAATTTTAAATTTTTTAAAATAAAGTGGTCAAAAATAAATTTTCTACCAACGCAGGTGATGTTACTTAAATTAGCTCATAAATTAATGCAAAAATCCTGCAACATCGTTTCTGCACCGAAATTTTCTGAGACCAGAAATAGTGTAAACCACTTATGCCAATTCTGCACTAGACAAATTTGAAATGAAACACCTTTTCGTCATGTCATTGACTAACATTGTTTTCAAGACAATGACTTACATAAATTCTAAAAATTCTAGGAGGAACAGATGCCTGATAACGAAAGCCAGAAGGTAAGGGTTTGTAAAATGTTGTTCTTAAAAACATTCCATGTATTCGAAGAATATCCAGACTTATAAAACGCAAAGCTTCAACATAAATTTTACCTTTAGACCAACGAGTCTAGAAATCAGACCATTGGACAAAAATTGCAAGAAATTAGATGTTTTATAAGCAAATTTCCGTCTTATGAATCGTAATTCACCCATCATAAGTCTGAGAGAAAATTCTTCTCCACTGACTTTAACATATCTAAACTGTTCAATTTGTCCTGTATCAGAGCATGTGTTCTTCCGACAGCCGTGATTTTAACCTTGCTCACTTAAATGACTTGTAAGAATTGTGGCTTCTTTGACAATAAACTAAAGTTTGTAAATGATTACGAGAAGCCTTAAATACAAATATAGAACATGAACTTCATATTAGAAAAGCGGTTTCGCCCAGAAATGGCATCAAACATGATGCAACAAGAACAAAGGAATCTGCTGACACTTGGGTTATTGCATTTATTTATTTGCATTTATTTTATTTGCATCTCATGAAGACTTTACCCACTCTGGTAATTTCAACGGGTACCTATATGCTATTATGAGGCCACTTTGGACATTCTGTCTAGATGTCCATGACTTGTTAAAAAATAAAGCTTACATGTATATTTGGAATGAGTCGGTTGGATCAAGACGCCCCCAAGACAAGAAGTTGTCAGCTGATTATTAGATTTTATTATAAACATTTTGTGAGTACTTCAAAGCTAATTGTGTATACTGATCAGTGTGGTAGGCAAAATAGAAACATTAAGATGCCTGTTTTGTGCCAATATGTTGTTGCTCATATAGTGATTGTCTTGTAAATCAAGTTGATCGCAAATTTCTTATGAGTGGCCACTCTTACTAAGACTTTATGACTAAGACTTTGGACTAATCGAAAAACAAAAGAAGTATTTTAAAGAAACCTTTGGCCGTATGGATTGGCAGAGAGTTATAGCAACAGCAAAGAAGAGGGACCCATTTCAAATTATGTATTGTTATGCGTGGATCTATGATGTTTTCAACTTAAAAACTCGATAAGAACATGACATATCGAAAATTAACTGTTATAATCTTAATGTAGAATGGTTTAAAATTTAATGACTACGATTTCTGAAAAAAAAACACCTTTCAATATTTTGTATATAAGGACAGTAATTGCAAAGACGAGCTAAAGTGATTTTGAAAATAGTATAATAATACTCATCGCAGATTTCGAACTATTGGTTCCAGAAGGGAATGCCGTAAGTGAAGCAAAACAGAATGATTTATTGGTATTACTTAATTTTATTCCACCGAATCACCACGACTTTTATAAAAAATTTTAAACGCAGATACCGAAGAAGATTAAAAATAACTATCATAGTAGTGTAAACTTATAATTAACCTTCTAATTATTTTGTATTTAAAAGTGAAAATATATTTGTTCTTTCATATCTTATTTTTCAAATAAGTGTAACCAAGTTTGTTTTCTTTTTTAAATATGCCAGTATCCAAGAAGTGATAGTGGTGTAACCCCACATTAAATCCAGTAATTAATTATTTAAAGATTTATAGATTAAGGTATTAAATATAAGATATCCCACTTTTTATGTCATAGCAAAAGTTTATTAACTATTATTTTCATTATAGAAAGCAAATAACAAACATTCCTTTTTCGTCAAATTTTTAAATCGCGATTTTCTCAATAAGAGAATATTGGGATTACGGCACTTCTGCTCTCAAAACCTCATTTCTTCTTCTTCTTCTGGATGACATATAAATTAAAAAAAATATATAAATTTCAAAGTTTGTTGCCCAAGTTGATAGTCCAAGTTCGTATAAATAATAGTAACTCATGAAAAAATGCATTATAAGTCTATTCAATTTTTTTCATTATTTTTTCCCAAAGTTTAAAAACATAATCATTACAATTAAGTTAAAATTTAAATCTAAAATTAAATGCAGACTAAACGAAATGAGACGAGAATACAAATTTAACTGTGAGACGAGACGAGACTCAGTTATGCAAGACATAGTCGATACCATGAGTATTGGAGTTCTACGAGATCGAGACGAGACGAAACTTCTCGCCTGGTGGACGTGAAGGTAACTTAGGTTTTGAAAATCACGTCAAATCGCATCAATTTTTCATATTCAAAAAATAATACAAATTAAATGGTATGCAATTTTATCCTTGTGAAAGTACATACATTCTCACACACCCTATGTTAATGAAACGAGTGTTTATTTTATTTTAAAATTCATTAAATTTGCCTGATTTTCATGTTGGCAATCGTATTTATGACTGGATTTTGTTCTATTTGTAGCCCAAAAACTATTTTCCACATTTTTGTAGATCATTAAAGTGAAATTAAGATGTAATTTTTCAATTAAAAGAAAAACAAAAACAATCAAGTTCTTCTGAAATATTCTCAGTGAAAAAATCATAACTGAGAAAAACTCTTTACTCTGAAACAAAATTACGAGTAATTTTGAAGTATTTCTTTTTAGTTTGTTAACTTCCCATAGGAAGTTATTGTAATGGGTCCGATGTGTCATATTGAAAATATTGACATTTCTCGACGTTTCAAGGTCCATAGAGTCGAAATAAAAGATTTTTAGAAAGATGTCTGTGCGTGCGTGTGTACGTACGTTCGTACGTCCGTATGTCCGTACGTTCGCGACGTTTTTTTCGTTGTCCATAGCTCAAGAACCAGAAGAGATATCGACTTCAAATAAATTTTGTTATACAGATTGTAGTGCAGAAAGATGCAGAAATGGCTCTCAAGAAAATTGCGTGGGTAGTTTTTTTACCATAGCAGTTTAAAAAAAAGGTGAACATTTTGGTTAAACCTAATTATCTCATGAACCAATGACGCTAGAGACTTGAATTAAATTTTATATTATATATTGTATCGTGATTATATTTGTTTTAAATTATATTTTTTGGAAAAAAAATCCAACTAACGGTTTTTTTTATAAATCAAAAAAACTGAAAAAAAATTTTTTACCTCGAAAATTTTACGACTAAAATATGATTTCATCTCTAAAACAATTTTGTGCAACGAAGAATAATGTTTTTGACATCTGATAAAATTTTGAGAAAAATCTAATAGACAGTTTTTTTTATAAAAAATAAAAACCTAAAAAAAACATTACTCGAAGTTGGTAAAAATTGAATTTCGACTCAAATATCTTTTCAAAAACTTGAAATTAAGGCTTCAAACTTATTTTATCTTATAAGAAATACTGTTTTCAACATTCTGAAAAATGTTGAGAAAAATCGAGTTAACAGTTTTTTTACAAAAAATAAAAACACAAGAAAAAAAAAATTAATAAAAGTTGGTAAAAATTGATTTTCGACTCAAATATATTTTCAAAACTTTGAGATATTGGCTTTAAACTAGTTTAAGCTTTTAAGAAATATTGTTCTCAACACTCAGTATAATTTTGAAAAAAATCGAATTGACAGTTTTTTTACAAAAAATTAAAAACCGAAAAACAAATTTAACAAAAGTTGGTAAAAATTGATTTTCGACTCAAATATCTTTTCAAAAATTTGAGATAATGGCTTCTAACTAATTTTTACTTATAAGAAATATTGTATTCAACATTCGATACAATTTTGAAAAAATCGAATTGACAGTTTTTTTACAACAAATAAAAACCTAAAAAAAAAACAATACTAAAACTTGTTAAAAATTTACCTTCGACTCAAATAACTTTTCAAATAAAAAATATTGGCTTCAAACTTATTTTATTTCACAAAAAATATTGTTTTCGATATTCAGTAATTTTTTTATAAAAATCCAATAGTCCGTTTTTTCCTAAAAAAATAAAATCTACAAAAATAGTACGCAAATTTGGTAAAAATTGATACATATGGACAAACTTGCAAAAACAATCGTCATATGGGATGGGAAGTTATCATTGTGGGTCGCATCCCAGCCTCTTTTTTAGTTTTAATTTTAGTGTACCTATAATTTTATTATCCTAGAAGACCCGAAAATTATCTTATAACCTTGGCATTTAAAATTTCGTTATAATCGTTCTTGGAAGTTTGCATCGGTACTAACTTAAATGCTCAATAGTGTGTGAACATTGACAATTTCACATGATGGTAACTGGTGTCCTTAAAAACCGTCATTTAAAGAAATTCAGAATTTCAAAACGTAATATTCAATCAAAAACTTTAAGTTTTAACTAATTAACTTTCCATAGGAAGTTATTTTAATGGGTCCGATTTTTCGAATTGAAAATGTTGACATTTCTCGACGTTTCAAGGTCCCTAAAGTCGAAATAAAAGATTTTTAGAGGGATATCTGTGTGTGCGTGTGTACGTACGTTCCCGACGTTTTGTTCGTCGTCCATAGGTCCAGAACCAGACTCCAAATAAATGTTGTTATACAGATAATAATGCAGAAAGATGCAGAAAGAACTTTCAACAAAATTGAGTAGGTGTTTTTTTTTACCACATCATAATTGGTTTACGCAAAATATCTCACGAACCAATAACGCTAGCGAGTTGAATTAAATTTTATATTATATACTAGCTGACCAGACACACGTTGTTTTGTCATATAAATAATTTCTAAGGAAAATTTTGATAGAAATAAATAACTTATTGTAATTGTGTAAGGATGTGGTATATACATAAGTGGGAGAGATATAGAGCACTGTAAACGGTGACAAAATATTAAAGTAACAAATGACCAAACAATTTTTTTTTTAATTTATTAAAATTAATTCTTTAAAATTATATACATATCGCTAATTATAAAAATACTACAAAAAAACAATATCAATCGCTTAATGCAACAGAGTGGACAGTATTTTTTGTGATCCCATCAAAACAAACTGGATGGTTTGGCACTCGAGACCACGCCACGTATAATTGTCCGTGTGAAAAACATGAAGTGCTCAAATCTTAGCCGCAGAAAGACATCGTTTGGCCTTGGACTTATTGATAGTCATTGCAAATGCCAATCTAATTGGAAATTGAAGGCGTTTGAATTGAATTGGCACATCTGTGGGTATAATAGGGAATCGCGGTAATAATATATTTTCACTTCGGAATTTGTCATTAAGAATTATGGCTTTGATAACATTTTTCATTAATTTTTAATTACTAATCGCGTGCCATTGCACAACCGTGGTGGGAACAAATAACAAAACAAAACTACCGGTGATCCAACCTTTCAGTTGTAAATTATGCGGTGGCATGCCTGGTATAGGTATCCAATGAGTTCAAAAAGTCAGTTGGATAATTTACAGCTTCGGTGGCATCACAAACTCTATCAATAGATTTGTATGACACCAAGTCTCCTGTTAATAAATGTTGTATCTTGAGATTTAATTCTTGTGAATCAATAATTGTGGAAAAATCGACTGGTAATTATATGCATCCAGTTTCATCTGTAGTAACTTTTCCGTCCGCGTCGCCTATTATCTAACAGTTGTTTTGAGAATGTTTCAGTGGACGGATCTTGAAGCATTTGAACACGGATATTGACTTTCAGTTGTACTTTTTCAAAATTACGCCACCACAGTGGCGTTGATCTCATCAGCGTACATTGAACGCGGAATAAAGGGAAGTGTATGTCTGAACTCACCTGAAAAGAGTACCGCCAAATAGTCTGTCGTTGTTTTTATATCTTTCAATGTCCTGTTCAAAGCCTCAAGCGAATGTTTGTGCGCCATATAATCCACTATAGTGCATTCATCCCAAAAGATAATTTTACACTGATTCAGCACTGTGGCCATGGATGAATGTTTTTTTTATATAGCGCACAGCGTCTGGGTTATTTTGAATATTTAGTGGCAGTTTAAATAATGAATGAGCTGTTCTACCTCCATCCAATAAAGTTGCCGCAATGCACAAAGAAGCAACAGCCAATGCAATACCATTATTTGATCGTATATTGGCGAAATAAGGAATGTTTTGCCAGTTCCACCTGATCCATCCAAAAAAAAATCCACCTTGTCCTGCCGAAACTGGGAGCATGATGTGGTCAAAAATGGTTTTTTGTTCTTCATTCATAAGTGGGAGATTGCGAGCAACAATCGCTGCCATTTCTACAGTATTGTATTGTAGTTCACGATTCAATTCAGTGTCTATTAAATCAGATGCATTTCGATTTGGTGAATGCATACCGAAATAACTGAATGGTAAGTTGGTAATGATAATGCAAAGATCCTCAATAGCAATCAATGCCTTATTGTACATAGCGTCAATAAATAATATCGTACGATCGTTGCACCGTGTACGATGTTGATGCAATTAAACAATAACACTTAGGAATATAAAAAATAGTTAAAAACCTATTCTCAGACCTACCGAATGTGTATGCAAAAATTGGTTAAGCCGTTTCGGAGGAGTATGGCAACTAACATTGTGACAGGAGAATTTTATATATTAGAAAATAACGTGATACCTACCAGATTAGTATATTTTTTGAAAAATTTCACCTAACTTTTTTTTTATACCTAAATCAAAAAAACTAAAAAAATATTTGTCACCTCGACTATTTTAGGAAGCGAAAACTATTTTATCTCCAAAATAGTTTTGTGCAATAAGGAATAACGTTTTTGACATCTGGTAAAATTTTTAGAAAAATCAAATTGAAAGTTTTTTTTTTATAAAAAATAAAAACCTAAAAAAAAACATTACTAAAAGTTGCTAAAAATTGATTTCGACTCAAATATCTTTTGAAAATTTTTAGATTATGGCTTCAAACTAATTTTGTCTTATAAAAAATACTTTTTTCAACATTCAGTAGAATTTTGAGAAAAATATTTTTTTTCCAAAAAATAAATAACCTAAAAAAAACAATACTTAAACTCAGTACAAATTTACTTTCGACTCAAATATCTTTTCAAAAATTAAAAATTTTGGCTTCAAACTAGGCTTTCTCATAGAAAATATTGTTTTCGACATTTCGTAATTTTTTTTATATGTAAAAGTCCAACAGTCAGTTTTTTATAAAAAAAATAAATTCTACAAAAATTAGTACGCAAATTTCGTAAAAATTGGTGTTCGGTTTTCGATATCTCGTGAACAATAGAAGATATTGACTTCAAATTAATTTCAATTATCAAATTTACATTTGTTTATGCAAGAAATAAAAATTTTTAAGAAATGCTACTAAAATTGGTAAAAATTGTCTTTTGACTAAAAATCTCGTTTACAAAATTAGATTTTGAAATCAATCTATTTCATCAAATGCAAAATATTGTTGGTAATTTTCAAAAATCTTTCAGAATAATTCAACTGACAACTTTTTTAACAAAACACGAAAACCTACAAGCTTTTAAGCAAGACAAATCAACGGACGGAATGGGAAGTTATGAGTGTGGGTCGCATCCCAGCCCAGTCTCTTTTTTATTTAGTAAAAGAGGTTGGTTTGCAAGTCATACTTATAGCTTCTCAACCAGTCTATCGATTTGTCTTGCTTAAAACTTCAACAAAATATTCATAAAAATGTTTTGTGTGAGATAAATAATTCGAAGTCGATATATTTCTGTGTTTTATTAATACTTGATTCGAAACCCATTTCTTATCAGTTTTTGTAGTTTTTGAAAGTTTACGTGTTTTTCTTAAAAAAAATTATCAGTTGAATTTTTCTAAAAAAAAAACTAAAAATTACGAACAATATTTTGCATATGACAAAATAGTTTAATTTCAAAATTTATTTTTTTAGCGCCAAAATTTTTACCAATTTTAGCAACATTTCTTGAATATTTGTATTCCTTACATAAACTAATATACCTAGATGGAATCTTTCTTAGAAAATTTAGCATTGATTTTATTCATTTTAAAGTCAATATCTTCATTTATGCACGAAGTATCGAGAATCGAGCATCAATTTTTACTAATTTGTTGTAGTATTTTTTGTAGATTTTAATTTTAAAGAAAAAAAAAACTGATTGTTGGATTTTTATAAAAATTGTACTGAATGTCGAACAAAATATTTCTTATTAAATTAGTTCGAAGCCAATATATTTAATTTTTGAAAAGATATTTCGTCGAAAGTTATTTTTTACTAAGTTTAAGCAATGTATTTTTTAGGTTTTTATTTTCTTGTAAAAAAACTGACAATTCGATTTTCTCAAAATTGTACCAGATGTCGAAAATTATATTCTTCGTTGGATAAAATTATTTTGGAGATGTGTAAATCATTTTTTGCACATTCGAGGTGACAATTATTTTTTTTCAGTTTTTTTTTTTGATTTATTTTTTTAATTATTTTATTTTATTTTTTTTCAAAATAAGATCAGTTTGGTATCAAGTCATCTTTGTAAAAATCTTTTATTTAGAATCTAGGGACCTTAAAACGTCGCAAAATATTAAATTTTTTACTTCCACAAATCGGACCGATTACAATAACTTTCCATTAAAGTTCATAATTGCAATTTTAAGGCTTATGTCAAAATTCTTATAATTTATTTAATGTGAAATTAAAGGGGTTTTTTATAAAACATAGTTCAAAAAAAAAAAAAACATAGTAGTTTTAAGAGAGAACATCAATTTGAAAAAAAAAAAAACGTTGAAGTATACTGTGCCTGAGACTGGCGTTTTTTTAATTAACATCACCGTTGCGTTGCGGCCGGCTAGAAACCTTGAAACGTGCACAAAACAGACCAATTAGATTTTTGTATTTGTGTATTAAAAATATTCTTGGAACATATTGTGCAGTGAATCAATTTTCTACCAAATAAACTAAGAAAGGTTATAGGTTAAAGGACATTGATAAATTCGAGGGCTGAGAAAAATCAAAAATATTCTCACATTGGTTTTTAAAAACACGAATTCACAAATCAACTTCAATAACACATTGATACACTGCCAATCTTATATACCTTATGTACGTTTGGCGTAGGAGCAGCTTCATATGGATGGTTTTCGAATAATATTTAAAATACTTCAAAAATAAACAAAATCAGCAAAAACATGTATGTACATATTTCCTTAGTTTTGTTTGATGAAATCAAAGCTAAATTTACTTTTTCGATCAACCAAAAGTGATTCAAAGCCGAAAATAGGAACCTAGTAGAAAATAGAAATTGACATCAGAAAAAAATGTTTCTCTGAAAAACAGCCACGATATCGAAATCAATCTCTAAGGATGAAGGTAAGCGTTGTGTTGGATCTTTTACATGAGTTATAGAGAATAGGTAAGGTATATGGCCATGAACTGAAAAGAAATCAGTCATTGCCTTCAGCTATATATTCATTTGTAATTTTATTTGAACTAGAACACGCATTTTGGTTTGAAATACTCGTACTTGGGTTATATCCTTGCTAACAATCCTCACGCACGACATTATTCAAACGAATCAAACAAATACAAACCTATACAATTCTACATATCCGCATACAAACATTCATCGCTTTCAACGCACAAAAATAAAAAAAAAAAAAACAAAAGACAAATCAACCCTAAACAATATAAAACTTTTCTATATTTGTATATATGTACATATGTATGTACGTTTGTATTTCTATTGAATATATTGCTGGGGGTGTTGTAATAAAACATGCAAATGCAATTTATTCTCCTTTACAGTTGTTAAGTATCTCTTGATAAATTGTTGGGCAAATTTATAAGAAAAAGTGTATTGTATTTATTTACGAGTAGATTCTATAGCTTTGGCTCGTTAGAGTGGATGTTACTACCACTTACTTGGCAACGCATGTAAGGGCATAATCAGTTGAGAGATATTTTTAAGGATAACTTTATTACACGCAAATACCGTACAGTGGACTTCACGTAATTTGGTTAGAGCAAACTAAGTGTATTGGTCTGGAAGATTTATTTAACAATTCCTTGTGTTGAAGTTTATTCATTAAAAAAAATGTATTCTCTAAAAGGGCTACTTGTTTAGTGCTAAGTAAACTCACTTTCTTTACTTAAAAAAAGTAAATCACTCCTGCAATAAAATAATATCTCTGAAGACATCAACTATGACAAAGTAGATTTTGTCAAAAAAAGTAGTTATGAGAAGTTTACATTTTCGATTTTTAAATTTTGTATCATATCTTAGGTATTTTATTTTAAATACAGAATCGTAAGTAACATAAAATAACTTACTTATACTAAAGGTGGCACTACAGTCCTGTGTGAACTAGGGCCTCGCCCAACAAACTTCTCCATCTAGTTTGGTCCCTAGCTAGATGTCTCTAGTTGCGCACTTCAATTTGTGTGAGGTCACTTTCCATACTTGTGGGCGCCACCTATAATCCGCGGTCTTCCTCTACTGAATCTGAAGACTTTCTGGCCCGGAACATTGGTTTCCATGCCCTCTACGTGCCCCAGCCATCTCATTCCTCTGTACAGCCCATACAACCCGTCGTTCTATCTTCTCCTCCACTCACCATCTATGCATACGGGACCTGAAGAACTTTTTTCTCGAAAGGACCCAAGGTGCTCCCATCTGCTTTTGTCTTAATCGATGCTTCTGCAAAGTATAGCAGGACAGGGATGATTAGATTAGGGTATTGTATAGCGACAAAAAGGCCAATTTGCTTGCAGCACAGTTTGCTGTTAATTCGATGCTGCTAATGAGTGACATAACTCCTCATTAACTTGAAAGCATAAACGAGTCTATGGAAAGAATCTTCTTTCGCATTCTAATAGAGTTGCTAGAGTACTAAAAGATCTTAACATTCACAAATCCACTGGCCTGGATAGTATCCCCGCTATTGTTCTGAAGAGTTGTTCTTCAACGCTGGCAAAACCACTGGGTAAGCTTTTCCATCTGTCCTATTCTACTGGTCTCTTTCCGAGGCTTGTCCAGCCTGTCCCTAAAAAAAGCGAATCATGGTTTAGCTCACCGAACAGTGGAACAAATATTTATACACGTATCGTTTTGGAGAAAGTAAGATTAGTGCTCTTGATATTACAAACTCATTTGATATAGTTTGGCATCAAGCTCTCTTATTGAAAATGCGTGCTTTTGGTTTTGATGAATCTCTTCTTTGTTCTTCAAGTAGTATTGGACGGGTTCAAATCTGATATCCACAAAATAAACGCTGGTGTGCTTTAATTTATAAAATCTATATTCATCCGAAACTCGAGTTCAATCCAAATATCTGGGCAGGTGCTCCTTTAACCCAGTAGAGTCTCTTAGACAGAATTCAAAACAGAGTTCTTAAAATGATAAGTGACCGTTGTCTAACTGAAAGTTTTGTATCTCTCGAGCACCGTCGCGTCGCGGTCGTCGTAAGGTTTCATGTCTGTTATTATTTTATCGCTACTTCCATAAACAATGCTCTAATGAAAAAGCCAGTTGCATTCCTCCCCTAAATAATTCAAACGTAATACCCATTCTTCTAGGAATGCTCATCAATTTACCCTTGAGCTCAATTTCAGACGTACTGTAAATGTTAAGTACAAAAAGCTCGGCATTCAAGCCGTCTACTTGAGCGACTTTTTTAGGCTTCACCTTAGATATGGTAATCTTTACTTCATCTAAGTCGGGATTGTTGGCTATCTTCGTCTATATTGAATGGATCATCATTCTGCCTGACAGCGGAATTCGGTTCGTCGTCGCCGTTATACAATCTTCAGAAGTGTTCTTTCCATGTCCTCTACTAAGATGTTTCCACTTCAGTTAGAGGTTTATGTACTTCTGAATTTCATTTTACCGGCTCATAAAACTTTCGAACTTCATTTCTGCTTTTGAACCTCTCAACATCTTCGACAACATGCTCTCACTTTTCCCTTCTGAGAAGTCGGTGTTTTAATATTTTTTTAAAACTCTAAAAACAAAACATTACAAATTTTGATCATCAAATAAATATTATTAAAACAATATAATATTTAAATCAATTCATTAATTGCTGAGACAGTTGAACAATAAAATAACAATTAAAGAAGACTACACAGAAATATTTGTAATATTATCAAGAGTCCAAGTTAAGACAAAAAAAAAAATCAGAACAAATTATTATAAATCGATTTGAGAAAATTCGAATTTTTCGTTGTTTTTGGGCCATGAAAAAATGTAGAAGAAAAAACTCGAATCTCATGCTAAAAACCTTAGTTTTTTCAAAGTTTGATCTCAATCAATCTATTCAGATTGTATGCTATCAAAGACAGACGAAATCACCAGACCTTTAACATTTTATCGTCTGTAATGTAATCACTCAGAAACAATTTTTTCAAAGAAAACAAGGAGAACATATCAAATTTCATACGCCTATATTTAAATTCTTTTTAAAGTAATAAAAAACGAAAAAATTACCGTTTTCCGAAAATTATTTGTAACTCAAATTATTTAACAAGACACATGTAATGTTAAGATCCTGGTAAACAGTTGTACTATGTACTTCCCTGCTAGTTTCATATAAGCTTAAATTTAGAAGTTTTTATTTATGATATTAATAATTATTGTTTTTTCCTAAAATGTTCTGAAAATTATTACAAAATAGGTAATATAATTTGAGCACATAATATTATTTAATATTTACACATTTCTATCATGAAAATGTACCTTTGAAGTGAGCTGGCCAAAGACTGACTCTTTGATCATTTTATGCAGCTTAAAACCCTTTATAGACATCAAAATCTCGTATTATTTTCAAAAAACAGATTTTTTACTCTCACGACAATCTTAGATCTTTTTTCTAATAAAATTTGTGTTGTTTGCAGTAATTTAAAAAAGAATTTCTATACTTCTTAAAGTTATAAATCCTTTTTAATATCCATCAAAATTAAATCTATTTTTTGATCATTTTAAATTTGCATTTTTCTGAAATCATCTTGAACTTTAATGTTGTTTGTGTGTTGTTTTAATATAATTGTCATTTATAAAAATATATCTATAAAATAATTGTTCTCCGGATATGAAAAATTAAAAAGAGTCTGGAGTGCGACCCACACTGATAACTTCCCATCCCGACTGTCGATTTGTCTTGCTTAAAAGGATTGTAGGTTATCGAGTTTTGTTAAAAAAGTTGTTAGTTGAATTATTCTAAAGAAATTAAAAATTCCCAACAATATTTTGCATGTGATAAAATAGTTTGATTTCAAAATCTATTTTTTGTAAACGAGATTTTTAGTCGAAAACAATTTTTACCAATTTTAGAAGCATTTCTTAAAAGTTTTTATTTCTTATATCTATAAACAAATACAAATTTGATGAAAGAAAAATTGTTTTACCAAATTTGCGTACTATTTTTTGTACATTTTAATTTTTTACGAAAAAACGGACTTTTGTATTTTTATAAAAAAATTTACTCACTGTCGAAAACAACATTTTCTATGAGATAGAATTAGTTTGAAACCACTATTTTAAATTTTTGAAAAGTAGTAAGTAAGTAAGTAGTAAGTAAGAAATTCATTTATTCATAATTTTTCTATTACAATAGTTAAAAGTAAGAATGAATTAAGAAGCTATGGCTTAGCCGTCAGCTCGGTTGGCAAAATATTATTTAATATGTAACTTTAATTTTTCTTTTTTTTTTATATAATCTCAATGACAATCAATCAAAATATTCTGTTACTAGTAAAGTTCTATATTTATATATGGCTTTAATATAATTAGCTAGTTTTTTCCAATCACCTTCGTTCAAAATTCGTATTGTCTCCTGCAGGGTAAGGTATTTCTTTCCGAAGTAAGTTAATCTTTGGGACGAGTAGATTGGACAAACACTCACTATGTGGAAGCAGTCCTCTTTCGCTTTCAAGTTGCAAATATTGCAAAATTGGTCGAAGCTTCCATTATATGGGGTACCATTTAAACTGAGTAACTCACATCTTGTTTTAAAAATAAGAGATATTTCACTGTAGTTGAATCTATCATTAAAGTAGTTCTTATCCTTCAGGTTGTAGTTCAGGAGAGGATACAATATTCTGGTTTCTGATTTACGGGCTTGTTCAATAAACGACACACGGAAAGAATCTTCTTTTTTTTGGATTGTTTTATATAGTTGACTCTTCAGATTGCCCAGGTTGTTGAGATCGAATATAATTGATTCTCCACATTCGCTTCCAATGTTTAACCACCTAGTCACCCACCAGTCATGGTTTCTCAATTCATACGAGAGCATTTTTTTAGTTAAACGAGAGTCTGGGTATGAACTTATTTTAATAATGTAATCCGCTTGTGATTTGAGAGTACTTGTAAAAAGCATTGGTAGACCTGTCTCCAAATAGATTGCGTAGTTTGGTGATTTTATTGGTAAGTTAAAAAGTTTTTTTAAGAAATTCCTATGGAATTTTTCGATAACTTCATACTCGTCTGAACCCCAAACTTGGGAAGCGTAAAAAAGAGTTGATTTGACGACAGAGTCAAATATGCTGTACTTCTTTGAAAGTATAATCCGTTTGTTTGCAAATATGTTTTTCCATGAAATATTCAACAAGCTTTGACAGGAATTGGCTTTATCTATTAGATGATTATCAAATTTTAAGGTTGGGTTCAATTTTACTCCTAGATATTTGATTTCCTTCACAGCTTCTAATTGAATTCCATTGTAAAACCATCTGTATACACTTTGTGTTCGTGATGATCCGGAAAAGACCATAATTTTCGACTTTTCGGTGTTGATTTCAAGTCCCCATTTTGTGCAGTAATTGGCTAGCCGATTTATCATCAACTGAAGGTTTTCTGGAGTTTCAGATAGTATGACCAGATCATCAGCATACAACACGACGTTTATGATCGTATTAGCAATTCGTATACCACCAGGCAGATCTTTTTCTATGTCGTTGATGAAAAGAGAGAACAGTAAGGCACTAAGAAGGCATCCTTGTTTGACACCAGTTTGTGTTTCAAACCATTTCGAGAAGTGTTTTCCGTCCCAGACTGTTGCATTTATTTCAGAATACATTTTTTGAATGACTCTTAGAAATTTAGTAGAGAGACCTAACTGTGACAGTTTATAAAATAATGCGCTTCTATTAACGAGGTCAAAGTAAAAGAAAAGTAAATTTGTACTAAGTTTTAGTATTGTTTTTATTTTAGGTTTTTATTTTTTGTAAAAAAAACTGTCGATTAGATTTTTCTCAAAATTTTACTGAATGTTGACAACTATATTTGTTATAAAAAAAAATTAAGCTGAAGCCAATATCTCAAATTTTTGAGAAGCCGAAAATCAATTTTTACCATTTTTAATTTTTTTTTAGATTTTTTATTTTTTGTAAGAATACTGTCAATTTTTTTCAAAATTTTAACGAATGTTGAAAACAATATTTTTTATAATTCAAAATTAGTTTTGAAGCCATAATCTCAAATTATTGAAAAGATATTTGATTCGAAAATCAATTTTTACCAACTTTTAGTTGTGTTTTTTTTAGGTTTTTATTTTTGTAAAAAAAACTGTCAATTCGATTTTATTCAAAATTTTACCGAATGTTGACAACAATATTTTTTATAAAAAAAAATTAATTTGAAGCTAATTTATCAAATTCTTGCAAAGATATTTGATTCGAAAATCAATTTTTACGAACTTTTAATAATCTTGTTTTTAGATTTTAATTTTTTTTTTAAACTGTCAATTCCATTTTTCTCAAAATGTAAATGAATGTTGCAAACAATATTTCTTACAAAATAAAATTAGTTTGAAGCCATAATCTGAAATTTTTAAAAAGATATTTGAGTCGAAAATGAATTTTTACCAATTTTTAGTAATGTTTTTTTTTTTTAGGTTTTTATTTTTTTATAAAAAAACTGTCAATTTGATTTTTCTCAAAATTTTATCAGATTTAAAAAACGTTATTCTTTATTGCACAAAACTGGTTTGGAAATAAAATCATTTTTTTCGTAAAATATTCGAGGTGGCAAATATTTTTTTTTTTTGTTTTTTTGATTTATAAAAAAACTGTTTGTTGGGATTTTTCCCAAAAATATAATAGTTTGGTATCACGTCATAATATATAATATAAAAATTAATTGAAGTCTCTAGCGTTATCTATATAACAAAATTTATTTGAAGTCGATATCTCTACTGGTTTCAAGCACAATCAAGTTAAACGTACCATAGCTACCACATTTGCAAGATTATTTTTTCATTTTTTATTTTTTCATCACAAACTTATCTACAAAATGACATTTTTACGATCAATTCGTTCGTAAAAATGTTTTTTTTTTTTAATACAATTTGTAGTCAAACATTTGTGTTTCAAAAACGTACAGTTTTCATTCATTCGTGGGTGAAACTGCAATTCAATTCAAAGACATTCAAATAGGAAACAAATAATTTTCAAAACACTTAAATTCTTTAAAATTTCCGTATCGCACACTTATACATTTTTTTAAACAAAATATTTATATAAATTTAAAATTTGCGACAAAGGAAAACAAAGTTATCCTATATTTGACTGACCATCAATCGCACTCCCCCTTCAACACCCAAGGGCTTTTTGATTTGAAAATTTTAACGCACAATCTTTTGAGTATAATAAAATCAATTACAAAATCTCATTTTATTGCCTCCTTTTTGAAACGAAACAAAAGTAAAACAACATAATTTACTTCCACTTTATCTGACAGATCCTTTGATTTAGCAAAATTAGACATTCCAAAAGTCCTCTCTTTTTGAATGTATTGTATACCTATGTATTTATATATATATAAAGTTACAAGTTAACGTTTAGATTCACCTCTACATATATACAAATGTATATATGTATATATAAAACTCGTTCAATAAAATACCCCCAAAGGCAACAATTCGTGTAGAAAGTCAAATCAACTAATAAATCAAACGAATTAAAGTACACATCTGTCTATGTCCAATTCCCGAAAGGTTTTAGCTTTTGCATTTATTTACATTTTAAACGTCATTGAAGCAAAGAACCAGAGCAATTCTATATATCTACCCCCTATCCACCTACTTCCCTCTCTTATACCTTCTATAAAACAGTTCTAGGTGAATATAGGATATAGGGTATAGGGTAGAGTATATAAGTATATATAGATGCCTATATAGAAAATTATTTCTATGGTGATGGAGGGGCTCTTGTGAGTTTCGTTAATTAAAGAGTGAAAATCCTGACATAAAACAGAATTTATTCGCATGGATGCATTAACGTTCCTCTGCTTAACCGTTCATTTTTCAATGTCAGTCTATAGTCCTGCTAAATGTCGAAAAATTACTCATCCAAAGCGAACGAGATTGCGAAAATGTCGAATTCGATAGCGCAATTAAGCCCAACCAGACCCCAAGTACCTATACAGTTCAGTTCATATATAGACTCCATATATATGTGTGTAGGTATACGAATAGCAATATAGATACATATGTATGTACATCCAACATGGATAAACGTCACCGTCAAAAAGCAATCAAGCACTCTTGTTAAAGGACAATGTCAGTTTGACTCCCTCCGCAAACAAACAATGTAGTCATATGTACACATATACCCAACATACATACCTACAATTGAGTTCGTCCTTTAAAGGTCCTGGCTGATCATATGTACCTACTGTAAACTGTACAGTATAGCTATAGCTAGTTAGTATAGTCAAACCAAGCCAAGCCAAACCAAACCAAGCCAAAATCCAGAACCATGCCATAAGGCACCTCTAGCTGGGTTTATGCATCACTATACGTATATAGACTATGGAGGTTTTCCAATTTCGCCCTACAAATGTAAAACTGTTGACAGGTAAGATAACAATAGCTTGTCGTTAATATCTTTCCCAGGGATAATAAAGTTCTCGGACGATACAAGTTTTCTCTTGGTTAGTTATTCATGAAAACACGCAAATGAATAACGTATATTATATCCCATTTACCATTCCAATTGGCATCAAGCCTTTTATGGGAAGTACATCACCATTGCCATCACCACGCTATGCCACATAGCACCACGCCATGTCCCATCACATCCACCAAAAAGCTTGCTTCCTTTGATGGCGAGGGCAATTTAACTCTTAAAAAGAAAACAAAAATATGAAAACTCTTATACGTTACGGTGTCATTGGTTTTATTTTTTACAGTTTTTATTTCTTTTTTAAATATTTTAATATTTTCCTAAGAAAATAACTTTGTTTTATAATATTTACAAAAAATAAAAAGAACTGTGAGCTGAAAAGTTTAAAAGCACCAACTAAAAATGCTCTCATACATAATTATAATGGCAACTTAGTCTTTGACTTTGACTTTTTTTGAAAATTTCAATAAGGAAAAACCGCACACAAAAGTGTGCACAACATTGCAGAATATTGTATATTGTATATGTAGTAGTATATTCGTATAACTGCACTATGGCTATAAATGTAGAATGTTGCACGTTGCTTTGTGGTATTTTATGTTTGAAGTAAGGAATTTTGAAAATTGTTAGTAAATATTTTTAGCAAATTGGTGGCAAACAAAAAGGAAAAGCGTAAAAACTAATGAGCATCGCTAAAGGGGGAGAGAAAAAAAAACAGGACTAAACCATAGGTACTCGACTCCAATAAAGGTATCCTGCGGCGGTGTACCTACATATGTATATCCTGCACCTTGACTAAGGGATGTTGCAACAAAACAAGCGAAAAAAGGCTAAAATCAATTTTTAAGAAGTTGTTGTTTTAGTTTTGTTGCAGGTGATGCAGAAATAGCACAACACACAACACAAACTAATCGATATTAAAGTTGCTAAGGACATAAATTAATTGGAAAGCTCAACGGCGCATGTAACATTTTAAATCATATCCTGCTCCTGCTACCGTTGTCGTCATCGTCGTCGTCGTTGTTACCTGTGCGTCTTCTTTTATGTTTTCTCTGTTATGATGACTATGTCGTCGTAGTGTAGTCGTCGTCATCCACGTCCTCTTCCTTGTTTCGTTCTTTGGTGTAAAGGTGCACAAAATTCACGCTAACGAGTATTTAATTGAATTAATTCTCAGAAAGCAAACAAAAATAAAAAAAATATAGGTAGGTATAATAAAAGCCTTTTGGGGAAAAGCATCAGCCTCAGACTCAGCTTCAGCTTAAACCTCGGCCTGCCTCAGTGGTGGCGGATAGAGGTGGTAAAAATATAAAACGCCTTTTGAGGCGAGCAACTCTCTCGCGTATTTTAAATGTCGCGTTTGGTTAAACAAAATAATTATTATTCCTCACGGTAGATATAAGATATGTATCTTACCTATCCACCCATAATTACAATTAAACTAACATTTAAATTATATAAGGTATAAATGTGTACCTAAAGGATAAGCGGAAATGACACGTTTTGTGTATCTGCTTTTGTGGGTAAGATGTACCAATTATTCCATTGTAATTAATTATATATAACATCAAATTGATCCAATTTATGGTTTTATTCAATTTAAGGGTTATAAAGGTACTCTCTTATTAGATTTAGACTCAAATGTAGCATTTGTTTGACAGCTTGACTTCTCAGGAAGTTCGTTTTCTGATATAAAAATGTCTTTGTATTTAGGTAAAAGCTATGCTTTTATAAAGAACAACAACTGTTCAAAACCATTTGGAGCAAACAAGACTTTCTGAATAGTTAGAGATAATGAGAAATTAAAATAAGGAACTCGTATCGTATAAGATTCTGAAACCTGACATATTTTTAATTTTATTCTATACTAGCGGCCCGGTACGTGCTTCACTACGTATAAGGCATAGTAATACAAAAAAAAATGATTATAAAGTTCATTGATTCAAACAAAAAAATATTTTAAATTGCTAGCTATTTAAAAGTCCAAATGACCCAAATGATATATTGTTTATATAATATTTATCAGCAAAGTGTAAAAACTAAAAAATAAAAAAGAATTGGGTACTCTTACTATGGTGGGTCTATATGGGTTAATCTAAAACAGTTGGATAAACCATATTTTTGATATTGTAATTTTTTGAATTCAAATGGCATATCAGTTGGAATTATAGGGATACGCGGTATCAAACACACTACTCCTTTTAATTTACCAGTTAAGATTGTACTTCAATCAAATTTGGCAATAACTTTTTCACCGCAAATCTGGTGCCATTACACAGTTTTGGTGGATTAATATTTCGCAATAATATAATCAAAGAACCAATTTTGAGATTCAAGCAATGCGGTGGTATACCACCCGGTTCCAATGAATTTAAAAATTCAATTGGATAATTCATTGCCTCATCTTGATTCATAACACTGTCAATTGATTTATATGTCGTGACTACACCTAGCAGTTTCGCTTGAATTTGAAAATTTGGTATTGATATGAATGTTTTTTCCGTGCTAAAATGGCGCGTTCTCTCAACCAATCATGATTTCTGTAATTCTGAAGAATATTCGGAAAAACACATTCAATCAACTCATCTATAGATTGCGAAATTGTTCAAAAATTGTTCGGTAAAGTGATCAATCCGTTGCTTGGTACTGTCGATTGGTATTTTGCTATCACCAATTTCTAACAATTATTTTGAAAACTCATCGGCAGTTGCATCATTATGTAGGTGAATACGCATATTAATGTTCAGTGTCAATTTTCGTACATATCTCCAAAGAACTGATGACTTCAAACAGGCGTTTATTTCATCAGCAGGAGTTGATCGAGGAATGACAGGCAATGTTTGATGAAAGTCCCCTGACAGCAATATCAGAGCACCGCCAAAAAGCTGCTGATTACCGCATAAATCTAGCATTGTTCGATTAAATGCTTCTATTGATTTTTTATTCGCCATTGTGCACTCATTCCATAAAATAATTGACGTTAATCGCAGAACTTTTGCCATAGCAGAATTTCTCGAAATATTGCAAGTTGGACATTCAATGGCAATTTTAATGCAGAGTGTGCGGTCCGACCACCTTCTAATAATGTAGCAGCAATTCCCGAAGATGCAAGTGCAAATGCAATTTTCTGTTCCGATCGAATAGTCGCTAAAATCAATGATACAACGAAAGTTTTGCCTGTACCACCAGGTGCATCCAAGAAATATAATCCACCTGCATTATTGGAAACGGCTTGCATGATTGTGTCATGAATATTCAATTTTGTGCTATTACAATTTTGTGATTATGAGATGGCATACGATCAATAGCAATTTTGAACAATTGAACTAATGCGTTATGCTGATGGAAAAACCTTTATCAATCTGACTATTGTAATTAAAAGCAGCACGCAGCATTTCATCCAAAACCGCATGACGTATTCGTTATTAAGTACAGGTACAGGGCCAACAGATCTATTCTGTGCAGTACGTTCACGCTGCGATGCATTAGCTTGTGCGCGTTCATTTGTAATCTGAGATCGTCTTAATATGTTTGGTCGGCCTATGTTTGGTCGTCTTGCTCGTGGCATTTTACCTTCACTCAACAACTCATTAATATTTTGGAAAATATAAACACAACAAAGCAATAGTTATCGCTGATAAAATGAAAATTTGTTTGACAGAACTAACGTTACTTTTTTGTCTTCGATTGTTTTGTCAAAGGTTCAAATTGGCTTTTAAGTATTAGTACAAATTGTTTGTATATGAGAGTATAGAAAGATGTTGAGTTTACACTTTTTCATGATTTTTTTTAATTTTCTCTACGTACAAACCTTCTCTGGACTTCCACGAATAATTCAAGACCAAAATTAGCCAAATCGGTAAAAGCATTGTAGAGTTATAACATTACAACGAAAAGTGGCATTGATTTTTATATATATAGATTCATTTAACAAATTAAATAGCGATGCTATGACAATATTTCACAGGCGTTTTCATACACAATTTGGCTTTTCATAGAGTTACTTATGAGCCCATCCTTCGGCAGAATTAAAATTGTTCTTCTTATCAAGAGTTTTCTAATAACAGGTTTCATTTGATGTTAAACAAAAAATGGAACATTTTTAAGAAATCTCAAGGGATGCTTTTTCTATTTTAAGAAGAAAGTATTACCTTAAAATTAAAAAACGATATCAGCCAAACAGCTGCTTCGGCTACGGTTCCAGCACCATATCCTTTTCATTAAATTTTCTATGACCAATTCACACAGTTGCTACTTTATGTCTTCGATTACTTCACGTATTACTTTTTAAAGTTCTTGAATAGATGGCTTTAACGAAAAACGTCTAGATCTCGAAGGCCAGTTGTGATTATACAGCATGTCCTAGAAATCGGGACATTCAAAATGAAACCTCTAACTGTGAAAGTGAGTAGCGTCTTCAGGTTACAGTAGTTGCGTGGGTGTATTAAGACGTGGTTATTATAGTTAACAGTTACAAAATACAATAAGAGGCTGGGATGCGACCAACACTGATAACTTCCCATCCCGTCTGTCGATTTGTCTTGCTCAAAAGTTTGTAGGTTTTCGTGTTTTGTTAAAAAAGTTGTTAGTTAAATTATTCTTTAAATTTTTTTTTATAGATAGATCTTTAATGTAACTGAAAATCTTATAATCTTTTTTTTGTCATTTAAACCTAGATTGCACAATTTACAGAGATATGGTGTCTTACATTCTACCTTACTACTGAAAATATTATAACAAGCATTCAATTTATATCACAGATTTATTACATTTTGAAGGGAAAGTTACTAAAAAAAACCTTCATTAGATATTAGACATTTTTTCATAGGAAGAGAGAAGTGGGGAGCAGAAAACTGTCTTAAGATGTTGTTTACATTTATGTATCACAGAAAAAAAAGTATATTAATAAAATAAAAATAAATAATTTAATAAATAAATTAAAAAATAAATAAATAAATGAATAAATAAATAAATCAACAAGTGAATAACAATTAATTAAATACAAACGAGAAAGTAAATAAATTAATGAAAAAATGGACAAATAAATAATAAATTAATTAATAAATAAATAACAATTAATTAAACACGAATGAACAATTTTAATAAATAAATGAACAAGTGAACAAATAAATACAGAGATTAATAAATAAATATTTTAATAAATTAAAACAAATAAATAAATTAGCAAAAAATATACCTAAACAAATAAATAAATAACAAGAAACCAATAGAGACAAAAAAAATCACTATATAAATAAATAATAAATAATTAGATAAATGTAACATTCATTTATTAATAAGTAAATCAAGAGAAAACAAAAATTTATTAACACCTTAAGCAGCTAAGTTTGAGATTAATTTGTTATCCGAACAATTACACGATAAAATATAACGGTCTTGTAGCTTCGAAATTCTTACAGGAACCTTGTCAATATTTGATATTCTATGAAGCTCTTCTGTAGAAAAGTACCAGGGCAGATTAAGCATAATTTTTAATATTTTATTTTGCATTATTTGTAATTTTTGTATATGAGTTTTGGCGCATTTTCCCCGGACAGGGGAACCATAGAAAATTATACTTTGGAAAATAGACTTAAATATCATTAATTTGTTTTCTGCACTCATTTAAGACTTGCGATTTATAAAAGGATAAAGTGTTTTTATCAGAATATTTAGCTTATTTAATGTTTGCCGAATGTGCAAGTTAAACGTCAATGTTTTATCCAGGTGTACCCCAAGATACTTAGCACTTGACTTCCACTCAATTTGCGCTCCGTTCAATTGAAGGCTATTGTATGGCAGTAAACAAGGTTTCCTTTTTTTTGTAAAAAAAAGAGCCTGTGTCTTGGATGCATTTATTTTTTTATTTTCCAATTATTGAAATAAATCTGAATAGTATTCAGAGCAGATTGCAAGTTGGTTTCAATGCAAAAACCAGTTAAATCTGATGAATAATTAGCAAACATTGCAGTTTCACAATTTTGAAGTTTAGGGAAATCGTATGTATATATGTTATATAAAAATGGGGCTAGAACTGACCCTTGGGGTACACCTGAAGTGAAATTATTTTCTTCAGTGTACCAGTTGTTCACAAAGACTTTAAATTTTCGGTTTGAGAGAAATGACAAAATAATTTTTACAATATATGTACAAGGGAAATCTCAAGGTAGCGAGCTTATGAATCAAGCCCTCATGCCAGACAGTGTCAAAAGCCTTTTCCACATCAAGAAGTACTAACAATATTTTGCATTTGATGAAATAGTTTTATTTCAAAATCTATTTTTGGAAACGAGATTTTAGTCGAAAACCAATCTTTACCAATTTTAGTAGAATTTCTTAAAAGTCTTATTTCTTATAACAAATACAAAATGGATGAATTTAACCAATTTGAAGTCAATATATTCTATTTTACTAGATATCGAGAACCGAACATCAATTTTTAAAAAAATTGCGTACAATTTTTTGTAGATTTTATTTTTTATGAAAAATTTTTATAAAAAATTTACTGAATGTCGAAAATAATATTTTCTGTAATATAAAATTAGTTTAAAGCCAATGATTTTAATTTATGAAAAACTATTTGAGTCGAAAGTAAATTTTTACCAAGTTTTAGTATTGTGGTTTTTTAGGTTTTTATAAAAAAAACTGTCAATCTGATTTTTCTCAAAATTTTACCGAATATTAAAAACCATATTTCTTATAAGATAAAATTAGTTTAATGCCATAATCTCAAATTTTTAAAAAGATATTTAAGTCGAGAATCAATTTTTACTAAGTTTTAGTAATGTTTTGTTTAGGTTTTTATTTTCTATAAAAAAAAACTATCAATTAGATTTTTCTCAAGATTTTACTGAATGTTGAAAACAATATTTTTTTATAAAATAAAATGGGTGTCGTATTGAATCCCCAAAAAAAAAGAACCCCCACGGGATAATATCCCCAAACAAATTTAATCCATTTTGATAATATCCCCAGAGACATAAGACAAATGGACAAAATCCCCAACTAAATAATTTATTTTGCCAAAATCCCCACGAAATCTCCAAATCACCAGTATCCGTGCATATCTTCATTTATGCATGCAATTTTTAGAAAAACTCTTATGAAATTCTCTTATTGTGATATTTATAAATGATAATGATAAACACTTTCTAAACAAAAAATCACTATGAAGGCATGCACTTCTCAGTCTGACTTTAGTACTGATAGAGAATCATTGTATTCGTAGTGCTTGTTTAGTGCTGTCTAAGCGTTGTTTTTTAGTGTCGAGTATTTCTTTAATTTTAAAATAAAAATTGAAATGGATGATGTTATTGTTTCCAAATCTTTTGCTTGCATTTCATGCAATATAAATAAAATTTAATATATTCAAAACAATTATGTTCAAGTAGTGAATCATGCGATTAAATTGCGCGCGCGATTTAATCGCATCATTCACTACTTGAACATAATTGTTTTGGGGGTATTCACTTGGGGATTTTCACCCTGGGTATTTTCTCTTTGGGAATTTTGCTGCTGGGGATTTCGTTTTGGGGATTATGGATTTGGGGATTTTCCTTTGGGGATTATACCTTGGGGGATATTATCACCAACTCAAATAAAATTAATTTGAAGCCAATATCTCAAATTTTGAAAAGATATTTTAGTGGAAACCAATTTTTACCAACTTTTAGTAATATTTTTAGGTTTTTATTTTTCATTTAAAAACTGTCAATTCGATTTTTCTCAAAATTTTACCGGTTTTCAAAAACGTTATTGTTCGTTGTACAAAATTAAAATCATTTTTTGTTCGTAAAGTATTCGAGGTGACACACATTTTTTTCAGTTTTTTTGATTTAAAAAAAAACCGTAATTGTATTTTTTTACAAAAATATACTTGTTTGGTATCACGGTACAATATATAATTAAAAATATAATTACAAATTTAATTCAAGTCAACCATAATTTTCATCTTTTTATTAAATTGCTATGGTAAAAAAACCACCCACGCAGTTTGTTTTAAAATCCTTTCTGAATATTTCTTTATTAATTTTCAGTTACCCTTTTTAGGTACAAAAACACATTGTTTTGACTGACAAAGCTTACGTAATTCGAAAAAACACAAGAAATGTAAGAATGTTATTTAAACACAGCCAATTTGATACTTTTATTTAGATATTTTATATAGAAATCATTATAAAATTTCACCATAGCAACAATGAATTGTGACAATTATTTTCTGAAATTGTTCAATCGAATTGAATTGAATCAGTTTACACAGACGGGAAAGTCGGTGATAGTCAATTTGACTATCAAAAATTTAATAGTCAACTATCACCTTAGCCGATTCCACCCCTGGAATTTTCGATTATTTTGTTTGGCTTATTAGTGACTGCAACACTGAAGTGATATTTTTAAATATGGTTATGTATGTATAACGTATGAGTCGAAATTCTTAACACTTTAATACCATTTTAGTGGGCTGCACGAAAATTACACCACAAACATGAATGTATTAGAAAAAGAACCTAATTTTTTGGAGATAACGAAAAATGGAAATAATCCCAAAAGAAGCAAATAATATTTTCCAATCCAATCCTACTGAAAATCAATAATGATATACCTGCTGGGAAACATTTTAGAATTTAGAGCAGGTGTTAGATTCCTCTTTTTTTAATAAAAAGGAGACAATTTTTTATTACAATTAACAAAATCAGAAGGTTTGCCAAAAGGTGTTTATCAGAATACTCACTTTCTTCTTCTTTCAGCTGTTAGCGAATTCAATTCTAATGAATTAATTAATTGGATATAACTTTCTTTACTCAAAAAATATTCTTTAATTTTAACTCATAACGCACGACACGATAGTTTTCAAAACTTGTATTATTCAGAGGGCCAGCATTATAAACACTAGTAAAATAATTGAGTTTACTGTAAATGAAGCAATTTGAATAAAAAAAAAAGAGGCTGGGATGCGACCCACACTGACAACTTCCCATCCCGTCTGTCGATTTGTCTTGCTTAAAAGTTTGTCTACATGTATCAATTTTTGCCAAATTTGCGTACTATTTTTTGTAGATTTTATTTTTTTATGAAAAAACGGACTGTTGGATTTTTATATCGAATGATAAATGAATATCGAAAAAAATATTTTCTGTGAAATAAAATTAGTTTGAAGCCAATATTTGTAATTTTTGAAAAGCTATTTGAGTCGAAAGTAAATTTTTACCAAGTTTAAGTATTGTTTTTTTTTAGGTTTTTATTTTCAATTCGATTTTTCTCAAAATTTTTCCTAATGTTGAAAACAATATTTCTTATTGTTAAAATTAGTTAGAAGCCATTATCTCAAATTTTTGAAAAGGTATTTGAGTCAAAAATCAATTTTTAAAAACTTTTATTAATTTTGTTTAGGTTCTTATTTTTTTTTAAACTGTCAATTCGATTTTTCCCAACATTTTTCAGAATGTTGAAAACAATATTTCTTATAGCAGAAAAAAAGTTTGAAGTCAAAAGTTTGAATCTCAAGTTTTTGAAAAGATATTTGAGTCGAAATTCAATTTTTACCAACTATGAGTAATGTTTTTCTTAGGATTTAATTTTTTTATAAAAAAAAACTGGATAAGATTTTTCTCAAAATTTTACCAGATGTCAAAAACATTATTCTTCGTTGCACAAAATTGTTTTGGAGATGAAATCATATTTTAGTCGTAAAATTTTCGAGGTGACAAATTTTTTTTTTCAGTTGTTTTGATTTATAAAAAAAAACAGTTTATTGGATTTTTTTCCAAAAATATAATTGTTTTGTATCACGTTACAATATATAATATAAAATTTAATTCAAGTCTTTAGCGTCATTGGTTCATGAGATATTTAGGTTTAACCAAAATTTTCACCTTTTTTTAAACTGCTATGGTAAAAAAAAAACCCACGCAATTTTCTTGAGAGCCCTTTCTGCATCTCTCTGCATTATTATCTGTATAACAAAAATTATTTGAAGTCGATATCTCTTCTGGTTCTTGAGCTATGGACAACGAAAAAACGTCGCGAACGTACGGACGTACGTACACACGCACGCACAGACATCTTTCTAAAAATCTTTTATTTCGACTCTATGGACCTTGAAACGTCGAGAAATGTCAAAATTTTCAATTTGACAAATCGGACCCATTACAATAACTTCCTATGGGAAGTTAAAAATAAAATAGATTGTGTGTTATTTCAAATTGTCTCAAAATATAATTTTTAATTTTTTTTAGAAAAAAATTAAATAATGTAAAAATACTATACAAATTATTTTAAAAATATTATTTTTTTTTCGAAAATTGTTTTTTTCCAATTCTATGTTCGAAAATTACTTTATTTAAACAAAAAATACTTAAATAAAGTTCTTAGCTTAAGTATTCCCATTTGTTTCCCAGGTTTGGTTTCGTTTATATAATTTATCAACGAAATGTACCACAACTTTGGATTATTAATTAAGCCAACATCATTAACAAATTACAACAAAATGAAACCAACTCAACTTCTTTCTCTATTCAAATGATGAAATTTCTTTATTATAAGCTTGATATACTAGCTCAATTTCTTAGTATTCCAACTTCTAACTGATATAAATCCTCCTCGTGACTTTGTTTGCGTATGTAAATTAAAATTTAATGTAAATATTTTAAATTAGAAGATGTAGCAACCGAGTTCAATGCAAATAAAGAGGCAAACCACGTTCTTCCTTCAAGAGATTAATAACAACTAACTCTTTATTAACAAAATAAGTAACTCTTGGTTAACAAAATCACAGTTGCATGTGTACGGTTATTCGACTATTTAAAACTAGGTACATAATATAACATGAAATCATACAATAATCTTGTATACATACATTATATTTAATAAATACATAGGTAACGTCATTTGGTAAAAAGATAATACATTTAACATTGATAGGGTATTATTGCAAAGTTTGACAAGTAAAAGCCTACAAAGAGTTTGTTAAAAATAATTTTATATTTCAAAAACGTCACAATTCTGAGAACTTATCCGACTATTGTCCTTAAATATTTGACAGAAACATATTAATGGTAAATTTAAGAAATTTCTACGAAATTCAAACAAAGTGAACATCTTCAGTTATGGAAAGAGTTGCTCAAAGTATAGTAAAATTTTCAGAGGAAACACTTAAATGACACATGCGAACATTTCTTAGAAAAACTAATCCTACTCCTATGCTGTCGATGTCGAATAATTCTGAATTTATACGTCAAAGAATTTTTGTTCGTCAGATTACACATCAATTACCCACCCACTTTTACCGCAGTCTTAGTACTTCGAATTCAAAGATGATTTTCTTAGAAAAGTTTTCTTTTTTTCAGAAAACTATTTTTACTAAAAAAAAACAGGAAAAATTTGTTTGAAAATCGGGAACTTCATATAGGTACATACAATGTACATACATACATACGTGTAAAGTCTGTATATTTTCATCTTGTAAATATATATTCAATTAAATAATTTGCAATTAACTAATGAACACAGCCCGAGATGAATGCAATTAAGCAAATGGAACCATTCTCATAATGCTGTATATTATATTATCACAGGAGATTGCGTGCATCCGGGTATTGCAAAAATGATTTGGTTATCCAAATTCGATTGCGCTTAAAGGGTTTATATTATTCTCTTCTGATCTGATGGTACTCTGGGTTCTGGTTCCTGGTTAATGGTTCCTGGGTTCTGTGTTGCGAGTAGAGAAACGAGAA
Organism: Eupeodes latifasciatus; assembly: GCA_920104205.1. Taxonomy (NCBI): domain Eukaryota; kingdom Metazoa; phylum Arthropoda; class Insecta; order Diptera; family Syrphidae; genus Eupeodes; species Eupeodes latifasciatus. The sequence goes on from OV049924.1 coordinate 42,383,920, forward strand.
ATCGAAATGGTTTATGGATAAAATTTCATTCCTAGACCTAACCTAACTTTCCTATATACATAAGGAGGAATGTTATAGTTAAGCTTTGGAGAGAGAAAAATACTTTTCTGCATATTTCATGGCTTATCTATCCAATTAAATGAATTGAGTTTTAGCTGGCTTATATAGGATAGAATTTGTATACACAGATATACAAATATATCTCATAAGCAATATTCCTATAGAAGTAGGGGATGATTAAGCATGAAGGCGGATTTAAGGGAGTGATAGGGGTGGATTGGATAAGTATATTTATGTAGATGGTTTGTTTAACAAAGTTCAGACTCCAAAACCATCATCGTCTTGCTCACCAACGATATTAAATTTCTTAATTAATTAATGTTGCATTTGTTTCTTATGCTGTATAGTCTATTGGATCCATCATTATTATATTAATAAGCAAGTATCTCAAACGAAGGTAATTATGATATATATGTACCTCTACTCTACGTTTCTATATAATGGGTGATTTTTTTGAGGTTAGGATTTTCATGCATTAGTATTTGACAGATCACGCGGGATTTCAGACATGGTGTCAAAGAGAAAGATGCTCAGTATGCTTTGACATTTCATCATGAATAGACTTACTAACGAGCAACGCTTGCAAATCATTGAATTTTATTACCAAAATCAGTGTTCGGTTGTTCGAAATGTGTTTCGCGCTTTTTTATCGACAAATTTTGTTCAGCGATGAGGCTCATTTCTGGTTGAATGGCTACGTAAATAAGCAAAATTGCCGCATTTGGAGTGAAGAGCAACCAGAAGCCGTTCAAGAACTGCCCATGCATCCCGAAAAATGCACTGTTTGGTGTGGTTTGTACGCTGGTGGAATCATTGGACCGTATTTTTTCAAAGATGCTGTTGGACGCAACGTTACGGTGAATGGCGATCGCTATCGTTCAATGCTAACAAACTTTTTGTTGCCAAAAATGGAAGAACTGAACTTGGTTGACATGTGGTTTTAACAAGATGGCGCTACATGCCACACAGCTCGCGATTCTATGGCCATTTTGAGGGAAAACTTCGGAGAACAATTCATCTCAAGGAATGGACCGGTAAGTTGGCCACCAAGATCATGCGATTTGACGCCTTTAGACTATTTTTTGTGGGGCTACGTCAAGTCTAAAGTCTACACAAATAAGCCAGCAACTATTCCAGCTTTGGAAGACAACATTTCCGAAGAAATTCGGGCTATTCCCGCCGAAATGCTCGAAAAAGTTACCCAAAATTGGACTTTCCGAATGGACCACCTAAGACGCAGCCGCGGTCAACATTTAAATGAAATTATCTTCAAAAAGTAAATGTCATAGACCAATCTAACGTTTCAAATAAAGAATCGATGAGATTTTGCAAATTTTATGCGTTGTTTTTAAAAAAAAGTTCTCAAGCTCTTAAAAAATCACCCGATATATATACATATTTTCCTATACATTAAGTTAAGAAATTTAACTATTATACATACGTATGTTTGTCTATGTAGTTTGACAGGCTACTGCTACTATGTCAATTAAGAAATATATAGTGTGTTTTAGTATGTAGTATATTTGATTAAAATTACATAAATCCCTTTTCCCAAAACGTTAATTATAAAATTACGTCGTTATTATTTTACCAAAGAATAAACTACTATTCAATCAATTAATGCCTATTCATCTCGTTATTACTCATTGTTTATGGCTGATTAGTGATTATTAAATTAGACTTACCTTAGCTTAGGTTTATATTTACGTAACGTATGATATACATAGTTAAGTTTCGGAAAAATTCAAAGCCAAAATTTTAATCGGAATTAATGCCATAAAAATCGGTACAACAATTTTGACTGCGCCTGTTTGTTCGTCCACCTTCACACTTTAATCCATAAGTGGACTTAAATGTTTAAGATTATTTTTAAACAAATTCATAAGATCTATAGGTATTTGAGTCGATAGTTCGGTAAAAATGCGTCAAGTGCGACAGTCGAAGGTAGTTTGTAGCATAAATTGCACGATCTTGTCGGCCAATTGACCATCCCCAAACTTAAAACAAACTGTTCTACGAATTCTCCTCTGGATTGGTCCATTGTTTGGGGTGCTGTGTAGCATGTGTCACTATGTTCTTTGAACCTCAGTCAAGCTCTTCTATTTTGCTCAAAAAAAAGTTTTCTTTCATTGCACGATACCGCTCACCATTAACAGCAATGTTGCGAGTCTCATCGAATTGGAAATATAATACGGCCCAATGATTCCGCCAGTTTATAATCCGCACCAAACAATGACACTTTGTCAGGATGCATTGGTAGATCTTGTATTGTTTCTGGCTGCTCTTCACTCCAAATACGGATGTTTTGAATGTTCACAAATCCATGAGCTTCCTCGCTGAACACAATTTTTAGATAAAAAAGTGGATTTTCGACCAAATTTTCAAAAGCCCATTCCGCAAAAATTCGGCGTTACAAAAGGTCGTTCGGCTTCAATTATTGCTCTAGCTGTATTTTGAAAGGCCTCACACCTAAATTCTTCCACAACTTTTTCACGTAATAACAGGTCAAATTACAGGCAAAATTAAAGACGTTCGACAGTGACACAAAACACGAAAAGTAAGTGAGCTGTCAAAACCAATGTTGCCAAAAAGAAAATAGCAAACTAATAATTCTTAAGCAATAAGTTTGGGGAAAAATGTATGCAGGTACTTTTTAAATTTAGATTAACACAAAGTTTAAAATTCAATTATTTGAAACCCCTTCGTTTAGTGTTACCATTAAAATTAAATTAAAAACTTCATAAAGTCCTCTTATTGGTGCCGTAAAATAAGACCAAACGAATTAGGACCAACTTTTCAAAATTGGCGTTAATGCACTTTATATAAGTGAAATTAAGCCAATTTTCAGCAGTTGGTCATATTGCACTTTAACAAAGTGAAATAAGGCCAAATTATTTTGACAAATAAGCCCAACTTGGGCACACTATAATATGATTTGGGGTAAGGCTTTATTACACCTTATAAAAGTGAAATAAAGCCAATTCTTGAAATTTTGCCTTATTTCACTTGGCTTCATTTTATGACACCCCTCTTATTTTACATACATAGGTAAAAATTGTGCCGTGTAATAGGACCTAGTGAAATAAGACCAAATTTCAAGAATTGGCCTTATTTCACTTTTATAAATTAATAAAGAGCAATAAGGCCAAGTTTTAAAAGTTGGTCTTATTTCATTTGGCCCTATTTCACGGTACCCAAAAAAATATATATACATAAATTCAGCAAATTACTCGTGGACTATAGTTTTTTTTAACTTCTAATAGGAAGTTATTGTTAGGGGTCCGATTTGTCGAGTTGAAAATTTTGACATTCCTCGACGCTTCAAGGTCTCTAGAGTCGAAATAAAAGATTTTTAGAAAGATGTCTGTGCGTGCGTGATGTACGTCCGTACGTTCGCGACATTTTTTTCATCGTCCATAGCTCAAGAACCAGAAGAGATATCGACTTCAAATAAATTTTGTTATACAGATAATAAGGCAGAAAGATGCAGAAAGGGCTCTCAAGAAAATTGCGTGGGTGGTTTTTTTACCATAGCAGTTTAAAAAAAAGGTGAAAATTTTGGTTAAACCTAAATATCTCATGAACCAATGACGCTAGAAACTTGAATTAAATTTTATATTATATACTGTAACGTGATATAAAACAATTATATTTTTGGAAAAAAATCCAATCAACGGTTTTTTTATAAATCAAAAAAACTGAAAAAAAAAATTTGTCATTTGATTTCATCTCCAAAACAATTTCGTGCAACGAAGAATAATGTTTTTGACATCTGGCAAAATTTTGAGAAAAATCTAATTGACAGATTTTTTTATAAAAAATAAAAACCTATAAAAAACATTACTCAAAGTTGGTAAAAATTGATTTTCTACTTAAATATCTTTTCAAAAATTTAAGATTATGGCTTCCAACTGATTTTATCTTATAAGAAATGTTATTTTCAACATTCCGTAAAATTTTGAGAAAAATCAAATTGACAATTTTTTTACAAAAAATAAACTTGGTAAAAATTTACTTTTGACTCAAATATCTTTGCAAAAATTAAAAATATTGGTTTCAAACTTATTTTATCTCCCAGAAAATATTGTTTTCGACGTTCAGTACATTTTTTATAAAAATCAACTTAGAACTTTTTTTAACAAAACACGGAAACCTACAAACTTTTTAGGAAGATAAATCGACAGACTGGATGGGTGGTTATCAGTAGATAAGGGTCGCATCCCAGCGTCTTTTTTTTTTTTGGGATTTTGAAGTACACATTGTAATTTATGTAATTCTACACAAAAAAGACCATAACACGTTTCTTGTAAAGTCAATAGATCTTAAGAAAAACTGCTTTTAATTTTGTATTATTATTATTTGTGTCAAGAGGGGGGGGTTGAATGACTGAGATATTTTTCTCTGGTATCTTAAACACTTTTCGTTAATGTTTGTAAAGTTTTTATAATCTTTTTAGTAGAACTTTTAACAAGCCCTATATCATGAACATCCGATAGGATGTGAAGGATGTTTAAATGAAAAGCACCACCATTGTTCAGTTTTGTCGAAATTCTTTATAAGGATAAGGATATTTTCTTAAAAATACTTTTTTTACTGAATATTTAACAACTAAGTGTAAGTAGGTTAACTTATTTGCCAGCAGCCTTTAAAAGTTATTTTGTTTGAGTTTTTTAAAAGTATTTCAAACATAAATTTGACTTTTTGGGTTCAAAGGTATATTTAATGCTAATTTTATGACGTGTAATTGAAATGGTCGTCCCAATAGAGGGTTCTGCAATCACAGTTTTCATTACATACTACTCGACATAAATATACGGAGTAGAAACACAACACCTTGAGCAACTACAGGCTATATAAGGTGATAACACCACAAGACATTAATACAAGACCGAAAGACAGAGAAAAAAAAAACAAACAGAAAGAACACATAACAACAGCACGTAGGTTTTGAGATGGTCCCCAATCTGTCTACTAACCGCGCTTACTGATGCTTGATTTCGGTGATCGATGGCAACCGTTCACCAGTGACTAGACCGTTGCCCGACAGAGGTTTTATTTTGAACAGCTGCTATTTTGGAAGCTGTCATATTCATATATGAAACATTTGACAATAAAATCACGCATTGAAATTGTTAAATTTCAGACACTGATATCTATCGCTTAAAACCATTGATTTAGATTCTACGGACCTATAAACGTTGAACAATTTCTACATTTTTAAATCGGACCGATTATAATAACTGCCTATGAACAGTTAAAAATAGCCATTTCAAAAAGAACAAATGTTAACATCACACCAATACTTATAGGTCTCACCGGAACCCCCCCATATACCTCAAATTTTTTACGCAAATTCAGCTTCCAATAGCGACTCCATTAATGGAACTGTAATAAACAACTCCATCCCTATCAAAGCTGTCTCGAAACCAAAAATAATTTTTATATCTCGTCTGGACCCATCAGTTACAACGCCAAAAGATATAACTTCTCACTTAGTATCTACCAAGACCATACCTTGTAGCTCATCCATTAGGTGTACTAAGATCAGTAAACCAAACAGCTTTGTTTCTTCTTTTAAATTAGTAACGAATCCCACGTTCTTTGATTCTATTTGCAACACAAATATATGGCCCGCAGAGACTTTAGTCAAAGAATTTTTGAAAACCAGGTCAAAAACCTTAACAGGCTTGCACGCTTCTACCAAAACGTAAGGAGACTTCGTAGTAAGACTTCTGAAATTTTTCATAACTCCCAATCATTTCCACACGACATATTGGTTTTAACAGAAACTTTGCTTAATTCAAGCTTTTAAGACACAGAACTTTTCAGTCAAGGGTTCGAAGTTTACAGAAACTATCGTCATCTTGGTAATACAAAGGGTTTAGGTGGAGGTGTTCTCATAGCGGTAAAAAATACACATTTCTTTTCTTCTGTATCTTTTTCATTTGAACTCTCAATTGAACTGGTCTGTGTAAAGATAATGGTACAGAGACAGACTAAGACTATTTTCATGTTGATCGTTTACATTGCTTTAGACTTTTGTTATCAATTTGTCCAGCTCTGATACCAATATTTTACTTTTAGGTGATTTTAATTTACCACACATTCACTGGATTCCATCTGAAGACGAATCCTACCTTGATTTCAGAAGAGCCAATTTCCAGTCGTTGTCTGAAGATTTAACCATTTCTGGAATTGCTACATTTGCATTTTCTAATATTGACGAAGCAATTCCAAATTTATATAAATTTCTTAACTAAATAAATAAATAAATTAGGTAGCGCAACAGTCCGTAGAAAACCAGGGCCTAGCGAATTACAACTTTCAACCATTCCTGTGTGCGAGTAATGTTGTCCGGAATGGAAGGGACCTACAGTTCATATGCCGAATCCGAACGGCTAATTTGAGAAAGCACTTTTCATGACAAGAATTACTCTTGGGGGATTTTTCAATTCCTCGCAAGAGGCAGTACCCGTGAAAAAAAGTTAGGTGGCACAGGTAGGGATTGAACCCAAGACCCCTTGTGGCACACAAAAGAATTGCGTTTACTGCGTAACAAAAGAAATAAAGCATGGAAAACTTAACTCAAAACTCTGTCTCCAATAAACTTTTTTTTTATCTTGAACTCTTTAACGAATTTAAGTCTCTTTCTAATTTTGTATATGCTTATATGGGCACCTCTTTAAAAGAGAATACTAAAAAATTTTGGAAACTTGTATAAACTTAAAGAAAAAATCACATGGCTTTCCAGTTAACTTCAGTTACAAGAACCCTTCATAAGATAAAACTGTTGACATCTGTAACGCTTTCGCAACAAATTTCCGTGAGTTATTTGTCAATAGCTCTGAAGAAGTTGATGAAGTATATTTTCATAATCTTCACTCGTTTTCGAAATCTAGCTATATTATTATTATTATTATTATAAATTCTTTATTTTTTCAATTTAATTTTGTATAAAGTACATTAAAAAATACGGTCATGGCTATTCTGCCGTCTGCCGGAGTTTACATTACAAAATAAACTAATAAAAATAAGAAAAAGGAGGAAATATAATTGAAATTACTAGATTTAAACAGAAATTTACAAAAAATATTTTTAATGTAGTAAAGTTAAATTTAATTATTACAATTTCGGGTGAGAAGCGAGAGTTTTGATTTTTTACAATTTTAATGATTTGAAACATAAATAAAAAAGTCAATTTTAAAAATAATAATTTTAATGATTTAAAACAAAAAGCATTCTGGAGCATACGTGTGATTTTAGAAACTATTACGGTACATTTGAGCATGTTTACAAAATTTGTACAATTTATACCAACCCCGAGCACCATTTAATATTTCGTGAAGACTATTAATAGACAAAAAACTTTCTTGAAAATACAATCGCCGAATTTCTTGCGAAATTGGGCACACAGCTATAAAATGGTAAACATCTTCTAGTTCTCTTCTGTTACACAGGTTACAAATTTGCTGCAAATCAACTCTATGGGGGATGAAATTAAGGTTGAGAATTTCCACCCTTGCTTTAAAAACTGTACTTATTAAATCGGCTGAGTTTTTAACATTAAAATAGCTTTCTTCCGTAGGTATTCGGTGATTGAGTTTACTGTAAATATTTCTAGAAGAAGACGATGATGCTCTGGTCAAGTGTTGATTGCAGATTTCGTTCAGTTATTGAAAACGCGATGTCATGAGATAGAACCAGCTGGTTCCATTCCCTAAAAGGTGATGCATTTGTTTGCAATTGTCTTACCAATATCAATTTATGAAGACTGGTATCACTTCTTCTCATCACTCTCGTATAAAAGTCTGAAATAGCCTTAAGGTTTCTTATATAGATTGGTGGTAATCCTGTTTCGACATGAATCGCGTAGGTCGGCGTGGAGTTCGGCAAACGAAAAATGCGTTTGAGAAAATGTCTTTGGACCAACTCAAACTCTTCGAACGGAGTAACCCCAAATGCTTGTATCCCATAGCACATACAGGTGTTGACTGTAGCATTAAAAACTTTGAATTTTGACGAATCGTCAATATCGGGATTTGCAAAAAAAGTCGGCCACATTGAATTCAATGCTAACTTAGCTTCACTGCTTTTTTTCTTGGCGTGCTTGGAAAAGTTTAAGTTATATGTAAACAGAACTCCTAGATACTTAAATTCACGTACACATTCAATCCGTTCGCTACCAAGTCTCCAGGCTTCTTCAGGAGCTCTTCTACATTGTCGGTTTTCAAATATCATTGCTTTTGTTTTTTGAACGTTAATTTTCAGATCCCATGTTTGACAGTACGACTGTAATTTATTAATTTGAAGTTGCAGTGAAAAAGGATTGTCGGCAAGTAATATCAAATCGTCAGCATAAAGCAAAACTTTGATGAAAGTTCCCGCAAAGATTACGCCACCCGGTAGAATATCAGGAATGTCATCAATAAACAGAGCGAATATCAGAGGGCTCAAAATGCATCCTTGTGGAACGCCTGCCGTTGTTTGGAACCACTCTGACAATTTAGATTCATCCCATACAGCTGCGTTTGAAGATTTCAGAAATTGAAAATACAGCATCAAAAATTTTCGTGATACTCCCATATTTGAGAGCTTATAAAGCAAAGCCTGTCTGTTTACTGTGTCGAATGCAGCTTTGAAATCAACGAAACAAACATAAAGTTTTTTGTTTTTTTCAATCTGATTTCTAGCTAAGCTAGTCAATGCAAATATGTGATCCATAGTGGTGAATCCAGAGCGGAAGCCAGCTTGAAATATGCTGAGAAGATTGGTTCTTTCAGTCCAGCTAGATAATCTTTCATAAAGAATTCTAGCAAATATCTTTCTAAGCGAGTTGAGAATGGATATTCCCCTGTAGTTCTCAGGATGATTAGGATCTCCTTTCTTAAATATTGTGAAAATGAGGGCTTTAGTAAAATTTGAAGGAACACAAGCATTCTCATAGAGGCGGTTGAAGAAATCCAGAATGTAGGTCTTTAAGCTATTGTTCGACTTTTTGAAAAACTCTACTGGTATTCCATCGCTTCCAGGTGCTTTGTTGTTTTTCATTTTCGTAAGAGTTATTTCCAATTCACTTAACGATATTGAGCAGTCCAGGTCGGAAACACACGTGTTCTGTAACGCAAAGCTGAAAGTATGAAGATTCTCTTCAGCCGACAACAGAGTTTTAAAATGAGCTCCTAAAGTCTGAGCTTCGAGAGTTATATTCATACTTTGCCGCCACACGCTAACTTCACGAACGTTTTGCCAAAATTCCTTTGAATTTTTACTAAGCTGTAGCTGATGTGCAAGGTTTTTGTTGTAGCTTATTTTCTTAGTAGCGCAAAGCTGTTTTAAATCTTTCTTGGCTCTTAGGTACATATTTTTATAATACTCGGAAGTTGTTGCTCTAAAGAGCTTTAAATATTTAAATGAGAGTTTGCGTAATTTATTGCAATCGCTATCAAACCATTTGTTTTTAGGAATGAAATGAACAAAAGTGTGGTTCCCTGCTGGTACCGAAGCATAAACTAATCTTATTATATTGTTTTCAATTTCTTCTATTGAGGCTGTTGACTGCTGTGGAAGATGACTAAAGTTGTGATTTAGAAGAGCTTTGTACCGATCAGCTTTGTTTTGCATCCATTTTAGTTTCCGGAAATTGCCTGAAACACTTTGTTGTTCTCGTTCTTCGAAGTTTGTTTCAACAACAATTGGCAAGTGAGCCGAGAAATTGGCCAGTAGCACCTTAAAATCTCTTATTACATTGCCCCATTCTCCAAACGTTGCACATAGGTCAATAACTGATTTTCCTTGACCGCTGATAAATGTAAATTCACCATATTCATCACCTTTTGCCACCCCATTCAGCACGAATAGGCCAAAGTTTTCGAAAAATTCAGATAGTAGTTTGCCGTTCCTATTAAGCGTTTCATCTTTAGAATTTCTGGTTCTTTCGAAAATAAGTTGATTTTGTAAGAAGTGCACAGATGAATTCTGATAGTCACCAATTCGAGCATTGAAATCTCCAATTAGCATAGTATTTTCCAAGAAAGAATTGGTCATGAAGTTACACAAGTTATCAAAATCATTTTGCCAGTTATTGCAGTTTAAATAGGTATACCGGAATAATATGGTAGTTTAACTTGTTACATTTTATATGAACTACAATTGTTCTTTCGATGTTTTTAAATTCTACAAAATGAGAAATTTTACATTTTATGCCACATAAAATACCCCCACTCGCTCTCCCATGTACATTTGTTCGAATTGCTGGTATGAATTTTAATTTATAATCCCTAAAATATTTAATAAAATTATTTTCAAATCTTTCCTCTAAAAAGGTTTCCAATAGAATTATTACATCAAATTTCAAAATATAATTAAAAAAATCAGGTTGCAAAAGTTTACTTTTTAGACCCGTAATATTATAAGCTAAAATTGTTAAATTAAGAGATTTATAAATTTTTTGGCAGACGACAGTTTTTTCCTATTGGCTTCTGCCATTATTAGAGTTCATTAACTCAACCCTAGGTGGCGCTGGTGTGGAGTGAGAGATCGATGGTAAATTCCCACTATCAACCGGAACTAGCTTCACTCCCTCGCTGCTGTCAAAGAACTCAGAAGATCTGTCACCAAACATATTGTTTACAAACGTCATTTCCGTCGCCGATTTGACAAGTAATCCTCGTGAAATTTTATAAACGAAGAGATGATTGTTTATTTGTAGTTTATCACCTTTAAGGTTGATTTTAGCTTGAGGATTAATTTGTAGAAGTTTGTTTTTCACGTCATTTAGTGTTTGCCTTTTCTTTCGGTGCATCAAAGATTGTTCGCGATAGATGCTTATTCCTTTCCCTTTGAGCTGATTAGCGGCAGCTAGAATTTTATCTGCAACTTCTACGGAGTGAAATTCCATAAAAACGGTTCCTCTTTGTGTTTGCGAGTTTATGATTTCTCGAGTTTTATTAAAATTAACTTCTTCACCTTCTTTTAACTTGAGAAGCTCGTTGCATGTTTGTTTTGCTAGATCAACAGCACTAGTTTCTCTGTCTATAGGAAGGTGTACCACCAAACAGTTTTCGTTGTGTTTCCGTGAAATTATTTCTAGTTGAGACTCCAGCAAGTCACAGTGGTCGGTCATTGTTTTCAATTTTTGAGTTAATTGTGCATTTGTGTTTTTTAGTGTGTCTAATTCAGCGGATAAGGCTGCAACATCAGACTTTGTGGCTAAGTCTTTGATTTGCTCAGCAATAGTGACACTTAAAATATCTTAAAATTGCGAAATAGACATTTTTCCAACTTCCATTTTGATTAAATCAAATCTTTTGTTGCTGTTGTTATGCTCTGGAGAAGTATCAGTTATGTTTCTTTTGCCGCTCATAGAGAAACCGTAATACAGCAAGTAGTTTTTCCTTATTTCCTCCTTGCGCAAAGCAAATAAAAACGTAAAATACTTCCTACCTTAGAAACTCTGGGCAAATTTGTGTTGTTCAGGCGATACTGCGACTCAAAGAGATGCGTTCAATTAACTTTTTTGAATTTAATGTTTACTTGTTATAGAAATAATTAAACTTTACACAGAGCTTGTTTTAAATTTGAACTTCCACCTTTTACTTCAACTGTCAAACTCAAAATCTAGCTATAGTCACATCCCTGTGCTACAGAGTACGGTCTTTGATCTTGATCCTTGATGACCGCTCAGCCGGTCCCGATGGTTATCCCCCGATAGTATTAAAAATGCTTTAGTTGAACCCCTAATGTTCAAATTCTAAATTTCTCCAAAAACAGATATTCTGTCGAAATATCAGAGCTCATCTTGAGTTTTATAATGATTTTGTGTCCAACACACACCATCCAACGAATAGGTACAACCATCAAACCTCAAGGAGGTATTAAACGTCCCAACACGTCTAAAATTGAAAAAAAAAAAAAAACTCAAAAATTGATTTCGATACTCCAATAAAAGTCAAACCTCTATCCACATCAGGATTTCCCTTCAACTTTTATTTGCAGATGAACATTTCTACTGTACTACGGATGGCTTTTCCAAAAAAAACGCTCTTAGTAAATATTTTCTCTACAAAAATGCTGGATTTTATATTCTTTTGGAAAAGTCCTATATATACGTATTCATGTTATTACACAAATTCTCTAAAATGCCATAAAACAAACAATTTATTTTTCATGTGTTCCCATTATGCAAATATGTATTTTAATATTTTTATCTTGACTTCAGTAAAATGTCATTATAATATGCCTCTTAAAAAGGTTTAAATTCTCTCCATCCATTACAGATAAGGTTTTGCTTAAACTAGCAAAAAGAATGTATTACAAGGATATATTATTATTTGTATATCTTCAATACTTTATTTTGCTCCTTTTTAAGATAGTTTTTGTTTTTGTTTTTTCAAAATGTTACTTTTCAAAACAGTTTCAGTCTCTGCACACCCAAATTGACACATTCAATTACATCAAAGCAGATATACACATACTAATGTCTTATGAAAAATTAAGGTTAAATCCTTACTAAAACCCTCAATAAAAATTATAAATAGCAGGGTAATAATAGAGGCGAGCAAAAAGTAGGTATAGGTATTAGGTACCCACATAATTGCAAATAAGCAGGACATACAACAACAACTAAAAAGGAAACATGTCTGGATCGATAATTTTTCGATTTATTCTCCACCCAATTCACAGCTGAGATCTTATAAAATAGAACCCTTCCAAAAAAAAGCACAGAAATATAAAAATACTCGTACAAACGACAAAAAACGTATTATCCTTTCTATGATCTTTTAGAGAGGATTACCCAAGCCAAGGAATGTCTGAGTGTAGTTCCCTAGAGTGATAAATTGGAATAAATGTGAAAGCTTATCCCTTAGTTCTTTCTCCTATTTTTTTTTGTTGATAGTTTACAAGACAACAGGTCCCAACAAATGTCCTTAATTTATTATACCTCTTTCTCATGTGTGCACATATTCACATGTGTTCCTGGCATTATAGATTTGATTAATAAGTCATTGTGAGAATGCTTCAAATTTGCGAAGAAAATGTTTAATCAACTATAAAATATCATTAGGTAGCTAGCGAGCGACTCTTATATAATATCGCTTCCCTTCTCTCGTCTCCCCCACAACTATTACTGCACTCCAAATTCCAGAGTGTTAAATTTAATAAAGGATATAAATGAACATATACGTATATATGTATAACTGCAGGATGTTTTGTGGTTTGCGGTTAGGTTCTTGTTGGTCAATTTTACAATAACTCAATCAATAAATTAAATGAGATCCTTAATCAATTTATGATTCTTAAGTATCCATGAGATAGCTGATACTATACGCGATGGGATAAATTATTTTACTCCTAATCATTGAAGAGAGGTATAAATTATATAAAATAATGGATGATGAACCTGTAAAGCACAAGTATACTTACCTTCATTCGCATCCCTTACCCTGCCCATACCCATCATCATATACGCAGAAAAAAAGGAGCAATTAATGGAACGATATATGTAAATGAGAATTGCCGACAGCCATTTACCATCATCATTAAATGATAGATTATTATCATAACGACACAACTGTGAGGATGGGATGATGCGCATTTTTTTGTGCTTCCCAGAAGTGGCACAATCTTCATTCAAAGTGTAGGATTTTCTTTTGATAAATTAGAAACGATTGAGGGTGAATTACCTAACAATTTATCTCGAAACACGAACTTTTCCACAGGTCCAAGCCGAGAAAGTAAGACGCATCAGTCTCCTAAGTCCTTTATTCGTTGTGTTCGCCTTTCGCTTTACATCAGACAACGAGAAACAACACGACCGACCAAGCGACGCACTGACTACTACGGCAAGGACGAACGTTAAGATTGATTCAATGCCAACAATAACGTTAATGTGAACGCTATAAAAATAGAATATATCATTAGATATGTACACGTTTATTATTATATTCGTACTAAAGACGGATAGCTAATATTTATGTTCTCATTGTTATTCGCATAGACAATGACGTTGTCGAGCGTTGTGCCCCCGTCGTCGCCGTCGAGAGCAAAAAATAATACTCCTATACGAATACGGATACAAGGACCTTTTTAGTTTTCATAAGTCCTTGCGATAAACGCTCTCTTAGTATATGTACACTCACATAATACGTAAAGAAAAGTGGAAAGAAATTATTTAATTCTGATTGTTTTTCATCATTTTTGTTTGTTTGCTTGTTTGTTTGTTTGTTTGTTTGGATAAATGATCAAAATGTGCTGATTAACATCACTTAATCATCAATCATTTATTTCAATTTAATCCTGATCCTTAGACACCAAACTAAATTGAATCTTGAGATTGAGTACTTTTTAGTCCTGGCTACTAATGGAAAAGTCTTATCTTGAATAAATTGTTTAATTTTATTCATTTTTTTATGTATGAATTTTCGAAGATGATGATTACAGAAAAGGAAGAAAAGAAAAAGAAACATGACAGTTTTTGCAAACTGCTTTTTTCAAAGTGAAAATTTTTTAGCTTGAACCTGAAACGCATACTAAATTTGGAAAAAGTGTTTTTGAATATGAAAACACTGAAGATCTACGAATTAAAAAGTAAAGAATTTCGAGATTATTTCAGAGATGTGTAGTCAAATAGTATGGGAGGCGACGGTAAAAGTACCTACCTCATCGAGTCAATGGAAAATTTGGTCATTAACGAATGGTAAATGACACGAAGATTACAAAACCGCTGGTCGGACAGACTTTTTCCGGGCCTTTTGGCCGCAAAATGGTCACTTCCGGTTGCGTTTTTTGGTGTTGGGATATACCATCAGGTCAATGAAAAATTTAAATAGTAGTTGGTAGAGATCTGGTGGTAGATTTAAAATCATTTGGTCGGACAGACACAATCCGGGACCAACCCTTTGTCCGACCATCTCAAAAAACGGTATTTTTGGTGTTGACCTACCTTATCGGGTCAATGGACAAATGGGGTATCAAATGAAAGCTTGGACCATCTACTTTAAGAATCTACTGGTCGGACAAACTTTTCATGGGCCAAACATACGTCCGACCGCTTTTTCCCCAAAAAAATGCTTTCATCTTTTTTCATCTTTTTTCAACTCAATATCAAACATTTTTAAGTCAAATAAATATAAAATTTGTATCAGATAAAAGTTAACATTGTCACCTAAATAAATTATATAAAAAAGTTTAAAACAAAATTACAAAAAGCCATAACAAAATCTATTGATCATTTTTTTCTCAGGAAATTAATTTTTTTTTTTATAAATTAAATAAATGACATACTTACCGACGAACTATCTACTTCCAGCAGGGAATTATCCAATTATTAATTAAATGTTACTCATACATATGTCTATATAAAATAAACATAATATCACATATCAATACATAGAATACAAAAATAAACTTTGCATATATCCTAGTAATTATTCAACGACAATTAAAATAATAAAAAATTAAGAAATATCGTCTTCAACAGAATCTTCCTCACTCAAATATTCCAATTCTTTGTCTTTTAAAATAATATCATCAACATTAAGCGGAGTGGGATCCCCTTGAAACCAAAGTTGTATAAACTTTTTATCCTTCAATACCCACCCAAAATCTTCTGCCCTCAGTTTGACGCATTCTGCTTCTGTGGCATTAGCCCACATAGAACTTACACAAATTGTTCTTTTAATTTTTTCATTGAGTGATTTAAAACATGGTGGAATCAAGCTAGGGTCAAAGTTTTTTATATTTTTACAAAAAATACCTAATGACGTTTTTTAGAAGCATATACATATGTTTTGAAACCTTTGAAATCTAGCTTCATTTACACTTTTGCAGTTCCGTAGACCATACATATGTGAAGTAAAGTTTTGAATATATTCTGTATCTTTTTCCAGTAAAAGATCAGTTTGTTTAATGTTTACTCAATGCTTCAAAGGCAGCTTGATAACAACCACTTTTTTAAAGGATATCTAGAGGATATCTAGCTTTTCCTTTTCTAAAAAAAACTGGTAGCGCATCACATACTAAATTCACTCCCGATGTCGAAGCTAGTTGCGTACAGTTTATGCAATTAAAATAATTTCTTTTCGAGCTGCCACTTGCTAACCAAATCTCTAAGTCCTTGAATTTGTGCATATTCCCCAGTAAAATAACGAGTATGTCTGTGTCAGATGCTCGAACCATAATGTTGGAATTAGGTTTTGATTAGCTTATATATTAAATTAATCTGGTATCGGCTTCTGCATGGCTGCAACTATATTTATATTCCTCACGTTTAGAAATACATTGGTTTTAACTTCATAGGAGAAACACGTGTCATCTACCGTCAAAAAAAAAACAATTTTGTCTCCTAAAATTGGAATCAAGGAACTATCCTCCCAGAGCAGCCCTAAAAATCTTACGAGTGATTTTTTAAATTTAGGGCTTTTAAGGCATTTAAGAAAATCATCTGTTCGTTTTTGAAGTGGTCCAGAAATCGTGAAATTTGAGACTTCCACTTCATTTCGAACGCAATGTTCAGAGTCTTTGATGAGTGGGTGTAAATAGCGGTCAAAAACAACATGAACTTCCGGGGCATCCGTGCAACATACCCTTGTTAAAATCATCTCCGATATTTTGTTAAATGTTTGAGGAACTAATGACCCTAAGAGATGGATTAAGTAAAAGCCATCAATTAATTCTATATCTTCTTTTAACGGCTCGGACGGAGAAATTCTAGATTTCAGTTTTTTTGCCAAAACTGCTTTATCAGTTTTGTGCATTTCACCAGTATAGTGACAAAGGGCTGGGGGCCTGGAGACAACGGATATGATAAACAAACCTCCATGTAATTTTTTTTTCTAAAGCTATTGCTAATATAGTCTCCCAAAGTCATCCCGTTCCATTTTTATAAGGCTCTGTTTTTTACTATCTCTACTTTTTTGATATTTTTTTAAGCATTCTGATGCGAAGTTCAGAATATTTGTTAAGTAACACAAAAACACCCGACCATAATATCACACCTACATTTTAAATAAATGCTGACACGATGGGAAATTATGCCTTTATCATTTCCCATACACTATTTTTAATTCTATTTTTGTTATCCAAATTTTTACCTTTCCCACAACCCATATTCCACCCAACTCCCTCAGCAGCGTGAGGCCAGACGAAATATGATCTTCAATAAAAGTTCAATGTTTTGCCTCACGCGCTGATATTTGATATTTAATATTTATGTAGACTGACCACTTTTTAGTTTGCCTTTTGCAAACCTTTGGTCAGTCTAATCACTCATCATTGTTATTCCCAAGTGAACACTTGTGTATTTAATTTATTTAATAAAAATTATTACCTATTTGTTACCATAATTATTTTGTGTTTTAAAGACTTTATTTTTGTTAACAATATTGTTGCGCTTTAAAGGTTTTTCAAATCGACCAATGTTTTCAGAACACTCTTCAATAAGTGTTACCTTTTGTTTTTGCCTGTTTCATTGACATTTAGAACAAAGTCAGCTTTCTGTTGACTTGTCGCTCTACCTTTTGTTATGTTAAAAAGAAATTCTTTTTCCAAGTTTTCATCAAAAGGATTTATATTTTGTTTGAAAACATTAACGATATCAGTTAATGCTTTCTTGTCCTTTTGAATTCTATTTCTGGCTCATGATATATACCATCCGATTGTCCGATTTTTATTTCAGTTAACATTTGGGAAATAATTTGTATTCTTAAGTTATGACTTAGTGCCCAGCGTTGTCTTGCTGAAACTGAATTTGGAAAATAGGTAACACCAGTCAAGCAAGTTAGCAGCATCCGCATTAATAGTTTGTTCGAGAATCAGGTCAACTGGTGACCTAGAAAAACTTTTTGCTGTACGCCTTATACCAAAAGCACCACGCCTAAATTCATATATTAAATTGAAATTTTGTATTTTTAATTCAACTAAATTAGAATGATATTTAAATATCCACCTTGCATAATTAGGTTAGTTAAACACAAAAAATAAATTGGAAAGTTCAAAAATAAAATCCACATATGTACAATTCAAAATCACTCGTTCTTATACTCATTGAAAACCTGAAAAAAACGTTCATAAAAATGTGTTGAAAAAACAATTTTGTCTTTATTAAATACCTTATTAATTATCATTAGAACCAAAAAATATAATTTTATTAGATACCTGCTGCAATTTTAAGTACAGAAACAAGATTGCATTTTAATTGGAGTTAGTAGTTCGTCGGTAAGTATGTCATTTATTTAATTTATAAAAAAAAAATAATTTCCTAAGAAAAAAATGATCAATAGATTTTGTTATGGCTTTTTGTAATTTTGTTTTAAACTTTTTTATATAATTTATTTAGGTGACAATGTTAACTTTTATCTGATACAAATTTTATATTTATTTGACTTAAAAATGTTTGATATTGAGTTGAAAAAAGATGAAAAAAGATGAAAGCATTTTTTTGGGGAAAAAGCGGTCGGACGTATGTTTGGCCCATGAAAAGTTTGTCCGACCAGTAGATTCTTAAAGTAGATGGTCCAAGCTTTCATTTGATACCCCATTTGTCCATTGACCCGATAAGGTAGGTCAACACCAAAAATACCGTTTTTTGAGATGGTCGGACAAAGGGTTGGTCCCGGATTGTGTCTGTCCGACCAAATGATTTTAAATCTACCACCAGATCTCTACCAACTACTATTTAAATTTTTCATTGACCTGATGGTATACCCCAACACCAAAAAACGCAACCGGAAGTGACCATTTTGCGGCCAAAAGGCCCGGAAAAAGTCTGTCCGACCAGCGGTTTTGTAATCTTCGTGTCATTTACCATTCGTTAATGACCAAATTTTCCATTGACTCGATGAGGTAGGTACTTTTACCGTCGCCTCCTGGACTAAAATATGACTTTGCCAAAATTGCACAATTAATTTTTCCAAAAATTTAGCTAAAAATACAATTGACAGAATGGTCGAGATGTCAAAAAATAATTTAATCTAATCTAATTTTCTGAAACAAGTTTTCAACTAGATACAAATACTATCAGTTTTAAAATGTAATAAGAGTGAAGAATTGTTTCGTTGCGTCACGCGAACCAAACCATAATTTTATGTATTCAATTTGTACGATGTGGAAACGTTGTTTAGGAGTCAGTCTATTTATTTTGAAATGACACATCAAATTGAGCACAAATCATGTGACAGCTGTCAGAAAATTTGTTTTAAAGTCATAAAAGGTGGCTACATTTTAAGGGCCGATGTTAAATGTGAACCAAACCTTAAAGTCAAGCTTTTGTCTATATTTCATTTGACATTTCTCAATTCCATACTAATTCAATTTGAACCATTTAAAGATACACAACGTGCAAAGCCTTAAAGATATTCAGGCTTAATATGAAAATAGGCGTTCAAATCAAAATACTTCATGATGTTTTCGGTCTAAATGTTCATACAATCGGAAAAATCATGCAAAAAGTGAAAACACCAGTGCATGCTAGTACTGCAGTAAATATTGCCTCTGTTCGCGATGATGTGGCTAAAGAGCCGTCCACCTTAACTCTTGGTCGTGTCCAACAATTGCACCTCTCAAGCTCGTCGTTTTATTAAACATTACGCATAATGACTTCCATTTACAAGCTTACAATTTGCAATTGACTAAAGAACTAAAGCCTCTTGACCATTTCAAGCGCTGACGTCAAAGGTCAGAATGGTGGCAAGAAATGGTAACAATGGATGATCATTTTTCGAAGAAAATCATCTTCAGCGATGAGACACATTTTCACCTCAGTGGATTCGTCAAGAGTGATTGTCGAAAAGCAACAAAGAGTGACTGTTTGGTGAGGTTTTTGGGCTGGTGGCATCATCGGGCCGTATTTCTTCCAAAATGAGGCCGGTCAGGTCAGTAAGTAACTGTAAGTGGTGTTTGCTTTCCTGAGATGATAACAAACTTTGTATGACTCGAATCGGAAACAGTGCCACTTGCCACACAGCTTACGACACAAAGGCTCTTTGCTGCGACAAATTCAATGGCCGTGTTATCTCACATGGAGGCGATGTCAACTACCCGCCAAGGTCATGTGATTTGACACCGTTGGACTTGTTTTTCACTTTCGGTAAAATTTTGAGAAAAATAGAATCGACAGTTTTTAAACAAAATATAAAAACCTAAAAAAAGCTTTTCCTTTCAAAAATTAAAAATATTGGCTTCAAAATAATTTCATCTTACAGAAAATATTGTTTTCGACAGTCAGTGAATTTTTTATAAAAATCCATCTGCCCGTTTTTTCATAAAAAATAAAATCTACAAAAAATAGTACGCAAATTTGGTAAAAATTGATGTTTGATGATATTGACTTAAAATTAATTTCATTCATCTAATTTGTATTTGTTTATATCAAAAATAATTTTTTTTAAGAAATGTTACTAAAATTGGTAAAGATTATTTTTCAACTAAAAATCTCGTTTAGCAAAACTAAATTTCGAAATAAAACTTTTTCATTATATGCAAAATATTGTTCGTAATATTTAAGAATAGATCAACCGACAACTTTTTTAACAAAACATGAAAACCTACAAACTTTTAAGCAAAACAAATCGACAGACATACATACATACATAATTGACCCATACCAATATTATCATAATAAAAAGAAATGACATAATTTCGTAAATCAACATCGGCCCTTAAAAATTTAACCGCCCTTTGTTTCAGTAAAAAGAAGAAAAATAATGTGTGATAATTTTAGAAGAGCGATGATCTGTTTGAGATATAATACTTTAGTGATTTTTCAACGTTCCAACTTGAATTATACTTCTTTAAAAACAACGCTTACGTGTATTTAATATGAAAGTCAGAAGTGTTTACGACACGTATGTACTCGTAATTAATGAAATCTAAAAACAAGGAATTGGAAAATCCTCTAAAAAAGTTTTGATGCAAAAAGAGCGGCCTTTGTTCGCAAGACTTTATGATTAAGACCATGGTTTTATTAACATGAGAAGTTAAAGTAAAAGAGGCTGGAATGCGACCCACACTGATAACTTCCCATCCCGTCAGTCGATTTGTTTTGCTTAAAACTTTGTAGGTTTTCGTGTTGTGTTGAAAAAATTGTCAGTTAGATTATTCTTAAAAATTTCAAAATTACCAACAATATCTCGCATGCATGTAATGAAATAGTTTTATTTCAAAATCTAGTTTTGTTAACGAGATTTTAAGTCGAAACTCAATTTTTACCAATTTTAGTAGCATTTCTTAAAAGTTTTTGTTTCTGTAAGCTGTGTTCAAAATGATAGTAGTGCTCATTGATTTATAGCATCCCTGATATTAACGCCATCTTTACAGTTGGAAACTTAATTTCTGTGATGCCAAATTTTTTAACGGTCAACCATAAACAAATATACTGTAGCCTTATATTGAAAATGAATTAACAACAAAAGTTATTAGTCAGCTTTGAGATGTTTTCTTAATTAGAGCTGTTCACAATAATAGTAGTGGAGCTGTTTTTGTTTGTTTTGTAAGTGATACATAATTAAAACTATTTATTTTTTTTTTGTTAAAAAGTAAGTACCTATTAATTTAATTTTGTTAAATTTACAAAAAAAAAGTTGTTTTATTTAAATTGATTTATAAAGTGGGAAGAGCAAAACATTGCAATGTGGATAAGCGATGCCTAATACTAAAGCTGCTAGGGGAAGGGAAAACTTATTTGGAAATCCAAGATCTGTTGGGATGCTCACCCACAATGATAGCCCACGCCATTAAATTCAAGGAAACACCCGAAACCCGAGGCAGAAACAGAAAAACGACAGCCATGGAGGACAGGCGCATTGTCCGGATGAGCAAAGCCGAGCCCTTTGCGTCTGTTGAAATACAGAAGACCTTGAACTTGGAGGTAAGTGCACTTACGATTCGGAGGCGATTGTTGGAAGCAAATTTGAATGCTCGCAGTCCTCGCAAAGTCCCGTTGTTGACCAAGAAGCACATTAAAACTCGACTCCAATGTGCTAACGAGCACATAAACTGGCCTAAAGAGAAATGGCGCAACGTATTGTGGACAGATGAAAGTAAAATCGTTCTCTTTGGTGGTACTGGATCCCGCCAATACGTCCGTCGTCCACCCAACAAAGAATATTGACCTAAATTCACTACGAAGACGGTAAAACATGGAGGATCTAAGATTTTAATTTGGGCCTGTTTTTCATATTCTGGTGTAGGGCCCATAAAAATGTATTGAAGGCATTATGGATCAGCGGGTCTATGTCGAAATCCTACAAAATACAATGCTACCATTTGCAGAACACGATATGCCGCTGAAATGGGTCTTCCAACAAGACAACGATCCGAAGCACACAAGCGGCTAAAGAGTGGTTTCGGGTCAATGGGATTGAGCTAATGTCTTGGCCAGCGCAATCACCTGACCTTAACCCCATTGAAAATTTATGGGTGGATGTTAAGAGGGAGGTTAGAAGAGCTAAGCCTTCTAATAACCGAGAACTGTGGGCCGTAGTGAATGATGCTTGGCAGAACATACCAAAGGAGCGTTGTGAGTGTTTGGTAGACAGCGTCGGTGTAGGGCTGTCATCAATAACAAAGGTTACACCACAAAATATTGAAGTTTTGTTATTATTTTTAATTTAATTTAATTAATTTAATTTAATTTTTATTAAGTTTTTTTTTAAATATTTTTTCGACACTACTATTTTTTTGAACAGTCGATTTTGTGTTTCTATTTAGTTTTATTTTTTTCTCGAACAAAAACCAAAAATAAACCATAGTGAAATAATCAAGAATAAACGTGTGTTTTATTAAAAATTAAGTTTTGTGAAAATAAGTTCTGTGTAATAGTTTTATAGAGCCATAAATCATTCCATTAAGCGCACTACTATTATTTTGAACACAGCGTGTGTAAACAAATACAAATTCGGTGAAATTATTGATGTCAATATCTGCTATTGTTCACGAGATATCGAGATCCGAAAATCAATTTTTGCCAAATTTGCGTACTATTTTTTGTAGATTTTATTTTTTTTATAAAAAAAACGAACTGTTGGATTTTTATAAAAAAATAACTGAATGTCGTAAACAATATTTTCTTTGATATAAAATAAGTTTGAAGCCAATATTTTTAATTTTTGAAAAGATATTTGAGTCGAAAATCAATTTTTACGAACTTTTAGTAATGCTTTTTTTAAGGTTTTTATTTTTTGTTAAAAACTATCAATTCGATTTTTCTCAAAATTTTACCAGATGTTATTCTTCCTTGCACAAAATTGTTTTGAAGATAAAATCATTTTTTGTTCATACAATTTTCGAGGTAACAAATATGTTTTTTCAGTTTTTTTGATTTATAAAAAAACTGTTAATTGGAATTTTTTCCAAAAATATATTTGTTTGGTATCGTGGTACAATATACAATATAAAATTTAATTCAAGTCGCTAGCGTTATTGGTTCGTGAGATATTTAGGGTTAACCAAAATTTTCATCTTCTTTTAAAACGCTATGGTAAAAAACCACCCACGCAATTTTTTTGAGAGTTCTGGTTCTTGAGCTAAGGACGAGGAAAAAACTTGACGACGTACGGACGTACGAACGTTCGAACACATGCACGCACAGACATCTCTATAAAAATCTTTTATTTTGACTCTAGGGACCTTGAAACGTCGAGAAATTACAAAATTTTCAATGCGACAAATCGGACCGATTACATTAACTTCCTAATGTAAACTTCCTAAGGGTAATCCGAGTTCACCAGAAAATTATAGAGGCATTTCAATTCTGAGCTCATTAAGAAAACTGTTCGCACAAATGTTGTTCGTTAGGCTTGTGAATTGGATTGACAAAAAAATATTTTGATAAGTCGATATCAGGCTGGTTTTCGGGTGGGCCTTTCAGCGATTGATCAAATTTTTGCTCTTACGAGTGTTGCCAGGCGTTTTATCGACAAAAAGAAGCCCCTATACACTTTTTTCGTCGATTTTAAAGCTGCTTTTGATACCATCAACAGAAGATCACTTTTATATAAGCTAGCAGCCATTGGCCTTTCAACTAAATTTATTCGGATCTATGAACAACTTTTATTAAACACGTCTGCAATGGTTTGTAATGGTATATCTATGTCAAAATCCTTTAATACCGAAACAGGTGTTCCACAAGGCTGTATATTGAGTCCGCTGATATTCGCTCTTTTTATCAATGATATTGAAAATAAATTACCGGGAGGCGTCAACTATGCCGATTTATCTTTGAAGATGTTGCTCTATGCTGATGACCTGGTGGTGTTCTCTGATAACCCAGTGACATTGCAGCTTCAGATAAATAAACTTAAACAATATTGCGATTCGTGGGATCTCAAAATCAACATTTCTAAATCTAAAATTATGATTTTTAAACCTCAAAACCGTTCAGATAATAATGTACGAAATTGGACATTAGATGGTACCATTATTGAAGTTGTCAGCGAGTATAAATATCTTTGTTTT
Source organism: Eupeodes latifasciatus (assembly GCA_920104205.1). NCBI lineage: Eukaryota > Metazoa > Arthropoda > Insecta > Diptera > Syrphidae > Eupeodes > Eupeodes latifasciatus. The sequence goes on from OV049924.1 coordinate 42,408,430, forward strand.
ACTATCACTCATAATTTGAACATCAAAAATCATATTAAAGAGAAACAGGTACTAGCCAAATCAGCTATAAACTCGATGTGGTCACATTTTTTTTTCAAGAAGCTTCGTGGACCCTACATCGAAATTTAAGGTTTTTGACGCTACCGTGAACAGTTGCTTTTGTTATGCGAATCAAGTGTATGGATACCAATTTCTAGAGGATATGGAAGTTATTCAAAGATACTTTTTCAAAAGAATCTTCCGGCTACTGCGTAGCACGCCTAATTACGCCATATATGTTGAGTCCGGGCTTCCGCAAATATATGTTAGAAATTTAAAGGCCAACGCAGACTATCTTATTAAAGTTATGCATAGACCCGATAGTAATCTGCACAAGCAAATCCTGCTTATATCACTCAATTGTGGATATTCCCCTTATAGAAATTGGCCTGCTCTTGCCACAGCACATAATTTAGGAATGAATCTAAATGCAAACAACAAAGAAGAATGGAGAAATACCTTTTACAACTGTATTTCGATGGTTGATGAGGAAATGTACAAAACTAATCTCGAAAGGGCTAGGGAATCACTTTCTAGAGCAACCTATAGCCGTCTTAATTTGACTTTGGGCGATTATAATTATTTCTGTGAGGACCTTTCTGCTTCTGATATAAGTTTAATATTCAAAATACAGACTGAAACTCTTGAACTCAACTACCTACAGGCCACATAGAACTGACTTAGATGCAATTTGTTCACTCTGCAACTCAAACCAAAACGAAGATGTTTACCATTTTTTAGCAACTTGTCCTATTTTACAAGAAATCCGTAGACTTCATTTTGATAAAAGCTTCTTTTCCTCGGAAGAATGTTTACGTGTTTTGAACGGGGAGTATGGTTGGAAATTTCTGGTACGCTATGTCTCCCATGCAAATAATTACAGAAATTATTATTTGAGTCTGTTTTGAAGTATCTACTTAAGTAAAAAAAGAAAATAAAGTTTTGTTTTAGCTAAACTAAAAGCCCCAATATTCCATTACTTGAATCTCTTAGAGTTCGTCTTTTTCCGTTTTAACTAAACTAAAAGTCCATATCCTCCGAAACTTTTCCACTTCTTTGCCATCTTCGGTTTTTTTTAGTTTAAAAAAAAATTAAACTTAAATATTTTGAACAATCGTTTAAAGTACCTAATTGTTAATTGTTTTCTTTTTTCATTGTATCACATATTTATTGTTAACTATTCTTTTTCTTCTTTAAATTATTTTGCCACTTTAACAAAACAACATTTAACAAGTTGATCACATTTCTGTAATATTATTTATATACATAATGTTCTTTATTTTATATTCCATAATTGTATACTCTTTTTTCTCAATGTAAATGTCTTGATAATATTCGGCAGACGGCTCTAATGCCATGCTTGTAAGTTCTTTTTTTCTATTGTAAATTAATATGTAGCGTTTTAGATAATAAAGATTTATCTATCTATCTATCTATTAACTTCCTATGGGAAGTTAAAAATATTTAAAAGAGACTTGTGCTGTTCTTCACGTAATGGGTGATTTTTTTGAGGTTAGGATTTTCATGCATTAGTATTTGACAGATCACGCGGGATTTCAGACATGGTGTCAAAGAGAAAGATGCTCAGTATGCTTTGACATTTAATCATGAATAGACTTACTAACGAGCAACGCTTGCAAATCATTGAATTTTATTACCAAAATCAGTGTTCGGTTCGAAATGTGTTTCGCTCTTTTTTATCGACAAATTTTGTTCAGCGATGAGGCTCATTTCTGGTTGAATGGCTACGTAACTAAGCAAAATTGCCGCATTTGGAGTGAAGAGCAACCAGAAGCCGTTCAAGAACTGCCCATGCATCCCGAAAAATGCACTGTTTGGTGTGGTTTGTACGCTGGTGGAATCATTGGACCGTATTTTTTTAAAGATGCTGTTGGACGCAACGTTACGGTGAATGGCGATCGCTATCGTTCAATGCTAACAAACTTTTTGTTGCCAAAAATGGAAGAACTGAACTTGGTTGACATGTGGTTTCAACAAGATGGCACTACATGCCACACAGCTCGCGATTCTATGGCCATTTTGAGGGAAAACTTCGGAGAACAATTCATCTCAAGGAATGGACCGGTAAGTTGGCCACCAAGATCATGCGATTTGACGCCTTTAGACTATTTTTTGTGGGGCTACGTCAAGTCTAAAGTCTACACAAATAAGCCAGCAACTATTCCAGCTTTGGAAGACAACATTTCCGAAGAAATTCGGGCTATTCCGGCCGAAATGCTCGAAAAAGTTACCCAAAATTGGACTTTCCGAATGGACCACCTAAGACGCAGCCGCGGTCAACATTTAAATGAAATTATCTTCAAAAAGTAAATGTCATGGACCAATCTAACGTTTCAAATAAAGAATCGATGAGATTTTGCAAATTTTATGCGTTTTTTTTTTTTAAAAAACGTTCTCAAGCTCTTAAAAAATCACCCGTTACCTTTTCATGAAAATGTTTGAATTACATTTTTTTTGAAACTTTTGTAATACCACCTTTTATAAAAACAAAGACAAAGTTTAGAAAAATAAAACCTATACAAAATTTAATTCTAAAACCCTTCTGATACTTTGGTGCAAAATGAAAAAACTTTTAACTTAAAGACACACCAATTATTACCATAAAATAAGTAAGTACTTAAGTACGTATATTCAGACATACTTAGTAATAATAATATGTTTTTTGTCTGTGTTATAGAAATCTACCCTTCATTTATAGTTTTATAACTGGTAATATAAAGTCAAATAAAAATTATTACTTCCTTTGTAAGAGTACAATGGGTGAATGCATTGTGTCAGGAAAGTATATTTCTTCCGTAAACAAAACTATAAACTATACAAATGCACACGATATCAGCCTGAAGAAATAAATAGTTTGGTTTTTGAGTATATTCAACTTCAAATAACTGATGCATCAGACGACTATAGGACGAGGATGACGAACGAAACATAACAAAGCCCTATAACACCACTCGAATATAATATCCCATAGCCACCACCATCACCTAACAGCTACCATCTAACAGCTAACAGCTACCAGAACGAGAACGAGAACAAGAACCATAACCATAACCAACCAACCAAGTGTCATGCTTCTATTGTCATATGGTAATTTTTTACGACACCATGGCATTAGTTTCTTGCATTATTCATGCAAATGTCTCGAGGCTATACAGCGAGAATCAAGGCTTATATCGAATGATTTTCTACCATAAATAACATCCCCTCTGCTCCCTCTGCCTATATATTTGCCATATCCATCTCCATCGCTCCATCGCTTCATCTCCATTTCCATCTCTAGCCATCATCATCATTTTGCTTTGCTTTAGGTATAAACATAACTGTACAGGATATACATAACACACATTCATACATAATACAAAGTGTTACGAAATTCACTGCTTCTTTCGTTTTCGTCATAGTAATCACTCTTGTCAACGTTTTTCCATAGAAATACAAAATTTTTATATATTTGTTTGTATTTTGTAGATAACATATTGCATCTAAAGGATACTCCTTTTCGATGTAAGAAATGTGGCGGCAACATCAGAGGGTTGGGCCGGCCGGCGCGGCGCGGCGATGGGGTAGCGGGCGTTGGGCCATAAGGACAAGTAATAAAATCCAATATCTGAAGCGATACTTTTTTGGCACCAGCATCATCGCATCGCATCACCGGATATTCCTCAAGAGAGAAATGCATCACGTGGGTTGTTATAACATTGGGTTGGTTGTGTGGCGGCGGCGGTGGTGTGGTGGTGGTAAGGGTGAGATTTTTTCGCACAGAAACTTGTGCCTCAGCGTGCATTCACATTCACTTGGGTGAAAAATCTCTCATAATTTGCTGAAACAAAGTTAGGAAAAAGCAACAAAAACAACAACACCATCTGATCCGATCCTATAGAGAGGGAGTTAAAAAAAGGACTTACCCATGCGAAAATGGAACTGTTTACCCTTATGCACCGCATATATACTTTTAAGCAGGATGTTACACTACGTCGACATCCTGACATCAAACATTTTTCAGAGTCAGCGCTCGCAATATGCACAAAGTCTGGTGCTGACGTGATGTATCTAAATGCACTTTAACGTATGTATTCAGTACCTACCTCTATAATATGTATCCTTTCAAAAATATATATGCATATATCAACGTCATTTTCTCCTCGTCTCGGATTCGGATGGGTGGTCTCTCTGGTGCACCTGATCAGGTGGTATAGAATAGAATGCTTTCAAAAATTGGATATGATTATTTTTCTTCGTTTTATATGTAGATGCAGAGTCATACCCAAGTTGTAGTTTGTAGATAGGAATTCTACTTTTTGCAGTTTGGAGAACCGGACTCCCGCCGCCGCCGCGCGCAGGTAGATAGGGGTACGGACGTTTGGAGCTTGGCACCCAACGCAACGTTTAGTGGCGATGATAGGGCGAAGAAAAAATTGGATTTTATTCAAGAAATGATATAGAAATAGAAAGATTATAAAGTGGATGTTTTGTGCAAAGCGAAAATGGAGAAAAGGACTTAGATATATGTATGTATAGGTATACGAACGAATGTATAAGGATTCCACAAAATGAGATAAAACGATTTCGAGATTATGTACTTTGTGCGCGAGAGATGGTAAATCTAATACGAAACTAAGTGCAGACAGGCCACACTCAAAATGGGAGTAATATATTATTTTCCTTATAGAAAAAGTACAATATACATATTTCTGGATACATATAATCTTATCTTATGATGGAATTAAAGCTACAAGTATATAAGGGTTAATCGGTTCTTCAATAGACTATAGAATAGTATAGAATAGAAGTTGAACATGGATTGAAATTATTTAATAAATCAGTGTAAATGAAATAATGTTGACTTTTATCAATAGAAATTAGAAAATGTGTTTTTGTAGAAATTTGAAAGTTCTTATTTCCTTCTAAAAGGTTCTTAAAATAAATTCTTACAATTTCTTGCAAAAAATAACAGTTTTAGTTTATCTACATTCAATGGCGGATCTATGAAGTTCGTAGGGGTTATGACGAACCCCCCTCACCTCCTGGGAGATTATTTTTTATTTTCGTAGGAGTTCCCTTGAGTTCAAAACTTTATAGTGCGTTCAAGCATATGGCCCGACTTATATATTTTTAATTATTTATTTTGTATAATGGGGGTTTCAATTGCCGCGGGTAGATTTTAGAACACCGTGGCGGCCATTTTGTTTTGGTGACATCTGTCAAATCTTTTGCTTGTTATTCAGTTGTTTATGCCAAATCATCTCATGGCAAGTTACACGATTGAATATAGCACGTTCAAATGATATCAAAATGAGTGTTCGTTAAAACAAAAGTTGCGCGCATTGCGCCCATTTTACGATAGACGTGGTGGCCCTTCACAAACGACCGATTCAGTAAACAATTAGCCAACACCCGTACATTCAAGGAACGCAAGATCGGCCGAGAACATCGCCGCGGTCCGTGAAAGTGTAGTGTACCCTACATAAGAACCCGAGGCAATCTATTCCTAACTGTGCACAAGAACTCGCCCTTTCGCATACTTCAACTTGGCGAACTTTGCGTTGGACAAGATCCAACTGACCCAGGAGCTTAAAGTTCATGACAATAGACAACGCCCCAATTTTGGCCGAAAAATCATCTTTAGTGACGAGGCGCATTTTTGGATGAATGGCTGTGTTAAAAGCAAAATTGATGTATATTGGACGATACCAAACCAACCCACTCGAGGTTCACCAGGTAATAATGCATCCTCAAAAAGTTACCGTTTGGTATGGATTTTGGGCCGGCGCGGCGCGGTGGCGTAATTGGTCCGTACATTTTTGAAAACGACGTTAGTGAGGATGTCACCATCAACAGCGAGCGCTACATAACGATGAAACTCTAAGTTAAACAATAATACTTAATTCTAATGCCTTTCGGCCCTAAGATCTATTTTACTGTAATTTCATTTTATTTATTTTTGTATTTATTAGAAAATTAAGAAAAGAGGCTGGGATGCGACCCACACTGTCAACTTCCCATCCCGTCTGTCTTTCTCAAAAGTTTGCAGGGTTTCGTGTTTTGTTTCTTAAAAATTTAAAAATTACCAACAATATTTTGCATAAAATGAAATAGTTTGATTTTGGAATCTATTTTTATTTTTACTAACGAGATTTTTAGTCGAAAACCAATTTTTACCAATTTTAGTAGCATTTCTTAAAAGTTTTTATTTCTTAAACAAACAAATACAAATTGGATGGATGAAATGAATTTAAAGTCAATACCTTTTATTTTTCACGGGATATCGAGAACCGAACATAATTTTTTACCAAATTTGCGTACTATTTTTTGTAGATTTTATTTTTTTTTATAAAAAAAACTGACTTGGATTTTAATAAAAAATTTACTGAATGTCGAAAATTATATTTTCTGTGAGTAAAATTAGTTTGAAGCTAATATTTTTCATTTTAAAAAAGATATTTGAGTCAATTCGATTTTTCTCAAAATGTTACTGAATGTTAAAAACAATATTTTTAAAAAAATAAAAGTAGTTTAAAGCCATGTCTCAAATTTTTGAAAAGTTATTTGAGTCGAAAATCAATTTTTACCAACTTTGAGTAATGTTTTTTTTTTTAAGTTTTTATTTTTTATAAAAAAACTGTCAATTTGATTTTTCTCAAAATTTTACCAGATGTTGAAAGCCTTATTCTTCGTTGCACAAAATTGTTTTGGAGATAAAATCATCTTTTATTCGTAAAATGTTCGAGGTGAGAAAGTTTTTTTGATTTATAGAAAAAAAACGTGAATTGGATTTTTTTTTTCAAAAATTTACTTGTTTGTTATCACGTTACAATTTATAATATAAAATATAATTCAAGTCTCTAGAGTTATTCGTTCGTGAGATGTTTAGGGTTAACCAAAATGTTCAACTTTTTTTTTAAACTGCTATGGTAAAAAAAACCATCGACGCAATTTTCTTGAGAGCCCTTTCTGAATCTTTCTGCATTATTATCTGTATAACAACATTTATTTGAAGTCGATACCTCTGGTTCTTGAGCTATGAACGACGAAAAAAAACGTCGCGAACGTACAGACGTACGAAAGAAACGTCGAGAAATGTCAACATTTTCAATTATGGGAAGTTAAAATAAACTAATTTCAATATCTTTTTTTCATTTTTACTTAAAACTACTTAAAATTAGGTACTTTATAAAACTAAAAACTATGTTAAGAAGCTTAAACTACTACCTATTCTACCTATAAACTACTTAAAACTAGAACAACCACAGCAGCAAATCTAACTATCTAGCATTTTTTGTTTTTCATATTTTGTTCTTATTTCATGTTTTTTTTTTTTTTAAATAAAATTTTTTTATATTTTTAATTTTGTTTTCTATATATTTTCTTTTTTTATTTTTTTTTTATTTATGCCACCATGCCTATTCTACTGACAACTAAACCCTAAAACTATAAAACAAGTATGTAAGCAGGCCAAGGCTTTAAACTCCATCCCGACTATCCACTATCAAGTGCCGATTGAAGCCACCAAAACTGGTTCTCCTGCTTCACCCTATCAGTTCGGTTCCGTTCGGACACAGCCCTACTGAACCGAAGGAGCTCTTATGTCATGACGTCCCGATTGTACAGGAGTCGCCTATCCACGGTTCGTCGTCTAACGTGATAGATTAGCGGAACTGCCATGCCAATCAATTCTATATCAGACCGCATCTATTTAAAAAGAGGAATGCCTCTGGTGGAATGAAGCCGCTCAAGCGTGCACTCCCAAAATACTCTACGCCCCGAAAATTAACTTGTTGGTCGAAGACATACATAGCTCTTGCAATGTGAGCTCGAACGAGTTTTATCACGAAATTGTCAATTCTGTTGATTCGAGCCCCGTTGTATAGGACCTCGTTGGAATAGTAATGCACGGCTATTCGATATAAGCCGGTACAGCGTCGTAAACACTGCCGCTCGAACACCCCAAACTTCTCCTTCTGAGAAGGGGCAACGTTGAACCACACAGGACAACCATAAACGATCATCAGCCGTATGAGGGCCTTGTAGCAAATTACCTTCACTCTGGGGTCAAGACGACTGCTGTAAAACAGCCGTTTCGTCAGAGCGAAGGCTCCTCTGGCCCTGGTCAGAGCAGCATTTATATGTCTGTCGAAATATAAATACCAGATACCGAGGTACTTCACTACACTTTTGCTCGTTAAGCGCTGCCAGTGATCAACGATGACCATCTTGCTCGTATCCCTTGTGGCCCTAGCCAATGGAGTCCGGAACAGAATTGTCTCCGAATTCTGGACATTTATTTTCAGTTTCCAGTCGTCTCAATATCGCTGAATCTCGTCGAAATCACGCTGAAAGAGAATTCTAATAACCTTAACCTTTCGGGCCGTTCTGTACGCAATTAGATCGTCGTCGGCGTACGCAATTGCCTTTGTAAGACTACCTATCAGATCGCTGGTGTAAATGCTGAAGAGAATCGGCGAATTCACCGCTCCCAGTTGAAGATCATTTTTGATTAAGAATGTTGTGGTAGAAGTTACATTGCCACTTTTGACAACAAACTTTCTACCGTTAAGCATATCATACAGTATATACAACAATGACTTGCTTATGCCAAGCCTGCTCAGTTTTAGGTAAAGGCCCTCTAACCATACGGTGTCAAAGACCTTTTCTGAATCAACCAGAACAGCACCTGTGCATTGTTGTTTTGATTTATTCCATTGGATATCAGAAACGAGTTTAGACGCAGCATAAATAGTGACTTGCTTGAACCCGAACTGTTTATCCGGAATTATTATATTGTCCGCAGCCCACTTAGTCAGAGCGCTATTGATGATCTTTTCGAAAACTTTGCTGATGTTCGGAGGAAGACTTATCGACCGAAGATTTGACAGGTTGGAGTTGTCCTCTTCCTTTTTCGGGAGAGGATGAACCACAGCGGTCTTCCAATGCACTGGATAATATGCATTATTCAGTGCATTATTGAAGAGTGTGGTATAAATGTCCAACGCACTTACCATTTTGCCACGCGTACTATACGAAAGCCATACTGCCGGTAATTAAGAAGCTTTCGTTTTTCAAGCTGATAATTAATCAGCGTTTCCATGACCTTGGAAAGAAGGATAGTGAGTGCTCACCTTTTTTAGTTATATACAAAGAAACTTAGTTTGTTACTATAAATAAGCTTTATTGCGGAGTTGTGACTCTTTAATATTTTAAGGTTTTCATTGTTTGGTGGAAAACTGTAACAGTTAAATTCTAAAAAAATAAAATAAATTAGGTGGCGCAACAGTCCGTAGAGAACCAAGGCCTAGTGACTTACAACTCTGAACCATTCCCGTGTGCGAGTAATGTTTTTAGGGATGGAGGGGACCTACAGTCTTACGCCGAATCCGAACGGCTAATTTGAGAAAGCATCTTTTCCATGACACGCATTACCCTTGGAGAATTTGTCAATTCCTCTCAAGAGGCAGTACCCGCGAAAACTTTTTTTTTAATTAAGGTGGCAAAGGCAGCGATTGAACCCAAGACCTTTCGCATGACAGTCCAACGCACTAACCATTATGCCACGGGTACAGTTAAATTCTATGCAGATATTTTTAACAAACTCTTCCCTTAACCAATTATGAAAAAAACAAAAAGAATTATGAACTATATCAATAAAGCCCTTTTTTAATGATTAACTCACTAACACCAACATTACTATAAAAAAGGAACCTATTTCAATTTTTGTTATTAAATTTTTCAAAGGACCGACACCAACACCAACAAACACCGACAATTTATTGGTTTGTCATACTCTGTTTGCCAAAACAAAAAAAGAGATATCAAGTTAAGTCCTCACACCTTAACAAGTCATTTTCGGATAATCAGGACTCTCATAAAAAAAGCTACAAACATAGGGAAGGTTTATGTTTTATCAGCTCAATGCACTGTATTGACAAAAGATTCACGTACTCGTATATTATATTCTACACCTCTTGCTCCAGACCTCATTTAAAAGCTTTTTCAATACAAAACGGATCGCTGCATTTTTTTTTTGTTCCCGTTATTGTTAGTATCTTAAATCAAAGTACCTATAACTACCAGGAGTCGCATATATATAGGAGTAGCTTCAGATTTAACAGCAGCTTTAAAATTTAAATTATTCAATATAATTGAATATAAAACATACATACTTTCACTCCTTAGGGTATTTTGCTCTGGTTACGTTATTATAATGCATATATGTATATAGTATAGAAGTTGGTATTGGGATGAGGGGCGGACGGGAGGAGGTATAGAGCACCAATGAACCCGAAAGAGCACGTATTCCGGTTATGAACGCTCCTATGTACGGGTCCTCAATTACAGGAATTCCCATTTCGCATATAAAACGTGATCGGATATAGAAAAAGTGAATAAATTATGAATCATCCTGTTCAGGTATAATCCCTGGCTGGCCACACTACTTCGACTATATGTATGAGCCACTACGACGATGATCCACCAACCGACTACGACGACGATGTACTCGTATCCTAGCGCTGGCTGGCTGGCTGTACTTTCGAATATGTATATGTATATGTATACGACGACGACGTAGGTATATCCTAGTGGTATACCCTGTTCCATATCCCAAAGGAATTTTTCGCACTGTCCTCTTTCAATGATGAAAATAAATCAAAAAAGATATAAAAATGTGACGCTAAAACCCCTTCCTTCATCGTCTTTCACCCCGCCCGTCACCCTCTATCACAGATGATTCTCTATTTCCCTTCTATGCCATGATGGAGCAAAAATTCTTCTCAACCCCCTATAACATACCTAACCTAGACTGCAGCAGGATAAAACTATTTTTTATCTCGAAGGTATAATCACTTAAAGTCCAATGAAAATTCTGAAGGAATTTTAAGGATGTGATGTGCGGCAGGAAGGATAAAAAATGTTATTTCTATTTACCTACATATTTTATTTTATCTACCTATGTATTAAAATAATAATTATTAAAATAAAAATAGTATTTTATTTATGCATTCAAGTGCAATCCAAAACGACCTCGTTATACCTGAGTTACTTGAAAAATATCGCCACATTATAAGATTCGTGTTGAGGATTTTTCTGCTTTATTTTTAATTCGTCGTCCTTTGGAGCTTGAAGTTCACTTAAGGAGAGAAATTATGGGGGAGTGGTCTTGTTTTTTTTTTCAATTTTTTTTTCTTTTAAGGCACAATTAATTAATTTTGACCTATTTTTTAAATTTAAAAAAAAAAGCATCTCATTTGTGTGAGCGTAAAAAGATTTATTTGTTAAAGATTAAAGGAAAATGTACGTGTGTTAAAAAATAAGGACAAATATCTTTGAGTTCTCCTTTTTCAGTGCATATACACTTCCTGGAAGATAGGAAAATGTAAAATATAGGGAAATGTAAGTAAGAGCGTTCATTTTGTGCTACGTGCTCTTGCAGTTTTCGAAAATAAATTGTTATATTTTTATCATTGCATTTCATGGAATAAGGATATTAAACTAATAGTGTTCTCTTTTAACAATGTAAGCCATCTATAAGCTGGTTTGACTTAACTTTATGTATCTGAATCCGCTTTCTGATGAGATAAACAAATGATCAATCCCAAGCACAAGGATATTTACATTTATTTTGAAAAAAATCGAAATAATGTTCAGGATTTTTGGTAGAGCTTTGGTTGCAAAGTAATTCTTCCCAGAAAAAGTCTTGATGTGTGTATATACTTCCATCGCATTTGACTATATAGCGACTTTGGTTCTTCGAGAGAGGGCTTTGCTACTCAATTGCTCTATTAGACCAAAGAAACAGCGGTTAGCAAGAGTTTTTCTTCGTTGGATCTAAGAGCTTGTGTTGTTTTCTGCGTTTACAGTGGAGGCTAGGTAGACGAAGTCCTTAACTACCTTAAAGTTACGTCTGTCGATGGTGACGTTTTGACCAAGATGCGTCGTCGGTGTTGTAAGTCCTTTCTTGACGACAGCATGTACTTGGTTTGCCCTCATTAACCGTTAAACCCATTTTTGCCGCCTCTGCCTCAATACTCACAAAAGCCCCATTGACATCACGCTAAGTTCTTCCGATTATGACAATGTCATCTGCATATGCCAGTAATTGGTCAGACTTTTGAAAGATAGTGCCTCTAATGTTGACGTGGGAGCTCTGCAATATTCTTTCAAGTACGATGTTAAAAAAATCGCATGACAGCGCATCACCTTGTCTAAAGCCAAAAGTAGACATGGCTCTATACAGCTCGTCTCTGTAGATGCTGTCATATGCGATGAAATCGATGAAAAGATGGTGGGTATCGATTTGATGTTCTTGGGTTTTTTCCAGGATCATGCCGTAATGTGAATATTTTATTAACTGATAAGGACCTATCATGGTGTTGACGATGGGCTTTAGACATTCACATATTACAGCAGAGAAGATTTTGTGAGCGATGTTAAGTAGACTGAAGCTGATGCCCCTATAGTTGGTTCAGTTTAGAGGATCTCCTTTTTTCAGAATCGGGAAAACAATACTAAGGTTCCAATCATCGGGCATGGTGCATGCTCCTAACCAAATTGTCTCCAGCTGCTTTGAAGAGCTCGGCATTCAAGTCATTTGCTCCAACGGCTTTGTTAGACTTCAGCTTAGATGTGGCAATCTTTACTTCGTTTATGTCGGGGAGACGGGATTGTTGGCTTTCGTCGTCTATGTTGGGATCATCATGCCTGACAGCGGAATTTGAACCGTCGCCGTCGTTATACAATCTGCAGAAGTGGTCCTTCCATAACATCAGCATTGACTGCGGTTCCACTATGATGTTTCCACTTTCGTCTTTGCGGCCTTCGGTTCGAGGCTTATGTACTTGTGAATTTCGTTTTACCTGCTCATATAACTTTTGAACTTCATTCCTGTTTTTGAATCTCTCAACATCTTCGAACGCACGCTCTCTTTTGCTTAGAGCTCGTAAGCAGCTTTATAGCAGTGTAGAGCCTCCGCTAATTTTTTGCCTGCACGTGGTCTGGTAAGGGACCTAACATTCCACGTGCATACCCGAAGTGCTTTGTCCTTAATTCGTTTGCGTGGCTTGTCAACAGTAAATCCGTCCATATCCGAGGCTTGTTGGTGCTTCGCAACTGGGTTTTCTTTATGTGGTAAGGAAGTCACCCTGACGCACGACCTTCAACCTAAAGGACCAGATCCTTGATTTAACTCCAAGGGCGAGAGCCGGCATAACCACTCTTTACCGGCCTGGGCTTCGAATATGTCGTAGTAGCCCTATAAGGTGTTCACTAAGTAGTTTAACCTAACTGGAACTGCAGACGCCACTGTTGATTTCATCTTGGGAATTCTTCCGCTGCCGTCTAGATGACTTTAAAACTTAAAATTTACTGAATGAATAAATGACTCTTAAAAAGTTATAACAAATACAATCGCACGCAATCCAACATCTTAGACATATTATTTTTGAGGTACATATTATTGATAATGATTTCTCAAGAAACAAAGGTTTTTTTTAAACATTGCCCTTCATCAAAGTATACTAAGGACAAAAGTACATTAACTAGCACCTAAATCAATTTGTCAATTCATTATTTAATTACTTCCCTCGATTTTGTTTTTAAATAATTTGAACTTTCTCAAGAGATTATTATAATTACACTCCTCCATTAAGAATGATAGAAGCTTTAAGAAAAACTCAGATGGAAAGGGTTTAAAACAGTATTTTTCATCTAACTACTTGAAATAAAAATGGAAAATGAAAGGCAAAGGGTCGTCAGATAAGCAATGTAGTGGATTAAAAGTTTTCAAACAAAAGATAATTATATTAATGAAAACGAAGGAAAAAAGAGTTGGAGACAAATTAGAGCCTTGGGGCACACAAGCACTTATTTTGTAACTATCAAAAGGCTTAAAAGAGCTCAAAATAACTTGAATTACAAGCAGGCTGTTCGGTTATTTTCACAATGTGTTCTTTTATGTAATCGAATGAGATAGATAGAGTTTTATCAACACAACAAGGACGAATTGTATACACATTTTCGATAAGAGAATTCTTTACACTAATCCCATCGGACTAAAGTTAAAATTAACTCCAGTTTTAGGTGAGATATGATGAATGTCAGATCAACATATTTTTGAGGTTGGAGGGCTGATTAGTGTAATATTACTTTAGAGAAGTTTCATTATGCTGTAGGTGAATTATTCACATAAATATTCGAACCCTGGTTATATCTCAATGGTCTTGGCATACTTATTATATCAATTTTGTATCCTTGATAATAGTAATTAAATTAAAAAACAAATATTAATTTATTACTTTTGCACGTATTTTTAACTTCCCAAGTTATTGCAATCGGTCCGATTAAAAACCTACAAAAAACATTACTAAAAGTTGGTAAAAAATTGATATTCGACTGAAATATCTTTTCAAACATTTGAGATTATGGCATTAAACTAACTGTATCTCACAGAAAATATCGTTTTCGACACAGTTTTTTTTATAAAAATCCAACAGTTCATAAAAAATTAAAATCTACAAAAAATAGTATACGCAACTTTGGTAAAAATTGATGTTCATTTTTCTCTATCTCGTGAACAATAGAAGATATTGACTTTAAATTAATTTAATTCATCTAATTTGTATTTGTTTATTTAAGAAATACTACTAAAATTGGTAAAAATTGCTTCTCGACTAAAAATCTCATTAAGAAAAATAGATTTTGAAATCAAACTACGAGTACGAGTATTTCATCAAATGCAAAATATTGTTCGTAATTTTTAACTTCCCATAGGAAGTAATTGTAATGGGTCCGATTTGTAGAATTGAAAATTTTGAAATTTCTCGACGTTTCAAGTTCCCTAGAGTCGAAATACAAGATTTTTAGAAAGATGTCTGTGCGTGCGTGTGTACGTACGATCGTACGTCCGTACGTCTGTACGTTCGCGACGTTTTTTTCGTCTTCCATAGCTCAAGAACCAGAAGAGATATCGACTTCAAATAAATTTTGTTATACAGATAATAAGGCAGAAAGGGCTCTCAAGAAAATTGCGTGGGTGTTGTTTTTACCATATCAGTTTAAAAAAAAGGTGACAATTTTGGTTAACCCTAAACATATAATGAACCAATGATGTTATAGACTTGAATTTAATTTTATATTATAAATTGTAACGTGATACAAAACAATTATAATTCTGGAAAAAAATCCAATTAAGGTTTTTTTATAAATCAAAAAAACTGAAAAAAAAATTGGCATCTCGAAAATTTTACGACTAAAATATGATTTCATCTCCAAAACAAAACAATTTAGTGCAACGAAGAATAATGTTTTTGACATCTGATAAAATTTTAAGAAAAATCTATTTGACAACTTTTTTATAAAAAATAAAAACTTAAAAAAAAACATTAGGTACTCAAAGTTTAAATTTAATTTCTACTCAAATATCTTTTCAAAACCTTAAAATTAAGACTTCAAACTTATTTTATCTTATAAGAAATATTGTTTTCAACATTCTTGAAAATGTTGAGAAAAATCGAATTAAGAGTTTTTTTACAAAAAATAAAAACCCAAAAAAAATTTAACAAAAGTTGGTAAAATTTGATTTTCGACTCAAATATCTTTTCAAAACTTTGAGATCTTGGCTTTAGACTATTTTTATATTTCAAAAAATATTGTTGTCAATTGATAGTTTTTTTTACAAAAAATTAAAAACCGAAAAAAAAAATTAACAAAAGTTGGTAAAAATTGATTTTCGACTCAAATATGTTTTCAATAATTTGAGACTTCAAACTAATTTTTTATTATAAGAAATATTTTTTTTTTTCAACTTTCGGTAAAATTTTGAGAAAAATTGAATTGACAGTTTTTCTTACAAAAAATAAAAAGTTGAACAAAAATTAATAAAAGTTGGTAAAAATTGATTTTCGACTGAAATATCTTTTCAAAAATTTGAGATTATGGCATTAAACTAACTTTATCTCACAGAAAATATCGTTTTCGACACAATCAGTAAGTTTTTTATAAAAATCCAACAGTCAATTTGTTCATAAAAAATTAAAATCTACAAAAAATAGTACGCAACTTTGGTAAAAATTGATGTTCATTTTTCTCTATCTCGTGAACAATAGAAGATAATGACTATTAATTTCATTCATCTAATTTGTATTTGTTTAAGTAAGCACATTGTAAATTTTGATATTTATCGACGCTTCAACGCCCCTAGAATCCAAATAAAAGATTTTTATAGAGATCGTGCCCAGCCATCGAGAAACGTCAAAATTTTCAATTCGTCAATACCGATTTCAATAACTTTTGATAGTAAGTTAAAAAAATAAATATGAGACTTCAAAATGAATGGTGTGAACAAAGAAGAATTTAAGCGTCCAATGTGAAGAGTTACACAAATTTTGGAAACAAAAATTTAATATTGCAGCGATCAAAATCTCATTCGTTTTGGCTTGTAGGCTTGACTGAACTTTTAAAATCCACGGGAGTTAAAATTTTGCTTGGGACCGAATTATAACTCAATAAATAACGGGTTATAAATTTTGCGATTTTAAAAGTTTAGAGCTGGAATTCGACATCTTGCAACTATGTTGTCAAACCAATTTTTCCAGTTGAAAGTCTGACATTTACGAAAATGGATCGCTTAACTATCGCGCAACGCATACAAATTGTTCAAACCTACTACAAAAATGGTGAATCTGCCAAGGCCACACATCGTGTTGTAAGAGGAAATCATGCTTTACATAATCGTCCAACTTCGCAAGCAATTGGTAAAATTCGCTAGTACCACTGAAAATGTCGCTGAAGTCAGTGAAAGTTTTGCCGAAGACCCGAATGTGTCGATTCCTCGTCGTTCTCAGGAATTGGACTGTCTTACGGCACATTTTGGCGTATTTTGCATTTGGATCTCACCTACATTAATAAAAAGTTCAGCTCACAAAACAACTGAAGCCAGCTGACTATACACAACGTCGTCGTCGTAGATACGTCGAATGGATGCTTGAACAACAGACGAGACGGTGTTCGGTGATTTTTCTAACAAAATTTTCTTGACCGAAGAAACACAATTCTCACTCGGTGGGTATGTTAATAAACAAAATTGTCGTATTCGTCTGAGAATCCTCAAGTAATTGAAGAGAGGCCATTACACCCACAAAAAATCTCTGTTTGGTGCGCTCTTTGGTCTGGAGGTGTAATTGGACCTTTCTTTGTCGAAAACGACGATGGAACGATTGTCACCGTCAATTCGGAGCATTATGGTGATATGATAACTGACTTTTGTTAACCTGCTATTTGAAGAATACGATGTGGCAATATCTACTGGCCACCAAGGTCATGCGATTGGACAACACTGGACTTTTTTTGTGTGGGTTTACGCGAGAGACCGTGTTTATGGAGATACACCTTTTACTCTTGAGCACTGAAAAACAACATTAGCCAAGTTATGGCTGAGATACTGCCCAATATTTGTCAAATGGTCAATATTACTTCAAAAGGATCAATGCTTGCTTTTAAGGATGTAGTAATTATATTAAAACGTGTTTTATTAACGTTTACTTTTGAAACCACAAAATAGATAACCCTGTATAATATAAAATCATCATTAGCGTTTTTGGTATGTAAAATATTTTTTAATCTTGCATCTTTTTGCAATATTATCTGTACAACAAAATATTTTAGTAAGTTGATATCTCCACTGGTTCTTGAGATATGGACGACAAAAAAAGCTTCCCGAACATTCAGATGTACGCACAGACATGTCTCTAAAAATCTTTTATTTAGATTCTACGGACCTTGACACGTCGAAAAATGTCAAAATTTTCAATTCAACATACGGAACAGTTACAATAACTAAATATGGGAAGTTAAAAAACGCCTAACGCGAATAAGTTCAAAACCTTAATTTTTAAATTTGAACTCAATCGACTTAATGGTTTGGGCTGTAGGGACGACGGCAGACAGACAGACGGACGCAATCGGGGGACCCACTTTTTTCGACTTTTATACTATCATAATGTTATGTTTGATTAAAATCTTGAGTTCAAAATTGTTTACGAATGCAAAACTTGCAATAAAGTTCATTTATGTCACAATTAAAAAATCATTTATGAAAGAAAAGAGCATAAATAAAAAAATCGAATTTTTTTAAAAACGGGCCCATAGATTGTTATGAAAGTTGTTCAAAAAGTTTTTTGCCCCGCTCTTTTTCTAAAAAAAAATATTATCATACAAAATTATTTAATTAAATTTACAAATTTACAATTACAATATTCCAAAAAAATAAATCGAAGTTTTTTTTGAAAAATAAATGGTTTTTATATTTTTGAAGTTAAAATTTCTATATAGTTATATACAATGTTGGAAAAAATAATAGAAACAAGCTTCATGTTCAATCTTTTTTAACAGATAAAAAGGTATTTGTGAAGAGTAGAAAACTAAAAACTACACAGATAGATCTTTAACAATTTATTGCTTAAATACAACTATTTTTGTTTTAAATATAATATTGGGAAATAATGATTAAAAATTGACTTCTGATTATTATGTTGCTTCCTCCTGGAAAAAATAATAGAAACAAAATTAGAATGGTACTCTTTTTGTAGCGAGAAAATAACTTAACTGTAAAAGTATTTCAAATTATTTGAGTATTTTGTAGTGGCACTGTTCCTGTTCCTCCACTGTTCGCCCCATCGTTTTGTTGTAAGTATTTGTTAACCAATTTTGAGGGGTGCTTCGAGTTATTATCCTGCATGAACTCTCATTTGATTGGCACCTTCTATTCATCTCATCTTTGATCCAAAATATTGGACTTACACCAGATGCTGAAAAGTACCATCAAATCATTATTATTATCATTATTATCATTTTTACCATTACCATTATTACCAACACCGTGCTTCACTGTCTTTTTTGTGTATTTTAAGTTAAAGTTCTTGTCTTTTGGCCTTCTCACATAAATTTTTCCATCTGAAGTAAACTAATTGATCTTCGTTTCATGCTACCACCAAACGTTATTCCAATAAGAACGGTGTAAGTGTTTGTTTGCAAAGGGAAGTCTTTGTATAATGTTTTTAAATTATAAAAAAAATTAGGTGGGGCAACAGTCCATGAAGGACCAGGGCCTAGTGACTTACAACTCTCAACCATCCCTGTGTGCGGGTAATGTTGTCAGAGATGGAAGGGACCTACAGTTTATATGCCGAATCCGAACGGCTAGTTTGAGAAAGCAATTTTCATGACAAGAATTACTCTTGGAGGATTTGTCAATTCCTCGCAAGAGGCAGTACCCGTGAAAAAAAGTTAGGTGGCACAGGTAGGGATTGAACCCAAGACCCCTTGCATGACAGTCCAACGCACTAACCATCACGCTACGGGTACTACATAATGTTTTGCTTGGTTAAAAAATGGCACTTTTCGTGGACTTCTACCAGGAAGACTTGCTTCTATAAGTTGGATTCTTATTTTTCTAGCTGTCACTGATCCGTTTAATTCATTTTTGAGTTTTCTTATTCTTACCAATAGTGTATCAAAAGGCGAAGAAGTTTATCTTTTACTTCATCTTGTTTCTTCTTTAGGCGTAAATGTAAAATTCAACCGTGCGTCGTTTTTCCAGCTTATCTTATTCTTAGTATAATGTAATCCTCGGCCCATATTTATTAAAATTATGGATGACTTTTAAAAATTTTGTCAATTATCGAATATAAAACATCTGACAAACTTATGAACAAACTCAAAACTTCTATATTTAGAAGCAGGTTGTTTCTATTATTTTTTTCAGACGAAATCATCATTGGCCTCGAACTTTTTACCGTTAAGTGAAAACAAAAATTTGTGCCCACAAAAAAAATTTGCCATTTGAGAGCATTGTTAGGTACGAGTACAATTAAAATATAGAAATACTAACGACAAAAGACTTAATTGCTAAAAAAAGTATTTTATGTATCGAAAATGATGAAGACACTTGTTTCTATTATTTTTTCCACCACTGTATGTATCTTTGAATACAATATCAAGTTCGTGCGAATCAGTCGCGAATTTTGTGAACAAAATATTATATTTAATGGATTTGCGTAAACAGTCGTTTTTTTTTATTTTTTGGACAAAGGAACAAATTTCAATCTTTAATATATTTTAAATTTATTTTTTTTCAAAATAGCACAAAATCAATTAGTTGGTACTTTAGTAAATTTAAAAAAAAAAATATTTGTATTAATTACGATAATACCAAATATAACCCCATTTACTCGTATTTTTAAAGTGTTTTGATCACATATGGATAACAATGCGATGGATACAAAAGAATTGGTTCTCCTTTAAGGTTATTCTACCAAAAATTCTTTCAGAAACTGAATTGAAATGATAAATCTTCCAAGTCGCTTGATGAAAAACAGTGAAGCAACATGTTTGAAGAAGGAAAAATTGCCTTGGCAATATTTTTTGACAGACACTACATTATAATTGAACCCAATATGTCTTTTTTAACAAGTGTAGTGTTTGCTCGGCCGAAAGTCAAAGTCAAAGTCAAGCCATTCCACCCCACCTATCAACATCGAATAAACGAAACACGACAAACCAAACAATGTGAGGCTTTTGATTTGATTGGCATCTTCTTTAATTACGCTTTTCCTTTATATTTACACACTAGGTTTGGGTTGTGTACTCGCTATATCAATCTCTTTGTTATCATAATATCTGACTCAAAGAAGAAGAAAGAAAAAAATATCCTTAAATTTTGTTCCCTCTTTTTCCTTTTCCTTTATATTTTTATTCGACTCGAACTCGTCCTCGTCCTCGTACTGCGTAGGTACATAGGAAAATCAAAGTTGCCTTAGGCCGAAGAAATACCAATGGAAATGCCATTCGTAGCGATTGAAATTGATGGGATAACACATTACATTGAGGAAGTCCTTTGGAGGAACGAGAGAGAAAAAGCGAGAACGAGAGCCTAAGGATATGTTTTGTTTTGTTGAAATACCTAAATAAAATTCCGGCAAAAGTAATTAAATTCGATTTGAGATTAAGAGCTTGAGAGATATGTTACTGAATAGAATGGCATTTGATTGCTTGTTTAGCTTTTCTGAACAACAGGTTAAAAGGAATTTTTATTATTACAAGGATCTTTCTTCTCTTTTCCTGATGGCATATCGCAACAGCAGTGTGATGATTTTGTGAGGATGAGAAGAAGGTGAAAGGAGCTTTACTGCGACTTGATGAAAATAAGTATGTATAGATAGATAAATATAGAGCTATACATATGGTGTTAAGGATATTCTTTTGAGGATGAAAAGAGCCTGTTTGTTGTTTGTGATGGATTATTTCGGATGAATTCCGTTTATTGTGTTTGCGGAATGCTTTGGGATATGGTCAATGGCTCCAGTGTGATTGTGCAGTGAACGTTGTGATGTTGTACCTACCTTCCTGTTCCTACCTACCTATGAGAGTACGAGCATAATAAACAAAGTAGATGTTGTGTTTTCTTTCGTCCTTGAAGTGTTTGTATTGTTAAGAGGAGGACTATTTCTCTCTCTTTACAAAAATAAGAGAAACAAGAATAAAGTGGGTTTCTTTATTGTATTATTGTAAAAGGAAGAGGTTCTTACATACATACCAAACCTACATCCAATCTTTATCCCAAAATGAAAGTTTTTTTCAACCTTTTCAAAAATATTGATCGAAATAAAATAAAACTTTACCTATTCGTTTGTACTATATAATAATCCATTCATTAAATCAACAACATCAAGGATGAAAATAACTTTAAAACTTAATCAAAAAACAAAAACACAATTCATCACACTAAACTAGACTAAACTAGACCATTCATGTAGATGGAAAATATAAACAAGGATAATATAAGTCAGTATGCATTAAAGTTAGGATACGTTTAGCTTGAACGTACATATATGCATTTAATATGTTTTTGTCACGAGAAATAGAATTACTCAACTAAATCCGTGTCAGTAATCACCTGGGTTACACATTAATAACATAAGTCCTTCTCACACGATATACTATGGTGTTATTGCTCTTGTTTTTTAAGTTTTCTGAAGGATATTTAAGGAATTTGCAAAAAAAAAACAAAAAGTTTGAAGTTTAATTACTTGTGAGATTGGGTAAATGTGATATAACCTCTAACAGAAGAGTAAAGCAGGATGAAACGGGTTTTTGAGATAGTGTTCTTTTTTAGTATTTGCTTTGGGGTAACAGTTTTTTAATGTTTTTTTTTTGTTCTTTAAAATTAACATTTACAGAAGAGTACATACAAGAAATAAAGTGTACTTTTAAGAAAGTGTACTTTTTAGTACTTATTATTTTAATATGAAAATTGTTCTACGATTTTATGTTTAAAATCATACTCTCACACTTTTAAAGCAAATAGATTCAAACAAGATACAAATATATATTTTGGAGATAGTGTACCTTTCAGTACTTGTTATAATTGTTTAACTACTTTTGTTCTTTAAATCCTACTATAAGACTTTCCCACAAAAAAAGATTCATACTTTTATTAATGGATTAACATTTCTAAGATTATCAGCTTAAACTTATGTCCCAGCAACAGGAGGGTAACAAAAGATGTAGCGTACTTCTAAGAAAATTTTCTTTGCAGTGCTTATTTTAGGGTACATTTTTTTCGATTTATCACTTTAAATCTTACTTTTATACTTTTTCGGCAACAGGAGTTTGCTGATTGCAAAGATGTAGAGTACCTATGAGATAGTGTACTTTGTTCAGTTTAAGGGTTTTTTAAAAATTATTTACTGAACATCGTGTACTTATGCTTTCCCACCAGCATAAGAGTAAAGAAAGACGTAGCGTACTCTCGAGATAGTGGTATATCCAAGCTTTGTCCAAGATTTTTTCTAAAAATTGTACTCTCACACTAATCCGGTAACGGGAGATAGTGTTCTTTTGAGTAGGTATTTATTTGACCATATCAGTTTTAAAATTGTGCTAAAAAACTTTTTCAGCAATTACAGAAGCAAAAAGTACCTTTGAGATAATGTTCTTTTTATTACTTAGTTTTAAAGAATCGGGTTTTTTAATAAGAGCGCTACAAAAAGTTTTTTTTAAAGTTTTGGATATCAATGAAATTCTTTATTTCTGTGAAAGTACGTTTGATGCCATTATGTATGGAACTTGATTTCTTTTGCATGGCCACCACGGGCACGCTTGCAGAAGTCCAGACGCTAAACCTAATTTCCGAGGGTTTTCAAGCGTAAATCGGCTTGTGGCGTCCTCCAAGTCATCCAATGTGGGCCAAAAATATTCGTTTTTTTTAATTGAACGTTAGCGATCCCCATTTATAGTAACGTGACGGTCTTGATCATCACGAAAGAAGTACGGCCCAATGACGCCACCCGTCCATAAACAACACCAAACCCTAATTTTTCCGAGATGCAATGATGACTCATGGAGTACATGTGGATTGCTCTCTGACCAATACTGCATATTTTGTTTATTGACGAAGCCATTCAGCCAGAAATGAGGCTCACCGCTGAAGATGATTTTTCGATGAAAATCCGAATCATTTTCAAGTTGTTGCTCAGCCCAATTCACGAACATACGACGCTTCTGGTGGTCAAGTGGCTTCAGTTCTTAGGTCAATTTAATCTTGTAAGGATGTAGGCCAATATTTTTTCGCAAAATTCTCCACAACGACGTCACAGTGATGCCCAACGCTTGAGAACGACGTGCGAGAGACACATTTGGGCTTTCTGCAACTTCAAATTTTTCCACTAGACGCTCAATTGTTGATCTGCTAGGAGGATTATGATGACCATAAATTGAGGCATTGAGAGCAGAAGTGGCGTAACTTCAAATTGCAGTAATTGAGAAAATCACGGTTAAAGAAAATAATTTTTTTATTATTGGTTTCCTATTTAAAATAATGGCTAATAAACTTCAGCTATGTCATATCTGGTGGAATATCTTCTAGATCTTGATCTGGTCTGGTAAATGTGTGATTTACTGGATTTTATGTGGCTTAAACCACTTCTGCTTTCTGAATACAGAAATAATTTTAAAAAGTAAGTTGGTTAGGTACACCAATAATTAAAAATACAAGTTATTAATTTTTTTTCTATTATGACTTTCTAAGTACAAAATAGTTACAAGTTATGAGTTAAGACTGCTATGAAACTATCACTCTTCATCCTCATCTACGTATTCAACTAAGCCAACGTCTCTGTCTGTAAAAACACTTGTCAAGTTCTAATAAAAGTCCTGGTAACTCGGAGGAATAAAATTTAGTAAGTCGAGTAAATCTTTCTTTTTCGCTTCACTTACGGCATTTTCTTTTGGAAACAGTAATTCGAGATCTGTGATTAATGCAGATGTTCTTTTTCTTAATATCAGAGTTTCAAAGAGCACGTCTTCGTTATTGCTGTACTTGTAAGAAATATTGAAGGGAGTCTCTTTCAAAAATTTAAGCCATTGAATCTTAAGCCATGCCACTTTCCCTTTATTAACATTATTCTTTGGATTTGTTATATTTTTTGTCCAATTTTTTCGTCGAAAACATCACAGATCCATCCATAATTTTAAATGGATCCTTCTTTCTTGCCGCTGCTATAACCTTATACCAGTCCATTGGGCCAAAAATGTCTTTTAAATACTTCTTTTGTTTTTCGATGAGACCAAAGTCTTGATCACAAGGTAAGTAAGAGTGGCCACTCAATAGAAATTTGTGATCAATTTTATTTACAAGATAGTCACTATGCGAAACAATATATTGGCACAAAACGGAAATCTTAATATTCTTATTTTGCCCACCACACTGGTCAGTGTACAATGTACATAATTAAATTTGAGGTACTCACAAAATGTTTAATATAATGCAATAAGCAGCTGCCAATTTCTTGGGGACCTCTTGATCCAACCAATGTGTCAACAATTGGTTGTAGGTTTATGAAGAAATATGAGCTACGCCACTTCTGCATAGGAAGAAAATTTAATTTTGGTCATGTTAGTGTAATAAACTCAAAATTGAAAAAATGAGGGTTACGCCACTACTGCTCTCAATGCCTCAATTGAACGTAGCCCTCTTACCTTTGAGGCCACTGACTCCGAATTTCGGTAGTACATTTTAATAATTTCGACTAATTGTTGGCTCGTATATATTTCCATCATGAAATGGCAAACTTTACTGAAGAGAAATGTCAAAAGAGCGGCAAGAAATATGGCGTCGTTTGCTGTCCCTGTCGCTGTACTTTTGTAGCGTCCCTGTTGAAAAACCTTGTATTTTATTTCTATTTTATTTGTTTTCTTAAAATCGTTCTTTCACATTTTCCCAACATGAATAGGTTAAAAAAGGATGTACTGTACTTTCGAGTAAGTGTACTTTACAGCAGAATCTAAAAGGAAAAATATTTTTACAATTGCTTAGGTACTCTTAATCGTATTCTCACGCTATTACAGTAAGTGGAGTACTAAAACCGATGTTGCGTACCTTAGAAAAAATTTAATTTTCATTTCATTTTTCATTACTTGTTTAACAGCAACAGTTTTTTTACAAGATTTTAGTTTCTTAAAATTGAACTCTTATACTTTCTCAGCAACAGGAGAGTCAAAAAATATTTAGAACTTTAGAGGTAGTGTACCTACTATTCGTTAGTTATTATTGGTGTAAACATTTTGGTTACATTTTTTATTTTAAAAATCATACTCTCCACTTATACACTTTTTAAAAATATTAAGTGTTCTATTTTTCACTTTCAGTAGGTACATTTTTTAGTATATTACTCGTATATTTTTTTACGATGTTTTACTCAAAAACTTACTTTCCCACTTTCCCAGCAGTAGTAAAAACAGTAAAAAGAGAATTGAAACATTTTTGAAAAATAGTCCTTTTCAGTACTTATTTTAAAGTATCTTACAGTTTTTTTTCTCCACAGATTTCTTACTTAAAATCGTACTCTCACAGCACCAGATTTGTGAGCCTTTTTGCTTTACAAAATATTCAAGAAAAAAAAAGATAAACTTAAATTAAATCATCATCAAAAGAGAAGTGAAATAAAATTATTTTATAACTTTAACTCGAATGCCATATCAAAACTTGGCCAGATTAAATGGGTAGTCAAATATGCGAAAGTAACACAGTTATTTACTTACACGTGTAATTAAAATATATCTACACGTGTACACGTTTAAAAATATTGTTTTTACACACGTGCCACAGATAAACATGCAATTTAATTTACGTCAAAAATGTTCCAATCTATCTCTATAGCTCAAACCACCCTCCTTTTAAAAAGTACATCATACTCATATAATACCTACATTAAAATAAAAATAAAAAAGTCCATAACTAGAGCATAAACTTGCGACTCACTCATGCATTTTATTTAAATTATTTCATGTTGAAAAGTTTATGCCTTGCTTAAACTGGGCAGAAATGCTTAAATTAAAGACCATTATACATATATACGAGCTTATATAAAAAAAATTGAATACCAATAATGTGGTAGCATTTCGAAAGGATGTATTAACATAATTGGTTTCACTTATTAATTTGTGGAATTTTTAAAAAATTTAGGTATATAAGTTTAAAAATAAAAATAACAAAAATTAAATGCTAGGTATTTATGTATGTGTCGTCCATCAAGCTTATTTATTATTGACACGAATCTTGAATTTAATGTAGCTAGGTAGGAATATTATAACTACTATTTAAGATTTTTATCTGGGCATCATATTGCATGTCCTGATGTCCAGTGTTATACATTAATACGTTCAGTTGTGTTATTTGATATAATGATTTAATTTTTAATCGTAGCACGGCATCAAAGCGAAAATTTTTGTATTATGGAGAGACAGAATTATTATATATCTACATTGTGAGGTATTTTTGTACAAACTTAGAGACTGAATACACGTGCCCACTTAACTAAACTGAAGATTTGGCATAAAAAGTGTCCTTAAAATTGGCCATCACGCAAGTACCACTTACCCACACTCTGAAAATGGATCTCTTATTATCTTCAAGGATTTTTTACTGACATTTGGATTTATATTGGACTTTTCTAGATTTGCTTAAAAAACAATAACAAATTAACGTTTTCAACTTAGAATTAAAAACAATCCGTAATATTAGGAGAAGGAAGCCATTTAGGTTCAATCTATACTAATATTATAAATGCGAAAGTAACTCTGTCTGTCTCTCTGTTACTCAATTACGCCTTAACTACTGAACCAATTTGCATGAAATTGGTATGCAGATATTTTGATATCCGAAAAAGGACATAGGCTACTTTTTAACCCGGAAAATGACGAATTCCCATGGGAAAATTCAGGTGGGCCGATCGCTTTTACACCTAAACTCTGGACAGATTTAAATCGAATTAGGTAAGGAGATAGTTTGAGACTTAAGAAAGGACATGCAAATTACAGAGAAATCCTGCAAATATTTTATTTGTCGTGTAAATTCAATTGTTTTTTTTAATACTTAATGATTTACTCGGTTCGTCTTTGATCATTTAATTTACCAGAAGTAGGTAGGTAGTTTTAAGTTAGTTTCTTTAGTTCACCTGCGTATTTCTTTTAATATTAATACGTGTTTATTTTTTAGTATTAAAATAATAAACGGTATACAATACCTACTTAATTTCTATTTATTTTGGTTCCTTTAAGTCTGTAAGTAAAACTAAAATGTAAATAGTTACGACTTAGTATAAATAGAAGCTTTTAAATAATCTCCGTTTCTTTTACATTTCTAATTAATCTTGGTTTCGTTTACGTTAATCTTGATATTACGCTAATATGCCTGGAAAACGTAAATCTAATATAGCGCGTAGTTCTAGCAGAGCTCGAGCTGCAAAAAATAGCTAGAAGCCAAGAGTTCAAATAACAGACCCAAACCCGTTTGACTGAAGAGCAGGGTCAATCACGACGTCTTTTAGATGCTGAGCACCATAGGGCTCAAAGAGCTTCTCAAGCTGAAGTTGAAAGTGAAACCCGTAGATCTTTAGATGCTGAGCGTCACACAACTCGGAGCCGCTGAAACTAAAGATGAAAGATAGGCACGAAGACTTTTAGACGCTGAGCGAGCACAATTCAAACAAAGTACGTACAAAAAAGGACAGCTCAGGTTTTTTCATACTACTATCCAAAAAAAACTATCTAATGCGGACGAAGTCGCGGGTTAAAGCTAGTATTATTTATAAATGGCTTGGTTTCGATCATACAAAATTCTTTCGTCCTTATTTATACTGATGACGTTATTAAGATTTTAAAAAGTATAAAATCAACTTTTGAGTGTTCTTTTTGCATATTTGGGGAATAGTGCAATAAAAATCGTCTTGTTTCAAATGTTGACAAGTGTAAAACTTCGAATTTTACACACAAAAAAGATTCTTTTTGATTTAAATTATACGTTTGATACATTTCATTCAAGTAAAGTCTCTGTGTTTTCTAATTTAGGGGTTATTTGTGATCCCAAATTAAATTTTAATGTGCATTTAAACTATACATATGTGCATTAGGGCGTCCCGTCGTTGTATGGAGAAAAAAAAACTCGAATTTTTCATCAAAAGGCGTATCAAAAGTTGCGTATTGACGAGTAGATTCTGACTATGTACTTAACTTTTGGGCCTCTACCGACGAACGTTTGAAAATTTTTAAAAAGAAAAAAACCACTATATTTTATTTTTATTATTTTACTTCATTGTTTTATTTATAAAAGTAAAGTTAAAGTTGATTTCAAAAATTAGATAGTATTTTCTTAAAATAATATATATATAAAGAAATAATAGAAATATTGGAAACGCTTGAAAACGCTTAAAAACATATACAGTCAAACTTCCCTATAACGAACTTCTACATAACGAAGATCTCTCTATTACGAATTGATTTTGAGTACACATCGTTTTGGTTACTTTTTTGGTGTGTTTTGATCTCCTTATAACGACTTTCCATAAAGCGAATTTTTCTCTACAACGAACAAATTTTATTGCTGGAAATCCAAATCTCATACGTTTTTGTTTCCACATAACGAATTTTTTCAAATAATTTTCTGTTGAAAACAACAGCATGCAGAGAAAAAAAAACTTATAATGGGATTTCCCCAAGATTTTAAATGCAAGCATTTTATGTTCAGGCTTCAGTGAAATGGACTAATTTATTTGAATCTCTCAATTTATAGACGATTTCGTTGAAAAAGAAAAATGGAAGAATGTAATCTAAACTAAAATCACTGACTTCTTTAAATAAAAGTAAAAAGAAAGAATTTCTGTATAACGAATTTTCTATATAACGAAATAATTTTCTGGTCCCGTGCAAATTCGCTATAGGGAAGTTTGACTGTAACATCACATTTTAAATTCGCCTTGAAATTAAAAGAAGGCATTTTCATTCTGGATTCAATTTTGTTCCTTATGAGTCCATCTCTTGCTCCTATGACGGAGTGGCTTGCTTCAGTAACAGATTTGATGCATCGTTCAACACTTTGTGTATGACGTGGGAAATCCGGAATTTTGAGTTCTTCTTGTTTTACTAACAGTGAAAGCTTTTCATCTAACAAATCTTGTAAAACAGTTGGTGAAGTTATTTCACATTCATTCCAAAAAATTATATCGGTATAATCTGTAGCGTTAAATTTTATATTTGGTGGTTTGAATATACGAATATACGGTTCGATATATTCTTTTGTCTGGCCTTAAAGATCTGTTTTAAAGCAAGTTCTCTGATTTAAATCCTTTTGTCGAAGAGCATTGCGACTAAAAGGTTCTCGGGGTGCGCATAAAAAGTATTTCTTTCAATGACAGCATCGATGATTAATTTCAAATTTTGCGGTAACCATCTTGAGAAGAATATTAAATAAAATATGTGATTGGCTCCATCTATCAATAACGGTTTATTTTTAACAGAAAACCAAACTGGTGCGTACACTTTGACTATGTATTCCACAAGCACTTTTAGATTCTCAGATGGAGTACTGGAACCCACATAGAGTCTTAGTATTCTATTAGCCGTTGTGACCCACCTTGAATGTGCCATTTTCCCAGGCTGTCGATTTGCTAATCCGGGAGAGCAGTAACCCGATTTGATAGCTTGACACATTTCAAAGGGATATTTTTGTTTTGTACTCAAATGATCTACGATTTTTTGGTCAATGTCAGGTACATTTCCGACAACAGGTGAAAACTGAAGAACTTTGGTGTTTTCACAATCATTTAGTGCCTTACCAATCGGGCCAGAATACTCACGAGGTCCCGAAGTAGATCCATCTAAGTTGGTGAAAAGATGTCTTAGTGGCAATTCGTTCGCATGAAGTAAACATATTGCCCACTGTAATGGTCGACCTAGTTCCATTTCCATGTTACGAATTACTCCTCCTTTCCAACCCGTATTGGTGGCAGTCCCATTACATCCAATGCAGAGAATAGTTTGTAAATCAAATCCCTTATCTTTAAAAAAATATAAAATTGAATTGCATATTTCTTTTTCTGTAACTCCATGCTTCGGAGTTACGTGACCCAAGAATATTGATTGTGGTTCTGCAAGAATTGAAATATGCTCTTCTAGAACTTGTTTTTGATAATAAAGCCCATCTTTTTTCTCTGAAATAAGAGTCTTCATTTTAATTTGATAAACTGTCTCTTGATTTCAACAATGCTCGATGTATTTTGTTTTTATCAATAACAAGAGTGGTATTATCGGCTTTTATAATTCCAACGTCCTGCAGAACTGCTGAAGCCACCGCTGCAGCAGATCGGACAGAAAGGCCGTAACTGTCGCAAACTCTTGCTACAGATTGTAGATCAAGTAAATTGCGCTTACCTGATGATGTTGATTGCTCTGATGTATAGACTGTCTCGGATGGTTCCACTGAATTGTTTCTTCTTTCTATAGATTCAACGGACTCTGCTGTATCGACCACATTTACTAAACTTGGTAAGACAGAAGAGGAAACTCTTTGGTGATTTAATGCACAACGTTCTTTTCGCTTTTGAATTCTTAAAGTTTCAACTTTGTCAACAGCACCGATCACCATTTTTCTATCACTTCTTTGGTCTATTAAAAATGACCTTTCATTAACAGGTACTTTTTTATCCTTTTCACAATGACATTTATCAAATGCATCACACTTACACGATGCAATGTCAAACAATTTTGTACTTGAAAGATTGATAAAGTCTTCCAATTTGTGGCTTCCGGATCGATATTTTTTTTTTAATTTGAAAAACGTTGCGACCGCAGTTAACTAGATAGATCCGTTATACTTATTTTTTTTTTTGGAATACGAATTAAAAGAATTTATAACTACTAAA
Organism: Eupeodes latifasciatus; assembly: GCA_920104205.1. Classification (NCBI taxonomy): domain Eukaryota; kingdom Metazoa; phylum Arthropoda; class Insecta; order Diptera; family Syrphidae; genus Eupeodes; species Eupeodes latifasciatus. The sequence goes on from OV049924.1 coordinate 42,439,731, forward strand.
TTAATATCAAGGAATCTTGCGACGAACTTTTTAAGAAATTAAGTCCAATAAAAACCAAAAAAATGCTACTACAAACTTTCAAAATATCAGCCCCAAGTGCTAAAAACACTATTAAATAACTAAATAAATAAAGTTTACAACTGTCAACATGAATTAACTTTAAAAAAAAAATATTGAAAATACAAAAAATAGAAAGAAAAATAGCATATTTTAATAAATTTCAGGGGGCGGTAGAGGCCCAAAAGTACCCCTAATTTTTTTTTCTTATTTCCATAATATACTCGTCAATACGCAACTTTTGAGGGGTCTTTCGTTAAGTTGACGGGACGCCCTAATGTACATGTAGTAAGGAAAGCTAATGGGATCCTAGGATTCATAAAGAGATTCGGTCGCGATTTCCGTGACCCTTACGTGCTTATGCTCTTTGTTTCATTTGTGAGACCTATACTTGAATATAGTTGTGTAGTGTTGTAACCTTACTACTCCGTTCGGCGTTCATATAACAAGACCTAAAGTAATTCGCAAAAGATTTATGCCTTTTTGCCTTCGTTTTTTATTTCTTCCATGGTCACATGAACGTACACTTCCCCCATACTCTCAAAGGATCGCTTTAATAAACCTTCCAACGCTCATAAGACATACAAAGTATTTGCAATTTTGTTTTATGGTTGGAATTATTAATGGGTCAATATCATCTCCATCAGTTCTAAGTCAGTTAAATTTTAGTTTTAGTCGTATAAGTATAAGACTACAGCAACAGTTGTGCCATACATTTAGTAGATCAAACTATAGAACCCTTCATCAATTGATTTCAATATTGAGTAAATTTTATTTTCGAATAGAGTCTATGAATGATAACCTAAAACGCATTAAATTTACAACTATGTTCTTTCACAGCTTAGAATAGTTAATTTAGATTACCTACGTATAAGTATTATGTAAAGGGTTTTTCAATAAGGGCGGGTAGATGTTGAAATGGAAAAAGAGGCTGGGATGCGACTCACAGTGATAACTTCCCATCCCGTCTGTCGATTTATCTGGCTTAAAAGTTTGTAGGTTTTCGTGTTTTGTTAAAAAAGTTGTCAGTTGAATTATTCTTAAAAAATTTAAAATTACCAACAATATTTTGCATATAATGAAATAGTTTAATTTCAAAATCTACTTTCGATAACGAGATTTTTAGTCGAAAACCAATTTTTACCAATTTTTTTAGCTTTGCGTACTATTTTCGAAGATATTATTTTTTTATGAAAAAAATGACTGTTGGATTTTTATAAAAAAATTACGGAATGTCGAAAACGATATTTTCTGTAAGATGAAATTAGTTTGAAGCCAATATTTTTAGTTTTTGAAGTTATGTTTGAGTCGAAAGTAAACTTTTACCAAAATGTAGTAATGTTTTTTTTTAGGTTTTTATTTTTTGTAAATAAACTGTCAATTCGATTTTTCTCAAAACTTTATCGAATTTTGAAATCAATGTTTCTTATAAGATAAAATTAGTTTGAAGCGATAATCTAAATTTTTTTTTAAAGATATTTGAGTCGAAATTCAATTTTTACCAACTTTTAGTAATATTTTTTTTAGGGTTTTTTTTTTTTGAAATTGTCAAATCGATTTTTCTCAAAATTGTACCAGATGTCAAAAACGTTGTTATTCATGTCATACATTTATTTTGGAGATAAAATCGTTTTTTGTTCGTAAAAATATTTGAGGTGGTAATTTTTTTCAGTTTTTTTGATTTATAAAAAAAAAATAACCTTTTTTCCAAAAATATACTTGTTTGGTATCACGTTACAATATATAGTATGAAATTTAATTCAAGTTGCTAGCGTTATTGGTTCTTGAGATATTTCGGGATAACCGAAATTTTCACATTTTTTTAGAGTCTTTTCTGCATCTTTCTGCTTTATTATCTGTATAACAAAGTTTATTTGAAGTCGATATCTCTACTGGTTCTTGAGCTATGGACGACGAAAAAAGGTTACCGAACGTACGAACGTTCGTACACACGCACGCACAGACAGCTCTCCAAAAATCTTTTATTTCGACTCTAGGGATCTTGAAACGTCCATAATAATGTCAAAATCTTACAATAACCTCCTATGTGAAGTTAATAAATTTGTTTAACGCTTCCAATGTCACCAAAGAGAAGACTTTAAACTGTGCAGGTACTTTTTAAAGTTGGCGAAATAAAAATTTCACATACTAAAACAAATGTTAAAAATTTGTAAGGGCACTAATAGAAAGTTATCCAGTGTGTTGCATATTTCAATATAGTCAAGTGAAATCATCAACAAAATTACCTGAACTGCTTTTACCTAGGAGACACATTTATAATCAAAAAAAAGTGGACCCCTCTCAGACCCCTATTTACCACTAGGCCCTGGCACTGGCCCAGGGCTCGCAATCAACAGGCTCCCCCAAATTGCTGAAATATCACTTAACCTCTATTTGGTCTTTTTTTTCAAGAAAAAACATTTTTGATACAATCTTTGATGCATCATAAAGAAGAAAGAAAAAATGATCTGAATTTGCGAAGACAGGTTTTGAAAACTATTGTAAAAGAAATCACAATGGCAAAATATTTTTCAATAAGCGATGATAGTACAGATAATCTGTCTTATGTTGATCAATTAAAATTTATTATTTTTTATAAAGGATTTTGGACTTTTTTCCAATTAACGAACATATAGGGTCATAATTCAAAGCTCTTCTATTCCACTTTTTTTTAAAAATGAGTTAAGTATGAGAAATTGTTCTTTAGAAGAGCCCTCGTCTATATCAAAACTTGTTACTTCATATACTTTTGAGTACTCAAAAAGTGAAGTTTTTTTTTCAAAACTACACTATTCCACTCAGTCGTTTAATTCAAAACTCATTTATTCCCATACAAACCAAAATCCGCACCAAAACTCTTCTTTTCCTATGCAAATTAAAGTAGCCGCTTTCAAAACTCGTGTATTCCAATTTTCCAATGACATTAAAAAGGCGGGAATCTTTGTTGTTTTAAGAGCATTCATGGGTTAAACTATTTAGTGTTGCAATAATTCTTGTTAAGAAAACATCTTTGGTAAGTTCGCAGATAAAATAATGTTTTATAAGTAGATTTATATTTAATAACTAAATAAATTGTATTTATAGATCATGAAAAAAGTTTACTTCCTTTTCAAAACTCCTCTATTCCTAAATAGGTTGAATCAAAAAGTTTACTTTCTTTTCAAAATTCATCTATTCCTAAATAGGTTGAATCAAAACTCAACTATTCCAATCGTAATTTTCAAAACTCTTCTTTTCCAAATTAAATCTTATAGGTTCAAACCCAAAAGAAATAGATAAAGATCATTCCAAACTTCAAATTTAGCCTTTCGACCAATCGCTAATGTCATTTTAGCAGCTTTTAATTGTTTTTTTCGTTTTACTTAAAATTCTAAGAAGAGTTTTGAAATTATACCCCTCCTGATTGTTTAGCGGAAACCATAATGAAATTTCTGGCGGAACATGACATTTCAATAACAGATTGCAGGGGTCGATGACAACGTGGCAAATATGTAAGGTTAGTTTTCTGGTCTTAATAGGAGTGCATGCCGCTGGGTTTGTCTTAGAAGCAACCAATTTCTTTGATATTATTCAAAAATTGTATAACTTCTCTTCGGTATCTTCTTATCGATGGAGTTTGTTGACTGCTTATTTGGGTCCAGTCTTTTCCAAACAAGATGGTCGATGTGAGCTGATGCACAAACCGCCTTATACAAAGGTCATCAAGAAATTGAAGAAGCCTTGATGTCTAGTCTTAGTCCTTGCAAACAAATGTCCAAGCTTGAATTTACTATATTTACAGAAGCTTGGAACTCTGTATTGCAAAGAATTAATAAAACAAGTACTCGTAGTACCTCCTCAAAAAAACAAAATATTACCCTGGATGTTACACTAAATTTGTTGAGTGCAATCGATAAGCTTAAAATTAGGCTAAGGGACAATGTTGGTAACTTTGATTCAACAGCCACATAAATGGATCCGGATTCCGAATATAAAAACCTTTCTGAAAAGACGAGGTGTAGAAACTCACGCCAGATTATTTTTAACGGCTCTGGACACTCAGTAATTCGGACTGGTAAAGAAAGATTCAAAACTGAAACATTTCTTCCCATTGTAGACACTTAAGGCGTTCTTTTGAAAGAGCGAATAGGTTCGTGTACGAAGATTGGCCGATGACGATTATAAACTCTGAATTCAGAAGACTTAAAAGAAAACTGAAAATCTTTTGCTAAATTTTGCATAGTTTATGAAGATGATCAAGAACACCTGAAAAAGTTTGAACAGCAAAATTATTTTTTTTAAATCTAATGCATTTAATATGCGGCAACTCTCCCCCATATGCAGGGAAACACAAAATATTTTGCTTTTATTGTCTTATGAAAATTGTTATTTTTGTCTGGTAGAATTTAAATCAAATGTTATGTTTTTTGCAAATGTGAAGTTTACTTCACGTTTGCAAAAAAACTACATTTAATTTTCAACAAAACGCGGCATCTCTCCCGCAACTATCCTACTCGTAATAAATAACAATTGACTCCGGTTATATGCAATACAAAAGTGTAGAACTACAACTTATAGAAGTTTTCATATAAACGATTTTCGGTTTATGCAAACTTTGCTACACTTAACGTAAACAGTGCAGTGTGTACGTCTTGAAAACTCATTTTCTCCTTAAATGGTGTGATTCCAAATAGTTTTCAATACAAAAAACTTTGACTAAACAATCAACCCTAATAATATGAATGTGAAGTGAAACTTAAAACTCCATTTTTTAGGTGTGTTCAAAATGTTAAATGGATTTGGTAAATATTATAGGTAAACGCATTTAATTGTTTCAAAACAGAATATTTATTTGGGTTGAAGGACCATTTTTCACTAAAAGGTAGTTTTCAAATAAAGAAGTACTTCAGTTTTCCGCGATACTTTGTGTGAAAAAGTCAAAAACAAAAAAAATTGTAATAAGTATCTTGTTGTATGTTACCAAAAGATTAAAACCATAGGAAGTTTCCTATCATAGGAAGTTATTGTAATCAGTCCGATTTTTCGAATTGCAGATATCGAAATTTTTCGATGTTTCAAGCTCTCGTAAATCAAAGATTTGTAGAAAGATGTCTGTGTGTGCGTGTGAACGTACGTGCGCAGGCACGTTTGGGTTACATCATTTTTCGTCGTCCATATCTTCATCATCAAAAGATGCAAAAAAAAACTTTTAAACAAAATTTGTTGGTGTTTTGTATTTTATAAAAAGTTTTGTTTTTAATAATTTATACATTTTTTTGAAAAATCCAAGACATATTTTTTTAAAATAAGAATATACAATAAATACTATAAGGAAAGTTGGTAAAAAATGATGTTTCATTCGAATACTTCGAGAATAGAAAAGGTATAGACTTCAAAACTATTCAATTCTAAGCAAAAAATACACGTAGGTTTTCGACTAAACATTTTGAAACAAAGGCAGATATTAAAATCAAACTTATTTTATCACATGCAATATTATATTATTGCTAAATTTCAGAGTTTTTGAATTGCATTACAAGACGTTCTGAAAATCAGGCTAGTTTTTTGATTAAGGTAGGACTTCTTTAGTATCTTCATCGATGCGCTAAACGGAGAGATTTTTAATTTAAAGTAAAATTATCTAGTAATAAATACCAATTGATAATTTGGTTTTAAATTCACATAAAATTATTCAAGCTGGACCAACTAGGACAGGAGGAGCTCTTATTCAAAGTAAGTACTCTTACTTGCATTGTTAATTATTCTTCAATGATTTGTAAAATCCATTTAAAAATGATAAAAAGATAAAATTGTATTAATTCTCTTTGAATATTTATTTTTATAGTAGTGTTAAGAAAACATTAACTTAAAAATACATATCGGAAACTTATAACATTCAATGGGAATTAAACCATCCACCTTCCTCAACATTCAGTAAAGACAACATTTTTAGCCTGGTAAAATTAATTACCGTATAAAAATAATATTTTAACTAATACCGTTTTTTTTTCAACAAAATCTTTTTCAATGAAATCACAATAAGTTCGTCAACATGTGCTATTTACCGAATGGAAGGTGGATTGAAAACTATTGCACTTTACCCTTGGGCCGTTCCAACCAACCACTAGGATTAGACCACAAATTTTGGGATTGATTTTCGCTTTTTGTGACCACAAGCAAAATTTCAGAAAAAAAAACGAAAAAAGTATGAAATAATCACATTTTATGGTTTAACAAAATTCATTATAACGCCCAAAATGGCGGACAAAGTCATTAGAACTGTAATAACTTCTTATGATTTGAAACTTTTGGTAAAACACAACAAAATACTTATTACAGTTTTGTTTACTTTTCTACACAAATTATCGTGGAAAACTGAAATGCTACTTTATTTAGAAACTCCCTTTTACTGAAAAATGGTCCTTCAACCCAATTATATATTCTGTTTTGAAACAATTAAATGCGTTTAGTTAAAATATTTACCAAATCCATACATTTTAAAATTTTGAACACACCTACAAAATGGAGTTTTACGTTTTACTTCACAATTATTTTGATCGGGTTAATTGTTTATAATGTGCTATAGCATCTATAAGACGGTTTGGAATAGAAACATTAAATTTTGTTTAATAATCACAGGAAATTTGGACGCAGAAATCACGAAAAGCTTCGATAAAGGTACCACCTTCATTAACCTTATAAGAAAACCATGGCCAAACGTTTTCAATTATGACGTTAAAGTGTGGTGAATATTGGGGCCATAGCAATAGTTCTACATCTTCTGATTTAATTTAACTTCTAACAACCCTAGACGTGTAAATCAATAGCGGACCTAGGGGGGTCGTAGGGGTCATGGCTCCCCCCCCCCCAGGAGATAATTTGTTTGTATTTTTGTAGGAATTCTCTTAAATTCAAAACTAATCGTATTGCGTTGATGGATATGACTCATATTATATTTTGAATTATTTATTGTTTTTATATGAAAACAAAATTTGTATTTTACTTCCCTAAATTTTGTTGCTAAAAGTAGTACTACTTTTAACTGAGGATTAGACCAAGAACATAACATGAAATGGAAATTAAGCCCTTTTCCAAAAACGCGCATAAATATTGAAGATTGAACTGATTTTTGCTTGCGACATATGTATAGGAACTACATATATGGCAAGTATTGCATTAAAAAAAATTCGAACTAGGGCTTTTAATCAAACATGACATTACGATGGTAGAAATGTCGTTGGAGTTGGTTCCCCGATTCCATCCGTCTCTCTGTCTGTCCTGGACTCTACAGCCCAATCCATTTTGTATCGATTGAAAAACTAGGTTTTCATCCGATAAGCATAAGGCGTTTTTTTCATTTTTTTAATACGAAAAATAACAACAGTCCCCATACAATTTGTTTGGTTAAAAATTGAAAATTAGAACTTTTTCAAAATGAACCGATAGGTGTTTTTAAAACTTTCAATAAATGTGTTGTTATTAATTTGGCTTCTTTCTAAAAGAAAAACGTATTTTGATATTGCTTCAGAAGGGTGCTCCTTATCCTTATAAAACCATTATTTTGTTTTTAAGTTTTCTCAAGAACTAATGGACCGATTCCAATAATCTTCTCTGCAAGTTCTTGTCGATGATCAAATTGATCAAAAAAATTAAGTTAATCTAGGTTTAAATAAAATGAAATTTCAATTTTTTGAGAAAAATTTATTTTGCAGGTACATTTTCAAATCTTAAAATATGTTTAATATTTTGAAGCAGACTTTTTGGAAGAAATTAGCAATTTTTAGCGACCAAGTCATGCATTTTATTTTTTTCAAAATAAATTTTCTCTCGAATTCAAGAACTTTTGAAATCGTAAAAATATTAAACAAATCTCGTTTTTAAAGTGAATGTGCTTTAGATGCTCTAGAACTGAGATTAAAACACGAATTTCAGGAAAATAAATGTCCCTAATGGCTAATTGAAAAACACAATGAAAGTTTCATATCTATTAATATAAAAGTTTTGAATCTCTTGAGAACTGAAGTGAAAAGAGATTCTGAAACGTGTAATTTGTGAGTGCCAGACAAACGTTTGTTCCCAATTTATTTGTTTACCTTAATTTGTTTGTATTTAATGTTAAGAGAAATTAAGTACTTAAATGCACCTATTTCCTTTAATTCAAGAACCAAACATTTTTCTCTCTATAATTTTTAAGTTTTGTTGACTCCCGAAAAATGAATTCGAAAAAAGAGGCTGGGATGCGACCCACACTGATAACTTCCCATCCCGTCTATCGATTTGTCTTGCTTAAAAGTTTGTCTAAATGTATCAATTCTTACCAAATTTGCGTTCTATTTTTTGTAGATTTTATTTTTTTTTATGAAAAAACGGACTGTTGGATTTTTATAAAAAAATTACTGAATATAAAAAACAATATTTTCTTTGAAATAAAATAAGTTTGAAGCCAATATTTTTAATTTTTGAAAAGCTATTTGAGCAGAAAATCAATTTTTACCAACTTTTATTAATTTTTTTGTTTAGGTTTTTATTTTTTGTAAAAAAAACTGTCAATTCGATTTTTCTCAAAATTTTTCCTAATGTTGAAAACAATATTTCTTATAAGTTAAAATTAGTTAGAAGCCATAATCTCAAATTTTTGAAAAGATATTTAAGTCGAAAATCAATTTTTACCAAATTTTGTTAAATTTTTTTTTCGGTTTTTAATTTTTTGTAAAAAAACTGTCAATTCTATTTTTTTCAAAATATTACTGAATGTTGAAAACAATATTTTTTGAAAGATAAAAGTAGTTTAAAGCCAATATCTCAAAGTCTTGAAAAGATATTTGAGTCAAAACTCAATTTTTACCAACTTTTTTTTTATTTTTTTTTAGGTTATTATTTTTTGTAAAAAAACTGTCAATTCGATTTTTCTCAAAATTTTTCCTACTGTTGAAAACAATATTTCTTATAAGATAAAATTAGTTAGAAGCCATAATCTCAAATTTTTGAAAAGATATTTAAGTCAAAAATCAATGTTTACCAACTTTTGTTAATTTTTTTTTTCGGTTTTTAATTTTTTGTAAAAAAACTGTCAATTCTATTTTTTTCAAAATTTTACTGAATGTTAAAACCAATATTTTTTGAAAGATAAAAGTAGTTTAAAGCCAATATCTCAAAGTTTTGAAAAGATATTTGAGTCAAAACTCAATTTTTACCAACTTTTTTTTATTTTTTTTTTAGGTTTTCATTTTTTGTAAAAAAACTGTCAATTCGATTTTTCTTAAAATTTTATCAGATGTCAAAAACATTATTCTTCGTTGCACAAAATAGTTTTGGAGATGAAATCATATTTTAGTCGTAAAATTTTCGAAGTGACAAATTTTTTTTTTCAGTTTTTTTGATTTATAAAAAAAACCGTTAATTAAATTTTTTTCCAAAAATATAATTGTTTTGTATCACGTTACAATATATAATACAAAATTTAATTCAAGTCTCTAGCGTCATTGGTTCATGAGATATTTAGGGTTAACCAAAATTTTCACCTTTTTTTTAAACTGCTATGGTAAAAAAACCACCCACGCAATTTTCTTGAGAGCCCTTTCTGCATCTTTCTGCCTTATTATCTGTATAACAAAATTTATTTGAAGTCGATATCTCTTCTGGTTCTTGAGCTATGGACGACGAAAAAAACGTCGCGAACGTACGGACGTACGGACGTACGTACACACGCACGCACAGACATCTTTCTAAAAATCTTTTATTTCGACTCTAGGGACCTTGAAACGTCGAGAAATGTCAAAATTTTCAATTTGTCAAATCGGACCCATTACAATAACTTCCTATGGGAAGTTAAAAACTACGTTAAAAAAAGGCAGAAAATTCTTAATATCAAATTCTCTCTCATTTTCCGGGTTTTTTGAATTTTTGTAGCGTTTTTCGCATTAATAGAAATGGCAACAAAAAAATACAAAATATTATTTTTGAAAAAAAAGCTCCGTTTAAAATAAAAAAGGAAACATTTCTGCGTGAAAGCAACAAAAACCCCTAAACTGTTGTGTTTTAGCTCTTAAACTTGGCATACTGTTGGAATCTTGGAATGATTTCATATGTAGGGACTAGGGAGCCGTCCAAATTAAATACTAAGACTATACCTTGCTGGACAACAGTGTTCTAAAATAATTTAATAACTAAAGTTGTCACTTTAGCCCTTGAAATGCGTAAATTTAAGGTTACGATACACATTATAATGGGTGATTTTTTTGAGGTTAGGATTTTCATGCATTAGTATTTGACAGATCACGCGGGATTTCAGACATGGTGTCAAAGAGAAAGATGCTCAGTATGCTTTGACATTTCATCATGAATAGACTTACTAACGAGCAACGCTTGCAAATCATTGAATTTTATTACCAAAATCAGTGTTCGGTTCGAAATGTGTTTCGCGCTTTACGTCCGATTTATGGTCTACATAATCGACCAAGTGAGCAAACAATTAATGCGATTGTGACCAAGTTTCGCACTCAGTTTACTTTATTGGACATTAAACCAACCACACGAATGCGTACAGTGCGTACAGAAGAGAATATTGCGTCTGTTTCTGAGAGTGTTGCTGAAGACCGTGAAATGTCGATTCGTCGCCGTTCGCAGCAATTGGGTTTGTGTTATTCGACCACATGGAAGATTTTATGCGAAGATCTTGGTGTAAAACCGTATAAAATACAGCTCGTGCAAGAACTGAAGCCGAACGATCTGCCACAACGTCGAATTTTCAGTGAATGGGCCCTAGAAAAGTTGGCAGAAAATCCGCTTTTTTATCGACAAATTTTGTTCAGCGATGAGGCTCATTTCTGGTTGAATGGCTACGTAAATAAGCAAAATTTCCGCATTTGGAGTGAAGAGCAACCAGAAGCCGTTCAAGAACTGCCCATGCATCCCGAAAAATGCACTGTTTGGTGGATTCATTGGACCGTATTTTTTCAAAGATGCTGTTGGACGCAACGTTACGGTGAATGGCGATCGCTATCGTTCAATGCTAACAAACTTTTTGTTGCCAAAAATGGAAGAACTGAACTTGGTTGACATGTGGTTTTAACAAGATGGCGCTACATGCCACAAAGCTCGCGATTCTATGGCCATTTTGAGGGAAAACTTCGGAGAACAATTCATCTCAAGGAATGGACCGGTAAGTTGGAAACCAAGATCATGCGATTTGACGCCTTTAGACTATTTTTTGTGGGGTTACGTCAAGTCTAAAGTCTACACAAATAAGCCAGCAACTATTCCAGCTTTGGAAGACAACATTTCCGAAGAAATTCGGGCTATTCCGGCCGAAATGCTCGAAAAAGTTACCCAAAATTGGACTTTCCGAATGGACCACCTAAGACGCAGCCGCGGTCAACATTTAAATGAAATTATCTTTAAAAAGTAAATGTCATGGACCAATCTAACGTTTCAAATGAAGAATCGATGAGATTTTGCAAATTTTATGCGTTTTTTTTTTAAAAAAAAGTTCTCAAGCTCTTAAAAAATCACCCGATATTATCTAAATTTTGTTAGCCTCCTTTACAGAACATTAAAGAAAATGGTAGAGTGGAATTTGAGACAAGTCGTAGAATTAACCAGTTTTCCCATAATGTTCTTGTTTCTTCCTTGTATCCTTTTTGATTTTTAACATATTTTTGTGAATCAGCAATATGATTGCTTACAAATTTCTTACTTCTGTTAAGTCTCCTTCCTATTTCACATCCTCAGCATTTTTAAACACGCTTTTTAGTGGTCCAAAATTTTATATTGTGAAATTCCAACGCTCTATTCCAATTTTCAAATTAATTTTATGAATTCACAGGTAGATAGTAAAAGTTTCCGGATGCAACACTTCCACCAGCTAGGTTAGGTTAGGTTAGGTTAGGAGAAGATAAAAAAATAAGGTAACTTAGACAATATTCTTCAAAGTTATTTCCTTAGTGCAATTCAATATTTTAATTTCTTATATCTATTTCTATAGGGTTTAACCAAATTTTTCCAAGAATGTTACCAAAAACATTTAAGAAAAATTAATTTGCCAAACAAAATTTCCACTGCACTGTAGCAACCTACTTCATTCAAAAATAATAGCATTTACATTTTACCTACATTTCGGAAGCATAATATAATTTTACGATGTTTTTTCGATGCATTTATCCCATCATCATAATTAAAAATTCTTCTTCCTCCAAAAATAAAAAAAAATGTTAAATGTAAAATCCTTTTTCACATAGCGCATTGTCCCTAGAGCCTATACACACGAAAACGATGTCTGATGTGCCTTTATAAAGTATATTGTTAATTATTTTTATATTCGCTTTTGTTTTATTTTTCAATTAGGGGCGTTTACCACCCACTCAAATATATAGTTCACCACCGTGCCACTCTACGGCGGCGCTGCGCTTCCTTTTGGCCGAAACATATACACATCCATTGAATTCATGATTTAAAAATTGCTTTATGATTCAGGTTTCTTCAATTTGTGTGCAATGCATATTACAACAAACCAAACAATAAAAACAAAATGAAACGAACAAAAATTGTATGTAATGGAAACCTAATTAGTTTTCCTGATTTTTATTTTATTTTATTTTATTTCATTTTTCGTTTCGCTTTTCGCGATGAGTTGAGAGTATATTTTGTGTGTGATGATGCCAAAATCAGTGTTTTCCCCACGGAGTCAGAAGCAGGAGCAGAGAGGCCTGGTTTTTCCTCGGTGTCATTGCCATTATTACTTTATACATACCTACTTCCTGTTCCTACCCGTCTTCGTCGTCGTAGTATACACCAACAAAACGCCTCCCTGAAACTTATGGCATTAATGGTAGGTACTTGTTCGCATCCCCAACAAGTTTTAAGTGGTTAAAGTAGTTAAAACTGTATAATGAGAGTCAAAACGAATACAAAAATTCAGAGGATTTGCATACTTTCTGGAAAAAAGTATACGTAACATAGGTACCTTCAAACACCAACCCCAAAAAGAAGAAGATGAGGCAGAAAAAAACTAACTTTCACAAAAGTATTATATCATAAATCCTCCTGTAAATTTCTTATCCTTGCTCAGGAACAAGTGTATCTGTGTGGTCAGACACCGTTTTCTATTATTTTTTTTTACGTTAAGGGCGTAATTGGGTAGTTTCGGAAGCAATTTTGTTCTCCTTTTTTTACGTTTCTTATTTTTTTTTTTTATTTTTTTTCCCTTGCGAAATGATGGTTTTGTGTGTAGTGAGCGTAAAGGTGGGAAAAAGGATGCAAAGGATAATATAAATATCATTTGTATAATGTTTTGGCCAAAATCGTTGTCGAAAAAATGTTGAAGAGGACTTTTTTTTATGACGGCGTTGGTTTTTGTAATTTTTGTTTTTTTTTTTTGTTAGGGGGGGGGGGTTGTATAGCAGGAGAGTCCAATTATAGTTTATTTATTTTGTTGTGACCCATGTGCTATGTTGTATATGAGATGGCCCAATGGCAGACCCGACCATCTGCCAAGTTGACAAATTTGCTGTATCTTTTATTCTACATTTATACAGAACTGGTATAGGGAAGGTATAGTTAAGAATTGAAGACTTGTATTGATTCAAATTGTTTGATTATGGGATTTTGCTTATTTACTCATTATGTTCAATATTACTGCTCGGTGCTTTTATGTAAGTCATGCGACTTGAAATATCTATACTATATGCAAACAAAGAGGGAGTGATGAAAACAGCACCGATTAAGTATAAAAACAGGAAATTTAGTTCAAGTGTTTTGAATTTGCATACTTACGCTTATAACCGTACAAGGCGAGGATAAAAAAAAGAGAGAGAAATTAAGGGTTTACTAATACCTTATTGTGATTAGTGGAAATATAGTTTTCCGTCGGCTTTTTTGGTCACTATAGTTCCATTACGTTACATTAACTTTCCCAACGTTTCGGCAGGGTTACTAATACCATTGAATAATTACAAATTGTAATTATTCAATGCTAATACCCTTAATAGTACGCGTGGCATGATGGTTAGTGCGTTGGACTGTCATGCAAGAGGTCTTGGGTTCAATCCCTGCCTGTGCCATCTAGTTTGTCACGGGCAATGCCTCTTGCGAGGAATTGAAAAATTCTCCAAGAGTAATTCTTGTCACGAAAAGTGCTTTCTTAAATTAGCCGTTTGCATTCGGCTTAAAACTGTAGGCCCCCTCCATCCCTAAAAACTTTACTCGCACACAGGAATGATTCAGAGTTGTAAGTCACTAGGCCCTAGTTCTCAACGGAATGTTCCTCCACATAATTTATTTATTTTATTTAATACCCTTAAAATGTTTACGTTTAAACACTATAGTGCGAGTGTTAGGAAATAGGGAAGGATGTTAGAGGAGATACCGGTGCACGTAGGTCTTAAAATTTTGAACATTAAAATCGGAGGGGAAAAGAAAGTTCAGTAAAGCATTCCACATTCTAGATGAGTGTTTAATAAAAAGAATCTCTATATTTAACAGTACGTCGGAAATTGAGCTCAAGGGTAAGCTATTGAGCATTCCTGGACGTACGAGTATTATGGCTGAATTGTTTTAGAGGGACGGGATGCAACTGGCTAGTTCCACAGAAAATTGCTTGTAATAATATCTGTAAAACAACGAAAGGCATAAAACATTGCGACGGTGTTAGAGTGATTTAAATGTTTCGGTTATAATTCTTTCGCCTTCAATTTTCAAAGAATTTTTTTGGATCCTATCCAAAAGACTTAAACTTGTTTTAGGGACTAGGTGTTTTTTTTTTCAATATAATGTGAAATTTAAGAAAGTGAAATCGTCTGATGGAAGAAACATCCGTTTCAAGTAAAAAGTTATCTTTAGTCCCATTGGAAATACTTCTTACCGAAATACTCGTACCTCTTAGCGAATTGAAAATGTTGCCATTTTTAAAACTTTCAGGGTTCCTATAGAACTTCATAGTTTTTAAGGATATGTCGATTGTTGGTGGGTGCGTATTCGTAAGTTCGCGATAACTTTTCTGTTCTGCATTTCTCAAAAACTCAACTTCAAATAATTTTCTTTTGTTCAATCAACAATTAAAAGTTTCTCAAATATCTCAAGAACGAAAAATGCTCTCATATCATAACCTTATATAAAATTATAATTATGTACAAAAATTCAACAGATCAATTTTTTTTAATATAGGGTTTTTCAATAAGAGCGGGTAGATGTTGAAAATGTCAATCGTGTCAAATGATTAGAAGCTCAGCCAGGGAACAAACGGCTTTGTCTATGGTCATGAACTTTGAGCTCCTGGTCAGTTGGATATTTTACGGGTGAAGGCCCAAGTCCCGACGCAAAATTCGTTAAGTTGAAGTCTGCGAAAGGCCGAGTTCTTGTGCACGGTGCACAGCGAGGAATAGACTGCCTTGGGTTCAGGTGTTCACTTTCACGGACTGCGGCGATATTCTCGGCCGGGCCGATCTTGCGTTCTTTGAACGTACGCGTGTTGGCTGATTGTTTACTGAACTGGTCATCTCAAATTTGGCCACCAAACGTTTGAGAGTCGACTGTGAAGGGCCACCACGTCTACAGTAAAATGGGCGCACAACGCGCAAAGTTTGCGTTAACGAACATGTAACGTACCTCGAGCTGACATCGAGTAAGGGATGAAATATAAAAATCTCAACCTTCTAAACCATACACTCCGTACAGTACCTACCGGTAAGTCTTGAAGCTTACAGGGACTCCAAAACTGTTCTAGCAGCAAAGTGTATGAGTGCCCAATTTCCTTACCGCGGCATGCTTGCATGGCCAAAGGTTAGCTCGTCGGTTTGTCGGGGTTCTTCTGGTTTGGAAATTGGTCGGCCGTTACGTATTCTTCATGCCGTTTAAAAATTCGTACTATAATATCGCGGAGCTGACTTGTCCTTGTTCTTGAATAAATGTTTTACGTCCCTGTGTGTGCGAGGAGAGCTAGATGTTCTGCCCTCAGAGGATTATCCCACCCTTTTGTCATACAATCTCACTCTAATGCGACCAACCTGGTTACCAAGACTTCAACTAAACTTATTTAGGTAACCCCAAATGATTATGAAAACATAATCTTATGTTCTCATTTTGTCTTACGCCTTCGTTATCGCTTAGCTCTTCTTGTTAGAGCTACATCCACCTAAAAGTTACAAAATGTCTAAACCATAATCATGGTTTCCAAAACTAAATTAAAAATTCGACAAAAAAAATACAGAAATAAATCATCACATCGGTTTCAATACAAAAAGAAAGAAGTGATAGAAATTAGGCAAACCCATTTGTCTCAAAAAAAAATATCTCAAATTTCAAAAAAACCTTTTTCAATTTCGGAATACAATGAGCAATAAAATGAGTATTTTATTAATAATCAATAAATTTAAAAAAGAGAACAATACTAAGATTATAATTGGATATTTAGTCTAAAGAAATTTACAATCTTTTATCTCAACTATTAATAAAAATATTACAAAAAAGCTGAAACATCTAAACTATGTAAAAACAAAAAAACTTAAAGTATTAAGTTAAAGATCACTTACCGCAGTCAATTGCATATTTTTATGGGTTACACAATTTGGTGTACTTTTACTTTCATCTGGTTTACTAATGATTGGTCCATTTCTCCTAATGTTGTGCACAGCATCGCAGGATGGTTTTATGCTGTTGTTGAACACTTTCTTTTATATAGCTAGACTTTAAAGGTTTAGAAAAAAAAACTTAATTTCAACGAATTTGATTTTACATGAAGTTATGAAAAAAAGAATATTTTCTTTTTGGTTTGTCAGGTATACTATATATTGATCTTTTCTTTTAAATTTTATGATCTTTTTTTTCACAAGAAAGAATGAAAGAAAGTCGGTAGTTAAGTTAAAAGTTTGTGTGATTGGATTCTGTTTTTAGGAATCCTGGATGAAACTGGAGGATTCTGATGATTGTATGTATGTTGTGTTTTGATGATGTATGCATGTTCGTTTCAGCTTAATGCTTCTGAGTGAATGGATTGTTCTATGGTGTTTCTGAATGTATATATAAATATTTGGACGATGAGCGTATGGATATGAAGAAGTTCTGAAGGTTCGGTAAAAATGTTCAGAAAAATGTCCGGAAAATAGGTTCGGGTAAAGTTTCGGAGAATGTTAGAAAAATGTTCAGTAATGTGGCCGGAAAAAGTGTCAAGGTAGACATTTTTTGGTAGGTGTTTTTTCCCTGTGAGTCAATTTTTGTTTCCCTTTTTTATAGCGCTTAGAAGTGAATTATGGTTGAGCTTATGTCTCGCAGCACGGTGTCGTGTAGCGTGGAATAGCAAGATTAGAAAAAATACCACCTTGACCAAGTAATTTATTATTTTTATCCAGAACCAGAACAATACGCTTAATTTGTAGGTGTATACGTAAATCGTATTAAAGCGATTTGTGGATTCCTACTGGAGCACCTGGTTATAAAATAAAATCACCAAGGAATAGGTATAAGGGAAAATTCTTTCTTGCACTGATATTTTTTTAGACCGATATCTCACATTTTGTTTTATGTTTTATTTTATTTTGCACTTTATATCGAATATATTTTTTATTTGATTGAAGACTTCTTACAATACTCGTAACTTGTAAAATTTGTATGTTGCGGAAAAACTAATTTTGTACAGACTCACAATACTTTTATCATTTAACACTTCTTTTAACTTTAGAAAAAAAAAAAAAACAAAAAGAACGATTTTCGGGTGAAGCACTGGTATTTATACCCTCAACCTACCCTGATTTGTCCACACATATGTACATTCAACCAAAATAAACATGGAAGTAAATTTTCAGTTTCCGATTTACAATTTTCTTTATAAATTTTAATCAGACAAATCCAATTATTATATCAAAATTCATAAATTTTTTTTCTAAAAATAGGTGTTAGGTTTCCAAAATATTTTAGTTAAAATACCTACTTTGATTAAAAGAAAATGTACAGGCTTTATTTTGAATCTAGGTGTAAGTTTTTTTTCGGATTTAGAAACTTCGGCTAATTTGGTCTTGAAATTGTTTTGATGTTTCTGATGTTTTTCAGCTGTTTTTGTTTTCGCTTTTCAACTTGCTTTCACAAACATTTCAATATTATGCTTAGCAAAATTTAGGGTGTCTCGTAGTACAATGGGTTGAGACTCCGGTCCCACACCAGTCGTACCCGATTCGATCCCTAGTGCGCATAATGACAATTTTTGTTGTATTTATACAACTTTTTATATTATAATTTTTAATTTCTTTTTAAATCAAATTATAAAAAAAAAATCAATTAAATTTATAAATTTAGCATTAGAAACAAGTAGTGATAATAACAATTTACTCCGCCTGCGAATTTGCAACTATTTCAACGTTAAATTTATGATGTAATAATAATCTAAACTTCCACAGCTTCTCAAACTTTTGTACCTACTACTCTTAGAAAAAAAGAACTAACAGATCGAGTTCGGTCCTCGACTCTTTCGTTACGATAAAAAGATGAAGATCTTTGTTTTGACACAATTTCCCTGTTATGATCTAGCTGGTAGTTAAGACCACAGGTTTCCTACAAACACGAACACTCATTTTGATAATAAAGTTTTATCATTTGAACGTGATGTTCAATCCTGTTATTTGCCATGATGATTTGGCATAAACAACTCAATAATAAACAAAATATTTGACAGATGTCACGAAAACAAAATGGCCGCCACAGGGCGCCAAATGAAAAACCCTTTAGAAACAACAATTTGTAAGCTAATATTAAGGCCGAATAATGACATAATCTTCAAAACTATTTTATACAATCAATAAACAAAGTAAGATATTAAGAAAAAAGCAATAAACATTTTAAAAAATACAACACAATATTTCTTTTTAAAAACTAAAAATTTATCAAAAATATTACCAATACAAAAATTAATAGTTTTGAAAAATTTGTTGTGGCTTCGAACTAATTTTAAAATTGTTGTTACCCTTCACCGTTTTGTTTTAATAAAAAAAATGTTAACTTACAAAAATATTACAAGTCATTGATATCTTGAGACTGACGATGATATTAACGTTGTCCCATGAATTTCGTTTTATGAGCAAATGCTTTGAAAATACATTCTTACGTTTTTTATGAAAACGCAATTGACAGAATTCTTACTAAAAATAAACTAAAACTGGTTAAAACTTAAAGTTCTTGATTGAATAATACTTTTTGAAGTTATTTAAATAACGGTTCTTCATTACATTACATTATACACAAATATCACATTCAAGTTTTTAAGGAGACCAGATACCATCATTGGGAAGGTTTCGATGTTCACAAACTATTGAAAATTTAAAAATTGGATTTGAAATTAGTACAGATACTAACTTCCAGGAACGAATATAACGAAATGTTAAATACATTGTGAATTGTGTATCACTACAAAAATAACTCTTTTTCATCTTCAAATAAAATTCGGTAATCGGTCCAATTGCTATTTAAAAAAAAAACATTTATTTGAAGTCAATATCTCTACTAGTTCTCGAGCTATGGACGACGAAAATAGGCTTCCCGAACGTACGGACGTACGAGGTGAATCCAAAATATCTCACGAACCAATAACGCTAGAGACTTGAATTAAATTTTATATTATATATTGTAACGCTATACCAAACAAATATACTCGTATTTTTGGAAAAAATTCCAATTAACGGTTTTCTCTAAATCAAAAAAAAAACTGAAAAAAAAATATTTGTCACCTCGAAAATTTTACGGAAAAAAAAAGATTTTATCTCCAAAAAAACTGTGTGGAACGAAGAATAACTTTTTTGATATCTAGTAAAATTTTGAGAAAAATCGAATTGACAATTTTTTTTATAAAAAAAAAAACAAAAAAAAACATGACTCAGTTATTAAAAATTGATTTTGGACTCAAATATCTTTTCAAAACTTTAAGATATTGGCTTTAAACTAATTTTATCTTATGAGAAATATTGTTTGCAACATTCAGTACAATTTTGAGAAAAATCGAATTGACAGTTTTTTTTATAAAAATAG
Organism: Eupeodes latifasciatus; assembly: GCA_920104205.1. Taxonomy (NCBI): domain Eukaryota; kingdom Metazoa; phylum Arthropoda; class Insecta; order Diptera; family Syrphidae; genus Eupeodes; species Eupeodes latifasciatus. The sequence goes on from OV049924.1 coordinate 42,459,768, forward strand.
AAACCTAAGAAAACATTATTTAAAGTTGGTAAAAATTGAATTTCGACTCAAATATCTTTTTAAAAATTTGAGATATAAGCTTCAAATTGATTTTATTTTATAAAAAATATTATTTTCAATATTCGGTAAAATTTTGATAAAAATCGAATTGACAGTTTTTTTACAAAAAATAAAAACCTAAACAAAAATTAATAAAACTTAGTAAACTTTTTAACTGGAAACAATAGTTTGAAATCTGTGACAATGTTCTCTCTTTCAGAAATCGTACTCATTGAATTTTAAAGCATTCTGCATTATGTTATGTTCTTTCTCCACCCATAACTTACTTACTTACTTACTTACTTAAGGTGGCGCTACAGTCCTGTGTGAACTAGGGCGTCACCCAACAAACTTCTCCATCTAGCTCGGTCCCTAGCTAAATGTCTCCAGTTTCGCGCTCCGAGTTGGGTGAGGTCACCTTCCACTTGTGTGCGCCACCTGATTCGCGGTCTTCCTCTACTGCGCTGTCCTGTGGGTGTGGATTCGAAGACTTTCCGGGCTGGAGCATTGGTTTCCATGCGCTCTACGTGACCTAGCCATCTTAGTCGTTGGACTTTTACCCTTCTTGCTAAGTCTACGTCGCTGTACAGCCCGTACAGCTCGTCGTTCCATCTTCTCCTCCACTCCCCTTCAATGCATACGGGACCGTAGATCACACGAAGAATCTTTCTCTCGAAACGACCCAAGGTGCTTTCATCCGCTTTTGTCAAAGTCCATGCTTCTGCAGCGTATAGCAGGACGGGGATGATAAGGGTCTTATATAGCGACACTTTGGTCCTTCGAGAGAGAATTTTTCCACTCAATTGCTTTTTTAACCCAAAGAAACAGCGGTTAGCAAGAGTTATTCTTCGTTTGATCTCAGCGCTGGTGTTGTTTTCTGCGTTTACAGCGGAGCCTAGGTAGAAGAAGTCCTTGACTACCTCAAAGTTACGTCTGTCGATGGTGACGTTTTGACCAAGACGTCGGTGTTGTAGGTCCTTTCTTGATGACAGCATGTACTTTGTTTTGCCCTCATTAACCGTTAAACCCATTTTTGCCGCCTCTGCCTCAATACTCACAAAAGCCCCATTGACATCACGCTGAGTTCTTCCGATTATGTCAATGTCATCAGCATATGCTAGTAATTGGACAGACTTTTGAAAGATAGTGCCTCTGGTGTTGACGTGTGAGCTTTGCACTATTCTTTCAAGTACGATGTTAAAAAAATCACATGACAGCGCATCACCTTGTCTAAAACCTTTTTTGACATCGAAAGGTTCAGTTAAGTTGTTTCCAACCTTTATGGAGCAGCGTGAATTCTCCATGGTCATCCTGCACAAACGGACGAGTTTGGCATGGATGCCAAAACTAGATATGGCTCTATACAGTTCGTCCCTGTAGATACTGTCATATGCGGCCTTGAAATCGATGAAAAGATGTTAGATGTCGATTTGGAGTTCTTGGGTTTTTTCCAGGATCTGCCGAAATGTGAATATTTGATCGACTGTGGACTTTCCTGGTCTAAAACCACACTGATAAGGACCTATCAGGTTGTTGTTCACATATTACGGCAGAGAAGATTTTATAAGCGATGTTAAGTAGACTGATTCCTCTATAATTGGTGCAGTTTAGAGGGTCTCCTTTTTTCAGGATCGGGCAAACAATACTGAGGTTCCATTCATCGGGCATGCTTTCTTCCGACCATATCTTACAGATAAGTTAGTGCATGCTCCTAACCAACTTATCTCCAGCTGCTTTAAAGAGCTCGGCATTCAAGCCATCCGCTCCAGCTGCTTTGTTAGACTTCAGCTTAGATATAGCAATCTTTACTTCGTCTAAGTCGGGAGGACGGGATTGTTGGCTTTCGTCGTCTATGTTGAATGGATCATCCTGCCTGACAGCGGAATTCGGTTCGTCGTCGCCGTTATACAGTCTGCAGAAGTGGTCCTTCCATATCCTCAGCATTGACTGCGGTTCCACTATGATGTTTCCACTTTCGTCTTTGCAGCCTTCGGTTCTAGGTTTATGTACTTGTGAATTTCGTTTCACCTGTTCATAAAACTTTGGAACTTCATTTCTGCTTTTAAACCTCTCAACATCTTCGACCGCACGCTTCTCATGCTCTCTCTTTTTCCTTCTGAGAAGTCGGTGTTCCTCTCGCCTCTTCTGCTCATAGAGCTCATGAGCAGCTCTCGTCCTTTTATGCAGTGCCGCCTTGCGTGCCTGTTGTTTGGCTGCATTTGCCTGCCGACATTCCTCATCAAACCAGAGGTTCCTTGTTGGTGGTCGCTTGAAACCCAGCACGTCAGAGGCGGCTTCTCTGATTGCGTCTTGGCAATGTTGCCACTGGTTTTCTATACATTGTGTTGGCGGCACAGAACTTCGAGAGAGGTTACTTGTAACTCGGTCGGAGAAGGATTTGGCGATCTCTTGCGATTGTAGCCGTTCGACGTTGTACCTTCTCAAAACATCTCCCTGTTTTGCCTTGGGCCTGGAAACCCGAAGTGCTACCTTGGCTACAACAAGGTAGTGGTCCGAGTCGATGTTAGCTCCTCGGAAAGTTCGGACATCCATGATGCTGGAAGCGTGTCTGGCGTCGATCGCAATATGGTCAATCTGGTTGACGGTAGATTGATCTGGAGATCTCCAAGTTCCTTTGTGGATGTTCAGGTGTGGAAAACGCGTACTGGCTACCATGACGTTTCGCCCCGCAGCAAAATCTATGAGCCTGAATCCGTTGTCGGAAGTGTTGTCGTGCAGGCTGTTTTTCCCGATTATTCCACCAAAGATGTCTTCCCTTCCTAGCTTGGCATTAAAATCGCCCAGGACAATTTTAATATCGTAGCTAGGACACTGCTCGTATGTTTTGTCTAAGAGCTCGAAGAACATATCTTTGGTGTTGTCATCCTTCCCATCTGTGGGCCCATATCAGGCTAATGTTGCCGAATTTAGCCTTGATGGTCATGAGGCGCTCGTTGATGTACCTATAGCTTAAGACTTGTTGCCTAAGTCTGGCTCCAATGACGAAGCCGCATCCAAATAAGCGCTGTTGGTTTTCTCGGTAGCAGTCACCATAGTAGATATCGCAGTTTTTCATCCTCTTTTTGCCCGGCCCATCCCATCGTATTTCCTGGATGGCGGTGATGTCTGCTTTATAGCAGTCTAGGGCCTCCGCTAATTCTTCGGCTGCACGTGGTCTGTTAAGGGACCTATCATTCCACGTGCATATCCGAAGTTCGTTGTCCTTAATTCGTTTGCGTTGGTTGTCAGCAGTAAATCCGTCCGTATCCGAGGCTTGTTGGTGCTTCGCAACTATAAGATTTTTAAGTGGTCAGGAAGTCACCCTGACGGCACAACCCCCAACCTGGAGGGCCAGATCCTTAGTATAACTCCAAGGACGGGGAGCCGGATAAACCGCTCCTTATAGGCCTGGGCTCCGAATAAGTCGTAGAAGCCCTATAAGGTGTTCACTAAGTAGTTCAGCCTTACTGGAACTGTAGACGCCACCGTTGATTCCATCTCGGGAATTCCTCCGCTGCCGTCTGGATAAGGAGAGGTGCCTTAGTGGACGCACCTCTCCCCCCCTCTCTCGTTTGCTGCCCCCAACAACTTTCCACTGGGGTTGGAACCCAATCTCCAGTTGAGGTACTAGGCACCCGATGTTCACCACGGGGAGGTGAGAGTAGGAGTTGATAGACAGAGGTTGGTTTTGAGAAAAACCTGTGGACACTTGTGTCCTCTTGAATGCACATATCTACCATTTGAACTTCACCACCCATAACAATAATTTAAAATGGATCCAACTTTTTAGCACTGGCTATAATCCTCTGCTAATCTATAGGGCCAAAAATGTCTTTAAAATAATTTTCTTGTTTTTCGATTAGTCCAAAGTCTTGGTCACAAGATAAGTAAGAGTGGCCACTCATAAGAAATTTGTGATCAACTTGATTTACAAGATGTTCACTATGGAGTACTCATTTATTGACACAAAACAGATTTCTTAATTTTTCTTTTTTTCCTACCACACTGATCAGCATACATAATTAGCTTTGAAGTACCCACAAAATGCTAAATAAAATATAATAAACAGCTGCTAATTTCTTGGGGGCCTCTTGATCTAGCCGACCTATTCCAAATACACATGTAAGCTTTATTAGTTAGTAGTTCGTGGTGAATTTGTTTTTCTCTTCTTTTTCTCTAGGTTACAGATAGATGGCATTAACAACCAAAATAAGAAAGGATGTGTGCAGAAAGAGTGTAAAATATCCATATCTTCTGCAATTGCGGTATCAATCGATATTTTCCGGAACTTAGTGTTAAAGTAAAATTTATCTGTCATAAATTAATTTTTCAGCTTTTTTATACACCAAAAAAATCAATTATTTAATTTGGCTGCGATAATATTTACTTGAACACAGCATTTTCTATGTTTATAGTTATTCAGGTTTAGCCCTTAATTTTCATTTGCATTTATTTATGAATAGCCTAAAAAGTTTAGCAAACATCTATGAATAAGCCACAATGCACTTTCAGAAAAACTGTAGTTAGAACTTTCCCTGACAGATTTTTCCTTGTAGCTATATAACTGAAAGATAAGATATAAACAATTAGAACTGGAAAACTTATAAAAATGATGCATAAGACTTAAATTTTGGTTGAAGAACAAATTTGTATATTCTTTTCACAAAACCACTGAACTAGCGAGAATACAAATATTTTTACTTTTATACAAAAGTACTTTTCGGCTTATGTAGTTGAGCCTTTAAAAGCAATACACTACCTTAGGGGAAAGCAGTAAGAATAGTTTATCACCTATTCACAAATCTTATGCAATGAAAATTGGCAACAGAAGTAACAAGTTGGCGGTCTTTTTATTTAGTCTCTACTAACTCTCTTATCGATAAACTCTGAAAATTAAAACAAATCTGAGTTTTTTTGCATTTTTCAACGGTCTGAGCAAAATTAAACGCATAAACGAAGCTTATAATAAAAAAAATAATAGTAGTATAGTGCTTTCAGAGTTGTATGTTTCTAGGTCCTAATTCTCATTGGACTGTTGCACCACCTAATTTATTTTACTTGCTTAATGATTAAAACTGGCTTAAAATAACTAACTAATATTTCTCTAAATGCGTAATTTAGAATTGTTTCTAAATCTTCATTGTTCTGGCACCTAACAAGAGTAATTAATTTCACTTCATATTCGAATGATATTAGGTACTCTCAAACGAACACAATGAGAATACCAAAAAGTTGTTCATCCACAATTATTTTGAATTTTCTTTGAACACCTCTGAACAGCTAACTACATCCGCCATTTTTCAAAGGTGGTCGCCATTTTTAAAGGTGGTGAGCAGAGAGAAAAGAGAGAAAAGATTTTTCTTTCTCGTGGTGAGTATGTACACAAACTTGCATAAGTATTTGTTCCCCACATTTTTTTTATATGGAGTTAATACATATGCAAGTTGGTGTGCAAATCACAGCTTGTAGACAAAAAGAGAGCAACCGTCGAAGTTGGTTCTCTATTAGTTCTTTTCTCTCTGGTATGTCCAAACTTGCCTCCTGTAATAGCACACCGCCGCCGCCGCCGTCCAACGTTGAAATGACCAAAGTGGACAAGGTCTTCTTCAAGGTGTCAGCAGATTCCAAATAACAGATTTCAACTCTAGATTGTTGTTCAAAAACTCACACTTCTTACAATAATCCTTTATTGAAGCATGGAATGAAAGGCCAAAATCACTATTCAAAGACTTCGGGAATATAAATATAAAATATAAGGGTGTCCCAAAATTAACGCAAGATTTGAATTAAATAGAAAACGCCGTTTTTAGTCTTTTGATAGTTATATTTTTATTGACTCGTAAAGTACATAGGATAAGGTTATGTATGGAATAACACATCGGAAAAATGACCTTCACGGCTTTGCATCCACATGCGCACTCTTTTGTTGAAATTTTCCATGACCATTCTGCATAAATGTGGCTGAATTTCGTTGATGCAGCGTTGAATCTCCTCCTTTAATGCACGGGTGGTTGTGGGCTTGTTGACATAGACTTGTGATTTCAAATAACCCCATAAAAAGAAGTCTAATGGTGTTAAATCACACGATCTAGGAGGCCAATTTTGATCACCGAAACGAGAGAGTACACGACCTGGAAATGTCTCATGCAGTAATTGAATTGTTTCACGGGCTGTATGACATGTGGCATCGTCTTGTTGAAACCACATATTGGACACATCAATATCATCCAATTTAAGCAGAAAAAACTGTGTAATCATGTCGCGATATCGAGCACCAGTAACAGTCACTGCTTGACCAGCATCATTTTCAAAAAAATATGGCCCAATTATGCCTCCAGCCCAAAATCCACACCATACAGTCACGCGTTGTGGATGCATTTGTTTTTCGACAATCATATGTGGGTTCTCCGAACCCCAAATGCGGCAATTTTGGCGATTGACAAACCCATCAAGATGAAAATGTGCTTCATCGCTTAGGATGATTTTGCTCGAAAAATCAGGGTCCATTTGTTGATGTTCAATAATCCATTCAACGAACCCTCTTCTCTGTCCATGGTCATTAGGCTTCAATTGTTGTGTTAATTGAATTTTGTAAGCATGAAGACACAGATCTTTGGTTTTTGGACGACCAGTGTGTTTGGCGTCTCCAACGGATCCAGTCTCCATGAATTTTTCAATTAATCTCTTCACAGTTGACGAAGTTAAAACACTATTCCGACCATATTTTGTATGAAATTTTCGAACTGCAGCCGCCAAGCTTTCACTATTTTTGAAATATTCTTTAATAATGAAGACACGTTGTTCTCTCGTGTACCGCTCCAAATTGCTTTTTTTTCAGGGTTGCCAACACTTCACTGTACAAATGGCGGCAAATTCAAATCTTGCGTTAATTTTGGGACACCCTTTACATATGTTTTGATGCGGAACAAATTGAACAGTTTAAATATGTTAAGGTCAGAGGAGAAGAAAATAATATTTTTTAATAATAAAAAAAAAGGATATTTTTGGTCATCAAATATTCTAACACAATAACAAGTTGTTCAAAATAAAAACTAAAGAAATCGATTCATTAGTTACTGAGAAAATTCACAAACAAAATATCAGTTCCATATGCCACTCACTCAGTGCACGAAATATAAGTATTTAGATTTGGGCAGTGGCCTAGTCACTGATAAAGCATCGGTTCCCGTTATATTGACATTAGTTTTTTCTAAATTTTCTAATGAATACAAAAATAAATAAAATGAATTGAAGTTAAATAGATCTTAGGGCCGAAAGCCATTAGCATTAAGTATTATTGTTTAACTTAGAGCGTCCGTATGGGACCAGTAAGTTAGTTGTAAGTTATGGTTAATTAGGCTAGTTTTATGAATTTTTGTCTAGCTTTAAGATAGATTTAAGATTGAAGTAACAAAAATGAATTAAAAAAAAAAAACAAAAAGCATCGGTTCCCATCGATCACCGAAATCAAGCATCAGTGAGCGTAGTTAGTAGAAAGATGCAGGACCGTCTCGAAACCTACCGCGTGCTGTTGTCATGTGTTCTTTCTGTTTGTTTTTTCTCTTCTGTTTCTGTCCTTCTGTCTTGTATTAATGTCTCGTGTTGTTATCACCTTACATAGTCTAGTCGCTCAAGGTGCTGTGTTCTCTACTCTGTACATTTATTTGCAGAGTAGTGTGAAATGTAATGTAATGTAATATTTAGATTTAACCACCTACTTCCATGAAACGCTTCAACAGTTCTGCTGAATTATGTACCTCTCCAAGTATGAATTTATAACGACTGAAACCAATAAACGTCGAATAAGGTTGGGCAAAAGACTCGTACAATTGACATCTTTGGTCTATGTGAGTGATATATTACCAGCCTTTAAAAATCGGTATATACAGACCTTTACAAACAAAAGGCATCGATTTCTAAACCCCTAAAGTGCAATAAGATATATTCATAGCTGAATTACGATTATCAATTGACAACTATACTAATAAAATCCCTTTTATCAAAATCAAATTGAAATTATTTCTTTCAACTATTTCAGAATATCATAACCTACCAAACCTTAAAAAATCCCTCTCAAATGACCAAACAATTACAACGGGTATTAAAAAAATTTAATTCCCATAAAATCCTTCGAATCTTTTTTAATTTGATATAAATACCTTCCCACACCTCTGCCACCTCTTCTCGTATAAATGATAAAAATAAATGTAGCTTCAGAAAAAAATTCCTTTTCAATATTTCTTGCCGCATCCTTTATAGGTATACCTGGTCTATAATCCACCCAAGCATACCACCCCCACCCCTACCCCCACTCACACAACCCACCACTGTATATTACACACTCTGTGGAGTGTGTGGAGGACTTAAGTAAATTGCTTTCATCTTTTCTTTCACTCGCTCGAATAGTTAAATGATGGAAATAAAAAGAAAATCCATTTTATAATTTTAAAATGAATTCAACCCAAATATTCATCTCAATATACAGAAGTCGAGTATAGTAAAGGTAAGGTCTCTGTTCTGGAATGGATGGATTGAGGAAAAGCTCCTTTTTCACTCTTTGAAATAAGGAATGTTCGAACACGTAGAATAACAACGCTCAACGCACCACACCGCATCAGTTGAGTTCAGTTCAGTTATAACAAAATCATATTAAGTCCGTTAACAGCAGGAGCAGCAAATTATGTGATGAACTAAGAATGTTTTTACTCAAGCTCATCCTACAACCCATTCTAGTGTGGGTTAACTTTGAAGATTCTATGCGAGGACATTTCTTTTTTTACATTTTTTTGAAAATTAAGACAACCAACCGCATGATAGGAAACGGAAACAAGAACACGCAAAAACGAACGAAAAAGTATAAAAGAAAAAAGAATAAATTAGACCACAGTTCAAAGTATAGATCTTTGTAGTGCTTCCGCTTGGTTTACCAACTGACTTAAAACGAATATTTACCACTAGGGTGAGCATATCCATATACTCGTAGAAGGGAGTCTTTCCGTTGTCGACGTCGCTCGTTCATTTATAGCCCGTCCACTTTTGGTCTATGAGAGTGAAGCTACATCAGGGCTTAGGACTATATACGAATAAGGAACGGTGCGGTAGTGAATGGATATAGGATAAGAATCCTGCTCTGCTCTGCTCTGATGGTGGTGGTGCTCCTGCTGTTCCATGTGCGGTCGCTTTACATCAATCCTTCCAAAGATGTGTGGTGCCTGTCCCAGTCTCTGTCCCTATATTCTTGTCCTGTGTGGCATTGATGTAACAAAAGGCTATGTAAATATATAGGTACATATGAAGCCATATCTCTACTATATCTACCTTCATATAGCTTAAGCTTTGTCAAAGGGATTTCTTTTTTATATATTTTTGTGAACGAAAATAGAGTTGGAAGGAATTGAAGCAGCTAAATTGGTTCGACAAGCGTTTATAATACTTTTACCAGTCAGTCTTTTTTAACTGACAAAAAGAAAACACAAATATAAAATAAAAGGTAGATGAAGATACACAGTAACTTTCCTCTAGGATACCTATCTATACCTTCTATACCAATATTTCAGTGAGCAGAGGTGACTTACGCCAAAAAGAAGGAATGTAGCGTCAATTTCTCTTTTTATCGCATTCTCGCACTCGCACTAGACATCGACATCGAAATCAACTCGACATCATCAGGAAAAGGGTAGTCGTTGTCAAGATTTCGATGAAAGACTTAAGTCAATCTTATCGTCGAAGTTTGCCTTAATATTTTAAATTGAATGCATTGACTATATGTATATTCGTAAAGTATTCATATGATGGTATATGTACGGATAAAAAAGAAGCTTATGTCAGGAATGGTAAGTATACGTAATCCGCTTCCATTTTTTATCTGTCCAATTTCTCGATCATCACATGGAAATTGCTTTTCATGTCATACTTTTTAATTAAATATTAATGAAATATACTTTTATTTTAGGAATATTTAGACATGTACATATGTTGACAGGAGTTATAAATGTGTTCATAGTGTCCCAATCTGTAAACTCATTTTTGAAATTATATCGGTTTTTTTCAACAGGAACAGCAGATCAACAATTAAGCGTCTAGTGAAAAAATTTGAATCCACAGGCGGCTTCAGTTGCAGAAAGCCCAAATGTGTGACGTCATTGTGGCGAATTTTCCGAAAAGATCTTGGCCTACATCCTCACAAGATTTATTTGACGCAAGAACTGAAGCCGCTTGACCACCAGAAGCATCGTTTGTTCGTGAATTGGACTGAGCAACAAGCGAAAAATCATTTTCAGCGATGAGGCTCATTTCTGGCTGAATGGCTTCGTCAATAAACAAAATATGCGGTATCGGTCGGGCAGCAATCCACATGTACTCCCTGATTCATCATTGCATCCTGGAAAAATTACGGTTTGGTGTGGTTTATGGGCCGGCAGCGTTATTGGGCCGTACTTCTTCCGTGATGATCAAGGCTGGCACGTTACTGTGAATGGGGATCGGTACCATTCAATGATAACCGAATATTTTTGACCCCAATGGGATGATACGGACTTGGAGGACAGGTGGTTCTAACAGGACGGCGGCGCTACCAGCCACACAGCGAATGTCACAATCAATTAATTGAAAACCAAGTTTGGAGAACGTGTTATCTTATCTCACAAAATGGTCCAGTCGCTTGGCCGCCTCGGTCGTGCGATTTTACGCCGTTAGACTATTTCCTGTGGGGCAACGTCAAGTTTATGGTCTATGCAAATAATCCAGTGACGATTAATGAACTTCGTACGAATATCGAACGTGAAATTGCAGCTGTATCGACCGATTTATGCTTAAAAGCCGTTGAAAATTGGGTTCAGCGTCTGGACTTCTGCAAGTGTGCCCGTGGTGCCCATTTAAAAGAAATTCAGTTTCATACATAATGGCATCAAACGTACTTTCACATTAATAAAGAATTTCATCAATATCCAAAACCGTTTTTGTTTTATTCAAAAAAAGCTTTTGTAGCGCTCTTATTGAAAAACCCGGTACTAACACAGTAAAGTCCAAAGATAAATTTAAGGAAGAACTTAATGAAGTTTAAGACTTTTTGGACTTCACTAACAATTAAGTTGTTGTATAAACAAAAACTCAACTCTTGCATCTTTTAAAGGCTTTGGACCATACCTGTAATATAAAGCACTGGCTTGGGTATTAAGTATTTACAGTTTTTTTGAATTTAGAAATCTTCTTGCAACGACCAAATCGAAAAGATTTTAAAATGATTTAAGAAAAAGCTTAATATCAAACCTCCGTTCCTGTTAAAATGTTTCAGCGTATGTCCAGAAATAAGTGCATTTTTGACCAAAGCTCAATTTTAATAAATTCAATATCTTCAAATTCAAAAGAGGTTTTGGATGCGACACGCATCGATGTCTTGCCATTGGTGCTCCTGAAAACATACATATGATATTTATTTTCGTAAGAAGACATATTGTCTTTGTCAGTAAACAAAATTCAAAAAGTATACAATCAATATTATTGTAATTTAAGCTCATCAATTTAGTAGAAGAAATGGGTTGTGCCTTACAATTTCCTGGAATGTCTCTTTGGTCCGGCACCTAGCAAAGGTGAATGTTTAACTGTTGTGCCACCTCCAATAGAGATAATCGGTAGTTAAGTTATGGATACATAAGTTATGGAATAGCGGCCTTAGTATCTGAGAAAATACGGATATCAGATGTTGATGATATCACGTTTTCTTTAAGCCAGGACAATACTTTTTTTATCGCCATAAGTTCAGGCCAGGGTACACACATTCACCAAACCCTTCTTTTGTTTCTGATCCAACATTATAAAATTGGACTGACTCGTCATCCAGGAACGCCCTATCCTTCCAGAAAGATCTCGAAGGTATAAAAATGTGGAAGTTTCTGTCGAATTGCAGTTGCATTGATTCTAAATACTTAAGAATTACGGAGTGGCCAATGTTGTTGTTAAACCTCTTCGACGAAGCTTTGAGGCGAATAGCAGAGCTTGCAGCTATTTGTTTGCTGAGTATATCAAGAGGTGTTAGATAGAGTAGGGTATCCACTACTGCTGATGTGGGTCGTGCGAAGAGATCCGCTTATACATAGGCAAGCTGAACGTTGGAGTTTATTTATTTTTTTTCACGGCTTATAGCTTTTTCTAAACCAGTCCATCATACTGCCTCACCGTACATTAAAATCGGTTTGTTTGTTTTTTTTTTTTTTAATAAAATAAGAACCAGATACTTAGCCTCGTCCGAAAACGTTTTGCGTGAGTTGACAGCCAGTCCCAGTTAGTTTAGTATTAGCTTATCTAAGGCGTTTTGTAAGAGTTCTTTTATGGTGTAAAGATGCTTTCCTAAAATCGCTATAGCAACGTCATCCGCATACGCAATCACTCTGAAACCCTCCGCCTCCAGACCTATTAGAATTTTATTTACCACCAGGTTCCAGAGAAGAGGGCAGAGGGCATCCCTCTGCTAAAGAATCTTCTAGCAGAAGAGTTGCCCAGTTTTTAGTTAATTATTCTGCAAGTCAGCATTAAATGAATTACCTCCCCAATCGAACCTTTTGCTTCAGACATGTTAGTGCAGATGTGATTGCACATGTGCCCACGTTGTTAAAAACACCTTCGAAGCTTCCACCGATTTGCCTTTACCAGTGGCTATGTTGAGATAAAGACAGAGATCTTGCATCAATACTTACCCTTAAATGGATATCAATCAATCTTTCTGAGGTCTTTAGAAGAATGATGATAGGCTTTTAGGTCCTAGATCTTGAAGGTTGACTTGTGAGTATTTACTGCTTTCGGTATAAAAAAAACTTTCAATTCTCTCCATGCCGAGTAAATAAGGAACAGAGATAGACATCTGTTGAAAATTTCTTCAAGAATTGGTACAATTATGTCTGAGGCTTTTTGAAGTTCGGCTGGTATTATACCATCAGGTCCTGCTGATTTAAATGGTTCGAACCTGTTGAGAGCCCATTTTAGCTTTTCCCTTGTGATATGACCTTGTGGACATGTTACATTGGTTCTTGAACGTATTTGATTTTTGAGTATCCTGTAGCTAGTTCAGCGATTCTTCACTTTAAATTGTCCAATACCGGTTTGCATTTTTCAGACCATAAATGATCATCGGCCGTATGAGGGCCATGTAGCAAATTACCTTCACTCTGGGGTCAAGTTGACTGCTGTAAAGAAGCCGTTTCGTCAGAGCGAAGGCTCCTCTGGCCCTGGTGAGAGCAGCATTTATTTGACTGTCGAAATATAAATACTGATCTAACCACATACCGAGGTACTTCACTACACTTTTGCTCGCTAATCGCTGTCCGTGAAGATCAACGATGACCATCTTGTGCCAATTCTTGCACGTATCCCTCGTGGCCCTAGCCAACGGAGTCCGGAACAAACTTGTCTCCGACTTCTGGACATATATTTTCTGTTTCCATTCGTCGCAATATCGCTGAATCTCGTCGAAATAACGCTGCAAGAGAATTCAAATAACCTCAACCTTTCGGGCCGTTCTGTACGCAATTACAACGTCGGCGTACGCAATTGCCTTTGTAAGACGCTGGTGTAAATGCTGAAGAGAATCGGCGAATTCACCGCTCCCTGTTGAAGACCATTTTTGATTAAGAATGTTGTGGTAGAAGTTACATTGCCACTTTTGACAACAAACTTTCTACCGTTAAGCATATCATAAAGTATATACAACAATGGCTTGCTTATGCCAAGCCTGCTCAGTTTTAGGTAAAGACCCTCTAGCCATACGGTGTCAAAGGCCTTTTCCAAATCAACCAGAACAGCACCTGTGCATTGTTGTTTTGATTTTTTCCATTGGATATCAGAAACGAGTTTAGACGCAGCATGAATAGTGTCATGACCCGCCTTGAACGCGAACTGTTTATGAGGAATTATTTTGTTGTCCGCAGCCCACTTAGTCGGAGCCAAATTGATGATTTTTTTGAAAACTTTGCTGATGCTCTTCATTGAACCGCATGAAACCACGGTTCTCAGATCGCCATTTTGTCATATCATTTCGAAGGTAAAACTGATAAAGTAGGGCTCTGTTTTCCAGGTCGTGGTTGGGGCGAATGCTAACATTCACCTAATACACTTGCTGGAAAGCAGCTCCCACCGCCTCCACTTTTTCCTTCCGATCTTCAATTATAAAAAAGTCATCGTCAAAGATGGCTTCTTCTGGATCTATTTGCGCTGTCCTGAGTACGTCTCTGTTCTCTTCTGGAGTTTCAGACACTGAAGGTCATTATCGTATTTTTTCCTGAATATCTTGTTGATTTTGGGGAACATACTAGGGTCACTGGAAATAACTGACCGGATCCTACGGTCCCAGTACTTGTTAATTGATAACCTGTAGTTCTCCTTAATCAACAGATTGACGACTTCAGACTACAAGTCGTGTGGGTCTGTAAGTCGTCTGTACAAGTTTTTGAGTCTTGTCAGTAAGTCACTCTTGTGCCTACGTAATGCGTCAATAGTCGCGTTTCGTAGGCGTCCATTTGGTCCCGTTCTTTGTACTTTGGTATTGTCCGTTCATCGTTCGTTTTATTGTTTCGTCCATTTGTTGTAAATATTAGTGAATTTCTGTATTTGTCAGATTTCCGTTGTTTGGCGGGGCTATGTCACTCTAGTCCTTTAGGTACTAAATTTGAAATAAATCTTCATATTTTCCAGTTATAGGAATTAAAATTGGAATTAAATAATTAATAAGTCAACTCAACGGCAGCTAAATGCGTATTATCTTCCTTGTTTTCCTCTTGCATATTTGTGTTTTCTGTGTTTTCCTGTCATCCTATATTTTCTCATCCTCGTTATCATTTTATCATCATCGAATTCATAAGAAAAAATACGAATTATAAGTGTAAATATTATGTCCTTAGAACTTTATAACTGTCTGTCAAAAAAACCACAAAGAACCCAAAATAATGCTTTCAATTTAAATTTTCCTCCTCTCCTACATCTCCTTCATCCCTCTTTCCTTTTTCCACCCTCAACCTTTCTATGAAGCTGTTTAAATAAAAATCAAGATTCATAAAATTTAAATAAATATAAAGGTGAAAGCTTATTACAAACCTTCTAATCCAAATCCAACAACAACAAAAACCTACCTTATACCTATAATAGCTTTTACCTTTGAAGAACAAATAAACAACAAAAGAAAATTTCGACTAAACAAAAAAAAGAAAAACCATTACAATATTTATGTGCATCATTCCTTCAACATCTTCCCCCCTATATTTAATTTTTCAAAGAAATAGAGTAGATTCTAGATATGTATGTATATATATGTATGAAGGTGGGTATGCCTTGCCCTAAGCAATAATGTTGTTACTCATGATTTTTAGAAGAAGAAAATAAAATAAAAACAAACAAAATAGAGATAAGCGTTTCTTGTCATTCAAAATAAGGTTATCGCTATTCTATATTTATTTTCTTTATTTTATTTTATTTTATTTTATTTTATTTAGTAAAGCGCTTTTGAGATACTTTAAATCTGATTTCAAGGAATTGTATAACAATGCCTCGGGATAAAGGACCCGTAGTCTAATTTACGGGCAAAGATTAAAGAGGACGAACACAAAATAAGCAAACGAAAAGAATTCGAATTTATATTTAAGTTAGGTTGACCGCATAAAATGAAATTTTTAGTAAAGTGTGATGTTTGAGGTTAGGGGGAAATGTCAGTCAAATTTTATTAACATTTACATCTTGGAGATGGGAATCTCTTTGATATAAGAAGACATATTCAGCAAATCATTAAAAGCACCAAAGACGTTTTGAATTAACTTACAGAGACTTAAGATTGAAAGAAGGTTACGTATGTATACCTATACAGAAAATTAAATATCAAAGATTTTAAAACGATTCATGGGCTTATAGAGCTCTTATACCAAAATCATGGCCGCTGGCCGAGTTGAGTATTAAAGAAGTAATATTAGTATAACTTCATCGAAGTAAATATGCTCTTGGGATAAATTTGATAGTAGTCCATGGAGTATATCCAATATGTCCGCAATACTCATTTAGTTAATTCTAGACCAAACAAATACTGATAATTTAATGAAACGGTGTTTCAAAGGGTGAATTTTCATAATGTTGACATTTACTATTTTGTTTGCTGCGCAAAGAAATTTAACATGCAACTTTATATTGAAATCGTTACTATTTTTCCAATTAAAATTTTACAAATGAAAATTAGTTATTAAATCCCAAAATCTTTATTTTTTTCTCTAAATTATTTTCTTTGACTTGGTAAAATAAATCTCGTCTTTCAATCTTAAACAGTGTCTATAGAGCAGTCTTTTAAGTTAAGCGAATGATCAAAAGTTAGATATTATGTAGGTTGTAAACGATATGGGAATGTTGTTGGCACCAATCGAAATTTGATTTTTGTGCAGACTAAATGGAAATAGTTTTCACTGATGCTTCCGATATTCCAACAAATTTGGAGCTCCAATTCTTTGATTTTGCTGAAGTGTAGCTAGCTCAGCCCAACAATCCCGCTTCCCGATAAAAGGAGACCTTCTAAATTGCACCAACTATAGAGTAATCAGTCTACTTAATATCGCTTACAAACTCTTCTCTGTCATAATGTGTAAACGTCTAAGGCCCATCGTCAACAACCTTATAGGTTAATCGGTATATTCTTAGACCAGGAAAGTCAACATTCGATCAATTATTCACATTACGGCAGGTCCTCGAAAAAACCCAAGAACATCAAATCGACCCCCACCCTATTTTCATCGATTTCAAGGCAGCTTATGACAGCATCTACAGGGACGAGCTGTATAGAGCCATGCCTAGTTTTGGCATTCCTGCCAAACTCATCCGTTTGTGCAGAATGACCATGGAGAATTCACGCTGCTCCATAAAGGTTAGAAAAAACTAAACCGACAAGGTAATGCGCTGTCATGCGATTTCTTTAACACCGTCCCTGAAAGAATAGTGCTGAGCTCCCACGTCAACATTAGCGGCACTATTTTTCAAACGTCTGTACAATTACTAGTATATGCTGATTACATTTACATAATCGGATCGGTCCAGTATGCATGAAAGGTGAGTAGAGCAGAAGATAGAACTAACGACTTAGTCAGAAGAATAAAAGTCCAATCACTGAAATGGCCACGTAGAGCACAATGCTCCAGCCCGGAAAGTCTTCGAATCCACACCCACGAGACAGCGCAGTAGAGGAAGACCCACGAACCAGGTAGCGCCACAAGTGGAAAGTTATCTCACCCAACTTGAAGTGCGCAACTGGAGACATCTAGCTATGGACCGAGCTAAATGGAGAAGTGAAGCCCTAATTCACACATGACTATTGCGCTACCTTAAGTAAATAAGTAAAAACGATATCTTGTTTTGAAAAATCGTTTACAAAAAGGAAGTGGGCAAAACATTTCAGGAAAATCCAAAAACCTAAATTAATTTCATCCCCCTTAAATTAGTCCCTTCTATTGTAATACAATTGCTCCAACGTTATTGTAATTTTCGAAAAATAATGCTAACTTTTCTTCCGATATATTCTTCAATACGTTTTTTTGTTTCGATTAATAGCTCGCCTATTAATTTTAAACAGGGTCCACCGGAGAAGCTCCTTAGTAAAACGAACAGCTTAAAAATAGAAAACTTTTTTGGCAAAACCTTCACTGGTTACGAGTGCAGAAATTTGACGTTGTTGGTATCAATCGATATTTAATTTTTCTGAGGTCAAAATAGTCACTCAAAATGGTTTAAATTGATCCTTCCGATATTCCAACAGATCAATTGAAAATTTTTAAGCTCCAATTCATTGATTTTGCTAGCTTAGTAGTTGACGTTAATGGACGTCTTGGCCGTGCTAAGTCTTCAACACTTTAATGACCCTCTGTTAACCACTCTTTTAAGGTTTTGTTTTCCCAACATTTTTTACTTTTGAGCATTAGAAATTTCGTCCAGCATAGACAATTTATTGAAACTGTGTTGTTTATGCAATTTAAGATGTCATATTTTAATATATTAAAGTATATGTTCATCTTTCAGCTGGGGATCATTCACAAAACCATTATTAATTTCTGACATTTAAAGTTTTGACAGTTTGTGTAATTAATTCCCTTTTATTTCTTTACTGTAATGTGATCAAAACCCACTTCCTACACAATTGTAACCTTTTATCAAAGCCATATCCTATTTATATTAATTTCACTGATCACAGGTGGTGTTAACTTTGATGACACTAATAGTATTCCAAATCATTCAAACGCATAACCACCCTTACACTATACCTATCTCTGCATCTAAACGTGAATTTTATTCATCACTTAAAAACACTCATAAAAAAAGGCATGGAACACCCACCCCGGTTTATTTTTATTACTAAGATATATCTTGCATCTTCTATTTAGAATCTTTACAATTCCCTGATGTATTGTATATATAGCCCTCTGCACTGAAGTCAAGGGGTGTTTCCATATTGGACCCAGATGGAACGTTGTCGAATTTTGCAAACACAAAGAGTCATCTCTGAATAAACAAACTTTTAAAATATAAATGCTAATATTTGATGCAAGTCTTAAGCTTGAAGAAGGCTTTTTGTTGAAAAACGAATTTCTTACCCTATAAAATTAGAAGTTACCATAGTTTTGCAGATGCAAAGGTAATCCAGTATTGGATCTTCCACGAAAGACTTTTCAAAAGCCTTTCCACATATCTCGGATTTAAGCCGATCTTGATCCAGATGACTCTAGATTTCTTTACTGTGTTAATAGTTTCAGAAATGCAACCTGATATTTCTTAACATTTCGTAGACCATTAACTTAAAGTTCATATTGAGTTTCGAGCTTAATGCCTCTGCGAGCTAACCTTTCACGTCCAAATCAAAGGGTTTTCAAATAAGAAGTTATATTTTAATATTAAAAAAAGAACTAGAACTTTTGTAGTTAAGTCAATGTATATTTATTGCACATTTAAGAAAAGGGCATTCCATTAACAATAAAAATCGATATCAATGAACTACGATTGCAGTATTAGTTCTGAAATTTTCCATGACCAATTCACACATTTCTAACTGTATATCCTCGACAACTTTACGAATTCCATCTTTAAGGTCTTGAATGTGGAGAATTTGCAGAAACCTTATATTTCAAGTAGCCTTAAAGAAAAACGTCTATTGGTGTTAAATCACAAGATCTAGGTGGCTAATTGTGATCACATCTTCGAGAAATAAAACTATTAAGAAACTTTTCTTCCCAAACTACGAAATGTTACTGCAAAATTTTCAACACATTTGAAGTGAATTTTTTACAACTTCAATGAGATTTTAGAAGCACATCCTTGCATTTTAAAAGTAAATTCCGTAGTTTTAACTTGTAAAATGCCAACAAATATGACAGCTTTAAAAGTGACAGCTGTCTAAATAGCGGGTTATTCAAAATGAAATATCTAATTCGAAATTTTTTTATTAAGATAAGTTAGTGTAACTTGTGAGGTTTTATAGTTGGTCCTTCGAAAACAACATGCAATGGTTCTCATCCTTCTTTTGACAATTCTGTGGCATAAACCACGTGAACATGAATTATAAACCTTTTGGGACCCAAGTTAGAATTAGATCCAGAAAATGATAATCGATTACTTTATTAATTACTCCTTAAAATTAGTTTTACTTAATCCCGGAAAATTCGTCCAATTATTTCTTAATTTTGATGTCATGAGAGAATTATTGTTACGCCCATCATCATAACTTGTCCCAAAAGTCCAAACCTTCAAACATAAACTTTTTCTCCAAAACGTGTCTCGGATCATAGGCGTAAAATAAGTACGTTCTATAGTTCGATTCCCATATAAAATAAAAGTACGAGTATATATATAACTATTATGAAGTGAAACAAAGCTTTCATTTTTTAAGGATCAAGAAAAATGATTTAGCTAGGCGCGTGCAGTGCCAATTACTTTCTTTTCCTTTTTCTTATCATGATGGAGAGATCTGTTGAATGGGAAACAAAACAAAATATGAAAAAGGATACAAAACACACAACAACAACAACAAAACAAATCCCATAAGAGTCAAAGGATAACATAATGCGTCATCGTAACACTTGTGCAAAAAAGTAAAAAGGATAAGTAATGCTATGCGCTCTCTCTCAATAGGCATTGTGTTTCGCCAATTTCAATTTATCTGAAAGATTACAATCTCCTCCATAAATATTCTCTCTCTTTGTGTATATCTACTTTGGTATCGTAATGTATTGAATTTCACGGTTCATGCTTCAGATCCGATTTATGGGCCGAACAAATTAGCAGATGGGATTACGGCAATATAAGAGCTATCGCTCTAGCTCTGCGGACATACAACGACTAACGCCAGGCCCGGCCCAGCTCGACTAGGCTCGACCGACCCCCATCCCAAGCGCGGTATACATATATGTAGTTGAATTGGGAAAAATGATTAATTCTTTTTTGTTCTTCGTTTTATCCGAATCCGAATAATGTACCTATGGTCCTCAACCTACATATCTAAGGATGTGAAGAGGAAGTCCTACAAAATATATACCTACATATGTATGTAGGTACGTAACAAAAAAAGGGAAAATGATTCCCGAAAATGAATTGTAAGCACGAAATGCTTATGAATGCAATATGAAGGACGATGTGAAAGAAGTGTTGGACCGATAATAATGGCATTTTTATAAAACAATAACAAGGACGAAAAAAGGAAATTTTTGTATATTAGGGAACACGCTATAATTTAGTAGGCAAGCAGGCAGCAGTAGGCCGTATACGAAGTGTAGTACTCCTTCTCTACTATTTTTCTTTTGTTTTCAATTGAATTTTCTGAAGAACTTGGAGCTGCTGCTGCTGCCGAAGAAAAAGTATTATACTTTCTTTGATCAGATAGGTAGTTTAGTTAAACAAAATCTCATGTATTTTCATGTATGAAGGTACATGTCGTTACTTTTGTTAGGGAATTTTATCTGAAATTGCTTTACAAATATTTTTGAAAGAGAAACACGAAATTGCTTGAAAGCCTGATTTTTAACTTCCCATAGGAAGTTATTTCTTTTTTCTTTTTATTTTAAGTGAAGTCAATAATTTTCTACTTAAGGAAATAAACAAAAAAAAAATAAAAGACGGGAAGAGAAGAGAGAAAAAAGGATATAAAATAAAACGGATTTCAGCGCAAGGATACTGAAGTTGACATTTCAATTTGCAATCATTTCATATATGTATACTTTTGCGTATATACCGATATCCGTTTGTGTTACGAGTATGTATAGGTACGAGCGTGATGAAAATACTGATTCTTTCCAAAATTCTGATAAACTCTCAAAAACAATATGATTTATACGTAAATTATGTGCGGAGCATGAATTTGTACATTTTTGTAGGTCTTGAAATCGTGTATTGTGTTGTTCGAGTTAAGCCAATTGATGAAAATGGCATGTTGTGTACCTATGTATTTGTGGGTTGATGAGATTAGGAATGTGACAGTTGTCAAAGTATCAATGAAATATATCTTATGAGAGTTTTTGGATTAGCCGGAAATATTAATTTGTCCTATTTTACTTATCGAGAAAGTGACCCGTAATTTTATTTGTTAAAAGACGTTTTAAAAAATGTGTAAAAATGCAACTAATTAGTTGAATCCTTATATTTAATGTCCCATAGTGAACTTTTTAGAGCTAAAACCACATTGGTTGTTGGTCATTTAACATAAGTCTATAAATAAAATGTGCCCTACAGTTATCTGCAGTCATCTTATCGGCAGGTGTATACTTCAATACAAGTAGCTTTTTTTCGGTAACATCACGCACATAATGCGCCTTGATAGCAATGTGTTTAGTACGGTTGTGGAAGATAGGATTTTTCGCCAGCTTTTGCGAACTGAGGTTGTCACTGAAGAGCTCGGTTAAGCCGTAAAAAACATATATCTTCCAAGAATTACCGAAGATAAGCAATTTCTTTGTTGACTGTTGAAAGTTTTTTGATGTCCTAAGATATTTCGGTCAATGTAGTTTTACCCCCAGTCAGCATCTTCATACACTTTTAGCTTCACACCAGTCTGAAAATAGTAAAATGTAGTTTTTAAGTACCTTAACAAATGCTTTGAAGGATTTATTTGCTCAACAGGAGGATTGTCTGTTGAATTGTGTAAGTTTGACCACAGAATGAATAATATCTGCGGTAACGACCTTCTCACAATGTGAACAGTATTCACCCTTCTTGAAATTTGTCCCTGCTTCGAGGGGCGTTGCACAGCTTCTGCATTCAGTTATTCCGAAATCGACAAGGGGATTCAAAATCAATTGAAATTGTAAAATTTCTTCAGATTTCGGTGCCAATAGAGTGATTGATTGGGTCTTTATCAATAACTTCAAACTTGTCACATATTTGTTATTTAATTCTCTCCAAGTTTTCAAGATTGGAACAGGCATCAAGTATGTCGTTGACGTACACAGCTACCACATTAATTTCACCAGGATTTTGCGCCACATAAACACAAGCATCTCCGTTGCACTTATTGAAACCAGTTACGGCCAGATTGATTTAACCCGTAAATCGCCTTTCTTAGTCGGCAGACTTTACTTTTGTTGTTTCATCAACAAAGAGTCGGTTAAAAATACAAACACCTCTTCCTGTAGGGTTTCATTCAAATACGCCGATACTACGTCCATTTGATGGAAAAAAAGGTTTGATATTCAGCAGCTAAAGCGAGGATTAGACACTTATCGAGGAATATCTTACCACAGGTGAAAATATGTCATTATAATCAATAGTCAACCCCATGTTCTTGAGTAGAACCTTTTGCTACGCGACGAGCTTTATACTTTATTGGAATACCCCATCGATTTTATTACTCGCCGGTTATCTGGAGCGTCTAGTAGCTTAAAAGCGTGATTTTTATTCAGTGCCTTGTGTTGTAAAGACAAGCGGCTTTGCAGTTGTCTGTATCAGGACTATTCATGGCTTCTTTCATTGTCAGAGAATTGATATTCCGTTTTTAAGGAAATTAACTTCATGCTTACTTACTGGTTTTCCACAAAGTAGCTTTTGCCTATATTCCGAATTTAATGTTTTTACTTCCTTCGAATTCTTAAGGGCTTTTAACTAAGGAATTTTGAACATGGTAACAGCACTGTTACTTTCATCAACACTCAACAGCACCTACAGCATCAACAGAATCTATAGATTCCATTACATTTACAAAATTGTCATACAACTTGGGTAAGCTGCACAACATAATTATTGCAAGGAGGTAGTCTTGCAATTTTATATCCAACTCACCTAGTTTTTTCAAACATACCGACAAATTTTATTTCAATGCTAGCTCATCGAAATTCCCTCGTTCATCTTCAAATTATTAATGTTCTTTTTTTCCAAACGATCCAAAAAGCCTTATTTGCAGTTCTGGGACTTATATATATAAATTCGAATCCAAATATCGCACCGTAATGATATTAAACTTGTCTTTTTCAGGAGCATTATACACACAATTGTAAGACTTTGTTCCTCCTTTTTTTTAAATATTGGAATTGGAATTCTAAAACAAGATTTATTAAATAACTAGCGGACTCGACAGACTTCGTCCTGTCATAAAAATTTGTAATATGGCAGTTTCTTGTTCCTACTTATTTTATAGTCGTGGCTGAAAATTCTCCTGAACAGAACCGTCACCCTGGTGATAGGGCGTTGTGAATAAGGATTTAAAAGTAAGTAATCGCTTTATTGTTAATCATGTGAATCATAATTATTAACAGAAATGAGTTTTATTATCATTGTAGTGCTTTGTGATATACGATGTTCTTTGTTTGATTACTTGGCGCATAGACAAACAAATCTGATGGTTTTCCAACACAGGAACAGGCAACATACAACTGACCATGTGAGAAACATGGGTTTTCTAGATTAATACCACAAACACTTAATGATTGCCCCTGGGACTTGTTTATGGTCATAGCAAAAGCAAGCCGCATTGGAAACTGCAGTCGTTTAAACTCAAATGGCACATCAGTCGGAATCATTGGGATGCGCGGTATGAGAACATCTTCTCCTTTATACTTTCCTATGAGTAAAGTTGCTTCTTTCACGTTTTTTAGAAGTTTTTTATCGCTAACCGTGTACTGTTGCAAAGACGCGGTTGGTTGATATTTCACAACATTATAACTATTGATCCAACTTTTAATTGAAGATTTTGAGGTGGCAATCCTGGCAAATTCAGCTAGTTTAAAAATTCCGGTGGATAGTTGACTTCATCATCTTGGTTAGTAGCCGAATCAATTGATTTATATATCCTCGATTCGCCTGTAATTTGTTCTTGAATTTTGAAATTTAATTCATTTACATCTACTTATGGTTTTTGCACCCAATATCGCTCGTTCGCTCAACCAATCATGGTTTCTGTAATTTTAAGAAACATCTGGAAACACCTTCTGAATAAGTTCATCGTTTGATTGCGTTAACTGACAAACAATTTGAGGGTACATGTCTATAGGAAATTTGACATTATCAATGTCAATGAGTTGTTTAGAGAATATGTTTCCAGATTGGTCATTTTGCAACTCGACACGCATATTCTTGCTTAAATGAAGTACTTTGACGTGTTTCCACAAATTGGAGGACTTTAGACATGCATTGATTTCATCAGCAGCCGTTGATCGTGGAATCGCTGGCAATGTTTAACGAAAATCTCCTGCTAATAAAATCATTGCACCACCAAATCTGTTATTATTGCTTCGTAGATCTTTTAAGGTTCTGTGCCATCGTACATTCATCCCAAACAATCAATTTACATTGTTGCAAAACCTTTGCCATTGTATGAACTTTATATAATAGCAATAAAGCTCAAATTGACTACGTTTTAGTTAGAAAACATTTGTATGGGAAAAAGAAAAGGGCTGTTTTTATGGTTTTTCCGCCAATTACTTGAATTTTTCTCGCGTAAAAACCATCCTTGAACTTCAACGAACATTTTAAAAAAAGAATTGGCCAAATTGGTCCAAGCGTTGTTGAGTTATGCGCTTACCAACACATTTTGCGATTCATTTTTATATTATAGACTAGCGGCCCGGTACGTGCTTCGCTACGTATAAGGCATAGTAATACAAAAAAAAGATTGTTAAGTTCATTTATTCAAACAAAAAAATATTTTAAATTGCTTCGGAAAATCACATTTAATCAACTCATCTATAGATTGCGCAATCGTACAAAAATTGTTCGGTAAAGTGATCAATTCGTTGGTATTGTCGATTGGTATTTTGCCATCACCAATTTCTAACAATTGTTTTGAAAATTCATGGGCAAGTTGCATCAATATGTAGGTGAATACGCATATTAATGTTCAGTGCCAATTTTCGTACATATTTCCAAAGAACTGATGTCTTCAAACTGGCGTTTATTTCATTAGCAGGAGTTGATCGAGGAATGAAAGGCTATGTTTGTCGAAAGTCCCCTGACAGCAATATCAGAGCAGCACCAAAAAGCTGTTGATTACCGCGTAAATCTTGCATTGTTCGATTAAATGCTTCTATTGATTTTTTATTCGCCATTGTGCACTCATCCCATAAAATAATTGACGTTAATCGCAGAACTTTTGACATAGCAGAATTTCTCGAAATATTGCAAGTTAGAGTTTCAATCACCTGTACATTCAATGGCAATTTTAATGCAGAGTGGTCAACAGATCTATTCTATGCAGTACGTTCACGCTGCGATGCATTAGCTTTTGCGCGTTCATCTGTAGTCTGAGATCGTCTTAATAATCCCACTTGATTTGCATTACGCGTTCGCCGACATTAAATTTGTTTGACAGAACTAACGTCACTTTTTTTGTCTTCGATTGCTTTGCCAAAGGTTCAAATTGCCTTTTAAGTATTAGTACAAATTGTTTGTATATGGGAGTATAGAAAGATGTTGATTTTACACTTTTTCAAGATTTTTTTAAAATTTTCTCTACGATCAAACTTTCTCTGGACTTCCACGAATAATTCAAGACCAAAATTAGCCAAATCGGTAAAGGCTTTTATATATATAGATATAACAATAGCTGTCTAATATTTTGGTTCCAATTTGAAAATCGTACAGATCAAGTCTTTGAATAATATAAGGTCACTAATAAACGGCAACATCTTCCTATGTTACGTTAGGTTAGGTTAAAGTGGTTGTTCGTCATGGAGTAGGACACACTTAGGTCAGTTTCTTGAGGTTTTTTTCTTAGCTCAATGAAACCAGTTTGAGTCCCTTAGTAAGCGTGAAAGACTGATTATGTTATTATATTATGATTGAGATCGTTTAGATCGTTAAAGAAGAATATTCTCCTAGGTAAATCTTGTTGCCCTGTTCTACACAGGGCATGTACAGAGGATGTTGTTAACCCACTGCGATGAAGCTTTGAGGCCAATAGCAGAGATTGCAGCTATGTGTTTGCTAAGTACATATGTCACGACTGTCAACTTAGCACTACATTTTTCGAAATTTAAAAAACTGAGTATGCAGTTAATTGTAGCTTTTTTGTTGTAAATTAGTTGTGGAAAAAAAATTCAAAAAATTGTTTTTACTTTGATTTTTTTAAAAAAGGGGTTATGTAGTTGTAACTTGACACCATGAGTCGAGGAATAAAACAAGGATATTCCAAAATGTCAAAATGATGGAGACAAAACTAACGGTGACAAATACGTGTGCTTTTGATAGCATATGTGTATCAAATTTTGTTAGCTGCTGCTGTTGGTTGGGCACATTTTGCAAAATATATTGCATAAATTAGAAGAGGAAAACAATTACATGTTTAAGTGCATTGCGTATACATTAAAATCATGTAAAACTACAAGCAAAACGTATTTAAATCGAGCTGAAGGTATTTTAAAAGCCATGAATATACCATTAAAATTATAGTATTTAATGTGTTGATGCAGCAACGAATGCATGCTCATTATTCGAAAAATTATTTGCCAAGCAACCCTCAATTATTAAAGAATCGGAGTGTTGCAAAAACAAAGTGATCAAAGTAGTACCATTTATTTTGGACGAAGTTTTGCTTAGCCAAAAATTTTTTAAGAAAAGTAACCGCTGTTGATCCAAGGGCATGTCCCGATTGTAACATGTTTGAAGAAGTCAGGTGGAACATCGTAGAAATAGGTAATGTTTAATGAAATCTTAATTCTAACACAATCTCATGTTATAACGTCTGATTTCGATAGATAAAACATAATTCAAATCTTGCGTTAATTTTGGGACACCCTTAATATCATTTATATTTGTATTCAATCATTTTCAGGCCAAATTCCTGCATTCGAATCGGCTCAAACATCAGGGCCATTTGAACTCGAAAAGCTTCCAAAACGCTTGCTCTATGTTAACTAAACATACAAACTTATTGGATGCGTTGGCTTTAAAAGTGTAACAAACACTGTATCCCGTTGTTATGCCAGTTTAGGACACTACGTGGGAATAACCCTTAGAAGTAGGGATAAGTGGATCGCATACGATGATCTCCAAGATAAAGAGGAAAACTTGCAGTCAACGTACAAAGTACTACCTGCATCCTGCACTCATTATTTTCATGGCAGAAAATTTATAAAACAGAAACAGGTTAACAAAAAGAGAAGCAATTCAAATTTAATGCAAACTTTAAACTCAATTTTCAAATTTACAGCAACTAGGTACTCATATTCCATCCGGGGGATAAAATCGAAAAAAATGTAAATATAACTATGAACTCAATTGTGATAATTAAAGTACAAATAAATTTTTTTAAGTACGAGTATGTTCCGCATTTTAGTTTTTGCTCTTAATTAGTAGAATAATACAAAACCAAGTACCTATGTAGATAAATCAAAATTCCATTCAAATCAAACTGAACGGCTAAAATAATGTTTTTAACATACCAGCGAAAACCAATAAAAAACTTTAGAGCTATTAGTATATATAAACTTTAAAACTTAAATTCAATGCAGATGCAGCTGCCACCCAAATTTGAAAAAATGTACATAATATTGTTACCAAGGGTCACTTATCTTCAAGAATATGGAAATCCTAGAGTAAAGATACATTCTAAATTTAAGAAACGGCAACTCTAGTCCATGTTTTGGATTTTCTCACTTAAGCCGCTCAGAACAACCTAGGTATATATAATAATAATAATACATAGACATTATTGGTTTCACTTTTTTCTGAAAAACTATCTAAGTTTATTTGAGTAAATCTCTTTCTAGTTTGTCTCTTTTTTCTTTTAAATACTTCTATCAATAGCCACGTTTTATTATCACCATGATCTGATCCGGATCTTGAATTTACATGCATTACAACAAAAACACAAGATCCTGCTTTGTGTATGGATCTCAATTTGAGATCCAAAATTTAATTCTTTTTTTCACAACAAGGAGCGCTTTATCATTTTAATTTCACATGTAAATGTTGGTATCATTGCAAACAAATTAAATAAAACCTGTATTGCCATATAAACATTTCCATTTGACTGAAATAAAATATTTTTTAAATAGAAAGCGAGAAGCTTTATATTTATTTATTTGGTATATAGTCCATGAAATAATTAGATATTTTAACAAAACTAGATATTAATTGGTGAAATTAAAATAATTAAGTCCAAAAAAATTTATATTTGACATAATTTATGGGTATTATTTTCCCCAAAAAACAAGGAACAAAAAAAAATCATTGAGCAAAATGTTCTTTGGGCAACCCTGATTTAAATGTCAAAAAATATAAATAAAACCGTGAAAACTGCAGCACAAATGGGAGAAAAGATGTTCAAATAAATTGTAAGTAATCTCTAAATTAAATTATTTAAGTCACATTTATTAGAAGGTCAAAAAGAATCTGGACTACATGTGAGACCAAAGCGTTCCTGGATGCTTTGAGTTTGAGAGTGCAATGGTGATTTGCAGAAACATTTTCAAAAGTTGTGGAGTTTCCATTTTTGGTATGTGTTTTTTTTTTTTTTTGCTTCGAAATGTCAATTTTGAAAGAACGAATTTTACACTGCTACCAAACTTTAAATAATAAAAAATATGATTATCCAATGCTGTTTTATTATCTTGATCTGATCCGGATCAGATCATGGTGATAATAAAACGCGGCTAATATGAGTGGCAGATAAACACTCAAGATGGCGTCATTTTCTTAAACAGGAAGTTTATCTATTGGCTGATAGAAGGCGTTTATATCACCTATTTAAAAAAAAAATTAAAGTAAAAACATTTCTTTCCACAACTAATTTTAAACAAAAAAGCTACAATTAATTGCATCGTTACATTTTGGAATATCCTTGTTTTATGCCTGGACTCACGGTGTCGAGTAAGCACTACATACCCCCTTTTTAAAAAAAAAAATCAAAGTAAAACAATTTTTGTTTGCGTAATTCGGGGTTATAAGCCCCATTTATTATCAATAGCTTTTTTTTAAAGAGAAGAGAGCTACGGTAGCTTTTTGACTTTTTCTTCAATATAACGTTCCAATTTAGTTTTGTGTCTTAAATCAGCCTTAGCTACTTAACCTCTTCTGAGAACTTTAATTGGATAGCTTTAATTTAGGGAGGGTTAACATATGGAATTTTGTATTTCCTCGAAAATAGACCTACATCAGTTTTTTTGTGGGTTAACATCTAGTCCACATCGATCAGCCCAAAGTATTGGTTTGTCTAAGGCGTTTTGCAAGAGTTCTTTTAGGGTGTTAAGATGCTTTTCTGAAACCGCTATAGCAACGTCATCCGCATTGGCAATCACTCTGAAACCTTCTGCATCCAGACCAGTAAGGATTTCAATTACTTCCCAGAGGAGAGGGGATATAACACCACCTTGCGGTGACCCTCTGCTAACGAATTTTCTAGCAGAAGAGGTGCCCAGTTTTGAGTTAATTATTCTACTAGTCAGCATTAAATAAATCAACTTCCTAAGCGAACCAACTACGTTCAGAGATGTTAGTGCAGAAGTGTCCACTTTCTTAAAAGCACCTAGAATGTGAAGGAAAGCAACCATAGTGAACTCTCCATGATTGTATTCGATGCTGCGTACTAAGGTGTGTGACGCCGCGCATATTCGACCAATTTGCCTTTACAATCTTGAGAATAAGACAGGAGTCTTGCTTGTGTCAATACTTGCCCTTAAATGGATACCAATCAATCTTTCTAAGGTCTTAAGAAGAAATGATAAAAGACTTATAGGTTATAAATCTTTACGGTTGATAATAGGAGACGATTCACAGGATCAATACCATGAAGCATAGTTGAAACCAATACAAAATTCTGAAAATCAAAGAAATGTCATTCTTATATCCAAATTTGTATTTATTTTCCTACGCAACTACTACAATTTGTAAACATTTGATTGGATAGAAGGAGACAAATTTTATAAAAGGTTTCACTTTTAATAACCATCTTTTTTGGTAACTGAAACTTTTAAGCTGTCATCTTTTAAATTCAGAACTTTTAAAATTCATTTTTAACTTGAAATAAAAATTTTGCAGTCAAAGTTATAAAAATCAAAGCATTTTTGGGTCCATATAGTGAAATTTTAGCTATTGCTTATTTTTACCTAGGAAAACAGAAAGCCCCTCCTCCACACCCTCTGTTTGGTGTGGTTTTCGGGCTAGTAAAGGCGGTCTGATTATTAGAAAATGAGGCTAATGCAACTGGTACGGCGAATTGTGTGCTAACGAGCTACAATCAATTATTTTAATGACCGAAATTAAAAGATATTGATATGTAGACGACGCGACGTTTATTTTCAAGAGGGTAGAGCTGCTTCACTTTTTTCGGGACGCAATCGATTCAGGACCTTGAAGATTGAATTCATGAGGTTATCCAGGACAAATAATGCGAATTAAAGAAATAGAAAATTTCAATGAACAATCATTGATTTTTCTTTAAAATTGAACATTTTATTGAAAAACCCTGTATATTCATACATTTCGACTCTTTTCTAAAATATTTTTCGAAAAACTACTTGATGGGTCTAAAATTTTGTCATTATGCTCTACAGGAAATGAGATGGTAAGGTAACGATTTTAACATCCCTTGTTTGTCGGGAAATCCAAATGCTTCACAATTTTAACCCTTCTCCCATGGTCATACCATTTTGACTAGCAGTGCGGGGCCTATCTTTGAACCTCGACGAACTGACCCGACCTTTCAAAGTGTAAGATTGATCACATTATGGGATATCCCTCCCCCTGTCATGCTCTAAACAACAATATTAAACAATAGAAATACCTTTTCTAACGTTTTCGATTTACAGCAGAATATGGACAAACTAAGGATAATAAATAAGCTTACCCTTTAAAGGTCTGCATCATAAACCAAATCATACCTATCGCTTCAATCTCTAAATATACACATAGATAAATTGCTTACTGCTATAACTTTTCATCTGTCAAAGCAAACAATTTGAAAAGAAACCTCTAATTGGCAAACCCCAAATTTAAATATTAGATTTATTACAATAATAGAAATGTGAGAATAAATATCCAGACAAATAAATTCTATAAGATGCGACCAAATGGATAACAGGCAAAAAAAAAAGACTTGAAATGTCCTCTGTCTCGACCTAAACGAACATACGAGTATTGTAAAGATTTCAAAAAATGATTAAATTGACACATGTTCGCATATACAATATTGGCTAAACGTTTGAAATAAATATTTTATGTAGACCTATAGACGTATACAAAATTTGTATTATTTTGATCCTTTTTCCCATATAACGAGCTACTATATGGTCTTGAGGTTTTTGCAGAGAAAAGATTCCCTTTATTTACAATCGAATCATTATCTCAATATACAACAAATTTGAATTAAATCTTCCCCAAAGGTCTCTTTTACCTTCTATAAATATGTATATTTATAAGTTTATACCTACTTTGCATATGAAGCTGAAGCTGAAGCTGAATCTAAAGCCAAACAAACAAAATGAAAACATCAAAGCGGATAAACTAACCCAAAACACCACCTATGTATGTAATGTATCTATCTTTTTATATATATATTTATCTATATCTATTTAGAAATTTTGTGTGAAAGAAGTTCAATATATATTTATTGCAAAACCATGACAAATGGGAATACAATGTCGTTTCTTAGATTAATGTGACATTCTGAACACATGTGGCCCGGATTTGTTCCATAATAGGATTTTAAACCGTTTAGAAAATCTTCAACATATACTCTCGTCCTCGTATAGGTAAGTTAGGTAAGGTATTGTAGGGGGTATTGGCTTCAGCTTCAGCTACAGCTACAGCTATAGCTTCGACTTCAGTTCCGTTGAAAACTCTGAAAACTATAGCAAAGAAATCACACAACCCAAACCGACCACCCCACATCATCCATGACAAAAACCCTTTCTATCCATATCCATATTTTCAATCTTGCCTCTCTTCTTCAATTCACTCCGGAATGAGACCTTCGTCCGATTGTGATGAAGAAGAATATAAGAAGGATAGCGAGCGAAGGGTGATTCCCACCCCCAGTCCGTCTATCATCCAGTATCCAGGCTTGGCTCGGTTTATTTCAGTTCAGTTCAATTCGGTTCGGTTGGTTCTTCTCTTCTGTTCTGTTCTCTTTGAACTGTGCTGTTCCTTCAAATATCCTTCAGACGAACATTCCCACATATGTATGTATGTATGTGTCGATTCGCCATAGTAAGACATAGACGATATACGTTTGGGTGATGTGTTCCACATCCACATCCTGATCCACATCACACTGGGGTACGTTTTGTGCAAAGCTAGAAAATGAAATTATTTTGCCTGGCAAAAGTTGTTGCAATCGAAAAGAAAAGTCGGAATTTGATTCAAATAAACTTATATGGATGAGGGACAACGAGCATCACGAACGACGCGACTTGATTCATGGGTGTTCCAAATAGATATAGATTCGTTTTGTATCCAAAACCAACCTTCATACATAGCAGAAATATATCATCCTTATGATTAAAACTTAAATTGCTTAGCTTTTTGCTGCAGAGCTCTTTAAATCACATACCATATTAGACTGTCCGATGTTGTAGGGAGTTTTAATCCCCAATTAAAAAAGGATTTGTCGTTTGCCCAGAGGAAATCATGGATGCTCTGTTCTTTCTTCAGCTCCAGCTTCCAGCTCCAAACTACAGCTACAGCTCTAGCTTCAGCCATCAGTTTCAGTATCAGTATAGTCTCTGTTTGATGGTAGGTACTAGGTATACGAAGAAGATGAATGTCTGTACTGTATGGCTAGCTTCAAATGTGCACAAAAGGCATTTAGAGCAAAAGAAGAACATTACAAGTTGAGTCCGAAGTTTTTAAAAAAAAAATTTAAAAAAGACTTAAGCCCTTTTATATGTAGGTACTAGGTACTAACTCGACGACGACGAAGGTATATATAGGGTAGGTGAAGTCCAGAGCGAGAGTGCACACATTGTTCGACAACTTCATTTCCTGAATCCGGACAAGCAGCAAAGGTACATATAATACGAATAACGAACACAAGACAAGTTAATTTAAAATCTTCCTTTTAATAGTGTGTCTTATATTCTTACCTATACCTAACCTAGCTGTCCTTTATTTCATATAACTTCTATATACCTACTCGAATCTTTTTATGTTCCTTGATTTAAAGTAAAAAGAAGAGAAGGGAGGAAAAGAAGAAGAAGAAGAAGAAAGTAACCATTATAAGATTTTTAATTAATTTTGAAGAATGCTTAATTTAGACTTTAGAGTGTTTGGAACTTGATTATTTTTAATATTCCATCAAACATTGATAGTTTTTGATAAAACAATTAATTTGTAAGAATTTCAATTTTTGAAATGCATAGAAATGAGATATTCTCTCTTGGCTCGCTAAGGATTATGTAAAATTGAAAATGTACACATATTTATAAAATTGAGGACGCCAGAGTTTGGAATGGATCAAAAGAATTAATTAAAATATAAAATATAATGTTCTCTGATCGTATTCTGAATATGTACTTTTTTCTTTATTTTGTATGATTTGAGTTAATATTTATCTAAATTTAAAATATTTTGTGTATACCAGCTAAAATTTTACCAAGCAGAAAATCCATGCAAATGTTAGAAACGCACATTTTTGACTAATAATTCCTTAACTATCATAAAGTGTTATTAATTTAATGTGCAGAAATATGAAAATGGCCTTGTAAATGGAAAACAATAAAATGAACTGTAGTGGAGAGCTGCATTTATGAGTTCAAAACCCTTCCTAAAAAGTTCCCTAAATTGAAATTGAAAAAAGAGGCTGGGATGCGACCCACACTGATAACTTCCCATCCCGTCTGTTGATTTGTCTTGCTTAAAAGTTTGTCTATATGTATCAATTTTTACCAAATTTGCGTACTATTTTTTGTAGATTTTATTTTTTTATGAAAAAACGGACTGTTGGATTTTTATATCAAATGATAAACGAATATCGAAAACAATATTTTCTGTGAAATAAAATAAGTTTGAAGCCAATATTTGTAATTTTTGAGAAGCTATTTAAGTCGAAAGTAAATTTCTACCAAGTTTTAGAATTGTTTTTTTTTTAGGGTTTTTATTTTTTGTAAAAAAATTTTACATTCGATTGTTTTTAAAATTTTATCGAATGTTGAAAACACTATTTTTTATAAGGTAAAATTAGTTAGAAGCCATTATCTCAAATTTTTGAAAAGATATTTGAGTCGAAAATCAATTTTTACCAACTATGAGTAATGTTTTTTAGGATTTTATTTTTTATAAAAAAAATGTTCAATTAGATTTTTCTCAAAATTTTATCAGATGTCAAAAACATTATTCTTCGTTACACAAAATTGTTTTGGAGATGAAATCATATTTTGGTTGTAAAATTTTCGAGGTGACAAATTTTTTTGTTCAGTTTTTTTGATTTATAAAAAAAACCGTTAATTGGAATTTTTTCCAAAAACATATTTGTTTGGTATCACGTTACAATATATAATATAAAATTTAATTGAAGTCTCTAGCATTATTGGTTCGTGAGATAGTTAGGGTTAACCAAAATTTCACTTTTTTTTTAAATTGCTCACTCAATTTTTTTGAAAGTCCTTTCTGCATTTTTCTGCATTATAATCTGTATAACAAAATGTATTTGAAGTCGATATCTCTATTGGTTCTTGAGCTATGTGCGACGAAAAAAATTCGCGAACTTACGGACGTACGAACGTACGTACACACGCACTCAGACTCTAAAGATAAAAAAATAAAGACCTTGACACATCGAGAAATGTCAAAATTTTCAATTCGACAAATTGAACCGATAACAATAGCACATAAAAAAAACAAACACGATACTTTTTTAACGAAAATATTATTTCATTGTAAAGTTTGGACTGTGGTCACTAAGTGTGAAAAACAATATAATTCAAATGAAAATGGAGGTAATTTTTAACAACTTCTTCGCACTTTTACGGCGGTATGTTGGCTATAACTTGAACAATCTTAATTTTTAATGTGTCTTATTTGCGTAAACACAGTCTTTGCATAACCCCATACATAACATAAAATATCTAACGGTGTAAAAACGCATGATTAAGGTGAACTATTCTCGTCTACAAAACGTGAAATTACGCGACCTTCCTTGTCCTTCACAAAATTATAATCATCCAAATCATCACCTTCAACCCCGGCCAATGAAATCGGTTATCATTTAACGATACCGGCAAATCGATAAATTCAATACGATAAAGCAGAGGCTTTACGAATTTCCCTTCAAATTTCTTCATAATTTTAAAATTCAAGACTTCGATGAAGGCCATAATCATCGTCTAATGCCCGAAAACTGGAAGCGGATTACCGCCATCGTAATAAATCTTCCATCCATTATCGTATAAAGTAAACATTTAATCATTATTATGACACTGAGTTGGCAGGTGTCAAATGAAAGTAAAACCACGAAATGATTGACACACACAAAATATTTTGACACTTTTTTCGTACAATTGATTGATTTGTAGAAAAACGTGGGAAAACATAAGGGTGCAGCAGATTTGAGCAACCATAAGTAATAAAATTTAAATTTTTGTTTTTGGGTTATAAATATTTTGAAAATATTTTCCATTTTAAAAAAAGTTTTAGAGTGCTACCGAAAAGTGAATTCTTTTAATTTGAAGCGCTTCAAAGTTCTTTTTGTTTTTGTCAAAATGCCGATTTTGACTTTTATTTTGCTATCTCAAATACTTTCTTATTATTCTCAAAACCTTGACCCTAACAATCTGAGTTATCATTAATATTGCAAATCTCACCACTAAAGTCACATATTCGCTATTAAGTAATTGTTACGAAGGAGTCAATTTTTAAAGAAAATTCATACATTTTATGATAAAATCAGAAAATCGTCAAAAAAGGGTACAGTAATTTGGTAAAAATCTAAAGCAAGGTAAAATAATGAATCAGCTAATTTCATTATTTTTTTCAGGTGATTTATTCTAAAACTTCAGAATAAATTAAAAATTTATTTAAATCAATCTATGAAAGACAAATTTTATTTTTTTAATACACAAAATAAAACTTCGATCACGCAACAACGTCGTATCTTTATTGATTGCAATTGCAAACTTAAAATCCATCGAAATGGTTTGAATTTTCAAAAAAAGAGGCTGGGATGCGACCCACACTGATAACTTCCCATCCCGTCTGCGGATTTGTCTTGCTTAAAAGGTTTGTAGGTTTTCGTATTTTGTTAAAAAAGTTTCCAGTTAAATTACTCGTATTTTAAAAAATTTAAAAATTACCAACAATATTTTGCATTTAATGAAATAGTTAACAAGATTTTTAGTAGAAACCAATTTTAGTAGCATTTCTTAAAAGTTTTTATTTCTTATATAAACAATTACAAATTGGATGAAGAAAATTATTTTGAAGTCAATGTCTTCTATTGTTCACGAGATATCGAGAACGGAACATAAATTTGTACCAAATTTGCGTACTATTTTTTGTAGATTTTATTTTTTTTATGAAAAAACGGACTGTTGGATTTTTATAAAAAAATTACTGAATGTCGAAAACAATATTTTCTATGAGATAAAACTAGTTCTAAGCCAATATTTTAAATTCTTGAAATGATATTTGAGTCGAAAGTAAATTTTTACTAAGTTTTTTTTGTAAAAAGATGTCTATTCGATTTTTT
Source organism: Eupeodes latifasciatus (assembly GCA_920104205.1). Classification (NCBI taxonomy): domain Eukaryota; kingdom Metazoa; phylum Arthropoda; class Insecta; order Diptera; family Syrphidae; genus Eupeodes; species Eupeodes latifasciatus. Next base: position 42,496,906 of record OV049924.1, read on the forward strand.
CAAAATTTTACCGAATGTTGAAAACAGTATTTTTTATGATACAAAATTAGTTTAAAGCCATAATCTCAAGTTTTTGAAAAGATATTTGAGCCGAAAATCAATTTTTACTAACTTTTATTAATTTTTTTTTAACTTTCTTATTTTTTGTAAGAAAAACTGTCAATTCGATTTTTCTCAACATTTTACCTGGGGTGGAATCGGCTAAGGTGATTGTTGATAAATGACAATCAAAATGATGGAATTTGAACTACGTAAGGTGATAGTCAAATTGATACCTAAAAAGCTGTCACAAAAAAATGTGATAGTCAATTTCAAACAAATATGTTTATTCCGAATAGAGCTACCAGGCGCTTGCACAAATGACTGGAAAATTTTCTTAGTTCACTTTGTTTCTTTAAAAAACACATTCCTGTAACCGACAAAGCTTACGACATTGGAAAAAAGCAAGAAAAGTAAGAATTTTATTCAAAATCAGCCAATTTGATACTTTTGTTTAGATATTTAATAAGAATCAATTTAAAATTGCACCAAGGCAACAACGAATTTTGACAATTGTTCAATTGAAACAAATTGTTCAATCGAATTGAATTAAGTTGAATAATCTTACACAGACGGAATATAAGTGATAGTCAATTTGACTATCAAAAAAATGATAGTCAACTATCACCTTAGCCGATTCCACCCCTGATATCAAAAACGTTACTCTTCGGTGCACAAAATTATTTTGGAGATAAAATCATTTTTTGTTCGTGAAATATTCGAGGTGACAAATATTTTTTTTTCAGTTTTTTTGACTTATAAAAAAAACCGTTTATTGGATTTTTTTCCAAAAATATATTTGTTTGCTATACATAATATAAAATTTAATCCAACTCGCTAGCGTTATTGGTTCGTGAGATAATTTGGGTTAACCAAAATGTTCACCTTTTTTTTAAACTACTATGGTAAAAAAAACACCCACGAAATTTTTTTAAAAGTCCTTTATGCATTATTCTGCGTTATTATCTGTATAACAACATTTATTTGGAGTCGATATCTCTACTGGTTCTTGAGTTATGGACCACGAAAAAAACTTCGCGAACATACGGACGTACACGTAGAGAATTGAAAAATCACTAATTACTTAATTTTAGCTTGCAATTCACGAAAATCCTTTTTTTAGTAAATCAAGACGATTTTATTATAAAATTTATGAAAAAGTTGTAATTTAGCATTCAAATCCTCGTAAAATACAAAATTTTATAATTTGGTAAATATTATCAAAAGTCATAATTCGAGCTTGTTGAAATCAAAGTAAATAGCAACTTTTGAGTCGCAATCTACTACTTCAGGGAATAATTTAATTTGACTACTCATTAATCTTGTTTTGCGAAATTTATACGGTTATTTAAACCTTCTCAATTCTCAATCAATAAAATATTATTGTAATTTACGAAATACTTAAAAAACTAAACAGTAAATTGCAATTCTTTTAGTCTTAATCTACTATCTTCAGGGTAATTATTTAAAAATATTTATATGGTAACTTGCATGCACTCAATGCAATTTTGTAGTATTATTTTTTTTCTACTACTTCTTTCTTTCTTGCCACAAATGTGAATGAGATAAGAATACAAAGAGGTTCCAGCATCATATAAAACAAAAGGGTTATACAATACACACAATTGCATTGTAGTGTATGTACATTGTACACATATATCGGGTGATTTTTTAAGAGCTTGAGAACTTTTTTTTAAAAAAAAACGCATAAAATTTGCAAAATCTCATCGATTCTTTATTTGAAATGTTAGATTGGTCCATGACATTTACTTTTTGAAGATAATTTCATTTAAATGTTGACCGCGGCTGCGTCTTAGGTGGTCCATTCGGAAAGTCCAATTTTGGGTAACTTTTTCGAGCATTTCGGCCGGAATAGCCCGAATTTCTTCGGAAATGTTGTCTTCCAAAGCTGGAATAGTTGCTGGCTTATTTGTGTAGACTTTAGACTTGACGCAGCCCCACAAAAAATAGTCTAAAGGCGTCAAATCGCATGATCTTGGTGGCCAACTTACCGGTCCATTACTTAAGATGAATTGTTCTCCGAAGTTTTCCCTCAAAATGGCCATAGAATCGCGAGCTGTGTGGCATGTAGCGCCATCTTGTTGAAACCACATGTCAACCAAGTTCAGTTCTTCCATTTTTGGCAACAAAAAGTTTGTTAGCATTGAACGATAGCGATCGCCATTCACCGTAACGTTGCGTCCAACAGCATCTTTGAAAAAATACGGTCCAATGATTCCACCAGCGTACAAACCACACCAAACAGTGCATTTTTCGGGATGCATGGGCAGTTCTTGAACGGCTTCTGGTTGCTCTTCACTCCAAATGCGGCAATTTTGCTTATTTACGTAGCCATTCAACCAGAAATGAGCCTCATCGCTGAACAAAATTTGTCGATAAAAAAGCGCGAAACACATTTCGAACCGAACACTGATTTTGGTAATAAAATTCAATGATTTGCAAGCGTTTCTCGTTAGTAAGTCTATTCATGATGAAATGTCAAAGCATACTGAGCATCTTTCTCTTTGACACCATGTCTGAAATCCCGCGTGATGATGAATGCATGAAAATCCTAACCTCAAAAAAAATCACCCATTACAATCTTAGCATTTACAGCTATTTGGCTGGCTACTCAATTGAAATTCCTGAAATTCCATATTAGTCCAGTCATTTTAGCTATTTTAAACCCCAATCTGCAGAAAAATTCCTAGTGAGCTGAATACGTTGAAATAGCAATAACGGATCGATCGTTACCTTGCAGTCATGAACCTTGATAGAAGTGTTTACTGATCATAATGGAAGAACTCTTTAATTTCGCCAAATGTTACTCCTATAATTTTTTAATTGAATGCAGACCATTTTCTATGGCATTATAACAGTTTATTATTGCCAACAATTCCTGTTGATACATAAACATGTTGATTGCAACTTGAAAAAGGATTATGCAAAGCAAATCACTCCAAAAGTTTTTAATGTCAGTATTAGCCGCGTTTTATTATCACCATGATCTGATCCGGATCTTAAATTTATATGCATTACAACAACAACACAAGATCCTGCTTTGTGTATGGATCTCAATTTGAGATCCAAAATTTAATTATTTTTTTCACAACAAGGAGCGCTTTATCATTGTTATTTCACATGTAAATGTTGGTATCATTGCAAACAAATTAAATAAAACCTGTATTGCCATTATAAACATTTCCATTTGACTGAAATAAAATATTTTTTAAATAGAAAGCGAGAAGCTTTATATTTATTTATTTGGTATATAATCCATGAAATAATTAGATATTTTAACAAAACTAGATATTAATTGGTGAAATTAAAATAATTAAGTCCAAATAAATGTATATTTGAAACAAAAACAAAAAAATCATTGAACAAAATGTTCTTTGGGCAACCCTGCTTTAAATGTCAAAAAATATAAATAAAATCGAGAAAGCTGCAGCACAAATGGGAGAAAAGATGTTCAAATAAATTGTAAGTAATCTCTAAATTAAATTATTTAAGTCACATTTATTAGAAGGTCAAAAAGAATCTGGACTACATGTGAGACCAAAGAGTTCCTGGATGCTTTGAGTTTGAGCTTCCATTTTTGGTATGTGTTTGTTTTTTTTTTTGCTTCGAAATGTCACTTTTGAAAGAACGAATTTGACACTGCTACCAAACTTTAAATAATAAAACATATGATGATCCAATGCTGCTTTATTATCATGATCTGATCCGGATCAGGTCATGGTGATAATAAAACGCGGTTATTATATCTTTCAATACGTGAATCTCTTGAGTCTACATACCTGTTGATCTGTAGTATCAAATAAATGGTGGCAAAATTTTTCAATTTCTTCACAAATTGCATGTAGTAGATTTTACTAACAACACACTTACAAACATGAATAAAAAGCAACAGGGTTTACGCCTTGGTATATGCCGTACAATACCGTATGTGAGTGTATTCTAGTCTCTACTCCGAAAACGGTTAATTTAACAGAAAAATGCACGAGACATTTTTTGTAGATAATTTCACGACAAACAATTTTTATTATGACCTTTATTGAGCTCTGAGCAATAGATCGTGAGATATTTGCAAACAACTGATTTTCGTGACCTTTTGACCTTTATAACTTTTTTTAGCCGTCACGATATCAATGTCGATTTTTCATATCTTCATTACAATGCGGTAATAAAGGTGTATACAAAAATTCAGCTCACTAGGAATTTTTCCAATCATTTGTTCGTAAGACAGTCGCGCGTGCGTTATTATTATTGTGTTTGTGGTTAGTAGTGTACAAAAATATAAAAAAGCTATACAGAGAAGAAATTAATTGTTCTTTTTTTAATATTTATATTATTTTACCGAACGAACTAAAGGGAATATGATTGTAAGAGGAAGAAAAATGTTCCTGAAGAAAGAGAAGGTTTGTAAAAGAATAAACATAGTTTGTGTGTTTTTTGTTAACTTCCTATAGGAAGTTATTGTAATAGGTTCGATTTGTCAAATTGAAAATTTTGAAATTTCTCGACGTTTCAAGGTCCCTAGAGTCAAAATAAAAGATTTTTAGAAAGATGTCTCTGCGTGCGTGTGTACGTACGTTCGTACGTCCGTATGTCTGTACGTTCGCGACGTTTTTTCGTCGTCCATAGCTCAAGAACCAGAAGAGATATCGACTTCAAATAAATTTTGTTATACAGATAATAAGGCAGAAAGATGCAGAAAGGGCTCTCAAGAAAATTGAGTGGGTGTTTTTTTTTACCATAGCAGTTTAAAAAAAGGTGAAAATTTTGGTTAAACCTAAATATCTCATGAACCAATGAAGCTAAAAGAAAAGAGACTTGAATTCAATTTTATATTATATATTGTAACGTGATACAAAACAATTATATTTTTTGAAAAAATACAATTAACGGTTTTTTATAAATCAAAAAAACTAAAAAAAAAATTTGTCACCTCGAAAAATGTTCTGCAACGAAGAATGATGTTTTTGTCATCTAATAAAATTTTGAGAAAAATCTAATTAACAGTTTTTTTTTAAAAAATAAAAACTCAAAAAAAAAAAAAAAACATTACTCAAAGTTGGTAAAAATTGAATTTCGACTCAAATATCTTTTCAAGAACTTGAGATTATGGCTTCAAACTTATTTTATCTTATAAGAAATATTATTTTCAACATTAGTACAAATGTTGAGAAAAATCAAATTGACAGTTTTTTTACAAAAAATAAAAACCTAAAAAAAAAATTAATAGAACTTTTTAAAAATCGACTTTTGACCCAAATATCTTTTCAAAAATTTAAGATATTGCCTTTAAACTACTTTTATCTTTCGAAAAATATTGTTGTCAACATTCAGTAACATTTTGAAAAAAATCGCATTAACAGTTTTTTTTACAAAAAATTAAAAACCGAAAAAAAATTTAACAAAAGTTGGTAAAAATTGATTTTCGACTAAAATATCTTTTCAAAACTTTGAGATATGGCTTCTAATGCATTTTAACTAATAAGAAATTATGTTTTCAACAGTAGGAAAAACTTTGAGAAAATCGAATTGACAGTTTTCTTACAAAAAATAAAAACCTAAAAAAAATTAATAAAACTTGGTAAAAATTGATTTTCGACACAAATATCTTTTCAAAACTTTGAGATATTGGCTTTAAACTAGTTTTATCTTTTAAAAAAATATTTTTTTTAACATTCAGTAAAATTTAAAAAAAAATGGAATTGACAGTTTTTTTTTACAAAAAATTAAAAACCTAAAAAAAAATGTATCAAAAGTTGGTAAAAATTGATTTTCGACTCAAATATATTTTTAAACATTTGACATTATGGCTTCCAACTAATTTTAACTTATAAGAATATTGTTTTAAACATTAGGGCAAATTTTGAGAAAAATAGAATCGACAGTTTTTTTACAAAAAATAAAAACCTAAAAAAAAATTATAAAAGTTGGTAGTAGCAATTTATTTTCTACTCAAATATTTTTTCAAAACTTTGAGATATTGGCTTTAAACTATTTTATCTTTGAAAATATATTGTTTTCAACATTCAGTAAAATTTTGAAAAAAAATCGAATTGACAGTTTTTTTTACAAAAAATTAAAAACCTAAACAAAAACAATACTAAAACTTGGTAAAAATTTACTTTCGACTCAAAAAGCTTTTCAAAAATGAAAAATATTAGCTTCAAACTTATTTTATTTCACAGAAAATATTATTTTCGATATTCAATAAAATAAAATCTACAAAAAATAGTAGGCAAATTTGGAAAAAATTGATACATATAGACACACTTTTAAGCAAGACAAATCGAAAGACGGGATGTGAAGTTATCAGTGTGGGTCGCATCCCAGCCTCTTTTTTTAGTTTTTAAAATTGTTGTTTATACGTTAGATTTGTTCCCATCCGACGACAAAAAGTGGTTAGTAACACACTCCACGCCATTTGCCACCTTGGAAAACAAGTAAAAGACCACACACAAGGAACGTGCTGAAAAAATAGCCTTGAAAACATTTCAGGTTTAATTCAAGCATGACCAGCTTATGAAATCTCAGAAGAACCACGATTGGTAATACCTACTAAAAATTAATAAAACTAGTATAATACATTTTAATTTTAAGTTTCTAAATTTGTATATCTGGAAATAAGTCAAAAACAATAAAAAAGAAATCTTTCAAATGTGTCTTTCTTTTATACATTTTGCATTTTATAAATTATTATTCTCTAGAACATTTTCACTGCAACAAAAAATTGATCTTGAATCTCTACATGATTGCTTGAAAATGGAAAGTAAATTAATCTTTAAAAGATACAAATTGCCGCAAAAACTGTTTCAAATTACGACTCAAAAGTTTCAATTTAAAGATAACTAAGTATCTAAACTGTGACTGTCATTTTCAAACTGCAGAATAACCTGTTTCAAATTACAACTCAAAAGTTGCAATTTAAAAAAAATAAGTATCAAAACATTAGATGTCATTTGCAAACTAATGTATATTGTCGCAGTCTAGAAAATAAGGGTTGAAATTTACAACTTGTGTTTGTAAATATGATTTGAAATATGATTTTTGAGTCTCAATATCTTCTTTTGCTTTAATGAAATTGCAAACAAAAAGTAGCAATTTACCTATTTTGAATTCAAGGTACAAAACTGGATTCATTTTTCGTGATTTGTAGCTTATTTTTCTTTCCGTGCATACAAACGTACATACATACACACACACGCACGCACAGACATCTTTCTAAAAATCTTTTATTTCGACTCTAGGGACCTTAAAACGTCAGAAATGTCGAAATTTTCAATTCGACGTATCGGACCGATTACAATAACTTCCTGTGGGAAGTTAATAATCTCCATAGTGCTATTATTGTTCTAGCGGGTTCGACCGGGTTACATACCCGTAGCATGATAGTTAGTGCTAGTTAGTGGACTGTCATGCCAGAGGTCTTGTGTGCACCTAAAGGCTTTTTTTAATGCGTGCTGCCTCTTGCGAGGATTTGACTTATCCTCCAAGAGTAATTCTTGTCATGAAAAGTGCTTTCTCAAATTAGCCGTTCTTATTCGGCTTAAAAATGTCGGTCCCATCCATCGCTGACAACATTATTAGCACATAGGAATGATTGAGAGTTGTAAGTCACTAGGTTCTAGTTCTCAACGGACTTTTGCGCGACCTAATTTGTTTATTTATTTTAGGCTGGGTTACGTATCACAAAACAATCTCAATTCAGCAAGAAAAGTTCCCCGACCCTGTTATTTCTGGAAAAAGTGATCACAATTGTCCACCGACATCTTGCGATTTACCACATTTTATCTTGAATAATAAGGTCTTTTAGTCGCAATGGATTGAAACACATAAAAATGGAATTCTTGAAGTTATCGTAGAACCGTAGACACGGTGCCGCAAATGTGTAAATTTATCATGGAATTTTAAAGGCAATTAAAGACGGGTTGGTTTTTATTTTTTAAGAGAGCCCTATCAATGACATTATGTGTAAAATATCATATCGTTTAAATGGCTGCGGCTTCGCTTTGTTTCGAGCATTCGAAATGTCAAATTTTCGATGTCTTTGGCGCATAGATAAGGTTGAATTTAACCGATGATGGCATCGATTATGTAATTTTTGAGGGACTTCACTTCACAAGAATAAGTTTAAAAGTGTCAGATCATATAAGATAACCTGGCCATTAAACCGCTAGCGCAAAATGTCGATTTTGTGTTGAGCTCTATAGCACGTGGTACAATCCTTTTCAAACCATATGTCTTTGATGCGCAACATCATCCAATTCAGGTAACAAGAAGTTGGTAATCATCGACCTATAGTGATCGCCGTTAACCGGTGATGGCTTGTCCAGCATCATTTTATAGAATCTCACGTGGATTGTTGTCGTTCAAAATCTGTCAATTTTTCTTATTCACTTCCCATAGGAAGTTATTGTAATGGGTCCGATTTGTCGAATTGAAAATTTTTACATTTCTCGACGTTTCAAGGTCCCTAGAGTCGATAAAAGATTTTTAGAAATATGTATGTGCGTGCGTGTGTACGTATGTATGTACGTTCGTACGTCCGTACGTTCGCGACGTTTTTTTCGTCGTCCATAGCTCAATAACCAGAAGAGATATCGACTTCAATTAAATTTTGTTATACAAATAATAAGGCAGAAAGATGCAGAAAGGGCTCTCAAGAAAATTGCGTGAGTGGTTTTTTTACCATAGCAGTTTAAAAAAAAGGTTCTGAAAAATGTTGACAAAAATCGAATTGACAGTTTTTTTTTACAAAAAAATAAAAACCGAAAAAAATTAAAAATTTAGAATGAAACAACAACAACTTGTGTCTGCTACCACCAAGTTCATAGGCTGGAGTTATAGCTATTTCACGGGGGCCAACCCGATCATCAGACTCCTTTAGTGGTGCTTAATCGCTTTATGTTCAATTTAATTTTTTGAAGAACTTTTGCCCGAGCTGGGCTTGAACAAGCGACCTAGCGTGTGAGGAGCTAGTGCACTACGCACTACGCCACCGCACCCACATGAAAGTTGTAAGCCAATTACAGGTTTTTTCGTTCTATCGAACTATACTGAACCGATTAGCATTTTTCTAAGTACACACAAGTAATTGTTGTTGTTTTATTCAGGTTCTTTCTATTATCTCCTGATAATGATGATCGGGTTGGCCCCCGTGAAATAGCTATAACTCCAGCCTATGAACTTGGTGGTAGCACACACAAGTTGTTGTTGTTTCATTCTAAATTTTCAATTGTAAATCCGGCAAGCAGCTGCCTTAAACTGCAAGTATAAAAATTTCATACAAAACCCCTCAGAAACGAAAAAAAATTAATTAAATATCTTTTCAAAAACTTGAGATTATGGCTTCAAACTTATTTTATCTTATAAGAAATATTGTTTTCAACATTAGGAAACATTTTGAGAAAATTTAATTGACAGTTTTTTTACAAAAAATAAAAACCTAAAAAAAACAATACTAAAACTTGGTAAAAATATTGGCTTCAATTTTATTTTATTTTATAAAAATCCAACAGTCCGTTTTTTCATAAAAAAAATAAAATCTACAAAAAATAGTACGCAAATTTGGTAAGAATTGACACATATAAACAAACTTTTAAGCAAGACAAATTGACAGACGGGATGGGAAGTTATCAGTGTGGGCAGCATCCCAGCCTCTTTTTCACTTACAGTAATTCCCGCTTAGTTGCACATCGCTTAATTGAACATCTTGCTTAATTGATCTAAAAAATTGGCTTCGAAAATTTCCCGTATTAGTAGCAAAGCTTTTTAGACGGTTAATTGAACCCCGCTTAGTTGAATTACTCGCTTAATTGATCTTAAAAATATGCAGCAGAAAAACTAAATACGTGGACATTTTTCGGAAAATTGGACGACAAAAAAATTATTGTGATTTGAAAACCAAAACGCAAAGGTGTTTTAAAAATAAGGTTGTACCTTTACAATATTTCTCCAACAAAATGGCATGGATGAGCCAACATTTATGGGCCCTAATTTTATATAAATTTGACGAATAAATGATAAAGCAGAACAGACAAATAATTCTTTTTGTGGACAATGCTGCCCGTCATAAGAAGTTGGACGGTTTAAAAAATATAAACGTGCAGTTTGTACCCACAAATACAACGTCCATCATTCAGCCCCTTGACCAAGGCATTATTCATTGTTTCAAAGCTTCCTATCAGCAAAATATAATAAGGAAACAAATAACAGCCATCGAACGTGTAAAGACTATCGAAGAATTTTCAAAGTCGATCACATCTTTGCAAGCAATGCACATAAGCAAGCATTGTTTGTGGCTTATAATTCCTTCTAGATACTATAAGAAATTGTTTTAGAAAGGTAATATTGGAAATGTTTTACTACTCGTACTAAACCTACATTTGCAAGTTCTTTTTTTAAAGGCAGACTTCATCCAAGAAGAAGAGCAGTCGGAAAATGATCTCGTGGTCATAGATAACGTTCTTGAGTATAATGCAGATTTCAATGCTTATTTGGCATGTGATGACATAACATATCATGTTATGGCGAACTAACGGACGCCGAAATTAAGTTGACACTGAAATGTTTATAGAGTAAATTTCTAGGATGAATATTTTATTTTTTAGTTGACCTACTCGTGCAATAATACGGGTTTCGCTTAATTAAACAGATATGTCAATTAAGCAGGGTTTCGATAATTGAACCACCCGGATAATTGACCGAAAAATCTGACAAAATGGTCATTGCAATTAAGCGGGGAGTACTGTAAATATTTATCCAAAAATAGGCCTCATCGCTAAAGATGATTTTTCGACCAAAATTGAGAACAGCTTTAAACTGCTTAAAAGCACGCTCTATTGGTTTCAGTTCCTGGGTCAGTTTTCATTGTTAAGCATCTTGCACATGAACTACGAACTGCGAACTGTGGATGTTAGTATATTTAGACTTTTCTTTCACATGAGATTTATTATTATTCGCAGACAGCCACTAATTTTCAATTTATAATCACCCTTTTCTCCATATTTTCCTCAGCCATGATCTTTTACACAAAAAAAACAAAACAAGAGTGGCAAAATTTTGAGGTTAAGTTGCGCGCGAACAATTTATTCGTTGCAGTGTGGATGCTATGTGGAACGCGAATAGAGTTTGACAGTTCGGTTCGTAGCAACCACACTGCAATTCGTTATTACCAAATTGTTTGTACATAATTTTCTTGTTTTAGAGAACAAAATGCAAATTTTATTATCCTTACATTAGTGTCAAATGTTTTCTTATGATTAAGATGTGTTTTTAATTGAAATTGACTTTTTGAAATGTGTAAAATCACGTTTGTTCGACCATTCGTTCATTCGTTGTTCGCTCTCATGTGCAAGGCCCTTCAATGGCAAATATTCTTCCTTACAATTGCTCTGAAAAAATAAAACCATACTTATTAATGATTAAAGTAATGTGGTGCATAAGCTGACATCAAAAGTCTTTTACTCCATTTATTCAAAATGAGTAAAAACAAAGTCTCTTTATTTATATTGTATAAATAAGGCCCATTTCATGACCTAGTTTAAATAAAAATTGGATACCATTGCTAATTGAATGAAACATTAAATTACCTTTTTAAAGTAATGTGAATTTCTTCAAGAAGAAGAAGAAGTTAAATTTTAGAAAGAAACCTACAATTGGTTTTTGTTACAAGTATAATTACAAAAGAGTAAACATTACCAATAAATTGTTTGTTTAAAACTATTTCCTTCTAAATTCTAATATCAAAATTGAAAATACTTCCTTTTCCTTCCTCTAGATTATATTATAATAAAAGATACTGAAACATTGATTTTGTTTGTTATAATATTATGCAGGCACCCGTAGAATTTTTGAGATCATTTTGGTATATGGAAATTGAACATTTTGGTTTGGATTACTAACAGAATTCCAAAAGAATAGAGTATCCTTTTTGCTCCTTAACAAAATATATACACACCTATTCGTATACATATACTATATTCTTACATTATCTTCTAAAGATGTTCTTTCAAGTGCGATAACATATAAAGCTATATACAATATAAAGAAATGCTTATATAGATGATTGGACATTGTGAATTATACGCTTAAGTAGTTTCTTAATACCCCCAAATGCTTCGTTTGATAAAGTAAACATTCACTATTGATTTTGGGACAATATTTGCCATGAAAATAGGAAAATTGAGGAAGTATAATGCGATTGAAGTTATAGATTCCCTTAACTATAGGCTTCTTAATTAAATACAAAGAAAAAACTACCTTTTCCTTGAAAAAAGAAAAGAAATAAGGGTTTGAAAGGTGAAAAAAGATCGGGTAGTATAAAGGTTAAGTACTTCAACCAGAAAAAAACTATTTATTTATCTAAATCAAAAATTTCAAAAAAAGAAAGGCGAACTTGTCAATTTCTAGGCTTCATAGCTTAAGTTAAAGATGTTAAGACCCAGCTCAAGAAGAGGGAAAAAACACAAATTGGGAAGTCTTTTTGTATCAAAAACACTGACTATGTAGCTTCTGTCCAAAAACAGTTTTTTGTTACCAAAATATTTCTTACTTCCCGGAAATGATTTTTCTCCAAACTCAAAAGTCGGTTATGTTGTTATGTTAGTCTCAAATATTCAAACCTCCCTAATAAACAACAAGAACAAATTTGACTAGAACATTGTTTTTTTCATCAGCCATCTCCCCTTATATATTGTTATGATGTTATGAGCCACTCACCCAATAAAGTAAAATAAACTTAAAGAACTTCAACCCTCATAATTTTGTTATTACTCTAATCTGATCTGACAAAGCATCACCCTCTTCTTAGTCCCGCCATATCGCCATCGCATCACAACAAAACCATAACCAATTTCAAGCGAATTTTCTTTGTCAAATATTGTCTTCAAAAATTTTACATTTTGAAAAGCTTAACTTTAACCAATTTGGAAAAGTGGCATAATCTTACTTAAAAAACACAACAACAACAACAAAAACAATCTTTAAAGCTTTCTTAGAATTACCTTAAGAAGTAGGTACATTTGTATTTATTAAGAACGAGTTCTGTATTCACTTTCTTTTGAAACTTTTAATAAATAAAATAATTTAGAGAAGATTGTTTTAAGGTTTTAGAGTTAATTAAATTTCTTCATTTACAGAATTCTATTGTTTGATTGTTTTTTTTTTTTTTTTTTTGAAAACTCGAATGTAAATCTGACAGAAAACAAAGTCTCTTGACTTTTATTTTGACTTGAGCGCATTTTAAAATTTGGATCAAGTTTATATAAATTGAAATAATTGTTGTCATTTTTGATGTCTCGAAAAAATGTGTCTTTCAATTTCAAATACTTTTATTTATAATAATCCACATTGTCATTTTCTAAGCTGTTTTATGTCAAGATTTTAGAAATTGTCAGTTGGATTTTTAAAAAATTCTACCGAATTTTCAAAACAATGTTTATGTTTAAAACTTAATTTTTACCTCATTTTACAATTATTTTTGTAGGTTTTTGTTTTTGTCAATTACATTTGTTTAAATTTAACTACATTTCAAAAACAAAGTCAAACATTTTTATGAAGATAATACCTTTCTTTCGTAAAATATTCATCACGACAATAATAATTTATCAATAATAAATTATTAATTGTTTTCCTCTCAATTGAAAAAAAAAAGTTTTTTTTTATCATTTTTAACTTCCCATAGGAAGTTATTGTAATGGGTCCGATTTGTCAAATTGAAAATTTTGACATTTCTCGACGTTTCAAGAGTCCCTAGAGTCGAAATAAAAGATTTTTAGAAAGATGTCTGTGCGTGCGTGTGTACGTACGTCCGTACGTTCGCGACGTTTTTTTCGTCGTCCATAGCTCAAGAACCAGAAGAGATATCGACTTCAAATAAATTTTGTTATACAGATAATAAGGCAGAAAGATGCAGAAAGGGCTCTCAAGAAAATTGCGTGGGTGGTTTTTTTACCATAGCAGTTTAAAAAAAAGGTGAAAATTTTGGTTAACCCTAAATATCTCATGAACCAATGACGCTAGAGACTTGAATTAAATTTTATATTATATTTTGTAACGTGATACAAAACAATTATATTTTTGGAAAAAAATTCAATTAACGGTTTTTTTTATAAATCAAAAAAACTGAAAAAAAAAATTTGTCACTTCGAAAATTTTACGACTAAAATATGATTTAATTTCTAAAACAATTTTGTGCAATGAAGAATAATGTTTTTGACATCTAATAAAATTTTGAGAAAAATCGAATTGACAGTTTTTTTACAAAAAATAATAACCTAAAAAAAATAAAAAAAAAGTTGGTAAAAATTGAGTTTTGACTCAAATATCTTTTCAAGACTTTGAGATATTGGCTTAAAACTACTTTTATCTTTCACAAAATGTTGTTTTCAACATTCAGTAAAATTTTGAAAAAAAAAAACAGAATTGACAGTTTTTTTACAAAAAATTAAAAACAGAAAAAAAAATTTAACAAAAGTTAGTAAAAATTGAATTTCGACTTAAATATCTTTTCAAAAATTTGAGATTATGGCTTCTAACTAATTTTAACTTATAAGAAATATTGTTTTCAACATTAGGACATATTTTGAGAAAAATCGAATTGACAGATTTTTTACAAAAAATAAAAACCTAAACAAAAAAATTAATAAAAGTTGGTAAAAATTGATTTTCGGCTCAAATAGCTTTTCAAAAATTAAAAATATTGGCTTCAAACTTATTTTATTTCACAGAAAATATTGTTTTTTATATTCAGTAATTTTTTTATAAAAATCCAACAGTCCGTTTTTTCATAAAAAAAATAAAATCTACAAAAAATAGAACGCAAATTTGGCAAGAATTGATACATTTAGACAAACTTTTCAGCAAGACAAATCGATAGACGGGATGGGAAGTTATCAGTGTGGGTCGCATCCCAGCCTCTTTTTTAGTTTTCTTATCAAACATTTTTTTGTTTCATTGTTAGTATTATTATAAGTTTATTTTAAGTAATGTTAAATTGCAGAAAATAATTAGTAAAAAGCGTTAACATTTGTAGCCATCAGCTTTTGTTTTTAAATTTGTACATATATGTAAAAAAGAAAATAGATTTGCGTTGGATATAGAAATATTTAAAATTATAATTTTGAAATTAAATTAATCTTTTTTAAAAATGCAAGTATTTTGATGCAATTATCAAATGTAGGGTTTTTGATTAGTTCTAGTAAGGCGAAATTGTTTTGGTTTGATTGAAAGATAGGGCAGATGGTTAGAAGATGTTCGATTGTCATTTTTGCTGGGTTGTTGCAGTAGGAGGAGGAGTCATTTCTGAGGTTACGATCAAGTAGGTGCTGATGAGTGAGGCGGGTGTGGCCCAGTCTTAGTCTCAAAATGGCTGTGGTTTCTTTTCGTGATAGTTGTGGTGGATATTTGGCTGGAATGCACAGAGGGTTAATAAGGTTTGAATAATAATTATTTATACCTGTTAAAGTTTGGATGTTCGTTTCATTCAAAAATGACGGAATATAAGCTCGGATATTGTTGGTGCTGTAGATATTTGAGACTGGATACGACGAGTTGGTAGCTTGCTTGGCAGCAAGGTCAGCTGCTTCATTACCTGCTATGCCTATGTGGTCTGGAATCCAGGCTAATTTAAGTTTGTTGGGGTATTGGGATAATTTGTTACGAATCGTTGTAATCGGAACTTGGTTATTATTTAAGTTTAGAACTGCCTTTAACGTGGAGACGCTACCTGAGAAAATACAGAACTTACCACGTTTCTTTTCTGCAAACTCAATGGCACTAATTATGGCAGCGGATTCTGCTGTAAATATTGAGCTGAGGTCAATAAGAGCATTTGCTTGAACCGTATTTCCTCGCTTATCAACGACTGCGTATGCCGGGGTGTTGTTTATTTTTGAGCCGTCAGTATACTAAAAGTTAAAATTGTTCGAGGCAAGGTGATGTGCAAGTTCATTGTAAAGATGTCTGAAGATGGCAGGATCCAGTGAGGATTTTTGATATGCAGCAAGAGTTATGTTGATGCTATCATTTTTAAGACACCAAGGCGGATAAGGGCCTGGATTTGGATTAATATAGTTCATTCCAATGTGAAGGTCACTTGCTATTTGTATTGCTCGGTATATTGCATTTTCTATTTTTGGTTTGGTTTTTCTTCTTAGCGTGAGTTTAAGATCTTTTTGTATAAGTAAACCTTGAGAGGTAAGAAGCTTTGGTATAGTTTTGGCTGTGGCAAATTTAATACGATTTTCTAAAGAGAGAAAACCAGATTCGGCGAGCATGTTAAAAACTGGAGTAGTGCGATATGCATTTAACGCAATTCGAATTGCGGCGTGGTAGGGTGGTTTTAGTTTTTTAAATTGGTCTTGGAGCTTTTGCCATAAATTGGGAGTGCATAGTCAAATTTAGAAAGAATTAGGGCTTGCACTAGATTTAATATCGTGTTGATATGCACAACACTCTTTTTTCCGCAAAAACATTTGATGATATTTAGGCGGAGTATGAGGGAGTTTTTCAGTTTAAGTATATGTGAAGACCATCGATACGATTTATTGATAGTAAGACCCAAGATAGTAAGTTCATTGGTGTTTTCGAGGATGTGTGGACCAAAGTTTAAGGTAAAATTTTTACAACTTGTCTTGCGGCACAAATGCAATTGTTTGCTTTTTTCTAAAGATAGCTTCGCTCCAGACGACTCTGTCCAACTTTTGATTTTATTTAGAACTCTTATGGAAGCGTCTTCTATGAGGACGTGGTCTTTTATCTTGGCAATTATTATGAGATCTTCAGCGTATAGACCATGGTCAAGTAGTTTCTCAGTATTGATGATCGTACTGATATTGTTGAACGCAATTATGAATAGAATCACCGATAGCGGTGATCCCTGAGGAATTCCATTCTCCATTGGATGTATTTGGGAATACTCATTGTTAACCCTAGCTGCCATTCTTTTAGCTGATTAAGAATTGTGTGAGCTCCGATCCTTTCAAAGGCTCTTTCAAAATCGATGGCTATTAGAGAGCCATGGTTTCGTGTGGCAAAAATATTTGAGATTGTGTAATCCATATGAAGCAGTGCGTCTAGAGTACCTTTTCTTGGTCTAAATGCCACTTGGGATTTGTTTATTAAATTTTTTTGCTCAAGAAATCAGTCTTTTTGAAATTATTTTTTCTAGCACTTTGCTCAGGCATGGGAGGAGCGAAATCGGGCGATAGCTTTCTATTTTACTAGGGGGGTTATTTGAAAAACGTTAGAGCGTTTTTTTTTTTAAATTAAGCAATGACATTTTTGATCAACAAATATTATTGAGACAGTATAGTATATAAGACAAACTGAAATCGCTTGATTAGTAAGTTCTTGAGAAAACTTTAAAACAAAATAACGGTTCAATGGGGGTACCCTTCTGGAGCAATACAAAAATATTTTCTTTAAATAAAAGAAGCCAAATAAGAAAAAAAATCCTAAAGAAAATTAAAAAAAAAAAAACAAATTTGTATCGGGACTACTGTTATTTTAGTCTTTAAAAAAAAAATGCCTAAAGCGAATCAGCATAAAACCTTAATTGCCAAATTTAAAGCCAATCGACTAAATAATTTGGGCTGTAGAGGCGAGGATAGACAGACAGACCGAATCGAGGGACCCACTTTTTTCGACTTCTCTTCTCCTGAATAGACAATCAATTGGCAAACCCATACAATATGTAGAACCATTTATAACCAACAATACCTTTTAACCCAATCACAAGTGTCCAGTATCATAGATCGTTGTAATGGAAACAAAGCACCAGGCGAAGACCTGGTACCTTACGAATTCTTCAAAAACGCAACGAACGCCTTTTTTGAAAGTAAACTTTCAACTAGATTTAGGACTGTGGTGAGGTCCTAAAAAGCTTCAGAAAAAACGGACCGACCCAAATAACTATAGAGGTATATCTTTCCCTAAGGCTATTACGAAGATCTCTATACAGGACTGTTATTGGAAAGATGAAAATAATCTACTCAGTGAATACCAAGCTGGACTTCGTAAGTTCTACTTCACAGTAAACAATATCTTCATCCTGACAAGTATTGCCCCATCCCATCTAGAAACCGGAAAGAAAAACTGTATGCCTCTTTGTAGGCTTTAAAGCAGATTAAGACACCATTAATAGAAAAGCCTTATTTAACAAACTCTTGAATTTAGGCATGCTCAAAAAACTGCAACAGCTTTATCACGAAAAAAGCTCAGCTGTATGGGATGGTGTAGTACCCGTGGCATGGTGGTTAGTGCGTTGGACTGTCATTCGAGATGTCTTGGGTTCAATCCCTGCCTGTGCCACCTTAATTAAAAAAAAAGAGTTTTCACGGGTACTGCCTCTTGCGAGGAATTGACAAATTCTCCAAGAGTAATTCTTGTCATGAAAAAGTGCTTTCTCAAATTAGCCGTTCGGATTCGGCATATAAACTGTAGGTCCCCTCCATCCCTGCAATTACTCGCACACAGGAATGGTTGAGAGTTGTAAGTCACTAGGCCCTGGTTCTCTACGGACTGTTGCGCCACCCAATTTATTTATTTATTTGTATGGGATGGTAATATATTATCAGAATAGTTTCAAACAGAAACAGGAGTACCACCAGGCTGCCTCCTTAGTCCGATCCTTTTCTCTCTCTTCTTGGATGTCCTCAGTGTACACCTACCAGGATGTAAGTATATCTCACGCGGACACTAAAATCAAAGTTCTGATTTACTCGGATGACTTAGTAATATTGGCTGACAATACTAATATAATGCAAATGATGATCACTCCAAACATTTTTTGACTTATGGAACTTAAAGCTAACACGATCAAGTCACTTTTCCGAAATGGAACTGGACGGTTTGCAGGAAATGAGAAATGGTACTGGAGAAATGGAGAATTAGAAAAGGTTAAACAATATAAGAATCTAGGCATTTTGCTAACACCCAAAATTTCTTTCAAGACTCACTTGGAAGAAAAGCTGAAAGCGACAAAAAGAGCGATTAACAACACTTGGAGTAAAATGTTCAAAATAGAAAATATTGTGCCAAGTGCTAAATATAGAATAATGTGAAGCAGTGGTTTATGCACTCATGTGCTATTAATCATAAGTATAAAGAATGTGGCAATTCGAAGAAGTAGAAAAACTCCAAAGATATTTTATCAATCCACCATTGTTTACATACACCCTAAAGCTCCATCTTGACTACATGAAGAAGTTGATGAACCAAACAGTACAGCTGCTAACATTTAAAATTTCTTCGTATCTTAAAAACTGGAAATAATGCTTCAACGAATGGTTTAGGCTTTCCCGCGACCAAGTCCAAGATAGCCAAAGAAGATTGACGTACAAGCATCTTCAACATGACCTCTGAATTAAGAATTACTTACATTATTATCTAAGTGTATTAATGATATCGACAATCTCTAAGACCGTGAACTTTTGCCTTTAAACTACAAACCATATACGAAACTAACTCAGATTCAATATGTTTATATTTTTGAAACATTCGAGTAGAAAAAACATTTTACCAGTTTGTGTTTTACTTTTATATTTTAAAATTTTGTAAAGGGATATCCATTTGCCATTTTGCGGTTTCAAAAGCATAGGGCTGAAATTCGACATCTGTCAAACTAAGTTGTAAAACCTATTTTTAACTTCCCATAGAAAGTTTTTGTAATGGGTCCGATTTGTCAAATTGAAAATTTTGACATTTCTCGACGTTTCTAGGTCCCTAGAGTCGAAATAAAAGATTTTTAGAAAGATGTCTGTGTGTGCGTGTGTACGTACGTTCGTATGTCCGTACGTCCGTATGTTCGGGACGTTCTTTTCGTCGTCCATAGCTCAAGAACCAGAAGAGATATCGACTTCAAATAAATTTTGTTATACAGATAATAAGGCAGAAAGGGCTATCAAGAAAATTGCGTGGTTGGTTAACCCTAAATATCTCATGAACCAATGACGCTAGAGACTTGAATTAAATTTTATATTATATATTGTAACGTGATACAAAACAAGTATATTTTTAGAAAAAAATCCAATTAACGGGTTTTTTATAAATCAAAAAAACTGAAAAAAAAATTTGTCACCTCAAAAATTTTACGACTGAAATATGATTTCATCTTCAAAACAATTTTGTGCAACGAAAAAGAATGTTTTTGACATCTGATAAAATTTTGAAAAAAATCTAATTGACAGTTTTTTTTATAGAAAATAAAAACCTAAAAAAAACATTACTCAAAGTTGGTAAAAATAGATTTTCGACTCAAATATCTTTTCAAAACTTTGAGATAATGGCTTCTAACTACTTTTAGCTTATAAGAAATATTATTTTCAACATTAGGAAACATTATGAGAAAAATCGATTTGACAGTTTTTTTTACAAAAAAGAAAAACCCAAAAAAAATGTATTAAAGTGGGTAAAAATTGATTTTCGACTCAAATATCTTTTCAAAACTTAGAGATATTGGCTTTAAACTACTTTTATCTTTCAAAAAATATTGTTGTCAACATTCAGTAAAAATTTGAAAAAAATCGAATTGACAGTTTTCTTACAAAAAATAAAAACCTAAGAAAAATTATAAAAGTTGGTAAAAATTGTTTTTCGACGTAAATATCTTTTCATAAATTTGAGACATTGGCTTCAAACTAATTTTATCTTATAAAAAATATTGTTTTCAACATTCGATAAAATTTTGAGAAAAATCGAATTGACAGTTTTTTTTTTACAAAAAAGAAAAACCTAAAAAAAAAAACAATACTAAAACTTGGTAAAAATTTATTTTCGAGTCAAATAGCTTTTCAAAAATTAAAAATATTGGTTTTAAAACTTATTTTATTTCACAGAAAATATTGTTTTCGATATTCAGCAATTTTTTTTTATAAAAATCAAACAGTCCGTTTTTTCATAAAAAAATAAAATCTACAAAAAATAGTACGCAAATTTGTTACAAATTGATACATATAGAAAAACTTTTAAGCAAGACAAATTAACAGACGGGATGGGGAAGTTATCAGTGTGGGTCGCATCCCAGCCTCTTTTTTTTTGCAGTTGAAAGTCTGACACATACAAAAATGGATCGCTTAAATATCGCACAACCCGTACAAATTGTTAAAACCTACTACAAAAATGGTAATTCTGCCACAGCCACATATCGTGATTTAGGAGGAGATTATGGTTTACATAATCGTCCAATGCGATTTGACACCACTGCGCGCGCTGGTCGAAAAACCGACAGATAAACCTTTAATTCTTGAGCACTTAAGAAGCAACATTTGTCAAGTTATGGCTGAGATACCGCCCAATATGTGTCAAAAAGTGATCGAAAATTACCTTTAAGAGAATTGATGCTTGCAGAAAATCGCATGGTCGTCATTTAAATGATATATACATACATATACATTGTTAATAAATTCATTTTCATTTTTGTGTAGTTCCCGTGGCATGATGGTTAGTGCGTTTTACTGCCATGACAGAGGTCTTGGATTCAAACCCTTCCTGTGCCATCTTTAGTGCTTTCTCAACCTTTCCGCTCGGAATCAGCTTCAAACTGTAGGTCCCTTCCATCCCTGACAACATTACAATTGACAAATTGTTTTTTTCAGAAAGGTTGAAGTGTAAGATCAAGTTAATAACATTTTTTGTTATTTTAGCGGTTCTTTTTTTTTTAAATATGTGTCTCTTCATAAAATCAAAATCGTTACACCGAAAAACTCCTAAATTTTCAATTTAACAAACCAACCGTACCAGGGGATCTTTTTGAACAAATCTAAAACTTGTTTCTTTATTTTAAATTTTTTTTTTATTTAATTAAAAAATATTTTTAAAAAAATCCACTCTTGATGATATTCGGAAACATAAAATAAAGTTGCGTTTATCTTGAATGTAGAAATTCTGTAATAGAAGGTAGTATACCTATAATTTTATTTTCGTAAAATATTTGCAATGATATTAAAACAAAACAAACAAAAAACTTATACACACATTGATCTGAAATTGCATTTTATCCATCAGTGAATTCTTATCTGATGGAGATCAAATTAAAATTCAAAATATATAAAATATAAAATAAAAATATATGCCTTTTTGCAGTTGACTTAAAAAGTGCATTCCATCAATTAATTGTTATTACCAACTGACCTAAACTTGTTACGAGAATATCCAATTTCAATTTTCAGCTAACTTTGTATTTTCAAAATGTCTATATATTATAAACAAGCATTTTATAGATATGAATAGCTATGAGTGTTTATATAAACATAACAAGCATAGATAGATACTTACCTCCGCGCCATTTTGCTGCTCAGTTGAATGTATTGCTCAATGCTCAGGCTCAGGCTCAGGCTCACGCTCATATCCAATTCATACATTTATACATTTTATAATGTTTTTAACTTCAATTTTAACGATATAATAGTTATGATGGTTTTTGTCATCCCCATTCAATTTTTCAAGCTACCTATGCCTCTACTATAAGGTATGACCAACCGACCAATCGACAGAACCGAACGTCGACATATCGTATAATATTTCAACTGAACTGGAATAGAGATAAAGCTTCAAAAAGGTTATCGAAATTCATAATTGAATTTACAAAATAATAGTAGTTGTTTCCTTCATTCCTTTTTCAAAAAATAATACAACACAAAAATAAACAACAACAACAAAAACCATCAACGACATGGATATCATATACATCCATATATGAACATAAACATATACAGTTATGGCCAAATTAATAGGAACAAAACTTAATATTTGACCTTAGCAGTGGGATGAAGCAACAAATCTGAAATTTAAGCACATAATTTTAATTTAAAATATTTTGTTAATATTTCTTGATGATTGAATATCAAAAAGTAATATTAGCTTCATGAAAGGCTGGTGAAAAAAATATAAGACCATTTATTTCAAATTAAATTATTTTAATTGCAATTCCTGCAGGATTCTAACATCGTTCTAGAGCTAGCTTACGTGTCCAAATTGCACTGCAGATTTCCTGCTCTGATGTTCTTTAGTAAATTACCTACACTGGTCGAAAAAATTAGGATTTTTTCTGTTGCACAAACATAATTTTTTAAAAGGGTTAAGATGTCCTTAATTCGAATTTCGCCATTGAATTTTTCTATCACATCAGGTTTTTAAAATATACATATGCATATAACATTTAAAAATGCAAACAAAAAACAACCAAAAACGGGGTTTTTAAGCCTAGGTTAAAACTTAAAATATTTCTTAACAATAGATTGTAGGATGATTTTGATCTTTCCATTTTAGATACAATTTAAAGCATTTTGGTATCTTACTTAGTTTCTGAAAATTCTCATTTGTTATGAGACTTTGTTTCAATCTAGCTATATGAAATTTCGAGAAAGACTTGAATTTGATACTTTAATAGTTTTGGAAAATACGTTTTGGACTTAATTTATAGTGCTGATTTCGAATCGAAATTCTTATTTTAACTATTTCCTCAAGTTTTAAAAATACCCGTTTTCAACATTATTTTTTAATATATTTCAAATACTTGATATAATAGAATTGTTTAGACAACAGATTCGTTACAAGAACCAATTACTTTCAAACCGTTTTTCCCTTTTTCTGTTGAAAACCATTTAAGCAAAAAATAGTTTAGCTTTTCTTTTAGATTTTTGTAAGTCAGGTGAAATCTAACAATTTTTTAAGTTTTTTTTTTCGAATATTATATGAAATAATATAACTGAATATTGAAGAAAAATATTATAGATTTGGAAAACCCTCAAGGTCGTCACCCATATTAAAAACTCTTAAAAGAAAATCGATGTTCAGAAAATGTAGTTTAGTGTATTTTTTGGAAGTTGGGAACATCATTTCATGCAGAATCTTAATAGAGGCTCTACCGATTCATATTTTCTATAGCTCCAAACTTGCTACTGTAGTAAAAACTTTGTATTTAAGGCTATGTGAAAAAGCAAAACAGTTTTTCCATGAGGAACTAATGCCACTTTTTCAATTTGTCTAAAATGGCTTTCCATATTCAGGTTGCTTGTAATAAGCACACCCAGGTTTTTTGTATGTTTTCACAAATTCGATAGGTTCATAGCTGAAATGCCATTTTTTATTTCTGGCCGAACTGCCGTTACCATCGGTTCCGTTTTTAAATCGCTTTTGATTTGTTTAAATTAACCGATAAATTTTACAACCTGCTGTTCTACTTCGGGACTGTTGATCATTAGTTGGAGCGTTTCTGGAGAATAAGTAAAAAGAACAGCATCGTCTGAAAGGGCTTTATTAGAAACTCCAGCATTCTCTACTCCTCCCGAAAAATCATCAATTAGATCATCAATATATAGGGTCCGCCAAATAACTTTTGTTTTTGAAAATGCTATAAAAACATTGAGTGTAGCTTCGGCTGTGTGGCACGTAGTGCCGCCGTCCTGTTGAAACCAAATGTTTCCATTTCCAATATCCTCTTCTTCAATTTTTGTGAAAAAAAATTCGTTCAACATGCCCCATAGCGATCGCCATTGACTCTAACGGCCACTCCTTGGGTCCTTGGGCATTGGGCCAATTATGCCTCTGGACCAAAATCCACACCAAACAGTGACTAGTTTTGGGTGAATCGGCTTTTTAATGTATGCGTACCGGTTTTCTGTGTCCCAAATGCGACAATTTTGCTTGTTTACATACCCGCCAAGATCAGATGATCATCAGCTTCATCTGAAAAGATGATTTTTTGGTAAAATCGGCATCTTCTCTAAGTCGATCGCAGGCAATATTTCCCACCGTTGTTCAAGCGTATACACAACCATCGAGAAAGAACTAATAGAGAGAACCAACTTTGATGGTTGCTCTCTTTTCGCCTACAAGCAGTGATTTGACCACCAACTTGCATATGTATTAACTCCATATAAAAAAAATGTGGGGAACAAATACTTATGCAAGTTTATGTACATACTCACCACGAGAGAGAAAAACCTTTTCTCTCTTTTCTCTCTGCTCACCACCTTTTAAAAATGGCGACCACCTTTGAAAAATGGCGGATGTAGTCAGCTGTTCAGAAGTGTTCAAACAAAATTCAAAATTGTGTATGAACAACTTTTTGGTACTCTCATTGTGTTCGTTTGAGAGTAATATCATTCGAATATGAAGTGAAATTAATTACTCTTGTTAGGTGCCAGAACAAGGAAGATTTAGAAACAATTCTAAATTACGCATTTAGATAAATATTAGTTAGTTATTTCAAGCCAGTTTTAATCATTAAGTAAGTAAAACAAATTAGGTGGTGCAACAGTCCAATGAGAATTAGGAGCTAGAAACATAAAACTCTGAAAGCACTACTTCTATTATTTGTATTATTAGCTGAGTTTATGCGTTTAATTTTCGCTCAGACCTCAGGGGTGGAATCGCGTAAGGTGATTGTTGATTGTTGACCATCAAATTGGATGAATTTGCTCCACGTAAGGTGATTATCAAATTGACTATCACTTTTTTGCTTTGGTTTGTTAGTGACAGCTATTTAGATGTCACTTATATATATTTTGATTAATTTTTTGTGAGAAAGATAATTTGTGTGAACTTCAGCTCCACTATAAATTTTAAATTTAGTGAAAAAAGTGAAAAGATATCAAAGTTAAAATAAAAATAAGTGAACAGTAATGCATAATTCAATGTAAATTTTCTATCAGTGCACCAGAACGAGAAATGACTACAAAAAAGTTCAATTGCTGAGAACCAACTTAAGGAATACCTACAGCAAATATTTTGGAACTTCCTAACCCAATGTAACAATGAAAATTTCTATGAATATTTATAAATAAGTTATTTACAACATAATGTATGTACCTATAAATTATTTATTTCAGATTCTTGAAAAATGTTCGATTGAGCAAAGAAACGTTTGTGTATGTTTTGCGGTTGTTAGATTTACCATCAGGAATAAGATCAACACATATTCCACCTTTCCTTCAACAGGCTGCAACTTTCAATCTTCATGGAGGTGGTGGTTATCAACGACAAGTTGGGGCTGATTGAGCTGCACCGATGGGCTAAAGCTGTAGCTGAAATAAGCGCTGCAGTTATTAAGAAAATGCAGTCCGTTCTATGTCCACTTTTCATTCAATTCTAGCCCTTGGACAAAAGAATATATTTTTGCAAAATATAACAAACATTCTTAATAGTTTATAACTATTATTAAGTATAGTTATAGCAGGTATACTTACATTTTCAAAGAAAGAAAACTTTGCAAATTAAAAATTCAACACAATAAACACAACAGCTGATCGAAATGACATTTATGCTTGTTGCAATTTGTACCAAGCTTCCCAAACTTGGGTAAGTGCTGCCAGCAAATAGTAAAGTTTTTGCGATCACTTTACACAAACAAAGAAAAGGTGATGATCAAAATTGGCTATCAAAACAGTGACAATCAATACTATCGCCTTACGCGATTCCACCCCAGATTTGTTTTAATTTTCAGAGTTTATCGACTTAATTTTGTCGATGCGAGAGTTGCAGGAACATTGAAAACGAGAGTTAAAGAATGTAAACATGGAACATTGAAAACATTTTTATATAGGTACTCATCTCTTTTTTCCATTCCTATTTTATTTGTGTGTACTCGTTGTTTATTTTCTTTACATTACTCACGACATTTCCAAAATGCTGAAAATAAGTGATTTAAGTAGACACTAAATAAAAAGACCGTCAACTTGTTACTTCTGTTGCCAATTTTCATTGCATAAGATTTGTGAATAGGTGATAAGTAAGCTATTCTTACTGCTTTCCCATAAGGTAGTGTGTTGCTTTTAAAGGCTTATGTACATAAGCCGAAAAGTACTTTTGTACAAAAGTAAAAATAATTGTATTCTCACTAGTTCAGTGGTTTTGTGAAAAGAATATACAAATTTGTTCTTCAACCAAAATTTAAGTCTTATGCATCATTTTTATAAGTTTTCCAGTTCTAACTATTTATATCTTATCTTTCAGTTATATAGCGACAAGGAAAAATCTGTCCGGGAAAGTTCTAACTACAGTTCATAAATAAATGCAAATCAAAGTTGAGGGCTAAACCTGAATACCTATAAACATAGAAAATGCTGTGTTCAAGTAATTATTATCACAGTCAAATTTTATAATTGATTTTTATGGTGTATAAAAAAGTTGAAAAAGTAATTCATGACAAATAAATGTTACGTTAACACTAAGTTCCAGAAAATATCGATTGATACCGCAATTGCAGAAAATATGGATATTTTATATAAATATTCCCGTTAAACTATAGAACTTTATTATTTCCGCCTTTTATAATTCAATGTAAAATAATTCAATGCAGTATATTTTAGATAATGCAGTAGTTAAGTTAATAGTTAAGGTATTACTATTGAAATAAACATAACATTCATTTATAAAAAATATGTACTCGTTCATATATACAAGTAAAGTCTAATCTAAAAAGCCTTAACCTTGTTAAACACTTTCTGCACACATCCTTTCTTATTTTGGTTGTTCCTGCCATCTATCTGTAACTTAGAGAAAAAGAAGAGAAAAACAAATTCACCACGAACTACCGGTATAACTTCTTCCGTTATTTATTGACAAACAAAAATGTTTTGCTAGAATTAATTTGAATTATATAGGAGTATTTTTGTAGATATAAAAACGACAAGATGTTAGCAAAATTAAAAAAAAGAAATTCATGAGAATTACAAATACATATTATAATGAGACTTTAAAAAAGCATAGCCTTCTTGGATATCAATAAACAAAAATAAGAAATGTCGCATTTCCCGGAAATGATGTTTTTTTGTGTACTCTTCTCCGAGGTGAAAACATTTATACACCGATACGAATTCAACACGCTATAAAAAATGAGAGTAAGAGGTTTCGAAGGGACGGAGACGAGGAAATTTGGCTCTCTCATTTAGTTTTTTCTCTCTGTACACAACCTTATTCGTTTAGTGGAAGGATAAAACTAATTATCTCGCAAATCAGACCTGAGCTAAGTGTTACCATTCACGAAATAAACACTAGTTGGAAAAAAATCATAAGATGGCGGACCTTATACGAAGAAAACAAATGAGTTAGGGGCATCAATGTTTTACACCCATTGTTGTTTCAAACCAGTCATATCTTTCATCACCATTCCACACCGTTTTCCTACAACCATCATACAAGTTTCTTATCACTCTTCCATAATTTTTTGACAATCTTTGGCTGTAGACCTTGTAAAACAGGGCTTTTCTATCGATTGTATTCAATGCAAATCGATAAAAAGGACATAAAGTTTCTTTTTCTGCTCAAAAAGCCCGCCTGGCATTCTTTTAGTATTTTTTTTTTTCAATTTATCCAAAAAGCTTAGCAATCTCTTAGGATTGTCACACAAATCTTTTTAAATCTACATAAAAAGGATATTCCACGGTAGTTTTCTGGATCAGGAGTACCGCCTTTTTTATGGATTACAAATGATTCCGGTTTGTAAGTTTTTGAATGAGCTCAACAATTCCATATTTAAGAAGCCCATCCGTGATCCTATCAATTCCTGCAGCTTTTCCAACTCTGAGTTTACTTCAGCATCCAAGATTGCGTTCTTAAAAAAACATTAGTGCTTCGTTTGTTGGGTTCAAAATGTTTAGAAAGTGATCTTTTAACACGTGAAAGATAGTTTAACGCTGATTCGCAAGTTTTTTTTTTATTGAGAGTTCAATAGTCTGGTAACACTTAACTTAACCAAATCAGTGGGTAATACAAATGAAAAAAGTCGTCAATATGAATATAGTCAATTTTCAGTTCGTCAATATGATGACAGTTTTAACTGATGAGTCTCGTACATTGTTCATTAAATTGTTTCGTCAATATCATGAACAAAATTCTTCAATATAACGACTAAATACATCATATTGATGATCGCATTCATAAATGTTACGATTGTTTTCGTCATTATGACTATTAATTTCATCAATATGATGATTGTAAAGAAAACAATCATAAAGATGAGGAGTGTATTCTTCGATTTAACGTTGTAAATGTATAAAATGACACATAAATGTTATGAACGAATTGGCCAATATTATGAGCTTTATGTAGTGAAATTATTTATTAACATGATCAATATGTTCGTCAACATGATAACCTAAATGTGTAAAAGTTTTTCACATATGTACATATATGTCAAATGTTAAAAAATCATTCATAAATATGATGATTGCATTCGTCAATTTAATGAATAAATCATTCATAAATTTGATGATCACTTTCATCACTATGATGATTGTGAAGAAAACTGTCATAAATATGGGGAGTGCATTCTTCAATTGTATGTATTAAATGTTATGAAATTAGATATAATTAGACAATATGTTGAATTAAATGATAATTAATTATTCATAAATGTGAATAATTTAATATCTTTAGTATGATAACCAAAACCTTAATAAGTTTTTTCATAAATATGAATCATATCAATATAGTGAACTAATCATTTATTAATATAATGAACGTCTTTTTCAAAATGATCAACCTTTCGACAATTTGATAAATCTTTAAGTGCAAAATGATTTATAATTATGATGATTGTCCTCTTATTTCATAAATGTTTATAAGTGAAAAAAGCATTAAAACTCTATATTAATAAATATTCCTATTATTTTATCCATAGCTGTACAAGCTATAGCATGTTGTATTTTTATGTATTTCTGTTGATGTGGAGGAATAAAAGCATTCAATAGCAATTATCGTTCCGCGAGTGCAGTGCCACGGAATAATCCTGGCCAGAATTTTTTGAGAATTTTTCGTTTCATTTTTGTTTTATTTATATCAATTTTTATATTTTATTTGTACGTTTCTGCGTTCTGCCCTTCTATGCGTTAGCGTTGTAGCCGTCGTCGTCGGTCGTTGCTTGCTGGTCTTATAGAGATATCAGAATCAGCTTTCAGCAGTATTCTTGTTGTTGTTGTTGTTGTTTTTGTGGATTTTTAATTTTGCTTGTGTTTGGACTCAGGCTTTGTTGTAGGTTGGTACATAGGTGCATAAATCGCTATACCTACCTTAATATATATGTATGTAGATTGAACTTTTTATTATTGCAATCGGCTTTTGACCGTTCATGTGAACTTTTATGGAAATTATAAAATAATAAAGACTTCTATGTCGTTTTTCGTTCTTGCTTCTTTTTTGTTGGTTAGGTATCTTGTTTAGATACCCATGCATCAAGAATATTTGGAAAAAAGAGGCTGGGATGCGACCCACACTGAAAACTTCCCATCCCGTCTGTCGATTTGTCTTGCTCAATAGTTTGTAGGTTTTCGTGTTGGGTTAAAAAAGTTGTTAGTTGAATTAATCTTAAAAATTTTAAAATTACCAACAATATTTTTCATAGTTTAGTTTACTTTAAAAATCTAGTTTCATTAAATAGATTTTTAGTCGAAAACAAATTTATACCAATTTAAGTAGCATTTCTTAAGTTTTTATAAATTGGATGAATGAAATTAATTTGAGAGATATCAAGAACCGAACATCAATTTTTACCAAATTTGCGTACTATTTTTCGTAGATTTTATTTTTTTCATGAAAAAACGGGAAAAAAATACTGAATATCGAAAACAATATTTTCTGTGAAATAAAAAGAGTTTGAAGACAATATTTTTAATTTTTGAAAAGCTATTTGAGTCGTAAGTAAATTTTTACCAAGTTTTAGTATTGTTTTTTTCTTAGGTTTTTATTTTTTGTAAACAACCTGTCAATTCGATTTTTCTCAAAATTTTACTGAATGTTGACAACAATAATTTTTAAAAGATAAAAGTAGTTTTAAGCCAATATAGGTTTTTATTTTTTGTAAAAAAAATTGTCAATTCGATTTTTCTCAACATTTTTCACAATGTTAAAAACAATATTTCTTATAAGCTAAAATAAGCTGAAAGCCATAATCTCAAATTTTTAAAAAGATATTTGAGTCGAAAATCAATTTTTATCAACTTTTGTTAAATTTTCTTTTAAGTTTTTATTTTTTTTGTAAAAAAACTGTCAATTCGATTTTTCTCAAAATTTTACTGAATGTTGACAACAATATTTTTTAAAAGATAAAAGTAGTTTAAAGGCAATATCTCAAAGTTTTGAAAAGATATTTGAGTCGAAAATCAATTTTTATCAACTTTTATTAATTTTTTTGTTTAGGTTTTTATTTTTTGTAAAAAAAACTGTCAATTCGATTTTTCTCAACATTTTTCAGAATGTGTCAATATTTCTTATAAGCTAAAATAAGTTGAAAGCCATAATCTCAAATTTTTAAAAAGATATTTGAGTCGAAAATCAATTTTTGCCAACTTTTGTTAAATTTTCTTTTAAGTTTTTATTTTTTTTTGTAAAAAAACTGTCAATTCGATTTTTCTCAAAATTTTACCAGATGTTGAAAACGTTATTATTCTTTGCACAAAATTGTTTTGGTGATAAAATCATATTTTAGTCGTAAAATTTTCGAGATGACAATTTTTTTTTCAGTTTTTTTGATTTATAAATCAGAAAATATACTTGTTTGGTATCACGTTAAAATATATTATATAAAATTTAATTCAAGTCGCTATCGTTTTTAGTTCGTAAGATATTATATGTGGTGCAGACTTTTTAAGTCTTGAAAAGGAGGCTGAGGATATTTTGAAGATTAACTACGATTTTTATGAATATTGTGATTTCTTAATATTATATTTAATGTATTTACTTCGTTGTAAAACCACCTTGACGTTAAGTTTAAATCAAAAATGTATTGATTTTTTTTTTCTTTTTTATTATTAACTTTCCATAGGAAGTTATTGTAATGGGTCCGATTTGTCGAATTGAAAATTTTGACATTTCTCGACGTTAGGTCCCTAGAGTCAAAATAAAAGATTTTTAGAAAGATGTCTGTGCGTGCGTGTGTACGTACGTTCGTGCGTCCATACGTCTGTACGTCCGTACATTTACGACGTTTTTTTCGTCGTCCATAGCTCAAGAACCAGAAGAGATATCGACTTCAAATAAATTTTGTTATATGTAATAAGGCAGAAAGATGCAGAAAGGGTTCTCAAGAAAATTGAGTGGGTGGTTTTTTTACCATAGCAATTTGGAAAAAAAGGTGAAAATGTTGGTCAACCCTAAATATCTCACGAACCAATAACGCTAGAGACTTAAATTAAATGTTATATTATATATTGTACCGTGATAGAAAACATATCGCACATGTAGTTCAAAAGTGACACAACTCAAAAATCTTAGTTTTTCAAAAAAGGTGAAAAACGATATTGTTAGACTAGATACGGTTTAACTACAAATTGAACTATGTTGACAAAAGCAAATAGAGTTTGAATCACAATGGAAATAATATTTGCGTTAATCTTTTTTTGGAAACCTTGAAAACTATGTTTTTAGAGTTATGACAGTTTTGACGATCATTTCTTTCCCACAGGAATGTACTATTTTGAGTTCTGCCACTTTTGTTGATTTTTTTTGAGTTGTGACAGTTTTGATTTAGTATTTTTAAATCATATTGTCAAGAAAAAAGCTGGATGATACCAGTTCATAAGTAGTTTTACCTTAATGAGTCGGGGGATAAGATTATAAGAAATCATCATAAGAAAAAGGCCATTTTTATAATGGAACTTTGTTTTTATTTAGGTATAAAAAGAATTAAAAAAGCCTTTTGAAATACATAGCAGAATTAACATAAAAAGTCTTTAATCTAAATAAAAAAATAATTGTAATGAAATGTGGAAATATTGCAATGTAATAACTATGAAATGTTTTAAATTTATGATTAATGTATTAAAAATGAAAAGGAAATAAAGTTGGAGATTCATACAACAATCATACAAGGTTTCTTAATCTAAAGCAAGTAGGTATGTTTTTATAAAATAAATCGAAATAAGATTTTGGAATTATATTTTTGTTTATTAGATCTTGTAATTTTTTTTTGTCAGCCAAAGGATATTTGAGAGTTTTCGTTTTCCATTTGCATCATATGGTCATCTAAATTGCACAACATATTACCTGCATTACTTTCATCAGAATTCGTTGTGAGATCGGGCAGGTGAAGATTATCTTGATCTGTCGGTAAATTAATAAAATTTGTTAGGTGGTTTTTTTTGATTTTGAAGCAAATAATCATCGTTTGGCTTGGGATATATTGCATATGAATCAGCTTGTAAATTGTGGGATGCCATTAGCACCATAAATCTTGCACGACTCATTGAATGCATTGTGAATCTCTTTTAATTACTGAAAAAAAATGTATGTAGGTATATATAAAATTCAACCATCAAAAGTGTCATAACTCAAAAAACGGTCGAAAAATTTATCAAAGAAGACATTATTTAGGAACTACACATAATAAACATATTCGCGACATATAGATAAAAAGTTTTGTTTTAAATTGAAACTATTTTGTCTTCATTTGATCTTAAAAATCTTAAATTTTTAATAAATCATCTTTAAATCTCAATTGATCATTCTTCAATAGTGACAGAACTCAAAATAAAACAAAGTATTCATATTTACCTCAGTCAACTAAAGTGGCTAAACTCAAAATAACATACAAAAATTTTCACCTAGGAATCAACAAAAGTGTCTCAACTCAAATTAACGCACTGAAATTTTATAGTTTTAAACACCATAAATGACACAACTCAAAATAAGTCACTTTTGATTTCACTTGGCACACTTGTTTGCTGCGAGGACTAGGTAACAACTGAAAATGTGTCATTTTTGTCGAATGTAGTTTGACCTCATTTGAAACATTTAAAACGACATAGTATATCATCTGGTGGAAAAAATATTGAATCAAGGTAAATGCACCTTTATTAAATATGTTGGGTGGAAGTCTTTGGAACTTTTTTTGATAATAACTCAAATTTTGCGTTTTTTGAGTTGTGTCACTTTTGAACGACATGTGCGATATAAATTTTTGGAAAAAAATCCCATTAACGGTTTTTTTTATAAACCAAAAAAAAACTGAAAAAAAATATTTTTCACCTCGAAAATTTTACGAACAAAAAATGATTTTATCTCCAAAACAATTTTGTGCAACATCATGGTAAAATTTTGAGAAAAATTAATTAGTACGCAAATTTGGTAAAAATGTATGTTTGGTTCTTGATATCTATCAAATTAATTTCATTCATCCAATTTGTATTTGTTTATATAAGAAATAAATAATTTTAAGAAATGCTACTAAAATTCATAAAATGTGGTTTTCGACTTAAAATCTCGTTAACAAAATTAGATTTTGATATAAAACGAAAACCTACAAACTTTTAAGCAAGACAAATTGACAGATGGGATGGGAAGTTATCAGAGTGAGTCGCATCCCAGCCTCTTTTTCTTGTTTAAATGTACGCTCAATTTTTAGTGCTTGAAATTATTAGGATACAGGTGGACCATATAAATTAAAATGAAAAGATTCAAATAGCGACTAGACCCATCCATTTTGTCCCACTATTCTACTTTTCTATACCATATATAGTTTGAAGCCGTCAAATATAACTTATATACCTACAAGTTTTAAGCAAACCCATATCGTATCCGATGTAGTATGCAGTACTATGCTATTTGTCTAAAAGTTTTATTTAATTGCGGGTGTTTTCAACTCTTCCTACTCATTGGATTAATGTGAATCTGCGAGTAACTCTTACTACCCCCCCCCTCCCTAATATCTACCACTGATAAGAATAAAATCATATTCTAAACAATCACGAAAATGAATAGTGATGAACCGAACACCTTCTGGTTCCTTGCGCTTGCTTTTACGTTATAACAATCAAGCGAAGTATATTAAAACATTTCATTTTCTAAGTGAATCCTTACGGAACCTGCTTAAACCACTATCTATAAAGTCTATACAATACACCCTCTTCTATACACACTATTTCCCAGATCCGTAAAGAAACTTCTATTCATCTGATAACTTCTTCGCTGGTGTTGTTATATAACATACATACCGCTATCGAACGACCGACCACGACGACAAGATGCGACGTCATACAATCTTTAAAGGAACATTTTAAAGAAGAAAAATAAAAAAAGGAATAAAAAGAAAATTATAAGGAACTTTTCATTCCGATGCCAAATACACCCTGAATATTGTTTCATTCAGAGTAAATTCATTTTCTTATGAGATCTGACAAGTGAACAATGACTAAGAGTATTTTCTTAGACAAAAAAGATCTCAGATAACATTATGCAGAGAGCGACCTCTTTTTAAAAACTTTTCTTTTCATCAAACCCAGAACCAGAAGAAGATTGAATAAGAGTACAGATGTACAGATAAAGATACACATACAGATACACAGTATAATAAGATGCAGTTTCTTAAAAGCATCCCCATTTCAAGTTGACATTTGAAATAACATTAGTTGATGATGGAGGGGAGTGGTAGAAAGGCGAAACTCAAACCCAAACCATTCAACCATCCGTATACACCCCAATGTCATAGCATATGGCGATTACAAAAGCAAAAGATTCCATTTGACACATTTATTGAAATATGAAAAAATATAAAAATATGAAGAAAAATAATAAAAAATAGGAAAAATATTTTATGTTTGATTGTAGCTATCTCTTCGATTTCTTTTTCTCTGATTTATTTTATTTCCTATTTTCTATTTTCCATCCACTCTCGTACTCCACAATCTGCATTGCACTAAAACTAAATTCACCCTTTCATTCATCTAACCAGAGTTGTTTGCTTTCCCATAGAACATACATATACATAACTAGTATCTATAACTAGAAGAGTCCTTTCTGAGATGTTGTTGTTGGATGATAACGTTACCATTAACAAATATCAACTATGCCAGGACGAGAACCATCAGGATATACAGGATATACCCTAAAAATATCTGACCTTTATACATTTCATATTTTTGTGGCTTTCAGCATATGCAATTTATTATGGGATGCTCTTTTGCCGGTTTCTAGCTTCAGCTTCGGCTTTAAACCGAGTATGTGTGTGTACCTATATAGAATACCAGAATACACTTTCTAGTCAAGTCAAGTTGAGTTGGAGTATCCTAGAGTTCTTGATGCATATTCGTATATAGCCTTAGCCTGATGCTAGGAGCTGAGCAGAGCATCAGCATGATGATATGTAGGTTTAGGTATACAAAAGTTCGGCTGAAGTTTTTGTATGAGAGACGTGCCAAGAAAATGCACTGTTGGTTGAAATCTCTTTTGCAAATTGAGTTTTGGAGTTTCAGCTCAGACATGATTTATTATACAAACAGTTTCAAGCTTTACTTGCAGCGGTTTTTATTGTTTTGACGTAAAAGGTAATGTTAGGTTAAACTCTGTGAAAGAGTTCCTATGATGGTTTGCTTTTAGTACTTCGTATAGATAGTATACCACCGATGTTTGCTTTGCAATATGAAAGTTTTTAAAGTAACGTTGATGTGTACAGTACAGTACCTACTTTCTACATATACAAAATATAAAACCTTAAAAAAAAACGTCCAAACCCAACAGTTTGTTAGATAGGCTTACGGATGTCCGCCCGTCGTCGTCGTTTATTCCTTTTCCTCTATAGATGTATATGAAGGTGCTATGGGGATGCAAATTAACAATAAATTGGTTGTTGCAGTTTTTCGTTGAGCTTTTTGTTGGCTTTGTCGAAAATGTTTGTCTTGAGCACAATGTATGTAGGTAAAGATCATCACAATTTGGTTATTTTAAGTTAGAAAGTTGATTTAATGGGTTTGGATATCTTTACACCAGAGTGAGGGTTCAAGGCTTTAAATCTTTCAAGAGGAATATTTTTAGCAACTCTTATATCTGACAGCTGACTTTTTGTATTATACTAGAGTTTCCAACATTTAACTTGACAAATGGGGCAGATTCAAAACACCATTTAATACACCTTCCATGTCAGAGCTAGTGTCGAAACGAAAACAAAAAAAATGGTATTGATTCCGTCTCGTCATTTGCAACCAAGATTATAGGCGATAGATGCTACCTTCTTAGTATCCTGGATGAGACGAGAATTTTGTTGACATAGATTTTAGTCCATCCATCAAATTTTATAGATTTCTATAGTTTAAGAACTTTACCTTAGATGTATCTGTTGCTTTAGCAAAGAGCAATGTACGTCTTCTAGTGACATTTAGAACGAAATATTATAGGTGTGTCAAAATATCGTTAAATGTCCTTCTGTCAATCATAAGCTGTCATGTTCCTCTCGAAATCTGGAAATTCAGAAACTGTATCATACGAAAATTGAAGAGACGAGACTTAAAAGAGACCTAAAAAAAATCACGAAACCGGTGATTTCGTTTTCCTGACGAGCTCAAGACAATAGACGGTACCCATGGAAGGTTATTTCAACCCTTTAACAAGGCACCAGGACCTGTGAGCTTAATATCTATTTGTTTATTAATAAAAACAAAAAATCACATTCTATGTTTTAAAGTATGTACCTAGATATCCTTATTAAAAATAAAATAAGAGCCAAAACGCAATTCAATTGCTAAATAAAAAAACAAAAACGAAACAAAAAAAATGTTATGAAAATAATGTAAATAAATACTCGTATGTCCCAATTAACCCAACGAAGAGCTTCGAAAGACACCAAAACTGATCGAAAAGGTAGATCACTTCTTGATTTTGCTGATTCATACAATCTAACGATACTAAATGGAAGGTCTAAGGGTGATATCAAAGGAGAATACACATTTATAAGAGGAAATGCATGCTCTGTAATAGACTATTGCCTTGTTGCTGATGATTGGTTTTATGAAATATCTGACTTTAAAATTTATTCAAGGATTTTCTCCGATTGAATATGTCCAAAGTGAATCATTCGCTAGATACCAATGAACTTTTATGCCCCAGACTAATATGGCGAAACAATTGCAAAAGTTCGTACCAAACAGCTTTGAATTTGCAAATGAATGCATTGCATTCGAAAGGAGAAGCAGTATCGATAGATAGATAAAATATGCAAGATGTTATTCGCAAAGCAGCGCCGAAAGTTATCAAAAGAACTCATCAACTTCAAGCTAAACAGCAATGGTTTGATAATGATTGTAGCCGAGCGACAGCTAAGGTATTTGCTTTTCTTAAGAAAGTTTAGAAAGTATGATACCTGTTATTTTAAACAAGAGTATGTCAAAGAAAAGGCAACGTTCAAAGAAATCTGTTCGCAAGAAAGCTCAATACTACGAAGAAAAAGCACAGATCATAATTGGGAGTAGAAATACTAAAGAGTTTTGGAAAGCAGTTCGTATTTTAAATGGATCAAAGCTTAGAATTGGTATAAACATACCCACATCGGATTTAAAAATACATTTTCAATCCCTTTTAAATGTAGAGAAGTCAGCTTTACCTTTTCAGTATTGCGTCAATTACATCAACGATCAAAAAATGGACCAGCCTTTCACAATTACAGAACTAAGAGCAGTACTAGTTGAAATGAAGGACGCCAAAACGCCTGGAGAAGATCAAATCCCTCACGAATTTTATAAGTATTGTTCTGACGATTTTGCCAACTGTCTTTTGCATCAGCTCAATGAATTGGTTTAGGTGTTTTATTATTTGTAAGTATTTAGTTATTTTTAAGTATTTATACAAACTTGTAAGGTATCGCATGTTGCTTATAATTTAATCAGTATTCTTTAAGATTATATATTTTTATTTAAAATGTATATCTGCTTGATGGGAAATAAATAAACAGAAGTTTCTTGTATGAAAATGATTATATTCCTCCATGCTTTGAAACATCTGTTATTCTTCCAGTTATCAAAAAAGGAAACCAAAATGTGGTTGAAAACTATAAAGGGATTTCACTACTTAATACAATCCGCAAGATATTTGGAAGTATTTTGTATAAGCGCTTAATCAACTGGGTTGAGGACCATCAGATACTATGTGAATTTCAAGCTGGCTTTCGTCAAGGATATTCCACTGTGGATCAAATTTTTACACTTTACATTACTTTACTATTGTCGATATCAAACGCACTTAGAGTAAAAAAGTGTATGCTTATTTTATAGACTTTAAATCCGCATTTGACAGTGTTGATAGAGATTTAATGTTTTATAAACTATCGGTATTAGGCCTACCATCTAAAATGTGGAAAACACTAAAAAAATCTATACAAATTGCTCAGCAAAAGTTTGGGACGGGACCTCGATGTCGGAAAGTTTTTTGACTCCTATGGGATTGAGACAAGGATGTATCTTGAGCACACTACTGTTCTCCCTCTTCCTTGATAATATAGTTTGTTATTTAAATGGTGGGATTGATATACGAGTCTAATCAAAGTCTTGATGTATGCTGACGACATTGTGATGTTAGCCGACACTCCCATAAAACTTCAGATGATGATTACCAAATTGGAAGAGTATTGCAAAA
Organism: Eupeodes latifasciatus; assembly: GCA_920104205.1. NCBI lineage: Eukaryota > Metazoa > Arthropoda > Insecta > Diptera > Syrphidae > Eupeodes > Eupeodes latifasciatus. The sequence continues at coordinate 42,536,293 of OV049924.1, forward strand.
GATGGAACCTAACCGTAAATCGTGCAAAATCTCAGATAATGGTGTTTGGTAGAGGTAAGGGACTTCGGAGTGATAATATTAATTGGAAACTTGATGGGGTTCCTGTAGAAATAGTAGACAACTACAAATACCTTGGCTTGATAATGACACCACAAAATAATATGAAGTTTCATTTAGTAGAAAAACTAAAAAGTTCAAAAAATGGTATCAACTCTACTTGGTTCAGCTGCATGAAAAATAAAAATATTGGTTTGCTCGATCAATTATGTTGTATGCAGCCCAGGTTTGGGGATACCTTCAATATGAGACTGTTGAACAACTACTTAAATTTTTTCTCAAACGAGTACTACACCTGCCCATGTCAACACCCACTTATATGTTACATATTGAAACTGGACTTCCACCAATATACATCACAACACTGAAACTACATTTCGACTACATCCTTAAAGTGCTTAACATGAATGTATCTCGTCTTCCTAAAATAGTACCAACTTATGCCTTGGAAAAATCGTCATGTTTTGAAAAGTGGAAGGAATTGGCTGAGAAGACTGGATGTCCGCTCAATCTAGAAGCGTTTAACTTTCATCAAATGAAATCAGAGTTATACAATATTCTTCGGGTTCTGGATGAAAGTATGCACAAATCATTTATCGAAGAAGCACAATCTTCAATATACAGAGTATATTATCCCAAGCTCGAGCACGATCTCAGCAAGATAAGTTATTTCGGAAATAACGAGAGTGCTAATAAAATATCTACCATTTTTAAAACACGAGGAGAGTTACTGCGGTTAAATTTTATACCCCACCGCCCAGATCTCCCAATCCAATGTAGTATGTGTAATCTGAATACTCGTGAAGATATAATGCATTTTGTGGGAGTATGTCCATTACTTAAAGAAATACGAAAACTATACCTAGGACAAGCTATTTTCACAACGGAAGAAGTTATTTATCTTTTAAATAGAAATGATTGGTCGGCTCTTTTCAAATTTGTAAAATCCGCATTACGATATCGAAACCAAATTTTAAGAGAAGCATTTTAATTATAATAATTATTGGTAACTTGAGTAACTATTGTGTTAAATTACATTTATATTGTCAATCAGGCGGCTTTTGCCATGTTATAAAAGATTTGTAAACCTTATGTAAATTCTTATAAGTTATTGTATCTAATAAAATCTTATTCTAATCTAATCTAATCTAATCTACTCGTATGTATGTAGATATTCAAGCTTTGATTCTTTGATTTAAAAAGAAACATAATCAAATTATTGACTCAGATCCCTTTGCAGTCTCTCAAGTTCTGTTTTTTATTTTCCAATTCTATAAGTCGTATTTTATTGTTTTCAACAGTCTCTTTCTTTAATATTTCGATTTTTCTCTTTTTTAAAACCAAACTTTCTTCGTTTATTTTCCTTTCTTTTCTTAGCTCATCCGCTATTATCCTGAGCTCTTTAGTTTGATTTTGCAAGTGTTCATTGTGGTTCAGTTGTAGTTCCAGCATTTTAGCTTGGTATTGTTCCTGCTGCGACACTTGTTTTTCCAGCAATTTCTTGGCTTTTGTTGCAGATGTTTTTGAAAAAGGTTGTGAAATTGGTGTCGAATCGACGAATGTTTCAAAAAACTGCGATTGCTGTGCTTCTGAAAATTCTTGTGTTTGATTTTGCAAGTATTCATTGTGGTGCAGTTGTAGTTGCACCAAAGGTTTTGAAATTGGTGTCGAAGGCACGAATGTTTCACAATTGCGCGATTACTGAGGTTCTGAATATTCTGGTTGTTCATCACCTTTGACATTTTGACTAGAAATGCTTTGATTAAGACTTGAATTCTCATTTGAGTGATATGCACTCGTGTTCATTTGTTCGCGACGATTTTCCTCCTGGCACTTATATGAAGACACATTAATCCCAGTCTCACATGCCTTCAAATCAAGAAGCTTTATTATGTCTTCTTCTAGGGAAGAAAACGCGTATTGAGTGTTTAGCCCACCACCTGTTCCACGGATGCATTTAGTGTTGTGACGAAGTTTTTTTCTTATGTTGTATTTAAAATCCTTCCAAACCTTAAAAAAATCATAGCATGATAGGGTTAAAAGAACAAGATGTATGCATACTTTCTTCCAGCTTTCAACATTTTTTCGAGGGTTTCCTAGGCTATTTAAAACTTTTGAAATTTTATCCCACAGTTCACTTATTGTTTTAGCCCGATATTGAGGACCGACGACGACGAGGTTGCAATGCCCTTATTTTTCTTCATAAACTCGACGAGAACCAAAAATGTATGTTATTTGTTTGCTTGTTTTTATCGTTCCTTGAATGAATTTAAAATTTTATATTTTATATTTTATTGTGGATAAATTATAAGAAAATTAAAAAAAAAAGCTAACTCACATTTTTATATATAATTAAAATCAAGGAAGAATCCACGAAATCGAACAGTGAATAATAATAAACACTCTTTCGCATGTGAATCCGCCAAAAAAAAGTTGTCGGATTTCAACTCGCTAACAAACATTATGACATTTCAAATTCGCCTTCGAATTCGTTATTTGGTCGAATTCAAAACGAAGAAGGCGAAAGCGAAAGCAATAATTTGAAAAATGGCAAAACGATTCGCCGCGAACCTCATAATCAGGCCCCAGAAAGATAAACTTAAATATAGACTGAAATGGCTATGTGAAGTCGTGAGCGCATGGAAACTAAAGCTCCATGCCGAAAAGTCTTCGAATCCACGTCCAAAAAAAACCCAGTAGAAGAAGACCTCGGATCAGGTGGCGCGCACAATTGGAAAGTGACTTCACCCAACTTGGAGTGCACAACTGGAGACATCTAGCTAGGGACCAAGCTAATTAGAGAAGTTTGTTGGTTGAAGGCCTAGTTCACGCAGGACTATTGTGAAACCTTAAGTAAGTACGTAGAGTCACTCCCGTCCTATCCAAAAACCAACAAATTTAAATCTATGAATCGAAAATTGAGGTTTGAAGTAAAACCAACATTTTGGGCATTTTTTAAACACCAAAAACTTATGGAAAAATGGCTAACAAACCTTGAAAATCATTCAAAAATAGTAATAGTGGAAAATTCAAAACTTAGGGAAATTTTGGCAAATCTTTATCCCTATGTCTGGTACTTACTTATCTTAGGTAAAAGTGGCTGTTGGTTGGGACGTCCAACACACTTAGACCAAAGTATGGTCCGTTGTGATAATATAAATACTTACTTATCTTACATGATCTGGTTTTCAATATAATAAATTATGTACGTTTTTTGAGTCAAATTTTAAGCCACTCCATCAAAGCCAGTTTTGTTTACCTCATGTAAAAGGATGAGTAAAAAATATGGTCTTCAAAATTGTTGTGTTAAATTTTCTGCCCACACGTAATCTTACAATATCAGTAGACATTTCATTTAAATTATTACAATGTATTCAAAAAGAGGTAAAATAGAATAAGACCACCCCTGAAGGAGACACGCCCGATTTATGTTCTTATGTCTGCCCGCACTTGCCTGTCACGAAGTTTTATTTAATGTACATATATATAGGCTTCTTTTTGTTTGCCTATAAAATATCTCACCCTCTTTTCAATACACCCCCTTTAGCTTTAAATTAAGTATACATATTTACTCCCTGACCAGTATAGTTAAAAGTTTCAACTCGAATCGAGGTCCTAAAGTCAATAAGTCCATCATTCAGGCCAACAGCCATCCGTCGTCGGTCGCCTCGCCGGACAACAACTTGGTCTACAACCCTTTTATGCATTTGAATATATGAACGGACTAACAACATCAGGCCTTAGCAAACAAACTTTTGTTTCGAAATTACAATGAGTCAACGAGCCAAATGAGTATAGAATAGATACACCCAATTCAGTAACATATCATCAGTCACATTTTATAGGGACAGGACAACAAACTTACACCAAAGCGTAAATAAACTTAAGGCATTTTGTCGACTCTAATGAAAATATTTCAAAACCACAACTATTTAAGCATCAGCAAGAATTTAATCCAACCGAATCAAATTAAACGCTCTCTATGCCAAGCGTTGAGTTGTGTTGCGTTGCTTTGCTTTGTGCATTTTGTCTATCTATATACTATATAAGGATAACGATAGAAATAGAGATAGAGATAGGGATAAATGCAATGAGATGACCCAACTAGATAATTGAACTTCAATTACAATCCACATATCACATGAGTTGCCTAAACTTTATCAAAGGACATATACGCTGCTGAACATTCAAAATGGCATTACATCAAAGGATATCCTCCCCATACCCCTATCAAACAACCTCCTTCTTTAGCTTGCTTTCCTTTTCCTTCTCTTCTTTCGCATTCTATACCCTTCTATACGCAGTAGTTAATTACACATCATACCCCTTTCCTCTCTTTTCAACTGTGTACAGTGGAATACCACACGTCCCCATAAAATTACATCCCAAAAGGCACATTTTGACATTGCAAAGGCATTGAAATGCTCGTCCTTAAATGCCATTTCAACGTCCAATATGTATGGATGGATGCATGACGATGGATGGTTGGTTATACTTATACACATGTATACACTACATAAGTTGATAAAACGCAATACAGGCTTTAAGCTAAATCGTTTTTGATTAATTACAGTTCCTCTTTCTGTTTCAGCTTCAGCTTCAGCCTTGCCTCTCTAAAGCCTTTTCGTCAAGGGATTTGTTTTTTTATTTAAGGTATTTGTTTGTTTTGAGTTTGTGAAATATAATTTGACATTTATCTAATATGCGGCTTACAACAGTACTTTTTCCTTTTTGTTGCTTTACTCTTGTTATTTCTTCTTTGACATAAGAGCGAATAATAAAAATCTGGTTGATGCTGATGGTAGTAATAAATTTAGAAAAGAAAGTGACACGCAGTGATTTTAAGTCAGTTTAAATATTTTGTAAAAAGAAAAAATATTCTGCATATAAATTAAGTCTCTCTTACCAAGTTCTACATTTTTGAAACTTTTAGTACTCCAGAACCAGAACATCCCTCAAAGAAGAAAAAAAAAAGAGTGTGAGTCGAGAATCGTGAGTAAGTAGAACGACGAAGAATCCTTGTGGAATGATATAGGACACTCATCAGTATAAGAGGCAGAAGCATAGACCTTGAGAAAAATATAGGATGAACTCGCTTGATGTGTTTCTGGGTCAGTATACTGGTACGAGTATAGTACACACATATGTATATTATGATTGAAGTTTGAAGGAGAAGATTGTCAGGACACATGTTAGGGCTTATGCAGTCACGTCTTCGTAGTCTTCGTCGGCATAGTCGTCGGTTGACCAAACTGACCAAATATAGATTTTGACACATGTTGAGTTGATGGGTAGATATAATAACGCACCAGCTTGACAAGTCTTCGATTTCACCATTAATGAACGAAGAACGCATCAAAAAGGGACTACGGCTAAGGTGAGAAGGACTTCAACCTATTTAGTATGCGAAATTGGAAGGCAGCTATTAGGGAGCTGCAGTAAAGTTGCAGATCATGGAAGAATTGATGGTCGAGGAATCTATGATTAGAAGCAATTTTCACCTACAGGGTGACCAATGGACAAACAAAAAAAAATGTAAGAAACATATTATTGACTTTGGAGTAATTTACATTTAATTTAATGTCGCTGCCAAGAATAAAAGGGTTTGTCATTATATTTTAAAAATGATTTCGAGAAAGAAGCCACCTATAGTCTGGCTCGTATAAATTCCAGTTAAAAGCCCAATTTTAATAACGCTTTGAATATTATCTTTAAAGGCATCAATAATCTCGGGCTTATCTGTGTAGACAAGCAACTTCACATAACCCCACAAAAAATAGTCCAGCGGACCGAAAAATTAATGAAGGGTGATTAAATTTTAAGGGCCGTGAAGTTATATTCTGCATTTCATTTGACTTCAACTTAATACTAATTGAATTTGAATCATGCAAATATACGAAATCGAGCAACACATTAAAGTTATTCAGGCTTATTTTGAAAATTTGTGTTGAAATCAAAATGCATATATGGTGAATTTTTCGATCAATTTAATCGTCCAAATGTATGTACGTACAATCGGAAAAATCGTGAACAAATTTGAGCAAACCGGGTCTGTAGGAGATGTAAGAACACCAGTGTACAGCTCTCACTCCAGACTTGTCGTAGTGCCCAACAATTACACCTCTCTCGCTCGTCGTTTAAGAATGTTATGTATAAAGACTTGCATTTACACGCTTACATAGTACAATTGACTCAAGAACTAAAGCCTCTTGACCGATTCAAGTGTAGAGGTTTCAGATACCAAGCAGAAAATACCTTCTTAGTTACAAGAGCCGCTTATATGTCCGAGCATTAAAATGCACGATTTGGAATGAGTATAATCTAAGCTCTCCAGCCGATAATAAAAAGTAGATGAGTCTTGTTCTATGTGTAAAACTAGACTGAATTTATTTTCCAAAATCTTTCCTATTTATACTTAAAACTAGTTTAACAAAATTTCATAAATCTTTCAACATATATTTATTACACTCTTGGAATGTGAATTGATTTTTGCCTATGACCCACAAATACACCTCCTCACATGACGTAAGAATTAAATGTCTATTTGACAAAATAAACCTTCGTTGCATTTCCTTAAATGCATTCCAATTTCTGAGTCAATGTGAAGCATATAATATAAGTGCAGTCATAAACAAAAATCAATATAAACAAATATTGTAATGCACTTGGTGCATAGCGACCCACTTATGAAATGTGTAACATGATCAGGTCAACACCCGATGGTATCGCTTGGTGACGGCTGACCATTCTCAACATAAACAAATGTAAGTTGATATGCACTGAGTTCAGGGCCGGACAAAGCATATGTGCAAGATGTGCAAATGCACCGGGCGCAGAATTCTGGGGGCGCATTGCCAGGAGCAAGAAAATGTAATCTGATCTTGCAAACAAATATGTACTACTACATATTTGCCATTCTTTAACCACAAACATTCTTAAAATAATCTCAAAAAAACATCCATCACAACTGTCCTAAGTTATCTCTTGCGCACTAACTAACATCACTTTCATTGTTGCATTCAATGAAAATTTAACTCAAGATATCGCAGAACTAAAAATTCTACCTACCTCATTTCCAAATATTTCACCCTGTTCGTACAAGAGAAAAAAAGAAAAAAATCTCAACACAAAAAAAAATCCATGCAAGAGAAAAGAAGAAAAAATCTCAACACAAAAAAGTTCCATGCCACCTCATATGTGCAAGATATATTTTATGCACACCGAGTCCCAAAATTAACATAGAAGTATGACGAAGCAAAATACTTATTCATATTGAATCGTATGGGCTAGAACGTGCAGGTTTTGTATCACGCATAGTACCCTGTATGTGAGACTCACATGAGACATTGTGAGCTCTCATCTACAAAGAAAACAACAAAAAAAATATATGCTGTTTGCTGTGTCTTTGATTTGTAGTAGAAGGTAGCACAGAATACAGAAACCTACCTGCTCTCTTTTTTCAGAGACATTTTTTTGTTGTTTTCTTTGTAGATGAGAACTCACAATGTCTCATGTGAGTCTCACATACAGGGTACTATGCGTGATACAAAACCTGCACGTTCTAGCCCATACGATTCAATATGAATAAGTATTTTGCTTCGTCATACTTCTATCACAGATAAGAAACTATACAGATGTCTCATCCCCATAGAAGAAAATGTCCCATATTTTTTTCACTACTCCTTGGCTATTAACTGACAAAAAGCTTTTTGTCAGTTGATCTTCAAGCACAAAAAGCTGTTTTTGATTGCACATATTGGCTTGCCAGTATGCCTGTTCAAAGCTATGTGTATAACTATAAAAAATTCTAAAGTTGTTTTTTCTCTCAAGTCAACGTCCATAGAGACAAAGAAAAAAAGAAACTGTTTTGGTTTCGATGATGTTTTGGTGCCGATGATGTTACCATATTTCAGTTGCTATTGTTCAAGCGATGTAGGTATTTTATGCTATTTATGCTATTTATTATTGAATATGAAAATAAAAACCATAGTTATTAATTTTTCCATGTTATATTTTACTATATCAAATAAAACAATATACATATATGTTGAAAACACATTTAAGAAAGGAAGAGAAGATGAGTTAGGTGCAAGACATTTTAAAAATAATTTGTATGGATTCCTATGGTAACACTGATGCAAATGTACGTGCGCCGCTGGTGAGCGTATGAGGCTTAGTTTTGGTTGTCTTCCTTATTTTGATTTTTTTTGATACATATATTGAACGCATGTGTGTATGTCATGTATCCATAGATATATGTATATGACAAAAGGGTAAGTTTCAATTTCGGTCTTTTTGTTGTTTGTTGATTGTTTCTTTGTTGTCCTATGCAAAACGTAAGTTGCGTATTTTGTGAACTTAAACAGGTGTAGGTAGGTACTCATGTAAATAATTTCGATACAAAAAAGAGGCTCGGATGTGACCCACACTGATAACTTACTATTGATGCCCACTTAAATTTTTCAAAATTTATTTTTTTTATTTGGAAAAATTGTATTAGTAAGTAAGTCTATTTCAGTTTAAGAATCAATTTCACGTTTTTTTAGTACTTTTTTTTTAGGTTTAAATTAAAGGAAAAAACTATCGGTTGATTAACTTTTTATTTTAAACTATATTTTAAACATTTTTTGTATTAAATTAAATAAGTTTGAAGTCAATATCTTTCTCTGTTTTCAATATGCTTTAGTAGAAACTATTTTTACCAGTTCTTAGTAGTTTTCTAAAAAAAATAGTTAATTGGGATGTTAAAATAGGTCGGTTAAGTTTTGTTTAGAAGTTTGTATATGTTTAATACATCACTGCTCTTAGCCTATTTAAGCAAAGGTGGTTTTATAAAAAGTTTAAGAGACAATTTTTGGCCTTGACAATTAAAAATAAAATATCGTAAGTATTTATAATTATTTATTTTATTATTGATCTTTTATAAAATTGGCTTTGCTTAAATAGTTTCCAGGGGTCACGAACGTGGACGTGGCAAAATATCGACCCCCACCCACCTACCACCCGCTGAATTGTACATTTATATATATATATGTAAATTGGTTATGTATTTGTTTTTTTTTTATTGTTTTTGTTTGAGCTACGCATTCATAACATTCATTAATTTTTTTATTTTAGTTCTAGGATTTTTATACCTTTTATCTTTTGTGTCAATTACCCATTTACAATTTTTCCAAAGTAAGACTTTTATTAAAAAATGTATGATGTCAATTTTATGTGCATAGCATTCATCGGAATCATCGAACCAGTCTTAAGAAAATTAATATTGCTCTTAAAATGAAAATAAACAAAAATCGAAGACCAAAAATAAATGTTTGGAAACAAAATAATCGCTTAAGAGAAGAAATTAAAATACTTAAAGCCCGTGCAAAGCTAAATATACAAGAGAAAATTGACATTTTACCAATGAACCAAAACTCAAAAACGTTTGCAAAACTCATTTTATCGCAAAGTACAACAGAATACACTGAAGAAGAAAAATGGATTTCGCAGTGTATATTTTTCCGTTCAGCCGCCGCGGCGCGCCGGTTATAATTTTTTGAGAAATCAATTACAATTTCACTTGCCTCATCCATCTTCTTTGCATAGATGGATAAGTATTAAAGGCCTTTCTCCAGGCTTAAACAAAAACGTTTTAGAGGAGATAGAAAAAATTACCTCAAAATTGGCAACGAAAGAGAAAGAAGTGGTTCTAATTTTTGATGAAATGAGCCTTCAGACAAGTTTAACCTACAATGAATACAAAGATGTAATTGAAGGTTTTGTAGATTAATGCAAAAACCAAAGATCTGATATATGTATGTGCTAAGTCAGCCTGCGTTTTTATGATACGTAGTTTATGTGGCAACTTTAAACAAGTTTTGTATCATGTCATTTGTCCAAGTAATATCCCTTCACAACAACTTGAGGTAGAAGTGCATAACTGTTTGGATATATGCGAGAAATTAAAATTAAATGTACGAGCTATTTGCTGCGATCAAGGGCCTACAAATAGAAGTTTGTTTAATAAATTATGTCTAGATGACAAAAGTTGTAACTTTGTTTACAAACAATTAAAATTTAAACCTCCGTCAAGTGCAGTCGCATTTTCTTTTCGCTCCGCAGTTGCCTTTTGCCACCTTTTCACCGACCCCAAGTATCATACAAATAAATAAAAAAAAAACCTATCAATATACCCGCAGCGCGTGTGATATACATACTTACCCGACCCACTTTACTGCTAATCGCCATTTCCCATTACACCAGCATTTTTTTTTTTTTTTTTTCTCTTCTTGTGTATTAACAAGTATTAAAAAAATTAAATACAACTAAAAAAAAAACAAAACAATAAACCTTAACAAAACACCATATCTTTTTCTTTTTTTTCTGATTCATATTAATTATGTCGTGCGCGAATAAAATGTGTGTCATCGTTGACTCAAACGCGGAACTGTTGAAGTGCAGTGGCCTTTGTGGGAAATACCTTCACCCCTTCTGTGCTGGCTTGGCCAGAAAGGCGAGTGTATACCTGAAAGACTATCTACGCAATTTTGCGTTTTATTGCGATGAATGCAATAAAATATCCGTGTCGGATATTAGATATGATTGCAATTCAATGTCTAAAGGAATCCCTGTGCAATGAACATTCCGTTTGCCAAGATCAAATTTCTAATCTCTCTAAGAAATTTGATCACGTCTGCAATAGTGTTGAAGACTCAAACATCCAATGTCAACAATCGTCCACCCAGTGCCTTTCCACGATACGTTCTCTGGAAAAACAATACTGTGACGTAATCGGTGGATTGAATTCTCTTCGTTTAGACATTGACGATAAATTAAAGGTGTTGACTTGTTCGGCAAATGATCTAAAAAAAAACCTGTCTGACCAGTTAAACTTAATGAAATCGGATATTGATTGCTGTTTTCAAAGTTCGACATCCCGGCTCTCCCCCTCTTCTAATCAATTGAGTGATGTTAGACTTGTTAACGAATTTGAAAACATTAATAGTATGCTTTCTCGGGTTTCAACTGCACTCATATCTATTGCTTACGATCTAAGCAATCAAGAACAAAAATATATGAGTGTGCAACGTGAACTTGAAAGCCTTAATGTTCAGTCGCAGAAAATTGAATCGCTTCTCTACGACGTCATTAATCAACCCGGAATACCGCCGTGTGATATCGGGAACGTATCAATCCGTGATGAAATCCATGCGGCAAACCTGGTTGCTGACCCTCTGCAACAATCCACATTATTAAATACCATTGCGGATGAAGACGTTATCAACAAATGTGGCCATTCCTGGAAGTTATCCGATTGGAATTTGAGGCTCAGCAGGCTTGAATCCGCTAACAACACATGGTTCGTGCTGAATAATTGTCCCGGATATGCTGATGCTACATGGACTCGCTCCTATTTTAAACGAGAATTCTGTGTTAATATATGCGAATGTCTTTAATTGTCTGAAAGAAGATTCAAGTTCCTGATTCCCTGCAAATATAACTGGATGTTTTGTCACGAAAGAGGATATATACGACTTGGTCGAATGCGGCTTTCCAGAATGAGTAGCAATAATAATATAATTAAGTCCAACAAACCCAAGCCTAATCCCAAACTTATTCCCAAACCTAATCCCAAACCTAATCCCAAACCTAATCCCAAACCTAATCCCAAATCTAATCCCAAAAATAATCCCAAACCTAATCCCAAAAAAAATATTGAAACCAACTGGACTCTTAAAACACAAATCTTTCCAAACTTTTCTCTCTCTAACCAACTTTCGTCCCTTAAACGGAAAACTTCTCCTACCTCTATAAAGCCTCCATCCAAACGAGTTTCTTTTAACCCTTCTCATCCGGGTCTTGGTTTTCGCCCTCCGATGGTTGATCCTCCTGCCAAAACACCCGAGTATCCAAATTTCATCCATTCTCACACCCTTAACCCTGCTTCTTCTTCATCAGTTTCCCAAGAACCACAAGGATTCCTTAACCCAATGATCCCTCCAAATGTTAAGTTAACTAAACATTTATCAGAGGCCAATATTAATGATCGGTATGTTATGTCCCGTCTTAGAGACCACAAAATTTACAATAATGTTCGTCTTTATCTAGCTTTTCTCCACGACAAACCAGATTCTGTTTGTTTTGAGGGTAAAACAAATACAAACATAAAGGTTTTAATCTCCCAAGAAGGCCTCCCTACCAAACGTGATGCACTTATGGAAATATTCTTGAAATTTCATGATGGTCTTGAAATTTCTCCTCAAAAAGTTAGAGAAGACCTAACCTCTTTTGCGTCCTTTATCTCTTCAAAACGATTATCTCATATCCAAAAATCCCGTGCAGATATGAAGAAATACTATCGCTCCTAACTTAAAGACCACTAAACCTAAATGTCTTAGCCTTTACTATCAAAATGTAAGAGGCTTAAGGTCTAAAACGTCTGCCGTCTTTAATAGCTCCCAAAACCTTCCTTATGACATCTTTGCCCTTACCGAAACCAACCTCACACCCGATATCCTTAGTACCGAACTCTTTACTAACGACTATTCCATCTATCGAATGGATGTCGTGGAATGTGCGAGTAATACACATGGCCGTGGTGTGCTTTTAGCTATCAATAGTAATTTTGAAAGTTCACTACTCCATATTCCTACTTCAATCGAATTTGAAGGTGTATCAGTTAAGGTTACACTCCCTAAGTTTTGTCTTTTTGTCCTTTGTTGTTATATTCGTCCAGCCCAACAAATTAAAGCATATCAAGCTGCTGTTAATGCCATTGATTATCTGCTTGAACAAGTGCAACCTAATGATTTGATCATCGTTCTTGGCGACTTCAATCTTCCCCATCTCAATTGGTCCACCTCAGATGATCAGACATCCTTCTTTCCAACTAACATCTCCTCTGAATCTGAATCGCTGTTCATTGATCGTCTGTCTGATTGTGGTTTTTTTCAACTAAATGGAGTTGCAAACTTCATGGGGAGACACCTCGATCTCATATTCTCATCTGATTGTGATAACTGTGTTGTCTCCGCGAGCCCCCACCTTCTCTCAACCTTGGATCGCTATCATCCTCCCCTTCATCTCTCCTTCGCCATTGAATTTGAAAACAACTTTTTTGAAATGGAGAATTACTGTTATGATTTTCGCAGGGCTGATTTCTCCAAACTCAACAATCTTCTTAGCTCAGCCGACTTTGAATTAAGTTCCCTCCACTTAACAGTAGAGTCCCTTACAAATTGGTTTTATTTGATTCTCTCATACTGTATTGAAGAATCAGTACCGTTCTCTCGTAAAAAAGATTTCACCTCTGCTCCCCCTTGGTACAACAGAGAGCTCCGTAGCCTAAGAAATACCCGTAATAAGCTTTGGAAGATCTTTTTACAGTCCAAATCTGATACCGACCACAACAACTATCTTCTCGCCTATAATTCTTTCTCTGAATTAAGGGAATCCCTTTATAACCAATACCTTAACCAAATGGAAAATAACCTTCTTTCTGATGCAAGGACGTTTTTCAAGTTTATAAATGTCAAACGAAAATCTGATGGGTTTCCACCTTCAATGAGTTTCTCCAACATAATCTCCTCAGATCCAACAACGATATCAAATCTATTTGCTAAATACTTTAGCAAATCGTATACTGAACATCTTCAAGATCCTGATCCACACTACTTTAGTTATTTAGATGGCTGCACTCAAACCTCTCTTTCATCTTTTACAATAACTGAAGAAATGGTACTTGCCAAAATCGTAAGCCTCAAAGAAAACTTTAGCCCTGGTCCCGACGGCGGCGTCCCATCAGTTGTTCTAAAAAAATGTATGCATTCTTTGTCAAAGCCTCTAACTGCACTCTTTGAACTTTCTCTTTCCCAAGGTGTGTTTCCTCATATATGGAAAGATTCATTTATATTTCCCATTCATAAACAAGGCAATAAAACTGAAATTAACAATTATAGACCTATTGCGAAACTTTCATGCATCCCAAAACTTTTTGAAAGCCTAGTTTTTGATTCCGTTTATTTCCATTGCAAGCCCTTATTCTCCCCCGCTCAACATGGTTTTCTTAAATGTAGATCCACTACGACTAACTTAATTGAGTTTATATCAAAAGTTTTGTCAGCCCTTGAGAATGGTAATGAAGTTGATGTTGTATACACTGATTACAGTAAAGCCTTTGATAAAATATCCCATAAAATAATTTATTTCAAACTTAGAGCCCTAGGCTTTCCATCTATGTTTATAAACTGGATAGGCTCCTACCTTGCCAACAGAACTTATAGAGTCCTCTTCCGTAACTCAGTTTCCAGTCCCATACATGCAACTTCTGGCGTCCCACAAGGTAGTCACCTTGGCCCCCTTCTCTTCGTCTTATCTGTTAACGATGTCTGTCTTAAATTAAAAAACTCAGATATCCTAATGTTTGCGGATGATAAAAAAATTTTTAAGATTATCTCAACTCCATCTGATTCCTTACTTTTACAAAATGATCTTAATATCTTTTTTGTTTGGTGCATATATAATTTCCTAGAGTTAAATGTAGGTAAATGTAAACAAATGACCTTTTCGCGCAAACAAATCCCATCTCATAGAGTATACTTCTTCCTTAATGACGCCGTCAACGAAGTCGATTCTATTAGAGATCTTGGTATTATGTGTGACAAACACCTGAATTTCCATTCCCATTTTGACCAAATTATTAATAAAGCTAATAGATCTCTCGGTTTTATTAAGAGATGGTCAAAAGAATTTTCCAACCCCTATGTAACTAAAGCGCTTTACATTTCCCTAGTCCGTCCTCATCTTGAATATGCATGCCAAGTATGGTCTCCCTTTTATGAAAACCATTCCCTCAGAATTGAAAATGTTCAAAGACGTTTCGTTCGATTTGCCTTACGTGGCCTCCCCTGGGATGATACATCCAACTTGCCTCCTTATGCCGATCGACTAAAACTGATAGGTTTGCAACCCTTATATATTAGACGCAAAAACGCTGATATATTATTTGCTCACCAATTGTTAATGGGCAATATAGATTCCCCGGCACTCCTGAGTAATATTCATCTTAACACCAACCCTCGAAATCTGCGATCTGTCTCCCTTTTCTATATCCCTCATCACCGCACTAATTACGGGCACTTTGAACCAATGTCCAGAATTCTTCGTCACTGCAACGCTGCTATGCTAGTCTTCGACTTTAACATTTCCAAATCCCATCTGAGAGATACCCTTTACTTTTTCCCATTTTGAGTCCAAATTCCTCGTCCCTTTTAATTTTAAGTCTAATAAAATCAAAATTGTTAGTTCTTGTACATTAAAGAGCTTTTATGTGGGCCTTAGGGCCCACATGAATTAATGTTGAAAACTGATAACAAGAACAAGAACAAAAAAAAAAAAAAAAAAAAAAAATAAGTTAAGTTAAGTTAAGTTAAGTTAAGTTAATTTAAGTTAAGTTAAGTTAAGTTAAGTTATGTTAAGTTATAGCTTGTATTAAGCTGAATAAATAAAATAAAAAAAATAAAAAACAAAAAATGTATGGTATGTATGATATTCCTCATCTTTTGAAAAGTATAAGGAATAATTTATTGAAATATAATTTGGCCACGGATGATGGAATTGTAAGTTGGAAAATAATTGAATATATGTACAATTCTGAAAGATTAAATGCAACAAAAATTTGTCCAAAATTAACATCGGCACATATTGACCCAACAGAATTTCAAAAAATGAATGTAAAGTTGGCGGCACAAGTACTAAGTAGATCTGTAGCTTGTGGAATTGAAGCTTTATTAGGTCTAAATAAATTTCCCATAAATATATCGCATTTTGCAAAACCAACAGCTAATTTTATAAACAAAATAAACCGGCTTTTCGACCTTTTAAATGGAAAACCAGCTATTAAAAAAAATGATCAAAATCTAATATTCATAAGAGAAATGAAAACATATATTCTCAACATTCAGCCTATTAATTCAAGAAACAAAGCATTTTGTTTCAAAGGTTTTGCCTTAAGTATTGAGAGCATTTTGCAAATACAAAAAGCATTATATATAGACCATAATGATTTATATTATTTAAATATTAACAAATTTAACCAAGATCCCTTACAAAATTTATTTGGAAAGATAAGAGCAAGAAATGTTAATAAAAGTAATCCGAATGCTGCTGAATTTGGCTCCCTTCTAGCAAAAGTTATAGCTATGAAATTTGTATTCAAATCTAAATGTTCAAACTGTGAAGAAGACGATACAGAATATCTTAAAGTTGATTGGAATGCTATTTTACAAACCAATGCTGAGGAACAAATATCGATTTCGTATGAGCTACCGGAGAGTGAATCATTTGAGAATATAGAAAACGACATGAATATTGATAATAAATTAAATGCTTTACCGCCTGAAGACACGATATTGTTAAAGGTGCCGGAAATCGACGATCTTGCTACCAGATACTATGCAGGCTATTGCCTTTTTAAATCGATGAAAAAAATGAATAGTATCTGTGAAAACTGTATTCACCAAATGTCAAAAGATAAGCTTCAATTTGATTTAACGGAAATATTAATTAAATTGAGAGAATACGAAACCTCAAAAGAAAATACGGTTCTTATATGGCCTTCTGAAAATTTTTTCCAAGTCTGTAGTCTTCACGTAAAAATATTTACAACTTTCTTCAAAAAAACACCTTTTATATCGAGATTAAAAGAAAACATTGTAAGAGAATGTATAAACGCAACAAACAGACAATATCCTAGCTGGTTCGATGATTCCGATGAATGCTATGCACATAAAATTGACATCATACATTTTTTTAATAAAAGTCTTACTTTGGAAAAATTGTAAATGGGTAATTGACACAAAAGATAAAAGGTATAAAAATCCTAGAACTAAAATAAAAAAATTAATGAATGTTATGAACGCGTAGCTCAAACAAAAACAATAAAAAAAAAAACAAATACATAACCAATTTACATATATATATATAAATGTACAATTCAGCGGGTGGTAGGTGGGTGGGGGTCGATATTTTGCCACGTCCACGTTCGTGACCCCTGGAAACTATTTAAGCAAAGCCAATTTTATAAAAGATCAATAATAAAATAAATAATTATAAATACTTACGATATTTTATTTTTAATTGTCAAGGCCAAAAATTGTCTCTTAAACTTTTTATAAAACCACCTTTGCTTAAATAGGCTAAGAGCAGTGATGTATTAAACATATACAAACTTCTAAACAAAACTTAACCGACCTATTTTAACATCCCAATTAACTATTTTTTTTAGAAAACTACTAAGAACTGGTAAAAATAGTTTCTACTAAAGCATATTGAAAACAGAGAAAGATATTGACTTCAAACTTATTTAATTTAATACAAAAAATGTTTAAAATATAGTTTAAAATAAAAAGTTAATCAACCGATAGTTTTTTCCTTTAATTTAAACCTAAAAAAAAAGTACTAAAAAAACGTGAAATTGATTCTTAAACTGAAATAGACTTACTTACTAATACAATTTTTCCAAATAAAAAAAATAAATTTTGAAAAATTTAAGTGGGCATCAATAGTAAGTTATCAGTGTGGGTCACATCCGAGCCTCTTTTTTGTATCGAAATTATTTACATGAGTACCTACCTACACCTGTTTAAGTTCACAAAATACGCAACTTACGTTTTGCATAGGACAACAAAGAAACAATCAACAAACAACAAAAAGACCGAAATTGAAACTTACCCTTTTGTCATATACATATATCTATGGATACATGACATACACACATGCGTTCAATATATGTATCAAAAAAAATCAAAATAAGGAAGACAACCAAAACTAAGCCTCATACGCTCACCAGCGGCGCACGTACATTTGCATCAGTGTTACCATAGGAATCCATACAAATTATTTTTAAAATGTCTTGCACCTAACTCATCTTCTCTTCCTTTCTTAAATGTGTTTTCAACATATATGTATATTGTTTTATTTGATATAGTAAAATATAACATGGAAAAATTAATAACTATGGTTTTTATTTTCATATTCAATAATAAATAGCATAAATAGCATAAAATACCTACATCGCTTGAACAATAGCAACTGAAATATGGTAACATCATCGGCACCAAAACATCATCGAAACCAAAACAGTTTCTTTTTTTCTTTGTCTCTATGGACGTTGACTTGAGAGAAAAAACAACTTTAGAATTTTTTATAGTTATACACATAGCTTTGAACAGGCATACTGGCAAGCCAATATGTGCAATCAAAAACAGCTTTTTGTGCTTGAAGATCAACTGACAAAAAGCTTTTTGTCAGTTAATAGCCAAGGAGTAGTGAAAAAAATATGGGACATTTTCTTCTATGGGGATGACCGGATGAGACATCTGTATAGTTTCTTATCTGTGCTTCTATGTTAATTTTGGGACTCGGTGTGCATAAAATATATCTTGCACATATGAGGTGGCATGGAACTTTTTTGTGTTGAGATTTTTTCTCTTGTATGAACAGGGTGATATATTTGGAAATTAGGTAGGTAGGTGTCTTTGCTACAAATAATGGTGAATGGATGTGCAAGTTTTCTTTTTTGCACACTGAGTATCGAAACTAACATGGGAGATATTTAAAAAAAAAACTTATTTATACGGAATCATATGGATCAGAGCGTGCAGGTTTTCTTATTGCACACTGTGTAAGAGTTAAGTGCCTGATTACAGGAGATGAAATTTTTAATAGAATGGAAAAGGAGCATAGAGCTTAAAAATTAAAGAGGGATGATTCTATTTGGAGTCGAATTGTTCTTGCGCAGGCAGTTTGTTTTTTTTTGTTTGAAAGTTAATGACTATTGTAACGGCTACTTTTAATGTATATCTAGTCTGGTGCAGAATGCAGATTGTTTCAATTGTTTTTTCGCTTTGTTGGTTAATTAATATTAAATAAATAGCTACCAGTTTTTAATAGAAGTGACGTATTTTGAAGACAAGACAAGCCAAAGTTATGATAATGGTTCGAATATGAATATGAAAGGAAAAGAAGCGGGTGTTCAGAATCGAATTCGAACCCTGGAACCAAGAGCATTTTTGGTTCCATGTTGCCCGCATTCCTTAAATTTAGTGGTTAATGATGCTGCTCGGTTCTCATTTTATGCAGTTAAAATTTTCGATACAATTCAATGTTTGTTTAACTTTTTTTCAATTCAAGAAATATATGAAGCCCTATAGAATTAAGAAATCTAGAGGCAAAAAACATTGCAGAATCGTTAGGAAATAAAATTTTTGATTTTACATTTATTTGCTGCCTGCTTATTTGGTTTGATATTTTAGAAAATATAAATTAAACTAGTAAATATTTGCAAAGTTCGTCCGTTAATCTGTCAACTGGCATAACAGTTTTAGAAAATACAAAAAACAGTTTGATTTTAATGCGTTCCGATGAAAAATTTAATGAGTAGGTATGTTCAATTAACCGAGCGTATTGCTAGCTCCCTAGAAATACCAAATATGTTTCTTGTAGCTTCATCATTGCGATCTCAACGGAGAAAAATACTTTATGCTGATGAATGTCCTGAAACTATATTAGCCGAAACAAAGATTCAAAGTTGAATTTTTTTTTTTCAAATACTTGAAAGGTTTGATACGTATAGTATCAATTTTACATTTTTGAGTAACATAAGCGAATGTTTAAAAAATAAAAATGTACGTGCTTCATGCCTTAATTTGCAGAATGTTTTAACATAAAGTAGTTTTAAATATTTAGATGGAGAAGAATTGTTTCAAGAGTTAACCGTAATATCCCAGCTTGTTACGCCACAAAGCTCAAGTTTAGATATGTTAAATTTTATTTTTAGTTCAAACCTTGAAGATTTTGCTCCGAATTTAGTAACTGCTTTCCAAATCCTTAATACAATCCCGGTCACGGTAGCTTCAGGAGAACGTAGTTTTTCTAAACTTAAAATTATTAAAAATTATCTTAGGACAACCATGACTCAAGAGAGATTGGTAGGTTTATCTATAATGTCCATTGAAAAGAAATTATTAAATTCTTTAGACTTTGATGATCTCATTTCTGAATTTGCAAAATGTAAGGCCAGAAAAGTAAGTTTCCAAGTTTAAAAGTTTCCCCTCTGCTCATTTCTTCGCTGCGTTTTAGTTTAATGGTTTAGGCCTCCTGGGGATACCTCAATAAAAAAAAACGCATTGAAAGTCTACCTCCTGGGTAATCTGGGAAAGGCTTATGCTTGTGTATCAGTTTATGTGTAAAAAAAATATAAAAAAGGGGCGCTTTCTACAAATCTTGCACAGGGCGCAAGTTTGGCTTGGGCCGGCCCTGACTGAGTTCATAAATGTTTATTGTTTACTTTTTATTGTTCTGGGTCTTACCACAACACCCTCACCCTTTAGAAAAAAAATAATTTTATTATTTTAAAATGAGAAAATTATTTTTAAATATGTACTCGTATCTTGTTACAAATGAAAATAATTGGGAGATAGAATGATATGATAATTTCATATTGAAAATGTTTAAATTTTTTTTTTTTTTTTTTTGTTTTTTTTTTTTTTATTTATTTCTTGCTTTTATTAAATTATTGTTATGAACTTCTTTATTTTCGTTGGCATTCTTATGATAATATTTGGTCCATTTTGTTCAATTATTTTATAAATACCTTTGAACGGTTTATCTAACTTTTTTTCTATTTCCAACTTTTAAATATACATAATCTCCAATTTTAAAATTTGAATTATTTACATTAGATTGATTTGTACATGTTTTATTTTTACTTTGCTCTAAGTTCTCTTTAGCTTTTTCATGAGCATATTTCAATTTTATTCTGAATTCATTAACATAATTATCAATATTGTATATTTTTTCTCTATTTTTTATGATTTCACAAGGTAAAGCACATAATTTTCCGTATACTAATTCAAAAGGTGAATAATTGGTTGTACTGTGTGGTGTAGTGTTGTATGTGTAAGTGTAGTAAGGTAGTAATTCTTCCCAGTCGTCTTTTCCGTCCGTGGTCATTAAATAATCATTTAAAACTCTATGATTTCTTTCTACTGTTCCTAAAGTTTCATGATGAAATGGTGTTGACGTAGTTTTTTATATTTTTAGTATCTTACAGATATTTACTAGTAGTTCATTAGTGAATTCTGTGCCCTTATCTGTTTTTAATTTTCTAAAACAACCATATTTCAAAATGAATTTTTCTACAATAGTTTTTGCTACTGAAATAGCGTCTTTAGTGACTAGTGGAAAAGCTTCTATGAACTTTGTTAGTTCACATTGAATGGTTAGAATATACCTGTATCCATTTGATGGTCTGAGTGGTCCTATTGTGTCTATTGTAATTACATCAAATGATGTGCTAGGTGTTTCTGTCCTTATGAATTGTTCTTTAGTGTATTTATTAATTTTAACTTCGTTACAAATCTTACAACTATTAATATACTTTTTGACCATCTTATTCATATTTTTCCATACGTACTTTTGCTTTAGTTTCGCTATACATCTTCTAATACCAATATGTCCTCCTAACCTGTCATCGTGATATTCTTTTATTAAATTATTCATCTCATTCGCATGCTCTATTCTTCTTGGTGAATTATATAATATAATGTCTAGACAATTTTCATTCTTATTCTTTTGCAGTTCATTAAATATCTTTTTAAATTTGTGCACTGATATTGTTTTAAATATTTCATTATTCATTGCTAGCGCTAGCTTTTCTATTTTCACATGCTTTGTATAGGATAACAATTTCTTCAAAACCAATTTTAATTCTGATAGAGAATTATCATTGTATCTTTAACTGCATGTATTGTATCTTTAACTGCATATATTGTTTCTTTTGGTGGCCCCATTAAATTCTTTATATTTTCAAATTGCAACTTTTTAACGTTTCTAGTGTCTGAGATAGATATGCATTCCCATATGTGGAGGTGTACAGTCTCCACAGGAGGCATAATTTCCGGATTTTCTTCTCTTTCACTTATCTCTTCCTTATCATTCAACTTCATTGCTCTGGTTAGGACATTTATATTGTTTACTGGTATTATTTCTTTTAATTCTTCTGAACTTAACTTTATTCTAGATAATGCATCAGCATTTGTATTCATCTTTCCTTGCTTAAAAATTATATCAAAATCGTAATCCATTAAATCTACTCTAATTCTAGTTAATTTGGATGAAGGATTCTTATGAGTAAAAAGACTAACTAATGGCCTGTGATCTGTATAAACAACAAATCGCCTACCGTACAAATATGGTCTGAAATGGTTTATTCCCCAATGTATACCAAGTAGTTCTTTTTCTATCACTGCTTTATTAAGCTCATGTTTGTTTAATGATTTACTTGTATATGCAATGGGTTTGTCCTTACCTACTTCTCCTTGAGACAAAATAGCTCCTAATGCATAGTTTGATGCATCTGTTGTTAATATGAACGGTTTTGAGAAATCTGGATAGCTTAGTATTGGAGGTGTCATTAATTTTCTTTTAAGGTTCTCAAAAGCATTTTGACAATTTTATGTCCAGCTGAAGATTTGGTCTTTCTTTAATAATTGATTCAAAGGTTTTGCAATTTCAGCGAAATTTTGAATAAAACGTCTGTAATAGTTACAGAAAGCTACAAATCTTCGAACTTCATCTGCATTATCTGGTCGTTAATGGTCAGAATGGAAACACTGGATGATCAATTTTCGAAGAAAATCATCTCTAGTGATGAGGCACATTTTCACTTCAGTGGATTCTTCAATAAACAAAACTACAGCATTTGGGCGAATTATAATACAAGAACGATTTTCAAAAAACCAATGCTCCCACAAGGAGTAACTGTTTGGTGTGGTGTTAAGATTCAAAAATATGGCCGGTCAGGCAATTACTGTAAATATTGTTCGCTATCTCGAGATGATAACGAACTTTTTTTGGCCCGAATTTCAAGATATGAATGTGGACGATATGTGATTTTAACAGGAAGGTGCTACTTGCTACACAGCTAACGAAACAATTGCTCTTTTGCCCTACAAATTCAATGGCCGTTTTATCTCTGGTGGCGAAGTCAATTGGCAGCATTGATCATGTGATTTGACACCGTTGGACTTCTTTCTTTAGGGTTATTTGAAAGAAAATGTTTACGTCTATAAGCCAGCAATAATTCAAGAGCTAAAGGATGAGATAATTCAGAACATTCAGCACGGCATGTAATTTCAATTATGCCTCAGCGTCATCGTTGAAAATTTGGACCATTGGAGGTGTGCTGCTAATGCGATGTTCCGGTGGCCATTTGGCCGATATTTTGTTCCATCCCACCGTACCAATATTATCATAATAAATAATTTGTGATTTATTTAAAATCAACATCGGCCCTTAAAACTTAACCACTCTTTACTTTTGCACGATTTTCAATCGTGACAGCTGTTAAAAATGTGTATAATATATGCGTAATATATGATTCTAAATAAGGAAAAAGCCTACACTCATGACTTGCCAATTGCTATCCCTCAATAACTACAAGACATATTTAACACCATACATACATTAATAATTTTTTACGTATTATTGGTAGGACTTTAATTTTTTGACATTGTTTTCAATTGGATTGGATTTTATAAAAATGTACAAAATATTAAAAACATTATTTTGTACTGTGAATTTATATGTATGAAAATAAAGATATGTATATGTATGCGAATGAATTATTATACATACATATAAGTAAATTTAGTTAGTTGCATTTTTGAACTCAATGAAGACACATCATGTAATATTAATTAATAAAACATAATATAAAGTAAAAAAAGAAATAAGTGTTACACTTTAATAAAAGAAAGATAAATTATTTCAACATGTACAAACAAAATAAGTTTGATGTCAATTTTTTTTATTAATAACTACGAAACCTAAAATTCATTTTTACCAATTTTCCGTATATTTTTTTTTAACTCCTTATTCTTTTTTTAAAAATCTGTCAAATAATTTTTTTTTAAATTTAACCAAATATTAAAAACGTCATTATTTGTAGTGTAAAATAATTCTGAAGGTAATTAGTTATTTGAGGTCAAACAAATGTTTCACCTTTCTACTGGCTACTGAAAGTATTGCATTCGTAAAAAAAAATCAGAAATTCGAACTCGAGATGGTAATATCGGTAGAAAAGTCGAAAAAAAGTCGGTCCCCCGATTCTGCCCGTCTGTCTGTCCTCGCCCCTACAGCCCAAACCATTGGTTCGATTGAAATCAAATTTGGAATAAGAAGGTCTTAAGCAGATTCCCATCAGGCGTTTAAGAAGTTTATAAAAGTAAAAGTCAGTAGTCCCCATACAAATTGTTTGGACAAAATCCGAGTTTTCTCAAAAACGAATCGATAATTTTGTATTAATTTCTTTCTAAAATTTGTTTTCTTAACTTGGCTTCTTTCAATAAAAAATATTTATGTATTGCTTATAAAGGGTCCCCGTAGAACCGTTATTTTGATTTTAAATTTTCTTAGGAACTCATAAACCGATTTCAATAAAGTTTTTGCTGCACAAGCCCTTATATTGTCTAAATTATATTTTATGATCAAAACTGATTTAAAAAGAAAAATGTTAATCTCAAGAACGGGTAAAAATTTGTTAAAGTAAGTCAAATATAAAATGTATACTAATATGTTCTATGTAACTGCAAAATAAAAAAATTTTTAAACAAAAATTGAAGAAACAAAATTAATCCTAATTTTTTTAATTGTATACAAATCGCTAATTATGACAATACTACAAAAAAACAATCCTTAATGCAACAGAGTGTACAATATTTTTTGTGATCCTATCTTTCGCCAATACAAACAAACTGGATGGTTTGCCACTCGATAGCATGCCACGTATAATATTGTCCCTGTTAAAAACATGAGGTGCTCAAATCTAAGTCGCAGACAGATTTCGTTTGGCCTTGAGACTTATTGATAGTCACTGCAAATGCCAATCTAATTGCAAATTAAAAGCGTTTGAATTGAATTGGCACATCTGTGAGTATAATAGGGATTCGCGGTGATGATATATTTTCACCTCGGAATTTTCCATTTAAAATTATGGCTTCGATAGCATGCCTGGTAAATCCAATGAGTTCAAAAACTCATTTTAATAATTTTAAGCTTGGGTAGCATCATAAACTGTATCAACAGATTTGTATGACACCAAGTATCCTGATAACAAATATTGTATCTTGAGATTTAATTGACATCCACATTTTTGCTGTCAAAATTGCTCTTTCTGCCAGCCACTTATTTTTTTTTTTTTATAATAAGCGAACACTAAAAGGGTTTTTTTATACCTTTAATATGCCAAAGACACAGTGTGAGCATTATGAAAGGAGGAAAGGGTTGGATAGGAGGTGTCGGTGTACATTGATTTTGAACTCCTGAACATTGCAATGATAGGGAAAGATAGAGCGTGGCAAGGCGTTCCACATCCGCGTAGTACGGCTAAAAAAATGAATCTCTGTACATCATAGTACGGCCGAAGTTGGGCTCAAGGCTAAACTGATGGGCATTCCTAGAAGCGCGAGTAGTACGGTTAAATTGTTTAAGGGGAGGAATGCAACTGGCTATTTCACTAGACATAGTCCGTTAAAATAACGGTAAAAAAGGGTTAGACAAGAAACCTTGCGTCGATGTTCGAGTGACGTAAACGAGTTGATGATGTTAATGTCACCAATCATTTTAAAAGCTCTACTTTGAATACTGTCCAAGAGGCTTAAATAAGTTACTGGAGCACCAGCCCAGAGATGAGAGTTATATTCAAGTTTCGGACGTATATAAGTTTTGTAGATTGTAGCCAGATCAGACGGAGAGAAAAATTTCTTGCGACACAAAAGGTGGTTGCTGATGCACATTCCGAGGATGTCGAGAATTTCCGTTTCGTTGATGCAAGTGCCACTCATAGATAGTGGCAAAGAGGGTTTATCTCGCTTTAACGATGCAAGACAGCATTGCGTTTTCGAAGCATTAAATTCCACACGATTTTATGATTTGTATATTGCCTGTGTACATCGGGAAATATCTGATCAATAAGAGCATCTTGTGAATCAATAATCGTGCGGAAATCGACCGTAATTTTATGCATCCAGCTTCATCTGTAGTAACTTTTCCGTCGCCTATATCTAACAGTTGTTTTGAGAATGTTTTAGCGGATGGATCTTGAAGCATTTGAACACGCATATATTTATTTATGATAATTTTACACTGTTTCAGCACTGTGGCCATGGATGATTGTTTTTTTATATTGCAAACCGCGCTTGTGTTATTTTGAATATTTAGTGGCAGTTTAAATACTGAATGAGCTGTTCTGCCTCCATCCAATAAAGTTGCCGCAATGCCAGAAGATGCAACAGCCAATGCGATACCATTATTTGATAGTATTTTACCAGGAATTTGCGAAATAAGGAATGTTTTCCAGTTCCACCTGGTGCATCCAAAAAAAAAAAGAATCCAAATTGTTCTGCCGAAACTGTAAGCAGGATGTGGTCAGAAATGGTTCTTTGTTCTTCATACATTAGTGGCATATTGCGAGCGACAATCGCTGCCATTTCTACAGTATTGTATTGTAGTTCACGATTCATTTCAGTGTCTATTAAATCAGATGCATTTCGATTTGATGAATGCACCGAAATGACTGAGTGGTAAGTTGGCAATGATAACGCAAAGATCCTCAATAGCAATCAATGCTTCATTGTACATAGCGTCACTGAATACTATCGTAAGATCGTTGCACCGTGTACGATGTTGAGGCAATTAAACAATAGCACTTAGGAATATTAAAAATAGATAAAAACCTATTCTCAGACCTTCCGAATGTATATGCAAAATTTCATTGAAATTGGTTAAGACGTTTCGGAGGAGTATGGCAACTAACACTGTGACAGGAAAATTTTATATATTAGATAAAAACCTAAAAAAAAACTTTGCTCAAAGTTGGTAAAAATTGAATTTCGACTCACATATCATTTCAAAACTTTGAGATTATGGCTTCCAACTTATTTTATCTTAAAAGAAATATTGTTTTCAACGTTCTGTAAAATTTTGAGAAAAATCGAATTTACAGTTTTTTAACAAAAAATAAACACCTAAAAAAAATTAATAAAAGTTCGTAAAAAAATTATTTTCGACTCAAATATCTTTTTAAAAATTTAATAGGCTTCAAATTAATTTTATTTTATAAAAAAATATTGTTTTCAACATTCAGTAATTTATTTTATAAAAACTAACCGTCAGTTTTTTTATAAAAAATTAAAATTTACACCAAATAGTACGCAAAATTGGTAAAAATTGATGTTCGGTTCTCGATATCTCGTGAGCAATAGAAGGCATTGACTTCACATTAATTTCATTCATCCAATTTGTATTTGTTTATATTAGAAATAAAAACTTTTAAGTATTCTACTAAAGTTTGCGCCCGATGATGGACTGAGTCCGAAACGCGTCGCCTCCCAAAATAAAAAAAAATATTTTTTTGTGAAAATTATTGAAAATAAAGTCTATTAAAAACTAAAAACTTCATATATTTTTATTTCAATTAATATATAGTCTTTTTGCATTTTAATACAATCAGTTCTATTCTACTAAAATTGGTTTTCGAATAAAAATCTCGATAACCAAAATAGATTTTGAAATCAAACTCTTTTATCATATGCAAAATATTGTTGGTAATTTTTAAATTTTTTTGGAATAATTTACTGATAACTTTTTTAACAAAACTCGAAAACCTATACAATCGTTTAAGCAACACAAATCAACAGTCAGGATGGGAAGTTATCAGTGTGGGTCGCATCCCAGCCACTTTTTGTTGGATTTGAGTGCATACAAATTAAGAAAACACACATCGAAAAAGGTTTTTGGATCACAACTTTTTTGATGCAGAAAGTGTGTCAAAATATTTGTAGAGCAGACCAGAAATCCAAAAATTTAACAACTTTTTTTTTTTTTAATTCAGTTTTAAAAAGAAAAATAATTTTTTGTAAAAGTATAAAAGTTGTACTTTTGGCCTATAAAGGCCGCTTATGCTAAGTAGGTACTTAAATATTTGAATTTAATTTTAGAAAAATAAACTTCAAAGATTGTTCGATAAAATTTCAAATAGAACATAAAACAATGTCAAAACAGTGTGAAACTCTCAAATTTCTTAGAATAAAATGAGATACTTGGGTTCAGTGTTACCGCTGGGATTTTTGAAAAGGTCGCAAAAAAGGGTCAAATGAAAAAAAAAAGTCGCATTTAGATTTTTTTTTAATACATACCTAAATCAAACGAAATCTGTATAAATTGCAAAAAAAAGAGTTGTTTTTTAGTTTTATTAGGTATACCTTCTAAGAAAAATAAATTTGTATACTAGTATTCAATACATTCGATTTATATCACACACGTTCCTTTTTTTAATAAATACGTTAAAATGTATATGT
The DNA here is from genome assembly GCA_920104205.1 of Eupeodes latifasciatus. Lineage (NCBI taxonomy): Eukaryota > Metazoa > Arthropoda > Insecta > Diptera > Syrphidae > Eupeodes > Eupeodes latifasciatus. The sequence continues at coordinate 42,564,750 of OV049924.1, forward strand.
ATATAACATCAAATAATAATAACAGTCAATTCAGTCGATTTAAGTTATATTAACTCAAGTTTTAAAGTTAAACTAAAAAATAAATAAATTCATATTCTATTCAGTTCTTTTGAAATACAAAAATTAAAGTACATTTTAGGAATTTACGGTTGCTTTTTATAAGCTCCTCTGAAGGTTTCCATTCATCAAGAGCATTGCATTACATGTTTCCACACACAGGCGGTTCGTTAATCTATTTTTTAGAATTGTTAACTTAGAAAAAACCCTTTCGGCACACGCACTGCTGTGAAAATATTTTTTACAAAGGAGTATAAGTTGGAATAAACATATTCTCCGAGAGGGTTTTTAATTGCCCCGATCTTATGCCAAAACTACTCCAAATTTGACAGTTCCAAAAAACTTTCATAATTCTTTTCATGAATTTTGAATTCTAAAAGCTTATATTCTTCAATTACTTTTTCAGGTTGAATTATAAGGTGTTGATAATCTGATACTAGATCATTATAATTAAACTCTTCGCCTAGTTTGATTACTTGAGGATCCAAGTGCCTCAAAACCGAAAACTTCCTATCATTAATATCAAACGTTGAAATAATTTGCCTGCAAATTATTTGGTAATAAATAAGAATTTTACTTTTTATATTTTCAATATCCGAACTGGAAATACTTTCTTGTTTTATATATGTTTCCGCTTCATTCCCTATGTAAATATCACTTACATTTTTTATATTTTTTAGGTCTATAAAATTAATCTCTTCAACTTTAGTGCGTAGTATATATTCTTTTGTTAAAAAATGTTTGTACATCATAATCAAAATGTCTTTAAATGAAATGGTTAAGTGAATTATTTGAGAGGATTCACTCTGAAACTGTTTATTTAAATTATTCATTATTGATAAAACATACTTTAAAAACTTCAAATAAATTAAGTTTGTGCTATTAAGATTTTCTAAGATGTCCGAAATTTTTGAAAAAGGGTTTGGTGACTTTTCTTAAAACTTTGCCCTCACGAAGTAATGCTACAGAACTACCCACTGCACAACCATTCGGGAAGCAACAGCCTCAAATGAAAGCCACCTTGTAGAGCTGAGTTTAAGAAGCTTGTGTTCTGGTACATCAAAAATAGCTTGAAGACCCTAAAATCACCTAACCGCTTAGCTTAGAAACTTTGTTAAAGAGGAACGGAGTCGTGAAATAACCAAAATTACTCATACAAACTTAAAATTGTTAACTATTAACTACATTTATATGCAGAGTCAAAAGGTTGAAATGAATTTTTATGCTAGAATAGCAAGATTTCGATTCTGAGCGAACGTGATCGAGTCGACCCAAACAATTCCAACTTGATTCCATTTTATACATTGAAATTATGTGTGACAGTGTTAGTTATGTTCTTATTTCAATGGAAGTTTGGAAATTTTGTATGAATTAAGAAAATAACTTATTTTTTCAATGTATTTTTCTAGAGATAGGGTCAAAAAAGTCGCATAATTTTTTAAAAAGGGTCAAAATAGACAATTTTTTAAAAAGTCGTATCATGGTCGCATGAGCCACAAAAAGGGGTCAAAGTGCGACTAAAGTCGCATAGCGGTAACACTGCTTGGGTTTACTAAAATGTTCAATTATTCAATAAAATGATCTACCTAGAGTTGATAACAAAGTAGCATTTTAAGCGTTTTGAAGATGCTTACTGGTTGTGGATATACAAATACAAAAGGACCTCATCAATCCTTTCTTAATTTAAGAAATCTGGTTACCCAAGTTAACCTAAGGATACAGAATTAGATTTTTCTATATCATTTTCATTATCAAAAATGTGTATGAAATAAATAGTTAAAAGTTAACTAAACTTAAACAAGAATTTTTATTCCTCCCTGGAAATCATTTTAACCTATTAAAACATCGTACATACCCTTTCCTTTCGTAAATTAGAAATAAAAAGAAAACTTTCTCGTCATTGAAATGAAACAAAAATAAAATATATAGAATACTAAAATGTAATAACCAAAAAGAAAAGAAGAGAAGAGAAGAAAACTACTCAGTCATTTGTAGATTGGTTTCTTGTATTTTCCAGCAGGTTGCCATGAATAGCAAAACTGAAAAGAATAAGACGAAGAAAAAAAATCCCCAAATGAGAAAAATGAATTGAAATTTTTCCGAACACAAATAAAAACATTATTTTCCTCAAAAGGAAACTACGAGTATAAATACACACTTCTCAAACCTAACCTTAGTATCTTTCAGAAAGGACATGACGAAATGGAATGTAACTGTAATGTAAATGCTTCTTTTCATTAATCAACAATTGTTCTGTTATATAATATTTTGTTGTGTTTTGTTTTGTTTTGCTATGTTGTTTCGGTTCTGGGTTCTGTTCTCTTTTTGGTGCATACGATGATTAACGATTCATTTTTTCTTCTGACATTTTAGCATTAGTCTTCTTCTTTTGGACATTTTGATATGAGAAGTTGTAGGTTAGGTATAGATAAAGGATAATAATGTAATATGTGTTATATTAATAGTTGGTAATGCATGTTTCTATTATTGATGATTTTATTGTTTGAATTAGATACTCTTATTGTTACGTCATAACGAACATAAGTCACTGATGCGTAACTGTGAATAAAATGAAGGTACATACCTTTTAGGTCTTAGTTGTTTCTGTTTTAGGGATGTTTCGTCGAGTTCAAAACATTTAAATATATTTAATTTTAAGGGGTCAATATGGACATCGGTGTACATACATAATGTATATATACGCTGACACTTTATTAAGGAAGACCCCTTAAGCTTCAGTCAGCATAAAAAGCAAATTGCATATACCTAATACAAACCATAAAATCCACTTGAAAGAACGGCTTTGTTGTGAAAAATGTTACATATTGAATTTGATAATAGAATCCCTTTGAAACCAACAACAAAAAAAGAGGCTGGGATGCGACCCACACTGATAACTTCCCATCCCGTCTGTCGATTTGTCTTGCTTAAAAGTTTGTCTAAATGTATCAATTCTTACCAAATTTGCGTTCTTTTTTTTGTAGATTTTATTTTTTTTTATGAAAAAACGGACTGTTGGATTTTTATAAAAAAATTACTGAATATAAAAAACAATATTTTCTGTGAAATAAAATAAGTTTGAAGCCAATATTTTTAATTTTTGAAAAGCTATTTGAGCCGAAAATCAATTTTTACCAACTTTTATTAATTTTTTTGTTTAGGTTTTTATTTTTTGTAAAAAAACTGTCAATTCGATTTTTCTCAAAATTTGTCCTAATGTTGAAAACAATATTTCTTATAAGTTAAAATTAGTTAGAAGCCATAATCTCAAATTTTTGAAAAGATATTTAAGTCGAAAATCAATTTTTACCAACTTTTGTTAAATTTTTTTTTCGGTTTTTAATTTTTTGTAAAAAAACTGTCAATTCTATTTTTTTCAAAATTTTACAAAATGTTGAAAACAACATTTTTTGAAAGATAAAAGTAGTTTAAAGCCAATATCTCAAAGTCTTGAAAAGATATTTGAGTCAAAACTCAATTTTTACCAACTTTTTTTTTTATTTTTTTAGGTTATTATTTTTTGTAAAAAAACTGTCAATTCGATTTTTCTCAAAATTTTATCAGATGTCAAAAACATTATTCTTCGTTGCACAAAATTGTTTTGGAGATGAAATCATATTTTAGTCGTAAAATTTTTGAAGTGACAAATTTTTTTTTTTCAGTTTTTTTGATTTATAAAAAAAACCGTTAATTGAATTTTTTTCCAAAAATATAATTGTTTTGTATCACGTTACAATATATAACATAAAATTTAATTCAAGTCTCTAGCGTCATTGGTTCATGAGATATTTAGGGTTAACCAAAATTTTCACCTTTTTTTAAACTGCTATGGTAAAAAAACCACCCACGCAATTTTCTTGAGAGCCCTTTCTGCATCTTTCTGCCTTATTATCTGTATAACAAAATTTATTTGAAGTCGATATCTCTTCTGGTTCTTGAGCTATGGACGACGAAAAAAACGTCGCGAACGTACGTACACACGCACGCACAGACATCTTTCTAAAAATCTTTTATTTCGACTCTAGGGACCTTGAAACGTCGAGAAATGTCAAAATTTTCAATTTGACAAATCGGACCCATTACAATAACTTCCTATGGGAAGTTAAAAAAGGCTCGGATGCGACCCACACTGATAACTTCCCATCCCTTCCTTCGATTTGTCTTGCCTAAAAGTTTGCCTATATGTATCAATTTTTACAAAATTTGCGTATTATTTTTTGTAGATTTTATTTTTTTATGAAAAAACGGACTGTTGGATTTTTATAAAAAAAATTACTGAATATCGAAAACAATATTTTCTGTGAAATAAAATAAGTTTGAAGCTAATATTTTTAATTTTTGAAAACGTATTTGAGTCGAAAGTAAATTTTTGCCAAGTTTTAGTATTGTTTTTTTTTTAGGTTTTTATTTTTTGTAAAAAAAACTGTCAATTCGATTTTTCTCAAAATTTTATCGAATATTGAAAACAATATTTCTCAAATTTTTGAAAAGATATTGGAGTAAAAATTCAATTTTTATCAACTTTTGTTAAATTTTTTTAGGTTTTTAGTTTTTTATATTTTTTAAAAGATAAAAGTAGTTTAAAGCCAATATCTCAAAATTTTGAACAAAAAAAATTGCGTAGAAAATCAATTTTTACTAACTTTGAGTAATGGTTTTTTAGGTTTTTATTTTTTATAAAAAAAAAAAACTGTCAATTTGATTTTTCTCAAAATTTTACCAGATGTTACAAACGTTATTCTTCGTTGCACAAAATTGTTTTGGAGATGAAATCATTTTTTATTCGTAAAATTTTCGAGGTGACAATTTTTTTTTCAGGTTTTTTGATTAATAAAAAAAAATTAATTGTATTTTTTCCAAAAATATACAAGTTTGGTATCACGTCACAAAATATAATATAAAATTTAATTCAAGTCTCTAGCGTTATTGGTTCGTGAGATATTTAGGGTTAACCAAAATGTTCACCTTTTTTTTTAAATTGCTATGGTAAAAAAAACCACCCAAGCAATTTTCTTGAGAGCCCTTTCTGCATTTTCCTGCATTATTATCTGTATAACGAAATGTATTTGAAGTCTCTACTGGTTCTTGAGCTATAGAGGACGAAAAAAACGTCGCGAACGTACGGATACACACGCACGGGCAGACATCTCTCTAAAAATCTATAATTTCGACTCTGGGGACCTTCAAACGTCGAGAAATGTCAAAATTTTCAATTTGACAAATCGGAGCGATTACAATAACTTCTTATGGGAAGTTAAAAACGTATTTTTGAAGTCGCTTCAAATACAATTTTTTTTTATTTTGTGTTCCAGCCTTCCGCGCTAGAGCCCTACAGCCATTGCTATTCGCCAGCCATAGCAATGGACTTTTATTCTTTTAATCGATTCAGTGTAGCTGTACAGCCAGTAGAGTTCATCGTTGTATCTTCTCCTACACTCTCCATCTATACAGACAGGACCAAAAATCAACTGAAGAATTTTTCTCTCGAAGCATCCTAAAGCGCTCTCATCTTTCTTTGAGAACCGGGATGATGAGTGTCTTATAAATGGTGACTTTATAGATGCTTAATTTGCAAGAGTTATTCCGAGTAAGATTTCAGCACTAGTGTCGTTTTCTAAATGTATAGAAGTGGCTAGGTAGACAAAGTCCTTATATACCTTTAAGTTAAGGCTGTCCATGCACCACTGACAACACACTCTGATCTTTTAATTATGTCATTATTATCGGCTTATCCGATTAATTGAATGGACATTTCAAAGATTGTTCCTCTAGTGTTGCCGATTAAGTTTTTCACAATTCTTCCCAGAACTATGTTGAAGAGGTCGCGTGACAGTGCATCGCCTTGTCTAAAACCTTTGTTGACATCAAATGCATCGGTGAAATCTCTTCCGACCTTAATAAAGCGACGTGCATTCTCCATCGTCATTTTGCACAAACAGATAAGTTTGACATTGATGTCAAAACCAGATGTTGCTCTGAAGATTTTGTCATACGCTGCTTTGAAATCGATAAAGAGATGGTGTTTATCAATTTAAAGTTTCTGGGTTTTTCCAAGATCTGCCGTAACGTGAATATTTGGTCGATTGTAAACTTTCCTGGTGTGAAGCCACACTGTTAAGGACCTATCAGGTTGTTGAAGAACGGTTTCAGACGGATATCTGTACTGTAGCCGTACCTTGGCTTCAAGGAAGTATACCAAGGAAGTATTGGTACGAGTCAATGTTGTTCCCTCGGAATCTTCGGACATCCCGTATACAGGAGAAGTATCGTGCGTCAATGGTCAATCTGGTTGACACTTGATTGATCAGGAGATTTCCATGTTGTGAATATCAATATATACGAATTGGGTTCTAGGTACTAGAACGTCTTAGCCCACAGGGAAATCGATCAGCCTAAATCCGCTGTATCTCGAGAGTTTGCAACCAAAGATGTCTTCTCTTTTTATCTTGGCGTTAAAATGACCTAAGACAATTTTAATATCATACCCAGAGCACTGATCATATTATGTCTTGTCCAAGAGCCAGAAGAATATGTCTTTGGTGTCTTCATTTTTCTCTTCTGTTTATTGCATGAGCGCTTATGAACTTAGACTTAAAACTCAAGACTTTTTGTCTGAGTCTAGTTCCAACAAGAAATTCACACCCAACTAGATGCTGCCTTTGTTCTCGGTAGCAGTCTTTTAGTTTGCTTTAGCCGGCCCATCCCATCGCACTTCTTGGACGACGGTAATGTCTGCTTTTGCAGCTGTTTAGGATTTCCGCTAGCTGTTCAGCTGAACGTACAGATCCGAAGATGGTTGTCCTTATTTTGTTTGCTTGGTTTGTCATTAGGTACTCCGTTCGTGTCCTAGGTTTGTTGGTGCTTCGCAAATAGGATATTTTTACGTGGTTGGAAAGTCACCCCGACCCCCAACCTTGAAAGGCAGATCCTTAGCACAACTCCAAGAATGGGGAGCCGGACAAACCTCTCCTTACAGGCATGGGCTCTGAATATATCGTAGAAGGTGTTCACTTAGTAGTTCAACCTAACTGGACCTGTAGACGCCACCGTTGCGTTGATTCCATCTTGGGAATTCCTCCGCTGCCGTCTGGATGAAAGGAGAAATACCTAAGTGGAAACACCTCTCCCGTCCTCTCTCGTTTGCTACCCCCAACAACTATCTACTGGGGTTAGAACCCAAACTCCAGTTGAGGTACTAGGCACCCGATGTTCACCGGGCGAGTGAGACTAGGAGTAAATAGGCAGAGGTGGGTTTTGAGAAAAACCTGTGGACGCTCGTATCCTCTCTACAAATGTCTACCATTTGAAAATCACGAAGACTTTTCTCTAAAATTTAAATTAAATTATGATATTACTGCGGTGAAATACCTATAAATAGAAATGTCAGTAATTTTGGCATGTTTAAAAGACTTTCCATTTCAATTCTTTGACGCTTTTAAACAACTAAAATGAAAGAATCACCACACTTTTATTATTTTCAAATTTTAAATTAAAATTCGTTCTGCTATAAAAATAAATAAATCAAAATATTGATTAAACTAAAACTAAACGATACAATTATCTAATCTTCAAATTATATATAACTTCTAGGTATACAGATACACAAAATCCACTATACTGAAAATTTTAAGATACTCCATTATAAAAGCGCCACCATCACTCTATGTTGACCATTTGACAAATATGGCGGCCTCTCTTTGATCTGAAGTCCTCCAAAACGCATCACCAGTAACAACATCAAATTAAAATAAATGCCTTAAGATAATAACGAGGCTTATATCACAAGATGCCTTATTGCCACTGTGCCTTGTCTATATTCTATTCCTTGTTTTTATATATTTAATCATAATTTTTTCCTTTTTTAAAATATAGCCTTAAAGTTTTGATTTTAAGTCTTCAATTAAGCCAAATGTCAATTTAACTTTGCCTTTTGGGCTAATCATAAAAAACAAAACATTTTTTAAACATAAACAACCAAAACTTTTACCGAACAAAAGAACAAGAAAAAAGCTGAATAGGACCTTATTTGCAAAAAAATGAAGAACACAAAATTTATATATACGAATACATACATATGTATATAACAAAAAAGTGAAAGCTTAAAAGAAAAATCCCAAAATAATTTTAAGCTACAACATGAACGTGATTTATTAGATTTAATGAACTTTTGCCACCACAGTAACGTTAAACCAAGCTGTTGCCATAAAACGCTAGCTACTTCTGCCTCTCAAAAACCCACCAACCCATCAGTTCAGGCTCAGGACCCATTGCCATTCCCATTCCCAGTCCCAGTCAGTTGCCTTACGATTACCAGCGATACACAGCGTTTTCTAGAAAATCTCAGTAGCAAATGTATAGAAATATAGGGAACAAGTAGTAGAGTAGAACCAACCTAACCTCAAACTCATTAAAGTTTTTGTGTGTTGTGCTGTTGTTGTTGTTGTTGCTGTTGACCTTGTTTCTTGTTAGAAAATATTTATTACTGGGGTTAGATTTCGGGTGTCCATTTCATTTTTAAAAGGCATAATATATTCTGTGGCAATACCTTTAGTCTTCCCATTAAAAATGCCATTGCTACTTGATTTATAGAGATTTTCCCGCTTGGCTTTTATTCCCAATAACGTTGGTATAATGCGCAGGGGGGGGATGCGGAATTAGAATTTTTCTGCAATTTTCTTGTTTTTTTTTTTAATTTTATTTTCCATTTTCTCGTGTATACGCTTCAATACCTTTAGATACTTGGTTTTGAATTCATTTTACTTTTTTGTTCGTATTCGTTTGGATTCTTTTCTTTTAAGGATTACAAAGCATCGGAAAACTTTTGTTTTCTGCATTTTTATTAGAATCCTGAGTAAACTGAGTTCGAATGTTGGAGTTGAATTTCGTTTTTTTATGTTTTTTAAATTGGTACATGGAGGCATTTACAAGATATTGATTTTACACACAAAATTTGTGTATCTTTCTGCCCACAACGCTTGTCCTTGTTTTTGTATTTGTAGTAAAATGCTTTGCAGATTTCTTTTAGGGACGACGCGACGTCCGTTTTTATGCAACAGTTAAATACCAAATTGTACTATAAAATAAATTGGTCTGCAAAAAAAATCATGCCTAAGTTTTCATCGAACTAATAAATAATGTGCATACGTTTGATGACCTTCAAAAGTCAATTATTGGTTTTCTTCTTTCTTAAAAGACTATTTTTTAAAAAGTATCCCAAATCGGAAAATTTGTGACATAAAGGGAAATACATATATACATTTCATGGTTTCAAGTTGAAATGCTGCAATTCGATACTTAGTCAGTATTGGTTATAATTTAATAAAGATTTCTGGAAGCTATTTTAACCAAACGAAAGTCCTTATATCCTTATAGAAACAAGATTTTATTCAGAATGAAAATATAGTAATAGAAAATTTCTATTATACTAAAAACTATGTAACTACAATTTCATATCAAAAGCGGAGTGATAAAAGATAACAAAGTATTTAAAATTATAATAATTTGAATAGACGAATGTATAATTAACACTCCTTCTCATTCGTCTGAATTCCACACTTCGTTCTTAGTTCTTGGATTCGAGTTTCTGATAGTGGTTTTGTTAACATATCTGCTAACATATCATTTATTGGGCAATATTGACATCTTACAATATTCTTATCCACATAGTCCTTCACAAAGTAAGATTTAGGGTCGATATGTTTTGATCTATTGCTTAGTTTTTCTTGACATATGAGCTTGAGACAGCTTTGGTTATCTTCGTAAATAAGTTTGGGTTTGGTCTGAGAGTGATTGAGATCTTTCAGAAGTTGCCTCAGCCAAAATGCTTCCTTCCACGTTTCAGATAAAGCTATGAACTCCGCTTCAGTTGTTGAAAGAGATACGCAAGTTTGTTTTCTGCAACACCAACTTATAGCTCCTCCGTTCATAAAGAATATATATCCTGAGTTTGACTTTCGATTTATTGTGTCTGCTGCCCAATTCGCATCAGCATATCCATATATCTTTACTGAGACTTAATTTTAAATTTGATGTTCTTTTAGATATTTTAGAACGCGTTTAAGTTCAATCCAGTCTACTTGACTTGGAGATGCAGTTGCCAATATCGATACCGATTAGTTTTGGTATTTTTTATTATCAAGTAATGGTTCAGTTTCAGTTGTTGACCTGTCGTATTCAGTTTCTATTGGGACATTTGAATTCTTTGCGTCTTGAAGCCCAAAGTCGCTTACAAGTCTTTCAATGTATTGCTTTTGTCTTAAGCTGAATTTGATCGACTATGTCTAGAGACTTCTATACCTAAGTAATGACGAATTTCTCCCAAATTGTTGATTTCAAAATGACTTGTAAGCAACTCTTCTACATTCTTTATAATAGATTCAACTGTACTTGCCACGATAATTTCATCTACATATACTAATAAGTAACAGGTTAGACCTCCGGTTGATCTACTATAAAGGCATACATCTGCTTTACTCTGTATGAAACCTTCATCAATAAATGCTTTATGTATAGTTTCGTTCCATACGTGTGCGGCCTGCTTCAAACAGTATAGACTTTTCTTTAGTCGACAAACAAGACCTTCTCCAATTTCAAATCCAGGCGGTTGTCTCATGTAAATTTCTTTCTTATGTTTTAATATGATTTTGTATTTACCGGCTATAGATAAAAGAAGTCTAAAAGTTGTCTGTCTTACCACTGGCGCAAAAGTTTGATCATAGTCAAGTCCGTATTTTTTACTGTACCCCTGGGCGACAATTCTAGATTTGAATCTTTGGACACGTCCGTTGACATCACGCTTTACCTTATAGGTCCACCTGCAACCGACTATATTTGCATCCTTCGGTGGAACTACCAATTCCCAAGTTTATTTTTATCAAGACCTAGAAACTCTTCTTCCATGGATTTTTTCCACTGTTTACTGCATTTGCATGTTATAGATTCTTTATAGTTTCTGGGCTCCTCTATAAGATCCTCTTGTACCATATTTGCCCCGTTAATGAAATGTATTCCTTTATTTATTCTTGTTGACTGTCTTGAAATTGGAACAATGTCTTTTAATTGTTGTTGGTTTTCCTCGACATCACGGTTATGTTCGTCAGGTTCAGCACGAAAGTCGCGAGTTTTTATAGGTAATGATATATTAACTTCAGATTCTTCATTTTGTTCATTATCCCCCTTATGAAAATCGAAATTAGTATCAAGAAATTTTACATCTCTGCTTATCGTTATTTTCTTTGTGCTCTTGTCAACTAAACGATACCCTTTTGAATGTTCATCGTAGCCTACAAAAATTCTTAGTTTAGCTCTATCATCTAATTTTCTTCGTTTCTCTTGAGGTGTATAAACATAAGCTTTAGATCCGAACACATGAAGATTATCTATATTGGGTTTCTTTCCAGTCCATCTTTCGTAAGGAGTTGTTGGGATAACGCTTGAAGGTAATCTATTTTGAAGGTAGTTTGCCATCATAATTGCTTCTCCCCAGAATTCATATCCCAAATTCGCTTCTAACAGCATACACCGAGCCATCTCAATCAAAGACCTATTTTTCCGCTCGGCTTTCCCATTCTGCTGAGGAGTATAAGGTGTAGTATGCTGGTACTGTATGCCTTCCTTCGCGAAAAATCGTAAGACCTTACCCGCTGTATATTCACCTCCATTGTCCGATCGTATTATCTTAGGCTTCATTGAAAACATATTTTTCATGGTTTCAATATACTCAGTAAGACGTTCAAAGACATCGGATTTATCTTTAAGGAGGTATGCCACTGTATAATCTACTGAAATCATCAATGAATGTTAAAAAATATTTATTTCCACTTGGGGTAGTCGTCTGCATTGGACCACACACATCGCTATGTATAAAATCCATTGGTGCATGACTCTCACTAGATGACTTCGTAAATGGTAAACGGGTCATTTTATATTGTGTACATACATATATGGCATTCTTTACTGTGCTTACAATCTACAATTCGAAAATCACTCGACAGTTTTTCAGTTTCTAATCTCTTGATGGCTTCAGTATTTTGGTGACCAAACAAACGATGCCAATGATCAAGACAACGTACCTGGTAGGCTTTGTCTTCAACTTGTAAAATCTCTTGATTGCTTGATTTCAATCTAAGTTTGTATAGACTACCAGTCAAGTCCGCTAAAGCTACCTCTTCTCCATCCTTACTATTGATCGTACACAATTTGTTTGCAAAAACTCACTGTAAATCCTTTGTCAGTTAACCTTCTGACAGACAGTAAGCTTCCTTGAAGATCAGGTACCTACAGAACATCTTGGATTCAAATAGTTGTTTCTTTGTTGTTTCTGTTCACTATTTTTACTTTACAAGTTCCTTTTCCTTTTGGTTTGATTTCTTCACCGTTTGCTACAATAACCTTTTCATATAATTGCTTGTTTGATATATGGACTGTTGCACCCGAATCAATAACCCAGTCTCCATATACTCCATCGCTTAAGCCAAAACAAAATTCATTGGAAGATGTAACTTTGTTTACTTTTCGCTTTTTCTGGTTGTTCTTCCATTCTAAATATTTGCGACATTCTTTCTTCATATGCCCCTTTTTGTTGCAAAAGAAACATTTAGTGGATTCGTTAGAATACCTATTTGATACCTTTAAAGCTGTACCTATTTGTATTTCCTTTATTTTGCCTCTTCGACTCTTCAAGCAACTTAGCTTCAACTAGTTCTAAGGTCAGTTCCGTTTGATCTCTAGTTTCTATTGCAGTAACGAGAGTGTCGAACGACCTGGGTAAACTGCTAAGGGCCATTGCAATAGTCCAATTGTCCGACACTTGATCCCCTAATGCTACAAGCTTATCAAAATTATGTCGTCATAGCTTGGATGTGGTCTTCCATACTTGAGCCTTCTTCAAGTCTTAAACTACAAATTTTACGCATTATTTGCACCTTGTTGCTGAGCGTTGATTTTTCATGGTGATTTTTTAACTTGTCCCACGCATCTTTAGCTGTGTCAGCCTTTCTGACATGATGAAGTTGATTGTCTTCAACTGATAACCCAATTAGGACCTTTGCATCACTATCCTTTTTCATCCATTCAGATGTTGTTGGATTTGGTTTTGGATTGAGAACGACTTCCCACAAATCATTTTTCTTAATAAAAGCTCCAGCTTGTACTTCCATATATGATAGTTGTCATTTCCCAATTTATTGAAAGTTGTCCTTAATGATTCTGCCATTTGAAAATGTTATGTTCCCTTAATTATCCTCTTGCACTCAAATTATGTTTATGTTATTTCGTTTACTTTTCTATTAATGAAATTTGGGCCCATAACCTATTGGTTATAATTTAATAAAGATTTCTGGAAGCTATTTTAAGCAAACGAAAGTCCTTATATCCTTATAGAAACAAGATTTTATTCAGAATGAAAAAATAATAATAGAACATTTCTATTACTTTAAGAACTATGTAACTACAATTTCATATCAAGCGGAGTGATAAAAGATAACAAAGTATTTAAAACATTAATAATTTGAATAGACGAATGTATAATTAACAGTCAGGGCCCATGATATTTTTGAGAATATTTGCAATTTACGATAGTTAAAACTAACTAGAGAAGTTGTAATTGAAACGTATTCACTATTTGCACATTAAGAGATAATTTTAGTCATCATATTCAACCAGCTAGAGGAGGGCTAATGATGCCGTATCACCCAAACGATCAGACGATAATATTGATGGTACAGGAAGAATTCTAGCACACAGAATTTTTGGCAATATCCAATATGTGATCATTCCATAAAAGGTGATCTTTGATACACACACCAAGTATTGAAAGTTGATTAGTTTCCTCTATGCAAGTGCCTCTCATGGATGGCGTCATCGCGGTGGGTTACGCTTTATCGACAGGGGACAGCATTGAGTTCTTAAAGTATTAAATTCTACACGGTTCTTAATTTCTTATTGAACAAAAGTATCGATAGATAGAAATTTAATGAGCTTATCATACGCTGCCGCTTGGCAAAATCCTCATTCAAACCCTCCAAGTGGGTGCCAGGCGGGCAATGATCACTACAGAAGTCCTGTGCGTTTTTGGCAGGATGGTGATTAGCTAAGGTTGAGTTGGGTAGCCGAATTGTTGTAACTCCTCAATAGTGCAACGTTCGGAAACCCAATTCAATCATAGTTTAGAGGTTCTTAATTTCAGTGGTGGTGTGAGCGTACTTGTACGAAAACCGTGCCGAAGAATGAAAAGCTGGGGGATAAACCAGCCATTAACGAGCTCTTTCGGATGCTGTGGCAAGGTCTGTCATATTTCTGCCTTACCCCGGCAAGCGGCTCTGCCGGGGCTGACCGTATTTCCGCCTACTCGTGGGAACAAAAATGAAACAAAACAAAACATCAAACAGAAAAACTTTAAAGAATAATAACAAAAATCGCGCCATGGCTGCCAATGCGGTCACATCCACTGGAAAGGCTGTCGAGCCTACTCAGAGGTGTGAACGTGTTGGCAACCCTGTGGTTGCCACTAGTAGCGGGAGTCCTTCTCCCTCTACTAGCCGCAACCTATACTTGAAGGAAGTACCCGTCAGTGGAACAGCTGTGACGCTCGGCTGTCCCAAGGGCGGTAATTCCACACCCCACCCCCTCCCCGCTCCTGCTAGGACGTTGCAAGCGACCCCAAGAAGGGACACCCCATCCGGAGAGACAAAATCTGCGACATGTGGAATTGTCTCAAAAGGTGAGGGCACACCCCGATTGGTATCGGCAGCGACGAATTCTGATGGTGGACCCACAACTGTGTCACACGGACATAGCTCTGGGTCTGCCAGCAGGAAGTCCAGGAAGTCACTAGCCAAACGAGACCAACGCAATGCTGAGAGGATTCTAGCCGCAGTCGGTGTCATACTGGCGGCGGAAAGAACCCCGGAGCAAACGCGAAAACTCGAGTGGGCTAGTGGCTTTCTTAGCAATATCACCAAACAGACCTGCAGCGACTCAACATCAAAGCGCAATAGGTCTTTCGAGGGCGACAAGCCCGAACCAAAAAGGCAGAAGGTGCATTCAAACAGCACAACAGCCTTCAATAAGGATCTTTCCTTTAGCGACGCGCTAAAAGGTAAGATCATAGCAGCGGTCATTGACAGGGGTCATGTGGATGGTAACATCTCTCATGATCAATGGGAAAGCGTCAAGGCTCACCTCGGTTTCAGATTTTTATCTGTCATCGAGGAGAATCCGGGACCTCTTCCAGACACAGCCGATGCAGGATGGTACCCAAATCGTATCAAACTCATCGCCTGTGGTGATCAGAGATCTTACGATCTGTACAGGGCTGCTGTCAATGGCTTGCCAGAAGTCTGGCCGGGTGCCAAGCTCGAGGTTGTTACAAGGGAGGACATTCCTTGCCGGCCAAGAGCACGCATAATGGTCCCGGCTCTACACAACTGCCCGGATATGATCATGAAATTGATCAAAGCAAGTAATCCGAACCTGCCTACGCACGACTGGAAAGTCCCAAAGGTTGAGAAGGAGACGGTGGGTCACTATAGATCAGCTCTCGTGTTGATCAATAGGGAATCACTGGCTCCACTGGCCGCGACCAAAGGCGTGATTAGGTATGGTTTCGATGAAATCGTGATCCGTATCTACAAGAAAGACGAAGATTCGCTTAACACGCCCCCAACAGAAGCCCCTTCAGCGGAAGGAAACGCTTCACTACCACCAATAATGGAGGTCGATGAAATACCAAAAGTGGAACCATCGACCTCCACAGCCCCAAACAAGCCATCCGACATGGAGGCAAAACTTACAGTCGACAGTAACTCCGACATGGAGACTGAAGACGCCACCTTAGGCATCACTCTGAGTGAGGAAGACCTACTTCATTCCTCCTCAGACGATGAAAACGCCGATAATACAGTGGTGGAGGTTAATCTGACTAATAGTAGCAATGCTGCGATTAATACAGATTAATCCCCATCACGCCATCATGGCCGCAAATAACCTCATACTCCGACTGCACGCGAACAAGGATGACATCGTCTTGATACAGGAGCCGTGGGTCTCAAACTCCATCATCAGAGGCCTCCGGACTCCTGGTTATAGGCTACTCTATGCATCGGAGAAAGGTGAACCAAGGTCATGTATGTTAGTAAAAAATGACTTAAATGTATTTTTACTCCCCAATTACAGCGACAAGGACACAACCACCGCTGTCTTAACAACGGATAAAGCCACCTACTGGCTTATATCCTCCTACCTTGGCCACGACAGCCCAATTCCAGGTGACACCTTGAGGAAGGCAATTGCGGACGCGCAGTCGAAAAAAGTTGGTCTCCTAATTAGATCGGACGCTAACGCTCATCACACGGTATGGGGTAGCTCGGACATAAATGAGAGAGGTGAGTCCTTATTTGATTACTTACTAAGCACTAACCTACTCATAAGTAATATTGGTAATGAACCCACTTTTGTAACCAAGAATAGAAAAGAGGTACTTGATATTACACTTACCTCTGACTCGATCCACAATCTGATTTCAAACTGGCATGTCCCAAAAGAGAATTCCTTCTCTGACCACAAATACATTCAGTTTGAGCTCAGAGATGTGGCAAACATATCTACGGGTTTTCGCAATTACCGTAATACAAACTGGGAACGATATAGGGAGGTACTAACACAATTACTTGATTACAACCTTCTTAAAAGCTCCTCCAGTAAAGATGAACTAGATCTTTCTGTGAATCATCTCACTGAAGCCTTCAATGAATCAATGAGAATTTCATGCCCTGTAACCATTTTAAAGGGAAAAAAGAAACCTCATTGGTGGCGTAAAGAACTAGAACCATTCAGAAAGAGTTGTCGCAAACTCTTCAATAGATCTAAATACACTAGATCTCCTTCTGACTGGGACTTATACAAACAAGCTCTAAAGCAATATAAAAAAGAATTAAGGAAGAGTAAGAGGTCTTCTTGGAGAAACTTCTGTGGCAAAATAGAAAATACTTCAGAAGCCTCAAGACTCAGAAAAATTCTCTCAAAAAGTCCAACAATACCCAGTGCTTTAAAGACAGATGCAGGCACATGGACTACCACAGATGAAGAATCTCTTAATCTGCTATTAGACACCCACTTTCCAGGTAGCTCTAACATACTTAACGACTTAACATCAGAGTCTCAAGCTTCTACAAGCGATTTAGTTGATCTAATAACGCGGGAAAAACTGCAATGGGCCATAGATAGCTTTGATCCATATAAATCTCCAGGACCAGACGGAATCATCCCGGCCGAACTACAAAAATGCTCAGACATGATCATTCCACCATTGGAAATCATTCTGACAAGCTGTTTAAGGCTGAGATATATTCCCAAAGCCTGGAGAATGGCAAAAGTAGTCTTTATTCCTAAAGCAGGGAAACCCTCCCACGTTAATCCTAAAGATCTACGACCAATCAGCCTATCATCCTTCCTTCTTAAAACCTTGGAAAGATTGATTGAAATTTACATCAGACATAACCTAAGACCATGTCTCATTTCCACAGCTCAACATGCTTACTCTAAGGGAAAATCAGTAGAAACAGCACTTCATTCGCTGGTACGCAGTATTGAATACTCCCTCGAATACAAAGAATATAACCTAGTAGCTTTCCTAGATATTGAAGGAGCTTTCAACAACGTCAGTTACCAGGCGATCACGACAGCAATGGAAAAGCTGCAATTAAAGAAACCACTCATAGATTTTATTAGTCTCATGCTCAAAAGCAGGACAATAACTTCAAGCATGAGAAGCTTTACTACCACCAGATCGGTGCATCAAGGTACCCCCCAAGGAGGGGTCCTTTCGCCTCTCTTATGGAACATGGTAGTAAACGACCTTCTAACATCATTAGAAGCAGAGGGTTTCAGGGTGATTGCCTATGCTGACGACGACGTTGCAATATCTGTATCTGGAAAACACTCCCAAGTTCTCGCGAAACTCCTACAAAATGCCTTGAATAGGCTAACAAAATGGGCTAAGCAATGTGGCCTGGACGTCAATCCACATAAAACAGAACTAGTACTCTTTTCAAGAAGGTACAAAATTCCTCAGCTCAGCCCACCCAAGATTAAAGGAATACCATTAAGGTTTTCCGACCAAGCTAAATATTTAGGCCTCATTTTAGACAAAAAACTAAATTGGAAGGCAAATATTGATGAAAGAGTAAAAAAGGCTACTGTAGCGCTTTTTACTTGTAAAAAGGCCATAGGATCAAAATGGGGCTTCTCCCCAAAAATAACCCACTGGCTATACACTTCGGTAATTAGACCGATACTCATTTATGGAGTTGTCGTATGGTGGACCGCACTGGACAAGATGGTAAATCTAAATAAGTTCATCAAAGTCCAGCGGTCAGCAGGTATGTGCATCACAGGAGCACTTCGCTCAACACCAACCGCAGCCCTGGAAGTGCTTTTAAGCCTAACACCTCTTGACATCTTCTCCAAAACGGTGGCAGCTAACTCATGTGTGAGGCTTAGAGCCACCTCTCAATGGAACAGTAACAATACTGGACATACTACTATCCTAGATAATTTTAGATCTATCCCAGATCGCCTAGACTATACCCCCCTAAAATGGTATTCGGTAAAAGCTTCCATGTGTCCATCCCTTCAAGATCCTCCTGGGAAGAAGAGAGACCCCTGGAAGACAATGCGATACACTTCTATACAGACGGTTCAAAGACCGATTACGGAGTTGGAAGTGGAACAACTGAATCTAAGTCTATCATATAGACTTCCCAATCAATGTAGTGTATTCCAGGCAGAAGTAATGGCGATTTAAGAGGCACTATCCTGGCTCAAAGAAAACGTTATATCTTGCAAAGATATACGAATTTTCTCGGACAGCCAAGCCGCTCTTAAATCTCTCGCGTCTGTCTCTACAAACTCTCAATTAGTCCACGACTGTCGATCATCTCTGAATGAGATGACAGAACAGTTTAATATTCACCTCATTTGGGTACCGGGCCACAGAGACATTCCGGGAAATTGCAAAGCCGATGAGCTCGCCAAAAACGGAACACTTCTGCCAAATGTTAGACAAAAACATAACATAGGAACACCACTTGCTACATGCAAATATCTTCTCAAACAATATGCTCTAGAAGCAACAAATGCTAGATGGTCACAGAGCACCACCTGCCTAACAACCAAGCAAATATGGCCAAGCATAGACTTAAATCGGTCAAAAGGCTTGATATCCTTGAGCAGACAAAATATAAGCTCTATAATTGGAGTAATAACAGGACACTGCCTCATAGGAAGACATGCTCTGAGGCTAGGAGTCTACACAAATGACTTCTGTAGAAGCTGCATGGACGAGGAGGAAGAGGAAACAGTCCAACACCTGCTTTGTACATGTCCAGCACTCTCCACTAGAAGGAATAACTTTCTCGGTAATCCCTTCTTCGACAATACCAGTGAACTGGCAATGACTGACACAAAGTGTTTCTCTAACCTTATTAAAAGCACAAAATGGTTTGTTTAATTTTCATTACTCTCCCATGAGTAACCTTATTAGTGGTATCACAATGGACCCTTAAGGTCTAAGTGAGTCAATGACATCTAGACAGCCACTCCAACCTTACCTAACCTATCATACGCTGCCGTTAAAATTCCTTATCCGAAGGACAAGGATGTGAATCTAGAAATTAATATGTAAAGCTGAGAGTACTGTCGTCAGCGAAACAGTTTAATGAATTAGAAGTGTTAGACAAGAGATCGTTTATGAATATAAGGAAGAACGTCGGAAACACAATTTTATGAGTTCCGGATTTGAAACTATTAAATACAACTTGTATTCAACGGTTAGAAATGTAGTTTCTCATCCAACGAAGAAGGGATTCATCAATACCAAAAGCACACATTTTCGATAACATATCTCGGTACCAAATGTTATCTTATGAAATATCAAATGCAATAGTCTAACTTTCTCCACAACGATGTAAAGATTTGTTCCACTGTTCGGTTAGATAAACTATCAAATCACCAGTGGACCTATTGCTACGAAAGCCATACTGTCGGTCATTAAGAAGATTTCGTTCTTCTAGACATTTCTTAACCTGATATAATTAATCAGCGTTTCCATGACCTTGAAAAAAAAGGACAATTGGGGAGATACTATCTGGGCCAGCGGATTTGTGTATGTCAAGGTCTATCAGTACTCTTGAAACTGCACGAGTGCGAAGAAGATCCGTCCCATAAAATTGTTTAAGCTCTCAAGAACAATAGGACTCATGACACTCATTGGCAGTATCGAATAAACAGCAAACTGTGCTACAAGCAAATTGGCTTTATCAATCGAGCTTACAAGGGAGTGCCATTGTGGACGAGCTTTGGATTCGAGAGTAAACTTGTGTTTTATACGTTTTTTTTTTTACAAATGACCAAATATTTTTGTTACCTTTTGCACATTGTACTATTTTTGGCCGTAATTTCTGGTCGTAAACAAAATTAGTTCGTCGAATATAGCCGTTCAAGCTTGTTTGAACTTATTCCGGTTTTCCTCAGTGGGGTTGGCTTTATAAATCCGGAAACTTACATCTTTGATTATAATAACCTCTTTACAGCTCGAGTACTAGTCGAGAAAGCATATTGAGCAGTTAAAGTTCCTGGAAAAAAAAATTCGGTGAGACCGTCTCAGTTGGCTTTCTCATATTGCCAAATGGTTCTCATAGAAGTTTTTTCTTTGACTGGGCTTTTATGACAAAAGAAATTTACAGATACGATACAATGGTCTGATGTGCACTGATTTCGTATTTATTAGTGTCAGAGGTAAGAAACAAGTCTAGGGTGTTGGCGGATTGACATGCAACGTCAGATATTCGAGTTGGCTCGTCTACGAGCTGCGTTAATTGATTTAATTTAGCAAAGACTGACACTGTTGTTTGGTCACAAAAGAAAAGCCAAGAAGAATTGTGTACATTGAAATCGCCCGCAATGACGATTGCGTTATTTTTTAACTACGTCAATTGGGCCCAGGATCATGTGGATTGACACACTTAGATTTTTTCTATGCGAATACACTAAAGACTATTCTCACACAAATTATCCTCGAAATATAGACGCATTAAAACAAACATAACTGAAAAAGTGGTTAAAAATTAACTTAAAAGAAGAATAGTGAAATTCTTCCCGAGTCAACCCCTTGAGTAATATTGTTTTTGACATTTAGTGACAAAGTTCAAAATACATAATGAATTTGAAATTTTTTTTAAAATAAATCACTGTAGTGTTTAAGCTTTACTTCAGAAACGAAAAAAATTCAAATATACTGTACATTATTTTACCAGTACAGAATATCTCCAAAAAACTAGTATATTACAATCGCAGTTTTAACTTTGATAATTTGCAATACAGGCTTAAACAACACATAAAAATTGTTAAAGTTCACAACACAAATATTTAAAGTCTTAGATTCACATTTTTCGAAACATTGAAGAGGTGATCGCGATTGTCTACCGAGATGTTGTGAGGTCACGCAAAGTATTATATTATTGTTTCACAGTCGATTCAAGAAAGTTATCAATAACATACAGTCGAAAATAATCGAATTGGTCATTAAAAATTTCTTGAAAAGTACAGGGTGACCACACAAAGATGTCCATATTTCTTTTTGATATAACTCCAGAACCAAAGCACGTACAACAACGATACAAATTTTATTCGAAAATACAGATTAGATAAATTATTTATGAAATATTACATCCATTAAATGATGCCCGTTTTGGCTTACACAATCGTTTAATCTTTTGACAAAATTTTCGAAGACATTTCTTAACATTTCCGGCGTAATCTCAGAAATTTCTTGTCGAATGCGCGCTTTTAAATCCTCCAAATCAAGTACACGAGTCGTGTAGACTCGCCCTTTCAAATATCCCCAGAGGAGAGCTCGAAATGAGCTTCATCGCTCATTAAAAGATTACCCAAAATGATCTCACCATCTGCCAATTTTCGAAGCATTGTCTGAGCGAAGAGTAAACGTTGTCTGTAGTCGGTATCTTTCAATTCATGGGTTATCATGAGCTTGTACGGGTGAAAATTCAAATCTTTGACCAAAATTTCACGCACTGATTCCCTTTTTAGGCCCAAAGAAGACTCGTGTCGTTGCGCTGAACGCTGCGGACTAACCTGAATCGCTTCACGGACTCTCTCAATGTTTTCAGCCGTACGGACCGTTCTCGGCGGGCCCGGACGCTTCTTATCGGTTGCCTTGGCGGATTCACGAAAATTTTGAACCCATCCGTTGACAGTTTTCCATGAAGGCAGGCGTTTATGACGAGGAACTTTGAACTGACGCCGGAATGCACGTCGTACTTTTACATACGAATTTTCGCGAAAATATAACTCGACGCAAAATGCTCGTTCTTTATCAGTATAACTATCCATGACGACTGATAACAAATGAAAACAAATTTGTCTGACCTGTACTTTAAATGGATCGCGCATTCGACACCATAGCAGTGTTACCACCGGAGCGAGACAAAAAAAAAAAATATGGGCATCTTTGTGTGGTCACCCGTTATATGGTTCTGCAACCGTAGCTGTGGTGGCTTTTTGACTAATGTTGTTTTTATTACTCATGGCGTATCCTCTTCCTTATAAAGCAAATCTAAAACCCATTTATTACTGTTCGAAAAAAACTATATTTTAAATATCAAAATGAAACCTCTTATTGGAAATCCTATATACAAAATCTTATTCCAATTTAACCAATTTATAGCCATTTCTTAATTCGAATTTAATTTTAAATTAAATAACATTGCAAACGAAATAACAACAAATATGAAGTTAATTTTATTGTTCATGCCATCGTGTATATCGTGACAATAGTCTTCTTCGTGACTGCGTGTCCTGACCATTAAGAAAAAAAATAAATAAATATAAGCAAATGGAAAAACAAGCGCAAGGACAAAAAACAAACTCGACAGGATTCTCTTTTTCTGCTCTATGCTCTGTTCATACAAAATAACAATTTTCTTGGATAAAATGGATATTTTGTAATACTAACTTCAACACTTGTACTTTTTTATCTTTCGCAGCGACAAAGAAAAACAGGACGAAAACCCAAATTAATGAGTTTCGTTTTTCAAGAGGATTACACTTACTCATGATGATGACGAGGTTTTACTTTTGCACAGAATTTCTATGAATGTGTGTATGAGAGTGGTTGGGGGGCACGGGTGTGTAAAATTTTCAATTATCTTTTTGCGGTTCAATGTAAATTGTTTTTTTAGTCTTAAGGCAGGTAAAAGGATATTACTGACATAATTTTTCTTTCTTTTTGTTAAATTGAAAATAATTTAATTGAAAAATCTTTACAACGACATGTTGTCGTCTTTTAAACCAAATGAAGCTAAATGTTTTCATAAGTTGTTATACTCTCATGTATCAGCTGGTGTTACAAACGGTTACAAAAATTGTGTTTTTGAAATGTACGTATTACCATACGTGATAATTTTTTCCTTTAACATTTTTTGCATTATTTTTAACATGAATGTAGAAGTAGATGCTTATTTAAACAGGGACTTTAACAAAGCTCTTCTTTTCTTCAAATGTAAATAATACAACGTGTGTAGAGATATCATCAAAATTTGGTGATTACGCACATCATGGGGTATGGGTTACGTAACTTGGGGTACATGCGAATAAACCTGCTACTTTAGAAAATCCCACCAAGAAAAGTCTAACGCGGTCGAGCTGCACCATCTTAGTTACCAGTTGCTAGAGGTGACCATGCCTTCAAATGTCTCGTGCAGAGCTTCCAATCCAATGTGGGATTTTTAAAATGCAGGACCGCCACCTTGAAACCACAGAATAAGAAGGTAATCATTGAAATATAACCCACACCTTGAAATCCGTTGATGAATTGGCTAACGCATTGCCAAAGTAATATAGTCAAGTGACGTCTTTTGTCTAAAATCCACAATAAACAGTGACTTTTTGCAGGAGGCAAATATATTGGTCCCGTCCCAAATATTTCACTTTTGTTTTCAAATTTACCCGATCCATTCAAGCAAAAATGGGCCTCATCCATAGATACAATTATTTTTCTATGCGAAATTCGTCTTGTTTTAGTGTACGAAAGGCCGAGTGTTTGTAAGTGATGTGAAATCGACTGCTTCGGTTTTCCATCATATTTTACGGACAACAGTAATTTTTTCGACGAATTCAGATCTATCCACATCAGTAAAAGTACCAAGGGCACGGTCCACTGTTTTGAATTTCTTAATGTTGCAATGACTAGGATAGACAGGGTGTGGTAAGGCAATCTACATTCGCGTAGTATGGCTAAAGAACGAATCTCTGTTCTTGATAGTACGACCGAAGTTGGACTCGAGGGTATACTGATGAGCATTTCTAGAGACGCGAATAAAAAGGAGAGAAATGCAACTGGCTATTTCTCTAGAGCATAAATCGTTAAAATAACTTTAAAAAATTTCCATGATCTTGGAAAGAAGGGGAGTAAGTGCAATCGGTCAGTAATTAGAAGGTGAGGAATATTCGCCTTTTTTGGGGAAGGGCTGGACAAATGCTGTTTCCCATCCGCTCGTAATACGACCTGAGGAGTAGGACAGATGAAAAGGCTTAATCAGTGGTTTTGCCAGCGTTAAAGAACACCTCTTCCGAACAATAGCAGGGTACCACCTGGCATGCGGCGTCATAACACTAACTGGTAGCCTTTAATTGGCGGCAAATTGCCTAGCAAAGAGATCAGCTTTCTCGAGAGAACTAACAAATAGAGTATTATTGACAACGAGCGTATAAACCGAGTAAGAGGAAGAATTCCTCATGTTTTTAACGACTAACCAACAAGTTTTACTGCCTTTGGGACATTGCAATATTTTTTCCGTAATTTTTAGTTATGCAAATATTTTGTCTATAGAATATGGTATATGGGCGTTGCAGGCCTTCCTAGCTTGCTTGACCTATTTCCGGGATGGCCTTAATACAACGGAAACTTATTTATTTGACCTTAATAACCTCTATACAGCTCGCATCGAACCATGCGTTTTCCTTAGGTCTGATGTTTTTAACCCTCTTCGGGATAAAAGTTCTCATTCCCGGGAGTAACAAATTTGTAATCATATCGGCGCTGGCTTCGACGTCACTATCGAGGAAGCATAGTGACCAGAAAAACGATTGAAAACATCAAAAATATGTAATAAAAAAAGAGGCTAGGATGCGACCCACACTGATAACTTCCCATCCCGTCTGTCGATTTGTCTTGATTAAAAGTTTGTCTATTTGTATCAATTTTTACCAAATTTGCGTACTATTTTTTGTAGATTTTATTTTTTTATGAAAGAACGGACTGTTGGATTTTATAAAAAAAATTACTGAATATCAAAAAAAAATATTTTCTGTAAAATATAATAAGTTTGATGAAGCCAATATTTGTAATTTTTGAAAAGCTATTTGAGTCGAAAGTAAATTTTTAACAAGTTTAAGTATTATTTTTTTTTTAGGTTTTTATTTTTAGTAAAAAACTGTCAATTCGATTTTTCTCAAAATTTTACCGCATGTTGAAAACAATATTTCTTATAAGTTTAAATTAGTTGGAAGCCATAATCTAAAATTTTCGAAGAGATATTTAAGTCGAAAATCAATTTTTACCAACTTTTGTTAATTTTTTTTTCGGTTTTTAACTTTTTGTAAAAAAAACTGTCAATTTTTTTCAAAATTTTACTGAATGGTGACAACAATATTTTCTGAAAGATAAAAGTAGTTTAAAGCCAATATCTCCAAGTTTTGAAAAGATATTTGAGTCGAAAATCAATTTTTACCTTTATTAATTTTTTTTAGGTTTTTATTTTTAGTAAAAAACTGTCAATTCGATTTTTCTCAACATTTTTCAGAATGTTGACAACAATATTTCTTATAAGATAAAATAAGATGGAAGCCATAATCTCAAGTTTTTAAAAAGATATTTGAGTCAAAATTCAATTTTTACCAACTTTGAGTAATGTTTTTTTTTAGGTTTTTATTTTTTACAAAAAAAAAACTGTCAATTAGATTTTTCTCAAAATTTTATCACATGTCGAAAACATTATTCTTCGTTGCACAAAATTGTTTTGGAGATGAAATTATATTTTAGTCGTAAAATTTTCGAGGTGACAAATTTTTTTTCAGTTTTTTTGATTTATAAAAAAACCGTTGATTGGATGTTTTTCCAAAAATATAATTGTTTTGTATCACGTTACAATATATAATAAAACATTTAATTGAAGTCTTTAGCGTCATTGGTTCATGCGATATTTTTTTTAAACTGCTATAGTAAAAAAAACCACCGCCCCCCACAATTTTCTTGAGAGCCCTTTCTGCATCTTTCTGCCTTATTATATGTATAACAAAATTTTTTTGCAGTCGATATCTCTTCTGGTTCTTGAGCTATGGACACCGAAAAAAATGTCGCGAACGTACAGACGTACGGACGTACGAACGTACGTACACACGACTCTACCTTGAAACGTCGAGAAAAATGTCAAAATTATCAATTCGACAAATCGGACCCATTGCAATAGCTTCCTATGGGAAGTTAATAAATATGTATCTTTTTTGGGGGAAAGAAATTTTTATTTTAAGATTATGTTTAAAAAAAAAGTATGTCTTTTAAAAATCCGTATTTTTGAGTGCTTGAAGAAAAAAAAACTGCCATCCTAAAAAAATTATTCTTTTATTTTGTTTAAAAACATCCAAAAGTTGTACCCGTGGCGTGATGGTCATTCCATTCCTGAAATTACTTGCTACATTAATGGTTAAGACTGAGAGTTGTAAGTCACTAGGCCCTGGCTATCTATCTAGAGCTGTTGCGCCACCTAATTTTTCGTACTTTTTTTAGATATCAAAGTTCTTTTTGTAATTCCTTTAAGAGTATAAAAAACCAACCGATACCTGAAAGGTTGTCATTTATATATACCGCTCAAAATAATTCTTAAAACAACTTTTACAAAATATTTGCACCCATCAAGCTCCTGAAAAATGACTCTATTTACCTAATACACCCATTTTTCCTTACCCAAATGGCATTTCTGACAAAACAAAAATAAAAGCTATTTAAATTTTGTTTTTTGTTGTTATTTTGTCTTATTTTTACAATTGTTTGTTCATAAAAAGAAAGGACGTTTTTTTCTTCATAATTAATTATAAAGAAAAAATTCAAGAAAGATTAATTGAACATTAAGCTTAAGAATATTTAACACAAGAAAAGAATTCAAAAGTCGAAACTTTATTCACAATAGAATCTCTCGCACTCGTACACAAAGCCTCATTTTAGCAGCAATGAGAGCTGAATTAAAAAATAAAAAAAAAAAAAAAAAACTGAACAGTCTTCAAACTTTACCGGCACATTAGGATTTAAATTCTTTGTCAAGTTCTGACAGGAATAAAGAAAAGGCCTACCATTTTATCAACCATTCGTTATTGTTGTTGTTGTTTGTTTACAAATAAATAAAATGAGGGTGGGCATATGACTGGCACTGTAGCAAAGAGGGATATAGTACAGTCGTAGTCGCCCTCTAACTCTATACTATATAACACAAAACAACCCTCATCCCCTCCCACCACTCCACCCACTCCGCCCCATTCACAACATATAACCTACTTTATATTGAAGTGGATACATTATGTTACCGCATTTTGGGTGCTTCAGAAAAGGAGGAAGGAGAACTCGAAGATGACGAACCAAGAAAAAAAGAAAAACCATTTGATTTTGAATTAGGTAAATCCGAGATGAAATTAAGGATTCTCTCAACCCTTATTCCCTTTTTCTCTTTTCTGACAGCAAAGAAAATTCATCATATTATCTGCTTTCTTCTGCTTTTCAATTCAAAGGAAACACAAAATACTATACGACTTCTGAATACGGGGGTGGCACAAACACAAAATCGAAGAATAAGAAAAAGAAAAAAGACTTAAGAACCACCATCAAAAAATGTGCTGATGTTGTTAGTTTCTTTATCATTTAGTCTGATTTTATATTTTATAAAATCGATGAGTTTGTAAAAACAAAAAGGAAAGAAAGTGAAGTGAAGTGAAGAGAAATGAAGAAAAAAAGAAGACGAGCAAAAGTTTTACTTATTACATATTTTATTTTTGTTTCTTTTCAAGCTATATAATAGAGGTATTATAAATATATGTATATTTGTACACTTATGTATATAAGTACCTATTTTATTAAAGCTCGTATTCAGCTATCTCTCATATATTTTGGAAGAAGAAGATGTATTTTTGAGTTCTTCTTCTTCTTCATCTCCATCTTCATCTTCAACTTCAGCTTCATCTCTTCCAATTCAATCCAAGTGCTTTGTTTTTTAAATCAATTGGCAATAAGAAAGTCATTCGGTGTAAAATGAAATGAAACAAACCAACCATCTTCTTCTGGCAACGAATTTGTAATGCTTTGCCAAGTGAAGCTCAGCAGTTTCTTCGCCAAAGTATTATTTTTGTCTTTTTTGAATTTTCAAAAAATGTATATGTATGAAAGTGGAAAGGATGATGTGACCTAGGTAAGTGGTGCAATTTTAGGCGCTAGGAGTTGGAGGGCAACAATATAGGCAAATATCCAACATAATGAAGTCAAATTTGAGACTGGGCCGGCAAGTACTTACTAATTGAGGAAGTAAAAGTGGCTTAAGGTAAATTTGAGAAAAATTGTTTAAGAGCTAAAATTATATAAATTGCTTTAGATAAATAGTTTTTCGTTGAATAATAAAATTGTTGATAAATTGACACTTTTTCCAAAAAACAAGCCAATCAACTTAAAGATGTCATTTACAGCAGATTTACAATTCAAAAACAGTTTTTATGTCAACCATTCATTCTATTCGAACGCACAGTGCTAAAAAAGAGGCGTTTGGACACCCTTACAGTTAATGAATTTTGGTTAGATAACAAAATGAGATATTTCCGTATTTAACTTCCCATAGGAAGTTGTTGTAATGGGTCCGATTTGTCGAATTGAAAATTTTGCCATTTCTTGACGTTTCAAGGTCCCTAGAGTCGAAGTAAAAGATTTTTAGAAACATGTCTGTGTGTGCGTGTGTACGTCCGTACGTCTGTACGTTCGTTATGTTTTTTTCGCCGTCCATAGTTCCAGAACCAGAAGAGATATCGACTTCAAATATATTTTTTTATAAAGATAATTTGGCAGAAAGATGCAGAAAGGACTCTTAAGAAAATTCCGTGGGTGGTTTTTTTACTACAGCAGTTTAAAAAAAGGTGAAAATATTGGTTAAACCTAAATATCTCATGAACCAATGACGCTAGAGACTTGAATTTAATTTTATATTATATATTGTAACGTGATACAAAACAATTATATTTTTGGAAAAAAATCCAATTAAGGATTTTTTTATAAATCAAAAAAACTGAAAAAAAAAAATTGTCACCTCGAAAATTTTACGACCAAAATATGATTTCATCTCCAAAACAATTTTGTGCAACGAAGAATAACGTTTGACATGTGATAAAATTTTGAGAAAAATCTAATTGATAGTTTTTTTTATAAAAAATAAAATCCTAAAAAAAAATGTACTCATAGTTGGTAAAAATTGAACTTCGACGCAAATATCTTTTCAAAAACTTGAGATTATGGCTTCAAACTTATTTTATCTTATAAGAAATATTGTTTTCAACATTCTAAAATATGTTGAGAAAAATCGAATTGACAGTTTTTTTTACTAAAAATAAAAAACCTAAAAAAAAAAGAGGCTGGGATGCGACCCACACTGATAACTTCCCATCCCGTCTATCGATTTGTCTTGCTTAAAAGTTTGTCTAAATGTATCAATTCTTGCCAAATTTGCGTTCTATTTTTTGTAGATTTTATTTTTTTATGAAAAAACGGACTGTTGGATTTTTATAAAAAAAATTACTGAATATAAAAAACAATATTATTTGTGAAATAAAATAAGTTTGAAGCCAATATTTTTAATTTTTGAAAAGCTATTTGAGCCGAAAATCAATTTTTACCAACTTTTATTAATTTTTTTGTTTAGGTTTTTATTTTTTGTAAAAAAACTGTCAATTCGATTTTTCTCAAAATTTTTCCTAATGTTGAAAACAATATTTCTTATAAGTTAAAATTAGTTAGAA
This sequence comes from Eupeodes latifasciatus, assembly GCA_920104205.1. Lineage (NCBI taxonomy): Eukaryota > Metazoa > Arthropoda > Insecta > Diptera > Syrphidae > Eupeodes > Eupeodes latifasciatus. The sequence continues at coordinate 42,594,921 of OV049924.1, forward strand.
GCCATAATCTCAAATTTTTGAAAAGATATTTAAGTCGAAAATCAATTTTTACCAACTTTTGTTAAATTTTTTTTTCGGTTTTTAATTTTTTGTAAAAAAACTGTCAATTCTATTTTTTTCAAAATTTTACTGAATGTTGAAAACAACATTTTTTGAAAGATAAAAGTAGTTTAAAGCCAATATCTCAAAGTCTTGAAAAGATATTTGAGTCAAAACTCAATTTTTACCAACTTTTTTTTTATTTTTTTTAGGTTATTATTTTTTGTAAAAAAAACTGTCAATTCGATTTTTCTCAAAATTTTATCAGATGTCAAAAACATTATTCTTCATTGCACAAAATTGTTTTGGAAATGAAATCATATTTTAGTCGTAAAATTTTCGAAGTGACAAATTTTTTTTTCAGTTTTTTTGATTTATAAAAAAAAATGTTAATTGAATTTTTTCCAAAAATATAATTGTTTTGTATCACGTTACAATATATAATATAAAATTTAATTCAAGTCTCTAGCGTCATTAGTTCATGAGATATTTAGGGTTAACCAAAATGTTCACCTTTTTTTTAAACTGCTATGGTAAAAAAACCACCCACGCAATTTTCTTAAGAGCCCTTTCTGCCTTATTATCTGTATAACAAAATTTATTTGAAGTCGATATCTCTTCTGGTTCTTGAGCTATGGACGACGAAAAAAACGTCGCGAACGTACGGACGTACGGACGTATGTACGTACACACGCACGCACAGACATCTTTCTAAAAATCTTTTATTTCGACTCTAGGGACCTTGAAACGTCGAGAAATGTCAAAATTTTCAATTTGACAAATCGGACCCATCACAATAACTTCCTATGGGAAGTTAAAAATGAATAAAAGTTGGTAAGAATTGATTTTCGACTCAAATATCTTTTCAAAGCTTTCAGATATTGGCTTTAAACTACTTTTATCTTTCAAAAAATATCGTTGTCAACATTCAGTAAAATTTAAAAAAAAATCGAATTGACAGTTTTTGTACAAAAAATTAAAAACCGAAAAAAAAATTAACAAAAGTTGGTAAAAATTGATTTTCGACTTATGTAAATATCTTTTCGAAAATTTTAGATTATGGCTTCCAACTAATTTAAACTTATAAGAAATATTGTTTTCAACATTCGATACAATTTTGAGAAAAATCGAATTGACAGTTTTTTTTACAGAAAATAAAAACCTTAAAAAAATTATAAAAGGTTGTAAAAATTTATTTTCGACTCAAATAGCTTTTCAAAAATTACAAATATTGGCTTCGAACTTATTTTATTTCACAGAAAATATTGTTTTCGATGTTCAGTAATTTTTTTATAAAAATCCAACAGTCCGTTTTTTCATAAAAAAATAAAATCTACAAAAAATAGTACGCAAATTTGGTAAAAATTGATACATATAGACAAACTTTTAAGCAAGGCAAATTGACAGACGGGATGGGAAGTTATCAGTGTGGGTCGCATCCCAGCATCTTTTTTTTTTTGTTTTTAAACTTTATACCTTTTTACCATACTTTTGAACGAAATTCTTAAAATTACAACACTTTTTTGAAAAATTGTAACACAAACACCAAAAAAAGCCTTCGTCAACATCTAGAGAGGCTCCGGCATAGGTCGGGAAGCCAAGTGAAATAGAGAAATTTCAATCTAAAAACAGTAAAAGCTCAGCAATGGAGAAATATATTTGTATTAAATGAAATAAAGTCAATTTACTTAAATAAATAATAATACACGATGAAAAGATTATATTCAGCAAACATCATAGTTTGAAAAATTCACTGAAAACATAGATTTTGCTTTGGCACGAGAAGTTTCTGGTTGCTGTGCAGGATCTGGTAAGACATATACTTTTCCTGCTTTAACACTAATGATTTGTCTTCAATTAAAGGTTCAACAAAGTATTGCATCTTTCTCGGAAAAACTTAACATCATATACAGAAGCGTATAAACTTCGGTTACTAACCCAATGTAATAAAAATCAGTCTTGTAATTGAATTTGACCAGAACGAAGTCGTTTTTCTTGATGTTAAGATTAGTTTCAATTACAGAAATGTCTTGGAACTCTGCTGATTCCTCAGAAACATTGAACGACTTATCAGAGTCTGCAAGACTGTAAGCTACCACTCACGGAAATTGTTTTTTTTTTCTGAGACTGAAAGTTGAAAGTTGAGAAATTGAATCAAATTGTAAAGAGATTTCTTCATTATTGATTGATTATTAATAGAACTATCAGCTACGATATCAGTGTGAGAAAAATCTGATTCTGGGAAAATCAAATCCTTACAAGGAAATATACCAGTTGAAAAAAATGTTTTAGTAACGTTTTCCGATGAGAATGCTCTCATAAATGGTATTTTTATCAGGTGAGCGATTCCGGTTAAATCAATTTTTACGCCCGGGTGCTTAAGAATAATGGAATTAATTCTTTTTAAACACATACATTGCATTGGTTTCCAGATACATTTTTAATTCCTACCATGGTAACTTAACTCTCACGCTCTGCAGAAGCTGCCTGGAAACTGTTTATTTTCCTTTTTCAGCAATGACCTACATGAAGAATGAAAAAATGTCTTCATCTTAACAAAACTCAGATAAAATCTCTTAGTCTAAACCAAGTCTTTTCCATACTTTTCCAACGTGAAGTTGAGGTTGAACTTAGACTCGCTTACTAAATGAATAGCGAATTAGGTGCGTTGTTTTCTTGATGTAGGACTTATGATAACCATTAAAATAATTATGGGAATAAAATTGAACTTTTGCAACGGATTTTGATGGCCTTAACTCAATTTCCACTTCCAAATTAAGGAATCACGTCATGTTTTTGAGATATTACTTTTTAAAATTTGAAAAAAAAAACACTCATATAAGCCTTTTCGAGGCTATTTAAATGGGAGCGGGTCGAAATGCTGTATTTTAAAATACTGTATGGTCAAAATTCTGTACGCTACTGTACGGTCAATTATACATACATTAAAAACGTGATGTTATAGAAACATTTAAAGGTGAAATTCGAATTAAGGACTTAGAAAAAGAATTTTGGCACAGAAAAGTAATACAAGTTTTTCATATTTCCAATTACTTTTCCTTTTAATTAAATTTAACTAAAACACCACAAGCAAGTTAAAGTATTTGTTTCTTATTCGTAAGAAACGTATTTTTCCAATTTGAATCCTTTTTTGCATCATTTATGAAACAACTGTAAAACAAACCATCAAATGAATAATTTGTTTTCTGATCTTTCAGATCTTTTGTTGAGAGACCGAACCAGAGCGTTGCCACAAAGTGCCCGATTTGGCATTTAAGCCCTTTGTTTTACATTTTGCCTCTTTGCCTAGACCAATGGCCCAAATCTCAATTTTAGAAGATTTAACATCACATAATATAGTAATTAATAATAATTAAAGAGTGTTTCAAAGTGAAGCACCAAAAATACATTTTTGTTGGTGATTGAAGTCACCAAAAAATATAACATTATTTTGAAAAACTTTTTGAAAGCTAATTACTTACAAACTTAAAGTAATATTATTGAAGTCGACTACAACGCGTTAAATTTAAAACCTCTTGATGGGATATATTACGGGTTTGGGATTGATGTACTGTTTGAAAATTTAAATGAAAACGTTAAAGAAGGGTTTAAAAGTCAGTTCAAAGATATTATATTGAACTTTATAAACAGTTCAAACTAGCGACGATTAAATTTATGTGACAATTTAAGATGTTAATTTGTTGAACATTAAGGATTAATTTCTGATCATTTGATAACTCTGTTAATAAAATTTCCAAACTTATTCAGTTTTACTGAAAATGTAATGACTGGAGAGCTACAAAACTACAAAGTTAGAAGAAATAAATAAAGAAAATCATGATATTTACGAGTACGTTATGAAATGGTGGGTTTAGTTAAACTTAATACAAAATTTTGTTAGGGATCATTTATTTAAATAACGGAACCAACTATAAAATAGGTGCGGGTATTTCTACCGAGACCCTTGCCACTCACTTTAAGCTTGTTCTCTCCAATGATTCCAGCTTTACAACTTTTACAGCGGATCCTTTAATCACTGACTAAATATTAGATGAATACATTGAAAGCGAAGAAATTGAAGCTGTGTTAAACAAAGCAAAAAACAACAAGGCACCTGGTGAAGATGGAATTCCTTACGAATTCTTTGAAAATGCAACCCCTATGCTTCTCAACCATTTAAAAATTATTTTCAATAAAATCTTTATGAATGCCGACATACTTTCATCGTTCAAAAAATCCGTCATTTTCCCTATACATAAAAGAGGCTTACTAGACTCACCCGAAAATTACAGAGGAATTTCATTCATGAATGTAATTGCAAAAATATTTTGCGTATACCTACTAGTTGTAAGGCTCGAAAAATGGATCGAACAGAACAATATTTTATCTGATCTACAGGCAGGTTTCAGAAAAAACTTTTCAACGATCGATCACATTTTTACACTATCATCTATAGTCAAAGCGTTTCAAGTTGAATTTAAAGCTGCTTTTGACCTAATCAATAGGAATGTTCTTATAAGCTGACACGAATTGGTATATCTACAAAGTTGCTGAAAGTAATTAGAGAGATGTACACGGGTACGAAGGCTGCTGTTTGGGATGGAGTGAGCTTTTCAGAATGGTTTAGCACCAGCACAGGAGTCAAACAAGGATGTCCACTTAGAGCTCTTTTGTTCTCGTTATTTATAAATGGTGTTGCGGATGAACTTCCTGATGGGGGAATAAGAATAGCTAGCTGCACCGTGAATGTGTTACTATACGCCGCGCCGATGACCTCGTTATACTTTCAGAATCACCCGAAGGTTTGCAATCAGCGTTGCCGCGAAGACAAAAATTTTAAGGGCCATTTTGAGGGCCATTTCCAAAATGTGCGGGCCACTAGCCCACTACCTTAAAAAAAATTTGTTTAGGAAAATAATAACAATTTATCTTTTCTAAATAAACTTATTATATTTCGAATTAAATTAATTGAATTAAATTAAATATTAAATTTTCAAATAAGTCATCAAATTCGTAGCCAAAATATATTCCATTTAAGGGTTTCAAAGAGAACTGTTCGAATTCAACTTCAAATATATGGTCTAGGCTTTCTAAGTACTCAGCTTTAACAAATTTTTTTAAAATAACATTACATTTTTTGTTTGCGTTGCAACAACTTTCTTTATTTTGGTATTCTTCAAATCAAGACAAGATACTCTTGAAAAACTTTAAGTTCTTCTTGCCTTTTTGGGATGTGTTTTAAGAAATCGTAGATATGACAAAACAAACAGACGAGGTACGTACTAGGTAGGTGAAAAAAAATAAAAGTTCTGTTCAACGAGGTTTTGTCTAGATCAGAACAGCACAGGACAGCACAGTTTCGTGAGAAACGTCAGATCAAATTAGAACAGTCAGTTAAACGTCAGTTGTCAAAAAAAAAAAAAAAAAAAATTGCAAACTGTGTGAATTTTTCATTTTTTGTGCTTTTACTGTGAAAAATATTATTAAAAATTATTGAAATGGAAAATCAAGTGATTGCTAAGATAATACTAAATGAAAATGTTAGTGGTTCAGACACCGATAGTGATTTTTCGTCGGATTCCTCTTCAGATGATTGGAATGAAAGTGTGACGAATGTTATTACCTTTTCTTTGATGAAATGTAAAATGTATTTTATATAAATGTATTTTATAATTATTTAATTAAACAAATTAAACAAATTGGAAAAATAACTTTATTTTAATTTTTTTAAATCACGAGAAAAAAAAACACAAAGCACAGCCAAATCAAAACGTAAACAAAAAAAATGACAACTTCGATTTTGACATTTCTCACGAGTCTGTTCTAACCTGATCTGACTCAAAAGCAAGAACAGAAAATCCTGTTCTAAACTGTTCTAGGTTTGTCAATGAACAGGAAAGTAGAACAGTTCAGCACAGAAAAAACCTCAATGAACAGCAAAAAGCTGTACTTTTCTGTCTAGAACAGTCCAGCACAGTGTCACTGAAAATACATAAAGTGGCGATTGGGGAAAACAAATAAAAAGCAAACGTCATGTCAGTCTGAATGAATGAATTGAGTGTCATTTTCAATATGGGAAGTTGTATATGGAGGAAACACATTGATAATTTTGTTGATGGAATAAAAAGATTGGATTTGTTGTTTTAGAAAAAAGAAAATATATGATATGCGGGCCATTTCATGTTGGCCCCGGGCCACGGGCCAAAATAAAAAACTTAGTGCCAAATGGCCCGATCGGGCACATTTTGGCAACGCTGTTTGCAATTGATTATTAATCAGTTATCTGCATAGTGTAACAGATGGGGACTTTCTATTAACACGACAAAATCCAAAATAATGGTATTTGCTCGTACACAAAGCGCTTATAATGGAAGAAGCAAAAGAGATCAAATATCTAGGCTTGAAATTGAATCCAACATTAAATTTCAAAATTCATTTATCGGAGAAAGCCCAAAGCTCGCAAAGTTTGATAAATTTAACATGGAAAAATATCTTCTCTAACAAACAAATTAATTTATGTACAAAATACAAAATATTTAATTCAGTGGTGAAATCTACTCTCTTGTATGCTGCTCAGGTTTGGGAATCAGAAGAATATGAAGAAATCGAAAAATTTTATAGGAATTTTATAAAGAAACTTTTCAACCTACCTCTGAATACGCCTAGTTATGCCATATATTTAGAAACAGGACTTCCAAAACTTCTAACAAGCACCGTGAAGTCGCAAACTGACTACATCATCAAAGTCTGCAGCAACCATCAGAGCACAAGACTTTCGAAAAAACTTCTTTTATATGAGCTGAGAAACAAGGATTGGTGGTTTGCAGGATGGCAATCTATTGGCAATGAGTGTGGAGTGATATTGGATGATGATTTCAACAATGTAAACCATGTCAAAGAACAAATGTACAGCATCATAGAGAAAAATGAGGACCTAATGAGGCATTCACTGACAAAAGAAGCTCAAGACTCATCCAGTAGATTAATCTACAGTCAGATCAGCTATAATCTTGGTTCCAGAAATTATTTCAAGGATTCACTGAGTTATGAAGAGATATCCCTAATCTTTAAAGCAAGATGTGAAGTTCTCAACTTAAATGGAAGTCCTTATAATGGTATAGTTTTAACCAATTCTGTACGCTGTGCAACTTAAAATCAAAAGAAGATTGTCTACATTTCATTGGTATCTGTCCAATATTCAAAACTCAAAGACGCTACTTTTTCGGGAAAAGTACTCTTACCCTACAAGAGACTATAAACATCCTTAACGAGCATGATTGGAAAACATTAAGTACATTTTTGAAAGATATTTACAAGTAGTATAGTATTATTAATAACAGAATTCTATTAAATTCAAAACATACACAAATTTAAATATTCTTAATTTTTTTTGTCAAACTGGCTGACATAGCCATAGCATCTAAATTCAAAAATTGTATACAAAATTTTGTAAATTAATGTAAATAAATGAATTACTTACTTACTTACTTACTTATTTAAATAAAATTATTGGGCGCTACTAATAACCAAATATAGTTATGAGTTAAATTAAAATCTCCAGATTACAGAAAAATCGCATACAAATAACGAACTTAGTCTCCAGGTTAGTCTCTAACAAGACGTTCAAAATTATTGCACGGCTTTCCATATTTAACTTGTAGGTACACTTAATTGACATTTTAATGCAAGTGTTGCCGGTTATCATATTTTAAAGTATGTAAAAACATATTTATTACTCTTAAATTTACTTTCTTGTTATTTTTTGATTTTTAAATTTTTGTATTAAATCTAAATTGAAAATTAATATTAATTAATATTAAGCCCACAAATTATACCGAATGACTATTTAAGTAATTTGTTACTTATATGAAATAACATAAAAATTAAGTTAGAGTAAGAAAAAGTTTACTTACTAAAATAATGAAGTATACCTTAACTAAAATATGTCAATGAAAAAAAGCGGAAAAAGATTGAAATTTATTTGAAAACATCTTGGTGTACATTGAAGTATATTCAAGGAAAGTGTGAGGATTTGTTAAATAGGTTATAAGTAGGAATTCGTTTAACCCCCGCACTTTATTTTAACCTAGCACATTACTATTGTTGACATAAGGGCTTGATTATTAGTAACTCCCATTAAGTAATCCACATAGCAATGCAACTGAACAGATTTTGTCGTCTCTGAACAATATTAAAACGGATAATATAAATAGGTTATCGTATCAAATTATTCAACTTGAGTAATATTGGTTATTTGAAGTTATTATTATTTATTTTAATTTAGTGGTTTAATTTACATTTCCTTTTTTTTAAATAAATGTAAAAAATTTAATGCATTATATAAATACTATGAATGAATAAAAATATTAATAAATTTCTTGTAATATTTTAACGAAGAATTTTTACGTTAAAATATTTTTCCGTAGCTTTTGTCAAATGGCCTAAAAAAGTTCGAATGCGTCCACACTGGATTTTTCCTTACGGCAACGCTGGAACTAACTTTGATAGGAATTTTATTTTTCCAATATCTCATGAATGAAAAAAATAATAATTTGTTCCGAGAAAGAATTTTATTTTTTCCGTGAGAAGATTGGAAAAATGTAAGAAGTACCAATATTTTTCATCTCAAGATATATTTTCAAGACACAAATTACCTTTTAACAACATTTTGTATTCAAATATAAAAAAAAAACATTAGTATTTCCACATTTAAATAAGATTTAGAAACCTACAATTTGTAGAAAGATATGATTTTGAAAATGATAATTTTAAATTTTATTTTGTCGTTGGAAGTTCTTGGAACATCAAATTTGCATGTTGAATTAAAAACTAGAAATACTTCTTAACTTCTATATAATAGTGAACATTTTGAAACCCAGAATATAAATATTTTCCCATTTAGTTCTTGGTCAAATTCCTTAATAAAAATAACTAATAGAATAGCTATAAGAACTCATGATAAAATTCCATTGAAATTTCACCAACAATTGTTTTCAAAAAACGGTCGTGAAAAAATTCGAAAAGTGCATGTGCTAGCTTTTTCGTCTGATGTACATATGTAGCTATTTCGAATAAAATCTTAATTTCAACACAAAAACTAACTTTCTGAAAAAAGCATGCACTGTTTGCAATATGTTTGTATATGAAATTTTTCATTGGAATTATAAATTTATTTATTTATTTATTCGTCTTAAAAGTTACACACTCCATTTAGACTAATAATTATGATACATAACATAAAAATAAAATACTTAATTTACTTAAAGCATTATAACAATTTATTTTTCAAAACATTTTTATTAATATTAAAATCAATTGCATAATCATATTCATAAAAATCCATTAAAGGCGCAAGTTTCTAAAACGCGCATAAATAAAAAACATAGATAACAAAACTGGACAGTCAATATTAAAATTCAAGACATCAAAAGCAAAAAGTATTGAGTTTAATTTTCTTCTCTGCGCAAGAGGTTTTAAGTCAATTAAAATACACCTCGTCTCATAAGATGGAACATTTGAATAACCAAATATTTTTCGTATAAGGCAAACTTTGTGAACCTTTTTTGAACTTCTTCTATACGACAAAAATGCTAGACGCGGACGGACGAGACTAGAGCTTTTAATGTATAGGGGTCTTCGAAATCTTTTGAATTTCGAAAAACAAACCCTAGCATAGAGTTTGCATCGTTAAGTGAATTTATGGAACTGAATATTTTCAAATCGTCAGCAAATAGAAGATATTTAGAAAAAGTAAGATGTAATGGTAAGTCGTTAATAAACATTAAAAAAAAAAGAAGTGGTCCAAGGTGACTACCTTGAGGAACACCCCAAAAATTTATAATTTCCTTAGACAAGGCATTATCAATTTTTACCACCTGTTTTCTACCTACTAAATAGCTCCTGTGGATAACATTAGGAGCTGAGAGTGAAATCCATAAATCGCTAGCTTTTTTAAGAAAACACTATGTTGAACGCGGTCGAAAGCCTTTGAAAAATCAGTGTAAATAGTGTCGACTTGGGAACGCATTTCCATCGGTGATAGACAAAAATTTGAAAATATTGATAAATTTGTAGTAGTGGATCTACCTTTTAAGAAACCATGTTGGTAAACTGAAATGTCATTATGAATAAGATTATACAATTTGTTTTTCACTACAGCTTCGAAAACCTTAGGAATTAACTGCAGTTTTGCAATTGGTCTGTAATTTTCAATCGAGCTTTTAGTACCTAATTTATGAAGGGGAGTTATTATAGAGTATTTCCATTCATTTAAGAACTCACAATTACTTAAAGAATTTTTATCATCGGAAAACACATTATTATAAGTCATGCTAGATGGAATCCCAGTTGAGTTTCTTTTCGTGTTAATAAATGACCAAAAACTCTTAGGGTTATTCTTAATATTCGATTCAAGAGACGAGATATATTGCTTGTATAAAATTTTTTTCAAAAACTCATAGGGTCAAAGGGGGTAATTGTAAACGATTTTGCATTTTTTTATTTTTTGTTTCACTTGTAATGTTTGTTACAGCTTAACTATGCAATGTCGAACATTTTTGTTTATGCTACTTAAGTTTGGATTGTATTATCTATCAAAGAGTAGTAACTTTAAAGGCGTTTTTTTATTAGTTTTCATAAAATTTGATGTTTACATTTACTCCCCTAGTTTTTTAAGTAAACTAGAAAAATGGGGTAAATGAAAACGGTACCAGTCATCCTACCATTCTGGAAAGGGGAACCAAGTTCTCTGTCCTTATATATGTAGGTACCTACTAGACCAAGGAGATCGTCCTTATCGCAAGGGTAACCAGCACGAGATCTGAAATAAGGCAACTTGCTATAGTGTCCTCCACGTCTGACGAAAGTGCTCGTTTTCTGCCTCTAGATATAATGACAGTAGGATTTTTCCCTTTATCGATCCTCTGACGTGTATGATGGAGCTGTGGTTTTTGGTTGATATGTACGTGGCATCTTTTTGATATAAAATATTGTTAGATCAGCACAAAGCCATTGAAAATGAATGTTTACATTTACCCCAAATTGTTCACTTTTACCACATTTCGGTGTTTACATTTACCCATGTTAGGAACATAATGGGGTAATTGTAAACAGCCAATAAGAAATAGTTTTAAGAACAACGTGTTCTCCAAAAATCTGAGCTTGTTTTTAAAAGTTGCGAATGGCTAGTTTTTTAATCTCACTTTATGGACTGAAGAAAAAATTGAAGAATTTTTAGTATCATACATTTTTAATATATTTCACACTTTACAGAGGCGCTCCCTTAACTCCACTTCTACCCTGGATACGAATTATTGTCTAAAGGTATATACAAAGCTCCTCGATATAGATGACCTTGTCGCATTTTAAATCTCAAATGAAAGCAATTCTATATCTCACGTCTTCCGCATCTTGTGTTTGAGTTGTGAGAGTTGTAGATATACATATATTTTTGTTATTTTCATTTTTTTCCGTTCGTCGTCGCTTTTTACCTTAAAAAATTTTAACAATTCAGTTGGGGACGCCTCGTTTTCGCACCCATTGAAATATATATACAAAAGTTTATCCAAGTGCTTTCAGGTGAATAACGAGTGTTTAACTTTACGCCCAAACATCATAAGAAACTCATCAAGACAGACTTTTATTCCTTGAAGCACAACCAAATAAACATAAAATCTTTAGAGCCAAGTGCGATGGTCTTCGTTTTCGTCTTTGTTACGGGTAGGTACATAAGTAAGTAGGTATGTAAGGTGGTAGAAGGTAGGGTAGGGCCGACAGAAGAAGAATCATTTGATGCTAGTCGTCCTCACGTCAAAACGAATCGGTTTTTTCTGTTTTTGTTGTTGTTGTTATTGTGGGAATATGTTTATGAAATTATATTTCATATCTGTATACGGATATTATTATGGTAAATAAAAAGGAATTTATTAAACAATACGGAAGCTCTCAAGGACAAAACACCACTTGAATTGCCTATATACCGTTATACCTTTTCATATACAGAGCAAAACTTTGACACCTGTCACTAGCATTGGTTATAAAAGGCAATATAAGACTCATCAAATGATTTGAAACGAAGGATCTGGAATATATTGATTACCCATCCAGCTTGTGGTGGCAGGTATACCCCAATACCCTTCCACATATACGATATACATATACGTTAAACCTACCCACCTACAAATGTTAAATGTTGTGTGCCTGGCCTGGAGGCGATATGGAAATTGTGAATAAACATACAATCAATTGAAAACATATGTGGTTGATGTGTCAGATGAAGGTACACAACCTACTACGAGCATATAACATATACGGTTTTGAGTATATCTGCTAAAACTCTTAGCGGATATTGGATTTTGTATGGTTATTAACGTTGAGTATAAAATTGAGCTGAGCTTTTCAAAACCAAACAAAATAAAAACGAAAAGGGTTAATGTCGGTTAGATAAGGAAGGAGGTACGGAGGTGTATGTAAAAGAAGCCTTGTGTGACAGAAGTGAAGAAAAAATTAGTTCTTTGAGCTACAAATCAAAGAAACCGTATAGGTACATTTGTGTATTTGAATTGAAAAAAGAAGAAAATATAAGATATAAGAATATACTGAAAATTTGTTTGTAAAATCAATCTAATTTCTTTGAAAGGAAACAGCAAAGTTGCAAAAAGGTAGGTATGTATTGTATATGTATGTAACTTAACTTCCTGTTAAGCTCTTTTTTTTGGAAATGATGCCGACGATATAAAGACATGTGCGTTGAAGGGTCATAACTCCGATCTTGAAAGGGAATTGATTTTAGCGGATTTTGAGATGAAATCCCTATCGTCAGATTGAATTCATACACCCACGGCAGAAGGGGTGGGAAGAAATGTTTTATAGAATCAACAGAATCAAGTGGATAATAAGTTCTGTCTTTGTTGAAATAAATACAGAGACTAAAAGATTTTTTGTAATCAATGGAGCGGTTAAAAAGTCCAAATTTTTTAAAATATGCCTACACTGGCTTTATTTGAATGAAACAGTGTCCGTTCGGTACACAAAAACAATTTTTCTTGAAATTATCAAAAGTCTGGAATTTGCAAAATTTGTGATTCACCTTTTCTATAAAAGCTGAGACATGCTTTTTGTATAAATTCTAAATTAAATGAAGCGTTTGGATGAATAAGGGGACATTTGCAACATTTCGAGACATAAGGACTCAAAGTTTGTTCGTATTGCAATCTTAAAAAGTGTTGATGAACAAGTAAAAAAATATTTAATAGCTTTATAACAATGTGACTTTTAGGTCACCCGAAAAAAAAAACAGATGAATGCAAAAATGTTAATTAACCGCGATTATCCGCGGTCTTCCTCTACTGTGCTGTCTTTTGGGCGTGGATTTGAAGACTTTCCAGGTAGGAGCATTGGTTTCCATGCGCTCTATATGACCCAGCCATCTCAGTCGTTGGACTTTTATCCTTCTGGCTAAGTCTACGTCGCAGTAGAGCCTGTCGTTCTATCTTCTCGTCTAGTCACTTTCTATGCATACGGGACCGTAGATCACGCGATAATTTTTCTCTCGAAACGACTCAAGGTGCTTTCAATCTGCACCGTATAGCAAGACGGGAACGATGAGGTTCTTATATAGTGACACTTTAGTTGCTCGAGAGAGGGCTTTATTACTCAATTGGTTTCTTAGTCCAATGAAACAGCAGTTAGCAAGAGTAACTCATCATTTGATCTCAGCGGTTGCGTAGTTTTCGGCGTTCATAATGAAGCCTAGGTAGAAAAAGTCCTTAACTACCTTAAATTTTCGTCTGTCGATGGTGACGTTTTAATCTAGACGTCGTCGGTTGTTGTAGCTCCTTTCTTGACGACAGCAAGTAGGTACTTTGTTTTTCCCTCAACAACCGCTAAGCCGCCTCAATAGCCCCATTGACATCACGCTTAGTTCTCCCGATTATATTATTTGTCTTCAGCATATCCCAGTAATTAGACAGACTTTTGAAAAATAGTACTTCTAGTGCTGACGCGAGAGCTCTGGACGATGTTAAGGAAATCCCATGACAACTCATCATCTTGTCTAAGACCTTTTTTTGACATCGAAAGGTTAGGTTAAGTTATTTCCAATAATTATGGAACATCTCAAATTGTCCATGGTCATCCTGCACAAACGGACGAGTTTGGCAGGGACGCCAAAACTAGACATGGCTCTACATAACTCGTCGATGTAGATGCTGTCATATGCGACTGGATTAATTCAATTTTATGAAGTTTTTAATCAGTTTCTATTGCTTCCTCTAAGATTCGTCAATCCGATTCAATCAAAAAAGTATCCGAGTCTAAAACTGTACGAAGCTGCAAATTTGTCCGTTAGAATCTCAAATGCTCCTTATGTGAGATTCTCCTTATGTGAGATTCTATAATTAGAATCTCAAATTATAGAATCTCACATAAGGAGCATTCTGAGTAGTTGTCCCCTATCTAACTCGCAGCATGCCTACATGAGGGGCAGATCTACAGAGACTACCCTTCACGAGGTAGTGAGAACGATAGAAAACACGATTCATTTTAAGGAATATACCCTAGCCACCTTCTTAGACGTAGAAGGAGCTTTCAACAATGTCCTAACTGAATCCATCGCTGAATCACTTGCAGACTTCGGTGTTGAGAACTACATTAGAAGGTGGATAATATCCATGCTAAGTAATAGAAGGATTCAATCAAAGTTAGGATATTCAACGTGTACCAAATATGCCAGCAGAGGAACACCTCAAGGAGGTGTATTGTCTCCTCTCCTATGGCTTTTGGTCATGAACAGCATTCTGGTGAAACTCGAGAGCAGCGGAGTGAAAGCGGTTGCGTACGCCGATGATTTGGTCATTCTAGTTTCAGGAAAATTTCCAAGCGTGATCAGTGAAATCACTAATATGGCTTTGAAGAAAGTAAGCACCTGGGCTGCGAGCTGCGGACTAGGTGTTAACAGCAACAAAACCGAGTTGATGCTTTTCACCACCAAAACCAAGGTACCACCCTTCACTCTACCTCGGTTAAACGGACAAGCACTATCATTGTCTTCCAGTGCTAAATATCTGGGCGTAATACTAGATACCAAATTAAACTGGAAGCTTAACATCGAAGAGCGGGTAAGAAAGTCGTGTGTCGCCTTCTACGCCTGCAATAAAACATTCGGCAAAAAGTGGGGCCTCCAGTCAAAAATGATAAAATGGACATACACAGCGGTTGTAAGACCGATACTGGTCTATGGTTCCATTGTGTGGTGGCCCGCTCTCACCAAAGCCTACATAGTAAACAAGCTTACAAAGGTGCAGAGAAATGCATGCGTAGGGATATCAGGGGCAATCAGGTCCTGTCCAACGGATGCACTCAACGTCATCCTGGGCCTTCTTCCGATTGACCTCTTTATCAAATATCAGGTGTCCTGCAGTATCTTGAGACTCAAGGAAATAGGCTGTTGGAAACCTAAATCTTACGGGCACTGCAACCAAACAAGCCTGATACCATCAGACATCCTATCCACAACCACCGATTACTGCATCCCTACCCTAGACACCTCAAAGAAGTTTAGAGTCTTGCTCCCGTCAAGAACCGACTGGGAGGAAGGCGTTGTGACGGAAGACTTTGACACAACTATCTTCACGGATGGTTCGAAGATGGAATGCGGTGTTGGTGCAGGTGTCTTCTGTGAATCTCTTGAGATTTCAAAAACTTATAGACTTCCCGATTTTGCCAGCGTGTTCCAGGCAGAATTGTTGGCGATAAGGGAAGCTTGTACAGCCCTTAAAAATATCCGTCAGAACCAAAATGTAGCTATACTAACAGACAGTCAGGCAGCTATTAAAGCCATTGATTCAGCTTTATCATCCTCTAAACTGGTCCAGCAATGTAAAGAGGCCCTAAAGGAACTGGATATGAGCGTCACTCTTATCTGGATACCGGGCCATAGGGGCCATGAGGGTAATGAGAAGGCAGATGAGCTAGCCAGGCAAGGATCAGCCCTTCACAACTCTCTGGCAGTGAGAGTATATGCTCCTCTTGGAGTTGTGAAGGGCAATATCCTGACCAAATACACATCAGAAGCAAATCATAGGTGGAGGAGTTTAACGAGTTGCGTTATATCCAGGAAAATCTGGCCCGCCTATAACAAACCAAAATCAATCAATTTAATTTCCAAACCAAGGCATGACATAGCCAGGATTGTCGCTACCTGCACAGGACATTGGCCTGTAGGGGAGCTTGCGGCAAAATTGGGTATACCACATAACTCTTTCTGCCGTAGCTGTGAGAACCGGGATGAAAAAGAAACAGTCCCACACTTTCTATGCCACTGTCCGGCCCTGGCCAGGAAAAGAGCACTCCACTTGGGTAAGGAATTCTTCAACG
Organism: Eupeodes latifasciatus; assembly: GCA_920104205.1. Lineage (NCBI taxonomy): Eukaryota > Metazoa > Arthropoda > Insecta > Diptera > Syrphidae > Eupeodes > Eupeodes latifasciatus. The sequence goes on from OV049924.1 coordinate 42,611,334, forward strand.
GTATTGAGGAACTCTCAGAATTCAAGATCAAAGATTTGATCTCATACCTAAATAGCACAAAGTGGCTTTAATCCCCTCCCCCCTTATTTCTACATCACTAAATGGTACTATGAGATAATAGGCCGAAGGGTAGGAGAATAAAACTACATTTTATATTTTACATAGAACTGCACGTGCGGAACGTGCACCACCAATAGCCCATTTTCAAATCCATTCAGAATCTCACGAGGTATGGTATCAAAACGGCGCATTCAGCGCTATTTGTGTCCTGCGCGAAGCAGGACAGCCATTTCTACCTACCTACCTACCATCTCAAATTATTTTCGACTTTTATAGTTTCAGTAAACAAAATAGAATTTATTGTTAAGATTATTTATTTAATTAATTTTTGGAATAATGAAAATTGCGTTCTTAAATCCCGTTTTTAATGAATTAATTTTTGAAATACATATATACAATTATTAAATTTTATATTATGTAATGTGACGTGAAACTAAATAAGTATGATTTAGAAAAACAAAATTATTTAGCGATTTTTTTAAATAAATCAAAAAAACTAAAAGAAAATATTTTTCACCTCGAATATCTATCGAACAAGAAATGATATTAATTCCAAAATAATTTTATATACCTAACAAAAAATATTGTGCAAATTTTTAGAAAATCGAATTGATAGTTTTTTTTTTCAAAAAGTAAAAACCCAAAAAAAAAAACTACTAAAAATTGTTCAAAATTGATTTTCGAGCTTGCGGAATAAATAATTTTGCAGCCTTCAAAATTTCTTCATTTTATACAAAATATTGTTTTTTTTTTCAATATTATGTTATGAATTTAATAAAATGCAATTACCCGTTTTTTTTCGATTTAAAATTAAAACCTTCCAAAAATATTACTAAAATTTGTAAAAAAGGATTTTTGTTTCGAATGTCTCGAGAAAAAGTTAGAGCACAAAATATTTTTGTTGACCCTTACTCAATGTTTGATAAAAATTCGAGAACTTTACGTCAAAATCTCTTAATTTTATAAAGAAAACTAGCTGACCCGACAAACGTTGTTTTGTCATATAAATTATTTTTATAGAGAATATGTTGATAGAAATAAATAACTTATTGTAAGTGTGTAAGGATGTGGTATATACATAAGTGGGAGAGGTATAGTGCACTGTAAACGGTGACAAAAAATCAAAATAACAAATCACCAAACAAATGTTTTTAATTTATTAAAATTAATTACTTAATAATAAAATTTATACATATCGCTAGTTATGACAGTACTACAAAAAAAACAATATCAATCCCTTAATGCAACAGAGTGTATGTATAGTAACATTTTTTGTGTGTCCCATCTTTGCCCACTCGAGAGCACGCCACGTATAATTGTCGATGTGAAAAACATGAAGTGCTCAAATCTAAGCCGCAGACAGACATCGTTTGACCTTGAGACTTATTGAAAATGCCAATCTAATTGGAAATTGAAGGCGTTTGAATTGAATTGACACATCTGTGGGTATAATAGGGATTCTCGTTAATAATATATTTTCACCTCGGAATTTGCCATTTAGAATTATGGCTTCGATAACATTTTTCATTAATTTTTGAATTACTAATCGCGTGTCGTTGCACAACCGTGGTGGGTTCAAATTACGAAGCAAAATTACCGGAGAACCAACCTTCAGTTATAAATTATGCATGCCTGGTAAATCCAATGAGTTCAAAAAACTTAGTTGGATAATTTACAGCTTCGGTGGCTTCACAAACTGTATCAATAGAATTGTATATGACACCAAGTCTCCTGGTAACAAAATGTTGTATCTTGAGACTTAATTCTTGTGAATTTATAATCGTGGAAAAATCGACCGGTAATTGTATGCATTTCAGTTTCACCTGTAGTAACTTTTCCGTCGCCTATATCTAACAGTTGTTTTGAGAATGTTTCAGCGGATGGATCTTAAAGCATTTGAACACGCATATTGACTTTCAGTTGTACTTTTTCAACATTACGCCACCACAGTGGCGATGATTTTAAGCGTTGATCTCATCAGCGAACGTTGAGCGCGGAATAAAGGGAAGTGTTTGTCTGAATTCTCCTGAAAAGAGTGCCGCCATATAGTCTGTCGTTGTTTTTTATATCTTTCAATGTCCTGTTCAACTTCTCAAGTTTGTGTGCCATAGTGCATTCATCCCAGATGATAATTTTACACTGTTTCAGCACTGTGGTCATGGATGATTGTTTTTTTTTTATGTTGCACACCGCGGCTGGGTTATTTTGAATATTTAGTGGCAGTTTAAATAATGAATGAGCTGTTCTACCTCCATCCAATAAAGTTGCCGCAATGCCAGAAGATGCAACAGCCAATGCGATACCATTATTTGAACATATTTCAGCAAGATTTAGCGAAATAAGGAATGTTTTGGCAGTTCCACCTGGTGCATCCAAAAAAAAGAATCCATCCTGCCCTGCCGAAACTGCGAGCAGAGCATGATGTGGTTATTAATGTTTCTTTATATTTCATTCATTAGTGCTACATTATACATAGCGCCACTGAAAGCTATCGTAAGATCGTTGCACCGTGTACGATGTTGATGCAATTAAACCATAGCACTTATAAATATAAAAAATATATAAAAACCTATTCTGAGACCTACCGAATGTATATGCAAAATTTCATTGAAATTGGTTAAGCCGTTCCGAAGGAGTATGGCAACTAACACTGTGACAGGAACATTTTATATATTAGATGTACTAAAAATTATATTGTGGGTTAAATATCTCGAGAATAAAAGAAGATACGGACTTCCAAGTTGTTTCATGCCATAGAAATATTTTTGTTAATATTTTGTAATATTCAAAGATAATGTTTTCTTATAAAAATATATTGATGTAACTCCACGAATACATCTTACCATAAAACAGATTTAATTTCAGTTTAAATTGCTTGACTTGTTACAAAAAATACCATTTGAACATTTTCAGCTGATACCAATGGGAATTTATCAGTGTTGGTCGGTTCCCAGCATCTTTTTTAAATATTGTTAAACATTAAAAACATGTTTTTATCGCATCTAATATTTTGTAAAATATTTAATTGACAGCTGTCAAATTTATTTTTGGCTGTCAACATGAATTGTGAAATTAATATTAGCCGACAAAAATAGCGACCAACACAAATATTGCGTTCCTCTATTGAGACACCCTTTGCAAGAATATAAGAACGTGTGACCCAATTGTGAATTCTACTTCCTTCCTAATGATGACAGGCACAACATAATTCAGCCTCCACCCAACTTCCTCAAATTAAATCACTTTCAGCAGCTGTCGGGTGGTTGGCGGCGGCGTTTATATTATTCACTCTCTAAATAACGCAAAATACCATTTTTACGAAATATATCAAAGAAACATATCACTCTCTTGGAACCCTAAATATACATACTTTGCTTTTTGTTTTATTATAAGTATAACCAACAGCTATGGAAGAAGAAGAAGAAAATTTACTATTCGTAAACAAATGCATATATCTTGTTACTCTTTCGTAATTGCTGTCCGCTTTCACTTTCTCAGAAACAATTTATTGTAAAATATGTATATCTTAATTCTGACCAAAAACAACCCCTCTGTGGGTAGTGGGCTATATAGTGGATGTGCCCCAATGCCTTTACCTCTGCCTCAGCCTCAGCCTCCGCCTCTGATGTACTTATAGCTTAGATCCTGGAAGAGAATTGGGACTGTGGAATGAGATTACCACACTACGTGTATTGTGGTTAGTTTGAAATGTAGCCCTAACTATTGTACTATAAAGCTTGAATGTTGAATTTTCCCATTAAATATAGGTTAAGGAAAGCTTTGGTTATCAAATGGCATGGAAAAAGATTAAGCGGGTTGTTGAAGAAAGCAATTATTGTTGTTTCAAAATATGTACCTATATGTTTGTATATTAGATAGCAAAGTAAATATCCATGTATGGGTATATGTTGTGTAGTTGTTGTGCTTAACTTAATCTGAAGTAATCAATGTTAGTAGTCTTTTGTTGTTAAAATGTAGTTTCTAAGTAAATACCTATTATAAGAATATAGTGAATATGAATGTATGTATATATTGTTAAGGTACGCAAAGATAAATTTCTTAAAGGTACACGTTTTGTAGATCACAGCAAACAAACTAGCCAACATAAGATTTATTTGAAGGATACCTTCGTATGAAATTATACTTAGTAGAATTAAACTTATTGTAAATTATTATCAACAAAGGAACAAAAAAAAAATGATTTTAATTTCATTTTGAGTTTTTCTTTTCTGAAAAAAACTATTTGATAACACATGTATTCACATTTGTAGTACTGGAAGGACAATTTTTGCTCGTGATGACTATCTAAGAACTATGCATCAAGTTTTTGATTCCGAAATGAAAAAAGAGGCTGGGATGCGACCCACACTGATAACTTCCCATCCTGTCTGTTGTATTGTCTTGCTTAAAAAAGTTATCAGTTAAATTATTCTCAAAAATTTAAAAATAACCAACAATATTTTGGATATAATGAAATAGTTTGATTTCAAAATCTATTTTTGTTAACGAGATTTTTAGTCGTTAACCGATTTTTACCAATTTTAGTAGCATTTCTTAAAAGTTTTTATTTTCGATATAAACAAATACAAATTGGATGAATTAAATTAATTTGAAGTCAATGTTTTCTATTATTCACGACATATCCAGAACCCAACATCAATTTTTACCAATTTTGCGTACTATTTTTTGTAGATTTTAATTTTTTTATGAAAAAAACTGACTGTTAAATTTCTATAAAAAAAATTACTTAATAACAATATTTTTTATAAAATAAAATTAATTAATTAAAAATTAAAGCCTATATCTTAAATTTAAAAAAAAGATAATTGAGTCGAACATCTATTTTTACCAACTTTGATTAATTTTTTGTTTTAGGTTTTTATTTTTTGCAAAAAGAACTGTCAATTCGATTTTTCTCAAAATTTTACTGAATGTTGACAACAATATTTCTTAAGCTATAAAATTAGATTAAAGCCAATATCTAAAAGTTTTGAAAAGGTTTTTGAGTCGAAAATCAATTTTTACTAACTTGTGTTAATTTTTGTTTAAGTTTTTATTTTTTTTGTAAAAAAAACTGTCAATTCGATTTTTCTTAAAATTTTACCAGATGTTGAAAACGTTATTCTTCGTTGCATAAAATTGTTTTAGAGGTAAAAACAATGATGACAGAAAGATGTCTGTGCGTCCGTATGTCCGTACGTTCCCGACGTTTTTTTCGTCGTCCATAGCTCAAGAACCAGAAGAGATATCGACTTCAAATAAATTTTGTTATACAGATAATAATGCAGAAAGATGCAGAAGGGGCTCTCAAGAAAATTGCGTGGGTGGTTTTTTTACCATAGCAGTTTAAAAAAAGGTGAAAATTTTGGTTAACCTTAAATATATCATGAACCAATGGCGCTAGAGACTTGAATTATATATTATATGTTGTTTAATTTAATACAATTAACGGTTTTTTTATATATCAAAAAAACTGAAAAAAAAATGTGTCACCTCAAACATTTTACGACTAAAATATGATTTCATCTCCAAAACAATTTTGTGCAACCAAGAATAATGTTTTTGACATCTGATAAAATTTTGAGAAAAATCTAATTGACAATTTTTTTTTATAAAAAATAAAAACCTAGTTGGTAAAAATTGAATTTCGACTCAAATATCTTTTCAAAAACTTGAGACTAGGCTTCAAACTTATTTTATCTTATATTATCTTATAAGAAATATTGTTTTCAACATTCTAAAAAAATGTTGAGAAAAATCTAATTGACAGTTTTTTTACAAAAAATAAAAACCTAGTTGGTAAAAATTGAATTTCGACTCAAATATCTTTTCAAAAACTTGAGATTAAGGCTTCACTTATTTTATCTTATATTATCTTATAAGAAATATTGTTTTCAACATTCTGAAAAATCTAATTGACAGTTTTTTTACAAAAAATTAAAACCCAAAAAAAAAATTTAAAGTTGGTAAAAATTGATCCTCGACTCAAATATCTCTTCAAAACTTTGAGATATTGGCTTTAGGCTATTTTAATCTTTCAAAAAATATTGTTGTCAACATTCAGTAAAATTTTGAAAAAAATCGAATCGACAGTTTTTTTTACAAAAAATTAAAAACCGAAAAAAAAATTAACAAAAATTGTTAAAAATTGATTTTTGACTCAACTATCTTTTCAAAAATTTGAGATAATGACTTCTTACTAAATATATATATAAATATTGTTTTCATCAATAGGAAAAATTTTGAAAAAAATCGAATGGACAGTTTTTTTACAAAAAATAAAAACCTAAAAAAAAATTTATAAAAGTTAGTAAAAATTGTTTTTCGACGTAAATATCTTTTCAAAAACTTGAGACATTGGCTTCAAGCTAATTTTATCTTTTAAGAAATACTGTTTTCAACATTCTATAAAATTTTGAGAAAAATCAAATTGACAGTTTTTTTTACAGAAAATAAAAACCTAAAAAAAACAATACTAAAACTTGTAAAATTTTACTTTCGATTCAAATAGATTTTCAAAAAATAAAAATATTGGCTTCAAACTTATTTTATTTCACAGAAAATATTGTTTTCGATATTCAGTAATTTTTTTATAAAAGTCCAACAGTCCGTTTTTTCATAAAAAAAATAAAATCTACCAAAAATTAGTACGCAAATGTGGTAAGAATTGATACATATAGACAAAATTTTAAGACAGACGGGATGGGAAGTTATCAGTGTGGGTCGCATCCCAGCACCTTTTTGGATTTTAAAGTCGTCCTTCCCACCATACCCTACTACTTACAAACATATAACTACGAGATATCATTGACAAATGTAGGTAGTTGATTGTTCTCAAACCACATACTACATGAGAAAAATAAAAGAGAAGAATCTCAAGTCACGCTTAATTACTCTTATTTAAAAGTTAAACTTATATCTTTATTACAAACATATAAAAGTCTCACTCCAGAGTCAAGACCCAACAATGACAAATCAAGTATCATCCTTCACATTACTTCTGATGTTCTATCAAGAGCTCTCCTTCAAGTGTGAGGTTGTTATATAGAAATTTCCTGCTACCGGAAATTTATTTTATGACAATATTACATCCAAAACGCTTGGCGGGCGGGCGGCCAGCAGCGGCGCGGCGTATTCGGGTCCAGATCCAGAGAGAAAATTTAATTTGTCTACTGTTTGTTGAATTTGGATGGAAAACATTGGCTGAACTGATGCTGATGCTGAAGATGAAGCTGATGCTTATGCTGAAGTGCTGACAATATCATTTTAATGCGTGCCATCGGTTTGAATCGATAAACATTGTGACATCTGACAGGAAATCTAATTTACATCCGGAACTCGTTACCAACTTCAAGTTGTTTGGTTGGGTTGGTTAGTGTTGGGTTTGGTTCGGGTTGTTTGAGAAATTTTGAGATTATTATATTCGAATACTTCGAAATATGCGAGAGAGCAAGGCAAAACTTCTGCTTATTAGTTTCGGTTCGTTTCAATTTTGGATGAACTAAATTAATTCAGCTTGAGTTTTTCAATAAACATTCAAAATGGCAGACTTAATTTCGTTTTTTGTTTGTTTGTTTCTTTCATTTTGAATTGAGTTATGTATAGAGTAAAATTTTTAAGCCATGGATGGGTAAAAAAGTATAAAAGTTTTATTCGAACAAATTGCATTTATTCAATTTGAATGAGTTTTGTGTTCGTTCAGTATTTTCTTTTCTTTTATTTATGATGGGAATTTATATTGAAGGAACGAAAACAAAATTTGCGGTTGTTTTATTCCAGCCAAATGGTTCAATTATATTATTTTTGTATTTATTCACCTTTGACATATAAAGTGTATCCACCTTCACCTTCTAAGAGCTTTGTTTTCTTTTAAAAGATTTTCAAGTAAAAACTCTTACCATTTTGTTTACACAAAAATTATACCTAGAAAATAAAGAAACGAAATTGGAATGAATTTGTAGGCATTCAAAATAAAATATTTCACGTTGAGAATAATAAAGTCACACCATACATTTCATCAGAAAAAATATATAGAAAATATGTGTTTTGAATTCTTATTTTCCAATTTTTCTTTTTGGATAGAAAAATATGAAACAATTTCAAACTTCTCTATATCAACGACAAAAAGCCTTGAAATTTGTCTAATAAAACAAACATACTTTTATTAAAAAAAAAGCAGAGTGGCGCAGTGGAAGCGTGCTGGGCCCATAACCCAGAGGTCCGTGGATCGAAACCATGTTCTGCTAAAGATTTTATTTTTTGTTTTGTCTTAAAAAGAACAAAATATTTATCCCTGAACGGGATTGAAATGTAAAAGTTTTTGTTTGAGTACACACAAATTGAATATTATTTTTTCAGAGATCTGGGTATGAAATTGTGCAAAAGTTCCAGAATTTATCGAGGTGAACTCAAACTTAACTTTTCAAAATATTTAATTAAAAATTATTTTGTGATTTTATGTTTTCAAAAATTCTTAAGAGGCTTTTGAAAATCGAAATTATATAATCAGTTCATTAAATTCAAAATCTAGGAAAAAATATGTGCCCCCTCTAAGTTTCTTGGCGTTATAAGAAAATAATTTCTTTTGAGACTGCAGGCCTGTGATAATTTTTGATTTAAACAACAACACATTTGATAAAAGACATCTTTTTGAAGTCCGAAATTAGTTTTGTAAAGATTACAAAACAATAATAACCCCTTATTGCATGAATTATAAAAACGATGGAAAAAAATTTTTTTTTGTGAAAATATCTTTCATTGTTGTTAAGGAATTTTTTAATAATTTTTTTTTTTCGTTTCGTATGCATTTAAGTAAATTTAACCGAAAAATAAATATGTCATATATGGCTTCTTATGCGTTTGAGAAAAATTATGTCTTATGGAAATCCGTAAAGCAATTTCTTTTTTCATTGAAGCACAAATAAACTTAACATTTCTGGCATCGTACAAAAGAACGAAATTTGTTGCAATTCTGGCATAGTTGTCTTTGATTCTTCTTCCATTCCGGGAAATGATCCAAGTTATCTGAACGCACCGTATTAAGTGGTAAATCTTGAAGCCTTGATGGAGTTTTACGTGACTTTTTGCTGGGTACTGGTGAATAGGACGGAGTACATGGAGTGGGGGCTCGGCTTGTTGGTGTACTTAAAGTTGGTGTTCCAGGTGGACGACCATGTTTTTTTGCCATACTTAAAACCTTTCCTGCCTTACGAATATGTTCGGAGACTGCAAGTTTGAAAGCAAACAACGGCATGTATTCATCATTTACGTTGATTCGGCGCCATAGCAACCAAGCATTTACAAGGCTCATATCTAATATTTGGAAAAAAATTCGCTTGTACCATTGACGAGAGCGTAAATGGATTCTATAATAGCCAAGCATAGAATCAAGCAAATCTACACCCCCCATATGCTGATTGTAAACATCCACAGCTTGAGGAGATGTCACATCCTTGAATTGTTTTTCTCGCCGAAAATACCGCCGTTTTGTTGTTTTCGGCTCACTTCCTACATAAGCTGACAGCATATTCACAACCTTATTATCGTACCACGACACTAAACTTAGCTTAACACCATCTATGATAGCTGTTTTTTCTGCCATGCTTCCACGTCCCTTTTTTCAAATCTTTCTCAACAGGCATATTCGAGTTCGGCACACGATTTAATCTCACTGTTCCCAACGATAGCAAACCACTTTTAAATAAATAAACTTGAAGCTTTGGGCTATTAAATCAATTATCAAAACATATTTTATAGTTTTGAAGTCGGGTTACGACGTTAGAACTGACGCCAAGATCAGGTGCATCTGAAGGATAGGAATTACTTTGATCTCCAGCAAAAATGTCGAAATCATAGCTGAACCCTGAAACACCACTCAAAACCTGATTTTTATAACCCCATTTATGGGGTTTTGCAGGATTATATTGCTTGATTTCGTGACGACATTTGGTGGGAATTATTTGCTCATCTACTGATAAATACTCTTCTTTCGGCACCAGTAACAAACGTTCCCGAACTTGATCCAAAAGAGGCCGGATTTTAAAAAGTTTATCATGGCCATCTGCTCCACGCGCCTTGAAGTTTTCATTGTTGTTGAAATGTAAGTTCTTCTTTATAACCTCAAATCTATTACACGTCATGGTTTCATAGACTTGAGACTGGCCTACATGTTTTGACCAATACATCCTCGTTGATGGCAACTTCATCATTTCATCTTTTGAAATGATTACTGGCTTGTTGATGTTGTCGTGAAGTGACTTCAAGTTTGATTGCTCCACGATCATATCAATAAGATCGTCAGTGAACAAGAACTTGAACGATTCTTGTGGTGCATCTAACTGCTTTATATTTTCGGGAAGATTAGTGTTTCCTTTAAATTCAAAGTTTTTTATCAAAAGCTTCCATTTTTGCATTTTTCCAGATAATCTTTTTTTTTATCTTTTCCCTTTGTTCTGGATGATGTTTGGGCCTGCAACTGTATGTCATCATCACCAGAGCTCTCCGATTCAGTTTCTGGAATGATGACATGATCACAAACACGCTGAGGGTCATATTCGTGATAGGAGTCTGAAACCTGCTCATCATCACTTATGCCATCACCTGGAATGGGATTTACAAGCTTGGAATTGCCATAGAAGCTGGAAGGTTTCATTTCTATAAATAAAAAAAAACATTCGCGAATGCATGGGAAGCCAAATGTGGCAAGTTCAGAAAATCGCAATAAAACAAAGTTAACAAGAAAAAACACAAAACTTTTTAAAATTACAATGTTCTTTAATATGCAAATAATGTATGTTTAATTTATTGAAATTTTAACTTACTGTTTTGTATATTTTTTTAATCTTTGAAAGTAGCACTTTTTTTACTTATAATTTCACTTCCGAACACGTTCACAAAATCTCAAACGGTTTGACAGTTGCATTTTGCATAAACAAAAAAGAAAAAAGTTCCGTTACACCAATGTATGCATAATTGAAATTCCTCGTTGGTCATAAAAAAAAAAACAGTTTATTAACTTCCCATAGGAAGTTATTGTAATGGGTCCGATTTGACAAATTGAAAATTTTGACATTTCTCGACGTTTCAAGGTCCCTAGAGTCGAAATAAAAGATTTTTAGAAAGATGTCTGTGCGTGCGTGTGTACGTACGTCCGTACGTCCGTACGTCCGTACGTCCGTACGTTCGCGACGTTTTTTTCGTCGTCCATAGCTCGAGAACCAGAAGAGATATCGACTTCAAATAAATTTTGTTATACAGATAATAAGGCAGAATGATGCAGAAAGGGCTCTCAAGAAAATTGCGTGGGTGGTTTTTTTTACCATAGCAGTTTAAAAAAAAGGTGAAAATTTTGGTTAACCCTAAATATCTCATGAACCAATGACGCTAGAGACTTGAATTAAATTTTATATTATATATTGTAACGTGATACAAAACAATTATATTTTTCGAAAAAAATTCAATTAACGTTTTTTTTTATAAATCAAAAAAACTGAAAAAAAAATTTGTCACTTCGAAAATTTTACGACTTAAATATGATTTCATTTCCAAAACAATTTTGTGCAATGAAGAATAATGTTTTTGACATCTGATAAAATTTTGAGAAAAATCGAATTGACAGTTTTTTTACAAAAAATAATAACCTAAAAAAAAAATAAAAAAAAGTTGGTAAAAATTGAGTTTTGACTCAAATATCTTTTCAAGACTTTGAGATATTGGCTTTAAACTACTTTTATCTTTCAAAAAATGTTGTTTTCAACATTCAGTAAAATTTTGAAAAAAATAGAATTGACAGTTTTTTTACAAAAAATTAAAAACCGAAAAAAAAATTTAACAAAAGTTGGTAAAAATTGATTTTCGACTTAAATATCTTTTCAAAAATTTGAGATTATGGCTTCTAACTAATTTTAACTTATAAGAAATATTGTTTTCAACATTAGGAAAAATTTTGAGAAAAATCGAACTGACAGTTTTTTTTTACAAAAAAATAAAAACCTAAACAAAAAAATTAATAAAAGTTGGTAAAAATTGATTTTCGGCTCAAATAGCTTTTCAAAAATTAAAAATATTGGCTTCAAACTTATTTTATTTCACAGAAAATGTTGTTTTTTATATTCAGTAATTTTTTTATAAAAATCCAACAGTCCGTTTTTTCATAAAAAAAATAAAATCTACAAAAAATAGAACGCAAATTTGGCAAGAATTGATACATTTAGACAAACTTTTAAGCAAGACAAATCGATAGACGGGATGGGAAGTTATCAGTGTGGGTCGCATCCCAGCCTCTTTTTAATATTAAAATAAGCTTTAAAGTTTACAAAGCCATATTTGGCTTCGTATGCGGTAAGGGGATAACAAATACAAGTTATAATATTCTAGTAAAATAAGATACAGAAATAGTCTTGATTGCGATAAACCCGAACAATGGTCAAGACTTTTAGACCAGGAAAGTCCACAGACGATCAAATATCACATTACGTCAGATCCTGGAAAAAAAGCCAAGCACATTAAATGGACACCCACCATCTTTTCATCGATTTCAAGGCCGCATATGACAACATCTACAGGAACGAGCTGCATAGGTAATGCCATGTCTAATTTTGGCACCCCTGCCAAACTCGTCCGTTTGTTTAGGATGACCATGAAGAATTCCCGCTGCTCCATAAAGGTTGGAAACAACTTAACAGAACCTTTCGATGTCAAAAAAGGTTTTAGACAAGGTAATGCGCTGTCGTACGATTTTTTTAACATCGTACTTGAAAGAATAGTGCAGAGCTCACACGTCAACACTAGAGGCACTATCTTTCAAAAGTCTGTCCAATTACTAGCATATGCTGATGACATTGACATAATCGGAAGAACTCAGTGTGATGGGGCTTGTGAGTATTGAAACAGAGGCGAAAAAATGGGTTTAACGGTTAATGAGGGCAAAACAAAGTACATGCTGTCGTCAAGAAAGGACCTATACAACACCGACGTCTTGGTCAAAACGTCACCATCGACAGACGTAACTTTGACGTAGTCAAGGACTTCTTTTACCTAGGCTCCGTTGTAAACGCAGAAAACAACACCAGCGCTGAGATCAAACGAAGAATAACTCTTGCTAACTGCTGTTTCTTTGGGCTAAGAAAGCAATTAAGTAGAAAAGTCCGTCCTGCTATACGGTGCAGAAGCATGGACTATGACAAAAGCGGAGTAAAGCACCTTGGGTCGTTTCGAGAGAAAAGTTATTCGTGTGATCTACGGTCCCGTATGCATCCAATGGGAGTGGAGGAGAAGATGGAACGACGAGCTTTACGGGCTATACAGCGACGTAGACTTAGGGTAAGTCCAACGACTAAGATGGCTGGGACACGTAGAGCGCGTGGAAACCAATGCTACGGCCCGGAAAGTCTTTGAATCCACACCCAAAGGACAGCGGAGTGGAGGAGAAGATGGAACGACGAGCTTTACGGGCTATACAGCGAACGTAGACTTAGGGTAAGTCCAACGACTAAGATGGCTGGGTCACGTAGAGCACGTGGAAACCAATGCTGCGTCCCAGAAAGTCTTTGAATCCACACCCATAGGACAGCGCAGTAGAGGAAGACCGCGGATCAGGTGGCGCGCACAAGTGGAAAGTGACCTCATCCAACTTGGAGCGCGAAACTGGACACATCTAGCTAGGGACCGAGTTATCATCGTTATGTCGTTACATGCGCTCGCTGTTCACGGTGACCGCCTCACTTACGCCGTTTTCAAAAAGGAACAGCAAACGGTAACGTTTTGAGGATGCATTATCACTTGGTGAACCTCGCATGGTTTAGTGTTGTCCCATATACGGCAATTTTGCTTGTTCACACAGCCATTCATCCGACAATGCGCCTTGTCGCTAAAGATGATTTTTCGGCCAAAATTGGGGTCGTCTTACCAACGATTCGAAGCCCAGTCAGCGAACAAACGGCGGCGTTGGCTATGGTTATGAACCTCAAGCTCCTGGGTCAGTTGCATCTTGTACGGGTGTACGTAAAATTCGCCAAGTTAAAGTCTGCGAAAGGCCGAGTTCTTGTGCACGGCGAGGAATAGACTACACTCGGGTTCTGCAGTACACTTTTACGGACCGCGGCAATTTTCTCGGCCGATCTGGTGTTCCTTGAACGTACGGGTGTTGGCTGATTGTTTACTGAACCGGTCGGCTCAAATTTGGCCACCAAACGTTGAAGAGTCGACTATGCAGGGCCACCACGTCTACCATAAAATGGGCGCAATGCGCTCAACGTGTGTGTTAAGGAACACGAACATTCATTTTGATAATAAAGTTTTATCATTTGAACGTGCTGTTCAATCGTGTAACTTGCAATGATGATTTGGCATAAGCAACTGAATAATAAACAAAAGATTTCACAGATGTCACCAAAACAAAATGGCCACCACGGGGGCGCCAAAATCTACCCGCTCTAATTTAAAAACCCTATACGCTTGCTTTTGAAACCGCATAACGGATAGCCCTGTATTATGCTATTTTAAGTATCAAAAAGATTTTTATTTTGTCTTGTACAATAACATTCAATATTTAAAAAATGTCTACCTCTAAGAAATTTCTCGATATTTAAATTATTGAAATACTAGCTTTTACCCGCGACTTCGTCCGCTTTTGGATAGTAGCATGAAAAAACCTGAGGTGTCCTTTTTTTACGTATGTTTGAATTGTGTCGAGATGGGATGAGGCCATACTAAGTGTGATTGTCATGCTGCTTTCAGAGGAAACTGCACTCTTTTAAACTGAAACGGCAAATCGGTTGGAATTATCGGAATGCGGGGAATTAAAACATTGTTTCCTTTTGCTATTCCAGTCATGATTATAGCTTTTATAATATTTCGTCCTAGGTGAGTAATCTGTAGCCGTGTAGATACCATTACATAACTTTGGTGCGTCAAGATTTCTCATTAACAGGACTGGAACACCAACCTTCAATCTCAATTTATTAGAAAACACCCCTGATAATTCCAAAGAATTAAGAAACTCTATGGGCTATGATGTTACTTGCTCCGTGTCCATAACGTTGTCTACTGAGAGGTACGCGACGATATCTCCCTCCACGTCCGACATCATTTGTTCGTTCATCTGGCTAACTATCTCATTAGTTGGAGCTAACTTTGCCCTCTCAAACAACCACTCCCGGTTGCGCATATTCATATGCAGTTTTGGACAGACATTACTTTTTTAATTCATCTGTGCTACAGACAATTTGACAGAATTCATGACCCAACGTAATCGAGCCGTTACAGTCTGTTGGCAAACAATCTTTTCCGAATTTTAGAAGAGCAACGGCATATTGTCCTGCTTGAGAATCATTGTGTAGCTGTACTCGAATATTCGTAGTCAGACAAAACTTTTTTACATGTACCCACAACACAGATGCTTTTAAACATGCGTTTATTTCATCTGCCGGTGTACCTCTAGTATTTACCGGCAGGGTCTGTCTAAAGTTGCCAGCTAAGGGAACCACCATCCCTCCCATGACAGCCCGGTTGTTGTTGATGCCTTTCAGTGTACGATCTAGTGCTTCAACTGCTTTTTTGTACATTCATCCCAAAGACCCAAACCAACATTTTACACTGCTGCAACATTCTTCCACGCTCACTACTTTTGCTGATATTACATACCGGCGGCGTTTCCTCATGAGCTAAGTTCAACGGAAGATTCAGAACCGAGTGCGCTGTTCGTCCACCACTTAGCAGCGTAGCTGCTATTTCTGAGGAAGCTGCTCCGTTGTTTTTCCGAGTTTGAGCTAACAATAGATTCAAAAGAAAAGTTTTGCCTGTGCCTCCTGGAGCATCTAAAAATAGCAAACCACCTTCTCCGCTGTTTGGCGATGAAAGGTTGAGCAAGCAAAGGGAATGCGTTGTTTTCCCGAGGTCAAAAGTAACTCATGTCCTTTCCTAAGTCTCAAACTATCTCCTTACCAAATTTCATTTCAATCTGTTCAGTAGTTTAAGCGTAAAAGCGATCGGCCCACCTGAATTTTCCCATGGGAATGCGTCATTTTCCCGGGGTAAAAAGTAGCCTATGTCCTTTCTCGGGTATCAAAATATCTCCATACCAAATTTCATGCAAATTGGTTCAGAAGTTTAGGCGTGATTGAGTAACGGACAGACAGACAGAGTTACTTTCGCATTTATAATATTAGTAAAGATATTAATCCATCTAGACATTCTTATCCTTCAATTTTTTTTTTTAACTTTTCTATTTGTATTAAATCTGAAGAAATATTAAAAATTCACCTTTCAGAAACTAATGTTGTAGCTGTTTCATTGAGACTCTTACAAACATTATGTAGGTAAACTTTTGTTTCCAATACTTAATTTTGTTTCCCTTCTTCTTCTAAAAGTAGTCAAATCAGGAGTATATTCTAATAATAAGATTCCGGTAATTTTTGTAAATGAATCAATTATTCAATTAATAACATTAAAAACAATGAATATTAGGTACTCGGAAAATGCTTAACATAAAAAATATTGATTGGAAGCACAGTAAAAGTTGTAAACTTAAAATAAACTACAGCTTTGTTTTTGCTTTTAAATATATTTTTATGTTATAAATTGAAAATAAAAGAACATACCTATTTCATAAAAATGTAATTCTACTAAATTTGATAAGTTTTTTTTTTATTTTATTCAATTTTCTTCTGCTGAATTTTGGAGTTTATTTACAGTAGATTATAGTTTTTGTATTGAACTTTCTTTTTTCTTCTTGCTCTGTAAACGATGAGCTGAATATTAATTAAAATTCATATCAACAAAATAGATATATTTTTGTTTAGCTTCAAAAGAAATGGATTAACAAATTATTTATAAAAATATTGCCCTCAGATATGAAAACATTCTTTTTATCGTATTTCATAACTTATCGGGTGATTTTTTTGAGGTTAGGATTTTCATGCATTAGTATTTGACAGATCACGCGGGATTTCAGACATGGTGTCAAAGAGAAAGATGCTCAGTATGCTTTGACATTTCATCATGAATAGACTTACTAACGAGCAACGCTTGCAAATCATTGAATTTTATTACCAAAATCAGTGTTCGGTTCGAAATGTGTTTCGCGCTTTTTTATCGACAAATTTTGTTCAGCGATGAGGCTCATTTCTGGTTGAATGGCTACGTAAATAAGCAAAATTGCCGCATTTGGAGTGAAGAGCAACCAGAAGCCGTTCAAGAACTGCCCATGCATCCCGAAAAATGCATTGTTTGGTGTGTTTTGTACGCTGGTGGAATCATTGGACCGTATTTTTTCAAAGATGCTGTTGGACGCAACGTTACGGTGAATGGCGATCGCTATCGTTCAATGCTAACAAACTTTTTGTTGCCAAAAATGGAAGAACTGAACTTGGTTGACATGTGGTTTCAACAAGATGGCACTACATGCCACACAGCTCGCGATTCTATGGCCATTTTGAGGGAAAACTTCGGAGAACAATTCATCTCAAGGAATAGACCGGTAAGTTGGCCACCAAGATCATGCGATTTGACGCCTTTAGACTATTTTTTGTGGGGCTACGTCAAGTCTAAAGTCTACACAAATAAGCCAGCAACTATTCCAGCTTTGGAAGACAACATTTCCGAAGAAATTCGGGCTATTCCGGCCGAAATGGTCGAAAAAGTTACCCAAAATTGGACTTTCCGAATGGACCACCTAAGACGCAGCCGCGGTCAACATCTAAATGAAATTATCTTCAAAAAGTAAATGTCATGGACCAATCTAACGTTTCAAATAAAGAATCGATGAGATTTTGCAAATTGTATGCGTTTTTTTTTTTTTTTTTTAAAGTTTTCAAGCTCTTAAAAAATCACCCGATACAAGTTTTATTATTTATTATTGAAACATAACGTTTTTGTCCTGATTGAATCATTTTCATTTCAAAATTTAATGCACTATTAAATCAATTGACACCCATGGTCCTACATAAAGTTGTCCTTGGTCCACAATGCATGTGTGATCAACAAGAAATAAACCATTTCGTTGAAAACTTTCTCAAATCTATTAAATATTTGCTCACTGTTCAAAAAGTAGAAACTTCGTCAAATAATGCTGCAAGTTCTTATGGTTGCGTGTGTAAACTTTTGCTTTTATGGCGTATGCGAGTTTATAACTTTAGCGCGCTTTTTTTTTGGCTTTTGTTGCTGGATATAAATCCAAAATACTTATGGTGAAATATATGTATAATGTAGGTCCTGAATACAGTGTAAATTTTATATAATTTATAGAACTTTGTATTGTTGTAGGACACGTTTTGCTTTACGTAGAATTGGAAGTTTATGACGAACATTTTTCACAATAAAGATTGTTGAAAACTATTGGAATAGTTTAACAGTTACGGTTGTGAAAATTTCAAATAACACATACATGAATCATTAATTTTTGAAGGAGTATAATTAAGTAATTAAAAGTCCGATTATAAGGACTTCTTCCGCATAGGTACCTACATTGACACAAAAAAGTAATAAAGTTGTAGTAGATAATAACAATAATAAAAGTTAACAATAAAAGGTTTAAAATATTGTACAAACGAGACTGACAAAAGTTTCATCTGGTGGCAGCCATAATTATTTTGGTTTTTGCCTAATTTCGAGAAATAAAACAATTACTAAGCAATTCAGCTATTTTGACACATTACGTTTTGTGTACTTGAAATGGTTAAGTTTATTAAGCTAATTTTTAGGGCCCTGAGTTACAAGCTTAGAACTCTTAACCATTCTTTATAGCGGAGAATATCAGGGATGGAGGAGAATTACGTTTTTTTTGACAAAAACGAGCGGCTTATTTGAGAAACACTTTTCATGACAAGAATTAAACTTTTCGGGATTTTTTAATTCCTATATCAAGATGGACTACCCTAGAGAAAAACATTTTCAATTAAACCTATACGTGTGAAATGGTAGTCTGAAGCACTAAACTTCACCCTCCAAACACTTAATACTTACTTACGCTACAGTCCGGGCGGACCTGGGCCTTAACCAACATGCATCTCCAGCCAGCTCGGTCTCTAGACCGGTCTTGGTCTTGCCCGTCAGGTAGTTAACGAATGGCTTCAGACGTTCTCATAATACGACAGAAAGGATCTTATACGCGATATTCAGGAGATTGTAGTTAGCGCAATTCAGAGGAGCTGCTTACTTTAGCTGAGATTCCACTCATCGGGCATGCTTTCTTCTGAAAGATGAGTTGGCGCATACTCCCTCTACCACCTCATCACCTGCTGCTTTGAATGCAGCTTTATTGGATTTCAGTTTCAATATAGGTATCTTCACTTCATCGAGGTTGGGTAGGCGGAATTGGAATTGTTGTTATACGTCACCTAGGTTAATTGGTTATATTTCCCTTACAGTGATATTTGACTCGTCTTCGCCGTTAAATAATTTTGAGAATTAGTGTTTCCATACCTATTCTTAGCATAGACTGAGGTTCTACTACGATATTCCCCTTTAAAAGCTTCGTTCGTCTTCACGGTTCGTGGCTGATACCCTTGGAAAGTTTTGTTTACCTTTTGTTAAAATTTACGAACATCATTCCTGTTATAACTCCCCTCTATCTACTCGATTACGCTCTTCTCATGATCCCTTTTTTCATCTAAAAAGCCGGTGTTCCTCTTTCTGCTCCTAGAGCTCGCAAGCAGTCCTGGTACTGTTGTGCAACGCCGTTTTGTATATGCCTGTGTCGTCAAACCAGGATTTCAGAGGCGGCATCTCTGATGGGTGCAAGACAATGTTGCCACTAGTTTTCAATGCTTAATGCAGGCAGCATAGGGCCTCTTTAGAGGTTGTTAGGGACTCGATCGGAAAAGGACATGGCAGTATCCCGATAGTGCCAGATGTCTTCTCTTCCTAGCTGGGCGTTAAAATCACCCAAGACAATTTTAATTTCAATGCCAGGGCACTGCTCATGCTCCTATGTCTTGTCCAAGAGCTCGAAGAATATGTCTTTGATGTCTTCATCTTTCTCCTCTGTTGGGGCATGCGGGCATATGGGGCTTATGTTGGAAAATTTAGCACACACATCATCAAAGTCTTTTAATTGCAGTTTGCCTGGTCCATGGCGGTTATATCTGCCTTGCAGCAGTTTAGGGCTTCATGTTAACTGTTGGGCTGCACTTGGTCTATTAAGGGACCTTACATTTCACGTACAAATCCGAAGTACGTTGTTCTTATTTTGTTGGCTTGTTTGGCCAGGAAGTCACCCCGACGGCAGAATTCCCGACCTGGGGACCAGATCTTTAGCACAACTCAAAGGACGGGTAGCCGGATAAACTCCTTACAGGATTGGGCTTCGAATATGTCATAGAAGCCCTATAAGGTTTTCACTAAGTTAGATCAACCTAACTGGAACTGTACACTACAGTTGTTTCCATGTCGGGAATTCCTCCGCAGCCGTCTGGATAGGGAGAGGCGCTTTAGTACGAGTAGAATCACCTATCTCGTTTTCTACCCCCAACAACTTCCCACTTGGGTTACAACCCAATCTCCAGTTGAGGTACTAGGCACTCGATTTTCACTACGGGAAGGTGAGAGTAAAACGCCCAATAAACGATACAATTTTTGTACCGATTATCGTACAAAAGTTGAATCGCATGCGATGATTGTATCGTGTGTGTAAAACAAAGTATCCGCTGTACTGAAATCGCATGGTCGAATGCTATCGAGCGAAAAGAAGAGGTTGCATACGGCTGCTTTGATGTGAATCGTTTTGACAGTTGATGAAATCGTGAGCTAGTCGTATGGTGTGTGTGCTTACTTTCGATATCGCTACCGATATCGGGACAACTCAAGTCGTTACAATAGATTGTATCGTTTATTGGGCGCTTAAGAGTTAATAGGCAGAGGTGGGTTTTGAGAAGAACCTGTGGACGCTTGTGTACTCTTGAACCCTACCATTTGAACATCAAATACTTCATACTATTTCTGATTTTTTAATTATCTATGAACGAACTTGAAACCATTATTTTATATTTATCGTTGCTGCCGCCCTAGGCCCCGTTCGATGCGCCGCCCTTTTTGATAAATTGAATTTCATTAATTTTGATCCAATATTTTTATTTTAAAATAACTTTATTTATTGAAATATAATTTTTCAAATATAAATAAAAAACATGACAGATAAATAAGTTATAAACTTAAAACAGAGAAATCATAAATATTTTTTTCAATATTAATTAATTTTAAAATTTCTTTTTCCTGGATTTGGTCCGCGCAAAAACGTCGATTATATCGTCATAATTAATTTCTTGGACTAGTTGAGCTTCAATTGACAGTAATGCAAGAGCATTAAGTCTATCTTAGCCCATGCTTGCGCGAAAATAGGTTTTTACGCGTTTTAGAGTGGAAAAAGATCTTTCTCCTGAACAATTTGTAGCCGGAATACTCAAAAAATACGGAGAGCAATGTCCACATTCGGATAAACATCTCGAAGACTCCGTGAATGCATTACATTGCATATTTTTTGTGCAGAGCGTACATCTTCCGTATTTGCTAAGGAATCTTTCAGTTGAAAATGTAAATGAATACATTCATTGCCTAACGTCTCTTCTAAATCGTCACGATACTTACTGGCTAGTTTATTGGCAAAATTTTTCAATTCGTTTGTATTTATTTCAAATAAATCATCAAAAAAATTAAAATTTTCGTAAAGCTTTTCATATGCACTTTTACGCCCGGCCAATTGTACACTCAGAGTGTCTAGAATAGGGTAATAAACATTTGTGCGAAAATTTTCTTGTCCAGAAAAAAGTGTTCTTTCATTTACCCGTGACTCATCTGGCTGAATTCTTCTGGTTTTTTTGCGATGAGTATCATAACGATAATAATCGTAACTCCAGATAGTGTTTTGGCTTTTTCTTCATAATCAGAAAATTGTCTGTCTCTCATGTCTTGAAAAAATGGAGCCAGAGAATTATAGATCTGAACAACGGATGATAAATCAGCTTGAGATTCTTGAAGCTTCTTACTAGCAACATTAAAACGATCTAAAATTACATTCCAAACAATGACTAGGATTGCTGTTTCTAAATTCTGTAATTTCCGCTGCAATTCTGTAGCTTCAGCTCGCGTAGTCGGTTTCTCATCCCTGCTTTCGCCAATAAATTCCAGTGCATCAATTATTGCAGACCACTCTTTTCTAATGCGTAACATGCATCATGTCGAGCAGACCAACGAGTTTTAAAAAGACTCTTAACTCTCAAATTTTTACGCTGCATTAAAATCTCCCAACGATGTGTAGATATAGTAAAGAAATTGTATAGTTCTTGCAAAGTAGAAAAGAAGTCGACTGCTTCTGTTACCGATTCAACTGCACATGATCCTACCAAATTTAAAGAAAAAGCGGCACAAGGAACGTAATCTGCTAAAGGATTAATTGTTTTGATTCGTGTCTGAAGGCCTGAATATATACCTGACATATTGCTTGCATTATCATAAGATTGACCACGACAGTTCATTATGTCCAAACCATTATTTTCGAGAGATTTTAACAAAGCATCCTCAATATCTTTAGCTTTATGACCGATATTTGGTAGAAATAGTAAGCTGATCAAAATGTGCAATATCAGGCGTAGAGTCTACAATTATACCAAAATACTTAGCAGATTGCAATTCACTGGAAATTTGTTGTAGTAGTTTATACTGAATTAAAATTATTTTTATGAACAAAAAATGTTCTGACACTTTTGAATGAATATCAAGATGATACATGCAAATCTACGGTACTTTTATTTCACACTTAAAACAAATTGAGAAGTTATTCAGCTTTAGTAATTTCAAAATTCTTAATACCCGTGAGATCAATCTCACTAAAGGAACAGAAAGTAAAGAACATTACTCAATAAAGCCTATATATTGATCTATTAAAATTTTTTTTTTTTTTTTTTTTTTTTCCGCAGGAAGGTGAGAAATCTTCAGAGACACTATAAGCCCGATGCTTATAGTAGTGTCAGATTTTTACTGACTAAAACTCACCTCCCTTATCTTCTATATTATTACTACAACTAAGTCCAGCTTAACAAGTAGTTTTAGCGTCATTTTGTTCGCGTTTTGTCAGGAAGCTCCCCAACGAGAGGACCTGAAGATTCCACAAAATTCGAGTGGAGAGATTAATTTGTTTGCGCTAGATCAGAAGGTCTTGTTCGGTGCAGACGCCGAAAAACGAACGCCTCGCTAACAGATTGTTGGATTAAGTTATTACTATGATTTCTAAGTCGTGATCTTAGCTCTGTAGCAATTTTTTTAATTTCGTTTTCTACATATTTTATATTTAAATCTCTATGTAAGTCGCTATTTCTTACATGCCATGGAGCATTTACTATTATTTTAAGTACTTTGTTTTGGTATGTTTGCAAAATTTGTATATTTCTTTCGTTGGTACAACCCCAAAGTTGTATACCGTACGTCCAAACTGGTTTCAGTACTTGCTTATAAATAAGAAGCTTGTTATAAACGCTTAGATTGGAATATCTTCCAATAAGCCATGTCAATTCGCGGAGTTTATTTTCGAGTTCATCGCGTTTCTTTTTTACATGAACTTTCCATTTAAGTTTCGCGTCTAGAGTCATGCCTAGATACTTCGCTTCATTAGCGTATGGAATTTGCACAGAATTTATATAAATAGGTAAGTTATATACTTTTTTATACGTAAAATTTGTGTGCGTCGATTTCGTTTCATTAAGAGCAATTCGCCATTTTTTTGTCCAATCTGAAATGCTATTTAATGCCTTTTGAAGCTTAGAGGTTGCCGTTTCTATTGAATCCGATATTGCGAGTACAGCTGTATCATCGGCAAAAGTGCCTAAAGTTGTGCCTTCTGTTTGGGGTATATCTCGGGTATAAAGAACAAACAAAATCGGTCCAAGGACGCTACCCTGGGGAACCCCAGCGTTTATTTCTTTAAACTCCGAATACTCCGTTCCTTGCTTAACTCGAAAGAATCTATTTTCTAGGTACGATTCAAGAATGTTATATATTTGCTTTGGAAAGACTTTTAATTTATATTTTAGCCCGTCATGCCAAACTTTGTCAAAAGCTTGAAATCAAGAAATGCAGTTAAGCAAATCTTTTTTTCTTCAAATGCTTTTTCAATTTCGTTAGTTATTCGGTAAACCTGATCAATTGTCGAGTGATTATTCCGGAAACCGAATTGGTGGTCGGGAATTAAACGGTTTTCTTCAATAATTGGTAGCATTCGTTTAAGAAGCAATTTTTCAAATATTTTAGATATAATTGGTAAGAGAGAAATTGGTCTATACGGTTTTTTCTCATTCGGTGGCTTACCCGGTTTGGGGATCATTATTACTTCGGCGACTTTCCATTGCGTGGGTACGTAAGCAAGTCTTAAAGCAGCGTTAGTGAGCTGTAAGAGCTTAACCATTGCTTTTTTAGGCAACTCTTAGAGGACACGACCGTTAATCAGGTCGTAGCCAGGAGCTTTATTATTTTTCTGCCGTTTTATTTCCTGGACAAGTTCAGTCAAAGTAATATTCCTGATAGAAAAATTGTCCGGCGCTGGTTGGAGCTCTCCGTCATTAGTCAGAAGCTCTTGACCATCGAAAGGTTTGAACGTTTCCTCAAGGTGCTTAGCAAAAAAATCCGCCTTTTCCTTATCAGTTTTTGCCCATTCCGAATTATTTTTACGAATAGGTGCCGACATTATTTGAGGCTTTTTAATACCTTTTATCGTCTTCCCAAGAGAATAATTCGTTTTTTTGTCTGCTGTTAGGCTTTCAAGATAGGCAGAATTCTCGCTGTTTTTAAAATCTCGTAACAAATTTTTAATCTTGTTTGATAAAAAGTTGACGACACTTTTATGCTGAGGAGCACGTGATTGCTGCCATACTTTTCGAGCTTTTCGTTTTTCGCGTATCAATTCTTTTATATCTTCTGGAATTTTTTCTTCGTATTGCCTTGACTTTTTACTACAGATCGGAGTATTATTCC
The DNA here is from genome assembly GCA_920104205.1 of Eupeodes latifasciatus. Lineage (NCBI taxonomy): Eukaryota > Metazoa > Arthropoda > Insecta > Diptera > Syrphidae > Eupeodes > Eupeodes latifasciatus. Next base: position 42,636,348 of record OV049924.1, read on the forward strand.
AAGCTGCTTCTTGAACAATATTTATAAATTTTTCTGTTTCATCTTCTAACTCAAACGGAGTTTGCAAAGAGACGTTCAGTATAATTCTATTTTCGCAATCTTCTTTGAATTTATCCCAATTTGTTTTATTATTTGTTAAAATAAGGGGCTTTTCTTTTTCGATTACGTTACTGTTTATTGTTAAGATAACGGCCGAGTGATCCGTAGAAAAATCGAAGTTATCATCTACTGTCATATATTTTCTGTTCATTCCTCTTGCGATGAAAAAGTCAACAAGATCGGGTGTTTTCGCTGTATCGGTTGGCCAATACGTTGGTTTTCCTGATGAGAAAAATTCAACGTTACATTCAATACCCGCTTTGTAGAGTTGTCTACCCTTCGTCGAAATGCAACGTGATCCCCAAAATGAATGTTTCGAATTGAAGTCGCCGCCAATAATAAATTTTGGACCTAAAGCGTTGAAAAGATCTTTAAAATCGTTTTTGTCTATCTTGGACCGAGGAGGACAGTAAATAGACGCAATATTAAAAAATACGTGTCTAACTTTTATGCTAACGGAAGTAACTTGCATTGTATCGAGCTCGATATTTATCTCAAACGAATGATTGATATTTTCTCTGATAAATACGGAAGAACCACCCCTTGCTCTTTCGGATGGATGGCATGCGTGGTAAGCCGAATAACCTTTAATACTTAAATTTGAGTCTTTTTTCAAATGAGTTTCAGAGATCAAACAAATATCTATTCTTTCGTTAAGTAGAACCGTTTCTAGTTCTTCGATTTTTGCGGTAAGTCCGTTCGCGTTCCATGTTATTATTTTGAGTTGTTGAGACAACTGATCCATGTTTACGGTAAATTTGGTGTTTTAAGAGCCGCCGACTCAAATTTGTCCAATTTCTCAAGAATAATTGTGTTAATTCTCCCTTGTTCTTCTAATCGTTCAAGTATAAGGGAAAATACATTTTGAACGGAGTCAGGTTTAATAGTTTTAGGTTTTTCGGGCGCCGTGACTTGAGCGTACGTGTTCGTCTTTTTTGTTTTTATGTTTTCTGAGGGTAAAACGTTTTCATTATTTTTCCCGTCCGTTTTACTCGACGCTTGAGTATTAGTCTTGGTTTTTAATTTTAATTCTTTGTTTTGCTTTGAGGTATTTTTTTTAGTTTTCTTACTAAATTCTTCGCGCCTCTTTAACATTTCCTTTGCGACCTCACAGCCACGGTAATTTGCTGGATGATTACCTTTGCAATTCGCGCATGTAGCCGGAGTTTCTTTTTTAAGACGGCATACATCAGTCATGTGCTTTCCCGCGCATTTAACGCAAACGGGGTCCTTCTGACAATAAGCTGCTGTATGGTTAAAACCTTGACATCGCTTGCACTGAGGAATAAGGCGTTTGTTCTTTCTTAGTGGTTCGATTTTTACAACAATATTCATTATAGTTTTAATATTATAAACATTGTCTACATTTTCATTTTTATCGAAACTTAGAATAAAAAGCGGAAGAGCGCGTTTTATATAAGCGGTTTCGATTCCTTTTTCTCGCTTCAAAAGATTTGTTGCGTCAAGAATCTTAAATCCTTTGGTTTTTAAGTCCGAAAGGATGTCTTCTTTTGAACAAGAGGGATGAAGTCCTCTAGCTACTACACGTAAAGGTCTTTCTTCTTTAATTGAATAACTATACCATTCAATTTTTTCATCGCTGAGTTTTTTCGACAGTTTTCTATAAGAATCTGAATCATTTACGTTAATTTTCCACGTATTATTGTGAGTGGATGTAGCTTTGAAATTCTTTTGCGCCGTTTCTTTTAGAATAGGAAGAATTTTGTTATAATCCGCTTGACCAACGATGTTTATCGGTGGAGGAAGTTTCTTATTCGCAGAAAACTGATCTTTCCGTGTAGTTTTATTTGGTTTTAGCTGATTTTGAAACTTAGGCGAATGTTCAGCCTTCCGTTTTTTACAAGGTCTACTTTTTTCAGTTTCCCGAGCAAGTTCATCTTCATCAGTTTCATATTCGTGCCGATCTCGATGTTGTGGACTTAGAGTATTTACTTTCATGTTTTCAGAAGTTTTTAACATCTTGTTCTCTTCACGAAGACTTTCGACTTCTTTTTTAAGCTCTTCGTAGAGTCTTATCATTTCGTTCAGCTTCTTTTGCAGTTCACAATTGTCCTGCTCAAAACTGTTAGTTTTCGGTGAGTCGCTTTTAGTGCCTTTTGGCACAACCGGTGGACTCTTTCTGCCGGTAACTCTCGGTACAGACGGAGGTGATCGAGGGACCTTATGCGCTTTCGCGAAAGGATTTATCAAATGCAATAAATAAATAAAAAATTGACATCTTACGCATGCAGATTAAGAAGTAAATTAATGAATTGAATTATAATATATTTTATAAACAATTTCTTATAAAAATTAATCTGAACCAATTTTTAAAATTGATTGTCTCTTTACTGTTTTTCGCCTCTAAAATTTTGGCATTTCAAAAACTTTGCCACCCCTCAAATTATGCCGCCCTAGGCCCGGGCCCCACGGGCCTAGGCGTAAATCCATCACTGTATATATATTTTATTGTAGCAGTAATTATTTACATTTTTTCCTATAACTATTCTTACACAATTTACAGAGATTTAGTATAACCCTACTTTACTTCTGAAAAAAATAACAATTTTATATAAATTATCACAGTTTAACATAATGAACAAATCGAAGGAAAAAGCTACAAAAAAAAAACCTTCTTCAAATTGTCAAGAAACATGGTTATCCAAGATTGGAGAGAATAGGAGGCTGGGAAGCACCGAAAAACGCTAATCTCAAAAATACTTTACAAGTAAAATAAAAAGTTAATAAATAACTTTATACAAAATAACAAATAATTTTGTACAGACAAAACCATTGTTCTAAGCAAAATAGCTATTCCTTCTATAATCTCTTAACTTTTTGATTTGTTAAATCTCTTGGCCTTGTCATATAAACAGGATTCCGTAGCACTAATTCTTTGAACTGTGAATTTCCATAAAGCGTCGTCGTGTAGTGGGCTTCACTCTATCAATAATTTATTACGAATCTTAACGAAAAGCACCTAAAATGCATTATTTTCTGTAAATAGAGTTTGTTTTTTTTTTCGGTATTTGGGCCGAATTTTGAGTTACTGGCTTAAGAACTTTTAATTCTGTTTTGAAGCTCGTATTTATCAAAAATCATAACTGGCACTTTCTTGAGCATAATTAATCCGTACGAAAATGCCAAAAATTTTACTAAATAAATTAGATTAAACTCGCTCAAAACTCAAAACTTTATAAAACCTACGTCATGTTGGAATATATAAAAACATAATATTTATCTAACCTAGATGATAGATATATGTATGTATGTATATATGATATGGTATATAGTCAGAGGTAATATACTCAAAGTTTTTAAGCTTAAACTTAATATCTTTCTGCACCATAATTCCGCAAAATTCTCTCACTTGTTCGCATTATATTTTAAAATATTATAAAATACTTACCGTAACTCCTTGTCAATTACTTGTCTTTTCTTAAATATGTGATGTTAAACAAAGTAAGTATGTACATATATCGTTTATGCGTATGTATGTGTATCGTAAATGAAACAGTACCTACATATATATGTACTAAACTAACATACAAAGTTATATGAGTTTGGTATATAAGGAACTCTCTCTCACATAAAGTTACGTGGTTTTTTGAAGATAAGAGCAGAAAGTACCACATTAATTAAATTGTGATCCTAAATATTTCTTAACTTGCATAACATTTACGTCAGGCGTTCGTCGTGCGTCGGTCGTCTAGCGTCGTCACCATATATAGTCGTGTCGGCATCAGCATCATCACATCAGGAGTCAGAAGAAAAGTTGAATATTCATTTTCATGCGTCAAAGCCATCGTGATGCTCCTGATGATGATCATGGTGCTGATGGTGATGATGATGAACCAAAAAAAGGAACTTAGTGTGTGTTCCTTAAAACAAAAATTCCAATGTAAATTTCGTACCACGACCACGGACGAATAATAGTAAAAGTTGCTATCAGCTGGCTTCGAATATTCCTTTAAAAAAAAAAAGCCCATTTTCTGATGGTGATATGGTGATGGTAAAAAGGATACGAAACAGTAAAGGAGTTGGAGGAAAGATGTCGAATTTAACACCATCCATACCACTGTTTTACCCTCTCCGTTAATGAATATTCTACACTTTTGTCTGATGAGAAAGAATAATGATGGCACGGATACCCTCAGGGGTAACCCTTAAAATATTTTGTTAATTGCACATTCTATAAGGGAAACATTTCTTAACGTCGTCCTAGTCGTGTCGTCCTCGTAGTCGTATATCTATCTACTTCTACCTACCTACGTACATTTATAGTAAGTGATGGGTTCCCTGTTATGTTATGTTCTGCTTTTTTTCTACTTTTCCTGCCTCTGATGCTGCTACTGCTGCTTTCCCTAATGTGTACCACACCATGTTTCAGATTCAAGTTTCAACATCTCTTGTACCTTCATTGCTCCTCGTACACTCCACTAAAGAGTTCTTTTACCTAAAAGAACGAACAATCTTTTCTGCAAATATATATTGTACTTCATATAGTTAAACATACCAAAAAGTGGTAATGAAACGATTTCATCATTCTGCATTTAATTTTACCCTAAGAATATTTTAAGAAAAGGTTCTTCTCTGATGTAATGTGATGGCAATGCCAATACCACATACCGCACTACCGCGCCTTACCATTCACCATTCACCAAGCCGTCAGCCGACACTGCCACTATACCACATCATGATATACTTGAGTGCTTTGTACATTAACGAGGTCTTTGTTTTGTCAGTTTTGGGATAAATATGAGCAATGCAAATTGTTTTCCACAAAAGTTTAGGCAGATAACGATACAGCGGGATTTTAGGTAAGTATATACATTATGTGTAAGTAATATCTTTGACATACATGCATGCATTGAAATACACATACAAACCACATTATTATCTTACTTTGAAAATCAGTTCTTTTCTTTAAAAAGAAAATGTTAAATATTTTGACTTATTATTATTTATTTTACTTTACACCCGGTTTTATTATGATGATTAAGAAATCAAAAGAACCATTTTTAATTTTCAAAAATGAAGGTTCTTCTGTTCCATCTATTCTGTCTGGCCTTGTTTAAATAGACGAATCAAAGGCTTCATCAGAAAAGCTCTTAAGCACTTCTCGCTTTTTTTATGGGAACAATCTGCTCGTAAACATTATTTTGATATTGAACAAAATTGCGCTTCAAAATAGTTTTGAATGAATATAAAGGGTGATTTTTTTTTTAGCTATTATCTTTTTGGCAAGACTGGTTTAAACAGCTGACACACGTTTCGTGTTTTGTTACACTGTCAAACATCTTCAGTTTGGTCTATAATTTAATTATGAATCGTCTTACAAACGAGTAACGCTTGCAAATTATTGAATTTTATAATCAAAACGCGTGCTCTGTTAAGAAAGTTCATCGCGTGCTTCTTCCATTTTATGGTCTGTTTAATTGACCCACTGAAGCGGCTATTCGGACTACTGTGACTAAATTTCGCACCAAATTTACGTTGTTGGACATCAAACCACCAACACGCTTGCGTAGAGTGCAAGCTGAAGAAAATATCGCAGCTGTCTTGCCTATGTTAATGATGAGTGATGACCAACAATTATCGATTCGTCGCCATTCGCAGCAATTGGGCTTATGTTACTCAATGTGGAAAACTTTGCGGAAGGATTTATGTAGGTGTGATGCCTTTCAAAATACAGCTGGTGCAAGAATTGAAGCCGAACGAATGGTGAATTTTCTCTTAAAAAGTTGGCCCAAGATCCACTTTTTTACCGAAAAATTGTGTTCAGCGACGAAGCTCATTTTTGGCTCAATAGATACGTAAATAAGCAGAATTGTCGATTTTGGAGTGCATATCAGCCAGAAGCATTGCAAGAGCTACCAATGCATCCACAAAAAGTCACAGTTTGGGCTGGTGGCATCATTGGGCCGTCATGCTGAAGTTGGAGTTAAGTCTTTTGTAAATCGACCGAGAACTTGTTTAAAAGATTATCTTGGAAAAGCCAAGGTGGGTGATTTTCGAAGTTCTTTTTTTTTTAATTTTCGGGTATTATGTCGATTTTCCGAGCAAACGTCCAGGTGATGTAGAGGACTGATAATTTTGTTGGTGGTGTCTTGGAGCGTTTCAAGATTTTGGTGCAGTCCGAGAGAATTGGAAAGTCTTGTATTCTTTCCTCGATCGATAAGAAACCACCCTCTGGTAGGTTATTTTTTTCTTTGCGCTGGTTCTGAAAGCTATGAGGCTGGCTTCTACTGCGGCCTGATAGTTTGCTTTTAGAGGTTGGATGTAATATTTTGGACATTTTCCATAAATTACAAGCCATAATCAATTTTCGATAATAACGTAACGTTGATCAATTATGCGTAAGACTATTTTTAAAGGCTAAAAATTTTATTATTTTAAGCTTGGTAGCCAAATTCGTACCTAATGCTAAACAATAGGAAGAGTGATGAACGAAGTACCTGGGCACACCGACTTTATTTTGTGGATATTAGATATGAAATCTTCCAATACTGCTTCAATTAAACGGTTCGAATAGTAGTTTCTAACCCAACAAAGAAGATACTCATCAATACCAAATGCAAGAATTTTCGATAAGAGAGGTTGATCCAAAATTCTTTGAAATGCTTTTCAAATACCAATTGCAACTATTAACTTTCTTTAAATTTTTTTAAAATTTATTCCACTGTTCGATAATATAAAACATGAGATGACCAGTGAATCCATTGCTACGAAAGTCATACTGTCAGTCACTTAAAAAGCTTTCGTTCTGCAAGATATTATCTTATTAGCTAAAAATTAATCAACGTTTCCTTTACCTTGGAACGAAGAGATGTAAGTTTAATTGAACGATAGTTAGAGACAATGATTGGCCTTTTTAGGACAGGCTATCTTTTTGGCAACACTGGTTTAAACAGCTGACACACGTTTCGTGTTTTGTTACACTGTCAAACATCTTCAACAATTATCGATTCGTAGCCATTCGCAGCAATTGGGCTTATGTTACTCAATGTGGACAATTTTGCGGAAGGATTTAGGTGGGGTGCCTTTCAAAATAAAGCTGGTGCAAGAATTGAAGCCGAACGAATGGTGAATTTTCTCTTAAAAAGTTGGCCGAGGATCCACTTTTTTACCGAAAAATTGTGTTTAGCGACGAAGCTCATTTTTGGCTCAATGGATACGTAAATAAGCAGAATTGTCGGTTTTGGAGTGAATATCAGCCAGAAGCATTGCAAGAGCTACCAATGCATCCACAAAAAGTCACAGTTTGGGCTGGTGGCATCATTGGGCCGTCATGCTGAAGTTGGAGTTTAGTCTTTTGTAAATCGACTGAGATCTTGGTTAAAAGATTCTCTTGGAAAAGCCAAGGTGGGTGATTTTCGAAATTCTTTTTTTTTTTTAATTTTCGGGTCTATGTCGATTTTTCGAGCAAACGTCCAGGTGATGTAGAGGACTGATAATTTTTTTGGTGGTGTCTTGTTGGAGCGTTTCAAGACTTTGGTGCAGTCCGAGAGAATTGGAGAGTCTTGTATTCTTTCCTTAGTCGATAAGAAACCACCCTCTGGTAGGTTATTTTTTTCTTTGCGCTGGTTCTGAAAGCTTTTAGGCTGTCTCCTACTGCGGCCTGATAGTTTGCTTTTAGAGGTTGGATGTAATATTTTGGACATTTTCCATAAATTACAAGGCCATAATCAATTTTCGATAATAACGTAAAGTTGATTAATTAATTGGTATGCGTAAGACTATTTTTAGAGGCTAAACATTTTATTATTTTAAGCTTACAAACGAGTAACGCTTGCAAATTATTGAATTTTATTATAAAAATGCGTGCTCTGTTAAGAAAGTTCATGGCGCGCTTCTTCCATTTTATGGTCAGTTTAATCGACCCACAGAAGCAAGAATTTCGCACCAAATTTACATTGTTGGACATTAAACACGCTCACGTAGAGTACGAACTGAAGAAAATATCGCAGCTTTATTGCCCAGTGTTAATGATTACCAACAATTATCGATTCGTCGCCGTTCGCAGCAATTGGGCCTCTGTTACTCAACGTGGAAAATTTTGCGGAAGGATTTAGGTGTGATGCCTTTCCAAATACAGCTGGTGCAAGAATTGAAGCCGAAAGACCTATTGCAAAGTAAAATGTTTGGTGAATGGGCTCTTGGAAAGTTGGCCGAAGATCCACTTTTTTACCGAAAATTTGTGTTCAGCGACGAAGCTCTTTTTTGTCTGAATGGGTACGTAAATAAGCAGAATTGTCGATTTATTATCGGCCAGAAACATCGCAAGAACTACCAATGCATCCAGAAAAAGTTACAGTTTGGAGCGGTTTATAAGCTGGTGACATCATTGAACCGTACTTCTTCAAAGATGATGCAAATCTTTACGTTACTGTGAATGGTGAGCGCTACCGTGAGATGATATCCAACTTTTTTTGCCCAAAATGCAAGAGCTTGACTTGCATGACATTACGTTTCAACAAGACGGTGCCACTTGCCACACAGCACGCACAACAATGGACTTATTGAGAGGCGAGTTCGGTGAACATTTTATTTCACGTTGGGGACCGGTCAATTGGCCGCCTAGATCGTGCGATTTAACGCCTTTAGACCATTTTTTGTGGGGCTATGTTAAGGCTCATGTCCCGCTTCAATTGACGCATTAGAAGACAACATTGAAGCATTTATTCGTAAGATACTGGCCGAAATGTTGGTAAGCGTATGCCAAAATTGGACTAAGCGGAAGGACCATTTTAGACGCAGTCAAGGTCAACATTTGCATGAAATAATCTTTAAACATTAAATTATATGGACCGTGATATCGATTCAAATAAAGATTTCATGCATTTTTCTGAATTTTATGTTTTTTTTTTTGAAAAACTTTTATATACGAGTAGCTTTTAATAAATCACTTTTTATGACAACATTGCTAGAAACGTCTTTGACATCAATTTCCAGAAAACGATTTCAAATCTTCAGATGTCGTTGTTTAAGAAATCTGACAATTATTGACAATTTCTCCATTTTCATAATATATGTACATATACTTTGATTTTAAAACACACACTGTTACATACACGTTTTTGATTAAAATTATATTTCATTATAATTTTTGGACTATTCCATTAAGTTTGAAAAAAAGTATCATTCAAATGGCCACCTCGAAAGGTTTTTAACCACTTTTTCGCACATTTTGGGTGAGGCCAATTTAAAATACATAATCTTGGTGGCCAATAATGACGAAGTTTAAATAATCTTAACACTTTTATAATTTTTAGCGATCCATTATCGAAAATGCAAACATTCAACTGATAGATTATGACACTTCAAATCACAGGTGAGTTTACGGATGTTAAATGCCAGCGTTACAAACTTGAAAGCACGAAATCTTTGACCCTCTTCAACGTTTTTACAAACCAATAATCGAGGCTAGGAGGAAAAGTTTTGAACTCTATAGTATTTCAATGGGTGTTAAATTAAACACACCATACTCGTATCTTTGCGGGCTTGAAATTAAATTTATTTTGAAACTACTTTGCAATATCTTTGTTTCAATTTAACTATGTTATTATTATTATTTTGTATTAATATTCAAAATTAATGTACACTAAATTGAACAATGAAATGAGGTGTTAAAAGAAAAACACCATCCCGATACATCAAAAACGTAATATTTTAAATCAATATAATTTTGTCTATGTTTGGTTTGAAATAACATTGATGAATCTACCATTTTCCCAAGCACTCTCTTATATACATAATAAGTAGACACATTGTTGATTTTTAATTGAAATTTTATATTGAATATGTTATAAATGTGTCCCTGCACCCATATATACCCCCTGACCATCCATTTTATATTGAATATGTTATAAATGTGTCCCTGCACCCATACATATCCCCTGACCATCCACAGCCAGCCACAACAAAGAGCTAGACTTTTTGAGTTTTATTCATCATGAAAGCTAAGCGACGAACATAACATAACATAACGAAAATTGAAATTGTATTCAAAATGTTTTTCTTAAAATAAATTATTCTTTTCTATGCAAATTATAACAATGAACATTGTCAAGACCGCCCCTCAAAAAATATTCAATTTATATAAAAGTCATCACACTGGGACCGAACGATGATGCCTTTGAAAATTGTATACTTAAATTCAAAATTAATTTACCTCAAAGTGTAAAATTATATTGATTTCGGATATTTAATTACAAAACTTTTCTTGATCTTTTGACTGAAAAACAAGGGTTGTAGGTTAGGTATAAGAATATGGTACTCGTAACAAAAATGTATATTTCTAAAATAATCCCCAACAAAGTTAAAGGGTGTTCTTTCTAAAAACCAACAAAAACCAAACCAAACCGAAGAACGAAGTATAAACCAAAGTAAAAGCAAAACCAACCCCTATCAATATTATGCTGAGTATGGAAATATTTTATAATATTGAAGGGTCGGATACAAGATTTACATAACGTATTTTCAATTCCAAAAAGCCCATAGTCCTATAAGTTATTGGGAAAACGAAAATAGGCTTATCTAGTATTTACCAGGAATGGAATATGTTCCTGCTTAATACGTATACAGCTTCGAGCACTCACAGAATTGTAAAATTATTGGGGAGTTGGTTTAGGGAGAGGTAAAACTTAAAATCATAAAGAGTGTGGTTTTTTGGTTTTTGAAGAGTACGAGTACGAGTATTCGACTATACGAACTACAAGTAAACGGGTATAGACAGCAACCCCTGCCTCCGCCCGCCTAGCTCCCATTCCTTACATAGGTAAGGCAAGATAATTGCTTTAGATTGTTTTATAATCCTTATATAAGGTTTTGTGGGTGATGTTGATTTAATATTTTTGTGTTATCATCCAAACCAAATTGTATCGAATGGCTTTATTTGAATTTAAATCGCTTAATTTCCCTTGAGAGCTTATTCTAGGTAATGGTACATATTCTTTCGTAGAATTTTTCAAAAATATAAAAACCACCTTACATATCACTTTTTTGTCTTCAATTAAATAAAACTTACTCATAGGTACACTTACGCAGGGAAAAATTTAAGGCTATATAGATGTGTAGATGTGGGCTGGGTTAAGCTTAACGTGTAAGTAAAGTAAGAACCAAAATTATTTATAGCTTAAGCCTTTTTTAGTGTGTGCTTTAAGGCATAAATTAATTAAAATATTATGTATGGCTTACCTTTGGGGGAGAAAACTTACACCCCAGGGAATGAAAGTTTTGATGGTGATTATCATAAATAAAATGTATGGGGAAAAGTTTTGTCAGTCACTTTGTGTGAATATTACCCACAGGAACCTTTTTCTGAACAATGATTTTTCTGTAATGGGCACAACATGGCTATTAAGTCCAATAATTTCGAAAATCTATGGTAGGTACAGTCGCGTTTTTGAGTTGACTTATTTTCATAATTTCGGCATCAAATTTAAAAGCAATAGTAGGTACAGTGTCTGGGAAATAATGTTGTATGGAAAATTGGACTTTGAACTCATGACCAGGTGGGGTTTGCTATCTTAATTGTCGAGAAATTGTATTACTAGATCTTTTCTTACATAATGTAGCTGATTTCACCAAAACTCAAATATTAAACATGAGTGTTCCTTGATATTGGAAGGTCTAATTTTAAATAAATGTAAAAGAAAATTGTATTTTCAAACATAAATCCGAAAAAGAATTCCCGGTTTTATTCCTAATCTATTAATTTTATGAAAAACGTTTTTGAAATCTTTTCTGTGTAGAATTAATTGAATTTTGGTGGGGGAAACATCCCCATTTATTTAGCTTAATTTAAGCTATACGTACATACATACGTTCATAACCTAATCTAGCTTACAAACTCTATATATAGCTTATTTAGGTAGAGATGAGGCCGGTTAAAGGGAAAGTTTTGGAAACAAAGTCTTATGCCGGAAGTTCTCACATTGAAATCTAAAAGGTTTTCGTTGAAATTGGAATGTAAGGGGTTCATTTGAGCGTTTTTCTTAAATTACGAGGGTTTAAAAGTTGTTAAAATTTAGGCAATTAATAAAGCTTCAAAAATGGCGGTGGATAAATAAGAGGTCAAATACTCCTATATCTACGTTCTTCTAAAGTTTCGAGAAAAAATTATTGATGGTGGTCTTGATAGGTATAGAGATAGGATCAGAGGATCGTGCCAAGGTAAGCCATCGAAAGGCAAATCAATGCGAACTTTGCTGAACGCTCTCAATTCTTGAAACGTGTTTAGTATTTTGGAATTTGATCCCAATTTTGGTCGAAAAATCATCTTTAGCGATGAGGCCGGATTAGGGAAAACACGCGAGATACACCACGTGCCAATGCATCCAAATAAAGTTACTGGTTGGTATGGATTTTGAGCTGGAGGCGTCATCGGTCCGTACTTCTTCGAAAATGAAAACGAAATCAGCGTCAACGGCGATCCATGATCACCAACTTTTTGTGGCATATATTGGATGATATGGAAACCGAATGAATATGGTTTCAATATAATGGCGCTATATGCCACACAGCTCTAGACAGAAGAGAGAGGCTCTATGCGAATAAGACGCAAGCCACTGTGGCCCTCAAGGACAACATAATCCATGCAATCGTTTAGATTTAACATGATTTATGCGAAAAAGTCTTTGAAAACTGGACCTTTTGAATGCACGCCACCCAGCGAAGACGCGGCTTCCATTCAAACAATGTTATGTTTCACACCATATTTTATTGATAGGACTCTCAAATAAAGATAAAACCTTATTGAAATCTCATATACAACTTGTTTTATTAACTTCCCATACGAAGTTATTGTAATGGGTCCGATTTATCAAATTGAAAATTTTGACATTTCTCGACGTTTCAAGGTCCCTAGAGTCGAAATAAAAGATCTTTAGAAAGATGTCTGTGCGTGCGTGTGTACGTACGTTCGTGACGTTTTTTTCGTCGTCCATATAGCTCAAGCACCAGAAGAGATATCGACTTCAAATAAATTTTGTTATACAGATAATAAGGCAAAAAGATGCAGAAAGGGCTCTCAAGAAAATTGCGTGGGTGGTTTTTTACAATAGCAGTTTAAAAAAAAAAGTGAAAATTTTGGTTAACCTTAAATATCTCATGAACCAATGACGCTAGAGACTTGAATTAAATTTGATATTATATATTGTAACGTGATACAAAAGAAGTATATTTTTGGAAAAAAATCTAAAATTTTATAAATCAAAAAAACTGAAAAAAAAAATTTGTCACCTCGAAAATTTTACGACTAAAATATGATTTCATCTCCAAAACAACTTTGTGCAACGAAGAATAATGTTTTTGACATCTGAAAAAAATTTGAGTAAAATATAAATGACAGTTTTTTTTATAAAAAATAAAAACCTAAAAAAAACATTACTCAAAGTTGGTAAAAATTGAATTTCGACTCAAATATCTTTTCAAAAACTTGAGATTATGGCTTCAAACTTATTTTATCTTATAAGAAATATTGTTTTTAACAGTCTGAAGAATTTTGAGAAAAATCAAATTGACAGTTTTTTTACTAAAAATAAAAACCCAAACAAAAAATTTTAAAAGTTCGTAAAAATTGATTTTCGACTCAAATATCTTTTCAAAACTTTGAGATATTGGCTTTAATCTAATTTTGACTTATAAGAAATATTGTTTTCAACAATAGGACAAATTTTGAGAAAAATCGAATTGACAGTTTTTTTTACAAAAAATAAAAACCTAAAAAAAATGTATAAAAGTTGGTATGAATTGTTTTTTTTTCGACGTAAATATCTTTTCAAAAATTTGAAACTTTGGCTTCAAACTAATTTTATCTTTTAAGAAATATTGTTTTCAAAATTCTGTAAGATTTTGAGAAAAATCGAATTGACAGTTTTTTTTACAAAAAATAAAAACCTAAAAAAAAACAATACTAAAACTTGTAAAAATTTACTTTCGACTCAAATAACTTTTCAAAAATTACAAATATTGGCTTCAAACTTATTTTATTTCACAGAAAATATTGTTTTTGATATACAGTAATTTTTTATAAAAATCCAACAGTCCGTTTTTTCATAAAAAAATAAAATCTACAAAAAATAGTACTCAAATTTGGTAAAAATTAATACATTTAGACAAACTTTTAAGCAAGAAAAATCGACAGACGGAATGGGAAGTTATCAGTGTGGGTCGCATCCCAGCCTCTTTTCAACTTTAAAATCGACCCGCCTTTAATATGTCGATTAACATAAAGGTTCAAAAATTATTTTCGCCAAAGTCTCGAAAGGCCAATTCCTAAGTTGGCTTTAAGTAAATATGATATCGTCAATAATTATTTGTATAGGTATCAGGATATTACATTACATTACATTTCACACTACTCAGCACATAAATGTACAGAGTAGAGAACACAGCACCTTGAGCGACTAGACTATGTAAGGTGATAAGAACAGAAAGAACACATGACAACAGCACGCGGTAGGTTTAGAGACGGTCCCCCATCTGTCTAATAACCACGCTCACTGATGCTTGATTTCGGTGATCGATGGGAACCGAAGCTTTATCAGTGACTAGCCGTTGCCAGGTATCAGGATATAAAATTCTCGATTACATTAAAACCGAAGGTTGCGAATAACTTCAGCAGATGGAATGGGTCTATTTTGGTATAAACGTATTGAAACGTTGAAGTTTTCAAACGCTTCGTAAGAAAATATTTGACTAACATTTGCTCATATGTAAGCCGTATGCCTAAAGTTGTATAAAGGAAGAGAATACGTATTGGACTCTACAATTTTAACTGTTTTGATTTACGGGCTTCAAACCCTAAGACCGAGGGTGGACAAAAATAGTTATAAAATGGACCCTAAATGATGAAGACGGCGCGACGGCGATAAAAGAGATGCGCTGATGATCTATGGAAAGCAATGGGGGAGGAGATTTGTGCCAGATAAAGACAAACTTAAACTGTAAATGAAAACCTTATATTTATTAAAATAAATTAGGTCGACATTTAGAGGAAAGTGACTTACAACTCTCAACCATTCCTGTGTGCGATTACTTTTTGTCAGGGATGGAGGGGACCTACAGTTTTAAGCCGAATCCGAACGGTTAAATTGAGGGAGAACTTTTTATGACAAAAATTACCCTTGGAGAATTTGTCAATTTCTCGCAAGAGGCAGTACCCGTGAAAAAAAACTTTAGATGGTACAGGCAGTTATTGAACCCAAGACCTCTGGCATGACAGTCCAACGCAATAACCATCACGCCATGGGTACTACCGTGGAAAATAAAGCTTTACATTATATTTATATGGTAAGAATATATAGGAAAGAATTTATGTGGCTACCTTGTGGAACACTAGAGGAATTAACTAAAGGGAAGAACATATAGAACAGAGTTATAGATGCATATATGTAAATAACAAAGAATCTTATAATTGGGAGAATATGTTAAATATTATCTTTGGAGCCTTTTTTTGAATTGAGATTACAAGAGAAAGATAAACAGATAGATCAGAATCTTGTTAGGGATCTAAGGAGGGAGACCATTAGGTCTATTACTATTGCAATTAAAAAAGGGAATATAGTCGCTGACCCCGAATACTCACGAACCAATAACGCTTCAATTAAGTTTTATAATGTGATGCGAAACCAAATTATTTATAATTTTGAAAAATTCAATTACCAGTTTTTATAAGTCAAAAAAACTGAAAAAAAGGAAGGGAAATATTTTGTATGAGATAAATAATCTTTCTTTGTTCTCCTTATACTTGAGTCGAAAACCATTTCTAATTAGTTTTTTTGTTGTTTTTGTAGGTTTTCGAGTTATTTTAAAAAAGTTGTCTGTTGAATTTTTCTAAAAGATTAACTAAAAATTACCAACAATATTTTGTATATGATGAAATAGTTTCATTTCCAAATTCATTTTTAACGAGATTTGTAGTCGAAAACCAATTTTAACGAATTTTAGTAGCATTTCTTGAAAGTTTTTATTTCTTAGATATACAAATATAGATTGTATTTTTCTTAGAACAATATCTTACGTTAACAACAAAATTTAGCACTGACTGATATGATTTTGAAGTCAATATCAATTTTTAGCCATAGTTTTCGTACTATTTGTATAAAAATTTTACTGAATTTCCAAAACGATATTTTCTATAAGATAAAATTAATTTGAAGCCAATATTTTTAGTTTTTGAAAACGATATTTGAGTTACTATTTTTATTTTTAGCAAGTTTAAATAATTTTTCTAGGTTTTTATTTAAAAAAAAAAACTGTTCATTCGATTTTTCTAAAAATCTTACCAGATGTCAAAAACGTTATTCTTCCTTGCATAAAATGATTTTCGAGATAAAATAATTTATGTTCGTAAAATAATCGAGGTGAAAATAATTTTTGTTTTTAATTTTTTTTTTTATTTAAACGTTAATTTTTTTTTTCAAAATTCAGATTTTTTGGTATCACGTCACATTACACAATATAAAATTTAATTCTAGTCGTTAGCATTTTGGTTCGTAAGATATTTTGGTTTAACCAACATTTTTTGAAAGTCCTTTCTGCATCTTTCTGTGTTATTATCTGACTAACAAAATTTATTTGGAGTCGATATCTCCAGTGGTTCTTGAGATATGGACGACAAAATCAGCTTGCCGAACATACGGACGTACGAACGTACGTACACACGTACGCACATATGTACATACATATTTTTAAAAAATTGTTATTTAAATTCTAGGGACCTTAAAATGTCTAGATATGTCAATATTTTTAATCTGATAAATCGGACCGATTACAATAACTTTCTATGGGAAATTAACAAACTAATAAAAATAACTCTATAAACAAAATAAATCGGGTTAACCATTAAATCTTGAAAATTATAATCAAGAAATCAAAAAATCTAATACAAAAATCTCGAAAACGAAGTTAGTGAAGGAAAAATCCCAAAACACAAAAATTAATTTATTTCTGATATAGACGCACGGGAATGTAGCTATTGTTTCAAAATCTTATATATTTATTCTGCTACAGGCTATTGATTTATGACTCTCATCACCAAAACGTTACTATAATCTTTCAAGATTATTGCATAGGCACTCGCATTTCCAATCCAACAAATTTCTTGATTATTTAAATTGATTGAGCTATTAAAAAATAAATTGGGTGGCGCAAAAGTCCGTTGAAAACCAGGGCCTAGTGACTTACAACTCTCAACCATTCCTGTTTGCGAGTATCTGTTGTCAGGGATGGAGGGGACCTACAGTTTTAAGCAGAATCCGAACGGCTAATTTGAGAAAGCACTTTTCATGACAATTCCTCGCAAGAGGAAGTACCCGTGAAAAATACTTTAGATGGCATAGGCAGGGATCGAACCCAAGGCCTCTTGCACGACAGTCCGACGCACTTTTTTTAATTCATTTTTATTACTTCAATCTTAAATCTATCTTAAAGCTAGACAAAAATTCATAAAACTAGCCTAATTAACCATAACTTACAACTAACTTACTGGTCCCTCTAAGTTAAACAATAATACTTAATGCTAATGCCTTTCGGCCCTAAGATCCATTTAACTTCAATTCATTTTATTTATTTTTGTATTCATTAGAAAATTTAGAAAAAACTAATGTCAATATCCTTTTTTATTTTTACTTAAAAACTACTTAAAATAAGGTCCTTAATATAAAACTTAAAGCTAACTAAAACTACCTATTCTACCTATAACCTACTTAAAACTAGAACAACCACAGCAGCAAATCTAACTATCTAACGTTTTTTGTTTTTCATATTTTGTCTTTTTTTTGTATTTTTTTTTTTTATTATTCCATGTTTTTTTTTTATTTTTTATTTTTGTATTTTTTTTTTTGTATTTTTTGTATTTTTTTTTTATGTTTTTTTTTTTTGTGCCACCATGCCTATTCTACTTAAAACTAAACCCTTAAACTATAAAACAAGTATGTAAGCCGGCCAAGGCTTAAAACCCCATCCCGACTACTCACTATCAAGTGCCGATTGAAGCCACCAAAACTGGTTCTCCTGCTTCACCCTATCAGTTCGGTCCCGTTCGGACACAGCCCTACTGAACCGAAGGAGCTCTGCTCCGCCTTGTGCCATGACGTCCCGATTGTACAGGAGTCGCCTATCCACGGTTCGTCGTCTGACGTGGTAGATTAGCGGAACTGCCAATCTATCCTGTATCAGACCGCATCTGTCTAAAAAGAGGAATGCCTCTGGTGGAATGAAGCCGCTCAAGCGTGCACTTTCAAAATACTCGTCGTTGGGATAGAACGCCCCGAAAATTAAATTGTTGGTCGAAGACATAGCTCTTGCAATGTGACCTCGAACGAGTTTTATCACGAAATTGTCAATTCTGTTGATTCGAGCCCCGTTTTATAGGACCTCGTTGGAATAGTAATGCACGTAAGAAGATTCGGTTGTTCGATATAAGCCGGTACAGCGTCGTAAACACTGCCGCTCGAACACCCGAAACTTCTCCATCTGGGAAGGGGCAACGTTGAACCACACAGGACAACCATAAACGATCATCGGCCGTATGAGGGCCATGTAGCAAATTACCTTCACTCTGGGGTCAAGCCGACTGCTAAAAAACAGCCGTTTAATCAGAGCGAAGGCTCCTCTTGCCCTGGTCAGAGCAGCATTTATATGTCTGTCGAAATATAAATACTGATCTAACCACATACCGAGGTACTTCACTACACTTTTGCTCGCTAATGGCTGCCCGTGAAGATCAACGATAACCATCTTGCGCCAATTCTTGCACGTATCCCTCGTGGCCCTAGTCAACGGAGTCCGGAACAGAATTGTCTCCGACTTATGGACATTTATTTTCAGTTTCCAGTCGTCGCAATATCGCTGAATCTTGTCGAAATCACGCTGCAAGAGAATTCTAATAACCTCAAACTTTCGCGCCGTTCTGTACGCAATTAGATCGTCGCCGTACGCAATTGCCTTTGTAAGACTACCTATCAGATCGCCGCTGGTGTAAATGCTGAAGAGAATCGGCGAATTCACCACTCCCTGTTGAACACCATTTTTAATTAAGAATGTTGTGGTAGAAGTTACATTGCCACTTTTGACAACAAACTTTCTACCGTTAAGCATATCATAAAATATATACAACAATGGCTTGCTTATGCCAAGCCTGCTCAGTTTTAGGTAAAGACCCTCTAACCATACGGTATCAAAGGCCTTTTCCAAATCAACCAGAACAGCACCTGTGCATTGTTGTTTTGTTTTATTCCATTGGATATCAGAAACGAGTTTAGACGCAGCATGAATTGTGTCATGACCCGCCTTGAACCCGAACTGTTTATCCGGAATTATTTTGTTGTCCGCAGCCCACTTAGTCAGAGCCCTATTGATTATTTTTTCGTAAACTTTGCTGATGCTTGGAAGAAGACTTATCGACCGAAGATTTGACGGGTTAGAGTTGTCCTTTCCCTTTTTCGGGAGAGGATGAACCACAGCGGTCTTCCAATAAACTGGATAATATGCATTATTCAGTGCATTATTGAAGAGTGTGGTGTAAATGTCAATTGCCTTCATCGGTAAATGTCTAAGTACAACGTCTTAGTACAATGTCTTAGTCCAACGCACTAACCATCATGCCACGGATACCATTGAGCTATTGAGCTATTAGTTTTTTGTAATTAGGAAAACCGAATTAAAAATGGTTCGACAAAAAATAGATTCGTTCCACAAAATTCATCAGCCCCAAAGCTTACATATTAGTTAAATTTTTGAGTAAGGAATCAGTGCACGTTTTGGGACAAAAAATTCCAAGGATAAAAGAAAAAAATCTTTTTTTTTTAATTTTTTTCATTGGACTGTCAAATCTTCAGCAACTCTTCATAAAGCCTATCAAATTTATCTGTCATGTGGCCAATTTTCAAAGCTTAGGCCTCAATTACCGTGTATTTCCACTTTTTAAAATGAATACCGAAGTTAATTCGAATTTCGGAGCGAAATAGTAAAACGCCATTTTGATCCGTCTTGTCCTTCCTATTCTCATGGAAATGGCACTGATGGTGATATAATCCAACAATGCAGAGCAAAGCGCATTCAATTCAATGGAACTACATTATGTCCTACCGATCTGACGAAGCTATACAAAGGATAAGCAGAAAAACCAGTTTGCCTAATTAAACATAATGATATCTGAAAATTATCCAATTTTTTGCCTTGGCTAACTTATACAAAGGCTTAGATATGTAACCATATTTACTTTAAGCAGGGTCAATCAGGGTAGGTAAAAAAAATAGTAACAAAAAGATCCCTTTTGGAATTCCTGAAAGTATATGTATGTTTATCTAATCAACAATATTTTCCCCCTAAGAGAACTTTCAAAAGGTGGGTATACTTATTAAAAACTCTTCAAGTGGAAATAAACCAGTACAGAAGTTGTAGTTTGTTCTTGTGATTTAAAATATGTCCACCTTTATTCAAAATGAATGTAAGGTAGATACATTGTAGCTAGATATTTTATACCCTTTGCAACTTTGATTAAAACCAACAACACTTAAAAAAAAAAACATGTTGTTCTGTTGTTCAAATGACAATTGTATATGCGTTGATATAAGGGAAGGTATTAGTAACACTCTAGACAAACAGAGGTATTTATGCGTGTTTTTTTTTTAATGTTACTCGTACATATATATTTTTAATTTAAGGGGTTAAATTGAGCTGTTCTCTTTTTATGTTGTTGTTTAATTCAAAAACGATGCTTTGAAACGGATGTGATGTAGTCGTTAGTCGTTGGCTGCTGTCGCTGTCGTTGTCACTGTCGGTCGTCAAACCAACAGTCGTCGTCCTCGTTTTTCCGTGGATAGAATATGCCCGTCTATATGAAATGGAAAAAGCAGAAGCTACACGTTTTCTTATCTAAAGCTGAACACGTGACGATTTAGTCTATGCAGAAATCCTTTGTCACAAAGTCGCTAGGCGTTAATAATTTGACCAAGGGGACCTATTATAAAGCGTAACGTATTTGACTTTTCTCTCTACTGTTGTTGTTAGTAGAGTTAAGGTACGTATAGGTATAAACCATCACCAGTTCCGTTACCCGCGTCCGTCCATCCGTCGTGTTGTAGTCGTCGCGTCATCGTCGTTGGTCGTTCGGTACAATAATTACTAGCAGAATATTTTTCCCTCTAATTTAAATTTTCTAGTTTTAACGATATAGCACTCGCCGCGGCGCGGCGGCGGCGTTATAAGGCACAGGGCTTGATATGTTGTGTATAGAATCTAGACTCACTATGCAGAGTCAGAGGGACAGTGATGAGAGTCTATCTAGAGCTAGACCATAGAAGTATACGGAAAATTACTATACAAACAAGCTTCTGGTTGAGCAAGAGTGCATTTATTATTCTATTCAATCTCGATATAATTATAAGGGTTGGCTATCGTATAGTAGGAATAGGTTAAATCCTCGTATACCTACTATATGAATTGCTGATTTTTTGTTGCATTGATGCTGCATCATAAGGGCCCTTTGGAATAATTTTTGTATGCGCAATATTTAGGCAATGCAAATTCTACCCTTTTTTTTAATAATCACCTATGAGCATTGTATTGGAATTAAGAAAAAAAAAAAAGAACTATGACGAATTTGTGTTAAGCTGAGAATTATTTTAATTTTAAATACCTTTTCAATTTTACGCTCTAAATTAAATAAATCAACCAAATGGAATGTTGAAGTCGTAATTTATTAGTTACTTTTGATTTCGTAAGCGTGACTGATATGGATTAATCCATAACATTTATGTATAAGAACGAATATTTGAAGCATTTTTTTTAAACTAACACAAAATAATAAATTAGTAACGTCAAAACCCAAGTTTAATTAGGGTTATGGAAAAATTTATAGCACAGTATTGAAATATTAGGAATTTTTTGCAGCGGACAACGTTCTACATTAATTAAGTTTTGAGACCTTATAAACGAAACAAATAATTAAATCGAGGGAAGAGTAAACATATAATCTTCTAATCTCTAGAAGCTTTTAACCTAAAAAATATGTCAACGTCAAATATATAAGTTGTTTCTTTTATAATCCTGGCATATGGAAATTGGACAATAGGAACTCCCAAAAAATAGTCGATTATCCAAAAGTCTTCTGAAACTTAGGAAATAGCCTCATGATCATTCGCATCAAGGCTAAATTCGGCAACATTAGCCTAATATGCGTACATGCCCCACAAAAAAGAAGGATGACAACACCAATGTTCTTCGAGCTCTTGGAAAAAGCATATGAGCAGTGTCCTAGCGATGATATTAAAATTGTCTTGATGCCAAGCTATGGAAGGGAAGACATCTTTGGAATAATCGCGAAAAATAGCCTGCACGACAATACTTTCGATAACGAATTCAGGCTCATCGATTTTGCTGTGAGGCGAAAGGTCATGATAGCCAGTATGCGTTTTCCACACATCATCATCCACCGTCAACCAAATTGAATATATTGCGATCGCGCGCCTCTAGGCACGCTTCCAGCATAATGCATTTCCAAACTTTCCGAGGATCTAACATCGTCTCGAACCGCTACCTCGTTGTAGTGAAGGTAGCAATTCGGGTTTCCAGATTTAAGGCAAAACAAGAAGATCCTGAAAGAAGATACAACATCCTTCCCCGACCGAATCACAAGTAAAAAGTAGTCGAGATTATCTGCCGCCAATACAATGTATCGAGAACCAGTAGTAACATTGCCAAAATGCAATCAGAGAAGCCGGTTTTGACGTGCTGGGTTTCAACCACCCACCAACAAGAAACTCCTGGATTGATGAGGAATGTCGGCAGGCACACATTCCATGGAAGGACAAGAGCTGCTCACGAGCTCTATGAGCAGAAAAGAAGAGAGGACCACCGACTTCTTAGAAGGAAAAAGAGATAGCATGAGAAGCGTGCGGTCGAAAATGTTGAGAGTTTCAAAATCAGAAATGAAGTTCAAAAGTTTTATGAAAAGGTGAAACTAAATTCACAAGTACATAAACCTTGAACCTAAGGCTACAAAGACGAAACTGGAAACATCATAGTGGAACCGCAGTCAATGCTAAGGATATGGAAGGCCCACTTCAATCAATGCAGACTGTTTAAGGGCGACGACGAACCGATTTCCGCTGTCAGACAGTATTACCCATGTAACATAGACGATGCGAAAGCCAACAACCGCGTCTTCCCTTCGACGATGGTCGATATAAAGATTGCCATATCTAAGCTGAATTCTACCAAAGCGGCAGTAGCAGATGGCTTGAATGCTGAGCTTTTCACAGCAGCTGGAGATAATTTTGTTTAAAGCATGCAACTTATCTGTAAAATATTGTCACCAGAATCCACCCCACAGGACAGCGCAGTAGAGAAAGAAAACGGATCAGGTGGCGCGCGCAAGTCGAAAGAGACCGCACCCAACTTGGAGTGCGCAACATAGAGAAGTTTGTTGGTGAGGCCCTATTCCACATAGGACTGTAGCGCCACCTTAAGTAAGTAACATCGGCTTAGAGCATTTAGCACTACTTTTTCTAAGGTTAATAATGCTATCGAATTTAGAAATTTGAATGATGTAAGAATTTAAGGCTCTTCAAACATGTGATGTTTTCAGTTTGTTGTTAAGAAAAACTACATCTTAAAGTTCAAAACCATAAAAAAGTTATTAATTTTATTAATTGTTTTCAATAGTTCCTACCCCCAAACAGAATTTCTTTTCTTAGATTCTAGAACGATCTTAAAATACAAACAAAAAAAAAACCACAAAAAGCCATTACTTGAGGAAAATCTACACTAATATTATACAGAGGAAAGATTTGTATTTTTGTATGTAACGAATAAACTCAAAAAGTATTGGACCGATTTTAATAATTCTTTTTTCATTAGAAAGCTAAATTATCACTGAGTAAAATAGGCTATATTTAGTACTAGATTACTATATAAATCTTTAGAAATTCCTATTAAAACCAACCGAAGGGGTAAAAAAATTAGCCATAAAATGTCTTTCACCGCATACGCTGCGAAGAGTATTAATGATAGGACAAAAAAATGTTTTCTAATTTAGTGATTCATGGTCGTTTTAATTAGCATACTTATAACTTAAATATCTGTACCTATTTATGTATGTCTACCCGTGCGAAGCTGGGACGGGCCGCTAGTCCTTATAAAAAGTCATTTAATTTTTTTAATTAGGTATAGAGGAATCAAGTGTCCTGTATCGATGGTAACTTGAGATATACTACTGTCCTAGAATATTGAGGCACATTTTTTGAATAATAAGTAAAAACTAAATTAACACTATCAAAATTGTTTATTGGTGAAAAGGGTTGTTAAAGGTGCAGTGAATCCTAAGCTTCCAACAAAAAAACTAACCATAAAAATTGTTTGGTTCCGTTAAAACTAAGGAAATCGAAAAATCATTTAAGAACATTCGAAAACAAAAAATAAGTAATATTTGATTTTATCAGTTATTGACGACTTAATTCTGCCGTAAATAAAATAATTTATAAGTATTGTAATTATTCGTTCTCAAGTTTTTACAAAAGTTTTTTTAAATAAAACAAAAACGGTTTTGGATATCAATGCCATTATGCACGGAGTTCGATTACTTTTGCATAGCCACCACAAGCACGCTTGCAGAAGTTCAGACGCTGAACCCAATTTTCGACGGTTTTCAAGCATAAATCGGTTGATATTGCTGCAATTTTACGTTCGATATTCCTACGAAGTTCATCAATTGTCGCTGGCTTTTAAATAGACCGTAGACTTGAAGTATCCTCACAGGAAATAGTCTAACGATGTCAAATCGCACGACCGAGGCGGCCAAGCGACTGGACCATTTCGTGAGATAACAAGTTCTCCAAACTTGGTTTCCATAATAAATTGATTGTGAAATTCGTTGTGTGGCTTGTGGCACCGTCCTGTTGGAACCACATGTCCTCCAAGTCCATATCATCCAATTGGGTCCAAAAATATTCGGTTATCATTGAACGGTAGCGATCCCCATTCACAGTAACGTGCCGGTCTTTATCATCAGGGAAGAAGTACGGCCCAATGACGCCGCCGGCCCATAAACTACACCCAACCGTAATTTTTTTGGGATGCAATGATGACTCATTAGTGCGTTGGACTGTCATGCAAGGGGTCTTGGGTTCAATCCCTGCCTGTGCCACCTAACTTTTTTCACGGGTACTGCCTCTTGCGAGGAATTGACAAATTCTCCAAGAGTAATTCTTGTCACGAAAAGTGCTTTCTCAAACTAGCCGTTCGGATTCGGCATATAAACTGTAGGTCCCTTCCATCTTTGACAACATTACTCGCACACAGGGATGGTTGAGAGTTGTAAGCCACTAGGCCCTGGTTCGCCATGGACTGTTGCGCCACCTAATTTTTATTTTATAATGATGACTCACGTAGTACGCCGTGATTGCTGCCTGACCAATACCGCATAGTTTGTTTATTGACGAAGCCATTCAGCCAGAAATTAACCTCATCGCTGAAGATGATTTTTCGATGAAAATCCGAAACATTGTTGCTGAGCCCAATTCACGAACATACGACGTTTCTGGTGGTCAAGCGGCTTCAGTTCTTGCGTCGATTTAATCTTGTTAGGATGTAGACCAAGATCTTTTCCCAAAATTCCCCACAACGACGTCACAGAGATGCCCAACGCTTAAGAACGACGTGTGAGAGACACATTTGGGCTTTCTGAAACTGAAGCCTCAGCGGCAGCAATATTCTCGACACTACGGGTACTTCTTTGTCTCACTGGCACGGGAACGTTTTGTATTGTGCCTGTGGATTAAAATTTTGTCCACTATACGCTTAATTGTTGATCTGCTAGGATGATTATGACGACCATAAATTGGACGTATCGCTCTTAACGTTGAGGACAATGACTCCGAATTTCGGTAGTAAATTTTAATAATTTCGACTAATTGTTGGCTCGTATATCTTTTCATCATAAAATGGCAAACCTTACTGAAGACTGTCAAAATAGCGGCAAAAAAAATGACATCGTTTGCTGTCCCTGTTAAAAAACCCTGTATAATTCCAAAAATAGTATTGAATAATTTGTATTGGTGTTTCATCTAGTTTTTTTTAGAAACAATTATTAGCAGATATTAGAAAAAATATTTTATATTGAACGAAATAAACTTGAAGTTAATTGGGCAAAATTTGAAACAACCTTTTGTTAAAATTTAAACAAATTACTATTTCAAAGTGAAAATTCGTTGATTATAAGTAAGATACAATTTTGTTTTATTAAAACAGTGTATCTAAACACTCCTTAAAAGTGACAGTTCGTAAAACAAAAAATAAAGGAAACAGCCAAAATTTGAGGTCTATTAATTTAAAATCTCAAAGTAAAAGAATTGTTAAAATTAAAAATAATAATTTTGTGGTTTTAACTTTTATAAAATTGTAAAAAAATTTTTAGAGGCTAAAATAATTTAAAGCCATCGAAATCATCTTTATTACTGGGTAACTTACCAAAATGGTTTTAGGGCTTATTTAATTAATTTATTTCAAAATATTAACAGAAAAAACATTATTCTTCAGAATAC
Organism: Eupeodes latifasciatus; assembly: GCA_920104205.1. Classification (NCBI taxonomy): domain Eukaryota; kingdom Metazoa; phylum Arthropoda; class Insecta; order Diptera; family Syrphidae; genus Eupeodes; species Eupeodes latifasciatus. Next base: position 42,662,999 of record OV049924.1, read on the forward strand.
ACAATTATTTTACGGAATATTATTTTTTACGATAAGAAAATGTGGAAATAAAAAATAAAATAAATTTGTCTTCAAATTTATTGAATTGAGTCTATACATTTTTTAGTTTAGGTTTGCTTGAATTTTAATCTTACAAGAGAAAACTATTTTTTCCTAATTTAAAATATTATTTTTACTGTCAAATTTGTTTATCCAAAAAAATTTTAAATTCAATTATTTAGTTAAATCAAAAACTTAAAAGCAAAACTATACAACATCTTGTTACACCCTTTTTGTACTTATGTTTCCTTTCATAAATAGATTTGGTATAAGGATTAATTAAATATCCTATCAAAATCATATATCTATATAATTTTTTTGTTAATAATAATTTTAACTGCCATTTTAGATAAGGTCAATAAGATAAGCCCTTTCTGCACGAAAAACTTATTTGTTACATTCAATTTTTTTTTGAATTTGTATTTTTAATAAAGAAATCCACCCTTTGATTTAACCATTAACATCATCAGCAATAAGAGAGCTAGCATCATCAGAGAATGTCAGTCATAACCATAGCCAAAGCCAAGCCAAGCCAAGCCAGCCAGCCGACAGGAAATGAGAATTTTGTGTTGATTTCAAAAATTTAAATTAGTGTTCTTGAACTGATGACCGTTGTCTGATAACAAGGGTCGCGTTGTCGTCTTCTTCGCTCGTTTGGTTTGTTGAGTTTCCTGAAAATACGTAACTTTAATTTTTTTTTCTAAATGTATGTACATAGGGTTGAAGTTCAATATTAGAAAATTTAGGGTGGCGATATAATAATTCATATTTCAAATATTATTTCTGCAAAGTTGTTTTTTCTATTTATTTTTCTTCAAATTTATAATCTACTTTAAGCAATGATGCATGAAGGGTTTGGTTTGTATATGATTTAATTTGAATTGAACTGTTCAATTGGTTTTGAGTTTTTATAAGAAAAGAACAAAAAGACCCTTTGAAATATTTGAACTTCATAAACAAAAAATCCCTAATTTCAATTTGAGATTTAACCAGTGCTAATATTAATGACTTAGTTTAATTTGCTTCGATGAACAGTTGTTATTTCAAAGGTCAAAAGGCCAACTATTCTACTTAAAATTCAAAAATGTTTTTTTCTTCAAGCCCAGAAAATTGGGATGTAAGGGTGGAGCACTGTGTGGGATGATTCCATCTTCCTGTCAATAAGTTACCAACTTCTATTTTTCTGGAAGAAGTCTATGATTTTGTATGATCCAGAGAAGTGCACAAAGTCTCTTATAAAGGGTGGTTTAATTTTAAGGGCCGATGTTGATTTTGAATAAAACATTAATTATTTAGGAAATTACTGTCATGTCTTTTTATTCTGATAATATAAGAATGGTTCAATTATGTTTGGAACGAAATATAAGCCAAATAGCCACCGCGATATCGGTGAAACACCTACATCCAGTGCTACAAATTCCGTTAATGTGCCAAATTATCTCATCCTTTAGCCCTTTAATTGTTATTGGCTTTTGACGTACACCTTTTATTTCAAATAACCCCAAAAAAGGAAGTCCAACGGTGTTAAATCAAATGATCTTGGCGTACAATTGACATCGGTACACCACGTAAGATAACACGGTCATTATTGAATTTGTTGCACAAAAGAGCCATTGTTTCGTGTTCTCTGTGTCAAGTGGCACCGTCCTGTTGAAACCACATATCATCCACATATCTTTCAATTCGGACCATAAAAAGTTCGTTATCATCTCACGATAGCGAACACCATTCACAGTTACTTCCTAACCGGCCTCATTTTAGGAAACATACGGCCCGATAATGCCGCCAGACCATAAACCGCACCAAACAGTCACTATTTAATGCATTGGATTTTTCACAATCATTCTTGGATTATCATTCGCCCAAATGGCACAATTCTGCTTATTGACGAATCCACTGAGGTGAAAGTGTACCTCATCATTGAAGATGCTTTTCTTCGAAAATTGATCATCCACTGTTGCCATTTCTTGTCACCATTCTGAACATTGATGACGTTTGAAATCAACGACTTTAGTTCTTGAGTCAATTGTACCTTGTAAGCGTGTAAATACAAGTCTTCATGCATAATGTTCATCAACGACGAGCGTGAGACGTGCAATTGTTGGGCACGACGACGAGTTGAAATAGACGGCTCTTCACTATCGCGAACAGCAGCAACATTTTCTACAGTACGAGCTGTAAGAGCATGCACTGGTATTTTCAAATCTTCTAAAGACCCGAATTTCTCAAATTTGTGCACGATTTTTACGATTGAACGAAAATTTGGACGATTATATTGATTTGAGCGCCTATTTTCTTAATAAGCTTGAATAAATTAAACGCGTTGCTCCATTGTATATCCATGGTTTAAAAATGTCAAATGAAATGCAGAAAAAATCGTGACGTTTAGGTGTGGTTCACATTCAACATCGGCCCTTAAAATTTAACCACCCATTTCATATTTTTCCAATACTAATTAATATTTTCATTCATGAAAATGATTTTTCGATGCGAATCCAGTGTCGTTTTGCAAAACACGTTCTAATGTTGAATGCCTAATTCTAAAGGTTGCTGAGGAACGACAAACCTTGGTTTCCTTCAGTAGCGTTGTTTTTAAGCGACGCTCATGTCAAATGTCGCAAATTCGTCACAAAGCCCAAAAAGTAAAAAAAAAAAGCGATTGTCGTAACGCCCAAATAAATTTTAAATAAAAGAAAGCCCAAATTGTTAGTTGTCATTTTTGCCCAGAAAAATTTTAAACTTGGGTCTTATGACACAGGGGTTGGACTTTGGGAGATTTATTTTGGGCATTACGACGATTATGATTTATATCGTTTCTTCTGTCTTATCACCCAACGACGTATAACCCAAACCAAAAAATGTCATAACTATTTATAAGGGCGTCAGAGTCCACAACCACCCAAAATGTTTGCTAAATCAAAAATTTTGGACGCTTGCAGACTGCGAGGCGCTTATAAACGATGAGGTATGCATCAGAGGGCATGCTACTCCCGGAAACCCCCCTGCAACCCCTTTGCTTGGGTTCACCTTAGGATTTGGAGTAGGTGCAGTCTGGGGTAAATCTAGATTTAAAAGAAACTTTACATTCACACAACCTCCCACCTACCCCAAAACCTATAGCGAGCCTTAGCAGGAAGGTGCAGGGGTTCATGGGTGCAGCATGCCTCCTAATACATATTTCAAGTGTTCTAGCAAACCATGTCGTTTTTGTCACGCTTTTTTGACGTCCCGTTTTTTTTGGCGATCTAACATTTGTTTCGTTTAATGTTTGCGTTTAGGCAATTTAAAACTCAAAATGTCGTAGTGCCCAAAATAAACAAAAAAAGTTGTCAGAACGCCCAACTGTTGATATACATTATATCTTTTGGGCGATATGTCAATAAGTAATTTGGGCGTTATGAAATTTAAAAATTGATTTTGGGCAATATGACATTGATTTTGGGCTTTGTGTCATTTTCTTCTGAAAAAGTTTTTGGAGGATAGAGCCATTTTCGGGCGATATGATATTTATAATACTGTGGCGATATTGCATTATTTTATTGGGCAGTAAGAAAAACCCAAAAAAAACTTAACGCCCAACGGTTCAGAAATATTGCCTAACTCGTACAAAAACAAAATTTTAATAAAATTGTTTTGGGCGCTATGACATTATTAATATGGGGGATATAGTTTTGTACGAAAAGACCTAACGCCCTATAACTGACCTCAAAATGTTCGCAATTTCCTTGTAAATTTTAACAACTTCAATGCGTTGTTAAGGAGTGTAATGTTCCGTTTTGAGTAATTGTGTAGTATTTACTTCAAAAATGTAAAAAGGTGACAGCGTCAAAAGTGATAGCTGTGCAGATATCGGGCTATTTAATATGAAACCCCTTTATTAGACTCTCTTCATTAAATCCATTTAAGACTTTGGCTAAGTTTACGGAAATATGAAGAGTTTCTCCGAATAATCCAACTTTAATTCATCATATTTGGTTTTAGATTTCTAGGCTAAGTATGTTAAACTAAACCCAACAATTACTGTAAATTCCATCAATGGTTTTTTATGTCTGATTTCCTTGGAACTTCCAATTTTCTTTTACAGATCTCGTTCTAATCGTATACAAGTGTTTTAAGAAAATCCCATTTAACTGCAAATAGTCCGTTTCATCATTCATCAAAAACTTAAAACAATTGGCAAATTCAATGAAATATTGTATAACATCATCAAAAATAAAAAACCATCAGCAAAAAGAAGTCTGATATTTTCTTTCATTTTTACTTCCTTTCTTCATTTAAAATTCTGAAGTTCTGTATCAACAATTCCTGAAATCCAATTCATTTGTCCTTGTTTTTCATAGAGAAAGAGAGAGAGAAAGAGAGAAGAATGAATGTTTGGAAAGATTTTCAATCCTATAAGGTAAAGGTTTTTGCCCATCAACTTACTTACCTACATATACCTTTTCAGGAACATTATTTAGCTTGGAACAAAGGGTTAACATTTTACATCAGAATAAGGTAACAACATGGTCTTCGCCTATACATGCACTGCACATACTCGTACATAACTATATGTACTACGATACCTATGGAGGATGCTGGGATGCTGATGATGCAGATGCAGAAGCATCATTGCGTAAGTCTTCAAAATATTATGGCGGCAATGAATTGTTTTCTAACCCCGGAATTATCTCGAAACATTGTGCATAATTTGATTAAAGCGGAAAATATACTTCCCACAATGCGTTTGGATTTGGGATGTCCCTCCAGACTTTATACTATGCCATATGACAGTGCATTCTCAACTACTAACTATAAGTATAGTCATATTGTATATGTAGCTTGGGCAGGTTTGTTGTTATAAGCATCATGGAGGCATATTGCATCAAGGACGAATTCAAAACACACGCAGACAATTTCAATGGGATAAGCCTTTTGCACTCACCACAACATAAAGTCAGTGCCTTAGCATGCACAAAAGGATTTTGATCTCATAAACTGGTAGCTGGATGGGCTTTGATCTGGAAACATATAGCCAAGCCATATTGTATAGCCAAGTATAACCATGTAGCCAACCATAATTCTGCCGCAAACTAAGCCTTATGAAATATTGCTTTCAACTACCTTAGAACCTATTAGATAAATGCTCCACAGAATCTTCATACGTTTTAGGACTCTACACACATACACGAAATATAGAATGCTTACAAAAACCAAAAGGATCCTTCCTTATCTATCTATGACGTGTGTATAGGGATATGGTGTGTGGTGCTGTATGAGGTCTTACGAATTATTCATACACAATTGTATCATATTCCAAGCTAAAGAATGAACTTTTCAGCATAATAGGTACACGTTCTTTCTTCATATCTAACTCTCGTACAATCTACACACTCGTATACTCGTATTTCTGGTCGAAATTTTAGTTTTTGAAATGGGAATAGTTGAGATTTATGATTTGTGACTATTGTAATGTTGGGATATTGATGTTTTCTGTGGAATAAATGAAAAGAGGTTTAATTTAAATTTTGCACAAAGTCAAATTCATTTATTGAAGATTGCAAAAGTTATAAAGTTATTGAATTTCTAATCACAAAAGAAGATTGCTATGATAATTCAAAATTCTAAGTAATTTATTTTTGCGTACGAATAAAAAAACATGTAAAATGTATGATTCTCTTGTTTTCGGTATATCAAGTCCCTGTCTTTTATGACACCTCTGGCTCTGTGAAAATCAGTGTCAGTGTATAGTATATTCTTGCCAATTTGAAAAGACAATGCTATAGAAAGTGCAATGACATGAGTTTGTCAAATATACCTCCTTTATTGTTTTAGAGATATGAGCTTCTATAATATTCTGATATTGATAATATTCATCATTATGCCTACAGGAACAGGAAGAGTATATCCTTTATCGAATGTTCAAGTAACTAAGAGATTTGTAACCATACGAATTTCCATACTTTGAAAGCTGATAGCGGTCATGCTGTTGAAGCTACTTCTTTCTATCTGGCAGTCATTTATTTTTATTCTGTTTGGACAATTCAATAATACTTGCAAATGATAGACTGATAATAATCTTATCAAAATGGGTGTTCTGGTTCCGGAAACGTTCGGTTCCTTTCGATTTGTTATACGCTGACCATAATTGTTATGCCGAAAGAAGTATTCACAGTTTGGTAGACAAATTTGAGTCCACTTTTCAATCGATCAAACAATATCAATACTTCAAAGAAAATTTATATCTGCCGTAGAAATCAATGCTGCCCGGGATCACGTTAAGGGCTATACGAGGCAGTCTATTCCTCCTTTTTCAAACCTCAACTTATCAAATTTTTCGACTTGGCGCAGGAGCTTAAATAATCAACTATATAGACAATACTAAGTAAGCTTGCTCTAGAGGAAGTGGAAATTCAATCTGATTTCCATGGACTTTAGCCATGATGCCCATAAAAATCAACAATTAACCAAAAAGCGCACAATCATACTTTAACCTACAAAAATATATAGGACAGAACAAAATGTTCCGTCAGCTTGTCATTTTATAATTATACTCGTAATGATGTATAAAAAAATACACGAATTCAACAAAAAGTTCATACTACTAACATGTGTAGATTTCAATAATTTACAAAAATATTCATAAACAGAAGGAAAAGTTTCGTTAACTTATGAATGTATAATACGTAAATTTATGAAAATATTCACGAGTTGAAAAAAGAGTTTCTTCACGAATGTGAACAACGTTGGTCTATAAAAATGTTCTTTAAATCAATGAAAAAAATCGTAAGGTAACGTAGGCGTTTGTGTTTTACATCATTTTATTAAAAATCAGATGATTCTCTTTTTTTTTTTAATAATAAGCACAAACTCAAGGGGATATTACTACCATTATTATGCAGAGGCACAGTTTAAGCACTAGGAAAGAGAGAGAGGGTTTAAAAGGAGATGTCGGTGCATATTGGTTTTGAATTCTTAAATATTGCAATGACTGGGAAAGACAGAGTGTGGTAAGGCATTCCACATTAGTGTAATACGACTAAAGAACGAATCTCTGTATTTGATAGTACGGCCGAAGTTGGGCTCGAGGGTATACTGATGAGCATTCCTAGAAGCGCGAGTATTACGGTTGAACTGTTAAAGGGGAGAAATGAAACTGGTTCTTTCTCTAGAGCATAAACCGTAAAAATAACGGTAAAAAAGAGGTAGACAAGAAACCCAACGGTGATGTTCAAGCGACACGAAGTAAATGAACTAATGATGATATTATCACCAATCAATTTAAATGCTATACGTTCAATACTGTCCAGAAGGCTTAAGTAAGTTACAGGAGCACCAGTCGAGAGACGGTAGTAATACTCAAGCTTTCGAGCTATATATGTATGTAAGTCTTCTAGATAACAGCCAGATCAGAAGTAAAGACAAATTTCATTCATAGCCTTAGGAAGCCCACACACCTTGGGGAATTTTTGTTGACATCACGTATGTGATCGTTCCACAAGAGTTCGTTAATGAAACACATACCGAGAAAATCGAGATGTTCAGTCTCATTGATGCAAGTGCCATCCATAGATAATGGCAAGAGGGGTATATCTCACTTTAAAGATAAAAGATAGCATTGGGTTTTGGAAGCATTAAATTCCACGCAATTTTTGAATCCCCATTGTGCAATGCTGTTTAGTTCGGAATTTAATGAGCTTATCATATTTTGTCGTTGCAGTTCCACGTCCAAAGAAGAGGAATGTGAGTCTGAAAACGAATATGAAAAGCTAAGAGTACTATCATCAGAAAAAAAAAACATTTTATTGGATTAGAAGTTGCAGACAGTAATCAGTATAGATGATTAATAAAAATGAGAAATAGTGTTGGAGATAGAACAGAGCCCTGGGGCACTCCAGCATTTATTTTGTGGTTTTCAGACTTGAATCCATCCAATACAACATGTACTGAACCATCCGTAAGTTCATTACTAATCCAATGAAAGAGAGGCCATTGTAAAATCTCTAACACGCTCAATGACAGGCGGAGTCATAACACTCACTGGCATCGTTGATTTGACGGCTAACTATCGAGGAAGCATAAATATCCTGAAATAATTATTGAGACCGTCCGAGTTGGCTTTCTGGTATTGCCAAACGGTTCTTTTAGGAGCTCTTTCTCTAATAGTTTACTTATCATTGTCAGAGGTAAGGAACTAGTTAAAAGTGTTTTCTGCTCGATCTTCCACGTCTGATATGGGCTCGTTGACCAGCTGAGTTAGATGGTTCAACTCAGCGAAGATCTCATCACATACTCCCTCGAAGTGGTCTCATAGTTGAAGCCATGAAGAATTGTGTACATTTAAATCCCCGTAACAACGATATCAGTGAGAGGATAAGACGAAACAGTTCTTTGGATACTTACTTACTTAAGGTGGCGCTACAGTCCGGGGCGGACCTGGGCCTCAACCAACATGCGTCTCCAGCCAGTTCGGTCCCTAGTTAGCTGTCTCCAGTTTCGCACGCCAAGTTGGTTGAGGTCTTCACTCAACTGCGTGCGCCACCTGAGGCGCGGTCTTCCTCTACTGCGTCGTCCCTCGGGATTGGATTCGAAGACCTTCCGGGCTGGAGCCGTTGGACTTTAATTCTGTTAACTAGGTCAGTGTCGCTGTAGAGCCCGTACAGTTCGTCGTTATATCTTCTCCTCCATAGTCCATCTATGCATACGGGACCGACAAAAATCACCCGAAGAATTTTTCTCTCGAAGCATCCTAAGACGCTCTCATTTTTCTTTGACAGGGTCCAGGCCTCAGCGCCAAAAATGGTAATCGGGATGATGAGTGTCTTATAGATGGTGATTTTAGATGCTCGAGAGAGGACTTTACTACTCAATTGCCTTCTAAATCCAAAGAAGCAGCGTTGTCTATGTTAATAGCGGTGCCTAGGTAGACAAAGTCCTTAACTACCTCAAAGTTATAGCTGTCCATGGTGACGTTTTGTCCAAGATGTCGTTGTTCAAGGTTCTTTTTTGATGACAGCATATACTTGGTCTTGCCCTCATTGACCACTAAACCCATCTTCTTCGCTTCCGTCGCAATGCTAAAAAACGCTCCACTGACATCACGCTTTGATCTTCCAATTGTCAATATCATCTGCATATTCGAATAATTGGATGGACCTTTGGAAGATTGTGCCTCTAGTGTTGACGGTTGAGTTTTGCACAATTCTTTCAAGAACGATGTTGAAAAAGTCGCATGACAGTGCATCGCCTTGTCTAAAACCTTTTTTGACATCAAATGCATCGGTGAGATCTTTTCCGACCTTAATAGAGCAGCGTGCATTCTCCATCGTCATTCTGCACAAACGGATAAGTTTGACAGGGATGCCAAAACTAGACATTGCTCTGTAGAGCTCTTCCCTATAGATGCTGTCATACGCGGCTTTAAAATCGATAAAGAGATGGTGGGTATCGATTTCAAGTTCCTGGTTTTTTTCCAAGATCTGCCGTAGTGTGAATATTTGGTCGATAGTGGGCTTTCCTGGTCTGAAGCCACACTGACAAGGACCTATCAGGTTGTTGAGGAACGGCTTCAGACGTTCACATAATACGGCAGAGAGGATCTTATATGTGGGAGGAGGAGACTGATGCCTCTGTAGTTGGCGCAATGTCAAACTCTCGCCCCGCAGCGAAATCGATCAGCCTGAATCCGTTGTCGGAGGTGGTGTCGTGCAGGCTGTATCTCCCGATTGTGTAACCAAAGATGTCTTATGCCAGGAAGTCACCCCGACGGCACAACGCCCAACCTGGAGGTCCAGATACTTAGTACAACTCCAAGGACGGGGAGCCGGATAAACCGCTCCTTATAAGCCTGGTCTCCGAATATGTCGTAGAAGCCCTATAAAGTGGTTCACTAAGTAGTTCAGCCTTACTGGAACTGTAGACGCCACCGTTGATTACATCTCGAGAATTCGTCCGCTGCCGTCTGAATAAGGAGAGGTGCATTAGTGGAAACACCTCTTCCCCCCTCTCTCGTTTGCAGCCCCCAACAACTTTCCACTGGGGTTAGAACCCAATCTCCAGTTGGATACTAGGCACCTGATGGTTCACCGCGGGGAGGTGAGAGTAGGAGTTGATAGACAGAGGTGGGTTTTGAGAAAAACCTGTGGACGCTTGTGTCCTCTTGAATGCACTTGTCTACCATTTGAACATCTTTGGATGAAATCAGGGGTGCCAGCACGTAACTTGATACAATCGAGGATTGTCGATCGTCGATCAACTCGAAACAAATTATTTTTGACAGCACGTAATTTTAGACGAGTTTCATTGTGACTTTTACTTAAAAAAGTCATTGTGAACTATAAAATAAAATGTCAAATGAGTTTTCTTTAAAATTATTTCATTCTAGTTTCAATTTAAAGTTTTTTTCGAAATGTTTTTCTTTGATTCGGGGAGTGAAAGTGAAGGCGAAGAAGTGTCCTGCGATAGAAGAAAGAAGATATTTGTGAGATAATAGCAACCCATTCGAATTGAGTAAAATTGAGTAAATATTCAAAAAGATCATGTAGTATAACATTTGTATAACAATTTTTTTTAGCTTTGTGCAGCAGTTTAGAGTCAACAAGGAGTGTTTTCACACGATACTCAGCTCGTTAGATCTTCCAGAAGACAGAAGAACAACATCAGTTCCACCAGTTCTACAGCTTTGTGCAACATTAAATCTCCTAGCCATAAGTGGGAGTTATCTGTTAATACATATGTACTGTACATGCATACACTTACGTAATATTTAACATCAACCTACTTTTTTCCAATCTTTAAGATCTTTTTGTGGAGGACCCTCTGTGTTTAGGGATTCAATCAGTTTTCCCCACAACATATTGCTATTTTTCCTCCCTTGGGCAGTTTTAAGAATTCCCCTCGCTAAATCAACGAGAGAACTCATAAAATTGGTCAAAATCTCAGTCTTTTTTTTATTTATTGACATATTATTTTGTTTTTCCATTTTTCTCATACAAAAATCGATTTCTGTCGAGTGAAAACTTTTGTTTCAAACGTCAATTTGAAGTTTGTGTGCTGCCGAATCTGGCGAAACAATCGAAGACACTCGATTGAACCAAAATGTATGCTGCCAATTCTCGATTGTATCGACTAAACTCGGTTGTATCAAGTTACGTGCTGGCACCCCAGAAAAAGCATAAAATTCACGAGAAAATGATACTCTGTCTAGCTAGATTAGAGCTTCGATAAAGGAAGCAATAGTGAATGATTTGCTCATTTACGGAAAATTTAAATGACGTTATATTAAAAAAAAAAAGAATTTGTGCACAGGCCGTATTGTGGCAAGAACTGATAAGTGACATCATTACTAAAGTATATGGCAAGGCCATGTTGGGAAAAGAATAGTAGCACGAAGCTATACCCATGAATATAAAATTCAGCTGGATCGGAGTTCTCTTCTACCTGGGTTTCACTTAGTACCTAAACAGCTGGACTGCTTTAAACAGTACGGCGATATGCCAACAGAAAATTCGCCTATGAATACGTAAGGAGTTAGTAAAGTGATAAATTCCATATATAATGACAACGATGGGCTTGTAGAATCCATTTGATGCACTTTTCATTTTTTTACCTGCACTGATGTCAAGTGAATACGTAGAAACAAAAATATGTTGTTTAGCGCCGCAGTCCGTAACCATTCCTGCGTGCGAGTTACTTCAGTAATGGAGGGGACCTACTCTTTTTATGCCGAATCAGAAACGCTAATTTAAGAAGCAATTTTTGATACAAGAATTACAATAGGAGGATTTTTCAATTCCTTGCAAGAGGCAGTACCGGGGAAAAAGAAAACTTTAGGTATTACATGCAAGGATTAAATCCAAGACCCCTAGCAAGATAGTCCTATACGCACTAACCATTACTCCAGGGCAGTGTTGGGACTTCTACCACTTAAGTGGTATTTCTACCACTTTTTGGTATTCATGAAAATCTACCACCTAAATAGCAAATTCTACCACTTTTTGCAACTCACCGTTCACCTATCATTAAACTCTACCTTCTACCATATACCATACGCATACGACTACAACTCCACGTGTCCACTCCACAAACCCAACAGTATATAAAATGGCTATGATGGTATTCTCCCATGCACTTTTTCACCTCAGTTATCTTTTTTTTTTCTCTGTGTTGCTGTTATGTGATCTTCCTTGTACAGATCTTACATAGTTGTCTAATCTTTGTATAAAATAGATTGTTTACTTTTGCCACAGATAGTTGAGACAAGTTTTTTGGGTTGTTTAAACTAGAGGACTCAACAGCCGAATCAATTTACAGTAAAATTGTAGAAACATTAAATCATTTTAATGTTCCCATTCAAAATATGATAGGATACGCTTCAGATAATGCTGCTGTTATGACGGGTTCATTAAGCGGTGTAGCCTCACGTTTAAAAAATATTAAACCTAATATTTTTACCATTGGATGTACCTGCCATAACTTGAGTTTGTGCTCCACTTATGCTGCTAAATGTTTACCAGGGCAAATAGAGAAATCAATAAGGGATATCTATTTCTATTTTTGCCACAGTGCGAAAAAACAAAAGGATTTCCTTACCTTCCAAAAAGCACTTGGGGTTAATGAACACCAAATTTTAAAGGTTTTAAATGTTTGCCAAACTCGTTGGCTTTCAATGGAAATGGTCATAAACCGAATTATAGAGCAGTGGGATCCCTTGTTTCATTACCTACTTTATTTTGCTCGAATTTGAAGAACCTTCTTCTAAGGCTTCACAAATTTTTAATTTTTTAAAAAACAAAGACAATTTAGTATATTTAAATTTTTTGTCAATAAATCTTAAAATTATAAACGAGTTAAATAAAACATTTCAATCTGAGAACACAAAAATACACTTGATATTCGAAAGTATGACTACATTAAAATTAAATTTAATGACAAATTTTGTAAAACCAGAAAATATTAATGTAAACACAAATATAAAAAACAGTGAAAACTATTTACCATAGGTATTCTCAAATGTATTTTGGCCTTTACTTTGAAAGGTACTTACATACTTGAAAATGATATTGTTGAACAAGATGTAATGCAACTACGAAAAGTTATGTGCAGCTATTATATTGAATTATTAACCTTTCAAACAATGAACTAAAATTTTTCAAATAAAACCCGAAAAACGTCATTGATAGAACAATGCCATCAGTTTTAGGTCTCACGAAACATTTTTCACCAACTATAAATAACTCAGAACTAGAGTAAATTAATAATGAGTGGAGAAAATCAATTACTCAAAATTTTTAAAACTGATGACATTGTTTCACAATGGCTTTTGATAAAAAACTTAAAAGACGAAATGGACAATTTAATTTTTGAAAACATATCTTCTTATATGTTTTAGCTTTGTTGCTTACCGCATAGCAGCGCTGCTGCTGAACGCAAATTTAAAAAATGAAAAAAGAAATAAATTAAAAACTACAACCGTTCACAACATTTTGGCTGCAAAGGAAATTTCAGTAAATTTTCAGAATTTTAATCCTCCGGAAGCATTACTGAAATATGCTTCAAAATTTAAATTTTCCGGCGGTCTATATAGCAAAAAATAATTTTAAGTTTTTTTAACTAATTTAATTATTGTGAATTGTGATATTTGAAACTGAAAGAACTGAATTATTGTTTATTTAATTTTTTGTATTTTTTAATAAGTTATTGAATATAAGATTTACTACATAAAAATGGGTTTTAATTTCTACCACTTTTCTACCACCTCTTTGACATCATTTCTACCACTCTTTTGCTTCTGCGAGGTGCCAACACTGCTCCAGGGGTTTTGTCGTTTATGTAGATTAATCATTATTTTCAAAGCACAAAGATTATAGGGTTAACATTATGTACGACATTTTAAATCAATATTATTCGAAAAAAAAACAACAAAATTCTGAACAACAAATATATTGATTCAATGAGATAAAGGAACTCAAGTAAAAAGGGGTTGCGATCAATCTATAACGCGTGAATAATATTTTATAAACCCTGACAAAATTTTACTTTACTCTCCTCATAAGTCTAAGGCCAAAGCTAATCTAATAATAAGACATTTATAATTTGGTTTTTTATTTTCTTTTTGTATATTTAAAATTAAATTTTTCAAAGGTGAATACTTTTCAATTCGCCAAATCTATAATCCTCTTATGCAAATTCAAAAAGATATCGTTTTATTTTCATAACGAACAAAGCAGATACAAAAATACCCACTTAACAAACATGCGAAATGTTTCAGAATGTTTCGTCTTGTCAAATGCGAACATATGTACAAACGTGAGTCCGGGGCTATGAGAATGAATGTGTACTTTTCTTTTCATAAAAATAATAATAATAAAAAAAAAAAGAAAACATTTGAAAATGTTTTGAAAAGGAAATGCAAATACATATTTATTTAAGATTCGCAACACAAAAGTACAATACTTCCTGTCTGTTGTATGCGAGCACTTCCTTCATTTACTTTCCATACAAGGCATGACGCAGTATAAAAAGGGTCCTTCCTCTGCACGCGTATGATAATTCGTTTCCCCCAAGGGCTTCGTATTGGTATATATTCTATTACGGGGTAGTCGGCGGCGGTAGTGTCGGCGTCATCGTCGTCTTCGTTTCATCGGGCTCAGGGTGGAACTATAAGTGCTACAAAAGTAGACAACATAATGCGAGATTCATTTTAATCACATTCATAAATTTCACCACCTCGTTTCATTGTTACCTTAATCTTACGACACTCTCTTTATGCAACAATCCAAAAGCAAAGCAGCAAGCCCGACGACCAACCCAACGACCAAGCGACCGTATGGTGCGTTCTCACATCATCACCACAATTCTCAGTGCTCAGCTGGGGCCCCCATTAAACAAAGCCCTTCACACAGAGTTCAGACATCCTTCAAGTTTGCCCGATTAAATAAATGTATCCGTGTGGGACTATAATATATATGCATCTAAGGTCCACACCACCACCCACACCCACACCCAAACTCAACCCTCATTCTTATCGTTTTCAATATGGTTTAGTGTATGGCACAAACAATTTCTGGAATAGCTTGTCGGAGTCGGGTAAGTCGGTCGGGCCGAATGATGCTTCATGCCGCTGCTGCTGCTGCTGCTCAAATTCAAGGCAGCATCAACAGTAAAAACATTCCAAAAATCATTTTTCAAAAAGGCAAATTCATTACGGAATAAGTATAACGGAATACACACGCCTCCATCATTAAACTTGGTCCCATTTGCTTGAAGATTGGCGATGGACGTTTTACTTTGTGCACTGTTGCTTTTCCAGAACCAATCTTGTCACGTGCTGATTTGAAGTTTTGTATCCTTTGCGTTTATTATTTCGATTAAATTCCAGGAAGAATAAATTCAGGCATTACCGTACCGACAACAAAATAGGTAGGTAAATTTTAACACTTCAGCAGGTTTTGCTATTTCATGCGATGGCTATGGATGGCGTACGGACCGGGCCGTGGGTGACTCGTCACTTTCGGCATCAGACGGCCACACTTCTGATCCATTTGTCAATGTTACCTACCTATGGTATGTAGGTTGGTGCTCATTTAATAGCCTGCTAAAAGTAATCAAGTCTAATGGAATTGTCTT
Source organism: Eupeodes latifasciatus (assembly GCA_920104205.1). NCBI lineage: Eukaryota > Metazoa > Arthropoda > Insecta > Diptera > Syrphidae > Eupeodes > Eupeodes latifasciatus. Next base: position 42,678,644 of record OV049924.1, read on the forward strand.
AAATTGTGCTTCCCCAGTAAAATTGTTGTAAATTTTGTAGATTTTATCGCTAGGTGGGAGGCATGCCATTGGAATAGACTTTATGGCTAGTGTCACTGGACATACATACTAAAAAGGTGACACAAAGGAAATTCGTCTCTAAGGGTGTTCCTATTAAAATGTAATTTTGAGTGTGGAATGAGGGTTAGCTATTCTAGAACTTGTTTGTGCAATTAGAACATAAAGTTGTAGCATGTTAAAAAATAAATCTGTGCAATTAAAAATGCGTAAAGCCTACTTTAGGAGATCCACAGTGAAATTACCAATTTGAGATTTGTTAATAGTGCTATAATCTTCTTCTTCTATCTATATATATAATAATGAATTGCTGTTCGTTAGTCTCACTAAAACTTGAGAACGGCTGAACGGATTTATCTTATCTTAGTCTTGAAATGTCCGTGGAGGTCTAGGGAAGGTTTAAAAGGCGAGAAAAAATCGAATAATTTCCGGGAAAACTCTAAAAATAGCCCTTTTCTATTTCCCATACAAACGTTTTCTAGAGTCAATTTGAACTTTATTGCTATTCAATAAAGTTCATATTAAATTATAATCACTCACTGTTGTCCTAACGTCAAAGAGTCAATTTGCAATTTATTACCGCTGCATAAAGTTCAAATTCAATCATATCTATGAAAATAGTCTTCGCGTGCGCTTTGGAGGATCTAATGTCGCGTTCCGAAAATAAACAAAAGTGAATCGCGAACGCGACAAAAAATGTAATAAACTATTAGTAGTACTGATTTGCAATTAATTTGGTCGGCTTCGCGAAACTTAATTTTAGCTAACTTCAGTTGTAACTGTATCAGATTATTTTTTTAAGTTTGATAAATATTAAGTTTTGTCACAAATTAAGTTTCTGAACACAACCATAATATTTGACATTAGATTTGACAACTAACTAATATGGCAATCATTCTGTCGCACTTCAGAACACGGAGATTTATGGCTTAAAGGTAAGCTCCAAAAATAAAAAATAAAAAAAGAGGCTGGGATGCGACCCACACTGATAACTTCCCATCCTGTCTATCGATTTGTCTTGCTTAAAAGTTTGTCTAAATGTATCAATTCTTACCAAATTTGCGTTCTATTTTTTGTAGATTTTATTTTTTTTATGAAAAAACGGACTGTTGGATTTTTATAAAAAAATGATTGAATATAAAAAACAATATTTTCTGTGAAATAAAATAAGTTTGAAGCCAATATTTTTAATTTTTGAAAAGCTATTTGAGCCGAAAATCAATTTTTACCAACTTTTATTAATTTTTTTGTTTAGGTTTTTATTTTTTGTAAAAAAAACTGTCAATTCGATTTTTCTCAAAATTTTTCCTAATGTTGAAAACAATATTTCTTATAAGTTAAAATTAGTTAGAAGCCATAATCTCAGATTTTTTAATAGATATTTAAGTCGAAAATCAATTTTTACCAACTTTTGTTAATTTTTTTTTCGGTTTTTAATTTTTTTGTAAAAAAACTGTCAATTCTATTTTTTTCAAAATTTTACTGAATGTTGACAACAATATTTTTTGAAAGATAAAAGTAGTTTAAAGCCAATATCTCAAAGTCTTGAAAAGATATTTGAGTCAAAACTCAATTTTTACCAACTTTTTTTTTAATTTTTTTTAGGTTATTATTTTTTGTAAGAAAACTGTCAATTCGATTTTTCTCAAAATTTTATCAGATGTCAAAAACATTATTCTTCGTTGCACAAAATTGTTTTGGAGATGAAATCATATTTTAGTCGTAAAATTTTCGAAGTGACAAATTTTTTTTTTAGTTTTTTTTGATTTATAAAAAAAAACCGTTAATTGAATTTTTTTCCAAAAATATAATTGTTTTGTATCACGTTACAATATGTAACATAAAATTTAATTCAAGTCTCTAGCGTCATTGGTTCATGAGATATTTAGGGTTAACCAAAATGTTCACCTTTTTTTTAAACTGCTATGGTAAAAAAACCACCCACGCAATTTTCTTGAGAGCCCTTTCTGCATCTTTCTGCCTTATTATCTGTATAACAAAATTTATTTGAAGTCGATATCTCTTCTGGTTCTTGAGCTATGGAAGACGAAAAAAACGTCACGAACGTACGGACGTACGTACACACGCACGCACAGACATCTTTCTAAAAATCTTTTCTTTCGACTCTAGGGACCTTGAAACGTCGAGAAATGTCAAAATTTTCAATTTGACAAATCGGACCCATTACAATAACTTCCTATGGGAAGTTAAAAATCAGAACACGGAAAAAAGTATTACGATTGACGATATTGTGTTACGATCATGGTTACGATATTCTATGAGTGCATCCTTCTATCTTTGTGAGTGACGATTACCGCTACGTGCGCGAGAACTTTCTTTACTTTTGTGATCCTTTGTGATAGTGGCATTCCAAGTAGTGTGCTCTTTTTTTTGTTGATATTTTGTGATAGTGACACTTTACTGTTAAGTGAGCGAAAAATTTTTACACTTTGATTAATTACGTTACGTTGCCGAGGAGAAGACGACCTGAATTAGGTCGTCGCAGTCAATCAAATCACATTACCCATACATATTTCTGTCACATTACAGATTCAATAGAGGAGCTTATTCAGCGTGTTTTCCCAGATATAGCGCAAAAGTTCAATAACCATAATTGGCTGGGTGAACGAGCGATATTGGCAGCGAAAAATAAAGATGTCGAGGATCTCAATGCGACCATTCAGAATTTTCTTCCAGGACAGTTGGTTTCCTTCAAAACAGTCGACACCGTTATGAACCAGGATGACGTAGTCAACTATCCCACGGAGTTTTTAAATTCACTGGAATTGCCTGGATTACCACCTCACAATTTGCAGTTAAAAGTAGGATCAGTTGTCATCATGCTGCGTAACATTAATCAATCAACCTCGACTATGCAATGGAACAAGACTGGCTGTGAAAAAGCTGATGAATAACGTCATTGAGGCAACAATCATAAAAGGAAAATACAAAGGAGAGGATGTCTTGATCCCGCGAATACCGATGATTCCAATGGATTTACCATTCGATTTTAAACGCTTACAATTTCCAATACGTCTGACCTTTGCGATAAATAAATAAATCGCAAGGACAGTCTTTAGAAGTTTGCGGAATCAACTTGGAGTATCCCTGTTTCGCGCTGGACAATTATACGTCGCGTGTCCGCGCGTCGGAAAACCGTCTTTGTTTATTTACGCACCACAAAACAAAACAAAAAATATAGTTTATGAGAAAGCTTTAAATTGATTAACAAACTGTATCATATGTAACATTGTGTGTCTGTTAATAAAAATTTAAACCTTATATGTAAATAGCCAGTATTTCAGGAAAACTCTGTTTTTTTAAGTAAGTTACATGAATGTGTCGATGTATTTCATGAAAACTCTGTTTTTTTAAGTAAGCAACATGATGTGTCGAAAATAATAATAAAACTTCATGCTTCATTAAAAAAATGCTTTTTTATTCAATACGTTTTGTTTATTTTGAAATTAATTTATACAAAAGTTTAGGTCTTTTATTGATCGATTGAGGCAGTATGAAGTCTGCCGGGTCAGCTAGTATTTTATTATTTTTTTGATAAAATGAGCTCAAAGAGCTGAATTCATTGACAGACCTGCAAAGCCTGAGATTCGTAGTACCCGTGGTATGAGGGTTAGACCGAACGATGAGTATTTTGAGAGTGCACGCTTGAGCGGTTTTATTCCACCAGAAGCATTCCTCTAATATACCACCTCAGACGAAGAACCGTGGATAGGCGACTCCTGTACAATCGGGACGTCATGGCACAAGGCGGAGCAGAGATACATCGGTTCAGCAAGGCTGTGTCCGTACGGGACCGAACTGATAGGGTGAAGCAGGAGAACCAGTTTTGGTGGCTTCAATCGGCACTTGATAGTGGGTTGTCGGGATGGGGTTTTAAGCCTTAGGCGGCTTACATACTTGTCTTATAGTTTTAGGGTTTAGTTTTAAGTAGAATAGGCATGGTGGCACAAAAAAAAATATTTACAAAAAAAAAATAATACAAAAATTATTTAAAAAAAAATGGAATAAGGAGAAAAACAAAAAAGGAAAACAAAAAATGAGTTATGGTTAATTAGGCTTGTTTTATGAATTTTTGTCTAGCTTTAAGATAGTTTAAAGATTGAATTAATAAAAATTAATTACAAAAAAAAAGTGCGTTGGAGTATCTTGCCAGAGGCCTTGGGTTCAATCCCTGCTGTGCCACCTCAGATTCTAAAAATCCTACATCCAAAAGCCGATAGGTAAAGTTTCTGAAAAGAATCTATAGACTTGAACATGAATTTAACCACAAAGTTACTCAAATAGAAATATTGAATACAGATCATCAAGGAGGTTTCATTTTGAAATAAAAAAAGGAGTATTTTTTAAGAGGCATCAATAATTGATGTTTATGTGATTCTAAATAGGAAGGTTTGCAATTAACAATGGAAAACGATATCGGCCAAGTTTCTGCGACGACTACGCTTGCAACACATTTCTTTTTCATGACCAATTTTCACATTTGTAGAATATCACAAGATTTTGTGACTACGGTTTCCTATTGTAATCACCTCTTCGTCGATCATCAATTTTACACACCTTTTAAAGTGATATGAATATGCGTCTTATTTTGATTTTGTAATGGCAAATCTTGTGATATTAAAAGATCAACAATTTTTACCATTTGAAATTCTGAGGAAAAAATAAACAATATAGTGATTAATTGCATACCAAATATTTGTTTAAAAAATTAATCTGATTTTAGAGCAGATGAAAAAACATTTTTGGATGCCCCAAATGTCCAGAAATGTTAGAAAGTTTGTAGAATCTTGTCTTATTTGCTTAGTAGCATTAAGACAAGACCATCTGAAAAGAAACAATGTAAGCTACACCCAATTGAGAAAACAGCATTCACATTGATTGCAAGGGTCCTTCTTATGGAAAAGATAAGGAAGATAGCCGTTACATCTTTATTGAAGCATTTATGGTTTTATGCCCTTGAAATAGTGGCAAACCTTTTAGGAAACCTTTCTGGAAGTTCATGTTGAGTGGACAAGATTTGTTAGCAGAGTTCAACTGGCCCCGAAAACTACAATCAACAAAAAAACCTGACTTTCACCACTTAAAATACTAACTGGCCTCACTGGACGAACCCCTGAGATGAGCACTGTATTGGCAAACTTAAATATTGGTGTTGAGTACGATAACGTATGTATGTAGATGCTTTACGTGAATTGACTGATATTCGCATTCGTGAAAATGCTCATAGAATGAAGACAAAGGTAAATGTATTCCCTAAAATATTAGAGATGGGAACCACTGTTCTAAATGAAACCAATCAAATACGCAAATATAAGATTGATGTTCTAATTTGAGGACCTTTTGAAGTCATAGGTTTATTACCAAATGACAGATAAAAATTAAAAAAAGTGAACACTAAAGTTGTTATAGCTGCTATTAGACGAATTTCACAAGAAAATTGAAATGTTCAAGTTTATGTTGACATGTTTATGTGTGACGATATAAAACAAGTTTAAGTTTAAGCCTTAAACTTCTGAGTTTATAAGGAAGAGTTTGAATGAAAGTATGTTTGTGAGCTTAAGATGTGAGACAAGTTTAAGCTTGCGAGCTAAACCTCTAAGCCCCATACAATATGGTTGGTTGTTAAAGAAAACATAATAAATTGGAAATGTAAGGTTTCATCGAGACAGATGGAAACTGCTGGATGGCCGTGTTAGAAAATAAATATACTGAGTATTTATTAACAGTAATTGGTCATTTAGATATCTATATATGTATGTATATAAAAGAAAGTCGTGTTAGTTACACTATTTATAACTCAAGGACGGCTGTACTGATATGGCTGAAAATTGGTGGGTAGGTAGCTTAGAGCCAGGAGACGGGCATAGGATACTTTTTATCCCGTTCGACAGCGTTCACGTGTGACTTGACATAAAACGTCAGTTACTATAAATAGTGGTATAACAAAAAAGAACCAGACCTTGAATAACAAAACGCAAATGACAGCTATATAATGGACGACGATGGGTGAGAGTTTGATTTTTGTAAAAAATCATAATTAAACTATTTCTATTAAATAAATAATTAACAATCATAATGGAGCGATTTCCTATTTAAATAAAAATTCAAATAAAAGGTGGTAAACCAAAAACGCATCAGACTTGGAATAACAAAACGCGACATCGAACAGCTGAGTAATTTTGTGTTTGAATGGTTGAAAATTTGAGCTGTGAAATACATTTTTAGGTGAATTAAAGTGAAGTTTAATTAACAATGCCGCGACCAAGACGATCGAATCTTTCCCGACAAAGCCGTAATGTAAGAAAGATACGAAACACTGCTAAAGAAAGGACTGAGAAAGAAATCGCACGTGAACAGCGCCGCGTTAGTATGGCTCGACTTCGTGCTTTCCAAGTGACGTCATTTGGAGCAGATAATATCGAAGAACGAGGATGGATTCAATCCGACATTTAAGGTATTTATTTTTGTACTTACATAGAATATAGTTAAAGAATAACTACATTACTTATTCTTACGTATTAAATTTGATATTTCTGAACTCTACTCTCACACCGAAAAATGGTTTTATTTTGTAGATACAAGGACAGATTCACCATCAAATTGGATCATTTCTACCTATCGAAGATACACAGCATATACATTTTTACAAATATATTTCATGGGTAACATGGAAGCACAACATGATCGACGTTGAGAGTTCAATGTATCCATGAAGCGAGCAATTCTTCAAGACTTGCAGCAACTGCGTTGGTCAGGTTGTTTAAGAGTGCTTTAGAGCGCATACCCAATGATGACTATAAAGTTAAACGACCATACGAATTCACATTTAACGCTCCAACAATAGATGAAGTTGCCATCCTGATTGTTGGTGAACAATTGGAAACACGCAATATTGGTGAACTGGTAAAACATTCCTCATTAAAGTAGTTTTAGCCACTGTTCGTGCGGGATCCAACATAGTGGTTGCAGTTGCTTTTTCTGGAATAGCAGCCACATTGTTAGAAGGATGCCGTACGGCTCATTCAGCATTAAAATTACCGTTAAGTCTTCAAACTATCGAAGAACCAACGTGTAATATTGCAAAACACTCAGCAATGGCCAAAGTTTTATCGGTATCGAAAATCATCATCTGGGACGAATGCACAATGGCGCATAAACGTGCATTAGAAGCACTTAACCGAACATTGAAATATTTACGCAACGACTCGAGATTTTTTGGAGGAGCAATGCTTTTACTCTCTAGCGATTTCCGCCAAACACTGCCAGTAATTCCAAGATCTACGGCTTGCTTCAAATCGTCGGTCGCGTCGAATTTATGGCGCTATGCATACTTGACAACAAACATGAGAGTTGCATTGCTTAATGATACATCTGCTGAAAATTTCTCTGAGGAATTGCTGACTATCGGTAATGGTTAAGTACCTGTCGATGAATCGAGCGGATTGATATCATTTCCAAATAATTTCGGTAATTTTGTCTCATCAAAAGACGAACCTTACAACAATGTACATATTTCCAAACATTATTTCTAACTACAAAAATTATGAATGGTTGAGTGAGCGAGCAATTTTAGCGGCGAATAATAAAGATTTAGATGACCTGAACTGGAAAGCACTTTTTCATGACAAGAATTACTCTTGGAGAATTTGTCAATTCCTCGTAAGAGGCAGTACCCGTGAAAACTCTTTTTTTTTTTAAATTAAGGTGGCACAGGCAGGGATTGAACCCAAGACCTCTCGCATGACAGTCCAACGCACTTTTTTTTCCCAAATTCATTTTTATTAATTCATTCTTAAGACTATCTTAAAGCTAGACAAAAATTCATAAAACTAGCCTAATTATCCATAGCTTACAACTAACTTACTGGTCCCATACGGACACTCTAAGTTAAACAATAATACTTAATGCTAATGCCTTTCGGCCCTAAGATCTATTTAACTTTAATTCATTTTATTTATTTTTGTATTCATTAGAAAATTTCAAAAAAACTAATATCAATATCCTTTGTTATTTTCACTTAAAAACTACTTAAAATAAGGTCCTTAATATAAAACTTAAAGCTAACTAAAACTACCTATTCTACCTATAAACTACTTAAAACTAGAACAACAACAGCAGCAAATCTAACTATCTAACGTTTTTTGTTTTTCATATTTCGTTGTCTTTTTTTTTTTAATTCTGTTTTTTTTTGAAATTTTTTTTTATTAACTTCCCATAGGAAGTTATTGTAATGGGTCCGATTTGTCAAATTGAAAATTTTGACATTTCTCGACGTTTCAAGGTCCCTAGAGTCGAAATAAAAGATTTTTAGAAAGATGTCTGTGCGTGCGTGTGTACGTACGTCCGTACGTCCGTAGGTCCGTACGTTCGCGACGTTTTTTTCGTCGTCCATAGCTCAAGAACCAGGAGAAATATCGACTTCAAATAAATTTTGTTATACAGATAATAAGGCAGAAAGATGCAGAAAGGGCTCTCAAGAAAATTGCGTGGGTAGTTTTTTTACCATAGCAGTTTAAAAAAAGGTGAAAATTTTGGTTAACCCTAAATATCTCATGAACCAATGACGCTAGAGACTTGAATTAAATTTTATATTATATATTGTAACGTGATACAAATTAATTATATTTTTGGAAAAAAATTCAATCAACGGTTTTTTTATAAATCAAAAAAACTGAAAAAAAAAATTTGTCACTTCGAAAATTTTACGACTAAAATATGATTTCATTTCCAAAACAATTTTGTGCAATGAAGAATAATGTTTTTGACATCTGATAAAATTTTGAGAAAAATCGAATTGACAGTTTTTTTACAAAAAATAATAACCTAAAAAAAATAAAAAAAAAGTTGGTAAAAATTGAGTTTTGACTTAAATATCTTTTCAAGACTTTGAGATATTGGCTTAAAACTACTTTTATCTTTCAAAAAATGTTGTTTTCAACATTCAGTAAAATTTTGAAAAAAATAGAATTGACAGTTTTTTTACAAAAAATTAAAAACCGAAAAAAAAATTTAACAAAAGTTGGTAAAAATTGATTTTCGACTTAAATATCTTTTCAAAAATTTGAGACAATGGCTTCTAACTAATTTTAACTTATAAGAAATATTGTTTTCAATATTAGGAAAAATTTTGAGAAAAATCGAATTGACAGTTTTTTACAAAAAATAAAAACCTAAACAAAAAAATTAATAAAAGTTGGTAAAAATTGATTTTCGGCTCAAATAGCTTTTCAAAAATTAAAAATATTGGCTTCAAACTTATTTTATTTCACAGAAAATATTGTTTTTTATATTCAGTAATTTTTTTATAAAAATCCAACAGTCCGTTTTTTCATAAAAAAAATAAAATCTACAAAAAATAGAACGCAAATTTGGCAAGAATTGATACATTTAGACAAACTTTTAAGCAAGACAAATCGATAGACGGGATGGGAAGTTATCAGTGTGGGTCGCATCCCAGCCTCTTTTTTTGTATTTTTCTTTTTTGTATTTTTTGTATTTTATTTTTTTGTTTTTGTATTTTTTGTGCCCCATGCCTATTCTACTTAAAACTAAACCCTAAAACTATAAAACAAGTATGTAAGCCGGCCAAGGCTTAAAACCCCATCCCGACTACCCACTATCAAGTGCCGATTGAAGCCACCAAAACTGGTTCTCCTGCTTCACCCTATCAGTTCGGTCCCGTTCAGACACAGCCCTACTGAACCGAAGGAGCTCTGCTCCGTCTTGTGCCATGACGTCCCGATTGTACAGGAGTCGCCGGTACGTCGCGTCGTCTGACGTGGTAGATTAGCGGAACTGCCAATCTATCCTGTATCAGACCGCATCTATCTAAAAAGAGGAATGCCTCTGGTGGAATGAAGCCGCTCAAGCGTGCACTTTCAAAATACTCGTCGTTCGGATAGAACGCCCCGAAAATTAAATTGCAATGTGACCTCGGACGAGTTTTATCACGAAATTGTCAATTCTGTTGATTCGAGCCCCGTTGTATAGGACCTCGTTGGAATAGTAATGCACGTAAGAAGATTCGGGTGTTCTGTATAAGCCGGTACAGCGTCGTAAACACTGCCGCTCGAACACCCGAAACTTCTCCATCTGGGAAGGGGCAACGCTGAACCACACAGGACAACCATAAATGATCATCGGCCGTATGAGGGCCATGTAGCAAATTACCTTCACTCTGGGGTCAAGCCGACTGCTAAAAAACAGCCGTTTCGTCAGAGCGAAGGCTGCTCTGGCCCTGGTCAGAGCAGCATTTATATGTCTGTCGAAATATAAATACTGATCTAACCAGATACCGAGGTACTTAACTACACTTTTGCTCGTCAATGGCTGGCCGTGAAGATCAACGATGACCATCTTGCGCCAATTCTTGCACGTATCCCTCGTTGTCGTGGCCCTAGCCAACGGAGTCCGGAACAGAATTGTCTCCGACTTCTGGACATTTATTTTCAGTTTCCAGTCGTCGCAATATCGCTGAATCTTGTCGAAATCACGCTGCAAGAGAATTCTAATAACCTCAACCTTCCAACGCACTAACCATCATGCCACGGGTACTACACCACCAACTATCATCCAATTGAATTTTTTAAACTCCTTGGATGAGCCTGGCTTATCACCGCACAATTTTCGCCTAAAGGTTGGCTCCGGAGTAATCATGCTTCGAAACATAAACCAACCAAAACTGTGCAACGGAACAAAACTCGCCGGGTCAGCTAGTGATCGATAAATTAATAATGAATATTTTGTATATGATTTCTGATTTCTGGAGTTAATGATTGAACTGTGAAAGAAGTTAGCCAAAGTTAGTTGACACGGAATCAGCATCAAAAATTTGTAGTAATTTAAAAATGAAATTGAAAGATATTGCTTCAAGCTCATTTCATCTCAACTAAAAAAACTGACATATTTTTACAAAAATGTTAGTCGTATTAAAAAACTACAAACAGTTTTTAAAGCCTCAAATATCTCAACAGAAAACAACTTCAACTTAAAGGTTTCGAAACTCTTATTTTCCTTTTAAAATAAATATTATTTTCAATCTGTTAAGAACACCAAGTCTAATATCTTAAAATAAAGCTTAAGTAACCCATATGATTTATGTATGTATGTATATTCTGTTTGATGTTGACAATTACACATTTACCTAATAAAGTTCGAGTTAAAAATTTTATGAAGAAAGAAATGAAAAACTAGACACTAACAAAAAAACTATTTGAAATTAGACTGAAACACTTTCCAGAAACTTTCTTGGAAACTTTTGTATTCCGTATATACGAGAATTTAAAAACACTTAATTTCTTGACAGTTCGTCGTCGGTCGGCTCACGACTTTAATTTTCTCCAGAACCTCTTCTTTTAATAAAACCATTATTCACGATATTATTTAATCCTCCTTATGGCTTTCTGTGTGTATTATCATCATTATTATTAAATTAAATGAATTTTTAATTCACTACACCACCGCCGCACCACAAGTTCATATCTGCTCAAGCTTTAAATTTCTTATCACCTCTATATATGGTATATCTCCCATCAGGCTTGAAAATAAAGTTATTCCAACTTCACAACCAATAAAATCCAAATATAAGGAAAATGAAAACTTTGTTTTAAAGAGTCAAAAAGTTAAATACAATTTATATAAAAGATAATTTTTTAAATTCGTCCTGACAACCGATGGATTAAAATAAAATACAACAAAAAAAAAGAAACTTGTTTTTAATTTTTAATGGGAACCCCGTAGGGGATTAACCGGGGAGATACCCCATCATTATCTTCAATCTCCCAGTCTCTTTCTCTCTCTCTCTCTCTGTCTCTGCGTTAAAGTTCCATTGTGCTCGCTTATTTCTCGGGCTAATGTGTTTGATAAATGACTTATGAAAATGCGATAAGGAGTTCATCAATCATTTAGGGTGGTGGCACTTTACAAGGTACTAATGACTTTTCCATTTGAACACGTTGCTTTGACTGGGTAAATTAGACCACCATAATCATCATCAACGGTATATACCGCAAATAATATAATAATAAAACTATCATACCAAATGTATTTATTATTTTGGACTTGGAACGATAATTATATTACACTGGACTATAAACATACATATATTTATATACCTACACTGTGGAGATATAACATTTCTGCAGGGTATTATACCTGCTCAACCTTTGTCAAATTGTTGTCAACCTTAATAAAAGTGGGGATCTTTTTGGTTTCAGACAATAACCTCTACGCTCTACCCTACCCGACCCATGCTATTCAATCCGCATAATAATGTTTAAGTATAAAAGAATATTGAACTTTTCATGTATATTATTATAAAGCGATTAATAATGTGCCTTCATTCAATATGTCCGAAGTTTTTATCTCTGTTTAAGTTTTGATGTTCCAAAAGAAAATCCGTGTGGGAGGAAAAATAAATATACAACTAAATTAAACTTAAGGGATTTGCATATTGAAGTATTTCTTTAAATAATTAAAGCATGAACTGAATACGGAGTGATGCTTACGACTTTCACTCATACCAAATAACTAAAGTGGGTTGAAAAATTGATTGCCCTTAATATTTATGAACTCTAACGGGAAAAAATTGATTTATAGGTTATCTAATATATTTATGCTTAAAACAGTAAGTACATACTTGAGCTCTGTTTTCTTTGTTGTTTTAATATTATTGTCCTTTAATTGTCTAGTTTTGTGAATATAACTTAAAAAATAATTTGCAAGAAATTGATTTGATTTTCTATTCTAAAAAACATTTTGACATTTCTCCACGATTTAAGACCTTACATTTAATAGAAATCAAATTTTAAGATATGTGTTTAAATAAGCTTATTAGCTAGGATACCTTTTTTCGTCGTTTTAAATAAGATCCAATAAAAGATGCTATAAGATTCGATAGCAGAGGGACACCGCAAGGTGGTGTTCTATTCCCTCTCCTCTGAAACCCGGGGGAAATAAAATTCCTAACTGATCTGGGTGTGGAGGGTTTCAGAGTGATTGCCTATGCCTATGAGGATGACGTTGCTATAGCGGTTTCAGGAAAGCATTTTAACAATTTAAAAGAACTCTTACAAAATTCATTTAGCAAACTAACAGCTGATCGGTGTGGACTGGGTGTCAGCCCACACAAAACCAATTTAGTCCTATTTTCGAGGAAATACATTTTTTTCAATTCATTTAATTATTATAAAGTAACGATGGTGTAGGAGACACTTAGGCCTCGGCCACGCAGTAAGCGGCTGAGCGGCTAAGCGGCTGAGCGGCAAAAAAAAATTATAAAACATATGAAATCACATAGAAGCGGCCACGCAATGAGCGAGCGGCGAAACAAAATTCTGAGCGGCTAAGCGGCGCCGCTAAGCAACCAAACTTGTTTTAATGTTTAGTAATATTCTGAGCGGCAAGAAGTAAAGATGGCCAAAGTAAACATTGAGTTGTTAATTTCGTGTGTGCAATCTCGACTTTAACTACTAGGTAATCGCTCCCTGGCCATACGTCGCTTAGAGCTGCCGCTCAGCCGCTAGCCGCTCAGCCGCTTACTGCGTGGCCGAGGCCTTAGGCCAGTTTAATGGGCTATTGTGATACCACTTGAATTTTGAGGCTTTCTTCTAAGCTCAATGAAACCAGTTTGAGTTCCTTTCGAAACGTGTGATCGTTATAGAAGAAAGTTTAGATCATTATAAATAGAAGTAAGTCTTGTGTCACGGTCACGTACAGAGGAGATGGAAAACTGTTTCATCCTTCTTCTTCTTCTTCATCCATACAGCTTCTGCATAAGTCATTTGAGAATACGCCTAGCCGCGTGGCGTGCTTTCGTATTAGACAGTGCCCATTTATGACACCGATTTATCGAACTTATATGCGATCCGCTTAGGGATAGCAAATACCTTGAGCGCTTTAAATCTAGTGTAGGCCAGATGTTTTTTGTGACCTAACACGTGGTGATGTTATTTCACCTGATGTGTGCCTTCTTCATAGCGTCTTGCATTAGCAATAGTTTACATGTGGCGATTGGTATTCCAGCATTACCCAAACGTGGTAGAATGGGTTGTACTGTACCACTTTTGCGAGTTCATCTGCCTTTCAATTTCCTAAAATATCTCTATAGCCCGTCACCCAGCAAAGGTTAAACTGTTGTGCCATCTCAATTAGAGATGATCAGCAGTTATGTACTGTTGTAGAGTTTGTAGAGACAGAGTCCAGAGATTTGATAGCGGCCTGACTATTTGAGAAAATACGGATATCAGATATTGATATCACGTTTTCTTTAAGCAATGATAAGACTTCTTTTATCGCCAAAAGTTCCGCCTGGAACGCGCTTCAAAGATTGGGAAGGCGGAATGAGAAACTTAATATCATTCGTTCAGAGTACACACTTCAACCAACTCCTTCATTTGCAGGAATGCTGCATCCTCCCAGAAAGTTCTGCAAGGTACAGAAATCTGGAAGTTTCTGTTGAATTCTAGTTGAGGAACGGTGTAGTCTGTGTGCTTTAGTTTTAGAATTGATTCTAAATGCTTAAGAACTACGGAGTGGTTAATGTTGGTGTTAATCCACAGCTAGTTGTTTGCTAAGTACAGGGTTTTTCAACAGCAACCAACGACATACTTCTTGCCACTCTTTAAACATTTCTCTTTAGTAAGGTTTGCCATTTCATGATGAAAAGATATACGAGCCAACAACTAGTCGAAATTATTTAGATTTACTACCGAAATTCGGAATCAGTGGCCTTAACGCTAAGAGCGCTTCGTCCAATTTATAGTCGTCATAATCGTCTTAGCAGATCAACAGTTGAGAGTCTAGTGGAAAAATTTGAATCCACAGGCGGCACAGTACAAAATGTTCCCGTGCCAGTGAGATAAAGAAGTGGCCGTAGTGGCGAAAATATTGCTGCCGCTGAGGCTTCAGTTGTAGAAAGCCCAAATGTGTCTCTCACACGTCGTTCTTAAGCGTTGGGCATCTCTGTGACGTCGTTGTGGCGAATTTTGCGAAAAGATCTTGTCCTACATCCTGACAAGATTAAATTGACGCAAAAACTGAAGCCGCTTGACCACCAGAAGCGTCGTATGTTCGTGAATTGGGCTGAGCAACAACTTGAAAATGATTCGGATTTTCAGCGAAAAATCATCATCAGTGATGAGGCTCATTTCTGGCTGAATGGCTTCGTCATTAAACAAAATATGCGGAATTGGTCAGACAGCAATCCTCACGTACTCCATGAGTCATCATTGCATCTCGAAAAAACTACGGTTTGATGTGGTTTATGGGCCGGCGGCATCATTGGGCCGTACTTCTTCCGTGATGATCAAGACCGGCACGTTACTGTGAATGGGGATCGCTAACGTTCAATGACAACCGAATATTTTTGGCCCCAATTGGATGATTGAATGTGGTTCCAACAGGACGGTGCCAGAAGCAACACAGCGAATTTCACAATCATGTCACAATTTATTGGAAACCAAGTTTGGAGAACGTGTTATCTCACGAAATGGTCCAGTCACTTGGCCGCCTCGGTCGTGCGATTTAATGCCGTAAGACTATTTTCTGTGGGGCTACGTAAAGTCTATGGTCTATGCCAACAAGCCAGCGATGATTGATGAACTTCTTACGAATATCGAACGTGAAATTGCAGCAGTAGCAGCCGATTTATGCTTCAAAACCGACGAAAATTTTTTGTTTAAATTAAAAAAAAAAAACTTTTGTAGCGCTCTTATTGAAAAACCCGATACATCAGGAAGAGTACTGTATCTATTGCCGCAGATGGGGTCATGCGAAGCGATCCGCTTATAGGTACTTAGGGAAGCTGAACGTTGGACCTTATTAAAGCAATCCACCATACTGTCACACCGATCATTAAAATCGGTCTGATTACCGATGTGTATAATCAATGCGTAATTCGAGGTTTTATTCATCATCTATTACCAATAGCTTCCTGGGAAGAGAAGTGACTTACAATAGCTTTTTTTGACTCTTTTTATATATTACGTTTCCAATTTAGTCTTTTTGTCTAAAATAACACCCAGCTACGTAGCTTCGTCTGACAACATTAATTGGATACATTTAATATAAGGAGGGTTAACGAGGTACGAAATAGAAAAAGTGCATTTGCGCCCAGGTGAACCGCTTATTAATTGTAGAATTAAAATAAAATGCTATATCTTCTTCGAAATATTATAAAATAGACTTGTTTTGATGAATTCATGAATTCATTCATGGAGTTAATTATAGAAAATCAATCATTGCAGAAGGGTTTAAAAGGGTTTCATTGATATTAATTTATGCTAACGAATCCACATACATGTGGATCATTCATAGATTTCTACAATCAAACCAAAAAGAAATTAATAATATGAACAGTACCAACACAGCAACTAGCAACAAAAGAAGCAAATTTTGAATAATAAGGACTCTACCCCAAGCTTTGGGGAATGACGGCCAATACCCTCCAAACTACCCATCAAACCAAGACCAATCAAAAAACACTCTAGACATTTGTACATACAATGTAAGAACATTATAGCTACAGAAGCAAAACAATCAGAACTAAGATATACTGGAACTATCCGAGCTAAGAATTTTTGGACAAAACATAATTGAAAACCAGAATGATATATTCTGTTACATTGGTGAGACAAAAGGCTTGCATGGAGTTGGATTTCTCATCAAAAAGAGTTTAAAGGACAGAATAATAAATGTACGATTTTTTAGTGAAAGGATTTGTAGCCTATGTTTAAAAATACAAAACACAAAAATGACGATAATTCAGGTTTATGCCCCGACCAAAACGGCAACTGACGAAGAAATTTCGAACTTCTACAATTTATTGGACAAAGTATAACGCCAAGTTAGGGAAACAGAGATTGACAACGATGAAGAAGTAATGGAAGAGACGAATCTCAGATTTGCAAATTCTTTCTTCAAAAAGAGAGAAACACGAAAATGGACCTGGATTCACCCAAATGGGGTAACAAAGAACGATATTGACTTAGTTCTAACAAATAAACTGAAAACTATTAATGACATCTCCGTATTGAATAATTTTAAATTTGATAATGATCATAGGCTAGTAAGACCAAATATAAAAGTGGACTATAATACGTTGAAAAGAAACAAGCAAACACTCAGTATTCCTAGAATGATACCAACCGAAAATATTGAAAAATATAATGACATGCTTAAGAAAGAAATAAGACTTAATATAACTACAAATAGAATAAACGAAAACTTTCAAAATACATATGATTCATTAGAACAGATAATAAAGAACTCGGCGAAAGTTTCAATCATGACTGCTGTTACTCCAAAACCTGATAAATTAACCGACGACACTAAAGCGCTGATAACCAGAAGAGATAATCTACGAAACAAGGACAACTTATCAGACCATGAAAAAAATGAACTAAGATACCTTCGGAAAACCATAAAAGAAGATGCGAAAAATGATATCCAAACATATAACGAAACAATGATAAAAGATATATTAAGCAACACAAAATCTATTAAAAAGACAAAATCATTTCTTGACGACGGAAAAGAGTGGATAACATCAATTAAGAACAAAAATAACAACGCTATTAATAGGAGAGATATAAATGAGACTGCTACCAAGTTTTTCAAAGAACTCTTCAAATCGACAAAAGAAATAAAAGATGATAATATATCGATGGCGGACAGTTACTCCAACTTAAATACTATTACACTTTTTACAAAAACAGATATTGAACAAGCAATTGACGATCTAAAGACAGATAAGTGTACAGGAAATGACGGTATTGTAACAGAAATGCTCAAATATGGAAAACAACCAATTTCTACAGTCTTGACCACGATTTTTAATGACGTACTTATAACACAGCAGATTCCAAGACAATGGAAACAAGCTACAATTACGCTTATCCACAAAAAAGGAAATAAAGATGACATAAATAACTACAGACCAATAAGCAACATTTCTATGATATATAAACTGTTCTCCAAAGTAATGTATACAAAAATTAAGGACACATTAAACAGAAATCAGCCAAGAGAACAAGCAGGATTCCGAGAAGGTTTTTCAACAACAGACCATCTACAAACAATGAACCAACTCATTGAAAAAACTAACGAATTTGAAAAACCTTTGTATCTTTTATATATTGACTTCAGTAAAGCATTTGACTCAGTAGAACATGACGGAATATGGACAGCGCTGACAAACCAAGGAATTCATCCTATCTTTATAAGCACATTGAAAAATATATATACAGCAGCGTGGCGAAAATAAAAACCGAAAGAATAGGGGGATCCAATGTCACCACCATTATTCTCTGCCGTACTTGAAGAAATATTCAAGAAACTAAACTGGGACAATAGATATGGAATAAATATTTGGGGACAATATTTGAGCAAACCTTAGATTTGCTGATGACATAAATAGTTCTCATTTCATCAGCTTCCGGACAAATACAAAATATGCTCACAGAATTGACAAATGAATGCAAGAAAGTTGGAATTCATATCAATAAGTCAAAAACTAAGACAATGACTAACCGCATTAAAGATGACATAATGCTGGATAACGAACACATAGAATATGTAGAAGACTATACTTACCTAGGAAAGACTTAGTCATTCATTAACCAGGAGAAAAAAGAAGTTTCTAGACGCATTACCAATAGTTTGAAACAATTTTGAAGTCTAAAACAAATATTACAATCAAATCTAAGGGACGAAACACGAAAATATATACTAAACTCTGCTATTCTACCTGTTATGACGTATGGGTTACAGACTTTATCCTTGACTTCAAGTTTACTTGACAAAATAAGAATATGCCAAACCAAGATGGAAAGAAAACTACTTAACCTACGAATTAGCCAGAGAGTGAGAAATAGAGAAATAAGACGAAGAACTGGTTTAACGGACGTGGTTGAACGAGCAAAACTCCTTAAATGGAATTGGGCAGGACATATATCTAGAATACAGGACCAAAGATGGACGAAAATCATTACAAAATGGACACCAACAGAAAGCAGAAGACCAATTGGACGACCGAAGAAAAGATGGGCAGACGATTTGCTTAAAGAAAGACAAAGTTGGTACAATGACGCAAAAGATAGAGATCTTTGGGCAACATTGGGGGAGGCTTATGCCAGATCATAGAATTTTGATTAAAAAAAAAAAATATGTCAATTTTATATAGCAATTAATTCAAAAGAAACAGAAAATGTAAACAAAAATGTAAATAAATATTGTAAAAAAAATATCAATAATGGCAAATAAAAGCTTATAATAATAAAATAAAAATAATAACTCGCTCTTCCAGGAATGAATATCAGTTAACACCTGAGAGATTCGTTCTTAAGCCGAATGTTAGTATTCAAGCTCTCAAAACCAATGTCTTTTTTCTGGCATATAAAGAGCCTTTAAAATCCAAAAAGCCAACTTAGAACTCACGTGTTTGTACAAAATAGTCACGTGAGTACTCAAAAATGTACATAATTATAAATAAAGCATAAGTAACGAATATTTATTTGTTTAAATATAACTCTTTTTTTAATTGATTCAACAATCTTTGTGTATACAAAAATCGCTAGTGATAGAATTTTGGTAAATATATACTTAGATCTATTGCATGTTTAAATTAAACTCAAAACAATATAATAATAGAAACCGAACTTGCAAAATTGTCACTAATTATAGTGGTCATTATACAACAACGACGACGACGTGCATAAGTATGTACATATGTATGTAGAATCAAATTGGTCATATCAAATCCAATATAATATAAATGCACATACGATACGAGTAAGTACAGTCTAGTTTTGGGTCTAAGCTGAGCTGAGGGTAGTTCTAATTTGTATTGACTAGCTGCTGTATGCAATGCATAGAACTAAAATAAGCAAACACAAAAGCATATTTAAACTAACAAAAACGCAATTTATCAATTACGACATAATTTATGGACTTTTATCTTTCGTTCCCATTTAATATATGTACTATACGCTAAAAACATCAATGTCCATGTAAAATAATGATGCCAATTACTGTAAAAAAATAAATAAATTAAAAAAACAACAATGCAAATAATTTGAACACAAAAATCCCTTATCTACATTCGATCCATATTCCACGATTCCACCATCATCATCATCATCATCATCGACATCGACATCACAATAGGGGTGCAACTTAAAACAAAACAAAAAAACAATGGTCATCAGTTCGGTCCTTAATGCAACCCGAAGCTATATGCATATAGGACTCTATAACTAGATATATACGTTATTCGAGTATTAATCGGTTTAATTTGAATTGCGAATAGTCAGAGTCATAGTCAGAGCCAGGCCAGAACCAGAACCAGAGCCAGAGAGTTGCCTTGCCAGTGACCAGACCAGCAGTGTACGTACGTGTATATTCCGATGGCACATAATGAATTATTAAATTGTGTAATCCCCGTTCATTGATTTCCGGCTCTTAGGCGCAATTGACAACTACATGGTGACCTTATTACCCCATACGTTCTCGATTTGTTTGGTAACGCAGTCATATGATAGAAAGAGATCATACATATACCAGAAAGAGAAAGAGAGATATAAATATAGTATAAAGAGACAATCGAAGGACGATTGTTTTAAGCTGATGGCCATGCTCCGGTTTGCCTTTGCAGGGTGCTTTGCGCGACGATGTCGAGGATGGTGACGGTGATGGTGACGGCTATGGCTGCATTAATGCATTATTATTGTTTAAACTGCATATATGAGGTCCTTTATATTATAATTATGTACATACATATATATCTAGTATCTACCTACTTCCAGCGTCCCAGTCTCAGTCCTTGTCCCAGGCCCAGGCCCAATTCCAATATAAGTTCGAATTTCCAGTCCTAGGTATAGGTATTCGTATACATATATGTATATAGCAAAATGAAGTGAAAAGACAACATCATATTTTTATTATCAGGAGGCACATCAATTATCATGAATGCAATGCATGAGTTAATATTTCATCGCTTAATTCCATTGTTCAATAGCTTGGCACAAGTTGATAAACAGTTTATTGTTTCGAAAACGCTTATTTATAAACACACACAATAAATTGATATCAGAAACGGAAGGTGACTGCACTTACACCAAAGTTTATGAAATATTAATATTGTTTGTATTATAATATTCATTTAATATACATAAATCTATACCTATACATAAATATATTTTATAGGTCCTTTATTATATAAATATATAAATATTTACGTATCGATATATTAACATAACCCAGAAAATAGGCAAACTATTGATGGGCATATAATAATAATAATATTTTAATATTGCATAGGATTAATCCTTTTTTGTATTATTAACATACGTAATCGGACGTAAATTGGCTTAAAGATAAAATTAAAAACAAAACGAATACCACACGAGGGATTAAAAAAAAGACGTAGGTATTAATAGTTTTTCTGGATCAGTAGGTTCGTAGCCTTAAGCGAATCACATTTTAAAAACTGGGAAAAGTCCAAGTGAGCTAGGAAGGACGTTATATTCGCCGGTACGGAATGCATGCGTGACCAAAATTTACAGCAGACAATGACACTCCTAGAGAAAGCTTATCTCTTTACCATAGGCAGGTCATTCAAACTCATCGCTGTCAGAGTGTGCCTGAACTTGAACGCGGAAATGATTTGATAAGACCAATTTTCTTTCGCACTGTGAGTGCGAAGCTAGAGTCATAAGAGCTCACCTCAGCGTACACAAATCCAATTGGAACGGTCGTTTATCTGCTATGTTTCCAAGCAGGTGCTTTTCAACGATGATAAAACCACTGGTGTTTTTAATTCATCTAGGTCTCGTTCGCTGCTGGGGCTGACGGCATCACTGCAGAATTATTCAAAGCATCAGGTGATGACTTAGTAAGGAGTATGCACCAATTTATCTGCAAAATATGGTCGGAAGAAAGCATGCCCGGTGAGTCGAATCTCAGCATAAAGTTTGCCCAATACTCTACAGAATGATAGGTCCTTATCAGTATGGCCTCAGACCAGGAAAGTTCACTGTTGACTAAATATTCCATTACGGCAGATCTTGGAAGAACCCAGGAACTTCAAATCGATAACCAACATCTCTTTATCGATATCAAGGCCGCGTTTGATATCATCTTTAGGATGAGCTTTACAGAGCAATGCTTTACAGAACGCTGCTCTATCAAGGTCAGGAAAGATCTCACCGATGCATTTGATGTCAAAAAATGTTTTAGACAAAGAGATGCACTGTCATGCAGCTTCTTCAACATCATTCTAGAAAGAATTGGGCAAAACTCATCTGTCAACACTAGAGGCACAATCTTCCAAAGGTCCATACAGACTCGAATACGCCTATGATAAGATATAATTGGAAGATCAAAGTGATGTCGGTGGAGTGTTTTTGATCATTGCGACGGAAACGGAAAAGAAGGTCAGTGGTCGTAGTCAATGGTAGTGGTCAATGAGGCCAAGACCAAGTATATGCTGTCATCAAAAAATGACATTGAACGACGACGTCTTTGACAAAACGACACCATGGACAGCTATAACTTTGAGGTAGTTAAGGACTTTGTCTACCTAGGCACCGCTATTAACTCAGACAACGACACCAGCGGTGAAATCAAACAGATTATTACTCTTGCAAATAGCTGCTTTTTTTTGGACTTAAAAGGCAAATGAGTAGTAAAGTCCTCTCTAGAGCATCTAAAGTTACCATCTATAAGACGCTCATCATACCGGTTCTCATTTAAGGCGCTGATGCTTAAACCCTGTCATAGAAAAATGAAACCGTCTTAGTATGTTTTAAGAGAAAAAATTGTTCGGGTTATTTTCGGTCCCGTCTGCATAGATGTTGAGTGGAGGAGAAGATACAACGACAAACTATACAGGCTCTACAGCGACTCTGAACTGGTAAAAAAGAAAAAGGTACAACAACTTAGATGGCTGGGTCATGTAGAGCGAATGGACATCAACGCTCCAACCCGGAAGGTCTTCGAATCCAATACCGTAGGACGGTGCAGTAGAGGAAGGCTGCGACTCAAACGACGCATGTAGGTGGGAGAGGACCTCAACTAATTTGGCATCCGAAACCGGAGACAGCTAGCTGGAAATCGAGCTGGCTGGAGACGCATCATGGTAGAGGCCCAAGTCCGTCCCGGACTGTATCGCCACCTTAAGTAAGTCTGTAAGGTCTCGCTTCGAATAGATATAAAAATTACTCCTTCTAATAATCTACCGATTGAACTCAGTTCCCTTCCTTTTTTTTCCAAGATCACGCTAAATATTTATCGGATCAAAAAATATCTCAAAGATTGAAGGTTTCTTAATTGCCGGACGTATGACTCTCGAAGTAATAGCTTCACTGGTGATCTCGGTGCCGTGACATAAGAGCAAGTGACATAAGACCAAATTTTAGAATTTGCGTCATAAGGCTTTCCAAAGTGACTTAAGACCAATTTGGTCTTATGTCACTTTCAAACTTGATTTTATGTCTATTAGTTTTTGAGAAAATTGAAAACAACTACTATTTTAATTTAATTATTTTTTTTTTTGCTTGAGCGGTCTTTTTTTGATAGTAATAATAAAGGGTGTCCCAAAATTAACGCAAGATTTGAATTAAATAGAAAACGTCGTTTTTAGTCTTTTGATAGTTATATTTTTATTGACTCGTAAAGTACATAGGATAGGGTTATGTATGGAATTAAACATCGGACAAATGGACCTTACGGCTTTGCATGCACATGCGCACTCTTTTGTTGAAATTTTCCATGACCATTCTGCATAAATGTGGCTGAATTTCGTTGATGCAGCGTTGAATCTCCTCCTTTAATGCACGGGTGGTTGTGGGCTTGTTGACATAGACTTGTGATTTCAAATAACCCCATAAAAAGAAGTCTAATGGTGTTAAATCACACGATCTAGGAGGCCAATTTTGATCACCGAAACGAGAGAGTACACGACCTGGAAATTTCTCATGCAGTAATTGAATTGTTTCACGGGCTGTATGATATGTGGCACCGTCTTGTTGAAACCACATATTGGACACGTCAATATCGTCCAATTTTGGCAGAAAGAACTGTGTAATCATGTCGCGATATCGAGCACCAGTAACAGTCACTGCTTGACCAGCATCATTTTCAAAAAAATATGGCCCAATTATGCCTCCACCCCAAAATCCACACCATACAGTCACGCGTTGTGGATGCATTTGTTTTTCGACAATCACATGTGGGTTCTCCGAACCCCAAATGCGACAATTTTGGCGATTGACAAAGCCATCAAGATGAAAATGTGCTTCATCGCTTAGGATGATTTTGCTCGAAAAATCAGGGTACATTTGTTGATGTTCAATAATCCATTCAACGAACTCTCTTCTCTGTCCATGGTCATTAGGCTTCAATTGTTGTGTTAATTGAATTTTGTAAGCATGAAGACACAGATCTTAGGTGAGTATACGCTGTAGAGAGGTTCTTGAAATTTGCAATTCTTGTCCACGACGTCGAATTGAAGTTCCTGGATTGTCAGCAACACTCTCACGCACTGCTTCGACATTCACATTTGAACGGCTTGTTTTTGGACGACCAGTGTGTTTGGCGTCTCCAACGGATCCAGTCTCCATGAATTTTTCAATTAATCTCTTCACAGTTGACGAAGTTAAAACACTATTCCGACCATATTTTGTATGAAATTTTCGAACTGCAGCCGCCAAGCTTTCATTATTTTTGAAATATTCTTTAATAATGAAGACACGTTGTTCTCTCGTGTAACGCTCCATTTTTAATAACCCTATACTGTTAGCTGTCAAATTGCTTTTTTTTCAGGGTTGCCAACACTTCACTGCACATATGGCGGCAAATTCAAATCTTGCGTTAATTTTGGGATACCCTTTAGTAGTAGGTATAAGATGGGGTGCATGCAAAATTTCTTTTGCATTTAAATAAGAAAAATACCATCTGTTGTTACTCTTATCATAATTCTAAGGACCGGTTTTTGTTCTTGAAGAAAATATCAAAACAAATTTGGTCTTAAGTCGCAACAAAATTTGCCCTTATGACACTTTCTGAAAGCGACAAAAGGCCAAACGTTAAAATTTCAAAATTTAGTCTTATGACAATTGCCCTTATGTCACGGCACCGCTGATCTCATGGTTCATCTCACCGAACAATTAAACTAATCTATAGAAACAGTTTTGGAGAATGTAGGAATATTGCGCTTACGATAAAGAAAAGTAAATGCTGGTGTGCCCCAAGGCACTGTCCTGTCCCCGACACTTTTTCTAATTGTTATTTAATTTACTTATCTTCTTCACTGATGAAAGTACCCTAAGCTTTTAAAATTTGTTTCTAGATTCACAAGCCTGCTCTTTCGATGTGGATCTTCAAAGGCTATGTATGATAAGTTAAGAAATAACAAATCAGCTACTATTTAATGCGTCGAAAACTCAATGCTACATTTTTGGTCGTTAAAGCATAAATAATCACCTTTGCCACTACCCATGGATGGCATTTGCATAAAGGAAACTTAACATTGCTAAATAACCGTTATGTGTACCACCACATCTTGTGGAACTATCGCTGTTTGGAATTAATATGGAAATGCAAGAAGTTTTTCTTTCAATCTGATCTAGCAATTATCTTTAAGACATAAACATATATTTTCAAAGATTTATCTTTTTTTAACAGTATTTAAAAAAGAGATAAGACGAATTTTTGTTAATTGAACATCTCCAAAATGTTTAGTTGCTCAATCTTACTTAACGCAATTTTAACGGAATATGCTCATGAAAAATAGCTAGCTACATTTGTCCCCTTAAACAGGTCGCTTAAATAGTAAAGTACAGAGATTCATTCTTGAGCCGTACTGCACGAATGTGGAATGCTTTACCATGATCTACCATTGCAATGTTTAAGAACTAAAAACTAATGCAAACTGATAGGTGGCGTAATGGTTAGCGAGTAGGACTGTTATGCCAGAGGAGGTCTTCGGTTAAATCACTGCATGTGCCATTTAAAAAGTTTTTTTACGGGCACTGTATCTTGCGAGGGATTAATGAGTGCTCCAAAACCAATAATTGTCATGAAAAGTGCTTTCTCAAATTAGCCGTTTGGGGTTGGCATTAAAACTGTAGGTTCTCTTCATCACAATCGAATGGGTGAGAGTTGTAAGGCCCTGGTTCTCTACGGACCAGCTCTCAATTTTTTAAACTGACAATTCCATTATAATCATTCCCCTTTTTTCTAATGCCCACTCTGTGTTTCTAGTAAAATAAATATATACATATAATATATATAAAACCCAACAAACCCCAGCTTTTCAAACATTAAAATGACATTTGTTCAAGTTAAGAACACGTTTCAGTGAGACTACTGAAACATTTTTCTCTATAAGTACTCGCAACTACTCTCATTACCATCCTTTCGTTAAGAAGACAGACATTCTTTTGGTGTACCGCACAGGGCTCCACTTTATTTCCGTGTCTCTTAATCATTTTTATCAACGATCTTTGATTTTAAAATTTCTGTGTACATTTCGAGTTCTTAATGATTTTCTTATGAAATACTTCGTATTTTTAAAACAATCTCAGAAGAGTAAGAAACCAACTGACATACCATTAAATGATGAAATACAAATTTAAGTTGAAATAAAATAAACTTTGATTTTATCCAAGACTTTGAGTTTATTAAATATTGTACTCCAAAAAGGCATTCCATATAAACTCGTAAGCACAATGAAATTGAAATCTCTGATGTTTAAGTAAGGTCTTATTAATTTTCAATTGCAGCACTTGATTAGTAGATATTTGGGAAAAGAATTTACAGGGTTAATTTTGCACTCACTTTGAAATGTCTTGTATTTCATGAACATTAGGAAAGGCTTAAGGCATATCATATACTTAACCCTATTAATTTTAAAATGTATTTCAGATTTATACAATACCCCTCTATAAATAGGATCAACATAATATAACAAAATTTAAAACGGTAGCTTAGTAACCATCAAGTATACAACATGCAACCATATACATATGTATGTACTTACCACCTACAGTAATCAATCTTTCAAATTGAGACATTTGCTACTGTACGGAATCAGTAAGAGGTATGTTATGTAAGATGTACCTATCTACTTCTAGAAGTACCTACATCACCTAATCAGTAGGAATGGTATTCCTAATTATGTTACGAAGACAGGAAGTTTCATCTAATTTAATTAATTATCGTTCGTTCGTTCGTTCTATCGTTTGTTCATACATACATACCATTATACATATGTTGGCAATCGAAAATCTATTTTATCGATAATAGAGTAATTTGATTACTGCGCCATACATTCAGGCGTTGCGTTCAAGATTGCCATTCTCGGTGCGTACGAATGTTCTCTGCGAATAGTTTCGAAATGCCCCCAAATCAATAAAATTATTATTATTATTTCGACCGTAAGCTATACAGTCGGCTATAAGTTTGTATACATTTGTACGTATAGCAGTTAACTTTCATCTCCTGCCAAAATGCTGATTACCTATACGTACTATACTATCTATGCTACATACTTTAAGCAATCACCCTCTTTCAAATGTCCTTTCTACAGGATATCTGACAATCAGACTCGATTTATTGACTCTTAAGCTTAGCCAGTGCTAGATGGGCGTCAAATACTATATCCTTTGGATAGAAATATCTTATATTCAAAGGACACTCTACAAACGACTCAATACTCTGCACACTGCTATTTAGGGTTGAAATATCGGAATGCATTGAGGGTACCTCTATATGCACCACAGAGTATACGTAAGTACTGGTACAGTGTACAGTGTACTGTACAAATAGAAATGGGTGAAATATTATTGTGTACTGCTGCTGCTGTTGCTGCTTTAGATGTCCTAGAAGGACACGTCAGTATTTTTGCGGTAAAGATTGCAACCACATTTTGATTGGTTAGGAAATTTAGCAGATGCACTTAAATAAAGCTAAAGATAAGTCGTTTCATTTCATCTATATGTGGTGTATAATACACAAGGAGGTTTTTTCAATTATACAGTCTTTAATTTTTGATGGTTGGCTTTTGAAATTGAAATGACTATCGACGACCGACGGCGGAACGTTGCTCGTCATAACTTTTCAACCCCATAAAATAAAATTATGTTCGTGATTCGTGATTCGTGAATGTTTTCAAATGAATGGGATTAGCTGATGCCAAACAAAACGTTTTCAGAAATATTATGTTTTACGGGAATTACTCGTATGTATGGATGGGATGTGTGTATGTGAAATTCTTTGATCGATGACACTTCTAATTGAATTGAAATAATTTAGTCCCGTTCCATGTTTACATATGATAGGATTAAGAAATCATGCAATAAGGAAACGCGATGAAAATTTAAAAAATTCGTAAAGCATTTAGACTTAGTTCATTAAAATTAGAAACATCTGCTACACAACAAAAATTCTTAAGTGGAAAGGACTAAAAATTGATTTCTTAATATTGGGGAAATTTTCGATTTATTTTGTTACTTTGTTTTCTATTTTATTAAATAAAAAACGTTTAAAATAATACACAAAATCAAATAGAAAGACAATGGTTACAATAGAATAGGTCCATTGGTGATCCAACAGTTCGACACAAGTAGTATTTGATGGGTGCAAGTCTGAAAACCACAAAATAAATGCTGGTGTGCCCCAGGGCTCTGTTCTATCTTCAATACCCTTTCTTATTTTTATTATTGATCTCCTGCCTGCAACGCATAATCCAATAGATTGTTTTGCTGACGATAGTATTTTAGGTTTCCATATTCGTTTTCAGACTCGCATCTCGCTTTTTCTGATGTGAAACTGCAACGACAAAATATGATAGGTAAGCTCATTAAATTCTGACCTAAGCAGCATTGTACAATGGGGAATACAAAACCACGTGGAATTTAATACTTCCAAAACCCAATGATGTCGCTTGTATCGTTTAAGCGAGATATATCCCTTTTGCCATGGGTTTTTTTTGGGGCGGGTAGATTTTGGCGCCCCGTCATTTTGTTTTGGTGACATCTGTCAAATCTTTTGTTTATTATTCAGTTGTTTATGCCAAATCATCATGGCAAGTTACACGATTGAACAGCACGTTCAAATGATAAAACTTTATTATCAAAATGAGTGTTCGCTAACGCAAACGTTGCGCGCATTGCGCAAATTTTACGGTAGACGTGGTTGCGCCCTTCACAGTCAACTCTTCAACGTTTGGTGGCCAAATTTGAGATGACCGGTTCAGTAAACAATCAGCCAACACCCGTACGTTTTGCATCGGGACTTGGGCCTACACCCGTATAAGATCCAACTGACCCAGGAGCTCGAAGTTCATGATCATAGACAACGCCGTTTGTTCACTGACTGGGCTTCGAATCGTTTGGAAAAGGAACCCAATTTTGGCCAAAACATCATCTTTAGTGACGAGACACATTTTTGGATGAGTGGCTGCGTTAACAAGCAAAATTGCTGTATATGGGACGACACCAACCCACGCGATGTTCACCAGGTGATAATGCATCCTCAAAAAGTTACCGTTTGGTGTGGACTTTGGACCAGCGCGGCGCGGCGGGGGCGCGCTGCGTAATTGGTCCGTACATTTTTGAAAACGACGTTAGTAAGGCGGCCACCGTCAACTGCGAGCGCTACATAACGATGATAACTAATTTCTTATGGCCCGAATTGAACCATATGGACCTAGACGACATGTGGTTCCAGCAGGACGACGCTAAGTGCCACACAGCAAACGCCACGACATCTACACACAACATCTACCCGTCCTTATTGAAAAACCCTATACATGGATGGCACTTGCATCGAGGAGACTAAATAGTGAACATCTCGATATTCTCCTTATGTGTGTCACCAATCACACGACCACATACGCGACTTCAGCCGTACTGCCAAATACAGTGATTCGTTCTTTAGCCGTACTACGCGAATGTGAAATGCCTTACCACACTCTGTTTTTACAAGTCATTGCAATATTTAGGAAACCAATGGGCACCGACACCTCCTTTCAAACCCTCTCTCCCTTTCATAATGCTCACAGTGTGTCTCTGCATAATAAAGGTAGAAATATCCCCTTAAGTGTTCGCTTATTATAAAAAAAAAGTAAGGTCACCAAAATGTTTAGCTCAGAAAGACGCAAAATTGTATAAATACGCTAGGCATCAACGAAATCGGTGGCGCCAATACATCCGTGAATAACCAAAGCTACAAGTGTAAACGGTTTGAAATCCAAAAAATTTGGAGTAGAAATGTTTTCAACAAGATGAATTAAGTTAGGTAAGGTTAAGTTAAAGTGGCTCTCTACTCCATGATGGAGTAGGACACACTAGAATGAGCCATTGTGATATCACATGAATCTTGAGGCTTTCTTTTTAGCTCTATGAAACAAGTTTGAGTCCATTACGAGACGTGAAAGACTGATTATTTTAATTGGATAGAAGAATTTTCCTTGTTAAGTCTTGCGTTTTTTCCTTTTCCCCTGCCATACAGCTTCTGCAAAAGTCATTTAAGAATACTCCTAGCCGGATGGTGCTTTCCTAGTAGACAGTGCCCGGTTATCACACCGATTATCGAGCTTATATGCGATCTAATTATAGAGATAGCAAGCACATTGAGCGCTTTAAATCTAGTGTAGGCCAGATTTTTTTCGTGACCTGATATGTGGCGATGTTATTCCACCTGATGTTTGCCTCCTTTTTTATAGAGTCTTGCATTAGCAATAGTTTGCATGTAGGGATTGCTATGCCAGCATTAGCCAAACGTGGTAGAATGGGTTGTATTGTACCACTTGTGGCGAATTCATATGGCTTACAATTTCCTGAAATATTTCTTTGGCTGTGCACCTAGCAAAGGTTAATATTAAACTGTTGTGCCATCTCCATAAGAGATGATCGACAGTTGTGGACTGTTACAGAGTTTTAAGAGATAGAGTCCAGAGATTTGATAGCGGCCTGACTTTCTAAAAAAATACGATGTTGATATCACGTTTTCTTTAAGCCGAGACAATAAGACCATTTTTTTCGCAAAAAGTTCCGCCTGGAACCCGCTACAATGATTGAGAAGGCGGAATGAGAGACCAAATTTCAGTTGTTCAAAGTACACTTATCCACGTACCCCTTCATCTGTGTGAAAGTGGATTGACTCGTCTTCTAGGAATGCCCTTTCCTCCTAGACAGATCTGAAAGGTATGGAAATCTTGAATTTGTTGTCGAATTGTGGTTGGGGGATGGTGTAGTCTATGGGCTTTGGAATTGATTCTAGATTCTTAAAAATTACGGAGTGGTCAATGTTGTTGTTAACCCACTGCGATGAAGCTTTAAGGTGAATAGCAGAGCTTGCAGCTATTTGGTTTGCTTAGTATATCAAGAGGTGTTAGGTAGAGTAGGGTATCCAGTGCCGCAGCTAGCGTCGTGCAAAGCGATCCGATTATACATACATAGGCAAGCTGAACATTAGAATTTATTTAGTTTGTCGCGACTTATAGCTTTTTCTATAGCCACTGCTGTACAGTACAATTGGTCTGATTAGATATGTGTATAACCAATGCGCAACTCAGGGTTGTAAGCCCCAATTATTACCAATAGCTTTTTTGACTATTTCTTGTACGATTCCAAATAAGTTTTTTGTCTAAAATAAGACCCAGATACTTCTGAGAACTTTAATTGGAAACCTTAAATATGGGGGGGTTAACATATGGAATTTTGTATTTTCTCGAAAATGGGACTAAATCGGTTTTGTGTGAGTTAACACCTAGTCCAGACCGATCAGCCCAAAGTATTAGTTTATCTAAGGCGGTTTT
Organism: Eupeodes latifasciatus; assembly: GCA_920104205.1. Taxonomy (NCBI): domain Eukaryota; kingdom Metazoa; phylum Arthropoda; class Insecta; order Diptera; family Syrphidae; genus Eupeodes; species Eupeodes latifasciatus. The sequence goes on from OV049924.1 coordinate 42,710,541, forward strand.
GTAAGAGTTCTTGAAGGGTGTTAAGATGCTTTCGTGAAACCGCTATTTCAACGTCATCCGCATAGGCAATACAAAGGCATACAAAGAAAAGATTCAAACCTGTTAAGTATTTCTTTTAAACTTTGTTTAATCAATTTGTTTTCGTCTAACTCTTACCGTTTCAGATTGTACTAGCTTCACTATTTCAGCGTTATTATGAATTACAGTTCTACCATCAGGTATATTATTCGAAGAAAGATGGGCTTTCCAGCAAGAACTTATAGAAATCTATCATAACTCCGCCCCCCAACTTTATTTAAAAAGATAAATAGAGCTTTCATTTCAATACGAAGCAAAGTGCAAACATTTGATGGAACAAACAACAAAGTTTCAATTTTCAAAAACATGTATCTTGTCTTATAGTTCATAAATTCCCATTAGTTTTCTTTACAAAAGAATTTTAAAATGCTTATATATATATATACCTACCATTATAACAAACTTCTAACACTTTTCATAAAGGCAATGAACGTTTTTCTTATTTTAATTCTGCATCCTCAGCCTCAAACCTAGCTCCCAGTCCAAACCCAAGTTAAAAACTTCTATAGAACCAATTTTACTTGATTGAACAAAATATGTATATGTACGAGTATACTACAGCAATCTTGTTATGTAAAAGAATTTCTTGATGTCCATGTCCAACAAAAATGGGTTTTTGAAAACTCCTTGAAAGTGTTATACTGGGTGTACTCGCATAGGTAAGGTACAACGTGTAGAAGGGTACCGTTTTATAGCTAGATGCTGTTATTTTACTTTATTGGTAAGCAAAGAACAAGCCCGATTGTTTTCTTCGTTCTTCGTATAGTTGCAAGTCAAATATGTTTGATAAAAGTGTTTTTGCTGATCTCGAAGTAGGTATAGGGTACTCTCCTTTTACATAACAAAACAACATCTTACATAACGTCATCGTAGACGTTGTCGTTGCCTTACCATCGTTATAGGTATAAGGTAGAAGGTAGGTTTACAGGTACAAGATAGGTATAGGTATTAATAAAACACACAACAAGCTCTGAAGAGCAACATAAACCAATTCTTCGCAGCTTCATAGAACATAGAAGAAAGTTATAGTCAAATTGGCAAAGTTAAGGTTTACTTTGACTGCACAGCAAGTGGATAAGGAATTAAGGATACCATCACCTCTCGAAGCCCCCGCCGCCGCCGGCCGCCCGACCGCGCAACTTACCATTTATCCGCCAAAAATGTAAACGACGACGACAACAAACAAGAGAGTTATAGATACGTGCATAAAATATACCTGTATATGGATATTGTTACTTATGCATCTCCCCTTCAGCTCCAGTTCTAACAACACTCTTCTGCCACGCCCCCCACCCACCGACCTTTTCTTTAACTACATACTCTTTACTAAAAATGGCACTGAAAACTTTATACACACAAAACAAAAGTAATTTTAAGTTGAATAGTTTTCTTGGAAATTAGTTTATGTAGGGTAAGTCAATGCAATGTCAAAGGATTTGCAAAATAACAAAAGCCATTGCATGAACAAAAGAACTTGACTTCTTGGCTTCTTAGATCGGCATCGTATATGAAGGTTGAAAGTATGGGTGGATGAGGTATGGTATAGAGGAAGGTACCTATATACCTAACTAAGCTAAGACACAAAAAACGGAAGGCGGACATCGACACAAAAGGCTCACAAAGTAATTGGTTTTCGTTTTCGTGATGAACTGTCATAAAAGTCCTTTTTACCAATTGCAAGTCCCGAGTCCCATTTTCCATTTTCCATGTCCCATCATCATTGTTGTTGTTGTCGTCAAATAAAGACCAACAATACTTACGATGACGACAACTTTCTTTCGTCCATTATAAGTCGGGTTGCTCTCGCTACTTTCTTGCTAATTAATGATTGTTATGGGCAAAACGGGAGCATTTTGTCAGCAAAGAAGCTAAAGGTATATATACCTAAATATTGTTTGAGTGGGAATTATTAAGAAATAGGTAGATTATTCTTGAGTTTTTCACACTTTCTTATGGAACTTTATTAACAGGAAAGTGGAACCGGCAAGGCTGACTTTGACTAACGATATTGTATTGGCTTTGACATAAGACCAAAAGTTTTATATATGTAAGTTGCTTTAAAAGGTCGTTTGCTTGATGAATGCAAAAGCGAAGCGATGGACGTTTAAATTTGCATTTATATAGTGTTTTTTTTTTTTTAATTCTTGAAGCTTGGTCGAAATAAGATGTAAATTCAAAAACACTGCCTTGAAAAGAGGTAAACTTCGACGGACGCCATGAACGTTGTATGATAAATAAGTGCAAGAAAAAATCCCACGACGAGACGTGAACTATTTTGTGAATTTTGCAGATTGAAGACATGAAGCATTAGTTGATACAATTACAAGTTTTGAAACTAATCAAGTTTTTTTGTTTGAACATGGAACGAAATTAATCGATAAATAGAGTTGTTTTTCCATAGGAAGAGCAATTTCGAAAACTAATTTAAATTTTACTTAGGAACACGTTTTCGAAATTGGTCATCATTTACCGAAATATTGATGATCTACAAAATAAATCGAATTAATACTAAGCTGTTCGAAATTTTGAAAGAAAATAAAACTCTATGTTTAAGTTTAACTTCCTCTTTCTTTGATTTTCGTTTTATTTTGTATTCAATCCAATCTAAGAATATTAATTGTTCTTCTCAACGGAGATGTTTCAAAATATAAAAATACCCACCACGATTTGACTTATCTTCGATTAACGTAATAACATGAATTCACCACATGTATTTCCATTGCATACCATTAGGCACTTTACCATTTAAGAAAGATCTCATTGCATTACCTAAAGGAGTTAAACTTACAAATCATCGTCGCGTGTGTCGTCTCGTCGGTTTGTTTAAAAGTAAAATACAGTTGGGAAATTAAGTGCGTTTTTTTGGTATTCCATTATATAGTACCTATAGTGAGAAATTACCAACAAAACGATCCGCAGTAGCTAGATTTTTTTATTTAAAAATTGGTACAACTGAAAGAAGATCTGTCAGAATAATAATAAAAAAGAAGAAGAAAGTTTTGTGAAAATCAAATGTTAAAATTAACTTAGCAAAAAAAAACTGGACAATTTTCAAGAAGAAATGGTAAGAAAATATTTGGAAATTGAGATTCTATAAAAAACGCCTCAATTCTCTATATATACCTGAATCGTGTTGAAATGAGCTTAATTTGACTCGATTCCCGTCGGAGATCGGAGTCGAGTCAAAATTTGAGAAGAAAAACCTATGTGGAGGAGTTGGTTTAACAGCTAATGCATTATGGTATGTTTATTTGCAAGTTTGTGTACAAAAAATATAGTTTTGTTTTAATCAATTTAAAAAAAGAAAAATGCACATGGATTAGTTAGCATATTCTTGTATGGTGCTGGACGTATCAGTTCATCATTGTTTAACACGAATCAAACTATTTCACTTGCACTTCACACATCGAAAACATCGGAACACTGTTTGCATTTTAGAAAGTGATGTCATACTTAATCATTTTTAAATCTTATTGTGCGGTGAAAACACCAAAAAATCAACAGTAATAGATTGATTTTTTCCCCAATGGAAAACACACATGATTCCAAATGCACAACTACTCAACGAACACAGCCATCGAGATACAAATGCAATATCAATCGTACCAACATTTGAGAATGAAATCACATAAGATCCATTCGAGACTCGTATAAATGTCAAAAACCCATCCATAGTAAGATTCTACTCTAACTTTTATCGGTGTAATTCATACTATGGATATTGTTTTAGTTATTCGTGTAAAATCCTACTATACTATGGATAGATTTTCCAACAAAACACGGGTATTAAATTGAAATAAAAATATTAAGGCTTAAAGTCGCATTTTAAAAAATATTTTTACAAAGTAACACGTTGTTCAAGAATTTGTATTAATTATGTGTATATTATTTTGCAAAACAATACTTTTTAAAAGATTAAGTTTTCCTGGTATTCACCTTAATTTTTGTTCTATCACATCGGGTTTTTAAAATAATGATTTTTAAAAATGTTTAAAATATGCAACTCTAAAAATGCTTAAGATAGCCAAAAACGGGATTTTAAGGGCTTACTTAAAGCGCAACATTCCTCAATAAAAAATTGTATGATGGTTTTGCAAAGTACAAATCTTTGCCTTCCAGATACGGTTTAAATCATTTAAACATATTACCTAGTTTTTGAAAATTCTCATTATTGGTCTTTTTTTTTTATTTTGTACCTATTTGAAGTTATAAGCAAACCTTGAAAGATTTAAGCTCACAGTTTTCAAAATAAGTTTTGGAGTTAACATTATAATGATGATTATAAATCACAAAAACTGAATTAAACATATTTGTCAACTCGAATATTTCACGAACAAAAAATGATCTTACCTCTAAAATAATTTTATGCAACGGAGAATAATATTTTTCACATCAGGTAACGGTTTTTTTACAAAAAAAAAATAAAAAAAATGGCAAAAATTTAAGATAGCGCGCATTAAATTTAATTTTAAAAACATGTTGTTTTCAACATTCAAGAAAATTTTTATAAAAATCCAATAGTCAGTTTTTCTCACCACTATCTTAATTCGTCTCGTTTATTTTATATTCATGCTGTTTAATAAATTATGAATTCTCTTTCATATATGTAAGTATCGGATCTAATCTAATCTAATGCCAACCGCTTCAAAAGTGCAATTTTACTTCATTTCTTCTCTCTAAGTTAAGATATCTACAATCAAATTTTCTCATTTTTGTATCTTTCCTTTTTGTAAATCAAAAATGTTGTTAACCTAATTTTAAGTTTTGTGATATTGAACTTGATTTATATTCATTTTAAAAATAAAATTCATATTTGTGTTAATACTTTTTAGCTTATACATACATATATCTAAGCACTATAAGAGAATTTAATTTTAATGTACAAATAAATGTAAAATAAATTGAAAAAAGAGGCTCAAATGCGACCCACACTGATAACTTCCCATCCCGTCTGTCGATTTGTCTTGCTTAAAAGTTTGTCTATATGCATCAATTTTTACCAAATTTGCGTATCAATTTTTGTAGATTTTATTTTTTATGAAAAATCGGACTGTTGGATTTTTTATAAAAAAAATTACTGAATATCGAAAACAATATTTTCTGTGAAATAAAATAAGTTTGAAGCCAATATCTTTAATTTTTGAAAAGCTATTTGACTAGAAAGTAGATTTTTACCAAGTTTTAGTATTGTTTTTTTTTTAGGTTTTTATTTTTTGTAAAAAAACTGTAAATTCGATTTTTCTCAAAATTTTTCCTAATGTTGAAAACAATATTTCTTATAAGTTGAAATTAGTAGGAAGTCAAAATCTCAAATTTTTGAAAAGATATTTGAGTCGAAAATCAATTTTTACCAACTTTTGTTAAATTTTTTTTTAGTTTTTTTAATTTTTTGTAAAAAACTGTCAATTCGATTTTTTTTTTAAATTTACTGAATGTTGAAAACAATATTTCTTATAAGTCAAAATTAGTTGGAAGCCATAATCTCAAAAAAGATATTTGAGTAGAAAATCAATTTTTGTTTTTCGGTTTTTAATTTTTTGTAAAAAAAACTGTCAATTTAATTTTTTTCAAAATTTTACTAAATGTTGACAAAAATATTTTTTAAAAGGTTAAAGTAGTTTAAAGCCAATATCTCAAGGTTTTGAAAAGATATTTGAGCCAAAAATCAATTTTTACCAACTTTTATTAATTTTTGTTTAGGTTTTTATTTTTTGTAAAAAAGCTGTCAATTCGATTTTTCTCAACATTTTTCAGAATGTTGAAAACACTATTTCTTATAAGTCAAAATTAGTTGGAAGCCTTAATCTCATGTTTTTGAAAAGATATTTGAGTCGAAATTCAATTTTTACCAACTTTGAGTAATGTTTTTTTTTTGGTGTTTATTTTTTATAAAAAAAACTGTCAATTAGATTTTTCTCAAAATTTTATCAGATGTCAAAAACATTATTCTTCGTTGCACAAAATTGTTTTGGAGATGAAATCATATTTTAGTCATAAAATTTTCGAGGTGACAATTTTTTTTCAGTTGTTTTCAATAGGGCTTATTAAATAATTATTATTCTGTGTTGTGATAATATTGTTCAAAATATTACCCAAGAATTTGCCCTTAAGCAGTTCCACGACTGATGTCTGGAGTTAAGATCGCTACCTATCAAAACATTTTCTTTGATACGCATCAGCTTTAAAATATATTTTTTAAAGATGATTTTTCTTTTGGAATTAGTATTTTTACCAGGAAAATAAACAGAAAATATATCAAGAGGTATACGAGTACTTTCGCTTATTTGTACCCTTAACCCAACACATTCAATGTTTTCTAAATTCAATGTTTCTACCATTTGTTGAAAAATTTATTTTTTTGCTAAAACTGCTACTCCTCCATTGTCACTTTCTCTACCACGTCTATAGCAGTTGTAATTCATATGAGATAAATTTATTTCAGGCTTAAGCCTGTAAGCAAAGCTATGTCAACATTATTGCGAATCAAAAAGTCAAATAATTCTTATTTTTTTTGGCGAACGCCTCTTGCGTTCCAAGTTATTATCTTAAGGTTCTTATTAAACTTTTTACTTGTATATATATTTTAATGCTAACATAGTTATAACATTAAATTGGTCAGTTTTTTATCTACATAGATTAAGTTTTGGCATCATTTCCATTAAGTAGTTAAGAAAATAGTAATTTGGTAAAATAGTAATGTGGTTTTGTGGTTATTTTTTAGTAATTTCTAATTCTAAAAAAGGAATATATGATTTTAAAATAACAAATTTCGTGAAAATTGGCACAAGATGTAATCTTTTTAAATCCAATCCTGCATTTAGTTCTTTCTTTTATTCAGTCCTTCTATTAAATAAGTATTTTTTATCTCCCAGGATTTACTCCTAAAAATATGTTCAAACATATAATACACTTATCCATATTCCCAGAAAAAGGGATTTCTTGATTTTAAAGCGATGAAAGTTTTATTTTCTTTATACAAAATCAGAGTATTATGTTGGATTGTAGATAAGGTATCCTGAAGTAATATTTCTTCATAACAAATAAATGCATTTTTCATTCTTAATAAATGAGTCTTAGTGAAACGTTTGAATGACATATTGATGCCTTACTTGGACGAAAAAAAAAAGAACATTTAAATTCTCAAGACTTCCAAGAACTAGCACTTGCAGCAGAAAGAAACCTGCAACCATCATCAGCAGATAAAGATATTGGCTGACTTATATTACACAATATAGTATAAATTCACAACTATCGATGTATTTTTTAAAGTATATATGTATGTACATAGGTATCTATGTAAACTCGTATATATGTATATACTGTATACATATATAGTTGAAATAGTCATATTGTAGTTATGTAAATTTTTATATAAATTCTTGAATTTTCTATCTGAATGATGCGGTGCATTCTTTTGTGGCTATAAAGATAAGGTAATGCTCCTTAGAGAATAAAAATCTGCATAATAGATGATGCATTCTAAAGTATTTCTGGTCGATGATGAAGCTGCCACGTTCTACCACAGAAATAACTAAAGTGTTATTGGGTTTCTTCCGTTCCAACTCGACTCGATTCGAATGGATTCAACTCGACTGTGTAGATTGTAGTGTATACATTCAGACTTTACCCGCAAGGATTTCCGCCATTACTTTTCCATATTACAGCCATTATGCAGATATCGAAGAAGAGTGTACTCCCAATGTATAGTTTAAGGTAGTTCCTGTTCTATATATGTAGTTGCTATAGATCCTTACATACATATATCCATCCATCCATCGATTGCAAGATACTCCTTTTTCTACTAAACTTTATCCCAATAATATGTATAAATGTATCTTTCTATATCCACGGTAAAGAAAAAATATCTATAATGTTGATAGCGGAGCGAAGGAAGGTACTCAACTCATAGGTTCCTACTGGGAAGCTTTAAGATATTATTTTCTTGGCAAAAAGAACCAAACCATTAAAAAAGATATAAAAACTAAAACTTCACAGCAGTTGTATTCAACATTTAGGAAAAAAGAAATTATATACAAAATTTTGTTCCTGCTGGTGTTGGCGATGTTGATGCTACGAATACCTAGTTTGTGTAAAAATATAAAAATTGATTCTAGTGTTTTCTGAAGACTATACATATGTAGGTAAGGTAGGTATTTTTCTTAAAAGAACAAAGTTCATAGAGTCAGTAAGTTCCCTAACTTTTCTTCTTTTGGTTATTATCCAAAGCTGATGCTGTGCATTGGTAAAATATGGGGGAAGGTATCTGTTCTAGGACACTTCTATATCTATATAGCAGGGTTAGAAAAGCTCTATACGAACATGAAGACAGTTTTATTTTCTTAATTGGACAATATGAGCACTGAGCAGATCGTGTAAAGGTATTAAGTTAAAAGAGCCAGAACGAAAACTATAGCATAAAGTTATCTATGTATCGTTATATTTTATAAGCTGGCTTGTTTTTGACAGTTTGAACATATAACGTATTATTATATATGTTTGATAACTAAAGCGGAAGGAAACTGGTAAAAGTCAACAAATGATGCTTCTTAGTGGAAATAAGAAAAAAAAAACTACCAAGACTTTGAGTTTATATTTTTCTTCGGAATTTTTAGCACCTCATTTGTAAGGAAAAAATAAAAACAAAATAGCTCAATAACAAAATAAGAAATCTAATGATATAGGAATTAGAAGCTAGAATTAAAAGTTCAATTTGAGAAACACATTTTATCCTCCTTATATAACCTTGCACTGTGTTGGAAAATAACTTTTTTCTTCGCAAAAGTTATTACTATTTCTAAGGCACAAGGATATCCCTTTAAAATTTTTTCTTAAATGGGGAGATTTAAAAAATAACTTTAAAGGTTGTTTTTTAATGATACGCTGAAGTAAGACTTTCTTAGAAAAAGGAATTAACACAATAAAGAATCGAAAGAAACCTTTTAATTCTTTGTTTAAAACAAGTCTATGTGTTTACTGGAAAAAATTGATAACACAGGAGCCTAAAAGTTAACAAAACAATTTTATATTTTTTGAATTTATAAAAATAAGTTGAAAAAAAGGAAAATTGAATGAAACCCTCTTACCTACTTACTTAAGGTGGCGCTACAGTCCTGTGTCCAGTTAGATGTCTCCCGTTGCGCACTCCAAGTTGGTAAGGCCTACTGCGCTGTTTTGTAGGTGTGGATTCAAAGACTTTCCGGGCCGGAACATTGGCTTCCGTGCGCTCTACGTGACCCAGCCATCTTAGGGCCGTAGATCACGCGAAAAATTCTCCTGAAACGGCCCAAGGTGCTTTCAAACGATTTTTTCATAGTCAATGCTTCTGCAACGTATAGCAGGAAGGGGATGTTAAGGATCTTATATAGCGACAATTTGGTCGCTCGAGAGAGGGCTTTGCTCTCTTAGCCCAAAAAAACAGCGGTTACCAAGAGTAAGTAATTCTTTGTTTGATCTCAGCGCTGGTGTTGTTTTCTGTGTTCATAGCGGAGCCTATGTAGACAAAATCCTTAACTACCTCAAAGTTAGGTCTATCGATATTGACGTTTTGGCATATGCCAGTAATTTAACGGAATTTTGAAAGATAGTGCCTCTAGTGTTGACGTGGGAGCTCTGCACTTTTCTTTCAAGGACGATGTTGAAGAAATCGCATGACAGCGCATCACCTAGTCTAAAGCCTTTTTTGACATCGAAAAGTTCGATTAAGTTTTTTCAACCGTTATGGAGCAGCGTGAATTCTCCATTATCATCCTGCACAAACGGACGTGCTAGGCAGTAATGCCAAAACTAGACATGGTTCTATGCAGCTTGTCCCTGTAGATGCTGTCATATTCGGCCTTGGTATCGATGAAAAGATGGTGAGTGTTTGACGTTTTTGGGTTTTTTCAAGAATCTGCCGTAATGTGAACATTTGGTCGACAGTGGAATTTCCAGGTCTTAAATCACACTGATAAAGACCTATCAGGTTGTTGACGATGGGCTTTAGACGGGATTGTTGGCTTTCGTCGTCTATATTAAATGGATCATCATTCTGCCTGACAGCGGAATTCGGTTAGTCGTCTTCGCCTTCGGTTCGAGGTTTATGTACTTGTGAATGTCTTTTCACCTGCTCATAAAACTTTGGAACTTCGTTTCTGCTTTTGAACCTCTCAATATGTTCGACCGCAAGCTTATCATGCTCTCTTTTAAACAGAGACATTACTCATCAAACCAGAAATTTCTTGTTGGTGGCTGCTTGAAACCCAACACGTCAGAGGCGGCCTTTCACCACACACTATTTCTTAGAGGACTGGACCAAAGTTTCATCAATCCGACTAGAAACGCTCAATTTTTGTTATTCATTTATCATTTAATGTTCTCACAAATTTCTGTGGGCATTATTCAATTAAATTTTGAGAATAAAACACTAACGGTTTCGGTTCAAAAAGTCCGCAAACATACATTATGAGCTCAATTATAAACTCAAATTAAAAAACTGAGCCTGACGAAATCAATTGCCAATTATAATCGTACAGGGATACCTACCTTACCTTTTATTGAATTTTGCAAATTTGTTTGTAAAAATTTAGCAGCCCTCAGCCGTTTTGTAATAATTACTTCGATATTCGAAGAAATGAGTTCTTAATGAAAAAAAAAAGAATAAAAATGAAGATGAATGAGCCTTTTATCGTTCTTTGCCTAACGTCTACACAAAGAATATCTCTTAGAAGAGCCGTAAAAGCAATAAGAACTGTTAATTAAACTCTGAGAAATTAACGTACATATGTATGTATTTCTTTTTTTCTTAAAGTCAAATGTAAAAATTATTTAAATTTTTGGAAATGAGATTTTTTTTTCACGGATGGCAGTTAAAGAAAATCTTTGTTTGTTTTCCTCTGTACGTTCTCGCGCTAAACGCTAAATGCTTAATGCTCACTCACTCTTAGCTAAAACACTACTTGATTGGTTTTATTGTTTCGATGATTTTTAAAATGGGCACAAAACACATCCACAATAACAACAAAAATAAGAACAAACAAAAATTCCTTTGAATCCCTCTCGATTGTGTACTTTTTTGTTGTTATTGTTTTATATATAATCAAAAAAAAAACAAAATGTGGACACTTCTTGGGCGCCATCTAACAGCAGCTATTACTTCTAGTATTTGTGTGCAAAGTTTTGAGCTCTTTAGCCGTAGTCATAGAAATTGATTCTAATTTCGGACAAAAGCAAATGATAGCTGGTTTGGTTTTTATTATTTCAATGTCGATGTCGAGGGGGATTTTCTTAAAGATAAAAACTGCAACCATCAGTATATATAGTTAAGACTTAAGTGGTGGCGTGAAGCCCGACGAGCGACGACGTAAACGAAGACGACGACTATGAACAAGATAAATAGCAAGTATATTCAATTTGTTTGGCCCTAAATGTGCGATGTTAACGTTTTATCCAATCTTGTTTTATGACTGCTATCTACTTTCTATGAGTCTTCCCTTCTTATGACTAATTTATTGTTTCATGATTGGACTAATTTCTATTTATCGTGAGAAAAATATAATTTTATCAGCGTCAGTGGCCATGTTTTTGGTGTGTGTGGTCACGAAGGCTTCCGCTAACCACGCAATTTCGAGCTATCATTATCATATCCTAGACTAGAATAGATAAAGATTCATAAGTTCTTGCTGCTTTTTCAAAGCCCAAAGTGCCCTTTTTTTGGGTAAGAGGTGTATATTTTTGTATTGTTGTGCTCATAGATACTTTTATTTCATTTTTTGGGGGAATCAGCTGATTAATAATTTCCGTGTTCAATACAAAACACGATAGCGTGCATTGAGTGCTCGTATATGGAAGCGAATGTAGCGTAAGAAGAGTTTCGAAAACTCCGCCAGTAATAGAAGTGTTTACATGCACCCGAAAAATAAAATATATCAGAATAATTTATCAAAGTACATCAGTATACTTACATTTATAAATACGACGATGAGTATAAGGTTTAGAGGGGTTTTTGCCACCCTTATATTGCATTTTGTGCTCTATAAAGTGTATAGAGTGTGCGATGGTGTTATGTTGGAAAACCGACACACTCAACTGCGTGAATTTAATTTATTTCTTTAGCTGTGAAGGACTAATCCTGCTCAATTGCCCCCTCAACATAAAGTGCAACCGAACCAATGTCTCTTCCTTCGGCTTGCCACTTCATGTCTCCGACTACCCGACTTATTTTCTTATACCTTATGTATACACAGAGATACGTACATATATAGAATGAAGGGATAATGCTATGCCTTGCGGTGTAGTTGCGGGCAATCCAACCCCGGTGCTTTAGCTTTAGTCACGAAATGCGCAGAGGGAGCTACCATAGCATATATTCATACGTATAGAATCATAGTCAAGCCGAGCCAAACCGAACCAAACCAGCCAACTCGAAGAACTGAAGGTCTCATATGGTTTTCGTATAAAATCGTTCAACAGGGATTTATGTGAATCGCATTAAATGGAAACAACTGCTTGTGATTTGGAGTAGATAGTGTGGGAGTGAAATTGTTTATTTCTGCCTCTGCCTCTGCCTCTGCCGCTGACTTTGTCGAGGACGAACGAGACGGTGCATTTGAAGTGAATATTAAATGTATTCCATCGAGTTTTGTTCTTTGCGGTGGCAACTGGCAATCGTTGGAATTACTTAGTGAAGTCAAAGAAAAAAGGGGTCGAATCCTACCTATATCTACCTATAACATGCATATAGTAGGTATATAAAAATATGTAATGTATAGTTTTGCTATAAGTACCCACTCGTCGTCGTAGGTTTAGATATAAACATAAAATGCCTATCTAGGTACAATAAAATGATAAAATGGAACAATCGAACCGTGCAAATTATACTCGTACTCGCATTTCTTTTTCTGTTACATTTTTACATTTTTTGAATTACAAAACAAACAATTTCAACAAACGAAAAGAATAAAAACGTCAGCCAAGGTAAAAACTTTTAAAGGTAATTTATAGATAATAGACCTTCATTTCGCTGAACGTATATGAATGTTAACTATACAAGGTGGTAACAATTAATGTCTCGTTGACGCGTAGCTGTTTACTTCATAAAGGTCAGAGTATGATTCTGACATTTGCCACCATTTTCAAAAAAAAAAAAAAAGGAGAAATGACTTTTCCGCCATCTTGATAGGGGGGAAAGTATTGAAAAGGAGATACCGCTGCACATTGGCTTTGAATTTTTGCACAATGAAATGATAATGAGAAATAATATTGAGCCTGGTAAAGCAAACTACATTCGTGTAGTGCGGCTTAAAGAAGAATCTCACAGCACGTCCGAAATCGGGCTGGAGTGAAGAATCCAACTGACTATTTCAGTAGAGTATTGTTCATGAAAATAGCGATAAAATAATAACAGATGTGAAGTACTGCGACGGTGCTCAAGAGATACAAAAGTTTTAGTTAGACAAAGGTCACCTACAGTTTTTAAAGCTCTCTTTTTAATTCTTTCCAATAGACTCAAGTGGGTTAGTGGAGCACATGGCCAGATATATACTCAACTTATACTCGAATTTCGGACGAATAAAGGCTTTTTTAAATTCTAGCTACATCCTGCATGGGCGCCGGGCGGGGGTGGAGAAAACCTAAACACTTACTAGAATTGTTGGCGACTTTAAATATGTGCTCACTCCATACCAAAGATGGTTTGTAATGCACATATCTAGAACAGAAAACTGTTCAGTCTCCTCGATTCAAGTACCACCCAAGGGTAGTGGCATTTTGCGTCAGTAGACAGGATTGGGTACACGGTTTATGATTCCCCATTGGACAATGCTGAAAAGGTCAGAATTTACGCTGTCGTTGGTAGTCCACATCAGAAGGACAACGATGAGAATTTAAAAATGAATATGAAAAGCTGAGGGTTAATTCTCACTAAAAAATTATGAAATCGGTCCGATTTCTTGAATTTAAATTTAAAACTTTAACTTCGAATTAAAATCCATCATCCAATCCATTGTAAAACCAGATATCGACTTAAAATTCAATTTCTTCAACAGATATAACAACAAGATTATGTAAAAATCTTCTAGTAACAGTTGATGTTATATTCCAGGTGTTGGCATATTTATACTGGCATACAGATTCAACATTTGAGCAGAAGGCTGAGGAAATAATTTTCCCAAATATTGGACAACATTTCGAAACCAGCTTTTACTTTTCGCATTTCGATGGTGATATTTTTTTCGGTTTAACCTTCGGTAGAGACATTACTTACGACAACACTTCTGGAAACTATCTTCTTTTTCTACTGATTTATGTGGAATGTTTAATTGAGAGAATGACTAAGACGTTACGAGGCTAAAAAGAATACCTTCATTCTTCCCATTTAATTAAAAGCCTGTTTAGCTCAAATTTGCCAAATAAGTTCTCCAAGTTCCTTTTTTCCACCGTTTCCTGTTAAGGGTTTTCGCAAATCAATGATAACCAATAAAAACAGAATTGGGGATAATATGCTATCATGTCGGACTTTACTAAGGATGTCTTTCAAGGCGGCAAAGACGAAAGTGGAAACATGATAGTAGAACCGCAGTCAATGCTTAAGATATGGAAGGACCATTTCTGCAGACTGTATAACGGTGACGACGAACCGAACCTAACGCCGAAAACCAACAATACCGTCTTCCTGACTTAGTCGAAGTAAAGATTGCCATATCTAAGCTGAAGTCTAACAAATCCGCTGGTGCAGATGTCTTGAATGCCGGCTCTTCAAAGCAGCTGGAGATATGGTCAAAAGAAAGCATGCCCATGAATTAAACCTCAGTATTGTTATGCTGAATAAAACCCTCTAAGCTGCACAAACTATAGAGGAATCAGTCTACTTGGCATTGCTAGCAAAATCTTCTCTGCCGTAATATGTGAACGTCTAAAGCACATCGCCAACGAACTGATAGGTCCTTATCAGTGTGATTTTAGAACAGGAAAGTCTACAGTTGATCAAATATTCACATTGCGGCAGATCCTGGGAAAAATCAAAGAACATCAAATCGACACCCACCATCTTATCATCGATTTCAAGGCCGCATTTGACAGCATCTACAGGGAAGAGCTATATAGAGCCATGTCTAAACTCAACCTTTTGTGCAGGATGACCATGAAGAATTCGCGCTGCTCCATAAAGTGATCTACGGTCTCGTATGCATAGAAGGTAAGTGGAGGAGAAGATGGAACGACGAGCTGTACTGTACGGTCTGTTCAGCGACGTTAACTTAGCCAGAAGTGTAAAAGTCCAACGACTGAGATGGCTGAATCACGTAGAGCGCATGGAAACCAATGCTCCGGCCGGAAAGTCTTCGAATCCACACCTACAATACAGAGCAGCAGAGGAAGACCGTGGATCAGGTGGCGCGCACAAATGAAAAGCGACCTCACCCAACTTGGAGTGCGCTACAAGAGACATCTAGCTATGGACCGAGCTAGAGGAGAAGTTTGTTGGATGAATCCCTAGTTCACATATATGTAACTGTCGGGCCACCTTCTGAAGTAAGTCATTTGTTTTCGGAATATATGCGCTTAACCCGATAATAATTTAATTTTGTAATTAAATTTTTTCAATTTTTAAGGAAGAAATCAGCCTGAGTTAACTTTTACTTCACATTTTCTTCCATCGAAATCTGAAACTCCTTAGGGGTCAATCCTGAAACCTCTACTGTTTTTAATATTTGATTTTCCTGACGTTTAAATGTTTTTAGATGTACGCTATTTTTAAACCTACTTTAAACTAAATTGTTAAAAGATATGTATCTATATTTGTATGACTAAATTTATTACTTTTCGCCTCAATTCTGATTAGTGTAAGTCCTTTCAAATGGCCAAACAAATCTTTTAAGAATAAATAAAAAAAGCAAGGAAACTTTGTTATTCAAGCATGTAACTGGGATGATGTGAACTTAATATTAATATCATTGAAAAAAGAATATTTTGTGAAGCTTTTAAATACTTTGAAATAGTATAAGCAAAATGCAATGCCAAATTGTTCTTGTCTTTCATTCTTCGATAATAATTAAAAAAGTATTTTCTTGACTTCTGTGTAAATAAGTTCCTATTTAAAAAAAATGGGATGCGACCCACACTAATAACTTCCCATCCCGTCTGTCAATTTGTCTTGCTTAAAAGTTTGTAGGTTTTCGTGTTTTGTTAAAAAAGTTGTCATTTAAATTATTCTTAAAAAATTAAAAATTACCAACAATATTTTGAATATAATGAAATAGTTTGATTTCAAAATCTATTTTTGTTAACGAGATTTTTATTAGAAAACCAAATTCTTACCAATTTTAGTAGTATTTTTAAAAAATTTGTATTTCTTATATAAACAAATACAAATTGGATGAATGAAATTAATTTGAAGTCAATATCTTCTATTGTTCACGAGATATCGAGAACCGAACATTAACTTTTACCGAACTTTTGCGTAAGCGTACTATTTTTTGTAGATTTTATTATTTTAATGGAAAAACGGACTGTTGGACTTTTATAAAAAATGTACTGAATGTCGAAAACAATGTTGTCTGTGAGATAAAATAAGTTTGAAGTCGATATTTAAGTTTGAAGTCGATATTTTTAATTTTTGAAAAGATATTTGAGTCGAAAATCAATCAAAACTGTCAGTTAGATTTTTTTCAAAATTTTATCGAATGTTGACAACAATATTTTTTAAAAGATAAAATTAGTTTGAAGCCAAAATCTTAAATTTTTGAAAAGATATTTAAGTCGAAAATCAATTTTTACCAATTTTTGTTAATTTTTTTTCAGGTTTTGAATTTTTTGTAATAAAAGTATAAATTCAATTTTTCTCAAAATATTACTAAGTGTTGTAAACAATATTTTTTTATTTAATTAGTTTAAAGCCAATATCTCAAATTTTTTAAAAGATATTTAAGTCGAAAATCAATTTTTACCAACTTTTATTAATTTTTTTGTAAAAAAAACTGTCAATTCGATTTTTCTCAATATTTTTTGAGGTGATAAATATTTTTTTTTTAGTTTTTTTGATTTATAAAAAAACCGTATCGCGTTACAATATATAATATAAACATTTCTCTAAAAATCTTTTATTTTGACTCTAGGGACCTTGAAACGTCGAGAAATGTCAAAATTTTCAATTCAACAAATCGAACCGATTACAATAACTTCCTATGGGATATTAAAAAAAGTATGTTCTTCACTTGACTCCGTCAACTTCTGTGTAAATAAGTATTTTTGATAAAAGTCCAAAAAAAATATTACTACCTCTCAAAGTATGGCTACATGTTGAAATATTATTAATAATCCCTGAACTGTCATTTGTCAAATTTTCGTTTATAACAGGTTGCCAACACTTCACTACACAACAAATAGTTAATTCAAATGTAGTGTTAGTGTTTAAGAAACCAGAAACCCGATATTAGATAAATTGCAGACCGAACCTAATGAAAAGTCATTTAACCAATCGAAGAAAAGTCAATAGTTAGAAAATCCAATTAATTTCTCACGACTCAAGCCATTTTTCTTACTAAAACAGAAAGTTCAAAATAGTTTGAAATTCTTCTGTTAAAACGCCACATGTCATTGTTTTGTATGTTTTGTCTATAAAGAAAAAGGTAGAAAAAAGAGTTAATTATAATTATTGAGGTGTTGTAGGAATATTTACAAAACAAAATTATAACTTGAGTCTTTTGAGTCAAATTTTTGTCGTATGCATGCACAAAACTAAAATAGTTAAATTTCAACCATGTGAATATTAATTTTCCTCGCTGTACGCCATCATCAAATGGCTTGAGTTTGAGTAAAGTGGTAAAGTGGCGTTTTTTTCTTCTTCTTCTTCTATTTTCATTGTGTTGAAATAATTATTACTTTGAGGTTATTTCCCCCCTTCTTCCGCCGCCGCCGCCGCGCCGATTCCCATCACATCACCAACAAAGAAAAGGGTTTTCTACGAAACTAATTACATTTAATGGTGTGTAATTTTATGTTCATGAATTTATTGCGATCAACATGGTTCGTTTGCGACCCTTTCTATAGTAGGTACATACTCGTGGTTCCTTCTTCTTTGACTTTAGTTCTATTTGAAGTTCGGATACTCAATGCTCAGTGCTCAGTGCTCACAGCTCATAGCTGATTGGATTCGCAATTGCAGAAACTTATATGCAGGGAGCTTCTCTATAAGTAATATAATATCTCTATAGTTGTTGCTACTCGTTTATAGCTAAAAATTAATTGCATTAAACATTAAACCCTTCTCTGATCTGCTGGCATACATATGTATCTTTTAGGTAGTTTTGATCACTTAAGGGATTGTTGTTCGAGTTCACAATGATGCACTGTACAGAGCACATCACATCGCATTAGTGCGTCTTTTGTCAATATAAAATCAAGCAAAGTATAGCATCTATACCCGGTACCTATGTATCTATACTTGCTATAATATTGACAAGAAAAGAAATGTCCCGCTTTTTATTCGATGTGATGTTCTTTTGGTTTTTTATTATTAGTTTCTTTTTTGTTGTTGTTGTATTTTATTTATGTCAGTTGGGTTGTCCTTTTATATCGTGGTTGGTTATACAGAAGTCTTTCTATAAGTGAGTAATTTGAACAAATTGAATGGAAAAAAGAAACTACTAATATTTCCGGTTCCCTGGCCATTTATTGAAATGGAGGTAGTATGATGATGGAGTGTATACCGTTCTTACTTGAATATACCTAAGGCTACTTTGGCAGAATGCATGCGACAACGACAACGACAGTATAGGGGCGACTCTAGACTCTAGAGCATTTACAAAATTAAAGGCAACGTAACGTACATTCATATATGTATATCCTAGAGAAATATGGTATGTCTCTTCATATCAATTATTCCACTGGCCTGACCCCAATTACTTCAGCTTGATTGCGTGAGTCGTGAGTCCGTGAGTGCAGTACTCTGTAGCATAAAACATGATGTTGTTTTTTATTTCTATTTTTTATTTTTACTATACTCGTATCTTCACATAAATCGCTATCGGTGTTACATTTTGGCAGCCTTTTAACAATTGGATTTAACAATTTTTACTTTTCATCGATGAAGTCAATACAAATTTTCGGTAAAGAAAAGGTATACATGGTTTAAGATCGGTGAAATAAGATAAACATTTGGTTCAAAAAGTTTTAAACATGTGCACCATTATATGGATGATGCAATTAATCAATTACTATGGGGTAGCTTATATTTTTCTATTTTATATACTTCAATCAATTTATTAGGGTGACGTATTATAATTAATTGTACAGATATGATGGAAAAAAAGCACTTTACGCTTGTCATTTCTGAGATCACAATCATAAGTGTGATTAGACTCTTTTTAAAAAACAATTCATGTGGAAAGATGAGATCAGTATAGAAAAGAGTTTTACAGTAACCTAGTTGAGTACTTTTATGGAATTACTTTTTTTGCTAAAGGTTTACCAAGTGGCACACATTTGAATTTTGTAACAAGTAAGCTACAAAACTTGTTACATTCGCGTTACTTTACAGTTTTTTTTAAACATTGTTTGTGAATAGTTTTTTTTCTCATCCTTAAAAACTTAAATGATTGAAGTTGCATTTATGTAACATGTGTTTTTGAACCCTTTCATTGTGACTGAAAAGTGAAGTCTCTCGATATAAGTTACTGAGTAGTTACAGTGCTGTTTCAGACAAATGCATAACTAAACAGTAACCCAATGTAGAGTTGTTTCGTTATCTCAGTTACTATTCATAAACTGAAAGTCTTAGTAACTCCTAAGCATAACTCATAACTAGTATGTTAGAAACTAAATAAAGTTTTTAAGAGTTGCAATTAATATTTTTTGTGGCGAAATGTTATTAACTTCCCATAGGAACTTATTGTAATCGGTCTGATTTGTCGAATTGAAAAAAATGTTTACATTTCTCGACGTTTCAAGGTCCCTAGAGTCGAAATAAAAGATTTTTAGAGAGATGTCTGTGCGTCCGTGTGTACGTACATTCCTATGCCCGTCCGTCCGTACGTTCGCGACGTTTTTTTCGGTGTCCATAGCTCAAGAACCAGAAGAGATTTCGACATCAAATAAATTTTGTTATACAGATAATAGTGCAGAAAGATGCAGAAAGGACTCTCAAAAAAATTGCGTGGGTAGTTTTTTTACCAAACCAATTTAAAAAAAGAAGCTGGGATGCGACCCACACTGATAACTTCCCATCCCGTCTGTCGATTTGTCTTGCTTAGAAGTTTGTCTATATGTATCAATTTTTACCAAATTTGCGTATCAATTTTTTGTAGATTTTATTTTTTTTTTTTATGAAAAAACGGACTGTTGGATTTTTTAAAAAAAATTACTGAATGACGAAAACAATATTTTCTGTAAAATAAAATAAGTTTGAAAAAAATATTTGTAATTTTTGAAAAGCTATTTGAGTCGGAAGTAAATTTTTACCAAGTTTTGTTAAATTTTTTGTATGTTTTTAATTGTTTCTACAAAAGCTGTCAATTCGATTTTTTTCAAAATTTTGCTGTCAAAAACATTATTCTTCGTTGGACAAAATTGTTTTGGAGATAAAATCATGTTTTAGTCGTAAAATTTTCGAGGTGACACATTTTTTTTCTTCAGTTTTTTTGATTTATAAAAAAAATCGTTTATTGTATTTTTTTCTATAAATATAATTGTTTTGTATTACGTTACAATAAATAATACAATAATATAAAATTTAATTCAAGTCTCTAGAGTCATTAGTTCATGAGATATTTAAGCTTAACCTTTTTTTAAACTGATATGGTAAAAAAAACACCAACGCAATTTTCTTGAGAGCCCTTTCTGCATCTTTCTGCCTTATTATCTGTATAACAACATTTATTTGAAGTTGATATCTTCTGGTTCTTGAGCTATGGACGACGAAACGTACGTACACACGCACGCACAGACCTCTTTCTAAAAAAAATTTATTTCGACTCTAGGACCTTGAAACGTCAAGAAATGTCAAAATTTTCAATTCGACAAATCGGACCCATTACAATAACTTCCTATGGAAGTTAAAAACCAAAAAAAAAAACATTCTTAAAAGTTGGTAAATATCGATTTTCGACCTTAATGTCTTTTCAAAACTTTGAGATATTGGCTTTAAACCAATTTTTTCTGATAAGAAATACTGTTTTCAACCTTCGGTAAAATTTGGAGAAAAATCGATTGGACAGTTTTTTTACAAAAAATAAAAATACAAAAATTAATACTAAGACTTAGTAAAAATTTACTTTCGACTCGAATATCTTTTCAAAATTAAAAATATTGGCTTCAAAATAATTTTATCGCACAGAAAATATTGTTTTCGAAATGCAATACATTTTTTATGAAAATCTAACAGTCCGTTTTTTTATAAAAAATGAAATCTACAAAAATTGGTACAACAATTGGTAAAAATTGATGTTCGGTTCTCGATATATCGTGAACAATAGAAGATATTGACTTCAAATTAATTACATACATCCAATTTTACATAAGAAATAAAACTTTTAAGAAATGCTACCTAAATTGGTTTTCGATTAAAAATATCGTTAGAAAAAATAGATTTTAAAATCAAAATTATTATATGCAAAATATTAAGCAAGACATCGACAGACAGACGGAAGTTATCAATGTGGGTCGCATCCCAGCCTCTTTTTTTCTTTTTCTTTTACCACTATCTGAAGTGTTACATTGAATATGTTAATTTACTCATATATTTCTAACTAATGAATAATTAATGTTATTTTGTCTATATTTAAAACACAAGATTGTTATCATTACTACACAAGTAATAAATTATTTAAAAATAATTGCTAAAATTAAAAAGAGTTTCGATCGTTGTTAATTGTAAATTCCTATAGTTGCTGCAATTAAACTTTTTCTGTTCCTTAAAGTGACAGAACTTATAACTTTCAAACATCGGCTATGTTTGTTATCAACAATAAGAAACATTTACTATTTTTCAAGTTTCTTAAATCAACAAGAATTTTCTGTACTCTTATGCGATAAATTAAAAAAAATTGTTTCTCAAATCTCTTAATTTACATTTATTTAGAGCGCTTGAGTTCTTAAGACGAGGGAAAAGTTGTATTTCATAATTCATCTGCAAGCGTTTTAGCAATTCAACTAATAAAATACCGAAAATAAGAAATATCAATATGTATACATAATTACATATATATTAATATTCATTCATATAATCATACTCGCAAGTCAAATATATTCAAAAATTTAGTTTTATTTATGTCACAAAAAAGTGCTTAAGAACTAAAGTAAAATTAATTTTATTTTAAAATGCTAACACTCAAGTTTTGATTGTAACTTCTAAGATACCAGAATTTAGTTACAAAACAAGGTCATTTTTGCTCTATTTCAGTTACCTACATAAAGGTTGTGGCGATTCTTTCAAACTTTGGTGTGACAGTGACACTGATAGAAATAAGTCACCTTGGCTTTACAGTCACAAACTGTGACATTTGCGTAACTTTATAATTTTGATCTACTCAATTGCATTTAACGTTATACGTAATGTCTTACAGGTTCTTTATTTCATACTGTGAATTCTATTTGAATAAAACTAAATTTAACTTGTTAGAAGATTTTTGTAAAATACTTTTGAATGATAAAACTTCTGTGTGTTTTAACTAAAAAACAACTTTGTTTTTTGTTCAGAAAACGAAAATACAATATACATAGTATAGGAGCTCGCAACGTTTTCGAGTGAGAATTTTAGGTCGGTCAATTTTTTGATTATGGTTTTACTTGCTTTTACGGTTAGAGTTTGGGCAGTCTGGCTGGCGGTAGTGGTTGCGTTTAGGGGGGAGGGGCAATTTAAAAACATTATTACTTAAAATGGGAAAAAAATAGTTAAAAAATAAGGGTAATACTTACAATTAAGTATTATGCCTTTTTTAAAGCCAACACTTTTGTCTATTAGCTTGTTTTTAAATCAAGTCAAAACTATGCATACTTTTTGAAAACAAATTGTTTTAAACTCAAAATTTGATAAAAAAAAAATTAAAAATTTGGTTTAAAGAGTAATTTTTCAAAACCTTAAGATTATTTACTATTTTTTTTAGAATTCATTGCTCTTATTTGTTTGTGATCAAAAACTGAAAACTAGATGATTTTATGTCCAATAGTTCTCGAGAAAATTGAAGATTACTAAAAATGGAATATGGATTAAGATACACCTAGGCTAAATTAATTTTTCAATTTTCTCAAAAACTAAAAGACATGAAATCATCTAGTTTTCAGTTTTTGATTATTAATTAATAAGAGCAACAAATTATTAAAAAAAAAAAACATATTTATAAACAAATGGCTTTGAAATATTGAAGTTGAAATTTTTTTTAACCTTTTTAACGTTTTCGAGCGAGAATTTTAGGTCAGTCAATTTTTTGATATGTTGTCTTACTTGGTTTTTCGGTTAGAGTCTGGACAGTCTGGCTGGCGCTAGCGGTTGTGTTTGTTAGTGCGCAACCTACCTGTACAGGTGATAATTTTGAATTTTAAAAGATTTGTTTAAAGCTTAATTTTCAATTTTCCACCTTTAAATAGGTCTCCTAAATATGCATTTATTATTGCCAGACATTTTTCTCATTGTTTATTATGTGTCATACGCGATTTTTTAATTTTTTTTAAATAAAAAATTAATTAAGTAAAAAAAGTTTGGGGAGAGTACGATAACTTAGGCGGCAAAGTTTAATGACGAATTTGTATAGAACAGTTAAAAATAAGCATTTTTTTACTATGCGAGGGGGGTCTATCTCCCCCCTTTAAGCGGGAGGGGCAATTTAAGAAAATTATTACTTTAAATGGAAAACAAATAGTTAAAAAATAACAGTAATACTTACAGTTAAGATTTATACGTTGTTTTAAGGCCAACATTCTGTTCTATTAGCCACTTTTTAAATCAAGTCAAATTTATGCACAGTTTTTGAAAAACGTAATTTTAAACTCAAAATTAAAGTAAAAAAAGTTGAAAAAAAATTTCAACTTCAATATTTCAAAACCATTTGTTCATAAATATGTTTTTTTTTTAATAATTTGTTGCTCTTATTAATTAATAATCAAAAACTGAAAACTAGATGATTTCATGTCTTTTAGTTTTTGAGAAAATTGAAAAACTAATTTAGCCTAGGTATATCTTAATCCCGTGGCATGATGGTTAGTGCGTTGGACTGTCATGTCAGAGGTCTTGGGTTCGATCCCTGCCTATGCCATCTTAAGTTTCACGGGTACTGCCTCTTGCGAGGAATTGACAAATTCTCCAAGAGTAATTCTTGTCATGAAAAGTGCTTTCTCAAAATTTGCCGTTCGGATTCGGCATATAAACTGTAGGTCCTCTCCATTCCTGACAACTGTACTCGCACACAGGAATGGTTGAGAGTTGTAAGTCACTAGGCCCTAGTTCCCAACGAACTGTTGCGCCACCCAATTTATTTATTTATTTATATCTTAATCCATATTCAATTTTTAGTAATCTTCAATTTTCTCGAGAACTAGTGGACATAAAATCATCTAGTTTTCAGTTTTTGATCACAAACAAATAAGAGCAATGAATTCTAAAAAAAAAATAGTAAATAATCTTAAGGTTTTGAAAAATTACTCTTTAAACCATATTTTTAACTTTTTTTTTACCAAATTTTGAGTTTAAAACAATTTTTTTCAAAAACTATGCATAGTTTTGACTTGATTTAAAAACAAGCTAATAGACAAAAGTGTTGGCTTTAAAAAAAGGTATAATACTTAATTGTAAGTATTACCGTCATTTTTTAACTATTTTTTCCCATTTTAAGTAATAATTTTTTTAATTGCCCCTCCCCCCTAAACGCAACCACTACCGCCAGCCAGACTGCCCAAACTCTAACCGTAAAAGCAAGTAAGACAACATATCCCGGACTAATACCTGTTGTATATTTTTTAGATTCTTATTGGAAATTATTGTATTCGTATTCCTCCAAACTAATTTCAAAGTCTTAATATTTGGTTTTAATAAAAAATATTGATGTAAGGTTAAAATGTATATACATTTTTTGCTCTAACCACATTTTTAATGGAGACAAGAAAAATCATTGAAATACGATAATTTATTTCCAAACAAATATGAAGATCATTGGACCTGGTTTTAAAATTTTGTGAAAAATGACAAAAATTTAAGTTGCTTATGCTCATGGAAAGTTTGGCGTTTTTGGTAGCATTTGGTCATTTTACTGAAAACTCCATTTTCAACCTTCAGGTACATCTACAATCCAAACCAAACCAAGATACCTTAACGAAATGTTTCATCATTTTTCATTATATCAACACCTACCCCAAACTGCCTTAAAACTTACCTTGAAACACCTTAATTTCCTTCCCCCAAATACACATATTTTTAAACAGAGTCTTTGGATACAGGAGCAAGATTTGTACTGCCATTTTGTTCCTTATTTCTTCAGTTTAAAGCACGTTATCTATAATTTAATTGCGATGTTGCAATAATGATGTATGACGAATAAAATAATAGTCAGATTTTAGGTGCTTTCACAATTTCACATTCATAATGCAATTTTTTTATCATAAAACACTTATTTTTCTATGAATTTGTCAATTGTATATCTTGAACTTATAAATATTCGAATTTTCCTATTTTTTCGTTGCATGCATTTTATATTGTTTTTAAGAGCAAACATTTTATTTCAAAAAATAATTGAAGTTTGTTTTAAGTAAATAATATTTATTTTACATTATTAAGTAATCGCTCTCATTTGTCGAATTTAACATTTTGATATTCCTCGACGTTTCAAATAGTTCACATCTCAAGAACCAGTATATATACAAATTATAATATAGAAAGATGCAGAAAGGACTCTCAAAAAATTGAGTGCTGTTTTTTTTACCATAGCAATTTAAACAAAACTAACATTTTGGTTAACCCAAAATATCGCACGAACCAATAACGCTAGCGACTCAATTGATTTTTATAGTATATACAAAACTTGTATAGGTAGTTTTGAAAAAAAAAAACAAAAACAATTTACGGTTTTTTTTATAATATATCAAACAAATGAAAAAAAAAACGTCATCTCGACTACTTTACGAACAAAAAATGATTTTGTCGCTAAAATAATTGTATGCAACGAAGAATAACATTTTTGACAACTGCAAAAATGTTGAGAAAAATCGAACTGACAGTTTTATTACAAAAAATAAAAACATACAAAAAATTACTTAAACTTCCTTAAAAATTGATTTTCGACTCAATCGTTTCAAAAACTAAAAATATTGGCATCAAATTAATTTTATCTTATAAAAATATTAAATCTAACAGTTACTTTTTTCGTTAAAAATAAAATCTACAAAAAATAGTACGCAAAATTGGTAAACATAGATGTTGGATTCTCGATATCTCGTGAATAAATGAAGGTATTGTCTTAACATGATTTCATTCTATGCTATATTTGGTTGTTAACGTAAGATATTGTTCTTAGAAAAATCTAATCTGTATTTGTTTATATAATAAATAAAAACTTTCAAGAAATTCTTAAAATTGGTTTTCGACTAAAAATCTT
The DNA here is from genome assembly GCA_920104205.1 of Eupeodes latifasciatus. NCBI lineage: Eukaryota > Metazoa > Arthropoda > Insecta > Diptera > Syrphidae > Eupeodes > Eupeodes latifasciatus. Next base: position 42,737,168 of record OV049924.1, read on the forward strand.
GATAACAAAAACAGATTTTGAAATATAAAAAAATAAATATATATACATATGTATATATAGGGTGTCCCAAAATTAACGCAAGATTTCTTGCGTTAATTTTAGGTGTCCCAAAATTAACGCAAGAAATCTTGCGTTAATTTTGGGACACCCTATATATATAATATAAATATTTAAATACAAAAATTTGCTTACCATTAAATTTACTTAACGAACATGATTTTTATAATTGTTTAAAAAACAAAATGCTTTTTCAGAATTCCAATTGGAAGTTAAAGTAATCGATCCGATTTTTTAATTAAAAAACATTTTGACATTTTTCGACGCCTTAGAATATTGGAATTGGAATTGTATGTAATTTTAAAGCTCCATCTCAGTTTTCTTATTTTTCTGCAATTTGGGAACCTTTAGAAAAAAATAAATTTAGGCTCAAATATGTAATTGTCCTCGCACACAGAATGTAGTTGAAGCTTGGCATCGCCGGCCGCCTCAAGTGCATTGCACGGATAAAAAAACTCAGGCTTATATGCACTAATAAGAGATTTATCAAAGGAAATGATCGTAGGGGGTTAAGTTTCCCAATCCATTTTCCCAAAATGAATGGCTCCAAACAAGATATATTTCCCATTTGTTCCCAAAAAATTGGTGTCCCAATAACATTTTTGACTCTATTTTTCCATTAGCGCAGCACGAATTTCAAAACGCGTTTTTTTGTTGATAGATATGTGCAAATAAATAATAATTATAGCAATTTTAGAGCGAGAAAACATTTATTCCTATTTTAAATTAATTTTCAAAGTTCACTTTTTCACATACAACACACGCAAAAATGGTTGGTTTTGACATTTATTCCCTATTTTTTGTTCAGTGTTGCCAAACTTGTTTTTTTTTCTTGTTGGGGCTTTCTTTGATTTTATTGGTAAAATGCAAAAAGTGCTTTGCATATACCCAAACTCGCACCCACCCCAAATCCTATAGTGATTCCAAGCAGGGGGGTTGCAGGGGCAGCATGCCCCCTCTTATATACCTAGTTGTCAGTCCGCCGTACTATCAATGCAAAACATTATTATTGTAAAAACTTGGCATTGGGATAATAAATGATTGGAAACCATTGCCTTGGGAATGACAAAAATTGGGACATTACATTTTATTAAAAATGGTCATTGGGACACACGGATTGGGAATTTCGTCCTACAATCGGAAATGATAGATGTTTTTACCGCAATTGAGAAAATAAGCAGCAGTGAAAAACGTCAATTGGAAAAATCGAGCGTGAAAATATACAAAAAGTTAAAAATAAAAAAGGAGGCGGTCAAAAGATGAAAGAATTTAATTTTTAAAATTTATATCATATTATGTACTATGCTGAATTATTTGTTTAATTTGGTTATTTAATACCATGAATTTAAAATGTATTTCTTATTTTTGAAAAACATATATCGTATTAATTTCTTATGTTTTTGTTGAATATAAAGATAAACACAGCTTTACTATGTTCTGAATTATTCCCAAAATTAAAATCCTTAAGCACAGATTTACCATATTTCTATATCAAAGAAATTATGTTTGGCGCCATACATAATTTCTTAGATATACTCAAAATATGGTGAATATGTGCTTAAGGATTTTGATTTTGGGAATTCTGGATTTGGGGATTTTGGTTTTGGGGATTTTTGTTTCGGAGATTTTAAATTTGGGGATTATGTTTTGGGGATTTTGTTTTGGGGATTTTTTCTTTGGAGCTAGGGTACCCAACCCTAGTAATAGTTTAGCGGGTTGGTGATAATATCCCCCAAGATATAATCCCCAAAGGAAAATCCCCAAATCCATAATCCCCAAAACGAAATCCCCAGCAGCAAAATTCCCAAAGAGAAAATACCCAGGGCGAAAATCCCCAAGTGAATATCCCCAAAACAATTATGTTCAAGTAGTGAATCATGCGATTAAATCGCGCGCGCAATTTAATCGCATGATTCACTACTTGAACATAATTGCTTTGAATATACTAAATTTCATTTATATTGCATGAAATGCAAGCAAAAGATTTGAAAACAATAACATCATCCATTTCAAGTTTTATTCCAAAATTAACGAAATACTCGACACTACAAAACAACGCTTAGACAGCACTAAACAAACACTACGAATACAATGATTCTCTATCAATACTAAAGTCAGACTGAGAAGTGCATGCCTTCATAGTGATTTTTTGTTTAGAAACTGTTTATCATTATCATTTATAAATATCACAATAAGAGAATTTCATAAGAGTTTTTCTAAAAATTGCATGCATAAATGAAGATATGCACGGATACTGGGGATTTGGAGATTTCGTGGGGATTTTGGCAAAATACATTATTTAGTAGGGGATTTTGTCCATTTGTCTTATGTCTCTGGGGATATTATCAAAATGAATTAAATTTGTTTGGGGATATTATCCCGTGGGGATTCTGTTTTTTGGGGATTCAATACGACACCCTAGTTTAGCTTATATATTAATTTCAATTAGATTAGTTGTTTGAAATGTCTTTTCTGGTTTATCTGAGCAAAAAAAAACATCACCCGGGCGCCATTTAAGAAAATACTTTATCATATCCTACTTACCATTTATAACTTCCTTATTATTGACTATTTAACGTCAAAATATGACAAGGTAAGTTAAATTTTATTTGAAAGGCAAGAAATATTGAGTAAAGATAAAGTTAAATACACAAATTAATAATCAAAACGAATGTTTTGCAAATTAAAGTAGGTATATGAAACTATAATTCTATATATTTTTTTAATCAATTAGAATTCTGAACTCGATTAATTAGGTTTGTGTCCTTGAGTTTTATTTTTTTGTTTGCTCTACTATTAAGGACCATCGTTTGCAAAGAAATTAAAAGAATTTTTTGTTAATTCTATAACTTATTTTTTCGTGCCTCTACTCAATAAATCATAACTTTATTTTTGTAGATAAAAAGCACATGTTAAAGAAAAAAAAAATAAAAAAGAAAAAGTATCCAAAATCAAGCCATAAGGTTAAATTCATTCATTCGATTTTCGAAGAATTCTATTACCATCACGCAAGTCTCTTAATTGCTCATATTAATTAAAACTTATACTCTTTTTTGTTGTTTTGGTTTCCTTTCATATATTTTGCAAAATTAAATTGACACACATGTGAGAACGGCAAATAAATTTCTCAGTTAAACTAAACGACAATTTTTACTTGAGAAAAAATAAAAAGAAATTAATTTCCCCCCCACTTTGCATTCCTCGTGCTTTAAGTAGGACTGTACAGTGTATTGTACTAAAGTACCTACATAGCTAAAGGTACATGCATATACGTAGTTCCATTAAGAGAAGAATAACAAAACATTCAAAAAATGAAGAAGACGAGAATAATTGTATGTCTTGAATGATTTTCAAAACAAACTATCTACATATTCAATTATGGTAATTTTTCCTGTAGGTACCTCCGCCAACCGGAGCCGCCGCGCCGTTTTGCCACCACCGCTACATCAGCTCCATACGAGCGAATAATAAAGATACTTTCTGGGTAATTTTAACTTACAAATGGACGCGCGCTGGCTTTAGTTATTGCTGACTCTTGTGTTTATTTTATTTGGCACACCATGATCATAGAAAACGGGAACCAAACCGAACCGAAACCAGAGACTAAAGACTAGAGACCAGAGCCATCATACCATGTTGATATTGCTAATGGAAACCAAGCATCTCATGCGATGCCTCTGATGATGATGATGATGATGAACTCTCTGGGAAACGTCCGCGTTCCAATTGGTACTTACCTAATACCTACCCATATAATTTTCTATTTCTGATCCATTAATATGTTATCAATAGATTGTTATTTAATGGCTTTCCTAAAAGCTATTGATATCTACAAGTGGTATAGGAATATGTAGTAATTAAAATAGGCTTTTTTATTATTTATGTTTTGTATAGGTTTCTATAAGTCCCATCAGATGAAGGAAGAAGAAACATTTTTGTCTATATCAATTCAATCTAAAGACAGAGAAATAATAAATTAATTCCCAACTAGGTAGGTCTATGAAGAGGCGCTAAGAGCTGAAGAATTAATGAGTAAACAATTAAATTAAATAACAATATTGACATGAACATGTATGTATTTGATTTGATGACAAACATAAGATAGGATTTATGGCGATATTATTTAAAATTCATATGGTTGATTCTTTAAAATATTTATTCCCATAATCATAACAAATTTAAAACCTTATTTAAATACCTAAATATAGGTAGGTACCTAGGTAGGTACCTTCTTTAATTACCAGTAAAAGATAACATAACATAACATAAATTACTGACAATTTGACCTTATCGCAATATAGTTAAAAGGTCACAGAGCAACTAAACAACATAACAATTACAATTTAACATTTAAATGCATACATACACTCAGTTTCACTACCAGTACCAGTACCAGTTACAGTAACTACCTACCTAAATGCTTAATCAAAGATGGCCATCTTTGTTGTTTTCATTCTTCTTCTTCTTTTTTTTCTTTTTTTTATTGTTTAATTCAATTTGACCGCAATTATGTTTTCTTTCAATTTCATTCCTATAGAAAATACATATGCAATTTCTCTTTGTGACAAAAAATACTTTTTCTCTTAAATTACAAAAATCAAGAGACTAACTGTATATGAGTGTAAAGGTGAACTGTCAAATGGAACTGTCACTCATTACTTCGTTTTTCTTTTCTTTTATACCTACTCGTTCCATTCCCAACTCAATTTTGAGTTTTCAATTTTCTTCCTTTCTTTGTTATTTTATGTTTCTTTTTTTATCTTCTTCTTCTTTCACTATTTTTACTTTGACCTTATGCGCTATGATGTGTCTATGAGTTCCATTTTCCAATTTTCCGTTTAATTTTTCTTAACCGTTATGTTCCTCTTTTGTAACTGTAACATAAAATTGAAACAACAACAACAAATGCAAATGCTTCTACCAAAATACCAAAACTGCATTTGGTGGCGGGTAAAATATTCTCTTTTGCAAATTGGAAAATAAAAGAAGAAAGTAGAAAGGAAAAAACAAAACATTCAAAGAGAAAATTTTACTGTTACAGAAAATGTTATCATCTTTACAGTGGTATAACGTTGGTTAGGGGATAATTTTATTGATTATTGTTCCTTTTACCCTTTTTACTAAACAATAAAGTGAAATGCATTTTATTAAGTGAACTGTTTTAAATGGGTACTGAAGGAATGTACCTACTGTACATTGTACAGGGTGTGCTGTTGGGATGTGATTTTTTAAGTATCGATGCAAAATTTAAAAAAATCTATGGAATTTCAAAATAAATCCTGATGATTAATGAGGTACAATTAAGATAGTCAAGTTGATCCTCTTTTTTATTGGTAGTTCAAATTAAAGAAGCTAAAGCTTAAACTTGAAATAAAAGGTAAGATCTAAGTCTTATGTGATTAAAAATCATCTTAAACTTATCGAGAATGTCTTTTGTAGGGTTTCCCAATAGGTATGTAGTATCATTTTGATATTTTTAATTGAATGATTATTTCATTGTAAAGAGAAATGACTTCCATGGGTGCCAAACAGTGTTGGGACTTCTACCACTTAAGTGGTATTTCTACCACTTTTTGGTGTTCATGAAAATCTACCACCCAAAAAGCAAGTTCTACCACTTTTTGCAACTTACCGTTCACCTATCATTAAACTCTACCTTTTAATATTTATAGTATATTTAAATTTTTTGTCAATAAATCTTAAAATTATAAACGAGTTAAATAAAACATTTCAATCTGAGAACAAAAAATACACTTGATATTCGAAAGAATGACTACATTAAAATTAAATTTAATGAAAAATTTTGTAAAACCAGAAAATATGAATGTAAACACAAATATAAAAAACAGTGAAAACTATTTACCATATTCTCAAATGTATTTTGGCCTTTACTTTGAAAGGTACTTACTTGAAAATGATATTGTTGAACAAGATGTAATAAAATAAAAAAAAAAAAAAAAAAAAATTGGGTGGCGCAACAGTCCGTTTGAGAACTAGGGCCTAGTGACTTACAACTCTCAACCATTCCTGTGTGCGAGTACTGTTGTCAGGGAATAGGGATGGAAGGGGCCTACAGTTTCAAGCCGAATCCGAACGGCAAATTTGAGAAAGCACTTTTCATGACAAGAATTACTCTTGGAGAATTTGTCAATTCCTCGCAAGAGGCAGTACCCGTGAAAAAAACTTTAGATGGCATAGGCAGGGATCGAACCCAAGACCTCTTGCATGACAGTCCAACGCACTAACCATCATGCCACGGGTACTACTACAAAATTAAATAATTTTGACGTAACTTCACTCTTCGAAGTGCTAACTACATTTATAATTTTATTTTTAATTCATATTAATTAATGTAATTAATATTAAATTTTGTTTTTTTAAATCTTTCTTGATTCCCCTGAGGAAGGCAGCAACCCCTGCCGAAACGTTGGGAAAGTTAATGTAACGTAATTGTTTCATTGCAAAAACTATAGTGACCAAAAAGCCGACGGAAAACTATAATTCCAATAATCAGAACTGAATTATTGTTTATTTAATTTTTTTTTATTTTTTAATAAGTTATTGAATATAAGATTTACTACATAAAAATGGGTTTTAATTTCTACCACCTTTTTGACATCATTTCTACCACTCTTTTGCTTCTGCGAGGTCCCAACACTGGTGCCAAATGAGTTCCATGGCTGCGTTTACAGCAAAAAGTTCATACAATTTTCGAACTCGCTAATTTTTAATACCCGTGGCGTGATTGTAAGTGCGTAGGAATTTCATGCCAGAGGGCTTGGGTTCAATCCCTGCCTGTGCCACCTAAAATAAACATCAGTTTTTTTTTCACGGGTACTGCCTCTTCCGAGGAATTGACAAATCCTTCAAGAGTAAGTGAAAAGTGCTTTCTCAAGTTAGCCGTTCGGAATCGTCTTACAACTGTAGGTGTAGGTCCCTTCCTTCTTTGGCAACATTCTTCGCACACAGGAATGATTGAGAGTTGTAAGTCACTAGGTCCTAGTTCTCAACGGACTTTTGCGCCACCTAATTTATGTATACATAATTCTCTAACTTGGGGCTGTATGTCCTATATATGTAACTTCACGAATTGTATCTTAAAGGTTTTTAATAGATTGAGAGGCATTGACAAAGACTTTATAGATATTTCACGTATAAAGCAAAATCCGCAACAAATAGTGACAAGTAAAGGTTGAAAAGACTTTTTTCAACAATCATTCAATGATTCTGATTATTAACTTTGCCTAAAAATGATTTTTCGATGAAAATCCGGATCATTTTAATGCCTTTGAATGACCTTTTTAGCGAAGATACGATGTTGCTGATGGTTTTCAACAGGCTTAGTTTTTTTGTTAACAGAACATAAAATGTCTTAAACCTTATCGCTTATGCAAAATATTGTGTAAAGTCGTTTGTCCAAATATGTGTTAGCACTTCGGGCTCAGCTAGAGCAGAAATATTCTTCACATCAATAACTTGTCCCATCAGCTAAAGTATGCCACCAGTTTCACTGTAGAGGTTAGAAGTTTCGGGTACTGTGTCAACAAAATATTCAAATTTTTGTATTTAGTCTTAAAATTGCAATACAACTGTTGAAGCGTGCATAGTTCTGTTTTATGTAATGACAGATTGTTCTTCTTGTTAAAACTACGAGACCATCAAGATACTCCTCACAAATCTTGAAACCATTAACTTGGTATTTATATAAACGCTGCACGCTGGTTAAATTTCAAGGGCCGATGTTGATTTTGAATAAATATAATTTTTTTTAAAAATTACTGTCATTTCTTTTAATAATGATAACATTAGTATGTTCCAATTATGTAAGTAATAAAATATCGGCCAAACGAAAGCCGTGGCCTGCAACGCACCTCCATCCGATGTTCGAAAATTTTCGATGACGCTGAGTCATATTTGAGGTTCTATGCCGTTAATGTGACAAATGTTCTCATCCTTTATCTCTTGAATTGTTGCTGGTTAATCGGCGTACATCTTTTCTCTCAAGTAACTCTAAAAAAAGAAGCCAACACCACGTGAGAAAACACAGCCATTGAATTTGTCGCGCAAAAGAGCCATTGTTTCGTTAGCTGTATGACAAATAGCACCGTCCGGTTCTGTTGAAACCATATATCGTCCACTCCACAGCCATATCTTAAAACTCGGGCTATATTATAACACGAACATAGCGAACACCATTCATAGTAACTGCCTGACCGGCCTCATTTTAGAAAAAATACGTCCTGATAATACCGCAGACTCATAAACCGCACCAAACAGTCACTCTTTGTGGGTGCATTGGTTTTTCAACAATCACTCTTGAATTATAATTTTCCTAAATACGGCAATTCTGCTTATTGACGAATCCTGCACTGAGGTGAAAATGTGGCTCATTGCTGAAGATGATATTCTTCGAAAATTGATCATCCACTGTTTTTATTTCTTGAAAAGGTCAAGAGGCTTTCGTTCTTGAGTCAATTGCACCTTTGTAGGTGTGTAAATGCAAGTCTTTATGCATAATGTTCATTAACGACGATAGTGAAGGGTGCAATTGTTGGACACGACGACGAGTTGTGGTGGACGGCTCTTCCTAAGGACCAGGATTGCTCAAATTTTTGCACGATTTTTGATTTGAACGCCCGTTTTCATTATATAACTGAATAACTTTAACACGATGCTCGATTGTGTATCTTTCCATGGTTTAAATTGAGTTAGTCTGAAATTAAGAAATGTTAAATGAAATGTAGAAAAAAACTTAAAGTTTAAGTTTGGTTCACATTCAATATAGACCTTTAAAATTTGACCACCCTTTAGAATTCTCTTAAGTTAGATAAGAGTGTGATCGATTTCTTATGCAAGTGAAACTTAAAATTAGTTTTCATTATAAAACTCAAAAATAAGTTTTACAACTCTTTACAGCCATTTGTGTCTATTTTCAGATAATTCTTGTGAAGTATTTTAGGTCGAGCATAATTTTGTTGTTTTTAAAATGGCCAAATATAAGTGCTACAATAGGGCGTAGGTATACACCCTTTTTTATTTTATATTTGATTACATTAATTTTTTAACTTGATTTTAAATATGGGTTATTCTTTTTCTACTCGTATGATGCTCATGAACATTCACACATGGAATTTCTAATATCCTTAAAACGGCTAAGAGGTTTAGAAATGTAGGGTGTTTAAGAAAAAGGAGACGGACTCAAATAAAGAACAATATATGCACTGCACATTGCACATTGGTCTTAAAATGTCTAAGGTTGGAATGAGAGGACATTGCTTAAACTTATCTGTAATTATTCGATCATCTAGGATAAAGACAAATAGCTAAACTATGTTTGAGAGCTTCATTTATACGTACGTAGTTAACCTTTTTTTTTTAAAATAAATCAAAATTTTTAGTGGAACCAACAGTTTAGAAGGTGGAGGTGTGTACTCTGAACGACTGAAATTAAGTCTCTCATTCCGCCTTCCCAATCATTGTAGCGTGTTCCAGGCGGAACTTTTGGCGATAAAAGAAGTCTTGTCCTGGCTTAAAGAAAACGTGATATAAACATCTGATATCCGTATTATCTCAGATAGTCAGTCCGCTATCAAATCTCTGGACTCTGTCTCTACAAACTCTCTAACAGTCCATAACTGCGTATCATCTCTAATGGAGATGGCACAACAGTTTAATATTCACCTTTGCTGGGTGCCGGGCCATAGAGACATTCCAGGTAACTGTAAGGCAGATAAACTCGCCATGAACGGTACAGTACAGCCCATCCTACCACGTTTGGCACGTACTGGCAAGACGCTGTGAGGAGGGCAGGCACCAGGTAGAACAACATCACCACGTGTCAAGTCACAAAAAACATCTGGCCAACACTGGATTTAAAACGTTCAAGGTGCTTGCTCTCTCTAAGCAGATCGCATATAAGCTCGATAATAGGTGTCAAACTGGACACTGTCTAATAGGAAAGCAGGCCACGAGATTAGGCGTATTCTCAAATGACTTTTGCAGAAGCTGTATGGACGAGGAAGAGGAAGAAACAGTTCTTCATCTTCTCTGCACATGCCCTGCTCTGGCTGGAAAACGCAAGAATTACCTAGGAGAATTCGTCTTTAACGATCCAAATCATATCAGCATATCTCACGTTTCGTAAGGGACTCAAACTGGTTGCATTGATCTTAGGAAGAAGCCTCAAGATTCAATGGGCCATTAAACTGGCCTAAGTGTGCCCGTTTCCATCTTGGACAGCCACTATAACCTAACCTAACCTAACAGTTTAGAAAATAAAAGCGTTATAATGCTTGTTTGCTTGACTATTTTTTTAAACAATTGATAGATTTGAAAAAAAAAGTTCGAAAACATTGGACATAAAAGTCAAAGAAATGTAATGCAAATATGCTTTTTCGATGTTGATATTTTTATTTTGGATTATGTTTTGAAAAATATTCTTTATTAAAGTTCACATTTTAAAGTAGCTATAGAGTAGCTATCATCGTTAGGAATTTATTTGTATGTTATTTCATAATTTCCCAGAAGTTTAACTTTTTCAAAATGACTTTTTAGCGACGACACGGTACGTCGATTTGTTTTTAAGTAATAACAGTGCTCTAAATATCTTTTTAAATGGACCCTCTATACAAAAATATCACATTTTGACAGTTATTAAAAAATAGCGCACAAGATCGAAATTATCTGTCAATACCTAACTGAAAAACGACAAAAATATGAATTGAGTTTAATCCTCTATATTGATTTAGTTAAACTTGATCATACTCTGTCTATAAAGTTCTATAGCTAAAGAGCCTGATGGCACTAAAAACTATATAACTTTTAACAGAGTTACATATATTAAAACGACTTGATTATAACGATAGTAAATGACAGAATAAATATTTTATTGAAAAATATTTTCTTTATACATAATAGTCAAAACTTGATTACTTAGAGATTTTGATCGCAAGTATAAACTTAACAAGTTTTCCAACACCTCCACTCGAACAAAATTTACCACAAACGTAAACCCATGTTATTAGAACAGAAATTATGTTTTTCGGTTGAAAGTGGCTTAGTAAAATAATCTGCAACCATTGATTCAGTTCCAATTCCAATGAAAGAGATAATGTTCATGTTCTTCTTCTCACGAATAAAGTGATGTCTAACATCAATGTGTTTGGATCTTGATAAGTACTTGCTTGTCAACGCCAGATGAACTGCACTTTTGTTGTCGCAATATATATTCATGACCGAGTTGTTAAAAATTATGGTTCAGTTCAGACTCGAGGCCACGAATCCACATTGCTTCTTGAGTTGAGACCGAAAGTGCCATATATTCGGCTTCTGTTGTGGATAATGCAACAGTTGGCTGATGTTTTGTCGCCCAAGACACGGCACCTCCCTGTAAGATACATACGTATCCTGTGACAGATCTTCTTTTGTCACAATCGCTTGCCTAATCTGAATCAGAATATATTTGAAATTCAGGATTTCCATTTCTTGAAAATTTCAGTTTGGCCGATTTTGTTCCTTTCAGATATCTAAAAAGTCTCTTGACAGCAGTCCAATGTTCTTTGCCAGGACAGTTGTTGAATTTGCTTAATTTGTTGACTGTAAAGCAAATATCCGGTCGAGTGCACTGTGCTGCGAATAATAAGCTTCCAATTGCTTGCTGATAAGGAATCTTAGCCATTTCTTTTTCTTCTTCTGAAGATTTAGGTGACATCTCTTTTGACAGTTTTATGTTGATATCCATAGGAGTTGCTACAGGATTTGACTCATCCATGTTAAATTTCATCAGCATCTCAGATATATATTTTTCTTGATCTAGATAAATTCCATCTTTGTCACGTGAAATCAGAATTCCTAAACAATTCTTCGCGGTTCCCAAAAACTTCATTTTGAACTCTTTCATCAAATTTAGTTTCAGATTTTCATAAAATACTGTTTCGTTAGTGAAGATTAGGATATCATCAACATAGATTGTTAGAAACGTCATGGCCTTATCCTTTCTATGGAAGTATATGCAAGGATCAACTTGCGAACGCTTCAATTCAAGTTTTTGTAGGACTCGATCCAATTTGGTGTTCCAAACTAAACTTGATTGCTTAAGTCCATAAACAGCTTTGTTCAGTTTCATCACTTGACCTTCTCTTCCCATCAAAAACCCCTTCGGTTTCTCAACATAGATATCTTCAGTTAACTCACCTTGGAGAAAAGCAGTAATAGCATCTACATATCTGTTCAATTCGCAAATCATACTTTACTGACAATGCTATTAAATACCGGATAGAAGAGTATCTCACAACAGGTGAATAGGTTTCTTCATAGTCAATACCTTTCTTCTGTGTAAAACCTTTTACCACCAATCGAGCCTTGTATCGTACATTATCCATCTCATCTAGCTTCTTCTTGAATACCCATTTCGTCTTGATAATGTTGGCTCCAGCAGGCTTGTCGACACATTTCCAGGTATCATTTTCCTCAAATGATTTCATCTCACTCTGCATCGCTTCTATCCATTTTTCTTTGTCATCTCTGGATAACATATCTTCCATGTCTTCGGGTTCTTCCAAGATGTTGACAGTCTCAGCATTTTAAACTACTCTTGGTAATTGGAGATTCTTTCGCTTCGGCGTGAGAGAGCAGATTCTCCAGCTTCTGGTAGGTTTGGATTATCTTCATCTATCTGCTGACTACCAACATCAAATTGCACGCTCAACGTTGAAACAAGATCGTGAGTTTCTGATGACGACGTTGCCACTGATGGATCTTCTTCGTTATCCCCCTCTTCAAATTCTGGATTTGATGAACATGACTCGTAGTCGTTTTCTATGACAAGATTTTCTTGTTTCTCTATTGGATGTACCCCCACTACAACTGTATACTTTGGAACTTCATTGGTGTTTTCATTTTGAATTTTGTAGTGAAAGTTATCCTCGTAAAATACAACATCACGGCTGATGAAAACATCTTTCTTTTGTAGGCTGTACAGACGGAAACCTTTGGAAGTATTCGAATATCCCACAAAAATGCATTTTTCGGATTTTGAATCCAGCTTTTGTCGTTTTTGTTTGGGAATGTGAGACATCGCTGTGCAACCAAAAATTCGAAAAGAACTAACATCCGGTTTGCGATTTCTCCATAACTCTTCTGGAGTTTTTTTAAGCTTTCTATGCGGTGAACGGTTGACAATATAACTTGCACAGTTAACTGCTTCAGCCCAAAAAAATTTAGGCATTTTAGCATCACACAACATAGCTCGAGCCTTCTCTATAAGAGTTCTGTTAATCCTTTCTGCCAAACCGTTCTGTTCTGGAGCATAGGGAACGGTTGTTTGATGAACAATCCCAGACTTCTTCAACTCTAGTTGCATAGCTTTGTTTATGAATTCTGTACCATTGTCCGTTCGTAAAATTTTAATTCTGGATTCTTGTTGGTTTTCGACTTCGGCTTTGAATTCACGAAAACAGTTCAACACAGCATCTTTCGTCTTCATAAAGTAAACAAATACCTTCCGAGTGAAATCATCTATGAAAGTAACAAAATATATATGTACTTCCCTTTATAGATTTCGCCTCCATTGGACCACACACGTCTGAATGGATTATCTGAAGTACTTTTGATGACCTTGACCCTTCTGATGGAAAACTTGTCCGATGCTGCTTGCCTTCTGCACATGACAAACATGTCGACTGAGAATCTTGATTCAAAGCAATACCCTTAACTAAGCCTCGAGCAAGTAATTTCAAATTTTCTTGTCCCAAGTGACCAAACCTTCGACGCCAAACATTGTCCAGGTTACTTCTTGCAAAATTAGCATTCTTATATGGAGCAGTATCCAACTTGTAAAGACTGTTTTCAGATTTACCATTTGCAATGACTTCATTTGAAGAATTCATGACACGACATCCATCTTTGTCGAAGATGACAACATTGTCATGATCCACAATCTTCTTTATAGATAGTAAGTTGACTTTTATTTCCGGGACATAAAGAGCATCATGAACAACAACATCACGTCTTCCTTTAGGAGTTAAAACAGTGAACGAAATGTCGCCCTTACTAACAGCATTCATTAACATGTTATTTGCTGTCTTAATTTGACCTTGAAATGGCTTGAGTTGCTTGAAAAAATCAGGATCAGATGTCATGTGATCGGTGGCACCACTATCCAAACACCATTCATGCTGTTTGGACTCTGCATGAAACGCTGCAAACATTGAGCCACCTTTTTCTGACTTCAAATCTTGTCCTTTAAACTTCGATAGACAATCTGAAGCGTAATGTCCGACCCCGCCACAGTTAAAGCAACGATATTTCCCTTTCTTGTCATACTTAGGCTTCCATTTCTTGTGTGAATTGGGAAAACTTCCTCTTTGACAAAAGAGCACTATTGGATGATTTGGAATCATATTTAACGTCTTGCAGCAATTTCATTTTGATGGAATCTGCTGAAAGTACTTTTTAACTGCAACCAATGCTCATGATCATCGGCCTATATTCATCAGGAAGACCTTTCAATAATAGGCTACCAACCCATTCATCATTTACTGCAAATCCTATTTCATTCAACTTCTGTGCGGTCGAAACGATTTGGCTTACGTAATCTTCTATAGAGGAACATTCTACCAGGACCACTGAGCATAGTTTTTGAAGTAAACCTATGCGCCTGTCCAGACCAGAGTCTTGAAAAAGATTTTGCAAAGCTGTCCAAACTTCTTTGGAAGTTGTTGCATTCTTAACATGGACATAAAGACTCTTGTCGATAGCCAGAATCATCTTACAACGAGCAATCTTGTCCTTAAAAAGATCCAACTCAACGCCAGGAACATTCTCGATACATTTCCATGAATCTTCAAGTTCTAGTTGGGTTTTCATGGCAAAACTCCATGTTGACCAATTTTCAGAACCAGTTAGCTTCTCCATTTGATGGATTCCCAAATTCTGTTATACAGACATTTTTCTCCAGTATATGTATATATTCCTTGAATCTTGCTATTGTCCTGGGCCCATAACCTTTTAACAGAGTTATATTAAAACGACTTGATTATAACGATAGTAAATGACAGAATAAATATTTTATTGAAAAATATTTTCTTTATACATAATAGTCAAAACTTGATTACTTAGAGATTTTGATCGCAAGTATAAACTTAACAAGTTTTCCAACAATAACTGATCTATTCACATAAATTAGTATCTACTTTAACCTTAACTTCATAGCGTTATAACTCTTCTGTTCTAATAACTGAGTCAAGATCAAAAAGCTAGCTTTGCGCTTCCAGACTTAACCGCAAATTTTGACATTACATTCAAAAAATCTTAGAATTTTTACCCTAGGCATTCGAAAACTCATAGGATATAACAATTTTTTTTCGTCTCTCCCTTTAAATTAATAAGAACAAGATTCTTGATATTTCGCAATTTTTTTGAAATAAGAGTACACCAATATCAATATACCCTTATAGCAAGCAACTGAAAACCTTGTCAAAAAATTTGCAGTGCATGCTCTATTTAAAGAACCTACATAAGACAGTCTTAATTGTGTGGTACAAAGAGAAGAAATCTGATTTATACAATTTTTAATAAAATCAAGAAATTCCTCCTTTTTGACCTAAAAACACATTATGATAAGAGCACATCTCTCAAGAATCATATCTCTATATCTCTGAATTCTTTTTTAATTTCAAAAACCATCTTTTTTCGCATTTACCTATAAAATTTATATTTTTTGTGTTCACGCCACCTTAAGTGCAGAAAAGCCTACAAATATAATATGACTTGAAAATATAATGATGACTAAAAGGGATGTTGGGTCTTTTTTTTTTTTTCTTTTATTCTTTAATGACAAATTTCTGAATACATGGTTAATAAAAGACTTAAGCAGACTTGTGCTTTTAAAAGGGGATAAAATTAACCCCAAAGGCTTTTCATTCTATAGGTTGTTTGAGCTATAAGCACATAGGTATAATGTAATGATGGTATCTAAAAGTGAAAATTTTCAAGTAAATATAAAGGGGAAGTCCGGTTTGGAAAAGAAAATAAAAATAGAAGTTAACATCAAACATAAGGAAAAAAGTTGTACTTTTAATGTTAAGCTTTTATCTTGCGTTGGTGTCGCAAACAGTTTTGTTTTCAAGAAACTAGGGGGAGTATATTTGTTATGGTTAAGGAAAGGATGATTTCAAAAAAATAGGCAGTTAAAATATCCCAATTGGAGTCAAAACAATGAATTTCTTTTTAAATTCCAGTTTTTTTTTTTAAAGAATTTCCTAATTCCAATTCTAAAAGAAACAAGAAACAAAAAAAAAAACAAAATGTTCACATTACTTTGTAGCAGCTTGCAAGTGGATTTGAGAGGGTGAAAAAATTCAAATGGGTTTGAATTTTGGTCATAAATTAAAAAGCAATAATTCAGTTATACAAAACCGATTTTATTTCTATTTTTAGTTTAATTTTAAAGTATCACACTATCCACCCCAGTTTCCCACTCTCAACAAAACTAAGTCACCCTTTTTGAAAGAATTTTTTGATTTTCATTTTAAATTTAATGCTGTTCTATAAGTTTCCACTGAATGGGGGAAATTTTGTTTTTATCAATATACGCAATTAAAAACGAATTGCGATATAAAAATTATTATATTATTAATTTAAAATTTAAATTAAAGAATTTAATCATTTCATCCACAAAAGTGGATAAGTGAATATTTAATTAATTTGAAAAAAGGACTTATAATGTCTTGTCTACACCTTTTTGATATTATTTGCTTTTAGCACTTTTTGGACACCACCTTTCTTATAAATAAATGATTAAGGATTTATGCATAATTTATACAAAAATTTAACTTCATCCCACCCAGACAAAATTAACCTGAAACAAAATTCATAACTTCAACTAGAAATCTAGACAGTTTCAATAATTTGAATTGTTCAGTTGGGAAAGATATAAATTTATTATCGTCAGTGGTAATAAAATAAATGAAGACTTAACGTTCGAGTGCCACTAAGTGTAAAGCTAAAAAAAAAATTAAGTGAATCAGGCCACCAAGTTTTTCAGAGGGTTATTTAAGTAGAATCAGCGATATAATAACAAAACTTAGTGAGTTGGAATTGATGAAATGAGCATATAAGGACTAAAAATATTTGAATATTGAATATTTAAAGTCCTAGTCTAGAATCTAAATTCATCGTTTTTAAAAAGAAGAAACATTGTACTAATGGACGTTCACGTTTTTAAAATCAAAATCTAATAACATTTAAAATAACAATTAAAGGAACGGTTTTTTATAAAAAATAATAAAAATTGTAACAAACACTACTCAAAGTTAGGAAACATTTATTTTAAGATATGGCAAACTTATTGTATCTTATAAAAAATATTTTGTTTAACATGCAGTAAAATTTTTACAAAAATGAATTTGTCAGTTTTTTTAAATAACAATAAAAATCTACAAAAAAATTGATTAAAACTGATGCTGATATGAAGATATTGATTTAATGTCTGAAGAAAATCCAATTAGTATTTTTTTATGGTAATACAAAACTTTAAAAAATGCTGTTTAAATCTATAATAATTGATTTTCGTCTAAAAATGTTGGGAACAAAACCAAATATTTATTTATTTGATATTTATTGATTAAAAAAAACAGCTGTACATCAAGATTGACTTATAAATAGTACAGGATGTAATACAGTATTTATTAAGGATAATGCAAGTATGCAAACACTATGTTTAAAACAATTGTAGCAAACTATTAATAATTTATTAAATAACAATCAATTAAAAAACAAAATTAAAAACTAAAGTCGCAAGAAGAAGAAATTATAATAATTACAAAAAAGTTACCTAATTACAAAAAAGTTACCTCAGTTCAAATTTGAGAAGTATTCAAAACAAAGTTGATGAAACCTTCTATGTTCGATTCCAGACCTCATGTGACTGGGAAGATTATTCCACAGTCTGACAGCATAAACGGAAAATTGCCTCCGTGATGTCAAACAGGTAAACCTGGGGGAGCGCAACAAGGTAAAACGATTTGAAGAGCAAAAATCAAGCTTATTAAACAAATAATTTGGAGTCTTGTTAAAAATTAGTTTGAAGAGAAGCAAACAAAACAACACCGATATTTAAAAAAGGCTTCCAAGTTGCAATTTAAAAGTTGACGAGCCTGAGACAAAACGTGATCGTATCTTCGGAGGTTGAAAACAAACCGAGCAATGGCATTGAATGCTTACGAAGCGAGTTGGAGTCAGGATCTGCAAATATCTCACACCCATACGTTACTATTAGTATGATAAGTGATTTAACTAGCTTTAATTTAACTTGCGTAGGCAGAATTGATCTAGTAATAGATAGTCCTCGGAGTGAAGCATAGATTTTGGAGATAACAGTATCGATATGGGTGTCCCACGTTAGCCTACTGTTGAAAGTTATACCTAGGTTTTTTGCATTTGTGACATATTCGATTTGGCAGGCGTTTAAATAAAGGGGTGGAAAATTTTCAAGGTGGTGTTTATTTTTACATATAGGAATAGCTTTTGTTTGGGAGCGTATCGGAATCCCGCTTTTTAAAATCCCGTTTTTAAAAAATCCCGAAAAAAAAGTTTTATAATCCCGTCTTCTAAAATACCGATTTTTTAAAATCCCGTCTTTTAAAATCCCGCTTATTCAAAATCCCGATCAATTAAAATCCCGCTTTTTAAAATCCCGTCAAATCCCGACAATCCCGTTTTTTTTTACAAAATACGTGCATTAAACTAAATAACAATAGGGTTCAAAGGTTTTTATATTAAATTACTTGACTAAAATATTATAATATCGTAATTTGTTTTGTTTTTACTGTACATAAACATTCATTTTTGTTTACAATATTAACTCTTGCACAAAAAATATGCATCCTGATCCTACAGCAAATCTACCTCTCGATAACGGTTTTACTGCTGTCGTTGACTTTCTTAATTGATTTGAGTTTGTTTTAAAAAAATACTATTTTACTTTATATTTCTTATTTTTTGATATGATGTATTTGTCAAAGGTTGCAATAAAATTAATCTAGAAAAATATCTCATTTTTTAATTTGTTTTCTAATTTCGATTTTGCAACCAAAATTAGTTGTTTAATTTTAAAAAATCGCGCGATTTTTTAAAATTAAACAACTAGTTTTGATTGCAAAATCGGAATAATAAAAAACGGGATTATAAGAAACGGTATTACAAAAAGCGGGATTATAAAAAATCGGGATTATAAAAGCAGGATGTGTCAGAAAAAGTGAAATAAGTCGTCAGTTTATCACAGAGAAGGCTAGAGTTAACGCAATCAAATGCTTTGGAAAAGTCAAGTAGGGTTATCACAGTTGTATAATTATAGTCTAAATCTTGTCTTATATCTTCAGAAACTTTTAAAAGGGCTGAAATGCAGCTGTATCCAGATCTAAATCCCGATTGGAGAGGATTAAGAAGACGTGTATCTTCAATATAATTTTTGATCTGGTTACTTAAGATAGTTTTAAAAGCCTGTATTCCATTTTCTTTCCTCGTTTAGGGATGGGTATAACTTTAGATTTTTTCCAGGAGTTGGGATAGATGGAGGTCATTATGATGGTGTTGAAAATGTGGGTTATGTGAGGAAGTATGAAAGGAAGAAGGATTTTTAAAAAGTCTGGGTGTATGTTGTCAAGTCCAGTCGATTTGGATTTAATAGAAAATATTGCTTTACCTACTTGATATTCATCTACTGAACAAACAGAAAAAGCATCGACTCTATCGTTTTCCGAAACACCAGATTGCCCAGTTGGGAATTGGGTTGGGGGAGTAGAGAACTTTCGATTTAACTCCTCTAAATTAATGTTGTAATCGGCGAGATGTTTTCAATTGCCGAAGCATTTCTATGCAACCAAATCGTTTCCAACGTTAAAATTCAAATTAAACTAATTAAATTTAAATCAAACTTATTTTATCATATGCAAAATATTGTTGCTAACTTTTTTTTTACAAGCCACAAGAACAACAAAAAACCTGTCTTAATAGATCCACATGCATATCATCTAGGTCTGATATCTAATCACCGCCAATGAAAAAATCGCTGCAGTACGTTCAATTGCTGAGAACCCAAGAAACCTCCCGGCGGTGAACATCGGGTTCTTAGTACCTCAAATGAAGTTGGGTTCCAATCCTAGTGAAAAGTTGTTGGGGGTAGCAAAAGAGAGAGGTGGAAGAGTTGTTTCCATTAAGGCACCTCTCCTTTCATCCACGACGGTAGTGGAGGAATTCTCAAGATGTAATCGACGGTAGCGTCTACAGTTGCAGTTAGGTTGAACTACTTAGTGAACATCTAATAGTGGTACTAAGACATTTTCGGAGCTCAGGCCTGTAACACCTAGCTACGATATTAAAATTGTCCTGGGCGATTTTAATGCCAAGAATAACCGGGACGGCCTCAACTACAACACTTCCGATAACGGATTCAGACTCATCGATTTTGCTGCGGGGCGAAACGGTATGGTATTTAGTACAACGTTTTCAATACCTCAACAACCACAAAGGAATTTGGAGTTCTCCAGACCAATCTACCGTCAACCAGATTGACCTTATTGCGATCGGCGCTAGACACGCTTCCAGCATCATGGATGTCCGAACTTTCCGACAAGCTAACATCGAATTGGACCACTAGCTCGCACACAAGGCGGCGCTGCATAGAAAGACGAGAGGTGCTCACGATCTCTATCAGCAGAAGAGGAGAGTTGAACACCAATTTCTCAAAAGGAAATAGAGAGCATTAGATGCGTGTGATCGAAGAAGTTTAGAGACTCAAGAGCAGAAATGAAGTTAGAAAGTCTTATGAGCAGATGAAACGAAACTAGTACATAAACATAGATGACGAAAGCAAATAATCAAACCTTCCTGACTTAGACGAAGTAAAGATTGCATATCTAAGCTATAGTCTAACAAATCTACTGGAGCAGTTGGCTTGGAAGCCGAGCTCTTCAATTGGATATAATTCGGTTAGAAGCATGCACCAACTTATCGGTAAAATTAAGCGAACCTTTCGATGTCAAAGAAGGCTTTAGACAAGGTGATGTGAATAGTGCAGAGTTTCCACTTCAACACTATCTATCAAAATTCTGTCCAGTTACTGGCACATGCTGTCATGCTGATGACATTGACATATCGGAAGTACTCAGCGTGATGTCAATAGGGCTTTTGTGGATAATGGTTTAACGGATAATGAGAGCAAAACAAAGTACATGCTGTCATCAAGAAAGGGCTTACAACACCGCCACGACGTCAAGGACAAAACGTCACCATCGACAGTCGTAACTTTGAGGTAGTAAAGGACATTGTCTACCTTGGCTCCACTATGAACACAGAAAACAACACCAGCGCTAAGATAAAACGTAGAATTACTCTTGCTAACCGCTGTTTCTTTGGGCTAAGAAAGCAATTGATTAATAAATCCCTCTCTCGAGGGACCAAAGTGTCGCTATATAAGACCCTCGTCATCTCCGTCCGGCTATACGGTGCAGAAGTATGCAAAAGCGGATGAAAGCACCTTGGGTCGTTTCGAGAGAAAAGTTCTTCGCTTAATCTACAGTCCCGTATGCATAAAAGGTCGGTGGAAGAGAAGATCGACGAGCTGTACATCGACGTAGATTTAGCCAAAAGGATAAAAGTCGAATGACTGAGATAGCTGGGTCACGTAGAGCGCATAGAAACCAATGCTCAGGACCGGAAAGTTTCGGAATCCAAGTCGACATCAGGACAGCGCAGTAGAGGAGGACCTCGGATCAGGTGGCGCGCACAAGTTGAAAGTGACCTCACCCAACTTGAAGTGCGCAACTAAAGACATCTAGCTAAAGACCGAGCTAGATGGAGAAGTTTATTGGTTGAAGCCCCAGTTCACACAGGACTGTATCGCTACGTCCTATTTCTTTTAAATTACTGATTTGTTAAAAATCTATCCCTAATACACAAAGATATTGGCCTTG
Source organism: Eupeodes latifasciatus (assembly GCA_920104205.1). Lineage (NCBI taxonomy): Eukaryota > Metazoa > Arthropoda > Insecta > Diptera > Syrphidae > Eupeodes > Eupeodes latifasciatus. Next base: position 42,759,196 of record OV049924.1, read on the forward strand.
AAACTTATAGAAATGTCAACATAACATTATCAATTTGACTAATCTAACCGTCGGTCGGTCGTCGTTTAAAATATCTGCTGATGGGAAAATACAAAATATTATTTTTGCATCGGAGAACGATAGTTCGGAAGACTATGTCTTTGATGGTGCCGGATGGCGGCGAGGAGTTAAAGTGGTCTGCTGCGGTGACCAGAAATCACGGGAGTTTCTGAACCGTACAATCGCCAACATTGGCGAACTATGGGAAGGTTCCTCCCTTGAGATTCTACCCGCCGCAGCTCTACCACTCCGCCAGCAGTTTAGTATATGGATCCCCCCTCCTGCAGAACATGAGGACGCAGCCATTATAAAGTTGCTGGCGAAACAGAACAAAGAGCTTCCCATTTTAGAATGGAAGCTCCAACACTCAAGAAAGAGTCATGGAGGCGAAGGGAAGGACCTCTTGTTTGTGGCAGACAAGAAATCTGACCTTCTGCTCAAAGGTAAAAAAGACGTGTTGAGGTATGGTCTCGGAACCGTAAAGGTTAAGAGGCATGAAGGCAAAGGGGAGTCAAAAGCTGCAAGTGGTGCAAATAAACCTGCACCACGCTAAAGCAGCAACGTACGACCTTACGCTCTACATGTCTCACGAGAACGTGGATGTGGCCTTGATCCAGGAACCATGGTTAGGCAAAAACCGAATCCGTGGGTTGAGGTCAAAGCACTACAACCTTTTCCACTCCACGTCAGATGTAAGTAATATTAGAAGTTGCATCCTAGTGAAAAAATCAATTAACGCTTTCTTCCTATCTAGGTACAGCAACAAGGACAACACGGCAATCAGCGTCGAATCAAATGAAGGAAACTTCATTCTAGCGTCGACGTACATGCCGTATGAGGAGGAGAGCCCACCATCAAAAACTGTCCGTGATCTTGTGGTCCATGCCACAGCAAGCGGCACACCTTTGGTGGTAGGATGTGATGCCAACGCTCACCACACTCACTGGGGCTCAAAGGATATCAACAAAAGGGGTGAGTCAATTTTTGAATATATTCTCTGTTCTAATTTATCGATATGTAATAGGGGCAATCACCCTACTTTTCGAAACAAAAACAGGGAGGAAATCATAGATTTGACCCTTATTAGCAATAATAGTAAAATTTCAGTTGAAGACTGGAGAGTCTCACCTAAAGAATCTTTTTCGGATCACTTTAGGATACTCTTCTCTATAGACAGGAACTTTACTGAAAAGAAACCTTACAGGAACCCAACTAGAACGAATTGGACAGAGTACGAAAAATGGCTGAAAGACTGTATTGATCCACCAGAGGACAATACAAGTCTAAGTACTTCAACCATTGACACTGTTGTCCAAAACTTGTCTAGCAAAATGAGAATGTCTTTTGAAAAACACTGCCCTTTATCTCGTTCTAATAACCCCACTAACCCACCCTGGTGGAATGGGGTACTGAAGAAACGTAGAACAGAGGTTAGAAAACTTTTCAATAAAGCTAAACTGAGTAAATTAGACGAGGACTTAAAGTCTTATAGAGCCGCACTTAACACTTACACCAAAGAGTTAAGGAAGGCCAAAAAGGATTCGTGGGCTAAACATTGTGAATCCATTGAAAAAACAAGCGAGGCGGCAAGGCTCCGTAGAACCCTGGCCCTTAATCCCACGATCCCGGGGTACATTAAACACCCTGATGGATCATGGTCGAACTCGAGCCTGGAAACGCTTGAACTCTTCATGGAAACTCATTTCCCCGGTTGTAAAAACCCAGAAAGTTCGGATTGCTTGCAATCGAACACGCTGGATTTTACTCACACGGAATCAAAGTTAGAACTAAATCAGGTTATTACTGAGCAGAAGATTATTTGGGCAATAAACTCGTTCAAACCCTATAAATCAGCGGGACCAGACGAGATTTTTCCAGCTCTTCTCCAAAATGCTCTCAAAGTAATAACTCCGTGGCTTAGGGTAATCTTCATAAGTTGTATCAAACTTAGATACGTCCCTAATAGCTGGAAAAAGGTTAAGGTAGTCTTTATCCCAAAAGCAGGGAAACCGACTCACTCGACCGCTCAGGATTATAGACCAATAAGTCTCTCTTCGTTTCTCCTTAAGACACTAGAGAGGATAATTGATCTACATGTTCGAGAACTTCTCAACGAAAACAACTTGTGCAACTACCAACACGCTTACCTTAAAGGTAAATCAGTGGAGACTGCTTTGCATGAAGTAGTTTCACATATTGAGAAAAGTCTTGAACAGAAAGAATATACCCTGGCAGCATTTCTTGATATCGAGGGTGCGTTTAATAACGTTAAAACGGAATCGATCAAGACTGCCTTAGTTGAAGTTGGGGTTGAATCTGTCATTGTCGATTGGATCTTCACCATGTTAAATGGCAGAATTATCAACTCTCAAATAGGAGTTAGTACTATTGAGAAAACAGTTACTAGAGGCACACCACAGGGAGGAGTCATCTCACCCCTGCTCTGGATCCTCGTAGTCAACAAAATTCTCACAAAGTTCAAAGATCAGGGCATTAAAATAGTAGCATATGCAGATGACATAGTGGTTTTGGTATCAGGCAAGTTTCTTACCATCATCGAAAACATTATGGAAAATGCATTAAAGGATTTATCTTCTTGGGCAACTAAGAACGGTCTCGGGGTCAACCCCACCAAGACAGAGCTAGTTTTGTTCACTAAGAAAAGGAAACTGGAGGGCTTCAACCCTCCCAAACTAAATGGCATTCCTCTAAAACCTTCTAAGGAAGCTAAATTTCTAGGAGTAATCCTTGACTCCAAGCTTACATGGAAGCGTAATACGGAGGAAAGAATGAAAAAAGCACTATGTGCATTCTACACATGCAAAAAGACCTTCGGTGTACGTTGGGGTATGCGACCGCAAGTCATCCAATGGATGTACACAGCGATAGTCAGACCCATTCTTACCTATGGATCTATTGTATGGTGGAAAGCGGTGGAAAAATCAAGCTATCTCAAGAACCTAAATAAGGTACAGAGACTAGCCTGTGTAGGAATAACAGGGGCTCAAAGATCCACACCACAAGCTGGATTGGAAATGATCTTGGACCTCCCGGCTCTGGATGAGTTCATAAAGTGCACGGCAGCCAAAACTGCAATTCGTTTAAGAGAACTGAGCTTTTGGAGGCACAGCACTTATGGCCACGGGTCAATCTTACAAAGATATGACACGATTCCAGGACTGAGAGAGACCACCGATTACATCCCCCCTTTACTGGATTTCGACAGGAAATTTTCTATTTTAATACCAGAAAGACAGGGTTGGGATCCTAATTCACTTATAAGTAAACAGGGTATCCCTTTCTACACTGATGGTTCAAAAATGGAATCAGGAACAGGTGCTGGAGTGTTTTGCCAATCTCTGAACATCAGAGCGTCATATACACTCCCGGCTGACTGTAGTGTCTTTCAGGCCGAGATCTTTGCCATTGCAAAAGCAGCTGAATTGGCACACCAAGAAAATCTAAGCTCTTCGGAGATTACTTTTTTCGTGGACAGCCAGGCTGCTATCAAAGCCTTAGCCAGTGAGACCATAAGATCAAAAGCAGTTTTAAACTGTAGGAAGAAATTAAACAAAATCTGCCACACTAACCAGGTAAAGCTCTGCTGGGTTCCCGGACATAGCAATATAGAAGGGAATGATATAGTAGATGAACTAGCCAGGAAAGGGTCAGAAGCAGACATAAGTAGTAGCGACCACTCAGTTGGGGGACCCCTCGTCCCGATTGGGGTACTCAAGAGGAAGATAGACCTTAAACTAAAAGAGAAAATCAACATCTCCTGGAAATCCAGGGATGATTGTGTAATCTCTAGAAGTTTATGGCCTAACACAAATGAAAAGGAAACTCGGTATATTCTATCGCTGAGTAAAAAGAATATTAAAATCTTGACAGGTGTACTAACAGGTCATTGCGCCATTGGCACAATGGCTAACAGAATAGGTGCATTTGCACCCGATTTTTGTAGGAGCTGTCAGGATGAGGAGGAAATGGAAACCATTAAACACCTGCTCTGCGACTGTCCGAATCTCCAAACCAGCCGACTCCGTCATTTCGGAAACAGGTTTGTTGGAGAACTGGATGATCTAGCACAGGTTTCAATGGCAAGCATGAGGAAATTTATAGATAGCACAGGTTGGTTCGTTAACGAGCCAGTCTACGCTAATCGACAGATTTGAGGAGCATCGATGCTAAATTTTTACTTTTACAGGGGATCACAATGGACCAATAGGCCCCCGTGTACGCAACAGCTTCATGCTGTGCACACCCCTTGCAACCTAACCTAACCTAACCTTATTTTAAAACAATTAAAGTTACTTCGATGTCCAAGCTTAAATTTGATCATTCTAAACATTAAATATTTCCTATGTAACGTTAAGAAAAGAACTGAAATGTCTTGAGATTTATTTTGTAGGTTCAAAATTAACTATAAAGATAAATATCAATGGTGTTAAATTTTTCAACTTTGGTTAGAATTTTGCACACCTTTTATTTTGTATCTATGTATATGAATTTTGACAAAAAATTTTAGACAATACATTATTTGTCAAAATAGCTACAACTCACTACAAGTTCAATTTGTTTTTAATGATGAACATAGCCAACATCAGTAAAAATTAAATTTCTAGTCCCGACCTGTCATTAAGGTCACATAACAATCAAATACCTACCTAGATTTGTTATGTGTTCCGTCACTACTTCCAAAATCAAGCTTCCACTTAAACAAAATTTAGATATCCCAATTAGAAAATAATTACTATAAGCTTATCTTAATTTCCTTTTCTTTTCTGAACCTATTCTTTTTTTTTTTTAAAGAAACCTTTTTGGTTGAAAGCTTTTGTCATCTTTTCGTCATTTGTCTATTTTATTATTAACTCTTTTTTTTTTTTTTGAAAAACTAACAAAAATTTTCCCAGATTCAAAAATATACATATACAATACTCATACATATAGGTATAACCCTATTCCATAAGATATTGTACCTCAAACAAGAATGTTCGTTGGCCAACGGCTACGACTACGACGACTACAGCTATGGCATCGCAGTCTCAGAGAAGATGTAATTTGTCTTTAAGAAGCATCAGTATAAAGCGGTAGTTTTTCTATCTATATGGAATGGACCTTAATTGCTTGTCTTCAGCTTTCGTTTTATTTTTATGGGTCTCTTCTTTCGTGAGATTTTCTTTCTAATTCTGTTTCTCTTCCTCCTTAATAGGTTTCTTTTGCTTCATTGTAATAAAAAGTGTATAAAGCACTTATATACATCACACTTTATGATATTTGTATTAAGTAAACTCATTGTTAAGGGCTTTACTAAAAAAGATACAACAAAAATATACAACAACAAAAAGAATAACACAAGATAAAAGCGCTACTGGGACAAAAACAGAAACAGGGACAGGGCTTTCACGCAAAGTCACATTAAGTGCAATGAATAATTCTGGTTTTTGGTCTTAATGTGCTGTGTTAGTGGGTCAGTTTTAATTAGAAAATTCTTCTTCTTTTTGGTTACTTTTTTCAAAACCCCCAAAACGATTATTACAAATGATTTTTTATTTCAAAAGGTTCGTTATGAATATTTAAAAAAACAAAAATGAAATTGGGCCTCTCTGGTTCGCTTCGAGTCCATCCTCAAACTCAAACTCAATTCATACTCGTATGATGAAGTAATTATGAAAAATTACTTTTTCAGTTCATACACAATTCAAATATGAGTTAGGAAAATTTAGAAGGGAGCAGGACAAATATTTGTGGAATTATCATCAGGCTATAACATAAATGAAAACCTAGTGAATGGTGGGAAAAAAGGACATTTTAGTTTTATTGGTTATAAGTACACGAATGTGTGCATTTAGTTTGTCTAAGGTAAATAGACTTTTTAGAAGTTTTTTGAATGAATTTAATATGTTTTATTTTTTATTTGAAAAACCCATATTTTATTTCAACTTTGTCTGTTACCGTTGCCGTTGTTTACCCTTAGACCATTAACAAAAATCCAACTAATTAGCTTAGTGGTTTTTCTGGTAATGAAATTAGTTTTATTTAAGTTGAAAAATAAAGGGAGTTTTCTAAAGTGTGCATGAAACTGAATGTGAATTCGAATTTTGAAAAGCTTTACTTTGAAATGAAGTTTTTTGAACAACACAAAGTGCACCCAAAGCTTGTTTGTCTCTTTCTCTCTCTTTTTTTTCTCTCTCTCTCTGTTTCTGTTTAAGCCCGAAATGAACAAAGGGTATTTAATAAAAAGGACTTTGTTTTTATATATTTTTTCAAACAAACTTTGCATTCAATACCCAACCAAAGCATCATAGTCAAAGTTTCCCCTTATTTTTTCAAAAAATATCTAAAGTTTGACTTTCTACTTTATACTCTGGTCTAAAGTCTGAAGCTACGTCTGAACTAGTCTAGAACTCGTGCTTATCAATCTCGGTGTTGAGCTGTCTTTACCCGTCCGTCGTCGTCGTCGCCAGCATCATCATCCTATATCGTTGTCGTCGGTCGTCGGTCTTCAGTAGTCGGTAGTCGTCGACGACGCGACGTTTGGCCAAAAGAAAAACTTTTAATTATTTTGTGTAAAATTCTCTTAAAAAGCTTCTTACTAACCAAACAACCGGGTATGAAGTAGGTGGTTTATGCTCGAAGAAACAAAAGGGCAAATATACGGAACCCATTAAACGAGCAAAACAAAAAAGCCACGTAGTCGTGTCGTCCTTTTGCTTATGTACCTCCTACATACATACATACATATACCTAGACCTACATATAGAGAATATTGGATAAATTTAAGGAAAAACGAGAAAGGACCAAAACCAGGACTTTTAAAAATTTTGCGTTTGGTGGCGAAAAATGAAAGAGTAAACAACCCTACACTTCAGTTTTTTGTTTTGTTTTGCTGGTGTTTTGTTTTCGAAAAGTTTGTGGCAAAAAGTAATATTTTTGGGGCTGTTTTCTTCTTCTTCTTCTTGTTCTTCTTATTTTACTTCTAATACCACAGATGAAGATGAAGAAGAAGGTGGAAATTAATGGCATCTTTGTAAAGTATTTTTGTCGATTTGTTTTCTCCCCACAGAGTAGATAAACAAAATTTTTCATATTGATCATAAACTGTGGTATTTTGTGTTTGCTTTTATATTATTTTCTATCACCGAAATAAAATACATACATACCTACATTATATATGTATGTGTATTGATAGGTAGGTTATAGAGCAAATATTTTTGTTTTTGGCAGACTTCTTTTGTTTTTTCGTCGAAAAAGAATGTCTGTTGACTTTTTTCTTATATTGAATGCAAAAAACACTTTTGGAAGTAAACATCCCCAGTCAAGCCCGTCAGCTAGCTAGGCAATAAAAAAAGTCCAATACCAAGTCGGCAGGTACTCGATTTGGTAGGTATTATAGTGCTTAAGTTCTCGTTGTTCTATTTACAAAATAAAGGTAAGTAAAAAAAAAAAAAACAAAATGTTGATGGTTATTTCCAATATCACATGATATAGATAAAAATGTGATAGACTATTTACTGCTCAAGACAGTTTCAATAAAAGGCTAGCATGCGTCCCTTTAGTAATAACTTCTCATTGGTACCTCTAAAAACAAATTGCATCTGATGTCACTATTTAACAGTGAAAAATTACCTAAAAGATACCTATCAGACACAGTAGCTATAGATAAGACTCTTCAGACCCTGTGGCAGGATTTGAAAAACTTTCATATATGAATTCTGAAGTTATTCTTTAAAAAAAAAAAAGTTTTTTTATAATTTTAATTTTTTAAACAATTTTGAAATTTTTTACAGTTTTAAAAAGACAAAATCCTGCACTTTTTGAAAACATAGGTAGACTTTATAAAAACGTTAAGAACAAAGTGTAATTTGAATGGATTTAATGAAACAAATATCACATTTTTTACGTTCCTGGAACTTTGAAGGCTGTTTTAAGTAATGTTTTGACTTTTTTAACTTCCCATAGGAAGTTATTGTAATGGGTCCGATTTGTCAAATTGAAAATTTTGACATTTCTCGACGTTTCAAGGTCCCTAGAGTCGAAATAAAAGATTTTTAGAAATATGTCTGTGCGTGCGTGTGTACGTACGTCCGTACGTCCGTACGTTTGCGACGTTTTTTTCGTCGTCCATAGCTCAAGAACCAGAAGAGATATCGACTTCAAATAAATTTTGTTATACAGATAATAAGGCAGAAAGATGCAGAAAGGGCTCTCAAGAAAATTGCGTGGGTGGTTTTTTTACCATAGCAGTTTAAAAAAAAGGTGAAAATTTTGGTTAACCCTAAATATCTCATATATAATATGTCGTCATATCAATGACGCTAGAGACTTGAATTAAATTTTATATTATATATTGTAACGTGATACAAAACAATTATATTTTTGGAAAAAAATTCAATTAACGGTTTTTTTTATAAATCAAAAAAACTGAAAAAAAAATGTGTCACTTCGAAAATTTTACGACTAAAATATGATTTCATCTCCAAAACAATTTTGTGCAACGAAGAATAATGTTTTTGACATCTGATAAAATTTTGAGAAAAATCGAATTGACAGTTTTTTTACAAAAAATACTAACCTAAAAAAAAAGTTGGTAAAAATTGAGTTTTGACTCAAATATCTTTTCAAGACTTTGAGATATTCGCTTTAAACTACTTTTATCATTCAAAAAATATTTCAACATTCAGTAAAATTTTGAAAAAAATAGAAAAAAAAAACCGAAAAAAATGTAACAAAAGTTGGTAAAAATCGATTTTCGACTTAAATATCTTTTCAAAAATTTGAGATTATGGCTTCTAACTAATTTTAACTTATAAGAAATATTGTTTTCAACATCAGGAAAAATTTTGAGAAAAATCGAATTGACAGTTTTTTTACAAAAAATAAAAACCTAAACAAAAAAATTAATAAAAGTTGGTAAAAATTGATTTTCGGCTCAAATAGCTTTTCAAAAATTAAAAATATTGGCTTCAAACTTATTTTATTTCACAGAAAATATTGTTTTTTATATTCAATAATTTTTTTATAAAAATCCAACAGTCCGTTTTTTCATAAAAAAAATAAAATCTACAAAAAATAGAACGCAAATTTGGTAAGAATTGATACATTTAGACTAACTTTTAAGCAAGACAAATCGATAGACAGGATATCAGTGTGGGTCGCATCCCAGCCTCTTTTTTTTCTACTCCCATTGTGGCATAAGCAGGATCGGTTATTTGCAAAAGAAAATAGTACGTTTTTTTTTAATGCAAGCAGAAAATTCAATTAAAAATGTAATTGCAAAGATAGTTTCGTCAATGAAATTTCAGTGCATCAGATTCTTAAGTCAATTTTTACCAACTTTTATTAATTTTTTTGTTTAGGTTTTTATTTTTTGTAAAAAAACTGTCAATTCGATTTTTCTCAAAATTTTTCCTAATGTTGAAAACAATATTTCTTATAAGTTGAAATTAGTTAGAAGCCATAATCTCAAATTTTTGAATAGATATTTAAGTCGAAAATCAATTTTTACCAACTTTTGTTAAATTTTTTTTTCGGTTTTTAATTTTTTGTAAAAAAAACTGTCAATTCTATTTTTTTCAAAATTTTACTGAATATTGACAACAATATTTTTTGAAAGACAAAAGTAGTTTAGAGCCAATATCTCAAAGTCTTGAAAAGATATTTGAGTCAAAACTCAATTTTTACCAACTTTTTTTTTATTTTTTTTTAGGTTATTATTTTTTATAAAAAAATTGTCAATTCGATTTTTCTCAAAATTTTATCAGATGTCAAAAACATTATTCTTCGTTGCACAAAATTGTTTTGGAGATGAAATCATATTTTAGTCGTAAAATTTTCGAAGTGACAAATTTTTTTTTTCAGTTTTTTTGATTTATAAAAAAAACCGTTAATTGAATTTTTTTCCAAAAATATAATTGTTTTGTATCACGTTACAATATATAACATAAAATTTAATTCAAGTCTCTAGCGTCATTGCTTCATGACGCAATTTTCTTGAGAGCCCTTTCTGCATCTTTCTGCCTTATTATCTGTATAACAACATTTATTTGAAGTCGATATCTCTTCTGGTTCTTGAGCTATGGACGACGAAAAAAACGTCGCGAACGTACGGACGTAGGGACGTACCAATTTTTCAAGCATAAATCGGCCGATACTGCTGCAATTTCAAGTTCGCTATTCGTAAGAAGTTCATCAATCGTCGCTGGCTTGTTGGCATAGACTTGACGTAGCCCTACAGGAAATAGTTTAATGGCGTCAAATCGCACGACTTGGTTTCCAATAAATTGATTGTGACATTCGCTGTGTGGCTTGTGGCGCCGTTTTGTTGAAACCACATGTTCTCCAAGTCCATAATATCCAATTGGGTCCAAAAATATTCGGTTATAATTGAACGGTAGCGATCCCCATTCACAGCAACGTGTCGGTCTTGAGCATCACGTAAGAAGTACGGCCCAATGACGCAGCCAGCCCATAAACCACACCAAACCGAAATTTTTTGAAGATGCAATGATGACTCATATAGTACGTGTGGATTGCTTCCTGGCCAATACCGCATATTTTGTTTATTGACGAAGCCATTCAGCCAGAAATGAGCCTCATCGCTGATAATGATTTTTCGATGAAAATTCGAATCATTTTCAAGTTGTTGCTCAGTCCAATTCACGAACATACGATGCTTCTGGTGATCAAGCTGCTTCAGTTCTTGCGTCAATTTAATCGTGTAAGGATTTAGGCCAAGATCTTTTCGCAAAATTCGCCACAACGACGTCACAGAGATGCCCAACGCTTGAGAACGACGTGTGAGAGACTCATTTGGGCTTTCTGCAGCTGAAGGCTCAGCGCGGCGGCAGCAATATTCTCGACACTACGGGCACTTCTTTGTCTCACTGACACTGGAACATTTTGTACTGTGCCTGTGGATCTGCTACGACGATTATGACGACTATAAATTGGACGTATAGCGCTCTTAACGTTGAGGCCACTGACTCCCAATTTCGGTAATACATTTTAATAATCATCATGAAATGGCAAACCTTATTGAAGAGAAATGTCAAAAGAGTGGCAATAATTATGGCGTCGTTTGCTGTCCCTGTCCCTCTACTTTTGTAGCGTCCCCTGTATTAAGCGATGCAGAGGTAATAGCTTTTCTTAACTGCGATGGCGATGTAACACAGCAGAACTTCTACTATCAACAAGCAATGTCCTATATAATTAAAATTTTTAATGAAGAATTTTAAACATCAGCCTAGAATAATGTTCACTATTTTATATTCCCCCTTTTCTTTTCTTATATGAAAAAATGTATTTATCTTTTTTATCTTTTAAAATATCTTTGACTGTGAGCAAATTTTATCAATGGGCCAGAAGGCAAAGCCATGCTTTACAGATTTTTGTATCTAAGTAATTGTTAATTGATATTTTGAAAATAATAATTAATAAACCATAAATTTATTAATTAAGTATGAGGTTAAGAATGTTATTTAAACTTTACTTTTCAATTCAATTTCCATTCTTAAAGTTTGGGTTTTTCAAACATTTGTATTTCCCTACTAAAGGGTGATTTTTTAGCTATTATCTTTTTGGCGACAATGGTTTAAACAGCTGATGCACGTTTCGGGTCTTGTTTCACTGTCAAACATCTTCTGTTTCGTCTATAATTTAACCATGAATCGTCTTACAAACGAACAACGCTTGCAAATTATTATCAAAATGCGTGCTCTGTTAAGAAAGTTCATCCGGCACTTTTTACATTTTATGGTCAGTTTAATCGACCCACTGAAGCGGCTATTCGGGCTTTTGTGAATTAATTTCGCACCAAATTTACATTGTTGGACATTAAACCACCAACACGCTTACGTAGAGTACGAACTGAAGAAAATATCGCAGCTGTATCAGCTAGTGTTAATGATGACCATCAACTATCGATTTAGGTGTGATGCCTTTCAAAATACAGCTGGTACAAGAATTGAAGCCGAAGGACCTACTGCAATGTAAAATTTTTGGTAAATGTGCTCCTGGAAAGTTGCCCGAAGATCCACCTTTTTACCGAAAAATTGTGTTCAGCGATGAAGCTCATTTTTGGCTCAATGGATACATTAATAAGCAGAATTGTCGATTTTGAAGTGAATATAAGCCAGAAGAAGTGCAAGAGCTAACAATGCATCCAGAAGAAGTCACAGTTTGGTTCCGTTGGGCTGGTGGCATCGTTGGACCGTACTTCTTCAAAGATGATGCGAATCGTAAAGTAACTGTGAATGGTGAGCGCTACCGTGAGATGATATCCAAATTTTTTTGCCCAAAATGCAAGAGCTTGACTTGTATGACATGTTGTTTCAACAAGACGGTGCCACATGCCACACAGCACGCGCAACAATGGACTTATTGAGAGTTCGGTGAACATATTATTTGACGTTCGGGACCGGTCAATGGGCCGTCTAGATCGTGCGATTTAACGCCTTTAGACTATTTTTTGTGGGGCTATGTTAAAGATCATGTCTATACAGACAATCCCGCTTCAATTGACGCATTTGAAGACAACATTGGAGCATTTATTCGTGTGATACTGGCCGAAATGTTGGAAAGAGTATGCTAAAATTGGACTAAACGGATGGACCATTTGAGAAGCAGTTAAGGTCAACATTTGCATGAAATTATCTTCAAACATTAAATTATATGGACCGTACTATCGAATCAAATAAAGATGTCATGCCTTTTTCTGAATTGTGTGTTTTTTTTAAACTTTCCTATAGCTTTTAAAAAATTACCCTTTATAACTTTTATCTCATCAAAAGGTGCACATTAATCATTTCACAGTCATTTATCTTATTAAAATGACTTTTCATCAGAATGGCCATTTCACTAGGTGCTATAGAATTAAATATTGTGATCTATTTTTGGGAAAGTAAGATCGCGTTCATATCCATATTATTAAGCACTTTTGTCCTTTTAAACCTGTTTCCAAATTAAGTTGGCCTTTGTGCGCCGAAAAAAGAATATTTTTGTATATAGGTATACGTTCAAATTTATGTATAAAATTGATGAACTCTCACTGTGCCGATACCTAAATCAAATTTAAAAACAAAAAAAAAGTCTTGAGCAAGTCAGAAATCAGATACAAAAATATATACTCGTATATATATTCACGTTATTTTGCATCATTGAACATCCCATCAGGTAGGTAAGGTATAAATATCAACTTATCTCAAATCTTATTGCTTAATGTTAAGTCTTGTTCACCAGACTAGTATGTTTAAAAAAAAAAAAAAAAACTTGGTGCTGCACACGAATGAATCAGGTAAACTCTGTGAAAAACAACCTGAGTCTAAGTCCGTCCATCCGTCCATTGGTCGACGACGTTCGTCCACCATCAGAGTTTGCACTCAAAAATCACAACAGGCGAATTTAATCCTTACCACTTCAACAGTCGTCCGTCAACAGTTCAACACGCCAGCGGTAAAATAATAAACAACAACAAAATATTTATTAGTTGGGATTCATATACCTGTTTATTTATTTGCCTCAAATATACGGTACCAAAATATTTTCAGTATCAAATTTCGAAAAAGGACATCTTTATACCTATACCTATATACCTATCTTACCTCCATACGGTTCAATGGATAAAGTGCGATCACAAAAGTTATAGACTCAGGCACTGTCGCAGTCTCAGAGCTCACAGACCCCCGACGGATGAACGACAACCAACAACGTGTCGATACTTCATTCCTCCATTGACAAAAGAAACATTTAATGTCCCTTCCTGCCTGCCTGCCTGCCTCTACCACTACAACTACCACTACCTTTACCTACTTTCTATAGAAGGTATAGTAGTTTCAAGTTGGTGTTTTGTGAAATTCTGTAAATAGGTCTCCCAGCGGCACTGCGGCGGTGGCGGCGGGCTGTTGCGGCTCGATGTTGGATTGTGGATAAATTCAAGAACAATTAGGGTCGAGAGTAGACGAGTCACTTGTTATATTGTGTTTTGATATAGAAATTTGAGATCTTAAAAGGGTTTCCCTCTGAGCGACACACACAAAAATGAGAACTAAAATATTGGTATTATGTTTCCTTGGGTATTTTTAATTTTTTCGTTTTTTTTCAAGACCTGTTGATAAATGGATTACTATCAGTTGAAAATGAAAAACTATTTTTTAAGTGCGTGGCGCGTATTATAAATATTGAAGTAAAGAAATAGCGTAAACACAGTTTCATGTTTCAGATATTTTTGAATTTAAAATATTGTAGTGTATTTTTGTATATACGAGTATACTCGTAAGATAGATTGATGTTGACGTTGTAGGTATACTCGTATAGGTAGGTAAAGATACGAGTATTTTGAAGGTTTAGATAAGGAAATATGTACACTGCTTTGAGTTTGACTATTGGAGAAATTGTTTATCGCATCAGGATGAATTTTATTTTCTTCTTTCAAACGCAAACAAATTTCAAGTGGATGGCGCACTGTTTGTGGGGGTTTAGATAAAATGTATCAATACTTATGACTTAGGTGTGGATAAAAATTTATAAACAAAAATCATCAGGGGAATTATAGACTTTAAATAAACATAAGTACCTAGATAAGATATTGTGTGCATTCCGATTTTTGTTTTTGTAAATACAAATAGTAGATATCTACTTCAAATAATCAGTAATAAACTATGCAATATGCATACCATTACCATAACGCCCCCAAGCGTGAATTTACTTATTAACAAAATGATATATGGAAATTTTTGTTTTTTTAAGGTAAGTCTTACATTATTATAAACAAATTAAATACACTTGAGACTTATTTAAAATGAAATAATCGACTATTTTAGAACTATGGTAAACTGTCTTTTTCAGTTTAATTTTTTTTTTCCAAAATGCTCCTTACTTTCCTTCGAAAACACTATTCGACAAGGTTTTTAACTTGTTTTCTAATTCAATCGTCAGTTGTGAGAACGGAATAAGTCCATTTTGCAAAAGTGTTGGGAAAACGCAAAAAACTGAATAGCGTCTATATTTTACTTTTTTGAGATGCAAGACCTAAAGATCAAATTAAGATCACGTGGATTTGAGTGGAATGAGATACAAGTTTTGTTTGTAGCTGGTTCTGGTATTCCGTTCTTGAAACTTACGGTTTGAAATATCAAATGAAACTCAAATTTTAATGAAATAAATACTTAATTTATTTAAAATAAAGCTTTAAATGATAACAAAATATTTAAGTATTAGTAGAGATTATGTATAGAACAGCTAAAAACAAGCATTTTTTACTATGGGAGGGGGTCTATCTCTAAATTAAATGGAAAACAAATAATTAAAAAAAAAGAGGCTGGGATGCGACCCACACTGATAACTTCCCATCCCGTCTGTCGATTTGTCTTACTTAAAAGTTTGTCTATATGTATCAATTTTTATCAAATTTGCGTACTATTTTGTGTAGATTTTATTTTTTTATGAAAAAACGGACTGTTGAATTTTTATTAAAAAAATTACTGAATATCAGAAACAATATTTTCTGTGAAATAAAATAAGTTTGAAGCCAATATTTTATAATTTTTGAAAAGCTGTTTGAGTCGAAAGTAAATTTTTACCAAGTTTTAGTATTGTTTTTTTGTTAGGTTTTTATTTTTTGTAAAAAACCTGTCAATTAGATTTTTCTCAAAATTTTACTGAATGTTGACAACAATATCTCAAAGTTTTAAAAAGATATTTGAGTCTAAAAACAATTTTTACCAACTTTTATTAATTTTTTTGTTTAGGTTTTTATTTTTTGTAAAAAAAACTGTCAATTCGATTTTTCTCAAAATTTTATCGAATGTTGAAATAAATATTTCTTATAAGTTAAAATTAGTCAGAAGCCGTTATCTCAAATTTTTGAAAAGATATTTGAGTCGAAAATCAATTTTGACCAACTTTTTTAATTTTTTTTTCGGTTTTTATTTTTTTGTAAAAAACCTGTCAATTCGATTTATTTCAAAATTTTACTGAATATTGACAACAATATTTTTGAAAGATAAAAGTAGTTTAAAGCCAATAACTCAAAGTTTTGAAAAGATATTTGAGTCGAAAATCAATTTTTACCAACTTTTATTAATTTTATTTTAGGTTTTTATTTTTTGTAAAAAAAACTGTCAATTCGATTTTTCTCAAAATTTTATCAGATGTCAAAAACATTATTCTTCATTGCACAAAATTGTTTTGGAGATGAAATCATATTTTAGTCGTAAAATTTTCGAGGTGACAAATTTTTTTGTCAGTTTTTTTTGATTTATAAAAAAAAACCGTTAATTGGATTTTTTTCCAAAAATATAATTGTTTTGTATCACTACAATATATAATATAAAATTTAATTCAAGTCTCTAGCGTCATTGGTTCATGAGATATTTAGGTTTAACCAAAATTTTCACCTTTTTTTTAAACTGCTATGGTAAAAAAACCACTCACGCAATTTTCTTGAGAGCCCTTTCTGCATCTTTCTGCCTTATTATCTGTATAACAAAATTTATTTGAAGTCGATATCTCTTCTGGTTCTTGAGCTATGGACGACGAAAAAAACGTCGCGAACGTACGGACGTACAGACGTACGGACGTACGTACACACGCACGCACAGACATCTTTCTAAAAATCTTTTATTTCGACTCTAGGGACCTTGAAATGTCGAGAAATGTCAAAATTTTCAATTTGTCAAATCGGACCCATTACAATAACTTCCTATGGGAAGTTAAAAAGAATTAAATTAAAATAGTAGTTGTGGTTATTTTCAATTTTCTCAAAAACTAAAAGACATAAAATCATCTAGTTTTCAGTTTTTGATCAAAAACAAATAAGAGCAATAAATTCTGAAATAAAAACAATGGTAGATAATCTTGAAGTATTGAAAAAGTTGCACTTTAAACCTTATTTTAACTTTTTTTACTCAAATTTTGAGTTTAAAATTAAATTTTTCAAAAACTACGCATAGTTTTGACTTGATTTATAAACTGGCTAATAGAACAGAATGTTGGCTTTAAAAAAATGTATACAACTTAATTGTAAGTATCACCGTCATTTCTTAATTATTTTTTTCCATTTTAAATAATAACTTTTTTAAATTACCCCTCCCGCCTAAACGGAGGGAGATAAACCCCCCTCCCATAGTAAAAAATGCTTGTATTAAGCCCCTCTACCAAAAACCGTTACTATATCTTTGCGCCAAAGTTATCGTACTCGTGCCAAAAAGTGGTAGGTATACATAAGCAAGATCACATACAAAAATATAGTAAAAAAAAAATTTATTAAAAATAAGTTGTATCCTTCTTCTTCTTTATCACCTTCAGAAGCTGTGGTTGGCCATGTTAATATAGTTAGGTAGAACTCCTTCTTGTCGTCTTCTATATACGATATGATTTTGCGGACATCCTCCATTTTTATGTATGGTTTATGGGAATTTTATTTTCATAAGCCATTGTCGTTGGTAAGGCAGGAGTGGCGGAGCGTTTTTGGAGCAAAAACTGGTGTTTTATAAGACCGTCGATCCATTCCGAAGCTTCCACGCGCCCTATAGATGTTTAACTGTAGGTCAGATGTCTGTATTTAGAAATCATAAACATGGAATCCTTGTTTAATGATTTGCTGGTTTTCTTGTAAAAATTTGGTCAGGTGTTTTTGAAATCCAGTATATCATCAGATGAAATGCTCGTTACTCTAAATAATCCATTTCATTTTGCGTTGGATATCATTGTGTTGTATTCGCAGGGAGTGTATATCCGATCAGTTCTTCTTGTATACGCGTTTTTGCTGTCCCAAAATTCCGATCACATTGCAGGAATGAGTGACCCCGTACAGGAAAGTACTGATGAATAACCTTAAAACGGCCCAATGAAACTAGTAGCAGAAAGAATCTTACTAGTGTGTTGTTCCTGTTTTTCCCCCCACACGCTTCACTAAATACATGTAATTCTTTGATAGCAGGATCAAGATTTTGAATACTCTTCCACAGCAGACTGCAAACGTCATCAGGTCCTCGCTTTGCTATGCCTTCATGGTACGTATAAAAGTCGGCAGTGCTCGTCTTCATATCATGGACGCAAAACACATAGAGCCACAGTTTTCGCAAATAAAACATATCTTGCACTGGAATCTTCGGCAAGGGCAGGTTCTGCATGTAGTCAAAAACAATAGCTCCAACATCTTCTCTTTCACCACATAAAGCCAGCACTTCTTGTTGTTTATTGTAAAACTTTTTTGCCCATTTTTTCTGCGGCCGCCTGTACGAGAAATAAGTACGGAAGTGCTTCCAAAAAATCGTACTTCACGACATTCGGTGTGTTCAGGATACTTGGTGCAGAAAAGTTCATACATTGTCCTGATATTCAGTGATGCCTCCAAATACTGAATACGCTTGCTGCTGTAGTGTGATTCTTTTAAGGGATCGTATGGGATCATTCATAGCAACAAGCACACTGTTAGGTAACCTGTTTGCACGTACATCATGTTTCCCACGCTGATCTACAGGTGTTCTGCCCGCCGCCACAAGTGATGAGAGCCGATAAATTGCACTGCTAGATACGCAAAACAAAATGGAGAACGCTTGTCTGCATATTCTTGTTTTAACAATATCTGACACCATTATGTTGTAACCAAAGGAATGTTGTCGTGTTGCTGGGTTTTCGGTGCCTGACCGAGGCCGTCTTCGGTCCACTGGCATGCATTCTATTAGTCCCATAAGATATGTGTCCTGCTCATTCTTTGGCCGACCATTGTAAACGTTCTGCAGTATTTCTTTTCTTTGTTCTGTGTCTATGTTTCTCGTACAACTTAGCTTGCAAGAACAATGACGGCCCGTATTAGATTTTCCATCCATTACCCTTCCAGTTCTAACGCTTTTGTTGGGCTCACCGCGTAAGCGGTGTAACCTTTGGGCTTCTTGCTTATATAAATGTTTTCTCCTTATTCCTCGCTTCCTCTTACTTGTAGATGGTACATCACTGTTGCTAGAGTCACTAGACATTTCTGGGAGAAATTAAATTTTTTGTTTCCTAAAAGAAAATTTTGTTAGAAAAAATCCACGTCACCGCTTAAATGTTACACAGAATAAGTCCTGGACTTATTCTGTTCTTCAAACTTATAAAATTATTCACCCCCTGTAACTTCGACAACCAAAATAATTTTTTTGTTTTTTTCGTCTTAGAAGATGTGTCTACGTCTAAAGACAACATCTGCATCAAAAAGTGAATTTCGAAAAAAATTGGACTTATTCCGTTCCGAAAACATTTATATGAAGATTTTTGTATGAAAGTTCATGAAGTAGTTTTTTTTCAATTTTCAGTTTAAATATCTTCAGTTTCACTCAATTTTCAAAAAATAAATATTTTCAGTTTCATTCAATTTTCAAAAAATTCCTTATTAGTTCTTTGTCTTTACCTATTAACCCTTTGAGGAAAAGAACTATGAACAGAAAATAGTTTAAAAGTCCTTTTTTTGTTATCAGACACTTAAATGATTAAAACTGTATCTGTAGAATAAAATAGATGTTATGAAACATAATTCTGCCCACTAAAATAATTTTGTACTTGATTCTATTACACACAACATATTTTATTTTTCTTAGGGATAAAAATTCGAAGGAACATTACAACCAATCTTATCTTAAGAAAGCTGATGGATTATGGACATCCTCTCCAGCTGAGTCCTTGGAAGTAATGATGGCGACACATTTTTCGGGCTGCGAGAATTTCAAACTCGAAACGCTTACAACTTCAAACACTAATCTAGTTCATGTAGAACAAAGGCTGGAGTCCATCTTCAAAGGATGCCTCTATCTTAATCATGTACCGGAGACATGGAGACTGGTTAAAGCAGTTTTTATCTCGAAAGTGGGTATAATAGCCGTGGCAATGAACACGAGTAGGATTTCCGGCCATTTTTGGTGAAAGTGGGACCTTTAATCGACCCTATGGGCATGGCAATACAAACGAACTGATTCCAGGGGATATTTTTGCAACGGGCACCAACTACTGCACTGCACCCCTGCATTGAAACTCAGGAAATATTTTAAAGTCATCTTTTCTGCCAGAAATGATTGGAAGGATGGCGTGGCTACGAAACACTTCGATACCACTATCTTTTCTGACGGGTCAAAGATGGAGTATGAAATTGGATCGGGAATCTTCTCTGAGTCCTTTCGGCTCCCTGATTGTGTCAGTGTTTTTCAAGCGGAATAAGTAGCAATCAGAGAAGCATGCAAAATACTCAAATTAAACTTAAACCAAAATAGAAAAAAGAGGCTGGGATGCGACCCACACTGATAACTTCCCATCCCGTCTGTTGATTTGTCTTGCTTAAAAGTTTGTCTATATGTATCAATTTTTATCAAATTTGCGTACTATTTTTTGTAGATTTTATTTTTTTTATGAAAAAACGGACTGTTGGATTTTTATAAAAAAATTACTGAATATCGAAAACAATATTTTCTGTGAAATAAAATTAAGTTTGAAGCCAATATTTTTAATTTTTGAAAAGCTATTTGAGTCGAAAGTAAATTTTTATACCAAGTTTTAGAATTGTTTTTTTTTTAGGTTTTTATTTTTTTGTAAATAAACTGTAAATTCGATTTTCCTCAAAATTTTATCGAATGTTGCAAACAATATTTCTTATAATTTAAAATTAGTTAGAAGCCATTATCTCAAAGTTTTGAAAAGATATTTGAGTCGAAAATCAATTTTTACCAACTTTTATTAATTTTGTTTTAGGTTTTTATTTTTTGTAAGAAAACTGTCGATTCGATTTTTCTCAACATTTTTCAGAATGTTGAAAACACTATTTTTTATAAGATAAAATAAGATTGAAGCCTTAATCTCAAGGTTTTGAAAACATATTTGAGTCGAAATTCAATTTTTACCAACTTTGAGTAATGTTTTTTTAGGTTTTTATTTTTTATAAAAAAACTGTCAATTAGATTTTTCTCAAAATTTTATCAGATGTCAAAAACATTATTCTTCGTTGCACAAAATTGTTTTGGAGATGAAATCATATTTTAGTCGTAAAATTTTCGAGGTGACAAATTCTTTTTTTTAGTTTTTTTGATTTATAAAAAAAAAACGTTAACTGGATTTTTTTCCAAAAATGTACTTGTTTTGTATCACGTTACAATATATAATATAAAATTTAAATTAAGTCTCTAGCGTCATTGGTTCTTGGTTTAACCAAAAATTTTCACCTTTTTTTAAACTGCTATGGTAAAAAAACCACCCACGCAATTTTCTTGAGAGCCCTTTCTGCATCTTTCTGCCTTATTATCTGTATAACGACGAAAAAACGTCGCGAACGTACGGACGTACGGACATACGGACGTACGGACGTACGGACGTACTTATACACGCACGCACAGACATCTTTCTAAAAATCTTTTATTTCGACTCTAGGGACCTTGAAACGTCGAGAAATGTCAAAAATTTCAATTCGACAAATCGGACCCATTACAATAACTTCCTATGGGGAGTTAACAAGGCTATATGCACTGACAGCCAGGCGGCTATTATGACTATCAACTCGGCCACAACATCCTCTATACTGGTACGACAATGTCGGGCCTCAAACATCAGTTTTCCGTGCCACTCTTATTTGCCAAAGAGGCATTGATGGAAATGAACGGGCTGATGATTTGGCCCGGAAAGGATCAACTATTCAAAGCTCACTAACGAAAAGGGCTAATATTCGTCTGGAGCTATGAAGGGCAAAATGTTCTCAATTTTTCTGACAGAATCCAACCGCAGGTGGAGTAGTCTAACAGACTGTACCATATCAAGGAAAATATGGCCTACCTATAACAAAAACTGTTCTATCGAATTTGTATGCAGACCCAGGCATAATATAGCCAGGGTCACTGCAATATGTACCGGACATTAGCCCATAAGAGATCATGCAGCAATGTCAAAATAGTCACTGCCGAAGCTGCGGAGAACAACATGAAAGGGAAACTATGATTCAATTTCTTTGTAAATGTCCTGCCTCGGCCAGTTCTAGAATGTAAAGCTTCGGAAGGGCATTCCTTAAAGATTTTGATGCACTTCAAAGACCTAATTTCAATTCTGAATGCGACAAAATGGCTCAAGAATCGCTAATTTTGTCAATATAAATACGTCATTATATTATCTTCGTCCATACCTACGGAAAAAATTATTAGGTATAGGTATATATGACAAAGAAATTCTCAAATGTCACAAACAAAAAACACACACTCGACTTCAGCAAATTTCAAAGTCCGAATGTGGGTACAAAGGAACTTGGAGTTCTCCAGACACGCTTCCACCATCACGGATGTCCGAACTTTCCGAGCAGCTAACATTGATTCGGAGCACTACCTCGTTGTAATCAAAGTAGCACTTCGGGTTTCCAGACCCAAAGCAAAACATATATATATGCTGGGAAAAGATACAACGTCGAACGGCTACAATCGCAAGAGATCGCCAATTCCTTCTCCGACCGAGTTACAAGTAACCTATCTCGACGTCAACACAATGTATCGACCAGTGGCAACATTGCCAAGATGCAATCAGAGAAGCCGCCTCTGACGTGCTGGGTTTCAAGCAACCACCAACAAGGAACCCCTGGTTTGATGAGGAATGTCGGCAGGAAAATTCAGCCAAAGAACAGTCACGCAAAGCGGCGCTGCAGTGACCGAAGTCAATGCTGAGGATATGAAAGGACTACTTCTGCAGACTGTATAACGGCGACGACGAACCAAATTCCGCTGTCAGGCAGGATGATCCATTCAACATAGTCGATGAAAGCCAACAATCCCGTCTTTCTGGCTAAGACGAAGTAAAGATTGCCATATCTAAGCTGAAATTAAACAAAGCTGATGGAGCAGATGGCTTGAATGCCGAGCTCTTCAAAGCAGCTGGAGATAATTTGGTTAAGAGCACGCACCAACTTATCTGTAAGATATGGTCGGCAGAACACATGTACGATGAACGGAACCTTAGACTGTTTGCCCGATACTGAAAAAAAGAAGACCCTCTAAACTGTACCAAATATAGAGGCATCAGTCTACTTAACATCGCTTACAAAGTCTTCTCTGCCGCAATATGTGAACGTCTAAAGCCTATCGTCAACAAACTGATAGGTCCTTATCAGTGTGGTCTTAGAACAGGAAAGTCCAAAGTCGATCAAATATTCACATTACAGCAGATCCTGGAAGAAACACAAGAACATCAAATCGACACCAACCTTCTTTTCATCGATTTCAAGGTCGCATATGACATAATTTACAGGGACGAGCTGTATAGAGCCATGTCTAGTTTTGGATCCCTGCCAAACTCGTCCGTTTGTGCAGGGAGAATTCACGCTGGTCCATAAAAGTGAGAAACAACTTAACAGAACCTTTCAATGTCAAACAAAGCTTTAAACAAAGTGAGGCGCTTTTGTGTGATTTCATAACCCAACTTGGAGCGCCAAACTGGAGATATCTAGTTAGGGACCGAGCTAGATGGAGAAGTGTAAAAACACAAGTGCATGCTCGTACAACACGTGCTGCAGAAAATGTTGCTGCTTTTTGCAATAGGCTGAAAAGCCGACCAACTCAACTCGTCGTCGTGCAATTGACTTAAGAACTAAAACTTCTTGACCATTTCAAGCGTTCTCAATGGTCAAAATGGTGGCAAGAGATAGCAACATTGGATGACCAATTTTCGAAGAAAATCATCTTTAGGGATGAGGCACATTTTCACCTCAGTATAGATTCATCAATAAGCAGATTTATTTCCTTGGGGTTATTTGAAAGAAAAAATGTACGTCGATAAGCCAGAAATAATTCACTAACGGCATAAATCCTCAATTATGGCTCAGTGGCATCAAAAATTTGGACCATCGGATGGAGGTGTACCGCCGAGGTGTTGGCCGATATATTTTTCTGTACATAATTGAACTATACCAATATTATAATAATAAAAACAAATGACAATTATTTCCTAAATAATTTGTGTTTTGTTAGAAATCAACATCGGCCCTTTAAATTTAACCACCCTTTACTATATGCTAAGGATATAACTGGTTTCCGAAAAAAAACCCTTTTATGTTTATACAATTTTGTATTTATAAAGAAAACATGTAACTAACAGCAGAAAATATTACTTATCGAAAATATTACACCTAATTTACATTTACTACGAAAACCAATTACATATTCCTAAATGATTACACTTTGACAAGAATTCTTAGTGATGTACACACATTTCTATTTATAAGAAACTTAAGAAATTTATGAAATATACATACATACATAAAATATTAATTTAAGATTAAAGTAGTTACACAATAGTTTCTTCCCTATATAGCTTAACATTGCCTTAAGGGTAAAAGTGTCAAAGCATATAAAAGCAATACAATAATTGCAAAAACAATATAATATTCTCCTATTTATGCAGGTACCTACATAATATTATACATTTAATAAACTTCATCAACATGTCATACAAAATATGATGCAATGAACTATGCCTATGGTTTACATGAAATAACTTAAAATGCAGATATACAATTCATTTGATTACAAATGCACATATAATGTATTTTTGTTTAGAAACATACATACATACATATGTATGTATACTACCATTATACCGCATTCATAAATTGATGTAAGTTTGATATGGTCCTCATATGTGTAGATATAAAATATAATATCACCCTAAATATGAACTCAATTTTTGCTTTAATTTCCATCAAATAATGTCAATCATAATAATATAATAATTTCAATGTCCGTCTGGGAGTGTCACGGTTAACGTTCTTCTATTCATACATATAAACTCCTCATGCTCTATAGGTCTTTAAGTATGGTACTGTATATGAGATGGTTTAGAAAAGCAATATTAATTCTGTAGAAATACATCATATAGAAACGGTCGTACATATATAGGGTACATCATCAGAAGAACAAACGATAAGTGGCATGAATGCCGCATACCAAAATTGAAGTTATCCCGCAATATCGAAAATCCATTGATTCTGTCAGTTCGGCATTCTTCGATCATCCCCGAACAATATTTTATAAGTGCCCTTTTGGAACAGACACATAATCATAATCAAATGCTTGTCAAAACGTCAACTCTCACAGTTTAATGATTTTTGAAAGCATCAGCTTCAGCTTCAGCTACAGCTACAGCTACAGCTCCAGCCTAAGTCCAATACCAAGCCAAAGCCAAAGTCATCCGCATATATACCTAACCAAACCAATGCAGTGGAGAAACTTTGGTTCTGTCAACCATTCAATAGTACATAATATACGTTATATCTATGGATACAGTTATATGTATGTATATTCCATTTATGTAGAAAACAATCTTTAATGGGATCCAATATGATGAAGTATATCTCGATGGGTTTGTTGGCGTTGCGATGGATAGTGAGAGCCCATGGAAATTTCTATACTTATGACTGCAGCAATTAAATCTGCACGTTTGCTAATTTTTCGTCTATCAAATCACAATTTTACAATAAAGCCATAAGTATTGGTGTCATGAAAAAGTGAAGAAATTTTCCAAATAATTTAAGGCCCCGTTCACAAGTGGTTTCTTAGAGCTATAAAATTAGATTTTTAGAATTTTAACCTTTTAGGCATTTTAAATAATAACTTGTTTGCAGTTCATTATAATTGAAGATTGTTCGTATCAAATGTGTTCAAAATTTTAATCGTGCGCCCTTGAATTGACAATCTTTTTTAAAATGAAGCATGTTGAAATTTTGTAAGGAATTATTCAAGAATTTCTTAATTTCGGAAGAAATATTGATTTGACTTTTTCAATTGCTGTAAATAGAGTAATTGTCGAAATGTAATATTTAAGGAAACTACATTGATTGGTTATACTGAAACCTGTGCGTTAAATCCAGAAAAATTTGTATTTTCTTTCCACAAGCAAATAGAATTAAATAAATTAACTGATTTTTTTCATGAGAAATTTTGTTTCATTTTAAAATTTAATTTAAAAAAGGCGCTAAAGGCGCTTAAGGAAGAATTTATGACTGCACATTGGGCACAAAGTTTCAATTAACAAAATCGGGGAAAACAGAGCTTACTTAATAATTCCACATTTGCGTCTGAAAAAAAAAATCTTAAAGCGGAAATGTGAGACAAAAAAACTATTTTTATTAAACATTAGTTTATGTTTTTTCTAAAACAACAAACCTAGATTTACCTTGATAACATTGAGAAATGTTGTAATCTGTCCGATTTGTCAAATTGAACATTTTTACATTTCTTGCCGTTTCAAAATCCCACTTTTGAGATATGTCTGTATTTCTTCTCAGACCGTTTCCCAAGAAAAAATTTAGACATCGACATTTAATAAATTTTTCTTTGCAGGTACAAACTCCAAGATGAGAAGAAAAACAATTTTTAAAAAATCAGTGGATCTTTTTTAAATTACTATTTTAAAAAATTAAAATGTTGGTCTTTCTCAAATGGAAAGTAAATGATGGTATCTTCTTAAATTAAATTTTTGTAGGTAGCGAACTGTGCTCAAGTGTACACACAAAAATTTATCCAATTTTTTCAAATTCCATTCATCATTTAGCTCTTTGTATTACATTTAAATCTTATGTTTATTTTAAACCTTGTGTAAATGATAAGTTTAAATTTGCTTTCAATAAAGATGATTTGTATTCGATAAGTAATAACATTAATACATTTCCTTGGAATATTTTTGAAAACGAAAATTTAGTGAATGCACTTTTTCAAAAATTCATTAACTGAATGTATTGATCGTTTTGTACCTGTTGTTTTGTCATCCGAAAAAATTCTAAACCTGTCTGGTTCAGTAATAAACTATGGAACTTATCAAATAAAAAGATTAATTAAACTCTTTCCAAAATCTAATGATAATATACTTGTTTTCTAAAAAAGATATTTGTGACTTCAGAAGGAATTCGATGCATTAAATAATTCTAATGATCCTAGTGAAATTATTAATATGTTTTCAGTCTGTTTATTAACTTCCCATAAGAAGATATTGTAATGGGTCCGATTTGTCAAATTGAAAATTTTTACATTTCTCAACGTTTCAAGGCCCCTAGAGTCGAAATAAAAGAATTTTAGAAAAAATGTCTGTGCGTGCGTGTGTACGTACATTCGTACGACCGTACGTTCCGACGTTTTTCTCGTCGTCCATAGCTCAAGAACCAGAAGAGATATCGACTTCAAATAAATTTTGTTATACTGATAATAATGCAGAAAGATGCTGAAAGGGCTCTCAAGAAAATTGCGTGGGTGTTTTTTTTTACCATAGCAGTTTAAAAAAAAAGATGAAAATTTTGGTTAACCCTAAATATCTCATGAACCAATAACGCTAGAGACTTGAATTAAATTTTATATTATTATATATTTTTGGAAAAAAATTAAATTAACGGTTTTTTTATAAATCAAAAAACTGAAAAAAATATTTGTCACTTCGAAAATTTTACGAATAAAAAATGATTTTATCTCCAAAACAATTTTGTTCAACGACGAATAACGTTTTCAACATCAACAGTAAAATGTTGAGAAAAATAGAATTTACAGTTATTTATACAAAATAAAAACATAAAAAACATTACTTAAAATTGGTAAAAATAGATTTTCGACTTAAATATCTTTCCGAAAATTTTAAATCATGGCTTCCATCTAATTTCATCTTATAAGAAATATTTTTTTTCAACATTCGGTAAAATTTTGAGAAAAATCGAATTGACAATTTTTTTACAAAAAATAAAAACCTAAAACAAAAAATTAATAAAAGCTAGTAAAAATTGATTTTCGACTCAAATAACCTACCAAACATTTGAGACATTAACCTTAAACTAATTTTATTTAAAAAAAAAAATATTGCTTTCAACATTCATTAACATTTTGAGAAAAATCGAATTGACAGTTTTTTTTACAAAAAATTAAAACCTAAATAAAATTAACAAAAGTTGGTCAAAATTGATTGTCGACTTAAAAATCTTTTCAAAACTTTGAGATATTGGCTTAAAACTAATTTTATCTTATGAAAAATATGGTTTTCAACATTCAGTAGAATTTTGACAAAAATCGAATTGTCAATTTTCTTACAAAAAAAAAACCTAAAAAAAAATAATATATAAGTTGGTAAAAATTGATTTTCGGCTTCAAACTAATTTTACCCACAGAAAATATAATTTTCGACATTTAGTACATTTTTTATTTAAATCCAACACTCAGTTTTTTCATTAATAAAAATAAAATCTACAAAAAGTAGTACGCAAATTTGGTAAGAAATTATGTTCGGTTCTCGATATCTCGTGAAAAATAGAAGGTTTTGACTTCAAATTCATTTCATTCATCCAATTTGTATTTGTTTATTTAATAAATAAAAACTTTTAAGAAATGCTACTAAAATTGGTAAAAATAGGTTTTCTAAAAATCTCGTTAACAAGAACTGATTTTGAAATCAAATTATTTCATTATGTGCAAAGTATTTTTGTAATTTTTAAATTTTTAAGAAACAAAACACGAAATTTCCTTAATCTTAACCTACTCAAATATTTAAAGAGCCCTATGTGATCTTGATAGTGATAAGAAATCACGTCCTGATAGAATTCCACCAATTGTCATGAAATCTTGTTTTGCTGCTCTTTCAGAACCATTAACGCAAATGAATCCCTGAGAACGGGCCATTTTTAAAACGATTGTAAAGTTTCTTCTATTTAACTCAATCACAAATCGAGACCCAAGCACAATTTCGCCAATTATCTTCCTATAAGTAAACTTTTTAACGATTCCGAAGTTATTTGAGAAAATTACAATAAACTAACTTGTATAATGGCAACAACTAATCTTACCATTCTATGCAATGAGATCACAAGTAAGCTTTAAGATGGTTTTCAATTTGATGTTATTTACACTGATTTTTCTCAAGCTTTAGATAGAGACAATCACGACATCTTAATATCTTAAATACCAGCTTTATGTTTTCAGTCGAGTGTTTTGTTATGCTTGCAAATTTTATTTGGCAGATCCAACTCAATACGGCACCATAATTTCGTCTTCCAATATCTGAGACCTCTGGCGTTCCTCAAGAAAGCCACCTTGGACCTTTATTTTGTATTCTTTTTGTTAATATCCCTCAATATCCCTCAAATCGTTAAATCTTCTCTTTGTGTTTTGTTTTCTCACGAAACTAAATTTCTAAAATTTTCTCTCGAAAAAGAAAGCCCTGTTTCTTACCAAGTAACAATCTTATTCTTAACGGTTATGAAACAGATTGGAAGTCAAGCGCTAAATACATAGGGGTTTATTTCGATAACAATCAAAATACTGTACCCATTTATAAACAGAAAATCAAAGTTGAGTAGTGAAAACAAACTACTGATCTATAAAGCGATTTTTCAAGCGATTATGTTGTATGGATCACCTGCTTGGGGAAATTGTGCAAAAAGTCACATACGGAGACTTCAAATTTGTCAGAATAAGCTTCTGAAAATGATGCTAAATCTTCCATGGTGCTTTTCAACAATCGAATTGCACGCATTAGCCAACATAGAAATGGTTTCGATGAGAATCTCAAAATTGAGTGAAAAATATAAAATTAATTGTTTATCATCCGACAATTCCCTTATCTCAAATCTAGCTTCTTAAACTTTGTTATAAAACATTATTTTTGTTTAGTATTATAATATGTTTACTATATTATAAACAAATTTATTTATTGAAGACTGATAAATGTTTTACTGTTATTAATTATTGTACAATTATTTATTATTATTTATTTATTTTTTCATTTGTTTGGTATCTTTTTTTTCTCTTTCTACTTTATTTTGTATGTTATTTATTATTATATATATATTTATTTATTAACTTTTTGTATTTATTAATTTTTTTATTGTTTATTTATTTTTTTAAATGTTTTGTTTTATTTACTATTTAATTATTTACTTGTTAATTTATTTATTTATTTATATATTTATTTATTTATTTATTTATTTATTTATTTATTTATTTATTTATTTATTGATTTATTTATTTATTTATTTATTTATTTATTTATTTATTTATTTATTTATTTATTTATTTATTCTTTTATTTATTTTTCTATTAATAATAATACTGTTTATATGTGTAATAAAGACTGACTCATGCTATAATATTATGTATTTAAATATATATTTGTTTTGTAAAAGCTGTTTTGAACTGGGTATTGTATGCCTTCGAGTTTGAACCACCCCTTCTCTCAATACATCTATGCCTCTTTATACATATATATGAATGTATGACGTACATACATATGTATATATATTTTTTAATGAAGTTTTTTTAACAGTAGCTTTTCCTTCAACTCTCCAATTTAAGCTTTATATTATTGATTACAAAATTGTGTATACTTGGCAGTAGTAAGGTAGCATATATACCAATCTCTGTAAATTGTGCAATATAGGTTTAAGTATAAGATATGTAAAATTTTGGCTACAAATAAAAATACAAATAAATTTCTAAAATATTCAATAAATGGTGTCGATCTTCAAATTGTCTCCAAAAAAAGAATCTTGGAGTCATCTTTAATCAGAAATTTTTATTTTTTCTCTCCACGTCGACTCTATTGTAGCGACAGCTAACTCCTTACTTCGTTTTATTTCTCGTAATTCGTAAGAATTTTCTGCCCTTTTACACTCGAGGCCGTTTATTACTGCTATGTGAAGCCATTACTTGAGTATTGCTGTATTGTATAGAACCCATACTATTCTCTGCATTCTAATCGACTTGAAACCATCCAAAAACGATTGACTAAAATAGCAGTATGTAGATTAAAAAGAAATATTCGAATGTCTTCATACGGTGCAAGATGTAGATATTTTTCTTGGCCTTCAACTCGAAGACTATATTTTAAAATAGTTTTCATTCGTGATATTCGTGCTTATAAAATTCTTCTTTCGTTGATAAAATTATATGATCCTTCAAGAGAGCTGCGAGTACGTAATTTAGTTTTTAAATAACCGATAACACGGTGCCTGAAACAGGCAAATCTAGTATATAATGTAGTTATATTGAATTTCAAAATAATATTGGTTGTGATTTATTTTAAAGAAATGTGATGTATCAATTAAATATTCATATTCATTCATTGTCTTGGTGGTAAGCTTGTAAGTACTTACCTAATTATTGTAAAGCATAGCATGTTGCTCCTTTTTTATTTTTTTTTCAATAAGTCTACAAGATTATATATTATTAACAATATGTATGCATAGAATGTTTGATAAACAAATAAAAAATAATAATAAATTAAATCTAAACATTATAACGGTAAACAGAATTTATATCAAATTGAAAAAAATAGCTGATAGTTAATTTTTTTTATCAAAGAAATCAAAATATGTAAGAATATTTTTAAATAATTTTATACTACGCTTTCGACATTTGATACAATTTTAAGAAAAAAATTATTTACATCATTTTCTCGACAAAAAATAAAATCCAAAAAATTACAGTTTATTTTACTAATCAAAAAATCGAAAATTTTAAGAACAAAAAATGATATAACATTAAAAATAATTATTACTGCGGAAAATGACGTTTTTGAGATATTGAAAATGTTACAGAAATTCATCAGAAAGTTTTTCCAACAAAAATTTAAAACCTATTTAAATACTTGAAACTTTTTGTTTAAATAAAACTTTACCATAAAAATAATTAATAATTATTTTAGAGTGGTGTTTTCGACATCTGCTACAATTTTAAGAGAAATTCGAGTAACAATGTTTTTTATAAGAAAAAAAATAAAACCTACAGAAATACTTCACAGAATTTATTGAACAGTTTTATTTCAAATGTAAACCTTAAAAAAAAAAACATACATAAATTGGTAAAAGTAAAGTTTATCAACTCGACAGCATCGTTGGTCAGCTAAATAGTATTTTTGAACAATTGTGATGTTGATAAATCCTGAGATTTTTTCCAAAAAAGTAAAAAAAAAAACAGAAACAAAAACCCATTAAGTTGGTGTACCTAACGTCTTGAATGTCTCAACAGAAAATAGCTTATACTTCAATATTGATAGTTTGCATTTTAATTTTATTTGAAATACAAAATTTCTTATTACAAAAAAATATCCAGTCGATATTCTTAAAGAGTTTGAATGGGAGGTTCTTAGTGAAGTCGCATTCTATGTTTATCCTTTATTGTTTTTTTTTTGTTGCATTTTTTTAATTCTTATTGACATGCTGTCATCCTTCTCACTTTGATCAAATTCATACGACCAGTCTATGACACTTCATTACAATTTGATCTTCTTTAAAAGCTCCTAAAGCAATTAAAAAAATGTAATTCCTTTAAACTTATTGGAACGAAAAAAATCTCATAAAAGAAATAAGAAACATAAACCATTCGTATATCAATCGTATTTAAGTGAATCTTTAAAGCCTCATATAGCAAATGCTTTTTTATACGAGTACGAGTATCTTCTCTCTATATAGGTATGTATGTTCGAGTATTGTATAATATCCTCAAAGAACATACAAATCAAAGAAAAGAAGATTTGTAATTATTGTTATTGGGGATAAAGAGCGACTTGTTTCAGCTGTGGGAAATACTTTAATCTTTCACTGAGTATAAAGCAAACCGAACCGAATGTAAGAATTGCTCCTGCTTTTCTGCTTCTGCTGCTTGCTTATGCTACTCGTGCTGCTGGTGCTGCTGCTGAGCTGCCTCAGAAGCATTCTATTATAGCATTTGTGAATTTTCAACTTAGAACGAGTGTAGAGAGACGACCGACACCAGAGATAGATGTAGTCGATAAGTCAAATGTGACAACTTAAGAAGATTAAAAATTTTACGTTTTATTATACAAGTTGAAGTTTGGTGTGGCGAAAGAGATAGGTATTAATGTTTTTGAATCCATCCAAGTTGCATTTGCTATGGTATTACCTTTAAAGTCCCTATCAGATATTTTGTTTTACAAATACAAAAAACTTATGCTGGATGTTTTATTTGGTTGTTTTTTGTTTTTTCTTGGCATTTGTCTCTTTAAACCTTATAAATTGGCTAAGAAAATGCATTGCTCTTTTTTTTTCTTAGGTTTTTCTTTTTTTACTTTGGTTTGTATGTTAACAGGCAGGTATATATGGAAGGGTATTAATTAAATGTTCTAGAGAAGGTCGCCAGATATCCTTGATGCATTTAATCCTTTGACGGACCCTTTTAATCAAAGATAATTCCTTCAGTTTGGAATTCCTCAAGATGAATGTTGTAAGTGGTATTATCTTTAGAAAAATTAAACCGATAAAAACTAAAGACTTCAGCAATGTAGAGTTTAAAGAACCTTGAAATCAAAAATATTTGTATTAAATGTGAATTTATCATTTACCAATTAGAAAAATACGTTTATTGTTCTCTTTTATAAATAATTAAATAAAATTTTATGTTGGCAGTACTTCAAAAAAGGTAAAGAATAAAAAAAAACAACACAAAATAAATTTCATTCGAAATCACTTGGAGTCAAACCTTTTTTATAGGTCCAGAGCCCATATGCCTGTTAAAAAACATTACAACTCTGAAAAATGTATTCACAATTGTAAATCCCAAAATTCACAAATCGCTAAAAGAGTTTTTACTTTAATAATTTTCAATTCTTTAAGAAACGTTTTTAGAATTAAATATTATTATATTTTAGCTTGAAAAATGTATGTTCAAAAAAATTAATTCAATTAAAATTTAATAAAAATTTTCAAATATCAGTTCAATTTTAAATAAAAATATGTTCAAATATTTTGGTCAAAATAAATCTATTTATAAATAGATTTAAATTTTAAACAACATATTGTTGAAGGCTCAGGATTTTATTATTATAAGCTTTTATTGACTTATCATTTTAAATACATCTATAGACACAATTTTTAAATTTTTTAATTAGAATTTTTACAAATTATTTGATAGAATAATACAAATTACAAATATAGACTTATTATTAATTAGATAATGGAAAAGTAAGATAATTGATATTTAAAAGTTGTGGTTATTTATTTTTTCAATTTTTATTATTAGTTTTTGGCGTAAGCCTCCCCCAAAGCGGCCCATAGGTCTCGATTTTTCGCCTCACTGTACCAATTTTCGTTTATTTGGCAAAAATCGTCGCTCCATCTCTTGTTCGGTCGGCCTGTTCGTCTCTTGCTTTCCGGTCTCCATTTTGTTGCCAAGTTTGTCCATCTTTGATCATGTAGTCTTGAAATATGTCCTGCTAACTCCATTTTTGTCTTTTGGTTCTATCTATCACGTCAATTATTCGAGTACTGTTTCGGATGTCTTCATTTCTTATCCTTTTGCTGGGTCTTGTTCTGAGGATTTTTCTTTCCATTTTGGATTGACAGATCCTTAGTTGGTCAAGAGATTTCGTAGTCAAGCTCAGGGTTTGTAGTCCATAAGTAAGCACCGGCAAAATAGCGGAGTCGAAGAGATATTTTCGTGTTTCTACACTTTGGTCCAGTTCTAAAATCTGTTTGAGACTCCAAAATTGTTTCCAGCTGTTTGTGATGCGTCTGTTGATTTCTTTTTTCTCTTGGTCCTTAAAAGATTTTAGTTGTCCCAAGTATATGTAGTCCTCTATGTATTCTATTTTTTCATGGTCCAGAATTATATCTTCTCTGATGTGATTTGTCATCAGTTCATCACTTTTGTTTTTGACTTGTTGATTTGTAGTCCATAGTTCTTGCACAAGCTAGTAAGTTCTATTGTCATTTCTTGTATATGTTTAGCTTTTGTAGATATTAGAATTATATCGTCCGCAAATCTTAGGTTGTTTAGAAGTTGTCCACATATCCTTATACCATATTTTGTCTTCCAGTTCATCTTTTGAAAAATATCCCCTAAGACTGCACTAAATAGTGGTAGTGAAAGCGGGTCTTCTTGTCTGACGCCTCTTGTTATTTTAAATTTACGTCCTGTACTCTCTGTTTTTATTTGTGCTACATTATTAACTTCCCATAGGAAGTTATTGTAATGGGTCCGATTTGTCAAATTGAAAATTTTGACATTTCTCGACGTTTCAAGGTCCCTAGAGTCGAAATAAAAGATTTTTAGAAAGATGTCTGTTGCGTGCGTGTGTACGTACATCCGCATGTCCGCACGTTCGCGACGTTTTTTTCGTTGTCCATAGCTCAAGAACCAGAAGAGATATCGACTTCAAATAAATTTTGTTATAAAGATAATAAGGCAGAAAGATTGAGAAAGGGCTCTCAAGAAAATTGCGTGGGTGGTTTTTTTACCATAGCAGTTTAAAAAAAATGTGAAAATTTTGGTTAACCCTTAATATCTTACGAACCAAAAATGCTAGAGACTTGAATTAAATTTTATAAAATATATTGTAACGTGATACCAAACAAGTATATTTTTTGAAAAAAATCTAGTTAACAGTTTTTTTTATAAATCAAAAAAACTGAAAAAAAAAAATTTGTCACCTCGAAAATTTTACGAATACAAAATGATTTTATCTCCAAAACAATTTTGTGCAACGAAGAATAATGTTTTTGACATCTGGTAACATTTTGAGAAAAATCGAATTGATAGTTTTTTTTATAAAAAATAAAAACCTAAAAAAAACATTACTCAAAGTTGGTAAAAATTGAATTTCGACTCAAATATCTTTTCAAAACTTTGAGATTATTGACTTAAAACTACTTTTATCTTTCAAAAAATATTGTTGTAAACATTCAGTAAAATTTTGAAAAAAATCGAATTGATAGTTTTCTTACAAAAAATAAAATCTTAAAAGAAAATTTAACAAAAGTTGGTAAAAATTGATTTTCGACTCAAATATCTTTTCAAAAATTTTGAGACTATGGCTTCCAACGAATTTTAACTTATAAGAATTATTGTTTTCAACATTCGGAAAAATTTTGAGAAAAATCGAATTGACAGTTTTTTTACAAAAAATAAAAACCTAAACAAAAAAATTAGTAAAAGTTGGTAAAAATTGATTTTCGACTCAAATATCTTTTTAAAAATTTGAGATATTGGGTTTTAACTACTTTTATCTTTTAAAAAATAATGTTGTCAACATGCAGTAAAATTTTGAGAAAAATCGAATTGACAGTTTTTTTTTACAAAAAATAAAAACTTAAAAGAAAATTTAACAAAAGTTGGTAAAAATTGATTTTCGACGCAAATATCTTTTCAAAACTTTGAGATTTTGGCTTTTATCTTTTAAAAAAATTGTTTTCAACATTCAGTAAAATTTTGATAAAAATCTAATTGACAGTTTTTTTACAAAATATAAAAACCTAACAAAAAAACAATACTAAAACTTGGTAAAAATTTACTTTCGACTCAAATAGCTTTTCAAAAATTAAAAATATTGTCTTCAAACTTTTTTTATTTCACAGAAAATATTGTTTTCGATATATATATATATATATATAAAATATAAATATATATAAAAATCCAACAGTCCATTTTTTCATAAAAAAATAAAATCTACAAGAAATAGTACGCAAATTTGGTAAAAATTGATACATATAGACAAACTTTTAAGCAAGACAAATCGACAGACGGGATGGGAAGTTATGATTTGTTACGGTAAATTTTACCGCAACAAAAACCAGCCTTTGGCTGTTTTCTTTTTCTCGTTGTGGCTGCAAAATATCGGCAAAGTTGAGGGCAACCATGGTCTCATCAACCACAGGTGTACCTAGCCTTTATTTTGCAAAAGCAACAAAGCAGGTGATCGAGTTCGAGAACGGGAACGAGTTCTTTCGACAAGGTCGAAAATGCCGGCGGATGAGCCGAAGAAGTATGAGGTCAGGCGGACCCTTACTTAAACATCAACAACAACAACAATAACATACTTTCATATTTTAACGTAGATTAACTAAAATTAACATTTAATCACTTATGTACAAATGGGTTTTTAACGCCGCGTTTTAAAGTAGTTTAATTTAACATTTGGTACGAAATTCACACCTCGAACCTCACGCGTAATTAATAGTAATAGGAAAATGCCTAGTTGAGACTTCTTCTCGATTTTTGTTTTTCTTTGAACTTTCTCGAAAAATAGGAATAGTTGGGAAGGGGTCTGAACTCTCCATTATGTTTCGGCAAGTTTTGGAAACTCATCCAACAACTTGTCGAAACCGTGATTGTGTGTGTGAAAGCAAAGTTTCGCTGAGAGTCAACAACGGTGGCTTTCCTGATGAGCGTAAAGCTTCCAGGAAGCCGCGATACCGTGACCGACAATCACGAAAAAGGATGCTTGTGTTGGATGAATGTGTGTGTGACTGGAATGGTCGAGGGAGGAAGAATTAGTTGGGAATTAGCTTGGAAGGCACTCTTGTAAGAGCCTAACAAGCAAGAAGTTTAAAAAGAAAAGTTCGAGGAATTTTTGTTTGAGGAAAAGGAAAAATCGAGGAGAAGGATAAAAGGTCAGGAAATCGAGGAAATTAAAAAGGAAAATTGAAGATTTGAGGATCGAGGTGTGAAGATCGAGGTTTAAGAGGAATATAGGAAGGGAGACAAAAAAAAAACAAGATAAGTAGATTATTTCTTTGTTCGTTTGAATATATATATATATTTCGCGTCCGGTGTTAAGAACCCATTTTATTTTGCTATTTTCTTTTGCCATTTTCTCTTGTTATTTGCTTTTTTATTTTTTTCATTTCATTTGTTTGTAATTTTAATTTGTTTGAAAACATTTTGGGTTTTAATCCAGGGATCTTCAATCCCACGGTTTCCCAAAAGAATAAATATTAAATTTAAAAACCAATCGGTCGTTGTGTTATCTTTTCAATCGCTTCACTCATCATAAGTTTTGGAATTTTCTTTTTATTCGGTTTTGTTAAAAAAAATTCCTGGCGCCCATTTTATTGCAACGTATCCCACTGTGGTACTTGCAATAACATATTTCCAAATAGTAACAATTTGATTGATTCTACAAATCAATCAACATAGTTTTAATTCATATAAACAAATTCTTCCAAAAGAACCCAGCCCAGCTGAGCAGCCGTGGGTACAGCTTCGTCAACGAGCTGTATTGTTACACTTTTTGTTTTCTCTTTTGTGTCGCATTCGTACTCGATTGAGTACGAGTTGATAAGTTCGTCGCTACGCAGCCGCCGTCGTCGGTTTAGTTTGTTTTGGTGATAATTTGTTTCAAATAAATAAGTAATATTAAATAATATTATACTGCCCTCGCGATTAGTGTGAAAAAGTGTAACACAGTGTGGGTCGCATCCCAGCTTCTTGTAGATTTTATTTTTTTATGAAAAAACGGACTGTTGAATTCTTATAAAAAAAAATTACTGAATATCGGAAACAATATTTTCTGTGAAATAAAATAAGTTTGAAGCCAATATTTGTAATTTTTGAAAAGCTGTTTGAGTCGAAAGTAAATTTTTACCAAGTTTTAGTATTGTTTTTTTTAGGTTTTTATTTTTTGTAAAAAAAACTGTCAATTCGATTTTTCTCAAAATTTTATCGAATGTTGAAATAAATATTTCTTATAATTTAAAATTAATCAGAAGCCGTTATCTCAAATTTTTGAAAAGATATTTGAGTCGAAAATCAATTTTTAACCATTTTTTAAAATTTTTTTTTTTCGGTTTTTAATTTTTTGTAAAAAACCTGTCAATTCGATTTATTTCAAAATTTTACTGAATGTTGACAACAATATTTTTGAAAGAAAAAAGTAGTTTAAAGCCAATAACTCAAAGTTTTGAAAAGATATTTAAGTCGAAAATCAATTTTTACCAACTTTATTTTAATTTTTTTTTAGGTTTTTATTTTTTGTAAAAAAAACTGTCAATTAGATTTTTCTCAAAATTTTATCAGATATCAAAAACATTATTCTTCATTGCACAAAATTGTTTTGGAGATGAAATCGTATTTAGTCGTTAAATTTTCGAGGTGACAAATTTTTTTTTCAGTTTTTTTGATTTATAAAAAAAACCGTTAATTGGATTTTTTTCCAAAAATATAATTGTTTTGTATCACGTTACAATATATAATATAAAATTTAATTCAAGTCTCTAGCGTCATTGGTTCATGAGATATTTAGGTTTAACCAAAATGTTCACCTTTTTTTTAAACTGCTATGATAAAAAAACCACCCACGCAATTTTCTTGAGAGCCCTTTCTGCATCTTTCTGCCTTATTATCTGTATAACAAAATTTATTTGAAGTCGATATTTCTTCTGGTTCTTGAGCTATGGACGACGAAAAAAACGTCGCGAACGTACGGACGTACGTACACACGCACGCACAGACATCTTTCTAAAAATCTTTTATTTCGACTCTAGGGACCTTGAAACGTCGAGAAATGTCAAAATTTTCAATTTGACAAATCGGACCCATTACAATAACTTCCTATGGGAAGTTAATACAATTGAACGGTATCTTTCCATTTTTAAAAAATTTGCACTCAATAAGTTGAGAACTATTGAGATTTCTTCGAGAGAAGTATTGGTAATTAACGGTATAACAAATATCTTAAATATCTCGACTTAAAAAAAAGTGACTTATGCCACTTTCAAAATAAACGGCTCATATTTGTTTTCGATATGCTTGGTCGAAGAGAATAGTTTTTCGAGGAACTTAGTAGCATTTTCGTTTAACTCTTTTCTATTTGTTATGTTAATTCCATTTTGGCTTTTTAAGCTAATAATCCATTTCTGTTGACTGTTAAGTAATGATTTTATTTTTCTTATTGATTTTGTTTGTCTAATCGTATATCTAGCTATTGTTTCGTTGAACTTGGATTTTACTAGTTTTCAATTTTCAAAATATTTAGCAAATTTATCAGCTTTTCGAAAATTTGTATTTTCCTTTTAAATGCTATTTTTCATTATTTATGAACAGTTTAGCTGGGGAAAAAAAAAATTACGGATACGGATTTATTAAATTAAAATTTCAAAAGTTTAGAACTTTTCAAATTACCTAAAGTAGCAATCTTGTAATTTTAACTTTAGTAAGTTGCTTTAGAAAGTAAGATACTAAATTTGTTTTTAAATAAAAAAATCATTTTTATGCTTTTTAACTTATAAAAATATAATTTTGAAATTATTCTAAGTCGTTTATAATTTGAAGCCATTTTTTATCAAAATCATTGATGCATTTAAGCATTAAACTTAATTAGATATCCTATCTAAGAATTTTAAATTCTAAGAAGTGTTAAAGAAAATCTGTTAAACTGAAGATCGAGTTATGGGTAGACCCATGTACAGAATTGAAAATCTCATTTTTTGTCTACTAATCAAAATGTTCAAATTGTGTTTTTGTTATCCAAAATTTATTTTATAATGCAAGAAATGAAAGAAAGAAATTTACAAAAAAAAACAAGTATACGCCACAGTGTATTTATTTTAAAGCCATTTTTTCGATACTATGCACATAAAGGTTGGTTATTTCAGGGCTGATATTTTGAATAAAACAAAAATTATTTTTCAATTATGTATAGAACAAAATATCGGCCAAATGGCCACCTCGACCAAATTTTCAATGACGCTCAGGCAAAATTGAGATTATATGCTTAATTTGCGGAATTATTTTATCTTTTAGTTCTTGAATTGTTGCTGGCTAATCGACGTACATTTTTTTTTAAATAACACCAAAGAAAGAAGTACAATGGTGCCAAATCATATGATCTCGGCGACCAATCAACATCGCCATCAAGTGAGACATCACGGCCATTGAATTTGTCGTGCAAAAGAGCCATTATTTCGTTGGCTGTTTTTCAAATGGCACCGTCCTGTTTAAAGCATATATCATCCATATTGCTGCATTTGAGTGCCAGACCGGGTAACTGACTGACCGGCGGATAGCCAAACAGTCACTCTTTGTGGGTGCATTAGTTTCTCTACAATTACTTTAGGATTATCATTCACCCAAATGCAGCAATTTTGCTTATTGACAAATCCACTGAAGATGATATGGTTTGATAATTGATCGATTCTTACCATCATTTTGACAATTGACGAATGGTCAAGAGGCTTTATGTCTTAAGTCAATTGCAACTTGTTAGCAAATGCAACTCACATCAACATCGGCCTCTAAAATTTAACCACCCTTTACAAGAGATAAATTTTAGTCAAGGATTTCTTTAGAAATTTTACAAATCTTTTTCGATT
This sequence comes from Eupeodes latifasciatus, assembly GCA_920104205.1. NCBI lineage: Eukaryota > Metazoa > Arthropoda > Insecta > Diptera > Syrphidae > Eupeodes > Eupeodes latifasciatus. The sequence continues at coordinate 42,800,297 of OV049924.1, forward strand.
GATCCAAAGACAATTTCTTTAAAAAATCTTTAATTCTTGATGAATTACTGCAAAACCACATGTTCTGAAATCACGAAATCATTATTAAACCCTTTCTTATAATTTTCTTGTCCTATTAGTATTATTTGGTTAAGCTTAGATTTTCTTTCTAAATTATAATATAATAAGGTTGGAGTTTTTTCCTGTAGTTTTTTCTTTTAAAAAATTTGTTCTGATAGTTTACCACAGACTTTCATTGAATTTACTATCAATTTAACTGATTTGTCCGTGACTTCATGGATCTATCTTTTGATTTTCGAGAATTATTCGTGGTTTTCTGGAATGTGTACGTCGATTTGGCAGATTTTTGTATTACAGAATTCATCCGTGACAAACGTTTACATCAAGTTCAGGTCAATACTCGAACGCACAGGATTTACCAGGTACAAGATCCGACTATTGCATCAAGAAATCAGCCCAAACTTTAGGAAGAGAAATAATTAATGACTCCTTTATCAAAATTATAAGTATTATTGAGATTTCAGATTGAAAAAAAGAGGCTGGGATGCGACTCACACTGATAACTTTCCATTCCGTCTGTCGATTTGTCTTGCTTAAAAGTTTGTAGATTTTCGTGTTTTGTTAAAAAAGTTGTCACTTGAATTATTCTTAAAAAAATTAAAAATTACCAACAATATTTTGCATATGATGAAGTAGTTCAATTTCAAAATCTAATTTTGTAAACGAGATTTTTAGTCGAAAACCAATTTTTACCAATTTTAGTAAATACAATTAGGTGGAGCAACAGTCCATGAAGGACCAGGGCCTAGTGACTTACAACTCTCAACCATCCCTGTGTGCGAGTAATGTTGTCAGAGATGGAAGTACCTACAGTCTTAAGCCGAATCCGAACGGCTAATTTGAGAAAGCACTTTTCATGACAAGAATTACTCTTGGAGGATTTGTCAATTCCTCGCAAGAGGCAGTACCCGTGAAAAAAGTTAGCTGGCACAGGCAGGGATTGAACCCAAGACCCCTTGCATGACATGCTACGGGTACTACACCAATTTTAGTAGCATATTTTAAAAGTTGTATATATATATAAAGTTGTATATATGTATATATATATTCTTATATATACAAATATATAAATTGCATGAATGAAATGAATTTGAAGTCAATGTTTTCTATTGTTCACGAGATATCGAGAACCAAACACCAATTTTTACCAAGTGTTCGTACTATTTTTTGTAGATTTTATTTGTTTATGAAAAAAACGGACTATTGAATTTTTATAAAATATTACTGAATGTCGAAAACAATATTTTCTGTGAGATAGAAATAGTTTGAAGCCAATATTTTTAAATTTTGAAAATATATTTGAGTCGAAAGTAAAGTTTTACCAACTTTAAGTATTGTATTTTTTATTTTTTATTTTTTGTAAGAAAACCGTTCTCTCAAAATTTTATCGATTGTTCAAAACGATATTTCTTATGAGATAAAATTCGGGGAGAGTACGATAACTTTGGCGACAAAGTTTAATGACGGATTTGTATAGAACAGCTAAAAACAAGCATTTTTTACTATGGGAGGGGGGGTCTATCTCCCCCCGTTTAGACGGTAGGGGCAATTTAAAAAAATATGTACATTAAATGGAAAAAAAATAATTAAAAAATAACGGTAAAAAACATTTTGTTCGTTGCATAACATTATTTCAAGGTGCCAAATATTTTTTTTCATTTTTTTTTATTTATAAAAAACCCGTAAATTGGATTTTTTCCAAAAATATACAAGTTTGGTATCACGTTACAATATATAATTTAAAATTTAATTCAAGTCGCTAGCGTTATTGTTTCGTGAGATATTTTGGGTTAACCAAAAATGTCACCTTTTTTTAAATTGCTATGGTAAAAAAACCACCCACTCAATTTTTTTGAGAGTCCTTTCAGCATTTATTTTTCTGCATTATTATCCGTATAACAAAGTTTATTTGAAATCGATATCTCTAATGGTTCTTGAGCTTTGGACGACGAGAAAAACTTCCCGTACGTACGTACACACGAAGTCAATATTTTAGTTTTTTTTTTAAATTTAAGCCAAACAGTTTTTTCTAGAATGTAAATGATTTTTCGTTACCAAAAATTGCGCCATTTTCTTTGGAAGGTAGCCATTAAATTCGTCATATGAAATTCTAAGGAAGAAGGTCAAATTTTTAACAACTATGCACAGACATTTGAAAATTAGTCCACGATATTTTTATTACTTGATATTCTGACATGGTTTCAATTTTTCTTCCAACAATTCTGGTTTATTTTCAAAAACAAAATCTTTTTCTAATTTGAAGTAAAATATAATTTCTAGCATTTTTTTCCAGAATAAAACGTCTGGCTTAATTTTTGAGGCCGATTTTGTCTGTAGCTCATACAAATTTGAAAATACGTCAATTATGGAACATAGATTCCTCTAATTAACCAAAATGAACCCGAACCATTTCCATGACTTTTGATAAGTAAAATAAAATGTCGACCATAAACATGAGGCATCTTCTTCTCAAGAATTACTTCAACAACTCACGAAACCAGAATGTACCGTGACAAATCGATTTAACAAAATTATTGGCACATTAATGTTCCTAGTGAGTTATGTATGTCTTGAGCTTGATACATGTTTCTGTGGCTCGGTCCATAAAAATACTTCCATAAATTCAAGTATTCATCGTTATCCCGATCAAAAATTCTCTTAATTGATGGAATGACTAACACTTGCTGTCCTATACCGCAGTCTTTTCTGACGTATTATAACCAAAACGATAGCCAAGACATCATTTTATAATGTATGCAGTAAAAAATCCTGATTTATAGCTTTTCGTATCAATTTTATTAACAAATGAATCCTCAGAAAAGAAAAATTATAATTAATTTCACTAAGGCACGCTAAAGAAAAAAATGACCAAAAGTCCATCACCAGCGAGAGCCTTATTATCATCATCAAAAAATTAAACTCAAGGTTCCAAGAAGAAAACACAAAACTTGCATTCTTCACTTTATCAATATTTTGCAAAATAACTGATGTCTGTGGGTTATTTTTGTTGCTTTTCCTGTCTTGAGTTTTATTTTTCTGTTTTTTTTTGAAAATAACAAATCAAAAAAGGTTTTATTGCGACCATAAAACTGACTTATCATTTTTTACCTTTCTCACTTTTCTTGAACGTTTTCAGACAAATGTTAACATGTTGTTTGTGTAAATGGAATTCAAACAGGTACTTATAATTTGGCTTCCAATCTGGCGGAGATGTCAACATACTATTAAGTCGATGTAAGGCCAAAAAACTGGTTTCCAAATCCATTAGCTGAAGACAAGTCCAACGAGTCCAGAGTCAGAGTCAGAGTCACCAGTAATTTCACTCTGTTAGAGCATGAAGCTGCTGCTTCTGCTGTTGTCCGCTGCTGATGCTGAAGCTGCCTATCTTCGCTACCGGCATCACCTGAAATTAACAAAAGTGCGGTTTGCATCCGTGTACTCATGGTTCCATATACAGTGAGTAAAATAATTTAAGATACAGATTAGGGGTTAGATTCTTAGGATAAAATACTTATTTTTTGAATATTTAAACATAATTGATTTAAAGAAAATTTCAAACCTCGCACGTCGTATATTTTAATCAACTAAATATGTACTAATGATAGGGTTATTCATTTTCGGTTCCAAAAGTAGAGCTTAAAAAGAAGCCCGTATGTTACCCACTACGATAACTTCTCATTGGTGCATTAGTTTAAAATAACAATTTTTTGCATTGAACTTTGAAAAAGATTTAATTAGTATTTTAAGTTGAAAGTTTCTGTCGAGATATTCCGGACATAAAACTTTTTCCCATGTTTAGAAGAATTTAATGTACTTATTGTAAGAAAGCTGTAAAACTAATTTCCTTTTTAATTTTTCTGAAACTCACCAACAATATCTGGTATAAGTTGAAATAAATTAAAAGTCAATGGCCTTATTTCTTCTCAAGATATTCGAGTTAAAAATAATTGTTTACCAATTTTTAATGTTTTTTTTTTTTGGGTTTTAGTTTATGTTAAAATATATTAATTAGACTTTTCATCAGGTGTCAAAAACATTGTTCTTAGTTGCATTAAATAAAAAGTAATTTGTTTTAAAGTCATTTCTGCCTATTTTCATATTATCTGTAAAACAAAACTGATTTATCTATGTCTGCTAGTTCTTCAGATATAGTAGGGTAAAGTAAGGTAACGTGGTTGTCCGTGAACAATTAAGCCAGTTTAATGGCGCATTATCATGCCACATGAATCTTGAGGGTTTCTTCTAAGCTCAATGAAATCAGTTTGAGTATCTTACGAAACGTGCAGGACTGGTAGTGTTAATTTCATTGAGATCGTTTAGATCGTTATAGAAGATAGTCTTGCAATTTTAAACTTGTACAGAGAAAATTAAGAACCGTTTCCTTCTCTTCCTCATACATACAGCTTCTGCAAAAGTCATTTAAAAATACGGCTAGCCACCTGGCGTGGCGTGCTTTTAATTAGACAGTGTTTGGTTATGATACCGATTTTCGAGCTTGTATGCGATCCGCTTAGAGATAGAAAGCACATGGAGTGATTTTCGTGACTTGACACGTAGTGATGTTATTCCGCCTGGTGTTTGCCTTCTTTATAGTGTCTTGCATTAGCAGTAGTTTACATTTAGCGGTATGCCAGCATTAACTAAACGTGGTAGAATCGGTTGTACTGTACCATTTCTGGCGAGTTCATCTGACTTACAATTTCCTGGAATTTCTCTATGGCCCGGTATCCAGCAAAGGTAAATGTTAAACTGTTGTACCGTCTCCATTAGCGATGTTCGACAGTTATTGACTGTTATAGAGTGTGTAGAGACAGAGTCTAGAGATTTGATAGCGGCTTGAAGGACAAGGCCTTCTCTTATCGCCAAAAGTTCCGCTTGAAACATGCTACGATGATTAGGAAGGCTGAATTAAAAACTTAATTTCAGTCGTTCAGAGTACACACCTCCACTAACAACTTCATTTGTTTTCGATCCATCTGTGTAAAAGTGGATTGACTTGTCTTCCAGGAATGCCCTATCCTCACAGAAAAATTTGGAAGGTATAGAAATCTGAAAGTTTCTGTCGAATTGCAGTTAGTGGACGAGTAGGGTTGATTCGGATACGTATTGCCCAATGTTGTTGTAAACCCACTGCAATGAAGGTTTGAGGCGAATAGCAGAGCTTGCAGCTATTTGTTTGATAAATATATCAAGAAGTGTTAGGTAGAGTAGGATATCCAGTACCGCAGATATGTTTGTACGAAGCCATTCGCTTATATACATCGACAAGCTGAACATTGGACTTTGAGATATGACAAAAAGGTATCCCATACGTGTGACGTCGCTAAAACGTGATATTGTGTGACCAGGAAACTTCTCTCGCAGGCACAAGTCATGATCTCCAATAGCTGGCCAAAAAGGAAACCATCTCTTAGGAAATCGATAGTTTTAGATCATGCAATACTTGCATTTTAAGCAACATTTTATCGACATTAACAATGCTTTGGGTCTCTTCAAAATTTCTTCACAATTTTCACGATTGCTGGCTATTGTCGCTTCTGATGACCATTATCTTTACATAAGTAAATACGTTTGAATCAGCAGCTTTTAATAAGTTTAAATAAAAATTAAATGCGTTGTTCAATTCTAAAGAGATCCATTATCACAAAATGGCAAATATTTATGAAACTTTAAATGACAGCGAAGTTTGACAGGTGTCAAAATCCAGTGCTTAAGTAATAACAGTCAAAAATCTAGGTAAATTGATGGTTAACTCTCCAAATCTATCGTTCACAAACATTTTTGCAAACAAGTCAAATATTAGAAAGAATAGAGTAGAAAGTAACCCTGAGTAACAAAAAAGACTGAATTCATCTTTAACTACATTTTCTGAATAGAGCTTCAAATTGTCCTGACTAACTGTACAATCAATCTTCATTCCTTACCACCACTGACCGTTGACCATGTCATTTTGCCATCGCATCTCGTCCTAGTCGTCACGGTCGTCGTCGGTCGTTGTGGTCATGTGAGTTGAGGATATAAAGAACGTCTGTTGATTCGACCCGTCAATATCATTCACGATGCAGATGCAATTAGTCACTATTAGCGTTCTTTACTATCATTTTGGCATATGGAGCCAGGAGGACCACAAGAGACCAAGAGGAGTATGAGGAGGGTGAAAAGGAGGTGAGGAGGGAAGAATGTGAAAGAAGTAACTTTAAACAAAGAGGTATAATAACTTTTACTTCACAGCAGAATGCAGATCCAGTTTGACATCCGCACGCTCTGGACACTTTGATCCCGTCCGACTGAACCCAACGCGACGACGCGACGATACGATGACTTGAAACTAAAATAGGTACAAGTCTTTTATTTTTTTTTTTCATCAGTCTTTTTATTATTTGATGGTTCTTCATTGGCCTAAAGATTTGCTGTTGCGAATTCCATTGAAGCAGCTAATGTTCTGAGAATTTAAAATGGGGAATAGAAAAAAATGTGTGTAGCTAGCTATGTAGGTAGATATAGGTAGGTATTCATAAGATACTCGTAGAGCCCTGTAATTGTCGGAATGAAGTGTGTGCACATCAACATCTTCTCTCTTAGATAAACGATGGCCAAGAGACAAGACAAGTTAGCCGAAGACATATTTTAGTTACCGACATAAAAATAATTTTACAGCTGCTTGTCTTTGATGATGAAATGAAATTTTCAGTAAATGACTCTCTTCTTTTATGGACACTTTTTAGTTATTCTTTTTGAATTTTTTTTAATGGAAAACAAAGTTGCTTACGATTAAAGTCATTATACTCGTATAATGTATAGCTAAGGTATTATAGAGAGCTGTAGAGCTTGGTTGTAAGATACATATTAATGAGGTCTTCTTTAAGTTTAGTTGATAACACAAAATTACATTTTAAACCTGATGAGCTGTTTTACAAGAATGTATGCGTCTGGTGTATATTGTTACGGTAAATTTTACCGCAACAAAAACCAGCCTTTGGCTGTTTTCTTTTCCCTAGTTGTGGCTGCAAAATATCGGCAAAGTTGAGGGCAACCATGGTCTCATCAGCCACAGGTGTACCTAGCCTTTATTTTACAAAAGCAACAAAAAGCAGGTGATCGAGTTCCAGAACGAATTCTTTCGACAAGGTCGAAAATGCCGGCGGATGAGCCGAAGAAGTTTGAGGTCAGGCGGACCCTTACTTAAACAACAACAACAACAACAACATAGCTATTGTGTTTTAAAATTTCTAATTCTTAACGTAGATTCTCTTAACTATTAATGTACAAAATGGGTTTTTAACGCCGCGTTTTAAAGTAGCTTAATTTAACATTTGGTACGAAATTCACACCTCGAACCTCGCGCGTAATTAATAGTAATAGGAAAATGCCTAGTTGAGACTTCTTCTCGATTTTTGTTTTTCTTTGAACTTTCTCGGAAAATAGCAATAGTTGGGAAGGGGTCTTAACTCGGCCATTATGTTTCGCAAGTTTTGGAAACTCATCCAACAACTTGTCGAAACCGTGTTTGCGTGTGTGAAAGCAAAGTTTCGCTGAGAGTCAACAACGGTGGCTTTCCTGATGAGCGTTAAGCTTCCAGGAAGCCGTGATGCTGTGACCGACAATCACGAAAACGGATGCTTGTGTTGAATGAATGTGTGTGTGACTGGAATGGTCGAGGGAGGAAAAATTAGTTGGGAATTGGCTTGGAAGGCACTCTTGATAGAGCCCTACAAGCGACAAGATAAATTAAAAAAGAAAAAAAGTTCTAGGAATTTTTGTTTGAGGAAAAGGAAAAATCGAGGAGAAGGATAAAAGATCAGGAAATCGAGGAAATTAAAAAGGAAAATTGGAGATTTGAGGATCGAGGTGTGAAGATCGAGGTTTAAGAGGAATATAGGAAGGGAGACAAAAAAAAAAAACAAGATAAGTAGATTATTTCTTTGTTCGTTTGAATATATATATATATTTCGCGTCCGGTGTTAAGAACCCATTTTATTTTGCTATTTTATTTTGCCATTTTCTCTTGTTATTTGCTTTTTTTTATTTTTTTCATTTCATTTGTTTGTAATTTTAATTTGTTTGAAAACATTTTGGGTTTTAATCCAGGGATCTTCAATCCCACGGTTTCCCAAAAGAATAAACATTAAATTTAAAAACCAATCGGTCGTTGTGTTATCTTTTCAATCGCTTCACTCATCATAAGTTTTGGAATTTTCTTTTTATTCGGTTTTGTTAAAAAAAATTCCTGGCGCCCATTTTATTACAACGTATCCCACTGTGGTACCTGCAATAACATATTTCCAAATAGTAACAATTTGATTGATTTTACAAATCAATCAACATTGTTTTAATTCATACAAACAAATTCTTCCAAAAGAACCCAGCCCAGCTGAGCAGCCGTGGGTACAGCTTCGTCAACGAGCTGTATTGTTACACTTTTTGTTTTCTCTTTTGTGTCGCATTCGTACTCGATTGAGTACGAGTTGATAAGTTCGTCGCTACGCAGCCGCCGTCGTCGGTTTAGTTTGTTTTGGTGATAATTTGTTTTAAATAAGTAATATTAAATAATATTATACTGCCCTCGCGATTAATAAGAAAAAGTGTAACAAATTGGAGCCCAACGTGTGGGGCTAAGTGGAAGAATTTCGGTAGTAGTTTTGTATCGTGTTTTTTCCTATATACCTATTGTGTTTTTAAAAAAAAGAACATTTAATTCGGCTTGTTTTTTTTTATAGGTATGTATTTCAATCGAGGTGTTTATTCGAGGTGATATTTTGGAGGTGTTTTGTTCCTGCTAGGAAGAAGGAGAAAAAATTGACAGTGATTTGTTTTGTTGGTAAAATTTGCATCGAGGGAATAACTAGTGAAAAAATTTGCAAGTATATTTTTTTAATTGTGTTGTGTAAACTCGTTTTTTTTTTCTTGTTCTTATTTATTGTGTGGTGTTAGTTTGATTTGTTTCTTTTTCTTTTGTTTATTATTTATATTTAAATTATATTTTTTCGGGCGACATTTTGTCTTCGTAAATTTTGTTTGTTGTTCTCTCTCTTTTTTTTGTGTGCAGCGATACAAATTCTCTTGTGCTATTCAAATCACTTGAGAGTTTTATCGCTAGCGACTTCCAATTTTATTCGAGTGTCTTTTCTTACTTGGGTGATAGTTTTTGTTTCAGAGTGTTTTGTAATTGTTGAGTGAAACTTAATTTTTAAATTTTCAAAGAGTTTGAGTGAATTTAGGTAGAGTAGGGGATTGGTGTGAGCGTCCAAACTTATTTGAATACATTTAGAATTTTTTTTTATAAATAATTTTGTGGTTTTTTTTAATTATTTGTTTTGTTTTTAAATTGATACAAATAAATTAATTTAATTATTAGATTTTTAGTTTTAGGGTTACCAAGTTGATTTTTTTTTTAAATATTTTTTTTTGATACATTTTTTTTTTAAATAATTTTTTTTTAAAGTTTTATTTAGTTAAAATGAATATTGGTAGATTAGCTCAGGACGAACTGGCCTACGAGATGAAGGTCAGGGGATTGAAAGTAGGGACAGTTGAGGAAATGCGAAAGGCATTAAGGTCATCGAGGTTACTCGTTAAGAGGAACTCGATGGAAGTTAGTTTAGTTTATCCCTTCACTTATGAAGAGGATGTTGAGGCAATAGAAGCGAAAATTGAGGAGATTAGGGTCCTTCTTAAAGTACCTCCGAGGAATCCAAAGTCTTCGGAGTACATTAAGATAGTGACAAAAATTGAGTGGTGTATAGGCAGGTTAGCTAGGACACCTTGTGAGGCCGAAGATGAAGAAGATGAAGTTAGTTCACTTCGGAACAAGGTTTTGTGTTTGTTAGGAGATCTCACTGGTGATAGTGAGAATAGCGATAGGGAAGAGGAAGTGGAGAAAACAAAGACTCCGATTAAGATTCAAACCCAACTTCAGGCACAAGTTGGTCAGACCCTAGGTGTTGGTTCGCGGTCTGCGTTAGGGACAGAGACGTTGGCTGAGCCAAGAGTTGGTGTCAGTAGTCCTGCAGTAGGGAACATTTCTGTTAGGGTTCCGTTAGAAAGTAGGCTGGATAGGGTCGATGGGTTTTCTGAACGAGTGGTCGTTCAGCATAAACCCATCGAACGTATAGGAAAGTGGGGGGTGAAGTTTACTGGTGACTCAGGTGGAGCATCAGTAAATTCATTCCTGGAAAGAGTGGAGGAACTTCGTTTAGCTAACGAGGTTCCTGAAAACCACCTTTTCAAATCCGCTTCGGAGCTTTTGGCTGGTAGGGCACTTATGTGGTTTAGGACGGTTAGGGAAGATTTAGAAGATTGGCAGGAACTCGTCAAGGAACTCAAAGCGGAGTTCCTTCCTGCGAATTACGATGATCTCTTGTTGGAGGAGATTAATCGGCGTTCGCAGGGAAAGGAAGAAACTTTCGGCGCGTACCTTACAACAATGAGGACATTGTTTCGAAGATTATCGGAACCTTTGTCAGAGGGAAGGATGCTTTCGATTTTGAGGAAAAACGTAGATCCCTTTTATCAGGTCCAGATAGCTAGTGCCAAACCAAAGACGGTTAAGGAACTTTCTATCTTAGGTAGGGAGTTAGATACCCTGAAGGTGAACGTAGACAGTTTTACCCCGCCTTCTAGAGGCAAAAATTTGTTAGAACCGGAGTGCGGTTATCAACCTAGTTCGTCTGGACAACATCGATTAGCGGCTGTTGCTCCAGTATCTGATAATCCGTTTAGGCAGTCGGTTAGGTGTTACAAATGTAACAAAGAAGGACATTTAGCTTCGAGGTGTACAGTCCAGAAACGTTGTTTCGGCTGTGGAGCGGTAGGAGTGTATCGTAGGGATTGTAGGTGTTCGGGAAATGGGGATCGGGCCCTTGTGTCAGCAGGACAAGGAGTCCGTCGACGTTAGGAAGGTCGTCTGCTGACGATCAGCGGGTAGGAGTTAAACTGAGTTTCACGTTAGCGGCAAATGGTAGGGACACTAGACCATATTTAGGAGTTAGGGTATATGGAATAAAGTTTTTAGGACTTCTCGATTCAGGAGCCTCTCGTACCATTGTGGGTGGTGACGGGTGGAAAATTTTTAAAGAGTTAGGGCTTAGGTTAGGAAAGAGTAGTGTTGGGTCAGTAGAGTTAGCAGATGGAGCAGGTGTAGGTGTAGCTGGATCTGTTTCTCTACCAGTAGAGGTTGAGAACAAATCCTTTTTGATAGAATGTTTGGTCATTCCGAACCTTCCACACCAGTTGATCTTGGGTGCCGATTTTTGGGCACTATCGGGCATAGTCCCGGATTTGAGATCAGGGGTGTGGAATTTTTCGAAACAAGAGAGATTGGCTTCGATGACAGACATGGTAGCGATTAGGGAAAAATCGGATTTGAACGATTTTGAAAATAGGGAATTAGAACTAGTGTTAGGAGAACTTTTTAAATCAATGACCGAAGGTTTAGGGTGCACCAATTTAGTGGAGCACAAGATAAGGACGTCTGCAGAACCGATAAAGCAAAGATATTACCCTGTTTCGCCAGCGATTCAGAGACATATCGATCAGGAGCTCCAGGAGATGTTGGAAGCTGGAGTGATCGAGAAGTCGAAGAGTCCTTGGGCATCGCCGATTCTTCTGGTTAAGAAGAAAGATGGCAGTTATCGGTTCTGTGTTGACTATAGGAAATTGAATGAGGTTACTGATAGGGATGCTTATCCACTACCCTTTATTTCGGCGATTTTAGACAAGCTTCGAAACGCGAAGTACTTGTCTTCTTTAGACATTAAATCTGCTTATTGGCAGATTCCAATGGAAAAAGAATCGCGAAAGTACACAGCCTTTACCGTGCCAGGGCGTGGCCTGTTTCAATTTTGCAGGATGCCATTCGGCTTGCACAATTCCCCGGCAACTTGGCAAAGGTTTATTGACGACGTTTTAGGTCCTGACTTAGAACCGTTCGTCTTTGTGTACTTGGATGATATTATCATCGTCACCGATTCTTTCGATAGGCACCTAGAAATTTTAAAAGAAGTTTTTAAAAGGTTAGGAGATGCAGGTTTAAAAGTAGGTAGGGAAAAGTGTAATTTTTGTAGGCCTTCTTTAAAATTTCTAGGTTATGTAGTTGATAGGAACGGGCTTCATGTTGACCCGGAAAAAGTGGAAAGCATGATTAGGATTCCTGCACCGAAAAATGTGAAGGAAATTAGGAGTTTTGTAGGGACAATTTCGTGGTACCGTAGGTTTGTACCAAATTTTGCAATATTAGTTAGGCCACTTACCGATCTCCTAAAGAAAGGTAAGAAATTTGAGTGGACCCAAGAATGTGAGGAGAGTTTTAGGAAAGCCAAAGAGTGTTTGGTTACGGCACCGATTCTGACATGTCCGGATTTTTCAAGGCCGTTTGTTGTACAAACAGATGCGTCGGACTATGGTATCGGGGCCGTATTATCTCAGGAGTTTGAGGATGGCGAAAAAGCCATATGTTATTTAAGTCGGTCATTGAATAGGAACGAAAGGAACTACTCTACAACCGAAAAGGAATGTTTAGCGGTCCTTTGGGCGATTGAAAAGTTGCGGCCGTATCTCGAAGGTGTTCGATTTACAGTCGTAACTGATCATCACTCTTTGGTCTGGCTAAGCAACCTTAAGGATCCGCAGGGTAGATTAGCTCGTTGGGCCATTCGGCTCCAACAGTTTGATTTCAAGATCATCCATAGAAAGGGCAAAGAACATGTCGTTCCTGATATGTTGTCGCGAGGAGTTCCAGAAGTAGCTGGTGTCTCTGAGGCGGATTCGGACCCTTGGGTGATTAAAATGAAATCACAGGTAGAAAAGAGCCCGTTAGAATACCCATCTTGGCGAGTGGAGAATGGGCGGCTCTATAAACATGTTAGGTTGAACCATATAGTCGTTCATGATAATGGTGAGGAGTGGAAGTTAGTGTTAGGGAAAAATGATAGGTCGAGAATTCTTAACGAGTGCCATGATGCTCCGCTTTCAGGACACATGGGCGTTAAGAAAACTTTTGCTAGGATAGCAGAAAAATATTACTGGCCCAAAATGAGGAGTGATATTACGAGGTATGTTAGGAGTTGTAAAATTTGCCAAAGTGTGAAACCGGTGAACGAAAAACCAGCTGGTCTAATGACCGAAAGAGTAGGGAATTCCCAACCGTGGGAAATGATTTGCGTGGACTTGGTGGGTCCATTACCTAAATCGTCGCGAGGGTTCGTTTATATTTTAACGGTCGTCGACTATTTTACTAAATTCCCATTGTTGTTCGCGTTACGGTCCGCAACGGCGAAAGCGGTATGTCGGGAGTTGGAAGAAAACGTGTTTCTTCTTTTTGGGATTCCTAAGTGGATCGTCTGTGACAACGGTCCCCAGTTCCGTGGCAAGGAACTGAAAATGCTTAGCGAAGCGTACGGGTCACAACTTCGGTTTACGGCGAATTATCATCCGCAAGCGAATCCGGCGGAACGGATTAATCAAATTATAAAGACTACGCTCCGGGCGTATGTTTCGGAAAACCAGCGGAGTTGGGATTCGCAACTGGCAAAAGTGGCCTGTGCAATCCGAACTTCGCAACATGAGGTTTTAGGTGTGTCGCCATACTTCGCAAATTTCGGTAGGAACATGGTAACTAGTGGCCATGATGTAGGAATTAGGGACAGTGATAGGGACCAAGATATAACGGAAATTGATAGGCAGTTTCGGAAACTGAGAGAGGATATAGCTAGGAAGTTGGAAGCAGCGGGAAAGAAGGCTGCTAAGACTTATAATTTACGTAGGAGGGACGCGCAATATCACACGGGTGATCTCGTTTGGCGTAGGAACTTCGCGCTGTCCGATGCAGCAAATTATTTCGCGGCGAAGTTGGCGACCAAATTTGTAGGACCTTTCAAGGTCAGCAAGAGAATGTCACCTTGGACATATCTTTTGGTAGATGATCACGGTAAAGAGCGTGGGACGTGGCACGTTAAAGATTTAAAACCGGTTGTTGATGTTTGAGTCAAGTCCCTTTTGTTGTAGTATTTTTTTGATTGTTCATTGTCATTTTTGTTTACTTAACGTGCCATACTAATGATTTTTTTTTCTTTTTCTTTTAAATGTAATGATGGTCCTTTGTTGTTGTTGTCTACCCCTGGCTGAGCCTTAAGAAATGGTTTGCTTTTCTCGAAAAGTAAACACATTTCTTGGGAGGTAAGGGTGGGATTTGTTACGGTAAATTTTACCGCAACAAAAACCAGCCTTTGGCTGTTTTCTTTTCCCTAGTTGTGGCTGCAAAATATCGGCAAAGTTGAGGGCAACCATGGTCTCATCAGCCACAGGTGTACCTAGCCTTTATTTTACAAAAGCAACAAAAAGCAGGTGATCGAGTTCCAGAACGAATTCTTTCGACAAGGTCGAAAATGCCGGCGGATGAGCCGAAGAAGTTTGAGGTCAGGCGGACCCTTACTTAAACAACAACAACAACAACAACATAGCTATTGTGTTTTAAAATTTCTAATTCTTAACGTAGATTCTCTTAACTATTAATGTACAAAATGGGTTTTTAACGCCGCGTTTTAAAGTAGCTTAATTTAACATTTGGTACGAAATTCACACCTCGAACCTCGCGCGTAATTAATAGTAATAGGAAAATGCCTAGTTGAGACTTCTTCTCGATTTTTGTTTTTCTTTGAACTTTCTCGGAAAATAGCAATAGTTGGGAAGGGGTCTTAACTCGGCCATTATGTTTCGCAAGTTTTGGAAACTCATCCAACAACTTGTCGAAACCGTGTTTGCGTGTGTGAAAGCAAAGTTTCGCTGAGAGTCAACAACGGTGGCTTTCCTGATGAGCGTTAAGCTTCCAGGAAGCCGTGATGCTGTGACCGACAATCACGAAAACGGATGCTTGTGTTGAATGAATGTGTGTGTGACTGGAATGGTCGAGGGAGGAAAAATTAGTTGGGAATTGGCTTGGAAGGCACTCTTGATAGAGCCCTACAAGCGACAAGATAAATTAAAAAAGAAAAAAAGTTCTAGGAATTTTTGTTTGAGGAAAAGGAAAAATCGAGGAGAAGGATAAAAGATCAGGAAATCGAGGAAATTAAAAAGGAAAATTGGAGATTTGAGGATCGAGGTGTGAAGATCGAGGTTTAAGAGGAATATAGGAAGGGAGACAAAAAAAAAAAACAAGATAAGTAGATTATTTCTTTGTTCGTTTGAATATATATATATATTTCGCGTCCGGTGTTAAGAACCCATTTTATTTTGCTATTTTATTTTGCCATTTTCTCTTGTTATTTGCTTTTTTTTATTTTTTTCATTTCATTTGTTTGTAATTTTAATTTGTTTGAAAACATTTTGGGTTTTAATCCAGGGATCTTCAATCCCACGGTTTCCCAAAAGAATAAACATTAAATTTAAAAACCAATCGGTCGTTGTGTTATCTTTTCAATCGCTTCACTCATCATAAGTTTTGGAATTTTCTTTTTATTCGGTTTTGTTAAAAAAAATTCCTGGCGCCCATTTTATTGCAACGTATCCCACTGTGGTACCTGCAATAACATATTTCCAAATAGTAACAATTTGATTGATTTTACAAATCAATCAACATTGTTTTAATTCATACAAACAAATTCTTCCAAAAGAACCCAGCCCAGCTGAGCAGCCGTGGGTACAGCTTCGTCAACGAGCTGTATTGTTACACTTTTTGTTTTCTCTTTTGTGTCGCATTCGTACTCGATTGAGTACGAGTTGATAAGTTCGTCGCTACGCAGCCGCCGTCGTCGGTTTAGTTTGTTTTGGTGATAATTTGTTTTAAATAAGTAATATTAAATAATATTATACTGCCCTCGCGATTAATAAGAAAAAGTGTAACGATTTGTTACGGTAAATTTTACCGCAACAAAAACCAGCCTTTGGCTGTTTTCTTTTCCCTAGTTGTGGCTGCAAAATATCGGCAAAGTTGAGGGCAACCATGGTCTCATCAGCCACAGGTGTACCTAGCCTTTATTTTACAAAAGCAACAAAAAGCAGGTGATCGAGTTCCAGAACGAATTCTTTCGACAAGGTCGAAAATGCCGGCGGATGAGCCGAAGAAGTTTGAGGTCAGGCGGACCCTTACTTAAACAACAACAACAACAACAACATAGCTATTGTGTTTTAAAATTTCTAATTCTTAACGTAGATTCTCTTAACTATTAATGTACAAAATGGGTTTTTAACGCCGCGTTTTAAAGTAGCTTAATTTAACATTTGGTACGAAATTCACACCTCGAACCTCGCGCGTAATTAATAGTAATAGGAAAATGCCTAGTTGAGACTTCTTCTCGATTTTTGTTTTTCTTTGAACTTTCTCGGAAAATAGCAATAGTTGGGAAGGGGTCTTAACTCGGCCATTATGTTTCGCAAGTTTTGGAAACTCATCCAACAACTTGTCGAAACCGTGTTTGCGTGTGTGAAAGCAAAGTTTCGCTGAGAGTCAACAACGGTGGCTTTCCTGATGAGCGTTAAGCTTCCAGGAAGCCGTGATGCTGTGACCGACAATCACGAAAACGGATGCTTGTGTTGAATGAATGTGTGTGTGACTGGAATGGTCGAGGGAGGAAAAATTAGTTGGGAATTGGCTTGGAAGGCACTCTTGATAGAGCCCTACAAGCGACAAGATAAATTAAAAAAGAAAAAAAGTTCTAGGAATTTTTGTTTGAGGAAAAGGAAAAATCGAGGAGAAGGATAAAAGATCAGGAAATCGAGGAAATTAAAAAGGAAAATTGGAGATTTGAGGATCGAGGTGTGAAGATCGAGGTTTAAGAGGAATATAGGAAGGGAGACAAAAAAAAAAAACAAGATAAGTAGATTATTTCTTTGTTCGTTTGAATATATATATATATTTCGCGTCCGGTGTTAAGAACCCATTTTATTTTGCTATTTTATTTTGCCATTTTCTCTTGTTATTTGCTTTTTTTTATTTTTTTCATTTCATTTGTTTGTAATTTTAATTTGTTTGAAAACATTTTGGGTTTTAATCCAGGGATCTTCAATCCCACGGTTTCCCAAAAGAATAAACATTAAATTTAAAAACCAATCGGTCGTTGTGTTATCTTTTCAATCGCTTCACTCATCATAAGTTTTGGAATTTTCTTTTTATTCGGTTTTGTTAAAAAAAATTCCTGGCGCCCATTTTATTGCAACGTATCCCACTGTGGTACCTGCAATAACATATTTCCAAATAGTAACAATTTGATTGATTTTACAAATCAATCAACATTGTTTTAATTCATACAAACAAATTCTTCCAAAAGAACCCAGCCCAGCTGAGCAGCCGTGGGTACAGCTTCGTCAACGAGCTGTATTGTTACACTTTTTGTTTTCTCTTTTGTGTCGCATTCGTACTCGATTGAGTACGAGTTGATAAGTTCGTCGCTACGCAGCCGCCGTCGTCGGTTTAGTTTGTTTTGGTGATAATTTGTTTTAAATAAGTAATATTAAATAATATTATACTGCCCTCGCGATTAATAAGAAAAAGTGTAACAAATTGGCGCCCAACGTGGGGCTAAGTGGAAGAATTTCGGTAGTAGTTTTGTATCGTGTTTTTTCCTATATACCTATTGTGTTTTTAAAAAAAAGAACATTTAATTCGGCTTGTTTTTTTTTATAGGTATGTATTTCAATCGAGGTGTTTATTCGAGGTGATATTTTGGAGGTGTTTTGTTCCTGCTAGGAAGAAGGAGAAAAAATTGACAGTGATTTGTTTTGTTGGTAAAATTTGCATCGAGGGAATAACTAGTGAAAAAATTTGCAAGTATATTTTTTTAATTGTGTTGTGTAAACTCGTTTTTTTTTTCTTGTTCTTATTTATTGTGTGGTGTTAGTTTGATTTGTTTCTTTTTCTTTTGTTTATTATTTATATTTAAATTATATTTTTTCGGGCGACATTTTGTCTTCGTAAATTTTGTTTGTTGTTCTCTCTCTTTTTTTTGTGTGCAGCGATACAAATTCTCTTGTGCTATTCAAATCACTTGAGAGTTTTATCGCTAGCGACTTCCAATTTTATTCGAGTGTCTTTTCTTACTTGGGTGATAGTTTTTGTTTCAGAGTGTTTTGTAATTGTTGAGTGAAACTTAATTTTTAAATTTTCAAAGAGTTTGAGTGAATTTAGGTAGAGTAGGGGATTGGTGTGAGCGTCCAAACTTATTTGAATACATTTAGAATTTTTTTTTATAAATAATTTTGTGGTTTTTTTTAATTATTTGTTTTGTTTTTAAATTGATACAAATAAATTAATTTAATTATTAGATTTTTAGTTTTAGGGTTACCAAGTTGATTTTTTTTTTAAATATTTTTTTTTGATACATTTTTTTTTTAAATAATTTTTTTTTAAAGTTTTATTTAGTTAAAATGAATATTGGTAGATTAGCTCAGGACGAACTGGCCTACGAGATGAAGGTCAGGGGATTGAAAGTAGGGACAGTTGAGGAAATGCGAAAGGCATTAAGGTCATCGAGGTTACTCGTTAAGAGGAACTCGATGGAAGTTAGTTTAGTTTATCCCTTCACTTATGAAGAGGATGTTGAGGCAATAGAAGCGAAAATTGAGGAGATTAGGGTCCTTCTTAAAGTACCTCCGAGGAATCCAAAGTCTTCGGAGTACATTAAGATAGTGACAAAAATTGAGTGGTGTATAGGCAGGTTAGCTAGGACACCTTGTGAGGCCGAAGATGAAGAAGATGAAGTTAGTTCACTTCGGAACAAGGTTTTGTGTTTGTTAGGAGATCTCACTGGTGATAGTGAGAATAGCGATAGGGAAGAGGAAGTGGAGAAAACAAAGACTCCGATTAAGATTCAAACCCAACTTCAGGCACAAGTTGGTCAGACCCTAGGTGTTGGTTCGCGGTCTGCGTTAGGGACAGAGACGTTGGCTGAGCCAAGAGTTGGTGTCAGTAGTCCTGCAGTAGGGAACATTTCTGTTAGGGTTCCGTTAGAAAGTAGGCTGGATAGGGTCGATGGGTTTTCTGAACGAGTGGTCGTTCAGCATAAACCCATCGAACGTATAGGAAAGTGGGGGGTGAAGTTTACTGGTGACTCAGGTGGAGCATCAGTAAATTCATTCCTGGAAAGAGTGGAGGAACTTCGTTTAGCTAACGAGGTTCCTGAAAACCACCTTTTCAAATCCGCTTCGGAGCTTTTGGCTGGTAGGGCACTTATGTGGTTTAGGACGGTTAGGGAAGATTTAGAAGATTGGCAGGAACTCGTCAAGGAACTCAAAGCGGAGTTCCTTCCTGCGAATTACGATGATCTCTTGTTGGAGGAGATTAATCGGCGTTCGCAGGGAAAGGAAGAAACTTTCGGCGCGTACCTTACAACAATGAGGACATTGTTTCGAAGATTATCGGAACCTTTGTCAGAGGGAAGGATGCTTTCGATTTTGAGGAAAAACGTAGATCCCTTTTATCAGGTCCAGATAGCTAGTGCCAAACCAAAGACGGTTAAGGAACTTTCTATCTTAGGTAGGGAGTTAGATACCCTGAAGGTGAACGTAGACAGTTTTACCCCGCCTTCTAGAGGCAAAAATTTGTTAGAACCGGAGTGCGGTTATCAACCTAGTTCGTCTGGACAACATCGATTAGCGGCTGTTGCTCCAGTATCTGATAATCCGTTTAGGCAGTCGGTTAGGTGTTACAAATGTAACAAAGAAGGACATTTAGCTTCGAGGTGTACAGTCCAGAAACGTTGTTTCGGCTGTGGAGCGGTAGGAGTGTATCGTAGGGATTGTAGGTGTTCGGGAAATGGGGATCGGGCCCTTGTGTCAGCAGGACAAGGAGTCCGTCGACGTTAGGAAGGTCGTCTGCTGACGATCAGCGGGTAGGAGTTAAACTGAGTTTCACGTTAGCGGCAAATGGTAGGGACACTAGACCATATTTAGGAGTTAGGGTATATGGAATAAAGTTTTTAGGACTTCTCGATTCAGGAGCCTCTCGTACCATTGTGGGTGGTGACGGGTGGAAAATTTTTAAAGAGTTAGGGCTTAGGTTAGGAAAGAGTAGTGTTGGGTCAGTAGAGTTAGCAGATGGAGCAGGTGTAGGTGTAGCTGGATCTGTTTCTCTACCAGTAGAGGTTGAGAACAAATCCTTTTTGATAGAATGTTTGGTCATTCCGAACCTTCCACACCAGTTGATCTTGGGTGCCGATTTTTGGGCACTATCGGGCATAGTCCCGGATTTGAGATCAGGGGTGTGGAATTTTTCGAAACAAGAGAGATTGGCTTCGATGACAGACATGGTAGCGATTAGGGAAAAATCGGATTTGAACGATTTTGAAAATAGGGAATTAGAACTAGTGTTAGGAGAACTTTTTAAATCAATGACCGAAGGTTTAGGGTGCACCAATTTAGTGGAGCACAAGATAAGGACGTCTGCAGAACCGATAAAGCAAAGATATTACCCTGTTTCGCCAGCGATTCAGAGACATATCGATCAGGAGCTCCAGGAGATGTTGGAAGCTGGAGTGATCGAGAAGTCGAAGAGTCCTTGGGCATCGCCGATTCTTCTGGTTAAGAAGAAAGATGGCAGTTATCGGTTCTGTGTTGACTATAGGAAATTGAATGAGGTTACTGATAGGGATGCTTATCCACTACCCTTTATTTCGGCGATTTTAGACAAGCTTCGAAACGCGAAGTACTTGTCTTCTTTAGACATTAAATCTGCTTATTGGCAGATTCCAATGGAAAAAGAATCGCGAAAGTACACAGCCTTTACCGTGCCAGGGCGTGGCCTGTTTCAATTTTGCAGGATGCCATTCGGCTTGCACAATTCCCCGGCAACTTGGCAAAGGTTTATTGACGACGTTTTAGGTCCTGACTTAGAACCGTTCGTCTTTGTGTACTTGGATGATATTATCATCGTCACCGATTCTTTCGATAGGCACCTAGAAATTTTAAAAGAAGTTTTTAAAAGGTTAGGAGATGCAGGTTTAAAAGTAGGTAGGGAAAAGTGTAATTTTTGTAGGCCTTCTTTAAAATTTCTAGGTTATGTAGTTGATAGGAACGGGCTTCATGTTGACCCGGAAAAAGTGGAAAGCATGATTAGGATTCCTGCACCGAAAAATGTGAAGGAAATTAGGAGTTTTGTAGGGACAATTTCGTGGTACCGTAGGTTTGTACCAAATTTTGCAATATTAGTTAGGCCACTTACCGATCTCCTAAAGAAAGGTAAGAAATTTGAGTGGACCCAAGAATGTGAGGAGAGTTTTAGGAAAGCCAAAGAGTGTTTGGTTACGGCACCGATTCTGACATGTCCGGATTTTTCAAGGCCGTTTGTTGTACAAACAGATGCGTCGGACTATGGTATCGGGGCCGTATTATCTCAGGAGTTTGAGGATGGCGAAAAAGCCATATGTTATTTAAGTCGGTCATTGAATAGGAACGAAAGGAACTACTCTACAACCGAAAAGGAATGTTTAGCGGTCCTTTGGGCGATTGAAAAGTTGCGGCCGTATCTCGAAGGTGTTCGATTTACAGTCGTAACTGATCATCACTCTTTGGTCTGGCTAAGCAACCTTAAGGATCCGCAGGGTAGATTAGCTCGTTGGGCCATTCGGCTCCAACAGTTTGATTTCAAGATCATCCATAGAAAGGGCAAAGAACATGTCGTTCCTGATATGTTGTCGCGAGGAGTTCCAGAAGTAGCTGGTGTCTCTGAGGCGGATTCGGACCCTTGGGTGATTAAAATGAAATCACAGGTAGAAAAGAGCCCGTTAGAATACCCATCTTGGCGAGTGGAGAATGGGCGGCTCTATAAACATGTTAGGTTGAACCATATAGTCGTTCATGATAATGGTGAGGAGTGGAAGTTAGTGTTAGGGAAAAATGATAGGTCGAGAATTCTTAACGAGTGCCATGATGCTCCGCTTTCAGGACACATGGGCGTTAAGAAAACTTTTGCTAGGATAGCAGAAAAATATTACTGGCCCAAAATGAGGAGTGATATTACGAGGTATGTTAGGAGTTGTAAAATTTGCCAAAGTGTGAAACCGGTGAACGAAAAACCAGCTGGTCTAATGACCGAAAGAGTAGGGAATTCCCAACCGTGGGAAATGATTTGCGTGGACTTGGTGGGTCCATTACCTAAATCGTCGCGAGGGTTCGTTTATATTTTAACGGTCGTCGACTATTTTACTAAATTCCCATTGTTGTTCGCGTTACGGTCCGCAACGGCGAAAGCGGTATGTCGGGAGTTGGAAGAAAACGTGTTTCTTCTTTTTGGGATTCCTAAGTGGATCGTCTGTGACAACGGTCCCCAGTTCCGTGGCAAGGAACTGAAAATGCTTAGCGAAGCGTACGGGTCACAACTTCGGTTTACGGCGAATTATCATCCGCAAGCGAATCCGGCGGAACGGATTAATCAAATTATAAAGACTACGCTCCGGGCGTATGTTTCGGAAAACCAGCGGAGTTGGGATTCGCAACTGGCAAAAGTGGCCTGTGCAATCCGAACTTCGCAACATGAGGTTTTAGGTGTGTCGCCATACTTCGCAAATTTCGGTAGGAACATGGTAACTAGTGGCCATGATGTAGGAATTAGGGACAGTGATAGGGACCAAGATATAACGGAAATTGATAGGCAGTTTCGGAAACTGAGAGAGGATATAGCTAGGAAGTTGGAAGCAGCGGGAAAGAAGGCTGCTAAGACTTATAATTTACGTAGGAGGGACGCGCAATATCACACGGGTGATCTCGTTTGGCGTAGGAACTTCGCGCTGTCCGATGCAGCAAATTATTTCGCGGCGAAGTTGGCGACCAAATTTGTAGGACCTTTCAAGGTCAGCAAGAGAATGTCACCTTGGACATATCTTTTGGTAGATGATCACGGTAAAGAGCGTGGGACGTGGCACGTTAAAGATTTAAAACCGGTTGTTGATGTTTGAGTCAAGTCCCTTTTGTTGTAGTATTTTTTTGATTGTTCATTGTCATTTTTGTTTACTTAACGTGCCATACTAATGATTTTTTTTTCTTTTTCTTTTAAATGTAATGATGGTCCTTTGTTGTTGTTGTCTACCCCTGGCTGAGCCTTAAGAAATGGTTTGCTTTTCTCGAAAAGTAAACACATTTCTTGGGAGGTAAGGGTGGGATTTGTTACGGTAAATTTTACCGCAACAAAAACCAGCCTTTGGCTGTTTTCTTTTCCCTAGTTGTGGCTGCAAAATATCGGCAAAGTTGAGGGCAACCATGGTCTCATCAGCCACAGGTGTACCTAGCCTTTATTTTACAAAAGCAACAAAAAGCAGGTGATCGAGTTCCAGAACGAATTCTTTCGACAAGGTCGAAAATGCCGGCGGATGAGCCGAAGAAGTTTGAGGTCAGGCGGACCCTTACTTAAACAACAACAACAACAACAACATAGCTATTGTGTTTTAAAATTTCTAATTCTTAACGTAGATTCTCTTAACTATTAATGTACAAAATGGGTTTTTAACGCCGCGTTTTAAAGTAGCTTAATTTAACATTTGGTACGAAATTCACACCTCGAACCTCGCGCGTAATTAATAGTAATAGGAAAATGCCTAGTTGAGACTTCTTCTCGATTTTTGTTTTTCTTTGAACTTTCTCGGAAAATAGCAATAGTTGGGAAGGGGTCTTAACTCGGCCATTATGTTTCGCAAGTTTTGGAAACTCATCCAACAACTTGTCGAAACCGTGTTTGCGTGTGTGAAAGCAAAGTTTCGCTGAGAGTCAACAACGGTGGCTTTCCTGATGAGCGTTAAGCTTCCAGGAAGCCGTGATGCTGTGACCGACAATCACGAAAACGGATGCTTGTGTTGAATGAATGTGTGTGTGACTGGAATGGTCGAGGGAGGAAAAATTAGTTGGGAATTGGCTTGGAAGGCACTCTTGATAGAGCCCTACAAGCGACAAGATAAATTAAAAAAGAAAAAAAGTTCTAGGAATTTTTGTTTGAGGAAAAGGAAAAATCGAGGAGAAGGATAAAAGATCAGGAAATCGAGGAAATTAAAAAGGAAAATTGGAGATTTGAGGATCGAGGTGTGAAGATCGAGGTTTAAGAGGAATATAGGAAGGGAGACAAAAAAAAAAACAAGATAAGTAGATTATTTCTTTGTTCGTTTGAATATATATATATATTTCGCGTCCGGTGTTAAGAACCCATTTTATTTTGCTATTTTATTTTGCCATTTTCTCTTGTTATTTGCTTTTTTTTATTTTTTTCATTTCATTTGTTTGTAATTTTAATTTGTTTGAAAACATTTTGGGTTTTAATCCAGGGATCTTCAATCCCACGGTTTCCCAAAAGAATAAACATTAAATTTAAAAACCAATCGGTCGTTGTGTTATCTTTTCAATCGCTTCACTCATCATAAGTTTTGGAATTTTCTTTTTATTCGGTTTTGTTAAAAAAAATTCCTGGCGCCCATTTTATTGCAACGTATCCCACTGTGGTACCTGCAATAACATATTTCCAAATAGTAACAATTTGATTGATTTTACAAATCAATCAACATTGTTTTAATTCATACAAACAAATTCTTCCAAAAGAACCCAGCCCAGCTGAGCAGCCGTGGGTACAGCTTCGTCAACGAGCTGTATTGTTACACTTTTTGTTTTCTCTTTTGTGTCGCATTCGTACTCGATTGAGTACGAGTTGATAAGTTCGTCGCTACGCAGCCGCCGTCGTCGGTTTAGTTTGTTTTGGTGATAATTTGTTTTAAATAAGTAATATTAAATAATATTATACTGCCCTCGCGATTAATAAGAAAAAGTGTAACAATATTTTACCTTTGTTAATAAAACTGTGAGTAGTTTTTGTTAAAAAAAAAAAAAAAAGATAAGTCTCATCAACTCATAAGAAAAAAACTTTAAATAAAACCATAAAAGTATTAATATTGCAAGAAACGATTATATTTTTGTTTAAAGAGGGGCACTTTAATACTATCTTTATTGAATGCATTAGTAGGTAGGTATTATTAGTTTTTAATTTTTAATGGATTCACATTTGGAAGAATTTAAACTCATCTGATAATACTTTTGGAAGATGCAAAAATCTTGTTTTATTTCTATTTCCTCAATAAATGATAGTGCATGTATTTTATACATTCTTTAATTTGCTTCAACTTTCAAAAGTGTTCGGTAGAATCTTTTCGTTGGGGGCAATATAGGAGAATTGAAGAATGATTGTGGAAACTAGAGAGGTACCTTAGGGTTCGATATGAGGGCCTCTTCTTTTCATCCTTCCTTTAAATGAGCTTGCAAGGCAGATAACTGATGTAGTATACCCGTAGCGTGATGGTTAGTGCGTTGGACTGTTATGCAAGGGGTCTTGGGTTCAATCCCTGCCTGTGCCACCTAACTTTTTTCACGGGTACTGCCTCTTGCGAGGAATTGACAAATCCTCCAAGAGTAATTCTTGTCATGAAAAGTGCTTTCTCAAATTAGCCGTTCGGATTCGGCTTTAAACTGTAGGTTCCCTCCACCGCTGACAACAGTACTTGCACACAGGAATGGTTGAGAGTTTTAAGTCACAAGACCCTAGTTCTTCATGGACTGTTGCGCCACCTAATTTATTTAAGGGAGATGACTTAGTCTTTCTAGTTAAATCATAATATAAAGATTATAATTGGCCACTTGTTATTTTCTGATTGTTTCAATCTAACAAACTATTTACTGCAAACTTAAGACCCCTTTGGTTTTTTTGTAACGAATTTTAAAACTTTTTTTTATTAAATAAGGATTTTATTACAAAAAATTATTAAGTTAAAGTTAAAAAAGTTTGACTTCTTAAAAAAAAATAAAAGATATTATACAAACAAATTTAAAATGTTCAGTTCTCTTAAATTTAATTCGTAATTTTAAATATTTCTTGTTAAATTTAAAAATTGAATTTGTATTAAAAATCTTTTTATTAATTTATGCCTTGAAATTTTTCAGTGGGGAAGGTAGAGTTCAATATCTTAAAAACTTTATTTGTGTTAAGAAAAACGTATTTCAGAGTTAACAAGAGTTTTTGAAAAATAGAATGTTATGTGTATTTGACCAATTATTTTATTTATATATAAGATATTTTGTTAGGCTCTTTTGGTATTTTTAACTTCCCATAGGAAGTTATCGTAATGGGTCCGATTTGTCAAATTGAAAATTTTGACATTTCTCGACGTTTCAAGGTCCCTAGAGTCGAAATAAAAGATTTTTAGAAAGATGTATGTGCGTGCGTGTGTACGTACGTCCGTACGTCCGTATGTCCGTACGTCCGTATGTCCGTACGTTCGCGACGTTTTTTTTCGTTGTCCATAGCTCAAGAACCAGAAGAGGTTTCGACTTCAAATAAATTTTGTTATACAGATAATAAGGCAGAAAGATGCAGAGAGGGCTCTCAAGAAAATTGCGTGGGTGGTTTTCTTACCATAGCAGTTTAAAAAAAAGTGAAAATTTTGGTTAACCCTTAATATCTTACGAACCAAAAATGCTAGAGACTTGAATTAAATTTTTATATAGTATATTGTAACGCGATACCAAACAAGTATATTTTTTGAAAAAAATCCAGTTAACAGTTTTTTTTATAAATCAAAAAAACTGAAAAAAAAAATTTGTCACCTCGAAAATTTTACGAATACAAAATGATTTTATCTCCAAAACAATTTTGTGCAACGAAGAATAATGTTTTTGACATCTGGTAAAATTTTGAGAAAAATCGAATTGATAGTTTTTTTATAAAAAATAAAAACCTAAAAAAAACATTACTCAAAGTTGGTAAAAATTGAATTTCGACTCAAATATCTTTTCAAAACTTTGAGATATTGGCTTAAAACTACTTTTATCTTTTAAAAAATATTGTTGTCAACATTCAGTAAAATTTTGAAAAAAATCGAATTGATAGTTTTCTTACAAAAAATAAAATCTTAAAAGAAAATTTAACAAGAGTTGGTAAAAATTGATTTTCGACTCAAATATCTTTTCAAAAATTTTGAGATTATGGCTTCCAACGAATTTTAACTTATAAGAATTATTGTTTTCAACATTCGGAAAAATTTTGAGAAAAATCGAATTGACAGTTTTTTTTACAAAAAATAAAAACCTAACAAAAAAACAATACTAAGACTTGGTAAAAATTTACTTTCGACTCAAATAGCTTTTCAAAAATTAAAAATATTGTCTTCAAACTTTTTTTATTTCACAGAAAATATTGTTTTCGATATTCAGTGGTTTTTTATAAAAATCCAACAGTCCATTTTTTCATAAAAAAATAAAATCTACAAGAAATAGTACGCAAATTTGGTAAAAATTGATGTTCGGTTCTTGATATCTCTCAAATTAATTTAATTCATCTAATTAGTAAAAATTTAAGAAATGCTACTAAAATTGGTAAAAATTTGTTTTTCACTAAAAATCTATTTAACAAAACTAGATTTTCAAACTAAACTATTTCTTTATATGAAAAATATTGTTGGTAATTTTAAAATTTTTAAGAATAATTAAACTGACAACTTTTTTAACCCAACACGAAAACCTACAAACTTTGAAGCAAGACAAATCGACAGACGGGATGGGAAGTTTTCAATGTGGGTAGCATACCAGCCTCTTTTTGTTTTTGGAATGCAAATAAAAAACTTATTTCATTCTTTCCCAACGTTTCGTAAGTGTTCCTTACTTCTTCAGGGGTGTCTTTATTCAATATTTTGTATTAAATCACATTAATTTTATTAATTTTACTCCCATTACTGCATCTTTCCAACGACGGCACTGACACAAATTTGAGAATAAATTAACAAAAAGAATATGAAATAAATAATAGACATAAACAAGAAAAACTATCAAATTAAACAGAATTGACACTTATATCACAGAATGTTCGCAGGTACTTTTTTGATTATAATGCTAAAGCATAGCTTTGTTTTATACTGTTTTAAACTTTTATACATTGTATAAAAACCAGTGGCAACATTGCCTTGCAGCCATCAGAGACGCCGCCTCTGAAGTGCTAGGTTTCACACGTCCACAACAGCGAAACCCCTGGGTTTGACGACGAATGCCAGCAAGCATACGCAGCGAAACAACAGGCATACAAAACGGCGCTGCACAGGAGGACCAGAGCTCTCTCTCTCTCTCAAAGAGGAGAGAGGAACACCGGCTTCTTAGATGAAAAAAAAATAGAGCATGAGAAGCGCGCGATCGAGGAGATAGAGGGATGTCACAACAGGAATGAGGTTCGTAAATTTTACCAAAAGGTAAAAAAAAACTCCCAAGGGTACCAGCCACGAACCGAAGCCTGTGAGGACGATCAGGGCAACATCGTAGTAGAACCGCAGTCTATGTTGAGAATACGGAAAGACCACTTCTCCAAATTATATAACGGCGATGACGAACCGAATTCCGCTGTAAGGGAGATAGAACCACTCAACCTAGGCCACGCATATCAACAATTCCGCCTACCCGACCTCGACGAAATTAAGATAGCTATAAACTGAAGTCAAACAAAGCCGCTGGGGCTGACGGCATCGCTGCTGAATTATTCAAAGCAGCAGGCGATGATTTGGTAGGGAGCATGCACCAACTTATCTGCAAAATATGATCGGAAGAAAGCAGGCCCGATTAGTGGAATCTCAGCATAGTTTGCCCAATACATAAGAAAGGAGACCCTTTAAATTGCGCCAACTACAGAGGCATCAGTCTCCTAAACATTGCATATAAGATCCTCTCTGACGTATTATGTAAACGTGTGGAGCCGTTCGTCAACAACCTGATAGGTCCTTATAAGTGTGGCTTCAGACCAGGAAAGCCCACTATCGACCAAATATTCACACTACGGCAGATCTTGGAAAAAACCCAGGAACTTCAAATCGATACCCACCATCTCTTTATCGATTTTAAAGCCGCGTATGACAACATCTATAGGGAAGAGCTCTACAGAGCAATGTCTAGTTTTGGCATCCCTGTCAAACTTATCTGTTTGTGCAGAATGACGATGGAGAATGCACGCTGCTCTATGAAGGTCAGAAAAGATCTTACCAATGCGTTTGATGTCAAAAAGGTTTTAGACGAGGCGATGCACTGTGATGCGTCTTCTTCAACATCGTTTTGGAATGAATTGTTCAAAACTCAACCCTTAAAACTAGAGGCACAATCTTCCAAAGGTCCATCCAATTATTTGGATACGACGATGATATTGACATAATTGGAAGATCAAAGCGTGATTTTACTCATAGTCTTGCGTTTCTTGAGCATTGCGCCGGAAGCGGAGAAGATGGGTTGGGACGACGCGACGTCTTGGACAAAACGTCTATAAATTCAGACAACGACACCAGCGCTGAACTCAAACGAAGAATAACTCTTGTAAGTCGCTGGTTCTTTGGACTTAGAAGGTAATTGAGTAGTAAAATCCTCTCTTAAACATCTAAAGTCAAGTTCTCCAAGTTCTCATTTATGGCGCTGAAGCCTGGGCCTGTCAAAGAAAGATGAAAGCAACGGGTGAATTTTGGTAATGTTTAGAGAGAAAAACCGCAACTTAGGTGGCACATACACGTGCGAGAAGACCTCAACCAACTTGGGACGTGAAACTGGAGACAGCTAGCTAGAGACCGAGCTGACAGGAGACGCATGTTGGTTGAGGACCAGGTCCATCTCGGACTGTAGCGTCACTTTAAGTAAGTAAATAAAATATTATCGCTAACTTTTAGTTTTTTTTTTAGAAAAAATCAATTGACAACCTTACTTCAAATTTCTTATCTCACACAAAATATTGTTATCAATATTTTGTTAAAGTTTAAGACAAATTGACCGACGAGAACGGATGTAAAGTTACCAGTGTAGGTCGTATCCCAACCTCTTCCTTTAATTTTATATCTTATAACCTTTTTATTAAAAGGTGTTCTTTTAGATGTATGGTTTTCAATCTGGCAATACTTCATTAGAGTTGGTCCATTTGACAGTTTTTACCTAATTTATGCTAAATTTGGTTTGTCATTTTGCAATAAATAGACTTACTACTGGACAAAGTTTGCAAATATTCAAAATGTATTACCAAAATAATGGCTCACTAAAAAATTAATTTATTGAAGGTAACTTTTAGACCTATGTGTGGAAGTCGTGATCTTTCAATTTGAAACCTCTCAACTATTTGTTGTGGGATTCTGTTAAGTCGCTTGTCTACGTAGACAATTGACGCCTTGTAAGAGAATATTTGGTGCCTTATTGCTGACATATGGCCCCAAAAGATCTAAATTCTTGGTCATATAAGATTAAATTATATGCATTTTATTTCTATACTTCAAAAACACACATTTAAAAAAAACACAAGTTATGAATGTTTGCTTTTGAAGGAATGCATCTTTATCTTCTTTAAGTTCGATTGTGGGATTTAGTTGTTATTTCAAGAAAATATTTTTATATTATAGGAAAAAAGTCTTCAATGCTATCGAAAGATCAGCTAGGCCAACTGCAATATTATATAACTATACGCTCTCATCATGTTAAGGCCACCCAACATCAAAAACAAAACGTTATTCATAAACATCAGGTAACATTTAAGTACTTTTTGAGGAAGTTAGGGATGTCGGTTACCTAAATTATAAAAAATATACAATTAACTCAGACATTGATAATTATAACAGCTAAGCGCTTAGATCAAACAAAGAAAAAATAACAACTTAGAGTAGCTACTACTTTTGGATAAAAAGACAATTAAGTAGCAAAACCCTATCTCTAACAACAAAAAAGAAATTTAAGTGCACCTTTTAACCCAAGAATAGTCTGCTCTAAATGAACTGAATGATACAGACTTTGTCAAATAAGATGAGGGCACCATAGGTTGAATTATGAGAATCTTAGCCAGGTAAATTCATAGATAATAAAGAAAAACCGGAGAAGACTGAGTCACCAAAAAGACAAACTCAGATATAGGTCAAACAGTCAAAAACTCAAGCAATGAAACTGGATCCCCCAGAAACCAAGGAATTGATAAAGAATAAAAACCCTAGCGCCACCATACCAAATAAAACTAAATTATCATAATAAACTAAAGGAATGTTTTCCCAAAACACATATAGTAATCTTTAGAACCCCTTGTTTATAGATCTTAAGAAAGTAAAATATTCCCCTTTTAAGTTGTATTTTTCCGACATTGAAATTAAGGTTGAAACCAAAACCACCCTAAAGAGGTTGATGGTTGGCTAAACCTAAAATCACAAAAGAAAGGAAGAATTTCAAAAGTTACATCAGTATATGACCAAAAGGGTCGAAATATCTAACATATGCACTCTACCGTGTACTCATAGCTATATCTTTCCAAATTAAAGTGGTCTATATGATTTTTTTGACAGAAACCAGAAGGTACAATCTTCTTTGTATGCTTTACCACATAACATAACGTTTTTAATTTAAATCATAAATTGTATTTAAATTAAGCAGAAGCTGTGAAGCCTGACCACAATTTAACAATCCATTATTGAAGCATCATTCAACATTAGAAGAATAAAAATAAAAAAACCTTCTTCTCCTAATTTACCTTCCTGTCTCTAAAATTACTTGAAATAGCAAAAATGAAGACGAAAAAATTTAAAGGCCCAGGTACAAGTAAAATACCCCTAAATATAAATTTTAATAATTCGAATTATTCCATCAAGAAATGAAGATACATATAGAATAATGTTCCTTTTGTAAAAGAGGCAATTCAATTAAATTTTCGAATTGGAAACGAGCAATATTCATACATATATGTATAGAAGCTATATGCAGACGAAGAGGCAGAAGGATAAAATAGGGAACCTATATAGCAAAGGTATACTTCTTTAACAGCTGCTCTATGATTTTCGGTCGGTATTTCCATTTCCAGTTTCGCATACTTCAATGAAAACACCTTTGGATTCATCGAAACAATAGAGGAGAGGGAATATCCTTGACGAAATGGCAGTAAAAGGTGTTCAAAATCACACTATGTCCTTGTATAGAAGAAGAAGGCATTGCGTCTCTATTATGTCTTTATGTGTATATTTCCTTTGTAAGTCATTTAAAAAGACGAAAAAGTAAGGAAACAGAAAATACACAAAAGAGTAAGATGAAAACTTACAAAAAGAATTTGGTATCTTTCTTTGAGTTCAAAAGAACCAAGAAGAAGGTTTTAAATCATTCTTCTGGTGCCTACATACATATATATAGAAAAAGAGCCTATTTAAAAAAGACGAAGACGACATTTGGCGTAGGTACTATCAGAACTTACCTTCAAATATCGAGTCTTTAGAATGAACGTAATGACCTAAAATTTTCTCCCGTGTAACATCCCAGAAACTACTCGTATATGATTTAAGAGGACAATAAAATGAAACAATTCCTGTCGCAGACTCAGAACTTTTTATTTCTTATGTCGAAAAGGTCTGATGACTGATATAATAATGTGTTCGTAGGTTGGACCCTTTAATGGCATCAAGATTTAACAACAAGAAAAAAGGACCGATCAAATCGAATAAAACGCTGATATATTGCAGGTCAGGTAGGCTGAGCTGATGTATTCTCAATTCTGAGTCTCAGTCAGTAGTTGGGATAAATTAATACATTGTCAGGCCTATCATGTGTTTCTTTGTTACCATAATTTTTTCCAATTCAGTGATTTTAATTTTATGTATCTATCTATCGAGCGAGAGATTTTCACAAGACTGTTTTTGCTTCTTGTGTAGAGGTAGGTACATTTATATATGCACAAGGATTAAAATGCATATGTTAAGGGATCTTTTTTTTATTTTTCGTCAAATGCAAAGGATTATAGCAGCTGCTGTTTCTCTTTAACAAGTGGATAAGTAATGTATTGTTTAGTTTATACATATAGAAAAATATAAATTGAATAAATCTGGAACATTGTTGTCAATATTGTCAAAGTGATGTGAGTTAAAGGACTTTGTTTGTTCATTTTTCTATTTATGGTTGACATATTTGATCCTGATCCTCATCCTGATCCTTATTCTGATCCTCAACGAGTTTTGTTGACATACATACAAATGTATACAGTTTACTTTTCCTTTCTAAATAACAATATTATTTTTTGGAAAATGAAAACCTTTTGTTTGGAATAATTCCCCATGAAAATGATATCGATTCCAATATAGTGATAAAGAGAGAGTAATATAATTTTGAAGTTGAACTTCAAAGGACAATGACTTCTAACAAGAAATTGTATTTCGAAAAAATAAAATTATTGGGAAAAAGAGTTATCAATCATCTATTTATAATTATACAGCGCCGAATTAAAGCTTTTGTGCAGGATAAAGGTTGAAAACAACTTAACCGCGAACCTTTCGATGTTAGACAAGGTGATGCATTGTTATGCGATTTCCTTAATATAGTCCTTGAAAGAATAGTGCAGAGCTCCAACGTCAACACTAGAGGCACTATCTTTATGGCATATACTGTTGACATTGACATAATCGGAAGAACTCAGCGTGATGTCAATGGGGATTTTGTGAGTATTGTGGCAGAGGCGCAAAAATGGATTTAGCGGTTATTGAGGGCAAAACAAAGTACATGCTGTCATTAGAAGGGACCTACTACACCGTTCGCGTCGCGTCGTCTCGGTAAAAACGTCACTATCGAAAGGCGTAACTTTGAGCTAGGACTTTGTCTACCTTAGCTTCACTATGAACGCAGAAAACAACACCAACACTGGGATCAAACGAAGAATTGTTCTTGCTAACCGGGCTAAGAAAGCAATTGAGCTCTCTCGAGCAACAAAAGTCATAATCCCCGTCTTGCTTTACGATGCTGTAGCATGAGCTATGGCAAAAGCAGATGAAAGCACATTTGGTGGTTTCGAGAGAAAAGTTTTTTTTGCGTGATCTACGGTCTCGTATGCATTAAAGGTGAGTGAAGGAGAAGATCAAACGACTAGCTGTACGGGCTATACAGCAACGTAGACTTAGCAGATGGATAAAAGTCCAACGACTGAGATGTCTACGTCAGGTAGAGTGCATGGAAACCAATGCTCCGGCCGGAAAGTTTTCAAATCCACAGGACAGCGCAGTAGATGAAGATCGCGGATCAGGTCGCTCGCACAAGCGGAAAGTTACCTCACCCAACTTGGAGTGCGCAACTACAGACTGGATGGAGAAGTTTGTTGGACTAGGCCCTAGTTCACACAGGACTGTATCGTTACCTTAAGTAAGTAAGGTTTAATTTAACTTTGTAAAAAAAAGAGGCTGGGATGCGACCCACACTGATAACTTCCCATCCCGTTTATCGATTTGTCTTGCTTAAAAGTTTGTAGGTTTTCGTGTTTTGTTAATAATTTAATTAACCATAAGCCGCTCTTTGTGCAGCTGTCGCTTCTGTAGCTTTCATATTTTGATATTTGACAAGTAAAAACTAGGCCATCACGCTTCAACATCACGTCAAATCAAAACCGTGTGCGTCGCTCGAAAAACAATTGCGAATATTGCTGTTGTAGCCTATATTATTGACGAAAATCTAGGTTTGGTGATTCCTTATCGATCTTTGGAAATAGCCATTCCACAAACGACATTTTTCCATTTGCGAGTATGTAAGAACAAGATGGCACGCTAGGTTTCACGTGACCAACGAAAGAATCGCAATTTTGAAACAATTATCTGACAGTGTTATTTCTTAAAGTGGTGATCATAATTGGCTACAAGCTCTTGTAATCGTTAACACTTTTTTCATTAAAGCTACAGGAAAGAGAAAGTCTATCTATTGCTCTGCAATTGATTAAAGACATTACAGATGGAATTCGTGAAGTTATCAATGAAATTTCGCCACAAATGCGTGAATTGTTAGTGGAAAATTTCATAATGGGTTATAGTGCTGCAACCATAACTTAGGAGAATATTTGGCCGATATCCTTGCTCATGGCATAACTTTCTTTTTACAATCAAATAAGTATCCATTGGTAACTTTTGAGAAATATTCGTTCTTAACATCCCATAGGAAGTTATTGTAATGGGACCGATTTGTCGACTTGAAAATTTTGAAATTTTTCGACGTTTCAAGAGTCGAAATAAAAGATTTTTAGAGAGATGTCTTTGCGTGCCTCTGTACGTACGTTCGTACGTCCGTATAAGTTCGCGACGTTTTTTCGTCGTCCATAGCTCAAGAACCAGTAGAGATATCGACATCAAATAAATTTTGTTATACAGATATTATTCCAGAAGGATGCACAAAGGACTCTCAACGAAATTGCGTGGGTTGTTTTTTTTTTTTAGTTTTTTTTTTAATTTTTCAGTTGAATTATTCTAAAAAAATGCAAATTACCAACAATAATTTGCATATGATGAAATATTTT
The DNA here is from genome assembly GCA_920104205.1 of Eupeodes latifasciatus. Classification (NCBI taxonomy): domain Eukaryota; kingdom Metazoa; phylum Arthropoda; class Insecta; order Diptera; family Syrphidae; genus Eupeodes; species Eupeodes latifasciatus. The sequence goes on from OV049924.1 coordinate 42,835,593, forward strand.
GATTTCAAAATCTATGTTTTTTAACGATACTTTTAGTCGAAAAACAATTTTTACAAATTTTAGTAGCATTTTTTAAAAGTCCTTATTTCTTATATAAAAAAATAAAAATTGGAATGAAATTAATTTAAATCAATATATTCTATTATTCACGGGATATCGAGAACCGAACATCAATTTTTAAAACAAATTGCGTACTATTTTGTGTAGATTTTATTTTGTTATGAAAAAAACGGACTATTGAAATTTTATAATAAATGTACTGAATGTTTCAACAATATTTCTTATAAGACAAACTTATTTTAAAACCAATATTTTTAATTTTTAAAAAGATATTTGAGTCTAAAATCAATTTTTACAAACTTTTGTTAATTTTTATTTAGGTTTTTAATTTTTTGTAAAAAAAACTGTCAATTCGATTTTTCTGAAAATCTTACTGAATGTTGAAAACAACATTTCTTATAAAACAAAATTAGTTGGAAGCCATAATTTCAAATTTTTGAATAGATATTTGAGTCGGAAATCAATTTTTACCAACTTTTGTTTATTTTTATTTAGGTTTTAAATCTTAATATATATAATTCTTCTGTGAGTGTGTATGTCACTGAACTTCTCTTAAACGACTGGACCGATTTTGATGAAATTTTTTGTGTGTGTTCAAGGGGATCTGAGAATGGTTTAGATTCACATTTTGGAATGTTTTACATTGGATCCGCCAGACGGCGCTACCATCGCAGTGTCAAATATTAAATAATATTCAATGGTGGTCAATCATATGAATTGCGTCTGTCAAATGGTGTGAGAGTAGATATTGATAATCGCTGGGTAGTTCCATATTCGCCATTGCTGTGCAAAACCTACGAAGCGCACATAAACGTTGAACTATGCAGTTCGGTGAAGTCTATCAAATACATTTGTAAGTATGTTCACAAGGGTAGTGATAAAGCTATATTTGCTGTTCAAAATGTTAACGACAATGACGAAATAACACGTTATCAAATGGGTCGATACATAAGTAGCAACGAAGCTATTTGGCGCATTTTTACGTTCCCTATACATGAAAGGGATCCTGCTGTTATACATTTGGCTGTGCATCTTGAAAACGGGCAGCGTGTTTACTTTACAGAAGAAACTGCACTACAACAGGCTTTGACGGCTCCAAAAACAACTCTTACTCAATTTTTTAACCTTTGTAGTCGACAAGATGCTGTTGGTCAATTCGCAAGGACGTTGATGCACACTGATTTTCATAAATTTTGTACATGGAATAAACAATCAAAGAATTGGGAACCGCGGAAATGAGGCATTCCAGTACCAGGATTCGCTGATATATTTATGACAAAAACTTTAGGTCGATTATATACAGTTCATCCTAAGCAACGCGAATGTTTTTTTTGCGTTTATTACTGGTTAACGTCCCTGGACCGACGTCCTTCCAATATTTGCGAAAAGTCAATGGTACTTCATACGACTCTTTCTTCGATGCGTGTCGTGAGTTACATTTATTGGAGGATGATAACCATTGGGATCTCACACTTGCAGATGCAGCACTGAGCTCATCTCCACAACAAATTCGTCAATTATTTTCAATAATATTGACAACGTGTTTTCCGTCTGATGCATCTGCTCTGTGGAACAAATATAAAGACTCAATGAGTGAGGATATTTTGCATCGGACTAGAATTACTAATCAAAATCTTAATATTGAATTCTCCGCCGAAATATACAACGAGTCATTAATAATGATTGAGGATATTTGTATTCTTATTTCAAACATGCCGCTCATCCATTTTGGAATGCCAGCGCCGAATCGCCCAGCAGTAGACATCATCAACAGCGATGTTCAACGTGAACGCCAGTTCGATAAGACTTCTTTGGCTACTTTTGTTGCGGAAAATGAACAATTGCTTACTGCTGAACAACGAAATGTATATGATCAAATTAACGTTTCAATAGCAGCACAACAAGGTGGATTCTTTTTTTTAGACGCTCCAGGTGGCATTGGTAAAACATTTCTTATCGCACTGATACTTGCGCGGATTCGATCTCAAAATCATATTGCATTGGCCATTGCTTCATCAGGCATTGCAGCAACGTTACTTGATGGTGGACGGACTGCGCATTCAGCACTTAAATTACCTTTGAACGTTCATACAAATCCCGAAGCAATGTGTAACATAAAGAAGCATTCAGGCATGGCTGAAGTTTTGAGAAAATGTAAAATTATTATCTGGGATGAATGTACAATGGCCCACAAGCATTCGCTTGAAGCTCTCGACAGGTCCCTGAAAGATATCAAAAATAATGCTCGGCTTTTCGGTGGTGCTCTACTGCTGCTGTCTGGTGATTTCAGACAAACATTACCAGTCATTCCACGTGCGACATATGCAGACGAAATAAACGCATGTTTGAAAGAATCTTATCTATGGCCAAGTGTCACTAAATTATGCCTTACTATTAATATGCGCGTTCGACTTCAAAATGATCCATTAGCGTCAGGATTCTCTGAACAATTGTTAGACATTGGCAACGGTAAAATTCAATTGTATGAAGATACACAATATATTCGACTTCCAGAGAATTTTTGCAACATGGTGGCTACCAAAGATGAGTTAATAACAAGTATCTTTCCAGATTTAAGACATAATTATACTAATCATGAATGGCTGCGAGAGCGAGCTATTTTAGCCGAAAAAAATTTAGATGTTGACGCCATCAATTTTAAAATACAACAGTCATTGCCTGGTGATGAAATTACATTTATATCGATTGACACTGTTGTTGATCCTGACGAAGTTGTCAACTATCCTTTAGAGTTTCTAAATTCACTAGATTTACCTGGAATGCCACCACATAATTTGCGACTGAAAATTGGCTCACCTATAATTTTGCTTCGAAATTTAAATGCCCCAAAATTATGTAATGGCACGCAATTAGTTGTAAAAAAAATCACGGGCAACATTCTTGAAGCCACTATTTTGAGTGGAAAATTTCAAGGTGAAGTTTTACTTTTACCACGGATCCCAATGATTCCTTCAGATTCGCCTATACCATTCAAACGTTTACAATTTCCAAACCGCTTGGCATATGCTATGACTATAAATAAGTCAAAAGGCCAAACAATGACAATTTGTGGCTTAGATTTAGAAAACCCATGTTTTTCTCACGGCCAATTATATGTTGCGTGTTCCAGAGTTGGAAAACCATCGAATTCATTTATTTATACACCTCAGGGTTTAACCAAAAATATTGTACATCCAATGGCATTACGATAAATTAAGTTTTTGTAAATAAAAAAAAATATTTTTTAAATAAAATAGTTTGAGTGTAAGCTTTTTTACCTTTAATTAAAACAAGTTGAAGATTTCATTACACATACTCACACGCTATCGATTAGTCTAATTGTAATAAATTTACATGTAATGACGTTAGATATTGTCATAACATTTGAATAATAATTTTCATCAAAATGGTCCAGAATGTTTTAGCTTATTAAAAAAAGTTTGAAATTTTCAAATTAAAGACGTGTAGACAGGACAACGTCTGTCGGGTCCGCTAACAACTAACATGCGAGTATTTTTGCAACATGATGAAACTGCAAATGTGCTTGCGAAGCAGTTGTTAGATATGGGAAATAATAAAGTTGTAATGGACACCTTTACCGGATTCATCACATTACCAACAGATTTCTGTCACATCACAGATTCAAAAGAGGAGCTTATTCAGCGTGTTTTCCCAGATATAGCGCAAAAGTTCAAAAACCATAATTGGCTGGGTGAAGGAGCAATATTGGCAGCGAAAAATAAAGATGTCGAGGATCTCAATGCGACCATTCAGAATTTTCTTCCAGGACAGTTGGTTTCCTTTAAATCAGTCGACACCGTTATGAACCAGAATGACGTAGTCAACTATCCCACGGAGTTTTTAAATTCACTGGAATTGTCTGGATTACCACCTCACAATTTGCAGTTGAAAGTAGGATCAGTTGTCATCATGCTGCGTAACATTAATCAACCTCGACTATGCAATGGAACAAGACTGGCTGTGAAAAAGCTGATGAATAACGTCATTGAGGCAACAATCATAAAAGTAAAATACAAAGGAGAGGATGTCTTGATCCCGCGAATACCGATGATTCCAACGGATTTACCATTCGATTTTAAACGCTTACAATTTCCAGTAAGCCTGACCATTGCGATGACAATAAATAAATCGCAAGGACAGTCTTTAGAAGTTTGCGGAATCAACTTGGAGTTTCCCTGTTTCGCGCATGGACAATTATACGTCGCGTGTTCGCGCGTCGGAAAACCGTCTTCTTTGTTTATTTACGCACCAAAAAACAAAACAAAAAATATAGTTTATGAGAAAGCTTTAAATTGATTAACAAACTGTATCATAACAGTGTGTGTCTGTTAATAAAAATTTAAACCTTATAAATAGCCAGTATTTGAGGCAAACTCTGTTTTTTTAAGTAAGCAACATGATGTGTCGAAAATAATAATAAAACTGCATGCTTCATTAAAAAAATGCTTTTTTATTCAATACGTTTTGTTTGTTTTGAAATTAATTTATACAAAAGTTTAGGTCTTTTATTTATCGATTGAGGCAGTATGAAGTCTGCAGGGTCAGCTAGTTTTTTATAAAAAAACTTTCAAATCGATTTTTCTCAAAATTTTACCAGTTTTTAAAAACGTGATTCTTTTTGCACAAAATTATTGTGGAGATAAAATCATTTTTTGTTTGTAAGATTTTCGAGGTCAAAAATATTTTTTTTTGAGTTTTTTTGATTTATAAAAAAAACGTTAATTGGAATTTTTTCCAAAAATATATTTGTGCTTTCTGCATCTTTCTGCATTTTTATCTGTATAACAAAATGTATTTGAAGTCGATATCTTCACTGGTTCTTGAGCTAAGGATGAAAAAAACTTAACGCCAACGTACGTACGTACGAACGTAAGTACACATGCACGCACAGGTATCTAAAAATCTTTTATTTCGACTCTAGGGACCTTGAAACGTCGTCGGGAAATGTCAACATTTGCAATTTGACAAATCGGACCGATTACAATAACTTCCTATGGGAAGTTAAAAATATTGGCCAACTGGCCTCCGCAACCTCGGCTGCACACCTCTATATGATGGTCCAAATTTTCAAGTAAGCTGTGGCATAATTAAGGTTCTAATGGCCGTTAATGTGCTTGTCCCTTAGATCTTGAATTATTGCTGTCTTATCGACGTACATTTTTTTTTTCAAATATCCTCAAAGAAAGAAGTCCAAGGGAGTCAAATCACATGATCTTGGCGGCTAATTAACATCGCCAAGACGTGAAATAACACGGTCATTGAATTTGTCGCGCAAAAGATTCATTATTTCGTTAGCTGTGTGGCAAGTTGCACCGTCCTGTTGAAACCACATATCTTCCACTTCCATATCTTTCAATTCGGGACATAAAAAGTTCGTTATCATCTCACGATAGCGAAAACCATTCATAGTAACCTCCTGACCGGCTTTGTTTTGGAAAAATACGGCCCGATGATGCCACCAGGCCATAAATCACCTCAAATAGTCACTCTTTGTGGGTGCATTGGTTTTTCGACAATCACTCTTGGACTATCATTCGAAAAAATGCGGCGATTCTGCTTATTGATGAACTCAGTGAGATAAAAAGGTGCCTCATCATTGAAGATGATTTTCTTCGAAAATGGTTCATCCACTTATGCCATTTCTTGCCACCATTTTGACCGTTGACGACGCTTGAAACGGTCAAGAGGCTTTAGTTCTTGAGTCAATTGCACCTTGTAGTAAGTTGTATTAGTGTAAATCCGAGCTCTACGTGCATGCACTGGAATTTTTACATATCTTAAAGACCCGGATTGCCCAAATTTTTGCTCGTTTTTTTTCGATTGTATGCAAAAATCACGAAGTGCACGGTATGCATTATAATTTGAAGGTCCATTTTCATAATAAGCCTGAATAACTTTAACGCTTTGCTCGATTATGTATCTTTCCATGGTTCAAATTAAGTTAGTCTTAAATTGAGAAATGTCAAATAAAGTACAGAAAAGAACATGGCGTTAAGGTGTGGTTCACACTCAACATCTGTCCTTAAAATTTAACCAACCTTTACAAACTTAAATTTTTAAATCTTTTGTCCATTTTTCTGCGAAAGGAGTCAAATATTATTAGGTACTTTATTTAAATAAAAATGTCACTATAAAAATCTGAATTTGTTAAAAACAAAAGGAGCAAAAAATTACCTGATTGACAGACACTGATAAAAATCATTTATTTAAATAATCTAAATTAAAAATTATAATTTTTCTCTTAAAAAAACACTAAAAGCTTATTATGATCCAGATATTTTCTTTGTTTTTTTGACCTGAACCCTATTATTTGTTGATGCCCTTTTTCATACCAAATAAAAAAGATTAAACCAACAAATTAAGAAATTTTAACTTGTGAATCATAGATTTCCATAATAATTGTATTATGTAAAAATTCATCCTTCAGACGCTTATAATTCCCATATAACACTTAAATAGAACAATTCTAAGGATGGTGAAATAATTAAAAATTAACTGACCAATCTTTCGTATAGCTCCTAGGTACTTCATCGTCTATCCTTTTTCATTTTGTTTTCTTTTTGTTAATGAAAAATAAACGAAGTATGTTAAAGGTACCTTACTTACATATATTTTCTACATTGGCCATTCTCATGTTCTTCAGGTGTCTTCATCATGATTTTATCCAACAAATCCCAATAACGTGCAGTTGGATGGTAACTTGGTATGGTATGGTATACTAGGTATAAACTGACAACCCGCTTTTATTCGTAGATGTAGAGTGCTACAGAGCTCTTTGGAGCTATAAGAGAATTCTGTGCAAATTCTCTCGTTAGATAAAATCATGTCACGCTTTGTAATTTTTCATGCGATATGAAAGTGTTTTTCCTTTTTTATATTTTTTATTTTTCTTCATTACAAATTTAAAATTCAAATGTCCCTACATACTCTGCACCTTTAGCCGACCTAAATGAAGTTATGGAAACAAAAACGAACAAAACTACTAATACTTATAGTGAGTGGAGAATTCGCTTTAACGTGAGATAGCCGTGGATTAGGGTTACCATAATGTACATTTGTGTGTCAGAGAAAATTAGAAAACAACAATCCTAAGGATACCTACGTTGCCAAGTAAAAAACTGTCAAAGAGCTCTCAAGGCACGGTCGAAGAATTGTCAAAAAACTGTTAAAGAAATGTCGAGGAAATATTAAAGAAATGTCAATCAGCTGTAGAATAACTGTCAACGAAACATCAAAGATTTGTCAAGGAACTGTCAAAGAAATGACAAAAAAATTGTAGGAGATCTGTAAAGAACCTGTCAGAGTACTATCGAAGATCTATCAACTGCTAGCAAGAGGAGAGTAAATACTTGGTTGACAAAAATGGAAGAACAAGAACATTCAGTTTCTAAGGAAATTAGAACGTCTGGTCACCTCAAAGATGATCCATCCACGACCTGTGGCTTTTCACTCAAAAGAAGTTCGTTACTGGTGTGGTGCTCTGTAACTTGCCGGAATATTCTTTGAAAATAAATGTTTGAAAAAAAAGGAAGAATGATAAACCTAGGTAGGTACCAAAGATGATTACGTACGAGATACTAAAACTTTATTTCCATTTGCAGCAACACCTCAACAGCATCGCCGGCGGCGCGGCGGCGCTGCGCGGCGAGGCGTTTAAGGATTTTCGCTAACAGGAATTTTAATGTTATGGCAGGCTACCACCAACGAAACGTCTCGAAACGACGACGACGCCTGACTGACGCCTCAGCCGACCAACTACGACAAACGCACGGTAGCAAGGATATTTCAATTGAATTTCAACAGCATCTAGTATAGGTATATGTATATATGTAGGTATGGTATATAATGCGAGAAAACCAAAACCTATAGGAACGTATCTAACCTCAACCAAGTTTATACAGACTCTTAGTCGACGTGTGAAATGTACCTACAAATTGATTTCGTATCCTGGATAAAATACTCGCATATGGGAAAGGTACATATCTATAGGTAAATTCCTACTTTATGGAAAGACTAACATTTTTGCACGCGAGTATTGATGTTTGAAAAATCTGTGACACTATGCCGTTATTTTGTTTATTTTTTTACTTGTTAAAGTGTCGGATTAAAGAGAGGTGTGTTTTTTTTAAGGTGAATGATGTACACCCATTAAAACAAGCTGAGTAGAAAAATAGCGCTAGTTTAAATGGATCTTTTAAAAGATTAATGCAACCCAGTTAGAAAAATTTACCTAACTATAAAAACTAACGTGATCCGTTAAAAGCAGCAGAATGGTTTAATCTTGATGGACTATGAATGATTGTTATGTTTTCAATTAGTTGAAAAACCCCTAATTCTCTGCAGGTGCAATACAACTTTCAATAAACAAAAGTACTTAGGTACCTATGTGTATAGATTTTGTCGACCTTGAATGTTTCAAGCATAAAGGGTATCTTCTCATTCTTTTGTAGCTTATAAATCCTCACTGGATTGAACAACAATGGAAACAAATATTCCAAAATGTTGAACGAACGAACGAAATTTTAACTTAAAATCCTTAAATTTGTTAAACAAAATTGATAACATCCAAAAGAAAAGCGTCAAGGATACAACCGCAATTTTCAGACATAAGGACAAACTTAAATTTAAAAAAAATACAGTCTATTATAAAGTAAGAGAATTCTTCTTGTTCCCCTAGTTTTGGAAACATTTATGTTTTGTTTCTTGAGTTTGTTTGTATATTCTCAGAAAGTTTTATTTTTCAACTTCTCATAGGAAGTTAATGTAATGGGTCCGATTTGTCGAATTGAAAATTTTGCCATTTGTAGACGTTTTAAGACGTTTTTAGAAAGATGTCACCATTTTTCTTTGTCCATATCTCGAGAACCAGTGCATACATATATCGACTTTGAGCAAATGTTACTTTACAGAAAATAACATGGAATGATGTAGAAAGGACTTTCTACTTTCAAATTATTTTAAAATTATACAATACAGGGTTATCCATTTTACAAAAGTAAATTTAAATAAAACACATTTAAAATATTTTTTTTTTATGATATTTCTTTTCTATTATAAAGTTTGAACAATTGACATTATGTCTGAAACACTACATCATTTAAATGGCCACCAAGCGAATTTTAATTTTTGGAAGCATTGATTATTTTGAGGTAATTTTCGACCGCTTTTTGACACACTTGACGAATGGTGGTCCTTCCATCGTCGTTTTCGAATAAGTAAAGTCCAATCACACCTCCGGAACAAAGAGCGCACCAAACAGTGACATTTTGTGGATGTAATGGCCTCCCTTCAATTACTTGAGGATTCTGAGAAACTTAAATACGACAATTTCGTTTATTAAAATACCCACCGAGTGAGAAATGTGCTTCGTCGCTGAAGAAAATTTTGTTCGAAAAACCGCCGTCAACCGCACAGCCTGTTGTTGAAGAACCTATTCTTTGTATCTACGACGACGTTGTGAATGGTCAGCTGGCTTCAGTTGTTGTGTGAACTGGACTTTATATGGATGTAGGTGTAGATCCAAATGCCAAATACGCCATATTGTACCGTAAGACAGTCCTAACTCCTGGGAACGGCGAAGAATCGACACATTCGGATCTTCGGCAACACTTTCACTTACAGAAGCGATATTTTCAGTGGTACGAGCAAAACGATGATGATGCACAGGCCTTACAATATCTGTAACTAATCCAGTCTCTTAAAATTTCTTCACCATTTTGCCAATTGCATAATCTCATCTAAAGCACGATATCGCGTTGTGCGATAATTAATAACACTATTTTGTGTGAAATAAATAATTTGAAGTCAATATCTTTCCTCGCTCTCCTAATGCCCTTGAGTCAAAAACCATTTCTTATCAGTTTTTGTAGGTTTTCGTGTTTTGTTAAAAAAGTTATTAGTTGAATTTTTCTAAAAAATCAACTAAAAATGACCAAACAAATTTTGCATATCATATGAAATAGTTTAATTTTAAAATCTATTTTTGTTAACAATATTTTTAGTTGAAAACTAATTTTTACCAATGTAAGTAGCATTTCTTGAAAGTTTCTTATACCAAAAATACAAATTAAATTTGTTTAAGAAAATTAAGTACAGAAGAAATCAATTTGAAGTCAATACTAGGTACATTAATTTATTAACGAGATTTCTAGAATCTAAAGGGTTTTTAATTGGCGCGGGTAGATTTTGGAGCCCCTTGGCGGCCATTTTGTTTTCGTGACATCTGTCAAATCTTTTGTTTATTATTCAGTTGTTTATGTCAAATCATCATGGCAAGTTACACGATTTAACATCACGTTCAAATGATAAAACCTTATTAGCAAAATGAGTGTTTGTTAACGCAAACATTTTACGGCAGACATGGTGGCCCTTCACAGTCGACTCTTCAACGTTTGGTGGCCAAATTTGTGACGACCGGTTCAGTAAACAATAAGCCAACACCCGTACGTTCAAGGAACGCAAGATTGGCCGAGAACATCGCCGCGGTCCGTGAAAGTCTACAGCAGAACCCGAGGCAGTGTATTCCTCGACCCGCCGCCCGTGCACAAGAACTCGGCATTTCGCAGACTTCAACTTGGCGAATTTTGCGTCGGGACTTGGGCCTACGCCCGTACAAGATCCAACCGATCCTGGAGCCCAAAGTTCATGATCATAGACAACGCCGTTTGTTCGCTGACTGGACTTCGAATCGTTTGGAAGAGGACCCCAATTTTGTCCGAAAAATCATCTTTAGTGACGAGGGGCATTTTTTTGTTGATCGGCCAAATTGCCGTATACGGGACGACACCAACCCACGAGAGGTTCACCAGATGATAATTCATCCTCAAAAACTTACCGTTTGATGTGGATTTTGGGCCAGCGCGGCGGCGGCGTAATTGGTCCGTACTTTTTTGAAAACGACGTTAGTGAGGCGGTCACGGTGAACAGCGAGTGCTACATAACGATGATAACTAATTTCTTATGGCTCAAATTGAACCATATGGACCTAGACGACATGTGGTTCTAGCAGGACGGAGGGCGCTATATGCCACACAGCAACCGCCACGATTGACATTTTGCGTGAACAATTTGAGGGTAAGATTATCTCTCGTAGGGGTGATGTGAATTGGTTACCAAGGTAATGCGATTTGACCCGCTAGACTTTTTCCTGTAGGGTTTCTTGCGATTAGACCCCGCTAGACTCTTTCCTGTAGGGTTTCTTGAAGTCCCAGTTCTGTGCAAATACACAACAATCGACCGTTGACCTAAAGGTGAACATAACACAGGCCATCGCTCAAATTCAGCCGGATCTATACGGAAGAGTCGTTGAAAATTGGACCACTCGGATCACCGTGCCACCGTAAGAAGCCGAGGCGGGCATTTGAATGACGTCATATTCCAAACCTAATGGCATACATGCGCCTTTCAAATAAAAAAATAATTTTGTTAATACCTCACACACAGCTTGTTTTATTTCATTTCCACATCTACCCGCACTTATTGAAAAACCCTTTAATATCAGTTTTTACCAATTTTGCGTAATATTTTGTGTAGATTTAAATTTTTTTTCAAAAAAAAATTACTGCTGTATTTTTATACAAATTTTGTTGAATGCTGAAAACCATATTTTTTTTTTGAGATGAAATTAGTTTGAAGCCAAAATCTTAAATGTTTGAAAAATTGAAAATCAATTTTTACCAACTTTTAGTAATGTTTCTTGTGCAAGTTTTTATTTTTTTGTAAAACAAACTGTGACAGTTATTTTGTTTTCAGCTTTTTTTTATTTATAAAAAAATCTATTCTTCTATTGTTTATTTATACAAAAAACCGTTAGTTGAATGTTTTTCAATATTATATTAATTTGGTTTGGTATAATATAAAATGTAATTCAAGTTCGAAGCGTAATTGACTCGTGAAATATTTTGGATTAACCAAAATTTTCACTTTTTTTTAAATTGCTATGATAAAAAAAAACACCGACTCATTTTTTTTAAGTCCTTTCCGCATCTTTTTGCATTATTAGCTATATAATAAAATTTATTTGAAGTCGATATCTTTACTGGTTCTTGAGATATGGACGACGATAAAAGTTTCCCGAACGAACGTACAACCTCACACACAGACATCTTTCTGAAAAAAAATGTATTTAGATTCATTGGACCTTGAAACGTCAAGAAATGTCAAAATTTTCAATTTGACAAATCGGACCAATTGCAATAACGTTATAAAACTTAAAAAAGATTTGTCAACCTGACTGACGGCATAGCCAGCCCCTACGAGAGGGGGGCAGAGGGAAACCCCCGGGCCGGGATTTCATAGGGCCCGTAAATTTGAAAGCAATGAAAAGAGTGTATTTTTTTAATATACTCTATATTCATCATCAGAATACCTATTCCCACTTATTTTTTTGGGCTCGAAAATTTAAAATCTTTCATGCTTCCGCAATCGGGCCCCTGTTTGCATGTTATCTACCAATCTATCAGTCACAAGACTGCCGATCTGGGCTCCTGATTATTATTGGCGTACATTTTTGTTAATATTTAATGAAAAATTAGGCAACTCTGAACTATTGAAAGAAAGTTATAATAAATTATTTCGCTTTTCTTATTAAATTTAACGTAAATTTAAAATTTATTTTATTTTGAAAATTTTTAAAGTCAAAATAAGGGGCCCGCAACTTAAAACAAAACACAAATATTTATTTCGGTTTCTGTTTTTATAAAGTTTCTTTTCTTCTTTTTTTTGTTTCTGCTGGGAACGAAATTTTTGATTCGGTTTCGGGGGACCGGAAAATCCCACGCAAACGTTTTTCAATTGTGGTTTTCGTAATATTAATTAATTAACATTTTGAATAAGTTGTTTACTGAAGATTTGAAGGATATCAAATCACTTCAAAGTGTGTATATAGCGAAATGCTGTACTGCCGCAATCACATTTTTTGGTGTTGTTCAAAAGTGTTTCAACTTGTTTAGCAGCAGTGCCCAACGTTGGGAAATTCTTAAAAAAAATGTGCCCGGATATCTTAACAGTCATTTCGATACAAGATGGTCAGCTAGAATTGAGGCAGTGAAACCATTTGCAAACCATCTGAAAAACTTTAGAACATCATAAGAAGCCTTAAGTGATATTAATTTAACTGCTGAAGCTCGAAGAGATGTAAATGGCGTTTTAAAATATATGCAAAAATTTAAATGCGTCCTGATGTCTTCGATTTGGTGCAAGGTTCTTAGCGCTATAAATGAAAGAAGTATCATTCTTCAAGCCAGAAACATGAATATTTACGTTGAAATTCGAAATCTCGACAACTTGATCTCAGATTTGAACATTATTCGAAACGGATGGGATCAAATTGTATCTGAATGCAAAGCAGTTGCTACTGGATTGGGGGATGTTCCAGAATCATTCCCATCGAACTGAAAAAGGAAATTAAAGAGACATTTTGAAGAAAATCGGGCAAATTGAAACATACATGATATGGTTTACTTGTCTCCAATTGTGTTTTATATTTAAGAGAATAAACAAATAAATATGTTATTTAGTTTTTATTTAAAATTTTTTTTAATTTTTTTTTAATTTTACAACTTAATTTTAATTATATTTTATTTTAATTCACGACACGTATAATTAAAATTAAGTTGTAAAATTAAAAAAATTTAAAATTAAAATTAAATAAAAACTAAATAACATATTTATTTGTTTATTCTCTTTAATTGAAACAGACGAAGCAATAAATTTCAAGATATACACCTTTAACGTCATAGTTGATTCAATTATATCTCGAATTTCTGGTCGGTTCGATACGATGAAAAATTTAAATGCTACATTTTCATTTTTATGGCAGTTTTCAGCAATGGACAAAATTGAGATTAAAAACTCCGCTAAAAGGTTCATCCAAAAGTGTCTCAAGAGTTGAAAGAAGAAATAAATTATCTGAAACACATTTATAAAGCCAATTTTGAAGCAGAACTTCCGCCATTGAGTTTGCTCAATGCTATTTATTCCCAGAACTTGGAGACGATTTTCCCTAACATTTGTGTTGCTCCCCATGTGTTTTCCACCATACCTGTAACCCTAACTAGTACCGAATGTTCATTTAGCGTCCTTGCCAGAACAAAGAATTTTCATCATTCGTGCTCATCACAAGATCGTGTTTCTGGACTTGCTACACTATGCATCGAAGCACCTTTGACAAGGAAATTGAATTTCGATGCAATTATAAGTTGTTTTGCTGCTCAGAAAGCTAAGAAAGCTCGTTTGCAAAAAGAAAATATTTCATTAAATGCAAACTAACACTCATGAAAACATAGTGATAATATTTTAATAAAACAATAAAGAGTATTTAATGTAAACCTTTTAAAATACATAGGTACTTTTTTTTAAGACAAATTTCAAATACTTTTACTTCGCTCTATTTTATTTTCATAGTAAGTAATAGATCTTCATGCTATTTTTTTTAAATAGTTAATCGAGCGTATTATCAGTTACTAACATGTCGTTGGCAATATCGAATTGAATGTATGATTCTGTTCGGATTCTGATCTAGGTTAGGTTAGGTTGGAGTGGCTGTCCAGATGTCATCGACTCACTTAGACCGCAAGGGTCCATTGTGATACCACTAATGAGGTTACTCATGGGGGAGTAATGAAAATTAAACAAACCATTTTGTGCTTTTAATAAAGTTAGAGAGACACTTTGTGTCAATCGTTGCCAGTTCACTGGTATTGTCGAAGAAGGGATTGCCAAGAAAGTTATTCCTTCTAATGGAGAGTGCTGGACATGTACATAGAAGGTGTTGGACTGTTTCTTCTTCCTCCTCGTCCATGCAGCTTCTACAAAAAACATTTGTGTAGACCCCTAGCCTCAGAGCATGTCTTCCTATGAGGCAGTGTCCTGTTATTACTCCAATTGTAGAGCTTATATTTTGTCTGCTCAGGGATATCAAGCCTTTTGACCGATTTAAATCTATGCTTGGCCATATGTGCTTGGTTGCTAGGCAGGTGGTACTCTGTGACCATCTAGCATTTGTTTCTTCTAGAGCATATTGTTTGAGAAGATATTTGCATGTAGCAAGTGGTGTTCCTATGTTATGTTTTTGTCTAACATTAGACAGAAGTGTTCCGTTTTTGACGAGCTCATCGGCTTTACAATTTCCCGGAATGTCTCTGTGGCCCGGCACCCAAATGAGGCGAATATTAAACTGTTCTGTCATCTCATTCAGAGATGATCGACAATCGTGGACTACTTGTGAGTTTGTGGAGACAGACGCGAGAGATTTAAGAGCAGCCTGGCTGTCCGAGAAGATTCGTATATCCTTGCAAGATATAACGTTTTCTCTGAGCCAGGATAGTGCCTCTTTAATCGCCATTACTTCTGCCTGGAATACACTACATTGATTGGGAAGTCTATATGATAGACTTAGATTCAGTTGTTCCGAATAGATACCACTTCCAACTCCGTAATCGGTCTTTGAACCGTCTGTATAGAAGTTTTTCGCATTGTCTTCCAGGGGTCTCTCTTCTTCCCAGGAGGATCTTGAAGGGATGGACACATGGAAGTTTTTACCGAATACCATTTTAGGGGTGGTATAGTCTAAGCGATCTGGGATAGATCTGAAATTGTCTAGAATGATAGTATGTCCAGTATTGTTACTGTTCCATTGAGAGGTGGCTCTAAGCCTCACACATGAGTTGGCTGCCACCATTTTGGAGAAGATGTCAAGAGGTGTTAGGTTTAAAAGCACATCCAGAGCTGCAGTTGGTGTTGAGCGAAGTGCTCCTGTGATGCACATACCTGCTGACCGCTGGACCTTGATGAACTTATTTAGATTTACCATCTTGTCCAGTGCGGTCCACCATACGACAACTCCATAAGTGAGTATCGGTCTAATTACCGAAGTGTATAGCCAGTGGGTTATTTTTGGGGAGAAGCCCCATTTTGATCCTATGGCCTTTTTGCAAGTAAAAAGCGTTACAGTGGCCTTTTTTACTCTTTGGGCTGAGCTGAGGAATTTTGTACCTTCTTGAAAAGAGTACTAGTTCTGTTTTATGTGGATTGACGTCCAGGCCACATTGCTTAGCCCATTTTGTTAGCCTATTCAAGGCATTTTGTAGGAGTTCCGAGAGAACTTGGGAGTGTTTTCCAGATACTGCTCTGCTTCTAATGATGTTAGAAGGTCGTTTACTACCATGTTCCATAAGAGAGGCGAAAGGACCCCTCCTTGTGGGGTACCTCGGTTTACCGATGTGGTGGTAGCAAAACTTCTCATGCTTGAAGTTATTGTCCTGCTTTTGAGCATGAGACTAATAAAATCTATGATCTAATCGCATGTAGAATTATTTTCTATCCATCCTCCATTTCAACTAAATGGACGATACCCGTAAGATTGATTTGATGATTGACACTTTTTTTCGGTTCACTTTGCAAACAAAAAATTTGTATTTCCTTTAATTCCAACCAAATTCATTTGTAATTGAGAGATTTTTCCGCCCCGGCCCGGAATTCCTCTCGACGGCCCTGGGCATAGCCACAGCATTAATATTTCAAATATTGTATTCAATTATTAAGAACTGAATGTCAATATATGAATTACTTACTTACTAAATTCTTTGCAAATGTCAAAGTAAAATCATTGACATTTGCCGCCATTTGCAATAATTATACCATCTTAAAGAAGTGTGATGAATTTGCTCCATGTGACAACTTTTGCATCTTTTTGAATGTACCGGAAGTACGAGGTGTGTTCAAAAAGTACCAGGAATGTTCCTTTTTCACAAAAATATTTATTTATTCGCTTACATCAATGTGGTCCCCTTCAAAGCAGTAAGATATAATACACTTATGCCAGCGTTTTTTTTCCAATCTTGGAAGGACTCTTGATATTCACTTTTTGATTCACTTTTTGTCCTTGAGCATTCTCAGCGATTCGGCCTTTATTTATTCAATCGAGGAAAAACGCAGTCCTTTCATGGGTCTCTTCAACTTTAGAAACAGGAAAAAGTCACACGGAGCCATATCTGGTGAATATGGAGGTTGAGGCATGACTACGGTATTGTTTTGGCCAAAAAATTACCAACAAGCAATGACGAGTGAGCAGATGCGTTATCGTGGTGCAAAAGCCATGAATTGTTTTTCCATAAATTTGAGCGTTTTTTCGGATTGCTTCACGCAAACGTCGCATAACTTCAAGGTAATACTCCTTATTAACCGTACGACCTTGTGGTAAGAACTCTTGATGCACTATGCCATTATAATCGAAGAAAACAGTAAGCAAAACCTTCACATTTGATCGAACTTGACGTGCGTTTTTCCTTGGTGACGTTGGATGCTTCCAAGTGGACGATTGTGCTTTGGTTTCGATATAATAACCGTACACCCATGTTTCATCACCAGTTATAACTCTTTCAAGCAAACTTGAATCATCGTTGACGTCATTTAACAGCTCCTGAGCGATGTGCATGCGATTGTTTTTTTGGTCAAACATTGTTTAAACAAGCAAAAATCGCCGAGCTCATAAAAAACACGTCGAACCTTAGCAACTATCACAGACAAAGTAAACAGTGAATATAGCTGAAAATTGCATAATACTTTAGGGACATGTATACCAACACAGTACAAAACAAATGTTGGCCTTCGGACTCTTCAGACCCGCGAAATTTAAAAATTCCGGGTACTTTTTGAACACACCTCGTATATCAATATTGTTGACCGTTTTTATAACGTATAGCGTCAATTACGTCAAATTCATAAAGTTAAAGATGTACTTGTAATGAATATAAAAACTACTAATAGTAAATTTCAATCGTATAAAGTTTCGTTCAATATTAATAAATTTTATAACATCTTCCTTTTTGAGGATGCAATGTGATGTTGTTATGTTATACACATTAAATAATTGTACATGCATCTTTTTGAATAATGGCGTTTACGTCAGCTGAAAAGTGCTTACACACGTAAGATTTTGAATGAGAGCGTTCTTCACAAAAGGGGAGAGATATTAAGAAACATATACCTATACATAGAAATAAGTATAGATATATGTAGATACTTGGGGTAGATTTATAACAAAATGTTACATGTCACACTATGTAATGTTTGTGACAGTAAAAAGTGTATGCTTGCTAGCTTATACCAAACCAACCATCAAGCGGGTAATGTTTCTACTTTTATTAACTTCTTTTTCTACTGCTACCCTATCTTTTATTTCATTCAGTAAAAATTTTGTTGTACTATGACTATGACTATAATGTACCTTACCTATCTATATAGAAAAGGTGTGCACATGTTACGTATGTTCGTTATAGATATGTACCTAGAATTGTATAATGTACATTGTGCAGTATATCACACAAATCTGTCTAGGGACGACGGTACTCTATAGAACAACAACAACAACAAATAAGATGAAGAATAAAATACATAACACTCTTCTTTTCAAAGAAAACTTTGTGAAAAGATGTACTATACGGAAAAAAAAGGAGCAGTCCTTATTGTTGTACAGTGAGGTACTGGTACTTTGGTACATAGCTTATACCTACCTACCTACGTATCTACTCCTCGTTAAGGACCAAAAAGAAATAATTTTTGTGCAGTTGATTACCTAGAAATGGTTCTTTAGTATAGTGTTGTATTTTGTATACGGAGCGGCGCGGCGTCGTACAACTTGCAAGGAAAAGGTATTGTGTGCAATGTTGTTAAAAAAAGAAAAAGCCAACGTTTGAGGGTTTTAATTTCTGTTTTGCTGAAGAAGGACTCTGTAGGTTTTTTTTTTCTTATATCTACTTTATGCACCTAGAAGTCCTAGAACACCAAAGAATATACCTACGAGTAATAGAGCTATATGATAATTCTGTGTGTAGCGAATTCTTTAAAGAAGTGTTAAGTATTATATCAAATCTGATTAAATACTTTATTCTATTGCAATTAAAATAAAATAAAAACATTTTAATCTCTGGCTTGGCTATAGAAATTTAATCCAATGGAAGAGTCGTTGTCGTTATTAAATTTTTTCTTTTAAGGTTGTTTTTTTTTTGTTAACGTGATTTCGTAGAATTCATTCATAATATGTTGAGCTCTTAAAAGGCGATTGCTCTGAGAAAGAGCTTGATAATGTAATATGATGACGAAAAAACGACGAAATAATTAAATGCTAGGGGTATTGTCGATCGACTTAAAAATGGTTCTTCAAACATGAAATATCTCAATCAAAAATTAACGTGAGATGAAAAATCCTCTTATTTTCGTAGGAAAACACTATTGCACAAAGAAAGTTCAGGGAACTTAAAAGCGAGGATAGCTCGAAATTAGAAACAGAGGCTGGGTTGCGACCCATACTCATAACTTTCCATCCCGTCTGTCGATTTGTCTTGCTGAAAAGTTCGTAGGTATTTTGTTAAAAAAGTTGTCAGTTGAATTATTCTTACCAATTATATTTTGCATATGATGAAATACATAGTTTCATTTCAAAATCTATTTTTGTTAACGATATTTTTAGTCGTAAGCCAATACCAATTTTAGCAGCATTTCTTAAAAGTTTTTATTTCTTATATAAACAAATACAAATTGGATGAATGAAATTAATTTGAAGTCAATATCCTCTATTGTTCACGAGATATCGAAAACCGAACATCAATTTTTACCAATTTTGCGTACTATTTTTTCTAGATTTTATTTTTTATGAAAAAAACGGACTGTTGGATTCGTATACAAAATTAAATGCATGTGGAAAACAATATTTTCTGTGAGATTAAATAAGTTTGAAGCCAAATTTTTTAATTTTTTAAAAAATATTTGAGTTGAAATTAAATTTTTACCAAGTATTGTTTTTTTAGGTTTTTATTTTTGTAAGAAAACTGTCAATTCGATTTTTCTCAAAATTTTTACCAGAAACAAATAAATCATCTTTTAAGAATAGGTATAATATTATTAATTCAAACTGTTAAATGTCAAAAACGATATTTTTCGTTGCACAAAATTATCTTGGAGATAAAACCATTTTTTGTTCGTAGAATATTCGAGGAGACAAATATTTTTGTTTCAGTTTTTTGGAATTTTTTCCAAAAATAAACTAGTTTGGTATCACGATACAATATATAATTTGAAATTTAATTCAAGTCTCTAGCGCTATTGGTTCGTGAGATATTTTGGGTTAACTAAAATGTACACCTTTTTTTTAAATTGATATGGTAAGAAAACCTTCCACTAAATTTTTTTGAGAGTCCTTTCTGCATCTTTCTGTATTGTTCAATGGCGGATCCAGGGGGGGTGGGGTGTGTCGTAAGGCGTTTTTTATTTTCCATTTTATTAATACGAAAAATAACAGCAGCCCCCATACAAATTTGTTGGTTAAAACATTTGATTTCTCTAAAACTTTCTCTAAATTTTGTGTTCTTAATATTTGGCTTCTTTCTACAAGAAAAACATATTTTGGTATTGCTCCAGAAGGGTACCCCTCAAAAACCTCTATTTTGTTTTTAAGTTTTCTCAAGAACTAATGGACCGATTTCAATAACCTTCTCTTTCTGTGCAACCTCTTTTTGATGATCAAATTGATGATGATTTTTTATGATCAAAAATGTATTTTTTTTATTTTTAAAAAAAATATTAATTTTGTTTACAAAACTCGATATCACAGAAAAGGGTCAACATTTGTTGACAAAATTTAAATGTAAAATGTATATATATTTATAAGCTCTTTATTTAGTTTTTACCAAAAATATTTTTAAGACAAAATTTCAAATTTAAAATGATTTTCGAAAAAAAAAAATAAGTTAATCTAGATTTTTTGACAAATAAAATGGCATTTAAATTTTTGAGAAAAACTTATTTTGCAGGTACATTTTTAAATCTTAAAATATAGGAAATATTTTTAAACAGACTTTTTGGAAGAAATTAGCAAGTTCTAGCGACCCAGTCGTGCATTTTATTTATTTCAAAATTGGTTTTTCTGTTGAATACAAAAGATCTTAGAAGATCTTAAAAAATTAAATAAATCTACTTTTGAAGTGAATTTGCTTTGGATGCTCTAGAACTAAACACGAATTTCAATAATATATATGTCCCAAAAACAGCAAAAGTGACACTTTTGTTAAACTAATGGCTAATTGAAAAACATAATAAACGGGTCATATCTATTGATATACAAGCTTTGAATCTCTTGAGATTTGAAGTGAAAAGAGATTCTGAAACGTGTAATTTGTGAGTGCCACACAAACATTTCTTCCCAACTTATTTGTTTACCTTAATTTGTTTTAATTTAATTTTTTAGAGAAATTATGTACTTAAAAGCACCTATTTCCTAAAATTCAAGAACCAAACATTTTTCTCTTCTTCGTCAAAAAAAGCCCAACATTTCTTTATATCAGATCCTCTCTCATTTTCTGGATTTTTGAATTTTTTTAGCGTTCTTAGCATAAATAGAAATGGATACAAGAAAAGTACCTATATTTTATTTTTGGAAAAAAAGCTGCGTCTCAAAACAATTTCTTACATTTCTGCGTGAAATACTGCAAAAACCCTCTAAACTATTGTGTTTTAGCTCTTAAATATAGCATATTTAGAAAAATTTTGGAATCTAGGAATGTTTTCATTTTTAGGGAGTCATCCTAATTAAAAAGTTAGACCATACCTTTCTGGACAACAGTGTTCTAAGATAATTTGATAACTAAAGTTGTCATTTTAGCAATTGAAATGTGTAAAGGTTAGGTTAATATAGTCGTGCACATTATGTTATTTAAATTTTGTTAGCCTCCTTTACAAAACATTAAAGAACATTTTTAAGCGGTGAGTAAGAACTCATCTAAGTGTGTGACCCCCCCCCCTGATGAAAAGTCTGGATCCGCCTTTGGTATTGTTATCTGTTTAACAAAATTTATTTGAAGTCGAAAAAAATCCCGAACGTACGGACGTATACGTACACCCGCACTCACAGACATCTCTCTAAAAATCTTTTATTTCGACTCTAGGGACCTTGAAAGGTCGAGAAATGTAAAAAAATTCAATTCGACAAATCGTACCGATTACAATAACTTCTTATGGGAAGTTAATAATCTTTTTAAGTTGTATGTTTTTTAAGTTGTAAGTTTATGTTTTAACAAGTCCACAATTGTCAGCTGTAAAATTTTCAGTTATGGTTGTCAACACTTTAATACTATGAATTGCAAAAGACTAATCTTTAGACAAGGTATCTTATAACTTCGTAAAAATCCATCTTTTATTTAGAATTGAATAAATAAGTGGCAAAAAGTTATCAGATTTACGATCTCTGTCACACAGCATTGTCATATTTTTAATGTGGTGGTGGATCGTGTGAAAAATCCTACTCTTAGAATTGTTTATCCTTCAAAAAAAAGACACACAAAAATTGTTGCTTGCGTGGGATTGTTTTTTGTAAGGAATTTGATCCAAACAGTAAAAATAAAACCATACTTTTAAAAAATGGATAATCCGAATGAAAGCAGGGTATTCTTTTAAAAATTACCAATAGAAACGGCCGGCGTCAAGATCACATAAAAATACTGATTTTAGATAAGTATGGAACTATAATACTTTTGTAAATGGAAGAACCACAGGCAGAGTTGTCAAAATTTTGAACTTTTTACGGAATGCAAACAAAAATGTTATCGTTTAAATTTTTGATCATATGTTGAAAGTTTAATTCAAAATTGATATTTGGGCTTAATGATCGTTTTGGTGGATGCAATTAATTAATACAGATTAATTCATTTTTCACCCTACGTTTCGCCAATTACTTGTTGGCTTCTTCAGGGGTTTTTTTATATTTATTATTGTTTTAGGATTTAGAAATTTTAGTTTACATTGTAGTATGAATAATAAATAAATTATAATAAGTTAACATAAATTAAACAACACATAAATAAATTAACACTTATTGAACCGCAAAACTTAAGTCTAATATTGCTTGCTAATAATAATATAAATGATCTGTGATATTATTAGCAGGCAATATTAGACTTAAGTTTTGCGGTTCAATAAGTGTTAATTTATTTATGTGTTGTTTAATTTATGTTAACTTATTATAATTTATTTATTATTCATACTACAATGTAAACTAAAATGTCTAAATCCTAAAACAATAATAAATATAAAAAAACCCCTGAAGAAGCCAACAAGTAATTGGCGAAACGTAGGGTGAAAAATGAATTAATCTGTATTAATTAATTGCATCCACCAAAACGATCATTAAGCCCAAATATCAATTTTGAATCAAAAATGTTATCGTTAAAAAAGCAGTTCTTTGAGAATTTGGGAATTTTTTTTATACACCTGAAAAACATAGGTTAGTAGAAAATAGTGGTCTGCTAGTAAACTATACGGTTAGCTTAATCCCGTCAATTTTTCTAAAATTTTAAAACTTTAACAATACATTTATAACGATATTATGTGTGAGATAAATAATTTTAAGTTATTCCTTTTTTCTCCCAATACTTAAGTTGAAAACCATTTCTTACGAGTTTTTTGTTGTTTTAGTAGGTTTTCGTATTTAAAAAAAACAGTTGTCAATTTCATGTTTGTAGAAACATTAATTAAAAGTTAGCAACAATATTTTCCATTTGATAAAATAAGCTTGTTTTTAGTATCTGTTTTTGTTTTCAACAATCTTAGTCGAAAACCAATTTTTATCAATGTTAGCTGTATTTTTATAAAAGTTTTATTTTTTATAAGAAAAACATAGATTGGATTTTTTTAGAACATTTTCTTACCAAAACAACAAAATAAAGCATAACATAATATCATTTTGACGGAATATCTTAATTAATTTTCTTGTAGATTCTTATTTAATGTGAAATTTTACTGAATGATGAAAACTATATTTTTTAACTTCCCATATGAAGTTATTGTAATCAGTCCGATTTGTCGAATTGAAAATTTTGACATTTCTCAGGGTTTCGAGGTCCCTAGAATCTAAATAAAAGATATTTAGAGACATGTCTGCGCGTACCTTATTTTTTTTTTTTTCATCCATGTCTCAAGAACTAGTAGAGATATCGACTTCAAAAAAATTTTTTTAATCAGATATTGACACAGTAAAATTCAGAAAACCATAGCAATTAAAAATAAAGTGAACATTTTATTTAACCCAAAATATCTTACGAACCAATAAAGCTACCGACTTGAATTAAATTTTATATTTTAAATATTGTGACGTGATATAAAACGTGTATAATTTTGAAAAAAAAAAATCAATTAACAATTTTTTTTATGAATCAAAACAACTGAAAACAAATAATAGTCACCTCGAATATTTTTCGAACAAAAAATGATTTTACCTCTAAAATAATTTTATACAACGAAAAATAACAAATTTTGGCAAGAATCGAATTGACAGTTCTTTTTTATAAAAAATAGAAAAAACTTGGTACAAATTGATTTTCGACTCAAATATCTTTTCAAAAATTAAAGATAATGGCGCAAAATTTTAGACGATTTAGTACGATGTTAAATCATTTTTAGTATGATACTAGGTTAAAAAAAGGATTTTGATAATTTTAAACGAGTTTAGTATCGTACTATCTTCTTAACATTTTACTAAAGTTAAAATCACCAAATGGCTACTTTATCTTTTTAGTGTCGTACTAAATCTGTATGACATACATATGTCATTTTTCTCAAATGTCACAAAAGGCGCAAAATTTTAGACGATTTAGTACGATGTTAAATCATTTTTAGTATGATATTAAGGTATGTTTGTTTTGTTTGCTCCACAATCTGTCATTATTTAGATGTGTTCATGTTTTTTTTTATAAAATGGTTTTAGCAAAATAAAAAAAGTGTTTAAAATTAGTGAAAAGTTAGTAGATTACTATGTATAGGTAAAGTAAATTGTTAACTAGTATTGTGCTAAGGCCTTAATAATAGGTTGTTTAAAATTTTGCACCATTTGTTTCAAACTAGTTTAATCTTAAAAAAAATATAATTTTCAACATTTAGTGAAATTTTGGAAAAGATCGACTTGACAGAAAATATAGTTTTTGACACTTAATAAATTTTGTATAAAATCTAAAAAAATTTTGCGCAAAATTGGTAAAAATTGATATTTGTGAATAAATGAATATGTTTTCTTCAAATGATTTCATTTTGTGCTAAATTTTGTTGTTAACGTAAAATTTTTTTCTCAGGAAAGTCAAATTTGTATTTGTTCACATAAGAAATACAAATTTTCAAAATATGCTACTTAAATTGGTTAGAATTGGTTTTCGACTAAAAATCTCGTTAACAATAATTGATTTTGAAATCAAACTTTTTCATCATATGCAAAATATTATAGTTAATTTTTTAGCAAAACCCAACTGATAACCTAAAAAAAACAAGAAAATCTACAAAAACAACAAAAAAACTGATGAGAAATGGTTTTCGACTGAAGTATTATAGGAAAACAAAGAAAGATATTGACTTCTGTCCAGAAAAGTCAATACTTCAATATGGTACTCTGGGCGTATACGCAATTTTATTCTTGTCTGATTTATATCTTTAAACTTTTTTTACGTTAATTTGTTTTTTAAACACCATCCACATTAAAAAATAGAACAGGACTTTGAGGCCAGCTACATTAATTTCAACTAAGTTGCTACTAAGAGCTTAGTATTTTGTTAATTATAGTTTTTTTTTAAGTTATTACAAAATTTTAAAGCTTTTCGAACTAATAAATTGGTTTTTCACTTTTATTGAAAGCAAACATACCTAAATCTGAAGAACAGAACAGTTATATGGATTTATCAAATTAATATAAGTAAAAATAGAAGTTTTTTAAGATGATAAATCTGTTTAAAATAAGCAAAATCATATTATCAACTCACTTTCTTAAATGCCTTAAACTTTTTTGCTTAGTCATTTAACATTTTCAATAATGAAAAACATTGTAGTATCTACCAACGATGCTCAATAAATTCAAAAATTATAGCAAACCCTTTCTTAACTAAGTATCTTTCCTTCTCAAAATACTTTAATATTGCTCTTAGTCGACTGAAATCTTGCGCTGTTATCGTTTTAGTCCATATTTCCATTAAAAATCTACATTTCTCTAAAAAATAAACTTAGGTATTTCAACCCGATCCATGGTCCAAACAAAATCTTCATTTATTTCACTCCCATTTTATAAAAGGTTAAAAAACCTTCAAAATTCAATAACAACAACTGTCTATTAAATAAACATTAAAACAACTTTGACATTCAAAAGTTCTATACCTAACCTTCCAAGTCAATTCTGTGTTTTTTTTTGTATAAATGTTTATTACCCAGCTTAAATTGTTGAAATATGAATTGATACTTAATTTTTTTAAAAGCAAAAGTAAATAAAAGTTCATAATTAACATAAAATCGACCCTTTAATTGGAATACTTACTTTCTTCCTTTTTATTTTTGTTTTGTTTTATTTTTTGTTTCTTCAAGCTGAGAAATAATCGGCATATTCAATTAATATTTCTCTTGAAATTTTCATAATAATACTGAATTCCATTAAACATCAAGTAGATTGGTATACATACCTACATAAATATACAATATATATACTTCAAAGAAATATGTAATGGACTTTTCCCATTAAATTCTGAAAACGAAAAACGTTAAGAGGTCCAACGTATCGCTAGAACTAGTGACAGACAAAGTGTCTGGGACCAAAAAGTTGGATGTTTGTTCAACTTATATACTCTAAAGCTTCACACTTTACCTTACCTACCCTGTGTGCTAACATACCATCAGAAAATTAACAGTCTTACGATCTAAGGCTACATTTACACCACATTGGCATTGTATTCACATTCGCAGCCATATCGCATCGGTAACAATCTGAAAACTTTGCACCCTGTATCCATATGAATCGTGTAATTTGAGAAACTCTTAACCACCCTTAGGATGTATGCGTACGTAACACATGCGTAACGTAACCAGGTGGGTTTATTTTCACGAGAACGGTTTGGGGGGGGGGGTCGGTTTAAGTTAGATAGGGATAAGAATGTCTCACTCGTCATCGACGTCGTGCTGGTTGACACTTACTCCACCTTTATACATAACTCCCCCCGCGTCAATCAATCTTTATTTGCACTTTTGCTAAATGTCAAGCATAAGTCTTTGCCGAAAATGGCTTTTCCACACTCTCCAAACCAAAAGTCCCAAGAGTCATAGATACAGTGTCCTTATATTCTACAGCATGAGCCAAGAGATAGGTAAATTCCAGAAGCCAAAAGTTGTCCTTTTCCAATATAGACAGGTAGTCAAAATTGCTGTCAACAAGGAGCATCATAATTCCAATTTTAATGTATGCAAAATGTGAAATGAATTTTCTCATCGTATACCTGTAGTAGAGATCCAAGCAAGAGATTTGGAATTTGAAATCAAAAAAAAAAAGGAAAGGAAAGAACGAACTAACAAAAATAAAAAGGACTCTCTCTTCCAAAGGGACCAAATGAGTTATGAAATGTTTGTAAAATAACTTTACACCTTAAATGGAATATGAACAATGGCCATAGATTTACATATTTTATACCTTTCTCTACAGAAACAAAAAACAAAAGAACAAAAATGGAGGCAGGTATTTCAAAATTGCATCACTTCTAAGTTTTTTTAAAATTTCCGGAATTGGTTTTTGCATAAAATTCCTTTGAAAGATGTAAGCTGGAAAGGTGTAGGGACTTTTTTGAAGTTTAAACCTAAGTTTTTGTTGGTTGATTTCATTGTTAACTGTGATGTTCTGTTTGTTTTGTTGAACATCAGTAACATAACAGTAAAAATAGCTACAACACAATTTTCCAAAAACAAAAGGAGAAACATACCCAAAAACAAAACCAAAACCCCAATGCGCCGCAACACCTTTAATATAATTTCAACAAACAAATCTCTTAGGTTGACACAACACTATAAGAAAATTTACCGTTTCTCTTTATCGTTACTTTATCCTCTGTCATCCGAACGATATGTCTAAGGAACGATATGGAAAATGAAATGAAATGAGAAGTCTTCTGTCATTGTCATATGAATGAATATGAAATTGTTTTTTGGAGAAACAAAATAAAAACAAACAAACCTTCTCTTTACTTACAAGAACACAACATAAAAATGAAAACAACAATATTTCAATTCTCTTATTCAAAAAAATATAAAACTACCACCACCTAGCGAACAACGAGAATACGAGAATGAGAACAACAACGATAACGATAACGAGAAAAACCAAACAACCGCATGCGTCAAATTGTGTTTCCTTTCCTCTTTACAACAAATTTTATAAAGCACCAAAACTCTATGCTCTGTTCACATTCAGACAGAGTTCACACAATGCAATTTAATGGATTCCCATTCCCTCTCCATTTTCATATGAACCTATAACTTTATGAGAGAGTTTCTATACACTGTATACAACACGGTGTATAGGATGAAACGAATATGAAAACGAATGAAAGTTGAAGAATAAAGAAGTAAAAGATGACTTAGAGGAACGGAGCAACCGGAGGTGACCTAATCCAGGTATTCCAGAAAATAAATTCAGTTACTCCGTGAATATGATGCTGACGGGTCGGTGTGGGGGTGCTTCACGTTTATTTTTTTTTTGCGAAAGTTCCATACCCTTAAATGTATCAATATTTAACAAATAAAAAGAAAAAATCAAATAAAGAAGAAATATTTTAACATACAACACGCAAAAATTTCGCACAGTCAGTGATGTGCTCTGACCATAAGAAAAATTTTATAACAAATTCATTCGTCAAGTGAACATAAACGTTAAAAATCGTATTATTCATAATATAGTGACAAAAAAATTTAAAAAAAAATATTTGCGCATTTTCTTCTTTCATATAAATTTTAAAAAATAATAATAAATTGTTATTATATTATATTATCGATGTAATATTATTATACGCAAAAGTTAAATATTATTAATATAGCGGTGCACAATGATAAGGTTTCCTCTCTACCATAATATTTTCTAATAAAGAAGTGAATGAAAGTGAAAATATACCTAGGTATAAAAAGCAATCTGTGTTTCTAATAAAAATAAATAAATATAAATATAAATAAAATATAGAAAATCATAAAAATCTAATCTAAAATTTCCAAAGTGTATAAATTTTGTTGGATTTAATTTGAATTTTATTATAAATTATTTTTTGTTTCCTTCGACTTCATCGTTGTAGTCGTAGTCGTCGACGTTTGTGAAAATTCAGTATATCTTCCAAGAAGTATATTTTCTTCTCAATGAGGATTATTTTAGCTCCAAAAAGGATTACGCTCAATTTTATATAAAAGAAAAATAAAAAGGAAAAACCCCAAAATAAAATAATATAAAGAAGAAGGAAAAATATCAGTTTTTGGTGGTTCGAGAAAACGAGGGCGAGAAAGGAATAAAAATAATAATAATAATAATATTCAAGGTGAGTTCTTATGGTTTTTAGATGATATTTGATATAGACGAAGAAAATATATACTTTATAGAGGTACCCTAAGACCATAAATGAAAAATTATATCCTATTGTATTTCACGTGGAAAGATATAGAAGAATTTTTCCTTCATCTTCATCGTCAGTCGGTTGGTGGTTTTGTCTTTCGTTAAGGTGAACAGAACACGATTATTAGATTAAATTTATTACGATGAAAGAAAACGGACTATGATGAGATGAGGAGATGGAATTGAAGATGAAGATGGGAAATCTAGTTTTCATTTTTCATCTGATGGGGACAGAGAGTCTTTTGTGTCGTTGTCAGTTCTGTCTTCCTTACTCGTTTGGGTATACCAGGTGTACAAAGTGCACAGAGCAGCATCACATTCACACGTTACATTTCCACAATCCACAAATCAAAAAGCAATTAAAAGATTGGTTTCACAATCATGAAAATGAAACTTGCAACGAGTGAATATACATATTATGTACCAACTAGCGACTAGGTAAGGTACTAAAGCGACAAAGCCGTGAGTGCAGGAAATGCAGAGGAATGTGACAAAGAGCGTTCGCTTCGAGCTTATTTTTTCACATAGGAACATCATAGGTATCAGAATTTGATCGGAGAGGTGGTTAATTTAACGAATTATGCACCACCACTGTCATTATGTTACGTACCTACGAAGTTTGAGTTATAATAAAATAACTTATAGATACTCGTACCTCATGGGAAGGATTGATGATAATTTGCTTTTGAATAATTAAAAATGTAATGTCGTCCCCTATGTAATTAAAAAATTGTGTAATACCTATGTATACCTTACCTAGTTGGATATTGGATGTTGATGTTAAAGTCGATGGGTAGCCAGCCTTACCTAGTCCGCATTATCGTCATCGTTGCCGTTACTTTTGCCATTTACTTTACCACAAGTTCTTTTTTGGTTTTTTGTTTAAATAATAAATAAAGTTCAACGAAAAGAAAATTTCAACAGCACCAACAACAAGAAAAAGAGAATTTTCATGGCGGCTACACAACATAACGGGGATTTCTTTTTCTTTGTGCGGAAAATGTCAAATGATGACGATGACTATGACTATGACTATGGCTATGACAACGATGACATAGACCACGACTCCAACCACGAGACGCCGGAAAGAGAAGATTTCTTTCAAAAATTATACATACATACATACATACTTTTCATGAATTTCAATGGATTATCTTTTTTATATCAAAATTATTTTAAAAGGATTGGCGGCATTTGGTATAATGAATCAAAGAAGAAGAAGATTGTGTGTTGAAAATGTCAAATAAAAGAAATAAGAAGTTGTAGATACCTACTTAGGAGGTTATAGAAAATGCATTTAAAGAAAAAGAAACTGAATTTAAAGAATCAATGATATTGTCTGCTGGTGCTGCTGTTTACTGTGACAGTTGTGACTTTTACTACTACTGGCCGTTTGGGTTTTTATCATTTTGTATTCTTTTTATTTTGTGATGAAAAATTAAAGGCATATTGTGTGTGAAATGGTGTTAACGAGCGATTTAACGGTATGATAGTAGCAATAATAATATTAATGAATGATGTTGATTGTGACGTGCGTTGTGAGTTGTGAAGCTTGTGAAACTGTGACCTGTGTGATGTTGATGTTTATAGAAATATTCAATTGACAAATTGTTTTGCATTTTTAGAGAAAACTAATTGAAGACAATAATATTGTCACTGTTGTTTAAATTGGAAGATGATTAAATTATTTCAATGTGTCATTGGAAAATTCATAGTAGCTACAGGGTGTTCTTTGAGATTTGCTTATGTTTTAATCGGTTGGCATTTAGGTGTAGGGGTTTACTTTGAGTAAAGTAAAGTGTTTTTTAAATGCAAATTTTATACCTACATAAAATTTGAGCATAGGTATTTCTAGACATTTTAATGAGATTTTCCAATAAGAAAGCTGAGTTGAACATAAACAAAAAGTGTATATATTTTAAGTCTTTTCTTAATCGTTAACTGATAAGTCCAAGTAAGATTTTTTTAAACCAATTTTGTGTTTACATAATAAGAGTAAAGTTTGATTGTTAGGAAAATAATGAAGAATTTCAAGGAAGATATTGGCGAACATTGGTCTTGAAGTTTGCAATAAAAAAATGAGAGGGAAAATAGACTTTAGTAAAGTATTTCACATTCTTGATGTGCTGCTGGAAAAAAATAATCTTTTTACATGACAGTACGTCTTATATCAGAAAAAAGTTAAAACAGGTTCTACTGATTAACATTTCTCATCTTTTTCCGACTTCACATAAGTTTTCTAGCAGTAATGGAGAGGACCAATAATTTGTATTATTGTCATGAAAAGGGATAGAATGTACCTTGGAGTGATTAGCGAAATATATGTATACATTCTCCCCAGCAAGGGATGATCCCGACTTTTTAACGAGGGGAGAGGGGGGTAACACACTTAATATGAATCTGTTATGAAGAATTTTCTGGCTTTTTTGTTTTACGTACTTTTTTTGGGACTCAATTTTCGGGAATCTATTTTAACTATTGTTATCAGTCTGCTTACTTGTAGATTTGAGCTGACGCTAAAAGAAAAAAAATACTGTTTTGCGTTAACCTCTTGAAAATATTTTGATCTAAAAGGAGTCAACAAAACTTACAAATTGTAGAGAGAAAAATATTTGTTTCTTGAATTTAAGGAAATTGTTGCATTTAAGTATATCACTTCATGACCCCTACTAAACCCACCCACCCCCCCTCCTCTGGATCCACCATTGCTCCCCAGACACAAATGCAAGTAAGTTCAACGTGACTTTTCTAAATTTTAACTTGTTAAAGGTGTTGATTTGCAATGAATAATGAATATTTAATGTTGGAAACTATGTATATTCACAGTGGACCATCTTCAATCTTATGATAAATTCATCGTGGTAAATTAAAGATTGCAAATGAAAACTTCAATTGAAAAATCCATAAATTGAAGTGGTCCTAAATGAGAGATGAAAGAGCTTGCTAAAAAAATACACAAAGACTTAAAAGAATTAAAAGACATACATATGTATATGTATGTACATTTATTTTATTATTTGTTTAAAACTTTCATCTTGATTATATCAAAAAGTAGTACCGAATTAATAACTTATGTCAACATTTTTGTATAAGAAAAACCATCAAAAGCAGATTATAAACATAATTTAATTTAAAAACAAAATATGAAATGGATTCATCTTCAACACAATTGTCAAAGCAGTGAAAAACATCTCAAAAAAGCTTAATAAATTCAGTATACCACTGAAACGTACAAATCTGCTCAAAGTAAAGAATCTAGCATCCTTAAGTAAAATAAAACACACACATTTTTAATTAATAAAACAGTATTCCATGAAAATCTCTCTCAAATAAAATTCAAATTAAATTTTAAAGAAGATTTAATCTATACTGTGTATGTTCTTTACATAGCTCCATTTTGTTTTTAATCATCGGAACCGATAAGGAATTTTTCAGAATATACTTGTAGTATTCCAAGAAATAAGTTGGGATTCCTTTGGATTCAAAATTGTGAGAAATGTTATCAATAAGAATTAATATTTGTGTATGGAATCAAAAGAAATTCACCAAAGCTGATAAAATTCCTTTAAATATTAAGTTAATACCTTAGATATGTTATCTTCCTAGAAAACATATGTAGATATGTAAATAGAATGATAGAACAGTTGGACGTAATAATTCCGAAAAAAACCCTCTTAGTGATGACTATAGGGTGTAAAATTGCTCAATCGATATACCTTAAGACATGCTGCAAATTGCAGAGAACATTGCATTTCCATTTAAATTAGACAGATCAAATTTGTCAATGATGAAATTTTACGGAAACATAAAATGTGGCATTTTTTTTAAAATGGTTTCATGCAATATTTGACAAAATTCACATTCTTGTTTAACTCTTGTTAATGATTCTTTTATATATTAAAAGTAATCAACAGTATGTTTATTATCTTTCTTAGGAATGGTTTAGTTTTTACTTTTCAAATGTCAAAAGAACATAGCTGCCTAAGTAGTAGAATATTCAAAATCAACCCTCTTATTGAAAAACTCAAAAATGTATTTAAAATATCATTTACAGAATATCCTTAAGGTAATAAAAAACAAAGAAGCACAAATATCTTCAAATGTCTAATCTCAATGTTTGTGGTAAGCCACAATTGTTTATGTGAGTTATTCAAAATTAGTTGCAACAATACTGTTGACTATAGTAAGATGATCAATTGTTACTCATGAGTTTTTATTTTTAGCAGTCTTTTCTCTTTTCTAGTAAATATCAATACCTACGTAAAAGTACGAAACGATCTTGTAAGAATGATCATACAAAAAATCGATCGTTTTTTTTTGTTATACATTATAATAATCCTTGAGGAAACATAATATTTTTGAATAGAATTATGGGATCGATCTTGAAATTTGGTGCTACATCGACCTAACCTGTCAATCTTATAACAATTTTTTGAACAGATGGGAGGATACCTTTCAATTTTTTCTATGTACCCCTATTTCAATAAAGAGATGCTCTTTTGAAATGATCGTGTCGAAAATTTTTTAACAATAGACATTCATTGAATTTACAATAGATTTTTTTATTTGATATTTCACGTTGAGTACAAACTTCGTTACAACAAATAATTTTAAGACATTTGCGCACCTTTCCTTTTTTCAAATTTCAGTTCCTATTTAAAATATGGAATGGTTAATATTTTTCTTTTATAAAAATGATCAATTTCAAACTTCATCAACATCGTTCTAAAGTTTCATATCTTTCGTTGTTTAATTCCTATTTTGATGAAAAATATTATAATAAAATAGTCAGTTGCATTCCCCTTCTCAAACAATTCTGCTGTGATACTCGAACTTCCATGAATGCCCATTAGTTTACCCTTGAGCTCAATTTTAAACGTTTTTCAAGCATAGAGATTCTTTTTCCAGCCGCACATCAAGAATGTGGAATACTGTATTCAACTTTGTTGTTGTCTAGCGTTTTACTATTTACATTTTAAATACCAATGTACATCCTTGCGTTTTCTTAAATCCTTCCTTATTTCCTTAATACTCGTCCTATATTTCTTTTCTAAACATTCAAGCGTATACAAATACATATAATAATTGAAATCCATTAAATAAATAGTTTTTTCTTTCTAATTTTGTAATTTTTTCAAATGTAATGAAATTAACTTTTTTTAAATTTTTAGTTTTACAAAATCTCATAAGAAAATGTATATAAATATTATTTCATTCAACATCTGACAAGGACTAATAGTGTAACATAAAATGATAACAAAAGAAGAAATTAATGAAGACAATCAATAGATGCTCAAAGATACATATACATATTTTCAGCCAGGTGAACCGGTGTTGTTGAAAAGAGTATCTGTAAGTATATATAATATTGATTAAAATCTATCTTATAACACCTGGACCTGGACAATATCTTTTGAAAATGGAGTACCAAAAAAAAACAAGACAAGCGACGAAGACGATGAAAGAAGTGTTTATTGTAAATGTTACATAATTAATCAAAACTTGTTGATCAAGATTTATTTCTTTTTTAACAAAACAAAAACAAAAACAACAATAACAAAATTAAACTATTTATTATTCATTACAATACAAAAATGGAAGTGATAAATTTAGTAATTCGGTAGGAATGTATGTAAGAGATGGTGGAGGTCCATTTTTAGGGATAAATACTTTTGAAGTATTTAGTACTTAAATAGAATTAAAAAATTACCATCATTAGGTCTAAGAATAAGTTAACCAGGGGTTACTTGTAGAACCACGTTCTAAGTTCTTGCTACTAAGGATATAAGATAAAAATACGAGTAGATTTTTATTTAAATTAAGAATGCACGTTTCTGCCAAAAAAAAACACTAATCAGGATATTCAGGAAAATTATTCGCAATTTGTTTTGTTACTGAAAATTCCTTAAAACCGATTTTTTAGTTCAAACATTGACATTGGACCTAAAAGGCTCATCCCTATTTCGACCATCAAATATCAATTAATAATTGACAAATATCAATGTTTAATATTTAACCATGTAATTTATAAGACTGTTCTAGACTGTTATCGATGAGTATCTATTAAAAATTGATTAATTTACAAGGGTAGTCCCAGAAGTACCCAACCTGACGTATAGATGGCGCCTGTTGTTTGAAAGAATGACTATGGAAAAGAGTACCGACTTTATAAAGCTTAAGTTTGAAGTTTTACGACGCTACATTGTTCAGTATTTGTTTGGCAGCCATCAATAGGAAAGGCTCTCAGTGAATTTGTAAATATGGACAAATTAAGTCATCGTTATGTGATACAATACTTTTATTTTAAAGGCCTCAGTGCAACCAAAGCGGAGCTAGATTCTACTCTAGGAGAGTCTGTTCCTTCGTTTACAACAGTAAAATATTGGGTGGCAAAGTTTAAACGAGGTCGTACAAGCTGCCAAGACGAACATGGCAGTGGTCGACCAAATAAGATGGCCACGCAAGAAATGCTAAAGAAAATCCACAAAATGGTATTGGGTGACCGTCGTCGTCGATTGAAAGTGCTCGAATAACATATTTCACAATGTATTTCAAGTGTAGTGCATATTAAAACCTCAATGACGTCCCTACTTGGGTGCCATTTTTAATTTTTTGGATCTCGAAATTAACCCATTTGGTGGGTTGTATTTATAGGAAACTTAGTGAAGTCCCAGATTGGGCGCCATTTAGGATATTGTTGCTTTATACAAAACAATTAATTTGGAGAAGTATCTGATTGGGTGTCATTTATGATTTTATTACTTATCCAATAAACAGATCAATCAGGAAGGTTGTATTGCATTTATACTAAAACCTCATTGATGTCCCTGCTTGGGCGCCATTTTTACTTTTTTCCAATCACACAATTATTGTCATTTTGATTTTCAACTCGAGCTAGCAAACATGGTAGGCATTTCAAAAAGTGCTACACATCGCATATTGACTGCAAATTTGGATATGAGAAAGCTGTGCGCAAGATGGGTGCCGCAATTACTCACAATGGATCAAAAACAGCGTCGTGAAGATATTTTAATCGAATGTTTGGCTAAGTTTCACAGTAATAAAGCAGAGTTTTTGCGTCGATTCATAACCATTGATGAAACATGGGTCCATCACCTCATACCTGAGACAATGGACTGAAAGTGGAAAATCGACTCCAAAGAAGGCGAAGACAGTTCCATCTGCAGGCAAGGTCATGGCGTCAGTTTTTTGGGATGCGCGTGGGATAATTTTATTTCATTATCTTCAAAAAGGAAAAACAATCAACGGCGATTATTATGTGAACTTATTGCAGCGTTTGAGTCAAAATCAATGAGGTAGAGTTTGAATTGCTTCCTCAGGCAACCTATTCTCCAGATTTAGAGTCCTCGGATTATTTTCTCTTTCCAAACTTGAAAAAATGGGTCAATGGTAAAAGATTTGCCAACACTGAAAAGGTGGAGTCTGCGGTTGATGAGCATTTTGAGGAAATCGGCGGTTCTCACTATAAACAAGGTATCGAAGCTATTGAACATCGCAGGGAAAAGTGTATAGGAGATAATAGGAGACTTCTTTTTTAGTTTGGATACTTCTGGGAATACCCTCGAATTAATAAATGAATTTCTAAAAAGGTTAATTTCAATTTTTGTTTAACTATCAACTGATAGTTGACACTTGAAAAGTGGTTGTCTTACGGTTTTAAGTAAAATATACTGCATTATATTTTACTAATTGTTAACATCTTGGGAAGCAATAATTTCAAGCAATTTAATTCGGGACATCTATTAGCCCAAAATCGAAGTCAAGTCCAACATGTTATTTAACTTTAACATTATTCCATTCAGTCCATTTACTCGTATTGGGGTAGCTTTCAGATAATAGTCATTTTAACAACTCGGCTTTATCAGTCGTCCTTGCCTATTTTTTGTTTTCTTTTATTCTCTATAACGTACTCTATTAAAGTCTGGCACGCATTTCAAAACGTCCGTCGTCCCTCCAAATCCTAAAACCCATTACAACATCAACAAACGAAAACAATACAAAGTCCATTACTATTTACTATCATTGCAATCCCAAAACTTTTAGTATTTCTTAGTAAAATTTTTCTCTTTAAGTTAATAATGTGTGTTACTTTTTTCAATCAACTTTAAGTACATATTAGTCTATTTGAAATCAATGTTAAGGCGCTTTCAAATCTCAATTTTATTTTGTTGTTGTTTTTGTCGATTTATCGAATTTTATCCAACAATTTACAGTTTGTACAATGTAATATAGTACACATCGCATCGCAGAATATAGACCTAGTTCAATAAAATCTACTTTCATTCCATCCGATTACAACAAATTCAAACAATGATGATGTGAATTCCAGAATAAGGCCAATACTGGCATTCGAATACCTTGCCTTTTTAAATATATATACCTACATTTTGTTGTTATTGTTGTTGTTGTTTTTGTATGCGCATATCTTTCAATTTACCGTTTAAATGATTCGAATCTAGGTCTCATGCCACACAACAAAACAAAACAAAACAACAACAAAAATCGATTTTGTGGTTTGTAATCATGCATTAAGGGTGGTGGTGGGCGGTGGGTGGTTTCTTTTCTGGTAGAATGATGGGTAGTTAAAGGTTCATGGAAATTTGCCCCCTCTTACTCTTCTATCTATATGTTTACTAAAACAAAGCCATTAATGATGGAAAAAGTCTTTAATCGTTAATGTCAATAGACAGAAAAACAATAGAAGTGAATTAATTCACGCAAAATTAAAAAACAAGCATATTTATGTGGATATGGATGTTTTTTTGTTTGGTTGTATTTTTCCTATTGACAATTTTTCTAAATCAAAACAAATAATAATTATTTTGTTTAATCTATACTAATATTATAAATGCGAAAGTAACTCTGTCTGTCTGTCTGTTACTCAATTACGCCTAAACTACTGAACCAATTTGCATGAAATTTGGTATGGAGATATTTTTATACCCGAGAAAGGACATAGGCTACTTTTTACCCCGGGAAAATGACGCATTCAAATGGGACAATTCAGGTGGGCCGATCGCTTTTACGCCTAAACTACTGAACAGATTTAAAAGAAATTTGGTAATTAAGAAAGGACATGAGTTACTTTTGACCTCGGAAAAACAACGCATTCCCATGGGAAAAATTACTTTCCGGCTAATCTGATCGCTTTCACTCCTAAATTAATAAAAAGATTTGAATAATATTTGGATAAAATTTGTATTACGGGAAAACAACGCATTCCCAACCCTTATGAAATAAGTTGTCGAACATATTAAACTTATCATACCACGTATATTAACGCGGGCTTCGCGCACCCACCACGTGCCT
Organism: Eupeodes latifasciatus; assembly: GCA_920104205.1. Taxonomy (NCBI): domain Eukaryota; kingdom Metazoa; phylum Arthropoda; class Insecta; order Diptera; family Syrphidae; genus Eupeodes; species Eupeodes latifasciatus. Next base: position 42,874,435 of record OV049924.1, read on the forward strand.
CAAGCCCTCAACGTTAGACGCAAACTGTGGCTCCCACCAAGTTCCACAAATAGACGAGGCAGGTGGCGGCGGCGGTAGTGCGGCGCGGGGGGAGGACATCACTGAGTGGGTCTACCCCAACGGGCACACACGTGAGGGCACATGCCGCCGTTGTCGGACGCATGCAAATTACAGAGAAATCCTGCAAATATTTTATTTGTCGTGTAAATTTAATTGTTTCTTTAATACCTACCTAATAATTTACTCGGTTCGTCATTGATCATTTAATTTACCAGAAGTAAGTAGGTAGTATTAAATTAGTTTCTTTAGTTCACCTGCGTATTTCTTTTAATATTAATACGTGTTTATTTTTAATATTAAAATAATAAACGGTATACAATACCTACTTAATTTCGATTAATTTTGGTTCCTATAAGTCTGTAAGTAAAACTAAAATGTAAATAGTTACGACCGTCGTTATCATACTTAATTAATTTAAATAGAAGCTTTTGAATAATCTCCGTTTTTTTTACATTTCTAATTAATCTTAGTTTCGTTTACGTTAAGCTTGATATTACGCTAATATGCCTGGAAAACGTAAATCTAATCTAGCGCGTAGTTTTAGCAGAGCTCGAGCTGCGAAAATAGCTAGAAGCCAAGAGTCCGAAGAACAGACCCAAACCCGTTTGGCTTTAGATGCTGAGAGCCATAGGGCTCATAGAGCTTTTCAGCAGGGTCAATCACGACGTCTTTTAGATGCTGAGCGCCATAGGGCTCAAAGAGCTTCTCAGACTGAAGTACAGCTCAGGTTTTTTCATACTACTATTCAAAAAAAAACTATCTAATGCGGACGAAGTCGCGGGTAAAAGCTAGTATTAAATAAACCAATATTAGAATAAAGTTGTTTACTCACTTTTAATGTTTATTAAATGATTGGACAAAAAAAAATCAATTTGAACATTTTAATGACTGAAGTGGGAGATATTTATGTTATTGAAAAATCAAACATGGGCTAAATTGGTAGAATCTATTTCGATTTTTCACTTGATTTATAAAGTTTTGAACAAAGTTGGTTCGCTATGATCCAAATATTCGTATGTATTCGTAGTACATATTAAAACCTCATTGATGTCCTTGCTTGGGCGCCATTTTTGCTTTTTTCTAATCATTGCATCTTCAAATTGATCCATTTCGATCTTATTACTTTTCCAAACATAAAAATCACTTGGAAGAGGAGGGTTGCATTTATAAGAAACATAGTGAGGTCCCTGATTGGGCGCCATTTAGGATATTGTTGTAAACAAAAAAATTAATTTGGAAAGGTCTCTAATTGGTTGTCATTAAGGTTCTTGTTTCTTATCCAACAAACAAATCAATTAGGAAGAGTGCGTTGCATTTACGCTAAAGCTCGGGGAGGGCCCTGATTGGGCGCCATTTAGGATATTGTTGTTGTAAACAAAAAAATTAATTTGTATAGGTCTCTAATTGGTTGTCATTAAGGTTCTTGTTACTTCTCCAACAAACAAATCAATTAGGAAGAGTGCGTTGCATTTACGCTAAAGTTCGGGGAGGTCCCTAATTGGGCGCCATTGTCGCCTTAAATAAAACAATGAATTTGGAAGGGTCCCTGATTGGGTGTCATTTAGGATCTTGTTACTTATCCAACAAAAAAAAATCAATTAGGAAGAGTGTGTTGCAGTTATGCTAAAGTTCGGTGATGTCCCTGACTGGGCGCCATTTAAGATCTCGTTGCTTTGAACAAAACAATAATTCTGGCGAAGCCTTTGATTGATTATTATTTAAGATATTGTTACTTATCGAACAAACAAATCAATTAGAAACGTTGTGTTGTGTCGCATTTTTACTAAAACCTCATTGCTATCCCTGCTTGGGCGCCATTTTTACTTTTTTCTAACCATACTATTACTGTCCTTTAGATTTTCAACTTGGACGATCTGGATCTTGTTATTTTACCAAAAAAGATCACTTGGAAGAGGTGGGTTACATTTTTAAGAAACTTACAAAGGACCCCGGTTGAGCGCCATTTAGGATAATGTTGCTTTAAACAAAATAATGAATTTGGAGAGGTTTCTGATTGAGTGTCGTTTAGGATCTTGTTACTTATTCAACAAACAGATCAATTAGGAATTTTGTGTTGGGTTTATACTAAGTTTAGTAAATTCATTGATTGGGCGCCATTTAGAATCTTGTTGCCTTAAACAAAACAATGAATTTGGAGAAATATGTGACTATGTGTCATTTAGGATCTTGTTACTTATCCAACAAACAAATCAGTTAGAAACAGTTATCACTTATCAGTAATAAAGAAATCTCATCGATGTCCCTCCTTGGGCGCCATTTTTTACTTTTTTTTCAATTACAAAATCATTGTCCTTTGGATTTTCAAATTGAGGGTTACATGTATATGAAACTTAGTGAGGTCCCTGATTGGGCGCCATTTAGAAACTTTTTACCTTAAACAAAACAATGAATTTAGAGAAGTCTCGGATTATGTGTCATTTAGGATCTTGTTATTTATTCATAAAACAAACTAGTTATGAACAGTTATCAGTTATCAGTTATAAAAAAATCTCATTGATGTCCCTGCTTGGGCGCCATTTTTACTTTTTTTCAATCACACAATCAATGTTCTTTAAACTCTCAAATTGAGCCACTTTGATCTTTTTGTAAAATAAGGTGTCCTTAAAAAAGCAGGGCCTAGTGACTTACACTATTCATGTGTGCGAGTCATGTCAGGGATTGAGGAGACCTGCATTTTTAATGCCGAATCTGAACGTCTAATTTGAGAAAGCGATTTTTCTATTTCTCGCAAGAGGCAATACCAGTAAAAAAAACTTAAGATGGCACAGGTAGGGATCTTGTTATTTTGCAAAAAAGATAACTTGCAAGAGGTGGGTTACATTTACAAGAAACTTACAAAGGTCCCCGATTCGGCATCAATTAGGATCTTGTTAATTTAAAACAAAAAATCAGTTTAGACTGACCTTAATTGGGCGTCATTTAGGATCTTGTCACTAAGAAAGCAATAACTAGGAAGCTGTGCATTGCATTTATAGCAACCTAAGTGAGGTTACTGATTGGGCGCCATTTATGATCTCGTCGCTTTTCCTCAACGAGGGATGCAATGCATTAACTTCATTGAAGTCACTTCTTAGATACCAATTAGTATCTCTTTACTTTTTGTCAAACAAAAATATTAATTTAAAGGCATGTGGTGCATTTCTGAACTCAGTATGATCCCCAATTGGGCGCCATTTATGATTTTTTTTTTAAACTGGCCTGCACTTACATCCTATTTACGTGAGCGTTATAAGAATCTTGTTATTTTAACAGCAAAAACATCATATCTCAAAATCTCAATGAGATCCCTGATTGGGCGCCATTTAAAATGTTGGCACTTTTAACCAACATAACAATCAATCCAAAAATTTGGCTGCATTTATAATTTCATTGGTGCCAGTTTTAGGAAGAGTGAAATTTTATAATATTTCACAGTAAAATTAAATGTCCTTTATCACATAACTATCAATTTTACTTGTAAGCAAGTTGTAATCGGAAGAGCTCTTTCGTTATAAGTTTGTTATTAACTATCTAAAAATAAGCTTTTTAAATCTTTATATTCCTTTTTATGAATCTACATAATATGTAAATGCAATGTAATAACAGAATAGGGGACATTATAATGTCAATCAGATGACGTCTATTATTTGTCTACTGACGTCATAAATTCAAACCTTTCCAAATAAACTCGAAAATTGTCCTATTTCTCGATATACTCGTTATCAACTGACATATAAAAAATTTCATAATAATCCGTTTAGTCGTTAAAGTTTCGAGGACAAAACCCTACAGAAACAAACATACAAAACACATTCACATTCACATTTATTCATAATACATAAAGTTAACTTCAATTCTTATAATAAAGTAGTTTTAGGACGAAATATAAAAAGCAAAATATAAAAGGATATAATTTTCTTGAATAACAAATAACACTTGTAAATAATTGAAAAGGTTCTTGCATCATATCAAAGCCTTATTTTTAATGTTTTCGGTGGGCGGGTATGATGGCAGGTTATAAACACTTCATAGTTTCTTTTTATTATTATTTTATTTACCATAATATTAGGAATCTTATGACAATTTCATTAATTTTTATTTCTTTAAATTTTTCAAGTCATTGAATTGAGGTATTTATTAAACAAAAACCACCACACCGCATACCACCAGCTGTTGTTTTGTTTTATTGTGTGTGCAGAAAAGTGTGCTTTGCATACTAATCACATTCTAACCGTTTGTATATTTAAGATTTTTTGTTGTTGTGTTTACTTTGACATAAAAGTTAAATGTCTTTATGTAGAATATTTCTATTGAATTCTATTTTACTAATATATGAGATTGAAATGTTTGTTATTATATGTATGTAATTTCCTTAAAAGCTACCTGCCTGCTAAGAAGTCAATTTTGAAGTATGTATGCTAGTTTAGTATTCTGAAAACAAAAATTATTAATTTATTTTCATTATTATAAGACTTATTATTATGGAGTTTAAATAAATAAGACATAAGTTCTGTAATACATTTTCGTTTGTGTATGCACTCCTTTATAGAATAAGACGTGGGTATGTGAAAGTCTGATTCCTTAATAATGACATCCTGATGGGAAATAATAAATAAAACATATTACAGGCTTATTTGTATAGCTAAATCCAAATCAAAACAAAAATCTTGTTCAAAAATAGTAATCCCTGAAACAGATAATGATAAGGTGAGATACCAGAAAAGCTTGTATCTTAATGAGTTTTCCAATTAGAGCACCATCTATATTTGGATATAGATGTCACTTTAGAATGTGTCAACATTTGACATTTGACAAGTTAAAACTACGCCATTTGTAAAATCTAACCATTCATGCTTGAAAATCTCTAAAAAGTTGCAGTCACATTTCAAATAAAGCACTAAAGCACTATAGGGTTATCAAGAAGCACCTTCTTTTCTGCCAATAGTGAACCTGGTATACAAATTTCACAAGTTGTTAATAAAAAGAATTGAAACCGTGTGTCTTGTGCGTGTCGCTCCACGCAAGAACAACTTAGAAGTTCTTCTGTTGCCCTTAATGTTAACAAACACTCATGTTTTGTCAATTCCTTTTCGATCTTTGGAATTAAGAATTCCACAAACGACATTACATTTTGTTTTGCAAAAAAGGTCTAAAAGCGTTTAAAGTTCAGTTAACATGCGAACTCAAGCCAATTGAGCATTATTCTCTTTGGATCTTCGCTGATTGGGTTTTTGAAATGTACAGAATTATCGAATAGAGGGCCGAGAGCTGCTCACGAGCTCTATGAGCAGAAGAGGAGAAAGGACCCTCGACTTCTCAGAATTAAAAAGAGAGAGCATGAGAAGCGTGCGGTCGAAAATGTTGAGAGGTTCAAAAGCAGAAGTTCAAAATTTTATGAGCAGGTGAAACGAAATTCACAAGTACATAAACCTCGAACCGAAGGCTGCAAAAAAGAAAGTGGAAACAGCATAGTGGAACCGCAGTCAATGCTGAGGATATGGAAGAACCACTTTTGAAGACTGGTATAACGGCGACGACGACGAACCGAATTCTACTGTCAGGTAGGATGATCCATTCAATATAGCTGAAGACGAAGTAAATATTGCCATACCTAAGCTGAAGTCTGACAAGCCGCTGGAGCAGATGGCTTGAATGCCCAGGTTTCAAAGCAGCTAGTAATAATTTGTATAGGAGCATGCACCAACTTATCTGTAAAATATGAAAGAAAGAAAGAAATAAAGAAGAAAGCATGGCCGATGAATACTTACTTACTTAGATCCTCAGTCCGTTGGGAACCCCTTAAGGGGCATAGGGTCTCTACTACGCCTACGCGCGGTTTCCGGAGATGTGTTTCAGTTCCCTCCAACTCTTGCCTAGTGAAGCTGATTCCTCCTCAAATGTCCTGCACCATGTGCTTTTCGGTCGTCCAGCTCTTCTTCCTTCTTGTGTAAGCGGAATCCACTGCATTGCTTGGGCTGCAATGCAGTCGTGACCTTTTTGAAGCGTATGTCCAATCCATTGCCACTTACGCCTTCGTATTATAGAGTCTATAGGTTCCTGACTTGTCCTTCTATAAAGGACCTCATTGGATATTCGGTTTGGCCAGAAAATCCTTAGGATGTTGCAAAGACATCTATTCACGAAGGTTTACAGCTTTCTTGTAATGGCTGAAGTAACCTTCCAGGTGCTGCACCCATAAAGAAGCACAGATTCGACATTTGTGCGAAACAGTCGTAGCTTTGTTCTTAAGCTAAAAGAGTTATTCCTCCAAATTTTCGACAGCATACCGAACGGCGCTTTTGCTTTGCCGATGCGGCAGGTGACATCTTGTTCGGTTCCGCCTTCGTGGAAACAATACTTCCAAGATATTGAAAGCTCTCCACTTTTTCCACCTGTTGCGAGGAAATATTTATTTGCGAGGATGGTCGGATTGCGAGGCTGACCATTTTTGTTTTGCCGGAATTAATTTTTAGCCCCACGACTTCTGCTTCTCTCTCCACAGTTATTGTCATTTGATGGAGATCCATGATCCTCTGAGAGAGTAAGCAAACATCGTCCGCGTAATCCAAGTGCTTTAAATAGGATGTCAAAGTCCATTGGAACCCTCCGCTTCCTGACAAAGCTGCGCGCAGTATATCGCTTATCATCAACTAAAACAATATTGGCGACAGAATACAGCCCTGTCTGACTCCGCTACGGATTTCAAATACCTCTGATAACCCACCCTCGTGCAGAACGTGACACTTGGATCAATCATATGTTGCCTTTATAATAGTAATTAGTTTTTCTGGAATGCCTCTCCTCCTCAAAGCTGACCAGATGTACTCCCTGTTAACGCTATCAAAGGCCTTCTCGAAGTCGATGAACAGCAGGTGTAGTTAGTGGAGCTCGATATTCAACGCACTGCTCAATAATGATCCGCAGGGTGGTGTTAAAATGATCAATACAGGATGATCCAGCGTGGAATCCTGCTTCTTCGGCAACGAATGTGGCCTCAAGGTGTTCTCGGATGCGTTCCAGTATAATTTTTGCTACTATTTTGGCAACGGCAGGTAGAACGCAAATTCCTCTCCAGTTTTTGCACTTTCTAAGATATCCTTTTTTTGGGAGCTTGACGATCATTCCCTTCTGCCAAACTCGTTTGTATATTCGCGCTGCTCCATAAGGATTGAAAACTACTTAACCGAACCTTTCGATGTAAAAAAAATCTTTTGACAAGGTGATGCACTATCATGTGATTTAATTAACTTCGTCCCTAAAAGAATAGTGCGGAGCTTCAAAAGTCTGGATAATTACTGGCATATCCTGATGATATTGATATTAACAGAAGGATTGAAGCAGAACCGGCAAAAATGGGCTTGGCGGTTAATGAGGCCAAACAAAGTACATGCTGTCATCATGAAACGACCTACAAAAGCGATGTTTCGGTGAAAACGTCACCATCGACAGATTTATGTAACTTTGAGCTAGTTAAAGAATTTGTTTTCCTAGGATTCGCTATAAACACAGAAAACAACACCAGCGCTGAGATCAAATGAAGAATCACTCTTGGTAACCGCGCGCTGTTTCTCGAGTGAACAAAGAGTCGCAGAGTCATGGACTATGACAAAACCGGATGAAAGCACCTTGGGTCGTTTCGAGAGGAAAGTTCTTCGTGTGATCTGAAGCGTTTTATTGAAAAACCCTATGCTAGCATTCATCCTCAAAAGTACTTCACGGCGATGATCGAACTGAGGATCCCAAGAAAACTGATGAGCAATTAGATTGAAAATGCAAAATGGATCGGATACTTTCGTTTTGACAGATAAATCTGCACTGTATCTGTCAGAAAGGCAAATCTAGAACTAACAAAAAAGCTTGCCGAAGAGATAATTTATTTACAAACCAAACCAAACCCTGATGGTTTGCAATTATTGTCAGTATCTGGAATCAAGGGGACCCACAGTTTTACAATTAAATGAAGTTGGAAAGGCACTTTTCAATGATAATACAGGGTGCGGCATAGCCGACTGATGAGTTTTGATGGGCTATAAATAACGAACAGTAAAACTTAGAGAAAAATTTTTTTTATTTAAATCAGTATTCAATCCTATTTTAAAAAATTATTTTTTGAAAATTATATCTCCAAGATGGCGGCCGTCAGCATTGATACACTGTTGTAGACGATCTCTGAAGCTTTCACATGATTTTCGGCACATTTCGACTGGTATGGCCTCGATTTCCGCGGTGATTTTCTGTTTAATTTCTTCTATGGTATGTGGGCGATGTCTGAAAATGTCTGGATGGAATGATAAATCTTCGTGAAGAATTCTCCTCAAAGAACGATCTGAGATTCCCAAAGCTACCGCGTGTTTCCGGGCTGAGCGTCTTGGTGACTGCTCAATTGACTCTCTAACCAACTGCACATTTTCGGGCGTTCTTACCGTTCTGGGTACTCCGTGTACAAGTCTACTTAGGGTACTTCCAGTTTCTTCCAAATTCAGTATCCACAATTTGATAGTGTTTGCAGAAGGAACAGATTCACCACTGGAATGCCGAAGTGTATACGAAAAGCACTTTGTGTAGCGATCACAGAATGATTATTTTCGTAATATGCCATGATTACGAATAAAAACGGCATTACCGTACAATTCAAAATATACCACTTATTAAGGCCTACTCTTATCTTATCACAGGCTAATGACCTCATTTAACTCGTCAGTCGGCTCCGCCGGCCGCACCCTGTATAAACTAGTTTTGGGCTTTTGAACCGAAACATCCTACATATGAGAATCAAGGGGACCCACAGTTTTACAATGAAATTAAGTTGGAAAGGCATTTTTCAATGATAATATACATTATTTTTTGGCTATTGAACCGAAACATCCCACATATGATTCCCAAATCCGCCAAGGACACACTGTAAACGAGGAACTTCCCAAAGTATGAGGTTGAAGTATGAGTACTTAAAGCACAAAATTTAAAATCTTCTACATTTTTGTCTTCCAAAAACAAATATTAAAAAGTAAATATTATTTAATATCATGTCAGTCAAAAAGTGTAGGTAGTTCTAAACTTAACAAGTCGTACAAATTTCAATCAAATTCTCTATATACAGATTTATTATTGATTATCCCAGTAATCAATCAGTCTCTGACCAACGGAAACTCAAACATCATTTGTATTTTGTTAAATACATAATTATCATTTCTTTTTTTATTGGTATACTCATCACGAATAAAGTACAAATTTCCGAATTTGATATGAATCAAAGGACAAAAATCAACTTTCCCATATAACCCATATATGTATATAAACTATATTATCTTCAATATATCATTAGCTATAAACTTACGTATAAACCTGATTGAAAATAATAATAAAAAAAGAAAAAAAATATTGAAAATATTTACATATATGATATAAATCGTTTTATTTATATTGACATTTACTTAGTGTCGGTATTTGTTCAAAGGGTCACAAACTTTGTGTCCAAATCTCTTACACACTCAATCGTCTTGTGTCGTGTTGTACACTTTCGTATCTACATATATGTATGTATGTTTAATATCATATTTTTTCACATAAATATATTTGAACCATAGAAGGTATTCCCTCATTTTTGTGGTATATTGTGGGTCTATATCGATTAGATTATTGGAATATATCTACATTATTATGTATCTAAAGTTTATACTTGTAACGTTACATATGACCATCACTCTACACACTAACTACAGTTCATTTGAGTTGAGTCAAGAAAGATTGTGACTTTGAATATGTTTAACCACATTAAAGATACGAAAAGTTGTTATTCGTCGAAGAGTTTTTATTTTTTTTTTCTTTATATCCAATCCATATATAGAGGTACGTGACTAAAAATCATAAGATTGCATCCATAGATACATTTATATTTATTTGTTTTTATTTCTATCGTATCGTATCTGTCTTTTTCTATGTCGTTGTTTTCAGATACATATAGGAATATCTATCTATAAATTTATAACCTCTACATGCCATGCAGGATATCCGTTTGTACATTGGAGAATTAACGAGTATTATTCCAACAAATTTGAGTTATTTTTATGTTGCTTTTAGTCAATATGTACATGATATTAATATACAATATATATATATATATACGTACACTGCTTTATATATGTATATAGTTTTGATATGCTATAATGTTACCAAGTAATTTAAGCCAATTGAAAATATTGTTTGAGGACACAGCGCGCGAAAAATCACAATAACTATTTTTTGTTTTTAGTTGAGGGCTATACAGACACAGCTCTTTGAGTCTTTCCTCCTCGTATGTGCATAAAAAAGCAGAGATGCTAATAATGTTGCATCAGATAAAGTTGATTGGAAGGAAACTGTGTCATTAGAATTAAGTTACAACTTTGTTTGAAGAAAGAATGTTCTACTGTTCTTTTTATGAAAAGCTGTTTATGAAAAGCTGAAACTTTGTTAAAAATCGTACCATTTATACATAAGGTAGGTAAATAGTATTTTTATAAAATATTTTCCACTAATTTTCTTGAAAGCGCAACTTCAAGATATTGCATTTGTTATATCTCCCATGCAAATGTCATCACCATATCGGAAGATGATACAATTTTTGCAAATGGCGGCAAATGTCAATTATTGCTCTTTGACATTTGGGAAGCGATTAATCTTAACATGATATGAATTGCTGCATTTTAAAAGTTTTTTTTTTTTGTTTCGGAAAAATCTTTGCTAATAACAACTTTGCTGCCTCTATTTGCAAATTGCGGAAGTGCAAATATTTCTTTGAAAATGCAATAACGAATGTTTTGATGCACTACTTATAAGTCAATTGTAGTTTTAAAATACTGCTTTTTTAAAGTAGGAATATGTTTATCAATAGTTACCGCTCACAAACAATTTTTTTTTGATTGTGTGTTTTATTCAAATGTCAAATTTGAATTGACGTTTGCCGCCATTTTTAAATCACAGCAATTTCAATTAATATTTGACATTTGCGATCACTTTTAAAAATAATAAGTGAAGAATTCTTTTTTTCGCCACATTGTTCGTTCAAAATTTAACAACTTCTTTATTTTTTATTTTGCCGTCATGGTAGATTCGTAATCTTAGAATTCTCAAAAAGTAATGACTATCAGAAGAACATCCCAATTCTTTCTTAAAATTTGCCCATTTCTAAGGGATAAAGGTATTTATCATGTTTAATGGAAAGCATTTCAGAAAGAAAGATTTTTGAATGTTAAAGTGAGAGGCAAAAACAGAGTTGGGTAAAGAATTCCACATTCTTGATGTGCGGCTGAGAAAAAGTCAGTTACTTGAAATTGAGTTCAAATCTGAACTGATGGACATTCCTGGTAGGTTTTTGAGAAATGGAATGGAGACGTGGCATTTTATTTGACAGTACTCCTGTTTTTTTTTAATCGATTTAAATTTTTCGTAATTTCCAATAAAAATATGTACGATATTATTATTTGGATCTCAACTTTGTAGTTAAAAATCGAAGTAACGATACCGATGCGTATTGTGTAAAAGTCAAACGTATTTTCAAAAACTTAACCAACGTTGATTATAAAGATTTTGTGTATCTATGCAGAAAAACCAGATCTTTGTCGAAAAATAAAGTTTGTGAGACGTTTAAATTTTTGAGAAAAGTCCTATTTATATCAAACAGTAAAGAAAGTTTTTTTTTAAGTGTAGTTTTTATTGAAAGATTGAGACCATAATTGACCAACATTTCTCAGAAATATTGACCTTCGGCCCAAAACTACTAAAAAATTGCAATTTCAACCAAACAAAGAAGCTTAGATTATTCGGTAGTATTATTTATGACTTTCAAACCAAAAAATGACATCTTCTGAAAACTGAAAATGATTCCTATTTGAATTCAGTTTTGGTTATGAGTCTTTTGTAAGATTAACTCAAAAAAAAAAATACGAACAAGTACTTGAAAGTGGAGATGATGCATGTGTATCAATATCCTGTGAAATACCAAATACCTATGTACATGGGAGCGCCCTTATTCCTTGTACCTATACTCTTTGTTTGATGGCTATGGCAGATTTTAATCTCTGTTTACATGCTTTCAGAAAAAAAACACTATAAACTGGCATTAGAACCTATAAACCATGCACATATGTAGGTATGTATATGTATATACTATTGGTAGGTAGTAAATTCACATCATTGACTGAGTGACTATATTGAAGTCGAAAATTAAAGCATCTCTATATTCGATCAGGGTTGCCATGTCCTAAACAAGGTCGATAGCTTAATTCAATAATATTTGATGCCCAATATCGGATACTAAAAATCAACTGCCGATAAATATCCTAATCTGGAAAACCTTTACTCCTTACGAAATAAATACGACAACATGTGTGGTCCAAGATTAGATTTTAGCTACTTAAATTGACCAACTTCGAATAAATAGCCCAGTCTAGTAAACCTGTACTATACGGAATATATAGGACAAATATTGCTCAAGATTGTATTTGGGCTACTTATAGTTTAGCTTGAATTGAACTGTCATACAAAACAAAATTTGCACGTATTTTTGAAAAAAAAAATTGCTCAATTACGAAATATAGGATACTTTACTTATAGCCCAATTATGTGGGCAGTTTTGAGATCAGTTTCCAATAAATCGAAATGTATACGACAAATATTGCTCAGGATTATATTTGGGCCACTTATAGTCCAATTCTAATTGAACTGTCATACTAAATCAAATTGCACGTAATTTTGAAAAAAGATAGCGAAATAGATTGCTCAGTATTGGAATTGAGCAATTTATAGCGCAATTGTGATTGGGTTGTCACATTAAAGTGTACGTCGGTAATTTTGGATAAGTTTCCGATAAATAGGTCAATGTGGCAAGCCCGTGCTTTATACGATAACAAGTGACAAATATTGCTCAATTTTAGATTTAGGCTACTTATAGCCCAATTATGATTGAATTGTTATTTTAAAAATATTTTCCGAGATTTTGGGAAAAATAGCCCAATTTTCGATAAATAGCCCAATCGACAAATATTGCTGAAGATTAGATTTTGAGCTACTTATAGCTCAATTATGATTGAGCTGTCATACTCAAATGTTTGTTATTAGTTTTGGAAAAAGATAGCCCAGTTTCGAACAAATAGCTCAATATGCCAAGTTTGTACACATGCTAAAAAATATTTCTCAGTATTAGAAGTGAGCAACTTTTAGTGCAATTATGATTGTGTTGTCATACTAAAGTGTAAATCGGCAATTTTAAAATAAAATAGTCCAGTTTTCGAAAGCCCGTAATTTATACAAAAACTTGTGACAAATGTTGCTAAATATTATATTTGGGCTACTTATAGCGCAATTATGATTGGGCTGTCATACTAAAAATGTTTTCTAGTAGTTTTTGGAAAAATAGCCCAACAAGTCTGTCCTTTATATGAAATTTATACGACAAATTTTGCCCAATATTAGATTTTCAGCTACTTATATCCCAATTTTGATTGGGCTGTCATACTTAAACGTTAGTAAGTATTTTTTTTTTGGAAAAATGTCAATTTCCGATAAATAGCTCAATACTATGGCAAGCCTGTACTTTATACAAAATTTATACGACATAACAACGATGACGACTGAATATACACGAACGACGAGGACAACGACGAAAACGACGACGGACGGTGACGTTTCTGCCGCTTCCAAGAGTAACCTTCTCATCTCATAAACAGCGCACAAACCTGCATCATCTGCATGAAAGATCAGAGAGCAATGTGTTTGGCCTGATTTCTTTTAATAAGAAGAAATAAAAAGCAACAAAAACAACAACAACAACAACAACAACAACTAACAACGAATAACGAATAACAACACAAAAAACCTACAACAAACGAACAGAAAATGGCCTGAACATCAAGCTTGAACAACTCCGTGGTTGCATAAATAACACTTTTGCCACAAAGAAGACGATGTAGAGACTTTGCCGGTGCGCCGCGCCGCGCGCCATGCCGTGCCGCTCTGGTGTGTTATAAAAATAAAAAGGTAGGTATTCTGGTTGACTGTTGTGTTGCCACTCAAGAGATGGTCGTGTGGATTTTTTTCGTTGTTGTTGTAGTTTGTATTTTGTGAAAATCTCCTCTGTCCTGAGTTCCATCATCAACTTCAGTTTCAGCTTCAACTCCATCTCCATAACCCAGGTCCCAGGTCTTCGAGTGGTAACATTTTGCTCCTTATATTGTTTCTTTTTTTCTACTATGGAGATATTCTCTGGCTCTGTTTTATGTACCTACCTTTTTACAACGCTGCGCTGCTAGTGCTGTGAGATGTTTTGATGTTCTTTTTATTTTGTGTGTTGATATTTTTGTTCAAAATGCTGAATGTTGCACAAAGTTCACTTTGCAAGAAGAATCTCTTTTGGTACTACTTATGCAGTCTTCACAGCCACCCATGCTGGTTATGGAATGGATGCTCCATCAGAACCCATTTTCTCTCACACCGCACTGCACCATCACCACCACCTCTCAGCGATAGCGACGACACCAATGATGCTTATGCCGATGCTCTGATGCCGTTCCATAGCCAAAGTTGAAGTCTAAGTCGAAGGCAAAGCCAAAGCCAAAGCCGATGCAATGGAACGTGTTGTCGTTATGTGTATAGCCAGTCGTATGTAGTTTTTTGTTTTTTAAAGAATACATTTCATTCTGGTTATGATGAAAAATCTCACTCCTCGAGGTGTAGGGTACGTACCTACAAGAGTCACCTTACCTAACCTTATATACAAACCTTATAATACCCATAGCAAAGTCAAGCCATACCCATACCCATCGTCATCTTCATCCTCATCATCATCATCATCATAGCATCGGCATCGCACATCGCACATTTTGGTCGCACACTCAACTCAGCTCAACTCAAAAACTCAAGGCATTATTATTACTATTATTTTCTGATTCAAAATTGGCGATAAGGACGTGTCACGTTTTGCAATTTACACATTCAAGAGAAGCCATTGTTTCTTCGCTGCTCATTGTTTGTGAATTTTAAAATGATTTATAAATTCCTGTGGTTAACTGACATAGCCAGCGTTATATTCTATACAGACTTCAGAGGTCGGTATGGGGCTGGACTTGGAGTTGGAGTTTTTGTGTAGAGGTTTTCCAGAGGGCTTTCGCTTTAGATATATGTATGTACAATGTGCATAGAGTGTACAAAACTGAAGCTGAAACTGGTGAGGGTTCGAGTTCGGGCGGCTTCGGGTTATATGGCAAAAATGATCATTGCTTATAAGTCGTGCTTGCATTGTCTTCTCTGTATATTAAGCACTATGCAAGCTACGCTATACATACTAATGTTATTCTTCCTTCAAATAAAAATAAAAATTTAAAAAAAAAAACAAAACATATCTAGTATAGCTACGATGCGGACTGACTCTATCCTCTTCCCTGACTCTCTGTTTCACAAAATAAGAAAGAAGACATTCTAAAACCAAAAATCATAGTTTTTTGAATAAATTTTGCCTTAAAACCCATTGTTCTCTTATGTAGCTACGTGTGAAGATGGATGACACCAAAACAAAATATTATTATAAGGAAAAGGAACATTGTTATAAGCCACACCGCGCAAGTTCTTCTTCGGCCTCGTCTTCATTTTCTTCGTTAAGGAATAAAATGTCTCTTTATTTTTGTTTGTTTATTTTGTTCATAAAAAAGTGGACACTTGTGGATGATTTAATTGCAGATCTTAATTGCATTGGAACTCTCTGTCTCTGCATCTCCTGCCAACATCATCTCGTTAGCATAAGAAAAAGAATATAACATTTTACAAAAATTAAAAAATAACGAAGTTATTGTAGCCTTAGAAAGAAAAGAGTCCTTTAAATTGTATAAAAACAAAAAAGAATAATATATAAAGTTGATTTATTGAATTTTATTTTGTATTGTGTTGCATAAATTAAGTTGGTTTTAAAAACCTAAATGTATGTACATATATAACTGTATACAGGGTTTTCCTTACGAACTGGCCATGTTTGGCTTGGGCAATTAATATTAAATGAACGACCGAGACGTCGCGTCGACGTTATACGGATGGACTTTTAGTCTTTAGCACGATGATGGTATGACGATATGGCAAGGCGAACGGCGAATGGCGGCGATGCGATGCGATGATTCCAGGGCCAGGAAGAGATTCACATCAGATTGAAAACTCCAGCGATGTTGATAAATCTTCACTACCATCATACATCCAACAACCATGCATATACATTTTTTGAAGTAATAGGATACCAATGAAAGAAAAAAGAAAGAAAACCAAAAAATGTTAATCAAAGTTGTAATAAATATTGATGACAAAATATCATGTGATTTTTAACCCCTCTATTTTTTTATTTTTTGTTGTATTATAAAAGTTTGTGGTTTTTGCAGAAATTGGATCCGATGAGATCTGATCAGAAGAATGGTTTCTTATATAAAGTGATCAATTTCAGCAAGTTCAGACAAGCTATAAAACACTCTTCGGTAAGAAGCATAACTAGAAGGCATAGCTCTAAGAAACAAAGGTAAATCTTACCATCTTCTTATACAAAATATCTCATATACCGATATTACTCTTCTCAAAATCATTCTTTGAAAAAAAAAAGAGATTCCAAGACTTGTGAAGATTGGAAAACCTTTATAAAATCTATAGTATGGATTTTTCAAAATCTAATATTACATCAGAAAAAAAATACAATCTAAAGATAGGCATCGAAATACCCCAAGTAACATCAACAACAAAAAAATAAAAAGAATTTCAAATTTTATGGAATGCCATAAGTCAACAGAAAGAAAACAGTGACAAGATTAATGACTTAACGTATATTTTTAGACCCTGAAGTGTAGTATGTGTAATAGAAGCATATTGATTCAAATAAATTAATATACATATGAATAAAGGAACTATGGATGGAGTTTATATCAACATCAAATTTTAAGTAAAAGATTTGACATTTGTTTTCCTTCACAGAACATAGAAAAAACTTTTGAGATCGATTTTTGAAAAATTTCTACTGATATGTTTTTTCTGAAAAATGTTTTTCAAACAAATATTGTTGTCTAAAAAGAATAAGATCGTTTAAACATCGATAAATTCAAGATATTGAAAAGTTGTGCCTGAGATTTTATGAACTAGAATTGGTTTCGAGTCGATATTTAACAGGAGAAAATTTGGAACTCTTTTGGAAAAAATTTTCAATCAAATTTATAAGATTAGTCGATGAAGTATTTTCATAAAACAAAAATAATCCAAAACATACATTTTAGTAGAGACAGAATTTCCAGTTCTTTAAGAGCTATGTCTATTTGAGTAAAAGCTATCAGTATTGAGATAAATCTAAAAGCATTTTAAAGATTTAGCTTTTTTTTAACTTGCTATAGAAAGTTATTGTAATCGTTCCGATTTATCGAATTAAAAATTTTGAATTTCTAAACATTTCAAGGTCCATAGAGTCTAAATAAAAGATTTTTAGAGAACGTATGTACGTCCGGGAAGCTTTTTTCGTCGTCCATATCTCAAGAACCAGTGGTGATATCGACTTCAAATAACAATACAGAAAAATGCAGCGAAGAATAACGTCTGTGAAACCTGGTCAAATTTTGAGCAAAATCGAAGTTATATTTAAAAAAAAAAAAATATAAACCTAAAAAAAACATTACTAAAAGTTAGTAAAATTGATTTTGAACTCAAATATATTTTCAAAAATTTAAGATATTAGTTTCAAACTAATTTTATCTTTTTTTTTATATTGTGCGCGCACTAAAGGGGTTATGAATACCCTTATAATGATTAAACACAGTGCGAGCAATTAGAAAAAGGAGGATAGGATTAGAAAGGAGAAACCGATTGGTTTTGAATGTCTGCTCATTGTAATGAATGGGAAATATTGAGCCTGGTAAAGCATTCTACTTTTGTGTAGTGCGGCTAAAGAAAGAATCTCTGTACTTAACAATACGTCCGAAATTGGGCTCAAGGCTAAACTGATGGGCAGCATTCCTAGCAGTACGAGTATTACGGTTGAATTGTTTAAGGGGAGGAATGCAACTGGCTATTTCACTAGAGCATTGTTTATAAAAATAACGATAAAAAAATGACAGGCATCATACCTTGCGGCGGTTTTCAAGAGAAGCAAATGTCTCGGTAAGAGAACGATCTCCTAAACTAAACTAAACTTTCTAGAAATGCTACTTAAATTGGTAAAAATTGTTTTTTCGACTAAAAATCTCGTTAACAAAAATAGGTTTTGAAATCAAACTATTTATGCAAAATAGTGTATGTAATTTGTAGCAATTTTTTTTTTTTAGAAAAATTCAACTGAAAGCTATTTTAACAAAACACGAAAACAACAAAAAACTGAAAAGGAAAAAATTTCAACTCAAGTATTAGGAGAACAAAGAAAGATATTGACTTCAAATTATTTATATCACACGAAATATTGTTAATATTTTATTAAAGTTTTAAGCAAGACAAATCGAAAGACAGGATAGAAAGTTATCAGTGTGGGTCGCATCCCAGCCTCTTTTTTTTCAAATATTTTAAGATTAAATAAAATAATAAATTAGGTGGCTCAACAGTCATTTGAAGAACTAGATGACTTAAAACTCTCAACCAATTCTGTGTGTGAGTACTGTTATCAGTGATAAAGCGGACCTACAGTTTTAAGCCGGATTCGAACGACTTATTCCAGAAAGCACTTTTCATGACAAAAATTACTCTTGGAGGCTTTGTCAATTCCTCGCAAGAGGCATAACCCGTAAAAAAAAACTTTAGATGATTTTAAGATTATTGGCGTAAAATTTTAAACAACCTTTTGTGAAGGGCTTAACATTTTACTACCTAAGTACCAATTTTATATATATTTATCAATATACCAGGGACTCCACAATTTTAACCTTGCTTTTCGTTTTGTTAACTAAACGTGTCTAAACACTTACTTACACTACTTACACTAAGGATCTGGCCCTCCAGGTTGGGGGTTGTGCCGTCAGGGTAACTTCCTGACCACGTAAAAATCTTCTAGTTGCGAAGCACCAACAAGCCTCGGATACAGACGGATTCACGTGTCTAAACAGTGACAGTTCAAAAAAGGTTAGGTGATATTAAGATTTTAAAATCGTTTGTACTTTGATAAATATCTTTATAGTTTAAATTGCTAGAAAATGGCTTCAAAAAAATTTGATTTATTCCCCTTAGATTCTGTTTTTGCACAAATACGTAAAATAAAGAATCAAACATTTGAGTCGTCTTTGCTTACAATTTTATATTTGAGTATCATGTTTTCCTAGATGTCTTGAGTTCAATCCCTGCCTGTGCCACCTAAAGTTCTTTTCACGGGCACTATCTGTTCCGAGGAATTAACAAATCTTCCAAGAGTAATTCTTGTCATGAAAAATGCTTTCTCAAATTAGCCGTTCGGATTAGGCACGAAAGCTGTAGCTTCTGGTTAAGAGTTGTAAGTTACTATAGGCCCTGGTTCTCTACGGACTTTTGCGCTACATAATTTCGTATATCATCGTCGTTGAAGTCAGCTTTATTTATTGACAAGTTTTCGTTGTTTCCTAAATGAACAAAATATATTGCTGACCAATATTTATGTCACTTTCCAAACTGATCACTCCAAAAGTCTTCAAAATTAATATAAATTAGGAGTTCGAGTTTGAATATTCTTCGATCATAATCAAAATGCAAACCAGGACAAACAATTTTCCCAATTTTATTTCAACAATTTTGTTAAATTTTAAATGAAACAAATATTTTCAAGAAACCTGTAAGATAAAATAAGAATAAATCATTTTCTAGGTTCCACAAGTCAGCCATTTAGGGCCTCTTCTTTTTATTTTTACCATGAAAGAAAATTCACAATACATTTTACTTTAATTTAACGATACTAATTTTTTCAGGATGTTTTTGTCGATATTTGCCTGATGTTGTCTAAAAATGTATGTATTCACGTAACCAAGAAAATCAATTTAATACTTACATAACTGCTGATAAGTTTTTTTTCATGATCATCCATATCTTTTGTTGAGTCCTGAAATCTTGTCCAACCAGCAATAACTCTGCATTCTTTTTTCAATTTCTTTTTTAAAAGTTCTTGTCAAATTCGATTCACTTATCAATATGCACTCCTTCATCTTTCACTCTTTAAAATCTACTGAAGCACGATCCATAAATCTCACGACCAATTGCAGATTTTTGTATGTCTATACATAAAGAATGATAATTCTTATAATTTAATTTTGCATGAAGCTGAATATACAAAGAAATATGTACGTTTATAATGCAAAAAATATTTATTTGATATACATAAGATTCAGAAATTACATTTAAAAAAAATTGACATAGGAACGGTCCTTTTGACTGTCTGAAGTTTTGAAATTGCATCTTACTAAAATCTGTCACTAACCCAATGTTTCTTGAATTCGTCACTTGTATCTACCTACCAAACACTGCTTTTATTTGAAAGAAGGAATGAACGAACGAACTATCAAAAGAACGAATTTAATTCCTTTCGATTTCAATCTTGCAATCCCTGTCTAATTCTCCGTCTTCTAAATTATCCCACTAGCTTAAAATCCTTCAGGACCATTTTATCTATTGTCCTAATTTATTTCAGATTTTAGATCAAGTTTTTTATTAATGATTTTTTCGAGAAAAAAAAAATGGAAAAATTCCAAATATTTTCCCGCTTAAATTATAATAATTTAAATTTCGAATCTTACAAAATGAAACTTTTTACTAAAACGAAAAACCTTTCAATAAGAAAATCCAATTTAATTATGCATTTCAAATGAGCCAGTGTAACCATTATGTGGTTTCTAATGGGTTCTTATATTTTTTCTGTTTTTCAAGTATATTTTTGAATTTTCAAATACTGGCAACAGACTTCATGCTCATTAGGAGCCAACTTAATTGCACACAAAAAGCAAAAATTTCAACTAAATTCACTTTATTTATGTAGTATATTTCGTAGAAGAAACCAAAATGAGGTTGTGTTACAAAAAAAAAAAAAACAACCATCCTGTATTTTGTTTTTTTACATACCTCCGGACTTTTATCCAACAACAATATTTCAATCAAGAAAATTATGTCAAGAGGAAATATGTATGTACAGAAAATCGATTTAAAATGAAAACTTGAAGAAAATATAAATGAATGCCTAAGCTTCTTAAAAAGGAATGTTCTTGGACTTCAACCAACAACTTTTCCTATTCACCAGCCAATAAAACTATTTAAACATAAATCAAGGAAAATATTGCATCTATATTTTATGTTTCCTAAAGAGAAGAAAGAAATCCTTAAATAAGAATATATTTTCAAAGGAAAAGAGCTAAAATGACGATTCTTAAGCAACTTTTTCCCTTTCAATTATATTAAATGGACAAGCGACATCTATGTGACTTCAAATTTTTTAGTTACCTGTGATTTTGAATTTAATATTAAGCAAAAGATACAAAAGTATCTATGTATATATAAATACAGACATCATGGAATGTAGTACACTGTGCTATATAATAATAAATATATAAACGTGCTGAAACCACCCATCTATTATCCATTCCTGTTATTGAAGGAGCTGTGCTTGTGACACAAATTTGCTCCTATATTTTTTTTTTTGCATTTTATGCTGGATTTTAATACACCTCCATAAACCCTCAATAAGCACAGCAGAATGAATGAATATATAGAGCACTATATTAAAATCGATTGAAATCATAAAGACACCACCATCATAGGTATGAGCCTTGGATATATATTATAAGGTTGTTCATCCTCCGATTTTGTGCCTCGAAAACGATAAAAGCTAATTTTTTTTTTTTTAACTTTTTTCTTGTGGGAGGAAAAATACCACGGTAAGTCTTCCTCCCCCAAAAAAGAAAAAATATAGAAAGAAAAAACCATTTTGATTGTTCAACATTTTTGTAGTCTAGTATTTTTCTTAATGAACATGATGTTTAAGGTACATTTAGGTTAGGTATACGATCAGCCACTTGAGCTTCAATTATCTATCCTAGGTATCGTCCTATCCATACCCTTAATACATATAGTAGATATCTATCTATGTTATGTATAGAATATGCATGCATAGAGAAGAAACAAAAACATCGCACCAGAAATGTATCCTACTCGAGAGTTTTTCCTATTTTTTTTTTTTTATTTTTTCTTGTTGCTCTCGAAAATTAAAGGAATAGTTAATTTCCCTTAAGCTTGAGCATCATCAGAAAATTCTCATTAATTTTCTTATTCTTAGGGTAAGTATTGGTTTTGTATAGAAATGACATTTTCGACTGTAAAGTCGGAAGTATATCAAATTTACAGAACATTTGTTGTTTTAGTTTATCGTCAAATTGCTTAGATCTTATTTTCAGGACACACAGAATATCGAGAATGCCATCGTATATATAATTAGACCATAAATCAAAAGAAGCCTAGAACAATATCATTAAACTTTGTGCCACTTTTTAATTAGATATCTACCAACACAAATATTTAAATGTTTCAAAACAAAAAAAAATGTTACGTATACGCCACATAAGCCATTTTAGGATTTTAATTCGTAATTACAAATCTATTCTTCAAACTGATTCCCAAATTTATAATTTCATGTTTTATTCTCATTGAAAATGTAATGAAATTAAAAGCAGGAATGCAAGTGGGCGTATACTTACTTTTTTTTTAATATCATTTACGTTTTAATTAAATGTTTTGAAATTTGTAATTTTTCATGTTTTTATGGTTTATGCCAATTTAAATATTACCTCTTTTAATAAAAAAGTCAAACAACGCCTTTCGGGCTAAAAAATTAGTAAATAAATAAGAATATTTATAAACAATTTTGAGCTAACATGTATATAGGTTTTTCCAACAACTGGTTTCATTATAAATAGCCCGCTATTTGGACAGCTGTTACTTTTTAAACAAGCATCTTTCTACATGTGACTAGTAAAAACTGCGTCCTTACTAAAAATGGTACATTGAACAGTAAAATCTACTATAACAAAATGAAAATCACAGTATGAAGTTCGCAGTTTTCAAGAAAAGTTTTCTGATCGTTTTTCTTGAAGACGCAATCAAAATTGTCCACCGAGATCTTGGTATTTAACCTTTTAGACTTTTTTCCTAACTTCCACTTAAATTATAGTTTATTTCAAAGCTCAAAAGTCGTTTAAAGGTAGTACCCGTGACGTGGTGGTTAGTGTATAGGGCTGTCACGCCAGAGGTCTTGGGTTCAATCCCTGTCTGTGCCACCTTAATTAAAAAAATAAAGTTTCCACGACTACTGCCTCTTGCGAGGAATTGGCAAATTCTTCAAGAGTAATTTTTGTCATGAAAAGTGCTTTCTCAAATTAGCCGTTCGGATTCGGCTTAAAAAAAAACTGTAGGTTCCCTCCATCCCTACAACTTAACTCGCACACAGGAATGGTTGAGAGTTGTAGGTCACTAGGCCCTAGTTCTCTATGGACTGTTGCGCCAGCTAAAAAAAAAAGTCGTTTAAAGACTTGTTTTCGAGACATCCAGCAGTAAGTTAAAACATGTGCGCTGCACCAACTCTTATCTCACGAGACGTTGTGTGCAGATGCCTTAAGATTGTCGTTACCATCACCATTATTATACCAGAAGGTGGCAGATTTATGTCTTTAAATACGATTATTTTAAAAAGTAATAAACGGTGCGAGGGGGAGTGCTGTTATTGGAATCAGTAATCGTTGGGATTTCTCAGTCATGATGTCGCACTGGTCAAGAGAGCCATCGCGAATCGTTACATTTTTCAAGAGTAACTATTCGTACGTCACTATGCACTGATACTTCGGTTCTTCGGTATACGAAGAATAAGTGAAAGCCCGAGTGTAAATTTAATTCGTTCGTGTGTGCAGAGGTTCCGCGCAACTTCTTCGGCTATGAACACTCCATACGGCCAGAGCCCAGTCGATCTTCAAGGACTCCCGAACACATTGAAGTGGTTGAAAAGAGTTTAGGAGAAAATCCACGACTTTCGAAAAGCAGCCTCATTGGAACTTCCAAGAGCGATTATTCATGAAATTTAAAAAAGCATTTCATTTTTCATCCATTCAAAATTCAAATCGTTCAAGAACTCAAAGAAAGTGATGTAAGCCGATGTTGGAGCGTTTTCGTATTATGAATCCCATTTTTGGAGCGACGAGGCTCATTTTCATTTAAACTGGCATTGCATTGCTCCAAGCTAATTTGTTTGTTGCGCCTTATCCACTCATGCGATAAATGGACCATTTTTTCTTCGAGAATGCTCGGGGCCAAGCGACAAATGTCAATAATGACAATTACCGAGGCATGATAACGGATTTCTATTTGCCGAACCTGCAAGCTCATCCATCGTTTTAAGCGCACACGTGGTTCTAACAGAATAGTGCGAACGCACGCATTTCGGAAGATTCGATGAATTTGCTCCCTTCAAAAACTTATCAGTCGCTTTGGGGCCGTGGCCACAGAGGTCCCCCAAATTAACCCTAATGGATGTTTTTTTGTATGTAGCTTCCTCAAAAACAGAGTTTACAGCAACAATCCCTGAACTCTAGTTAACTTAAAAGAAAACATTCGTCGAAATATCAGAGGAATTGAATCAAGTTTACTACAGAGTTTAAAGGCTCCATTTTGAACAATGCGTGCAACTCGACAAAAGAAATTCGTATGACATAATGTTCAAAAAATTAAATCCACATTATAAATCTATCGTTTAATATATTATTTCAATTAAAATAATATATTAAATAGATTTTTTATTTAATTTTGAAAATATAAATCTGCGACCAGACACCTTGTATTTTCCATCGACTATAATATAAAGTTGAAAAATATTGAAAATTGGAACTTCAGGAAACAAGATTTTCAGCAAACGTAATTTGACTTAATAAACGGCAAAAGTGTATTTTCTTTAAATCTATTCAATATCAGTTTTCATAAATTGCCTCAAAATTCTGATCAAGTCAAAATTTCTGTGTACAACTTATTTAACTTGATCATAGATCAATTAATACTTAAACACGAATAAGTTCTGCAAAATGTTTCACAGCATAGCCCTTATTTAAGTTTTGAAAAAAAATATAGATATTAGAATCATAAATCCACCCAAATTTGTATCCAAATTTAATATTCGAACATTTTTTTCTTAAAAGGTATTAATTTTTCAATCTCAATTATGTTCAATATTCAAACATTTCCTATCATTCATTGAAATTTTATGATTTTGTTGCTCTAATTTTTGTTTACATTTTAAAATTTCGTACATTAATATAGGACTATTTTTCATCGAAATCTGAAATGAAAATTTTGAACTTATAGTATTTTAAAATGTCGTTATTCGAAATTTCTATATTTTCTATAATTGTAGAATTTTGTTCACCTCATACCCAAAATTTCAAAAAAATAATACCTTGAAAAATTCAAAATTTTGAACTTGTGGAATTTAAAAATGGTTTTATTTCAAATTATTACATTTTCTAAAACTACCAAAATATTTTGTTAAAATAAATAAAAAAAGAAAACCAAACATCTTAAAAAGGTCAAAATTTCGATTAACTTCTGCTCTTTATTTTTATTTGCTTAAATTATTATTATTTAATTCCCTTAGCTTAACTTGAATTTTTATTATCCTTAATCCTTGAGTATTGCTCGTAATTTGTTTAAATGCTCCCATAACGATATTTTTGCGCAGAGGTTAAATAATAAAAAATAAAAATAAAAAATAAACAATTTTTCCGATCTTTTTTAGAATATTTTATGTTTTATTTTTTTTTTGTTGTTTTGTTTTTACTGCACCTGCTTAACTATTTTATTTTATTGCTTAGAACATAAAATTCTAAGCTCCAAAAGCCATAAGCACAAGTAGGTTTGTACGACTTGCTTATGGATTTTAATTTTATTTATTTTTTATAAGTCATTTAAAAATTGAAAGAAGAAAAAGAAGAAGAAGAAAAATGAATAACAGCAGGATGAAGATGATGCTAAGAAAAAACGAACAGCTTATATATAGAATATATGTGTATTTATGTAGTCTTTCGTCTTATCGTCTATATCTATCTATGTCTATGCTATCCTTCGAAGAAGAAGAAGAAGTAATTGGTGATTGCCAAGAGTGTAATCTCTGGAGCACTCCATAATTTAATTCAGCCTCTTTGATGGTACATACATATAAAATGTATCTTTTTTTATTTTTTTTTTGGATTTCTTAGTTAACTTTTTGCAATCAGAGTTCATGTTGCAATAATTAATTTCATGTTTTATTTTTAACTAAGCTATCTTAATAACTTTTCTACTTTTTCTTATGTTTTGGTTTCTTCTTCTTCTTATTTCTTGAATGCATGAGAAAAATATTATCCGGATAATTGGTTTCTCGGATATACTATATATGTATGTACATATGTATCTAACATATCTGAAAGATACTTTGATGGAATTAAAAATGTTGTTGTTGGTACATTTTGTGTGTGGGTTGGCGTATTCACTTCTCAATTAAATTATAACATCGACAAAGCAAAAGTACTTAATTTTGTTTGTTCTTTAATTATTATATAAGGGAATTAATAACAATTTTTTTTTTCGTCTTATCTTTTTTCAGGACTGAAAGCACAATATGTTCTAGATCTAGAAGACCGCCGCGACGCACAACAAGAAAAGAAAGAAAGAAAACAGATTCCTTACAAAGAAAATAAAAGAGCAAGAAATCCCATCGACAATGAAATTTTGCTGACAGTTTTTTTTTTTTTTTTTTTTTGCAAAAGAAGAAGCTTTAGTCTCCGCAAAAAGAAAGAAATTTTATCAAATATACATATATGTATATATACATAGATATATGTATATAAAATAATCCTGCAATCTAAGTATTAAGCCTTTGAGCAAAACAAAATAAAAGTAATAAAATAATTTATTATTTGGCTCCTTTTGCCTGTACTCGTATAGTCTCGTAGATTGTTAAATTTTCAAAAAAAAAAACAAAAATTAAGGAAAAATTGTTAATCAACGGAAAAAAGGAAATACATAAAACTATTTTCAGCTGTGATATAAATATATGCAATATGAAAAATTAAAACATAAACAACTATTCAAATTTTCGAAGAAAAACACAAGAAACAAAACCACGAAATCATAAGAACAAAAGAAAGAATAAGAAAAAAAAGAGCTTTATTGAAATTTTGGTCTCGAAAAATTGAAACAAATAAATAAAAGATAAACAACACGAGAATTCACAACAAACAAAAGGAACAACATTAAAAACAACAAGAAAAAGGATATATTAAATCTTTATATCCTTAAAAACTGAAGAAAAACTGCAATAATAATATAAATATACATAAAAAGAAACAACATACCTTAAAATTATTATTAATATTAATAAATAATAATACATACATAACATATACCTAAATCAAAATGGTTTTCTATATAAGACATAACTTCTACTGCTCATCTCTATCATCGTTAATCACACGTTTTGTATCCTGTTTAGCTGTGAGTTTGCTTTATAATAACGTTATGTGTCCAGTTGTTGTTGTTGGTGCAGTCAACTGGGATCATGGTGTAGATTTGAATGAGGATTTTCGAGTTTTATGGACAATCAATAATCAGGATATAACATTCGAGGTTCAAGCCCGTACATTGGGCTATGTTGGATTTGGATTATCTACTGATGGTCATCTGCCTGGAGCTGATTTAGCTGTAGGATGGGTAGATAGGGGGCAGACATATTTTCAGGTTAGTATACCTACCTACCTATACATATATATCTCTTTTGTTTTTGGTTTTTATTGCAATTTTCTTGAAAGGCTTTTTATCTTTCCTATATATGTATAGTATATTGTAATTGACCTAAATAGCTTTTATATATCTCTGGAAAATCTAAAGTTATTTTTGGCAATAGAGAAGTATAGAAGTTCTTCGACGACTATTCAATCAACACATGTACATATATATAGACCTATACCTAACCCAAATACCTGACTTCAGTCAATCTATGTATGTATGTTTGTGCTAAAAATTTTAGATTTTGAATTTGAATTGAAATTGATTTGAGGATATGAGATTTCTAATATACATAATTTAAATTCTAGAAATTACATACCATAAATGTATGAAATGACGATATTTTGATTTTAAATAAATTGTAAATAATAAAGTGTGTTTTTCATCATTCAAAAAGGATATTTGAGATTATAATAAGGAATCTCAGGGATGTTTTAACATTTTTGATGTTTCGAGAGATAGATAAAGAGAGATGAAAATAAATTGCTTTCTTGAATTCATTTGTTAATTCAGATTAATAATTTGATTTTTGTAAGAACATTCATCTTTTCAAAAATTGTTTTTGAGGTATGTATGTATGTATTTTTGATTCCAATTCGATTTATCATAATAAGTATTCAAATTATCTTTAAATTTGATAACTTTGATGTCAAAAGATTTGTATGACTTTTGTGGATTTAAGTGCAAAATAGACAACAACTTAGGACAATTATTTAAGAATTTTGCCTTCTTACTTACTTCCTTAAGGTGGCGCTACAGCTCGGTTCCTAGAAAGCTGTCGACGTGCGCCATCTGAGTCACGGTCTTCCTCTACTGCACCGTCCCTCGGGATTGGATTTAAAGGCCTTCTGGACTGGAGCGTTGATGTCCGTTTGCTCTACATGACCAGCCATCTTAGTCCTTGGACTTTTATTCTTTTAACCAGGTCAGTGTCGTTGTATCTTCTCTTCCACTCTCGATCTATGCAGACAGGACCAAAAATCACCAGGAGAATTTTTCTCTCGAAGCATCCTAAGAATCTTTCATCTTTCTTTGATGGGGTCTGGGCCTGAGTACCATAAATGAGAACCGGGATGATGAGCGTCTTAAAGTTGGCGATCTTAGATGCTCGAGAGCGGACTTTACTACTTCGCTAGTTATTTTTAACTTCTCATAGGAAGTTATTGTAATGGGTCCGATTTGTCAAATTGAAAATTTTGACATTTTTCGACTTCAAATAAATAAATTTTGTTATACAGATAATAAGGCAGAAAGATGCAGAAAGGGCTCTCAAGAAAATTGCGTGGGTGGTTTTTTTACCATAGCAGTTTAAAAAAGGGGAACATTTTGGTTAACCCTAAATATCTCATGACTTAATGACGCTAGAGGCTTGAATTAAATTTCATATTATATATTGTTACGTGATACAAAACAAGTATATTTTTGGAAAAAATCCAATTAACGGTTTTTTTTTTATAAATCAAAAAAACTGAAAAAAAAATTTGTCACCTCGAAAATTTTACGACTAAAATATGATTTCATCTCCAAAACAATTTTGTGCAACGAAGAAAAATGTTTTTGACATCTGATAAAATTTTGAAAAAAATCTAATTGACAGTTTTTTTATAAAAAATAAAAACCTAAAAAAAACATTACTCAAAGTTGGTAAAAACTGAATTTCGACTCAAATATCTTTTCAAAAACTTGAGATTAGGGCTTCAAACTTATTTAATCTGATAAGAAATATTGTTTTCAACATTCTGAAAAATGTTGAGAAAAATCGAATTGACAGTTTTTTTTACAAAAAATAAAAACCTAAAAAAAACATTACTCAAAGTTGGTAAAAATTGAATTTCGACTCAAATATCTTTTCAAAACTTTGAGATATTGGCTTTAAACTACTTTTATCTTTCAAAAAATATTGTTGTTAACATTCAGTTAAGTTAAAAAAAAAAAAACGAATTGACAGTTTTTGTACAAAAAATTAAAAACCTAAAAAAATTTAACAAAAGTTGGTAAAAATTGTTTTTCGACGTAAATATCATTTCAGAACTTTGAGATATTGGCTTCAAACTAATTTTATCTTATAAGAAATATTGTTTTCAACATTCGATACAATTATGAGAAAAATCGAATTGACAGTTTTTTTTACAAAAAAAAAAAACCTAAAAAAAAAACAATACTAAAACTTGGTAAAAATTTACTTTCGACTCAAATAGCTTTTCAAAAATTACAAATATTGGCTTCAAACTTATTTTATTTCACAAAAAATATTGTTTTCGATATTCAGTAATTTTTTTATAAAAATCCAACAGTCCGTTTTTTCATAAAAAAATAAAATCTACAAAAAATAGTACGCAAATTTGGTAAAAATTGATACATATAGACAAACTTTTAAGCAAGACAAATCGACAGACGGGATGAGAAGTTATTAGTGTGGGTCGCATCCCAGCCTCTTTTTCGTTTGATTTCGGCGCTGGTGTCGTTGTCTGAATTAAGACCGGTGCGTAGGTAGACAAAGTCCTTAACTACCTCGAATAGAGCTGTCCATGGTGAAGTTTTGTCCAAGACTTCGTCGTTTAATGTTCTTTTTTGATAGCAGCATATAGGTACTTGGTGTTGCCCTCATTGATTACTAAAACCATTTTCTCCGCTTCCGTCGCAATGCTCAAAAACGCTCCACTGACATCATGCTTTGATTTTCCAATTATGTCAATATCTTCGGCGTATCGTAGTTGGATGGACCTTTGGAAGATTGTGCCTCTAGTGTTGATGGTTGAGTTTTGCACAATTCTTTCCAGAACGATGTTGAAGAAGTCTCATGACAATGTTTTGACATCAAACGCATCGTTGAGATCTTTTCCGACCTTGATAGAGGAGCGTGAATTCTCCATCGTCATTCTGCACATACTAACAAGTTTGACAAGAGGTGCCAAAACTAGACATTGCACTGTAAGGCTCTTCCCTATAGATGGTGTCATACGCTTATTTGAAATCGATAAAGAGATGGTGGGTATCGATTTGAAGTTCCTGGATTTTGTCCAAGATCTGCCGAAATGTGAATATTTGGTCGTTGGTGGACTTACCTGACGTCAGACTAATATGGACTGATAAAGACCCAAGGTGCTTTAATGGACAGGTTGTTGACGAACTGCGTTTACATAATACGCCAGAAACGATTAGAGAAAATATGCTTAGATTCCACACATCGGGCATACTTTCTTCTGACCATATTTTACAGATGAATAATTCGGCACCGATGCCGTCAGCCCCAGCAGCTTTGTTGGACTTCAGTTTCGATATAGCTATCTTTACTTCGTTCGGGTCGGGTAGGTGGAACTGTTGTTCTGCATCGCCTAAGGTAAATGGAGTTATCTCCCTTACAGCGGAACTCGCTTCTTCATTGCCGTTATATAATTTGGAGAAGTGGTCTTTCTACTATATAATGATCCCCTGAACGTCTTTACAGGCTTCGGTTCGTGGCTGGTACCCTTGGGAGGTTTTTTTTACCCTTTGGTAAAATTTACAAGTCTCATTCATTCCTATTTTGACATCTCTCTATCTCCTCGATCGCGTGCTTCTTATGCTTCCTTTCTTTCCATCTAAGAAGCCAGTGTTCCTCTCTCCTCTTCTTCTCGTAGAGCTCGCGCAACGCCGCCGTTTTGTATGCCTGTTGCTTAGCTACGTGCGCTTTTCGGCACTCGTCGTCAAACCAAGGGTTTCGCTGTGGTGGCCGTGTGAAACCTAGAACTTCAGAGGTGGCATCTCTGATGGCTGCAAGACAATGTTGCCACTGGTTTTCAATGCTTAACGTATGGAAGTTGTTTAAGATTCGATCGGAAAAGGACATGGCAATCTCTTGCGATTGTAGCCGTCTAACGTCAAATCCTCCCACAGTAATTCCTTGCCTTCAATAAATTATATTTGTTAAATTTTCAAAAATTAGGTAAATTTGGTTTTTGGCGCCCTCTAAAGCCTTGCGCCCAGTCATACCCTCACCATATACCACTTCCGGTTAAAACCGTACTTAAAGTTTATGTTTAATATATGAACTTTTATTTATGTATTTAAAAAGAAAATAAGCTCTCGGGATTAGTTTAATATCATAATTTCATTCACTTCTAGTTCCTAGATTCCTTTTCAAAGAAAGCGAGGAAAAAACATACATGAAAAAAAATAGAAATGTATATTCTAAAATTCAACATTTTACATATTTTGTATAGCTGGATATTTTCTTCTGTGTTAAGGAAGAGAACATTTATTCGCCTTCCTAGCAACCCCCTTCCCCCTCCTTCTCTTCTTTCTATCCCAGTTACAAAAATTTATTCGCTACACTTGAGCGAACCATTTAAGTGACAATTTCAAGTAATTGCTGTAATAAAAATGAAATGCAAGGAAAAAAAAAGAATTTCCAAATAATATAAAATTCGTAGGATCTTTTCTTATTTTATTGTTGTTGTTGTTGTTTGTTGTATGTAAATTTAACATAGGAAGGTAGATACATATAATGGACCTTAAATCCCTTGAAATATTGATGGTTATTTTATTAGCTCTTAATCTTTACAAAAAAAAAATAAAACAATAAGAAAAAGCATTCTTTTGATCCAAAAAGTTAAAATTAAATGTGAAATTGTATTCATGATGAACAATAAGACAAAAAAACAAAGATTAAAGTACTTAAGAAAAAAAGGTGTACTTATAAATAACGAATAATTGCAAAATCCGGAATATTTTTCTTCTTACCTTAATTATTTTTTAAATTGCACTGGATGATGTTTAATTTATCTAATGTAGTATTTAGATTAGACACGGAGAAAAATAATAAATGGCTTAGATTTGATTGCAGAAAAATTTCCGAACAATTTGGCCAGAAATTCAAATTTATTGTTTAAAAGTTTAAAACACGTTTTTAAATCAACGATTGTAAATGGGGCATGAAAGAAATATGAGGATCTGGTATATTTAATCTGAACAATTTACAAAATTTACTTAAGGTGGCGCTACAGTCCTGTGTGAACTAGGACCTCACCCAACACACTTCTATGTCTAGATCGGACCCTAGCTAAATGTCTCCAGTTACTCAATCCAAGTTGGGTGAGGTCACTTTACACTTGTGCGCGCCCCCTGATCCGCAATTTTCTTCTACTGCGCTGTCCTCTTGACTTGGATTTGATGATTTTCGGGCCGGAGCATTGGTTTACATGCGCTCTACGTGACCCAGCCATATCAGTAGTTGGACTTTTTTGTCCATGCTTCTGCACCGTATAGCCGGACGGGGATGACGAGGGTCTTATATAACGACACTTTGGTTGCTCGAGAGAGGGCTTTACTAATTAATTGCTTTTTATCCCAAAGAAACAACAGTTAGCAAGAGTAATTCTTCGGAAGACAAAGTTATTAACAACCTCAAAGTTACGGGTATCGATGGTGATGTTTTGACTGAGACGTTGCATGTACTTTGTTTTGCCCTCATTAACCGTTAAACCCATTTATACCGCCTCTGCCTCAATACTCACAAAAGCCCCATTAACATCACACTGAGTTCTTCCGAATATATCAATGCCATCTGCACAAAAATCTGTTCTGCCTTTAAAAGACTTAAGCTTAGATATGGCAATCTATACTTCATCTTAGTCGGGAAGACGGGATTGTTGGCTTTAGTAGTCTATATTGAATGGATCATCCTGCTTGACAGCGGAATTCGGTTTGTCGTAGACGTTACACAGTCTGCAGAAGTGGTCCTTCCATATCCTCAGAATCGACTGCGGTTCCAATATGATGTTTCCACTTTCGTCTTTGCAGCCTTCAGTTCGAGGTTTATGTACTTGTGAAACATACATGAAACATAAAACTTTCAAAGTTCATTTCTGCTTTTGAACTTCTCAACATCTTGAACCACTCACTTCTCATGCTTTCTTCTAAGAAGTCGGTGTTCCTCTCTTTTCTTCTAATGCAAAGATCTCCTGAGCAACTAACCTTCTATGCAGCGCTGAACAATTTGGACTGAAGTCAATAGAAACTTAAGTATGGTTTTTCTTTGTTACACACGAAATAAATTGATCTCGGATAAAAAATTGTCCAAATTTTGCTCAACTTTGTTTCTAATTTTATGTTTTGTTTCAAAGTTGCACCTGTTACCAGTTTTCATAATTTCGATGCGATAATACTCATACGTTACAGTTTTGGAATAAATTCAATTTTTAATCAGAGCTACCGAATTGAATCAATGTCATTCAGTTCTCTTGTATTCTGTTGTTCATGAAATCGATCGAGTTACAAGTTGAGTTCATGGAAACGATTACATTCATTGACTTTATTTTTGAAGGATGTTGTTAAATAGTACTCTTGTAAATATCTTTTGACTGCAATCTTTTGAGAATAGAATCGTTTGATTTTTGCATATTCTTTTGAATTTTTAGAATTATTTAAAATATTTAAGCATTCACTGGAAAATTAGTGGTGATTATACGAAATTTGCAGTTCCAACCTCAGGTTAAAATTAATAAGTGTAATCTTTGAATTGAAGTAATGTTAGATCACATTTACAAAAAGTTTTGGGAGAAATTGACACAAAATAGAAATTCTAGACAATTTTTGTTACAAAAAATACCCCAATGTGAACCTCATTGAAAACTTTTGTGAGTGACCCTTATTTCTTATTAAGTTGGTAACGCTGAAACTTGCCATCTGTCAAAATCAGCTGTCATATGAAGTATTATAATATTAGTTGAATGTTTGCCATTTACAATAATGGATCCATTAACCATCGAACAAAGTTTTAAAATTCAAACATAGCCACTTTTTGAATACTACGCGATGAATATGTTCGCCATAATCGAGAATGCGCGCTTATTCGAAAATATTGTTGCTGATGCAAGGACAAGTGTTACTAATGCTCCGAATTTATCAATTTTCCGACATTTGTAGCAATTGAACGATTTTTTTGGGCAGCTGATGATTTGGACTATGTATGGTTTAAGTAAAACAGGGAAGCAAGCTACACTAAACGACTTTATTCCTTAAGAAGTTTCCTGGTCTCTTTCACATTTTATCAACGAAGACAATCGGTCACTTAGATCATTCCATCATTAACACAGTTTGAATTTTTTTTCAGTGGGTCCATTTACTTTAAACTTGGAAATTAAGGTTTTAAGACAGTTCACGTTAGGTTTTTTTTGATTTTTTTTTAAGACTAAAAATAATTCGAATGTTCTCAAAAAAGAACCGATAGATTTGTTTTTTTAATTTTTTATACATTTTTTTTTTTTTAATATGGCTTCTTTCAATGAAAACACAATACTTTTGTATTGCTCCAGAAGGGTACCCCCCATAGAATTGTTATTTTTTTTTTTTTATAATGTTTCAATAATATTTGATGATCAAAAAATTCATTATTTTAATTATTGATTTAAAAAAAATAATGAAAATTTGTTTAGAAATTCGATGTCTCGAAAATGGGTCATCATTTTTGTACGAAATTGAATTATAAAACGCTCTAAACAACTGCATACAAAAAATAATTTTTAAACTCAAACTAAAAAAAAAATTATATATACAAAATTAAATAAAAAGAAACGCTCTTTTCAATTGACAGTTTTGAAAAATTAAGTTTTTTTTGAGAAATCAAATGACATTTAAATTGTTGAAAACAAACTTTTCTTGCAGGTACATTTTTAAATCTTAAAATACAAACAATGTTTTTAAACAGACTCTTTCGATACAAATGTAAGTCCGTGCGACCCAGTCGTGCATTTTTTAGCCTTCTTCTGTCAAATTCCATAAGTTGACCTTTCTGGCTCGACTATTTTGTTCCTTTCTTTTAATACATTTTAAAAATCAACTTACAAATGTTATCAGACCATCAAATTAGAAATTTTTCCAACCATAATAAAAGACAAACAGCTATATTACTACTTTTTAGAGACTCATAAATAGATTAACAAATTGATTTTGACATTTACACAAGTCAAAACCGTTGTTCTTAATTGTTGAGATTGTTTAACAAATCCCCTTATTAGAAAGTCTTTCATTCTAACATTTCAAACTTGAAAGAATGATTTCGAATAAAAAGAACTCATAATGCGATACTTTTTTATCTTTTTTATGAACCGCACAAATTACTTTAATCGCTTTAGAAACTCATCCATTTTTATATTGTTATTTTATTTAAATATACAAATTGTTTTGAAAAAAAAAAAAACAAAAAATAATAATAATAAAAACAAAACAACAAAAAAAAGTCACAAAATGAGATCAACTTATGTTGTGCATGATGCATGTCCAAGTGCGTGACATAGATTCAAAATCTCTCAACTTCATCTCATCACTATACGAGTATGTATAGATAGATAGATACATTTGTATCTATTTAATTATTCAAAACCATATAAAATTATATTCAGTTAGCATTATTTTGTAGAACTGGCTTCTATATTGTTTTGTCTCAGTTATTTAACTGCAAGGCTTATTTAACACAAGTTTCCAGTGAGTGCTTATGTAAATTAGTCCTCTAATAAACACTCTGTGACGATGGAGCATACATATTTACAAAATTATAATTATATTCAGTTATATACATACAGCAACAACTAAGCATCAAAGTCATAATCAAATCAAAAGGCTTAAAGGAAGGAAGGTTGCATATGTGCTTCCGATGACTAAAATATGTAACCATAAGATTGTTTAGTTTGTGGTTTAATTGAATTTTGGTAGTTTAATTTGTTAACTGATGTAAACAAAACACAACGTTTTCAAAACTAGGTACAAAGGTAAAAAAGTTTTGTTTTTTTTTTTATTTTTTACAAGTTTCAAACTGATTTCTCGAGGGGTCTCTCTCTAACTTTTTTCAAGTTATTTTCTTTTTGTTGTTTTGAAAAACCACCTAAAACAATACTTTGAGTTGAAATATTTCGTGATATATTTCTGCCTGGTACAAAATGCTTATGACTTTTTGTTTTGCTTTGACACTTTTTTCAATACTGTTAATGTAACTTCTGAATGACTTTGTGGAACTTTAACTAGAAAAAATCACGCCTCGTAGTTCCAATTATTATTTAAGAAATGAGTGGTATAAAAATAGTAATGGTTTCTATATAATTCGGTGTAACACAAATTTGTTAATTAGTTAATGATTTTGTTATTAACTAGGAAAATATAGAACGAGAAAATAGTACATAATAGTTAGTTTCCAGTAAATACTCTTTTTTTGAATTAGTTTAAGACTTTTGTAAAGTTTTGCAATAAGAGGTTTAATTTTGAATAGCCCACTATTTGGGTAGATGTCACTTTTGAAGCTGTCATCTGTTCACATTTGACAGTCAAGAACTTTGAAAAACAACACAATTTCTTAAAATGGATTAAAACAGTCTTCGTTTGGTTAGGTTAGGTTAAAGTGGCTGTCCGTGATGGAGTAGGATACACTTAGGCTAGTTTAATGGCCTATTGTGATACCACATGAATTTTGAGGCTTTCTCCTAAGCTCAATAAAACCAGTTTGAATCCCTTTAGAAACGTGAAATACTAATTATGTTAATATGATTGAGATCGTTATAAAAGAAATCTCATAGGTAGAGAAGGGCATGTACAGAGAAGGCGAAGAACTGTTTCCTTCTCTTCCTCATCTACACAGCTTGTACAAAAGTCATTTGAGAATACGGCTAATAGGGTCGCGTGCATTTCTATTAGACAGAGTCCGGTTATAAAACCGATTTTCGAGCTTATATGCGATCTGCTTAGAGATAGCAAGCACCTTGAGCGCTTCTCGTGACCTGTGAATGTTCCATCTCATTCAGAGATGATCGATAATTATGGAATGTTAAAGAGTTTGTAAAGACAGAGTCGAGAGATTTAATAGCGGCCTGACTATCTGAGAAACTACGGATATTAGATGTTGATATCACGTTTTCTTTAAGACAGAACAAGACTTCTTCTTTGCTACAATGATTAAGAATGCGGAATGAAGGACTAAAGTCTTTTAGAGTGACCACCTCCACCAACATCTTCTTTTGTTTTTGATCCATCTGTGTAAAAGTATATTGACTCGCCTTCCAGGAATGCCCTATCCTCCCAGAAAGATAGGCAGGGCATAGAAATCTGAAAGTTTCTGTCGAATTACAATTGGGGGATGGAATTGATTCTAAATACTTAAGAATTACAGAAAGGCCAATATTGTTGTTAACCCACTGCGAAGAAGCTTTGAGGCGAATAACAGAGGTTACAGCTATTTGCTATTTCTAAGTATATCAAAAGGTGTTAGGTAGAATAGGGTATCCAGTGCCGCAAATGGGGTCGTGCGAAGCGTTCCGTTTATTCGTAGGCAAGCTGAAGGTTGGGCTTTATTGAGTTTGTCGCTGTTTATAGCTTTTTTTGAAGCAATACACCATACTGCCACACCATACATTAAGATCGTTATGATTACGGATGTACGGAAAAGATAGCTATACAGTAGCTTTTTTGACTCTTTTTCATATTACGTTTCCAATTTAGTTTTTTGTCTAAAGTAAGTTCCAGATACTTAGCCTCGTCTGAGAATTTTAATTGCATAACTTTGACATTGGAAGGGTTAACATTTGGAATTTTGTGTTTCTTCGAAAATAGGACTTTCACACCCAGTCCACTCCGATTAGCCGAAAATATAAGTTTGGCATTTTATAAGAATTCTTTTAGGGTGTTAAGATGTTTTCCTGAGACCGCTATAGCAATGTCAAGGGCCTAGGGCCTAGTGACTTACTCTCTCAACCATTCATGTGTGCAAGTCATGTAAAGGATGTAGGGGACCTACAATTTTATGCCGAATCCGAACGGCTAATTTGAGAAAACACTTTTCATGAAAGGATGATTTATTAATTTCTAGCAAAAAGCAGTAACCGTGAAGAAAACTTTAACGATGTTAAACCGTATGCGTTGCTCAAGAACAACTGAGAATATTGTTGCTGTAGAATTGAGCTATTTTTCATTTAACACCTTTAGAGGTTTTTCTTCCGAACGCTTGGAAAGATTAGGTCTTGGTTAATGCTCCACATTCAATTCAAGACATTACAGATTTTTTATTGACAATATTCAAAGACAGATGCAATAAATAAGGTGCTGAAACCGTAGTCTTATGGCGTCAATTTGGTTGATATTCTTTTCCATTGTTAATGACATACCTTCTTCTCCAGGTGCTCTCAAAAATGTTCGTTTTCAATATCTAAATGAAATCTCTTATTGGAAAACCCTTTACATAACTTTAACATTAAGTTTGCATTTGGTTAATAAAATGCCAAATTTTGTATGAGAAATTAAATTAAATTAAATTGGGTGGCGCAACAGTCCGTTGGGAACTAGGGCCTAGTGACTTACAACTCTCAACCATTCCTGTGTGCGAGTACAGTTGTCAGGGATGGAGGGGACCTACAGTTTATATGCCGAATCCGAACGGCAAATTTTGAGAAAGCACTTTTCATGACAAGAATTACTCTCGGAGAATTTGTCAATTCCTCGCAAGAGGCAGTACCCGTGAAACTTAAGATGGCATAGGCAGGGATCGAACCCAAGACCTCTGGCATGACAGTCCAACGCACTAACCATCATGCCACGTATGAGAAATTACTTAAAAAAATAAACTCAATTCGCTTAAATGAAATTTCTCGGCTTCCGACTTTTTCACATAGATACATATGTACATATGTAGCTCCATCCCGCTTATTTGAAAGCATCCTTAAATTGAATTAATTATCTTTCCCAAAAATAATCGTTTTGTTTTGACAAGACTCTGCTGAACATTTTCGAAGTTTCACTGAAAACGAAACAATTTTTGACGTTTGATATTAGATATAGCTGCTTAATTTACACAGCATTTAACCAAATTAATTAAAATTGCGTTCAAGGAAACTTTAGTGCAAACATACCATTGTAAATAATTTACACTTCCGGCGTTACATAAATACCATTATTAATAATAATGTAATGTATGTACTACGTACATACATACATACATATACATATGTATAAAATATCATCATTATTTTTGAGCAAATCATACATTTTTAATATTCAATACCTACATATCTCCTTATCAAAAAAATTTAATACATGTTCTTGTTTAAATTTTAATTAAATGGGTTTAAAATCTACCAACAACAATTTTATTCCTTCACATATACATTTTGTATGAAGAAGTTTTAAGCCTTTCAAATTCAATAACTTCAGCCTTCAAATCGTAATACTAAGTCAAAACATTTAATAATGTACGTTTCATGTTAAGATCTTAATTCACATGTCATCACTTTTAGATTATTTAATACAGATTAGATTAACATATTCACCATCATCAGATTATATAATATTCAAATTCTTGAAAATGAAATCATTTAAATTTTTTTTCTTACCACAAAACAACAAAACTATCATCAAACAACAACAAACCTCTATAAATGCCAAACTTTTTTAAGCTATTTGGTATTAACTTGTCATTTACCCCCAACAAAAATAAAACAAAAATAAAAATAAAAACAAGTGATTTAATACCTACCAAACTTTTAGTCATGATATGCGTACGAATGTTATTTGGAGAAAATAATAGAGCTCATTTAACCTTAATCAACTTGATATCCCTAAAAGCCTTAATATACAAAACATACCATTTAGCGACCCACCTCAACCAAAAAACACAAAACACACCTTAAACAATTTTGGTGGGCTTCGGTTTCCTTCTGTGTTTTTTTTTTTGGGGGGGGGGGCTAACAATTCTATATGGCAATATAAACCGTTGAAAACATGATGTAGATATACTGATTTGGATAACGAGTATCTGAAAAACAATAGGTTTAGTTTTATACACTCCACTTTACACTACACTATATGATGTGCACCCTTAAGGCTTCCTCACTTAAAACATCCAGAGATAGCGCATGATGATGCCCTTAAAAACTAAATTTAAGGACCATATACGTTACGTACATATACTTTGGCGTTAATAGTTTTGGTTTTGTAACATTTACACAATCGTTATTGTTTTAGGAAAACCTAGAACAAGTACTCCCTTTTGTTTTTTTTTTATTTTATTATGTACGGGTTTAGTTTTATTCAAGTGGGTTTCACAGGGTGTTTTATAGAAGACTAATAGAATTTGAAATATGGAGTATAACTTTTTGTATTTGGTTTATTTTCAGGCTACTTTAACATACAATTCAAAATGTTTGACTTAAATGTCAGCAAAGAGCAAAGGCATTCATCAAAAATTTAAGGTTAACACACATTTGCAAAGTTCAAACTGTCAAATTCAGATTTCGTTCACATTCATGTAAAACCTTGAAAAAACAAATCCCAGATGTCTACTTAAAAAACACACTTTTTTGTATTTAGAGGGAAAATGTTTTCATTCAGGATATCATTTATTATTCGATCTTCAGTTGTTAATACTTGATAATGACATTAAATCACGATGAAATGTCAAAATAATCGAACACAAATGCAACTAACATAATTTATGCATTTTAAAATGCAATAATTTCTATGTTCGTGCTTCGATATTCATCACAAAAGCAAATAGACTAGACACCCTTTGTAAGTGCACACAAATAGTCATACATAAAGAAAAAAAAACATATTTTACGATTTCGATTATAAATTCAAAGTTCGTTAGCAGGAAACAACTTCACTTGACAGCTTGTTGACATCTTCAAAGATTCAAATGAGTGACAGGCTTAAGCAGTGTTTGGTTTGAATATGTACGAATATTGTATACCTAGTGTTAGAAGGGTCTAAACAGGTAAACAAATCATATGATTTGATAGGAGGTTTTAGTTTGATGAACTTATGTATATTATCATGTTGGCCAAAAGGCCGTGTGGCTTATATATGGTCTTCTTGAAATTTTATTGATCGAATTAATATTCAAAGGTATATACATATATTCTGATGGGTGGAGAGATGATAAGTGCATGCATAACTTGTTGTAGGAAATTTACACAATTGGTGACAGAAAGAAAAACTATGTCTCTATTGATAATAATGTATAACTTTTGGTGAGATAATATTATTTTAGGAATTGAAGACTTTTTATTTTCTGGGAAAAATGCAAAGTTTTGATGAATTAAATTTGTATTTTTAATCAAGTAGTAATTATGAAAAAAAGAAAAATAATTCACTGGCAAAAAGTGGAGTTTTATATATGTAATTTTTATCACACTGAAGACAGAAGTTTCGTAGTAAAATTTGTTTAGTTAAATTTGTGTAATTTTTGTTATTACATATTTCTTGGATATATTTGAAATTGGTTGATGGTTCATAATTAGATAACAGGAAGTAGGATGAGAAAAACTCCAATTCTCAAACTTTCGGGCAGTATGTCGACGATAACATCACAAAAAGGCGAATCCTCCTCACCCTCTAACTATCGTCCAAATGCACTTACGTCCCTTCTTTCCAAGGTTATGCAAACACTGATCAATTTTCAGCTTAGTAAATATCTTGACGAACGAAAGCTTCTTAATGACCGGCAGTATCCTTTTCGTAGCAATAGGTCCACTGGTTGTCTCGTGGTTTATCTCACCGAACAAAGGAACAAATCTTTACATTGTTTTGGAGAAAGAAAATATTGATGGATTTCTTCTTTGTTGGGTAAGAAATTACCTTTTGGACCGTTTATCAAGTAATATTGGACAGTTTCAAATCTGATACCCACAAAATAAATGATGGTGTGCCGCAGGGCTCCGTTATGTCCCCGACACTCTTCCTAATTTTTATAAATGATCTTTTGTCTGAAACTTCTAACCCACTAAATTGTTTCGCTGATGATAGTACCCGCAGCTTGTCATATTCGTTTTTAGATACTCATTCTTGTTCTTTGAATGTGGACTACTAACGGCAGCGTATGATGAACTCATTAAATTCCGATCTTGACTGCATTGTCAAATGGGCAATCAAAAACCGTGTAGAATTTAATGCTTCTAATACGCAATGCGTAACCCTCGCCCTCAATGCAATTATACATGGGTGGTACTTGCATTGAGGAGACTGAACAGCTTTGAGTTCTATAGGTATATGCATCACAAACCAATTGTTGTGGAGCGATCACATATTCGATAATGCTCCTCAAACAATTCAACTGTTATACCTGTATACTTCTAGGAATGCTCATCAGTTTAACCTTGAACCCAACTTCGGACGTCCTGTAATGTATAGGGATTCTTTCTTTACCCGCACCACACGAATGTGGAACGCTTTACCAGGCTCAATTTTTCCCACAAAATTCAAAACTAATGTGCATCGACATCTCCTTTCTAATCCTGTCCTACCTTTCTAATTGCTCGCACTATGTTTATTCATTATAAGGACTTTTATAACCATTTTAGTGCTCGCTCAATATAAAAAAACGACTTAAATGTGAAGCATTGACATTGAGTACGTGGCCTCAAAAAACACAAGATTTCGGTGACTAATTGATATAACCTTCGAGGAATAACACGGTCAGAAAACTTTTCTTTGTGAACTTACGATTGTTTCGTTGCTTTGCATGTCTGGTACGTAGTCGCTTCCGTTGAAAATAAAAGTCGTTCACATCGGTGATATACATTCGTTGATGATAAACAGCCATTTCAGCCTGTTGCTTAACGCAGGGTCCAAGGAGAATTTTTGATGAAACTCCACTTCAAGCTAAAAGCTTTCAGACCCACGTTCTTATAAAAAAAATACGATGAAATAATGTTTGTGGAATGTCTTATTCTGAAGATCGATGAGGAATCATCAAACATGGGATTTCGATAACACGACAAACTACAGCTGCAATATTCTCAGTCGTTCTTGAGCCTCACAGAACTTTGCTGTACACCTTAAATTTTTCCAACACTTACACTATTTCCGAAAGAGAAGGTGCTTCACGACGACAAAAAAGTTCTTTTTAATTTTCTAAACTTTGTAATTTCAAAATTTTAACCATCTCTGCACTGATTTTTAACAATTTCAATGCAATAATGAAGCATATCGGTTACCTTTTAAGAAACGATGTTATT
Organism: Eupeodes latifasciatus; assembly: GCA_920104205.1. Classification (NCBI taxonomy): domain Eukaryota; kingdom Metazoa; phylum Arthropoda; class Insecta; order Diptera; family Syrphidae; genus Eupeodes; species Eupeodes latifasciatus. The sequence continues at coordinate 42,918,240 of OV049924.1, forward strand.
TGTACTTGTCAAATTGCAAATGATCACAGCTTCCCAAATAGCGGACTATTCAAAATAAAACATCTAATTGAAAAGTCCTTTATTTAAAAGTCTCATATTTTACCTATCTACGACTTGTTTTTCGATTCCATGTCCATTTTGGATAGAAATCGTAGAAAAAAACTATTCCCACGCCCAACTGACCTTTTTGAACCCCCAACCAACAATTGATTTTCTCCTTAAGTATATACTCTCAATACCAAATTTTTCCACCACCCACCTACCCAACTTCCGGACTTTGAAAACTGCTTAACCCCTAGCTATATAATTCTACTTTTGGTATGTAATTTATTTAGATTTTTATGTTAGATTTTTTACGCTTCCGATTAATTCGCAACTGGGTTTTTTTCAAAACTTTTAAATTGTGAACTGACTGCAACGGATTTCAATTAGGGATAATTGAGCATTATAGTGATGGTCACCTACGCATTTTTGTTTCCACAATTCCCAGTTTAATGTATAAATCTCCTTTTTATACAAAACAACACAAAAATAAGAATACAATTCATAAAATATTTATTTCTCATTGTAACTGATGGTAACTTTGCATGGGTGTAGGTATAAAATATAAATAAAATTTAAGGGTTTTCCAGAATTAATTTCAAAACAAAAAACATACACATTTGGTGTATAAAATATAATGCAAGTTATTTTACACGCTTTTGATTTAGAGATAGAGTTACGATCGGTCCACAGCACAATCCACCGGAAAAACATAGGTACATACATATACCTTTACGGTCGGTGGTACCCTGAAGCAACTATGAGAGGTAACTGATTTATTAAATGAATTAAGCTGTCGCTCAAATATGCACCCGTCAACCGACATAAAGTCTGTTTTTGATGCGAGTGCAAAAAACCAGCTAAATCGTTATAATTCCAGACCAGCAGCAGTGACTAGCTATATTTTTTACCACGTTAGTCGTGTCGTCGGTCGTCCGTCGTCGCGTCGTTGGTGGGTTGTCTATTCCGAGATACTCGTATAGCACCACCAAAAAATCCGAATCGAACCAACCAAAAATATATTCTGTCCGAAAACCGAAGGGAGAGTGTTAAAGATAAATAGACTTGGGATAAATTCATCCCTAATTTTCATTTGATTTATTTATCTGCATTGAATGATGCAAGCAGATTCTATGCTATACAACTAGTCCCTGCATATATTCAAGCAGTAGCATCAGTAGCAGCATCAACAGCATCAACAGCAAGCGCAAACAAATCTTTCGCATCTAATTTGCCCCCAATTCTAATGTAGGTAGGTTTATGGTGATATAGATAGGTATAAGTATAAAATAGATAGATAGATAGATAGATATCTTCTCGTGTATATTTTATACGTGAAACCCTTTTGGTGTAGTTTGATTCAATATGTTTTGTGTGGGATACACAGCTTGCACATAATATCATCATGGGTGTATCTGAACTGTAACATCTGACGTTGAATTATCATAAATTACGCAGTTTCACCACTCCCAAAACATTTTTCAGCCGCCGCGTTGCTCCTACTACTGCTGATGCTGCCGCTACCGCGTGCTAAATGATTATAGAGGTTGTGTCTGGAATATCCTAAAATGTTATTTCTACTTACATATTAACTACCTAAGCATAGCTATATAGAGCTATAAGCTCTCTAACTTCTCTCTTTCAGAGAGATATTTGTATATCTTATCTTCATTGAAAAGCCCAATTTAATGATATCTATCTATATACTACAGCTATCCGTCGAAGAATTCTGCAAAAAAGATTGAGGAATTGGTATTCATGAGAGAGGCCTCCACTTAAAGTTAAGTGATAATGAATCCTGCTGGCAAAGGCAAAGTCAATGGCAATGGTAATGGCAAAGGCAAAGTCACAACGAAGGCAACATTCCGATAACTGCTTTTGCTTTTGGGTGCTAAAAGTTGAACAAATGATTAACATTTCGTTTATATGGTTGGTATCTAATCTCTCAGATAAAAGATATTTAAATAGTATCTTTTATTAAAGGGAAAACACCAATTTCGTCTATAGGTATCAAATAGATAGATAGATAGGTAGATAGATAGATATTTGACTCCTGTGTGTGTTCTGATGTGTATTTAATACCCCCTTTTCATCACCCCCCCCGCTAACTCAGAACCAGAGTCAGAGCTATTTTATTAGCATAACTTTTGTTTTGTTCATCTTTATTATCTTTGTAGGTATATAGTGTGAGCATAAAAATATGTAATATGTTCGTTATATTAATTTGTCCGTAAGCCCGTATCTATAAATGTGAACATATAAAAAACAAGGCATTTGCCAGTCAGTTCTTTTTTCGAATAGTGTGTTGCTGTTGCTACTGAATGCGTTTGATACAGGGACGTAGCTTTTGAAAAGGGTCCTGAGCAATACTAACCAATTAAAAAACTTGCAGAAAGTTTATATTTCATATACCTATTCGTCAATTTGAGAGCTTTAACTCATAATTCGAATTTTTTTCATTGTATATAGAAATCTACAATGTTTATACACAATGTTATTAACAAAATTTTTATGAAAAGAGGCTGTCATTGTTTTAAGTTTACAACAAAATGAACCAAAACTTCTGCGTGAGTTTCAACTTTATCGTTGTATACAATCAAAGCAATATAAAGTTTATACAGAATGTTGCAAGAAATATGAAGTTTATACACAATGTGGCAAGAGGTTTTTACCTAATTAAACGTTATTTTAATTTTACTTTAAGTTTAAAGTAGCATTAGATTTATCTTTTCAAAAAACTGGGATATTCTCCTCGTATACAAATAAAGAGGTTCCAAACAAATAAAATAATGCTTTACAATCACAATGTTTTTTATAAAGGGTGTCCCAAAATTAACGCAAGATTTGAATTAAATAGAAAACGCCGTTTTTAGTCTTTTGATAGTTATATTTTTATTGACTCGTAAAGTACATAGGATAGGGTTATGTATGGAATAACACATCGGACAAATGGCCTCCACGGCTTTGCATGCACGTGCGCACTCTTTTGTTGAAATTTTCCATGACCATTCTGCATAAATGTGGCTGAATTTCGTTGATGCAGCGTTGAATCTCCTCCTTTAATGCACGGGTGGTTGTGGGCTTGTTGACATAGACTTGTGATTTCAAATAACCCCATAAAAAGAAGTCTAATGGTGTTAAATCACACGATCTAGGAGGCCAATTTTGATCAACGAAACGAGAGAGTACACGACCTGGAAATGTCTCATGCAGTAATTGAATTGTTTCACGGGCTGTATGACATGTGGCACCGTCTTGTTGAAACCACATATTGGACACATCAATATCATCCAATTTTGGCAGAAAGAACTGTGTAATCATGTCGCGATATCGAGCACCAGTAACAGTCACTGCTTGACCAGCATCATTTTCAAAAAAATATGGCCCAATTATGCCTCCAGCCCAAAATCCACACCATACAGTCACGGGTTGTGGATGCATTTGTTTTTCGACAATCACATGTGGGTTCACCCCAAATGCGGCAATTTTGGCGATTGACAAAGCCATCAAGATGAAAATGTGCTTCATCGCTTAGGATGATTTTGCTCGAAAAATCAGGGTCCAATTTCACTATTTTTGAAATATTCTTTAATAATGAAGACACGTTGTTCTCTCGTGTAACGCTCCATTTTTATTAACCCTATACTGTTAGCTGTCAAATTGCTTTTTTTTCAGGGTTGCCAACACTTCACTGCACAAATGGCGGCAAATTCAAATCTTGCTTTAATTTTGGGACACCCTTTACAATGTAGCTACAAATATTTGTAGAGAAATATGTTTTAATTATTTTGAGTTTACAACAAAAAGAAATAACCAAAACTTCTGCATGAAAAACAAAACAACATTTTTGCTTGTTGCTTTCACCATATTTTTTATTTATTTTCAAATTATGTCAGTGCCGTCAGGTGTAGAAATAAAATAAACAGTATGATTTAATACAAACATTGAATAAAGAAAAATTATCCCCTGAAGAAGTAAGGAATTCTTACGGGAGAAAGAATGGAATAGTTTTTTATTTGCATTCCCAAACCAAAAAGACCAAAAAAAACTATTTTTTAACATAATCAATTAAACAAGTTCAAAGAATTGGTCAAACACAATCAACAAAACAATATGAAGTTTATACAGAATGTTGCGTAAGGAATATAATGTTTATACACAACATTGCAAGGAGTAATTTCTAATCCAACGTTCACATTGAATAAAATTTAAATTTAAAACAGCAAGATTGAACTTTTCAACGAACCGGAAAATTGTCCTTTTATATAAATAAAGAGTTTTTAGGTTACTTTAGGTTACAACCGCAATTTTTGAATGCTACAAGGAATATTTTGTGGAAAGGATATGGTCATTCAACCGTAGCCGCGGTGGCCATTTGGCTGTTATTGTTTCCTGTTATTAATTGAATAAAATAAATAAAAGTCCAATAATTCCTATAAAGTTTTTTAAATAAACCTCTTATTGTTAAACCCTATATTAAGAATTTTAACAAAATTCTCTAAAGAATACCTTCATACCAACATTTTTTCATAATGTAAAATGTTCTTAGAAAACATCTCTTTTACTTTAAACCACAAGAAAACAAGAAGTTTTGACAATACTCAAAACATTCTTTCTTCATAATAAACCTTAAAAAGTGTATACACAATGTTGCAAGGCATATTTTCATAGAAAAAATATTGATAAAATGTTTCTTGAACAAAACTCCTATATAGTATTTTGTAATGTTTTTCAAAAGATTTTCGAATTAGTTCCTGGAATTTAAACTGAAAAATATTTTAATTAAGCTGCAGACACATTTATAAAACCAATCTTACAATTTTGTGAGAATTTTCACACTTTTCTCCCCGAAAATGTACTGTTTTACATTGTTTCGAATGCAATTCTCTTTTATTTCTATAACCGCGGATGTTAAATACAATCTTAACGCCACTTACGGCTAATAGAAGGAAATTCTACACCTCACACATTATGTGCTTTAGAGAAATTTTCGGCTTGACAATATTAAGCTTGTGGGCAAGAGCAGAACAACACCGCGGTCTCTATACACAATACGCTCCAAGTGTAATTCATTCTCATTGTCAAAAATCTCCAAAAGGCATTCACTGCTGTATATTCACTCAAATACATTTTCCCTTGAACTAAAATCCTTGATGCCTACGGCCCTGAGTTGGATGTAAAAAGCTGTACACACATTATAAAGATATGTACGCGAGTATGTTCTTTCTCGCACTACAAGCTAGCAAGCAAGCAAGCAAGCAGGCAAGCAAGAAAAATAAAAAAAAAAACTTAAACCAGAAATATATAAACGTGTTTTCTGGGTCCAACGAACCATTTTGCTGAGGTATTTCTTCTTTTCCAGGGAAGAGAACGCAATTACGCTTTTTAATTGCTCTCCAGGTGTTGTAGCTGCCCTCATTAGTAACTTTTTAATAGGAGAAAATTACACAACTGAAATACTTTTTAGAGAGTAGCTGATGTAGCTGTAGTGTAGCCTGTGCCTTGTGCCTGTTCTGCTGCTGCTGCACGTAGAAAAAGGGACTTCACATTTAGGGTACGTATACGTTACGTATAATATACATCACTTGCTGATGCTCATCGTATCCATAAAGCTTGTTCTATCTTTTACCTACAAGCTATCTACAAGTTACAATATACAAAACATGGGTTAGATAGGTATAGGTAAGGTAGGTAGAGGTACCTTTAGGTATCCTATCGTCTATAAAGTATAAAGCTTGAAAAATTTGGTTCATTTATGACTGGTGGTGGAACATCTTCATGTAATTTAACACAATATTTCTGCCCTTAGCGCTAAAAGTCCATGCGGAAGTGTTTTCTATCCAATAAAATAAAATGAAATACAAAATAACGAAAAACGAAAAAGTAAATTTGGTCCTTTTTCAAATTATGTGGAGAACAACACACATAAATTTATTTAATGTTTAGGCACAACATAAAACTTTCTCTAATAAACAACAATGTGTAAATCAACCTATTAAATTGTTTTTATTTATTTATTTGCAGGACCGACACATTCCAAGGAATGGTGGTGGAGATGTGGAACCAGTTGTCGATCCATCACAAGATTACATTCTTATATTGGGCTATGAAAATGCCACACATACGGTATTGAGATTTCGCAGAAAATTGGATACATGCGATTCTACACATGATATTCCTATCACGGTAAGTTGGTTTTACATTTTTCATGATTGATTAAAAAGACCTATTCGACGTTTCAAGGCATATAACAGAGATTAAGGGAAAAAGAAAAGAGATTAACAAAAAGGTTTCTCAGCAGGAGCAGTCTTCTTTTCTTTTTTTTTTTCAACTTGCTAGTGTTTATTTTTAACCATTTCTTACGCGCACCCATATGCAAGCTTAAGATTCATAGATCCTTTTAGGTAAAATTTATGGAGCTAATAATAGAAAAATCTTACTCATCCATCACTTTATATGTTTTGATTAAAATTTGATTGGAATCTGGTTTTTATATTAGATATGTTTTAAGATCATCTAACTTACATACTACACGTGTAGTGACACTTATAGAATGAGAGAATAAACATGACGTAAGTAAATATTTTAAGTAATTTTCAAGATTGGGTTGCACGAATTTGAAGTTACGTATTAATAAAATGTTATTCCTCAAATAATTTGTGCTAAAAAAAATTTTTCTACTCGTATTTACCATATTGTAGACCTTAAATTTATCAACTTTTATTCAAATGTAATTAAAAATCTTTTTCATGATCGTAAGCATTTCTGTTATTATTCAATTCAAAAAATGAAAACAAAATGGCGTCGTTGTTACTCATCTGTCACTTCAGCAGCCATTCTTGAAGCGTATTCGACTGATTGTCAAAATCCTGCTAAGTACTAAAAAACGATAGAAGTAAAAGCTCAATCAGACAATAACAATGTGAAATGTGAATTGAAAATAGAATCGTTAAGATTTGTACAGGGTTATCCATTTTGCGGTTTCAAAAGTAAATGTAAATAAAACACATATACATTTTTTTTCATGAAGTTTAAACTTTGACACTATGTGTGAAATATTACATCATTTAAATGACCACCACGCGAATTTTTCCAAACATCGATTCTTTTGATGTAATTTTCGACCACTTTTTGACACATATTGGGCACTATCTCAGCCATAACTTAACGAACGTTGGTTTTTAAGTGCTTAAGTGTTAAAGGTTTATATTTATAAACACGGTCTTTCGCTTAGCCCTTCGTCGCTGAAGAAAATTTTGTTCGAAAAATCGCTGTCCACCGCCTGTTGTTCACACACCCATTCGACGTATCTACGAGGCTGTGAATGGTCAGCTGGCTTTAGTTGTTGTGTGAGCTGGACTTTATTGATGTAGATCCAAATGCAAAATAAGCCATAATGTGGCGTAAGACAGTCCCAATTCCTGAGAAGGACTAGGAATCTTCACATTCGGGTCTTCGGCAACACTTTCACTTACAGCAGCGATATTTTCATTGGTAAAAGCGAAACGATGATGCATAGGCCTTACAATAGGTCCGTTCGCGTACCCTCCTAAAACAGACCAATTTTACGAAAAATTACGAAATTTAACCAAATCCTGTTCGCGTGCTCAAAAATTTTGTAGTTTTTCGTAAAAGAGAGCGCTCACGAGAGAGTAAAATAATTCCCCAACCTACAAATTTCAGCCCAAGAAATTTCTTCGGGCTGATTTGTGGAAAGTGTCAAATTTGATAGAACTTCAAATAAATTAAATAAATTGCTCACTTTTGCTGTCACTTATAAAATTTGGGGTTTGTTTAATCGGTTGATTATATGTAAGTAAATAAACTTTCATTTTCTTCGGAGTCCTCCAACAGAATATCATCAATGTCGTCATTTCTTTTAACACAGCATTCAAGCACAAATTGAAGTTCATGTTGTCTTAATTTATCCATTTACAAAAAAAAATATAAATTCTAAACACGAAATGGAATGATGATGTTTCAAAAATTATATTTTTTTCGACAGTAAAATTGTGGGAAAATTTTTTTGTTTTTCCGTTCGCTTACTTTCTTGTAGTTTTGTCTTTTTGTGAGAGAATTTTACCCCCACACTTTAAAATATCTCTTTTTATGAATTTAAGTGCAGAAAGTACGCGAAGGGACCTAATATCTGTAACCAATCCAGTCTCTTCAAATTTCTTCACAATTTTGCCAATTGCTTGCGTAGTTGGACGATTATGTAAACCATATTCTCCTTTTAAGGCACGATATGTCGCTGTGACAGAATCGCCATTTTTGTTGTGCTATAGTTTAGCGATCTATTTTCGTAAATGTCAGACTTTCAATTGAAAAACTGGTTTAACAACTAAGTTTGACAGATGTCGAATTCCATTCCTATACTTTTAATAGCGCAAAATGGATAACCCTTGTCTTCTTTTTCTAAGGTAACAAAGAGTCAAACTTTAAAACAGTTTCAGGAATTTTTTTTAAAAGGGACTAACAATATCCAAAGAAACAAAAATATGAATATTGCGACATTAATTTTTTAATATAAGGTTGTATATTTTACAAAGGCCTTTTATTTAAATCATTAATTAAGTAATACCCCGTACACATGTACAATTGTTATCATCATACAATGTTATGTGACAATAGATGTTGCCAGAAACGTCAATACATCAGCCATTGTAAGACAACGACGACGCTTGAAATTGACAAAGGTCAATGTTGATTGCTGACAAATTATTATTCATTGTCACGTGTAATCAATTTTTTGCAACGACACAAAATCGAATCAGCTAAAAATCTGCCAATCAAATTTGTAAAATTTTGTGACTATCGTGTGAACAGACATTTTTTCACTGATTATTGACAGCAATTGACAGAAAACTGACAGATCTGACCATATTGTAAACCAAATGTGGTTTAAATTTGTGTTGCATTTTATCCTTGTAACACATTATAAAAAATGTCAAATGTCAAATCATAAAATTCGTTAACCACGCAACTATTGTCGATGAAAATTAAAAATTACATCAAAAATATTTGTTGTTCCGTAACATCCACTCTAATGTTTGTGGAGAAATGTTTTGAATATAAAAAAAAAATATATATAATAAATAAATATTTCAACACACAACGATGACGACGAACGTGTGCAGCAGGTATTTGAAAAATGTCATATTTCTCAGCCTCATTTTCAAATCCCGGAACCATCCCATCTTTCCATCCAAATGCTTGATGATGATGGTTTTAACAGAAAAGCAGCAGCTGTTGTGTTATGATCACGAAAAGCAAATCTAAATTAATTAAATTTGAAGGTGAATCTGAATGCAAATAATATTTGACCTACCTACATACAAACATATATGTACATACTTTATCTGATGTGTGCGGTATGGATAATATTGGAATGTACATATGTTGTTTTTATGTTATGTTCTATGAATTTTGGTGAATAAAAACCACATTTTGACATTTTTGTTTTGTTTTGGGGAAAAGAATTAACAAGAAAAAAATTACTCATTTATTTGAAAATCAAAAATGTTTTAAATTGAAATAAAATAATTTAATTCTGTAGAAATTCCTCGAAAGGAAACATTTTTTATGGCATATAAATTACAAGTTATAAAGAAGTTCAAAACCAAATTTATGAACAAAAATTTTGTTAAGAGCTTAACATTTTATTAATAAGCAACTTTCGAAATATTAATTTTCTTATCTCTTTTATTTGTTTATATTTGAACATGTCTATTCAATGACAGTTCATGAAAACAAACAAAGCAAACAAACTTAAACAGACCTATTAATTGGAAATTTCACGTGCTCAGCAATCAGAAGTCAAAATCCAATGACGACTGGACTATGGGTGTATTCATAAAACGCAGAAAATCTGCGCTAGTAGGTACAATCGCATTTTTTTTCTGATGCATTTGTGAACGCACTACCAATGCAGAATGACTGCAGTAAACAAAAAGGTCTGACTTAGTCCAATTTGTATGTAAACAGAGTTCACAAACGTCAAAGAAAAATGGCTGCCAAACAAATTTTGTTGAACTTGATTTTTGATTTGCTTACCGAAAAAGAAAATTATAATTGGCACTAATATCTTGGAAAGAAAAAATAGAAAGAAAATTATAACGAAACAATTTTTAAGCTTAAAAAACTATCTTTCTGCAGCCAAACAAATTCAGCTGCACAATCTGCCTCATAGAGGAAATATATTATCTAGAGTCCCGACTTAATGGGTTTGCTCTCTTTCGGCCTACAAACTAAATTGAGCGAATTTTGCCCATTAGCATAAGCATGTGTTAGTTGTCCCGTGCATTTCTAATGGGAAAATGCAGATTCTTTGTAGTTGTTACGGGCTTTTAAGAGAGTTACCTCAAACAAAATTTGAGGGTGTTTCAGGCAAGACGGGTACCAGTCGGGACTCTAGATAATATATTTCCTCTATGATCTGCCTGATGCTGACGACAGTCTGACGTTTATGAACAATAGGTACTGCAGTTCGACTAGGTTAGTTCGATCGAAAATCTGACTTTATGAATGCAGATAACGCAGTTCTTAGTTAGGCTGACGTTTATGAATACACCCTATTCCATGCAATGTTCCTAAAAGATATTTCATATTTCTCCCAAAAATGCAGAGTTACAAGTTTTTGTAATTTCTGTGCAACGGGAAATTCAAACATTAGAGGGTTAAACTTTGAACCTAGAGTAAAATTCTCCAGATCATTTAAATGATTTGCTCTTTACTTTACATTCTACATAAACCCGAGCCTTTAAGTTCTTAAAATCTTATGCAAACATTTTATTTATTTAAAAAAACAATTTTAGATCACAAATTATTTAAAAAAAAAAGGAACACACTCACAAATCAACTCGTTCAAGTAAAATTGACAGATGACAGACGTCATATGAAAAAAAGAGAAAAGAGGCTGGGATGCGACCCACACTGATAACTTCCCATCCCGTCTGTCGATTTATCTTGCTTAAAAGTTTGTGTATATGTATCAATTTTTACCAAATTTGCGTACTATTTTTTGTATATTTTATTTCATTGAATATCAAAAATAATATTTTCTGTGAAATAAAATAAGTTTGAAGCCAATATTTTTAATTTTTGAAAAGCTATTTGTGTTTTTTAGGTTTTTAATTTTTTGTAAAAAAAACTGTCAATTCGATTTTTTTCAAAATTTTACTAAATGTTGAAAACAATATATTTTAAAGGATAAAAGTAGTTTAAAGCCAATATCTCAAAGTTTTGAGAAGATATTTGAGTCGAAAATCAATTGTTACCAACTTTTATAAATTTTTTTTTAGGTTTTTATTTTTTGTAAAAAAACTGTCAATTCGATTTTTCTCAAAATTTTATCAGATGACGAAAACATTATTCTTCGTTGCACAAAATTGTTTTGGAGATGAAATCATATTTTAGTCGTAAAATTTTTGAGGTGACACATTTTTTTTCAGGTTTTTTGATTTATAAAAAAACCGTTAATTGGATATTTTTCCAAAAATATATTTGTTTTGTATCACGTTACAATATATAATATAAAATTTAATTCAAGTCTCTAGCGTTATTGGTTCATGAGATATTTAAGTTTAACCAAAATTTTCACCTTTTTTTAAACTGCTATGGTAAAAAAACCACCCACGCAATTTTCTTGAGAGCCCTATCTGCATCTTTCTGCCTTACTATCTGTATAACAAAATTTATTTGAAGTCGATATCTCTTATGGTTCTTGAGCTATGGACGACAAAAAAACGTCGCGAACGTACGGACGTACGGACGTACGTACACAAGCACGCACAGACATCTTTCTAAAAATCTTTTATTTCGACTCTAGGGACCTTGAAACGTCGAGAAATGTCAAGATTTTCAATTTGACAAATCGGATCCATTACAATAACTTCCTATGGGAAGTTAATAAGAAATTATTAAAAATTAAAGTAGCCACTCCGTGATTTTAACTTTAGCAAAATGTTAAGAGATAAAAAGATGTTGAAATCGTGTAACTTATCTTATAAGCTAAGTAAAATGCTAAAAGTGACTTTGACATTTTATTAAATCTTTAAAATGCTGCTCCAATCAAATTGGACAAATTTCAACTGTCAAACCTTAAGTCTTTCTTATTTCCTGTAACAAAACATCGCAATCTGCACATTTGACATAAATTTACATACAATTTTTTATTTTCAGGATGACACAATGCGAATTGTGTATATGTATAGTGAAAATGATCCTAGATCAAGTTCGATGGGACCTGGATCATTACCCGATGTAGCTGATGCTTATCGAGCATACAGACCACTTTTGCTAACACAAAAGTCACAACCTAAATCCCACAGAGACGATAGAGTAAGAGTTTTGGAATTACGTAATGAAGACGTTGAACTTCCAAGTGGTGATGATACACTTTATTGGTGTAAGATGTTTAAATTAGAAGATATTAATAGGAAACATCATTTAATTCGGGTAATTATTATTTTACACAAATAAAAGAAATACAAATAAAAACAACATCCTTAATGATATAATTTTTTTGACACAGTATGAACCTATCCTCGATTCATCAGCAAGTATACAATATTTACAACATGTAACATTACACGAATGTCAAGGATCACATTCAGATCTTGAACTAATGGCTCGTGAACAAGGACGACAATGTTTAGGAGCTAGGGATATGCCATTAGCTTGCAATGCAATTGTAGCTTCATGGGCTAGAGGTTCAGAGGTAAGTCTTATACGAATTCTTGGAAAGATGATATTTGGAATTATTGGGAATTTGTTTTATTTTTGTAGGGTTTTTCTTTTCCTGAAGAAGCTGGTTATCCTATCGATTCTCGACAAGCGAAATATTTCCTCATGGAAACACACTATAGCAATTTGCAACCTGATTTTTCACAGCTTCAAACAAAACAAATGGCTGATAATTCAGGATTAAAAATTTACTTCACTAATGTCCTTCGACCAAATGATGCTGGTGTTCTATCAATAGGTAAGTTTATTCAACAATTGATGATGATTCAATAATCATAAATTCCCAAAGTGTTCGAATTGCTGTATTCGTATGTGAATCATCAACGTTTAAAATCAATTTCTTTCTCAGTTCATGCTTTGAGCAATTTGTGCGACTTGAGATTAAATCAAAGCATCAATTGAATGGTTGATTGATTGAATTGATGTTCTTGTCTTTCTTTTTATATTTTCTGTTAATTGTTTCATTAGTTTTGTTCAACGATGACAACGACGACGCTACAATGTGACCATGTCGTCAGTCAGGCAATGCAAAAGCTGAGGGTGATGCTTGCAGCTTGCTTGCAGCCTTCATTAGGGAGTATTTTTATTGATGAATGACAAAATATACACATTTTTTCATCTATCAATAAAGCAACGATACCCTCTAAAGTGTTGTCGGGCAATTTATTTTATTGCCTTAACTATAGTGTGTGATGGACAAAAATGGGGCAATAAAGTGCGGAAAACAATTTAACCAATAATATTCTCTTTACTTTAATTTGGTCAACTCAACTATGATTATGAGTCGAGTACTTCATTTTTCTTTATTTGGTTTTACTATTTCAATTTAAAAATAAAGGGAGTTCTTTTATTAATTTTATCTTTGGAAAAACATTTTAAAAAAACTTGATGAAAAATTGACAAAATGAATGCAATTTTAATTTCGAGCCCCAGCCATATTCTTCACAAAAAAAAAAAAATGGCTCGAAAGCCTATTAAATTTTTATATTCATTTCCTATTCTTCTTTTGGTCGGTTTAAAAATGTAAAACTTATTTTTTTCCAGGAATGGATCCGAATTGGCGTCATATAATACCCCCAGGACAAAAGCATGTAGTCTCTGATGGACAATGCATTGAAAATTGTACAAGTTATGCATTTCCACCGCAAGGTATTAATATTTTTGCTGTTATGATGCGAACTCATCAAATAGGCAGACAAATAAAACTTCGTCAGGTAAAATTGAATTCAATAATACAAAAAAAAATGAAAAATAAAAGAAAACCCTCCCTTTTATAAATATATTAAATAAAAATCCTTGTTTTTTTTTTTTTTTAGATACGAAAAACTGAAGAACTTAAACCAATTGTTCAGGATAATAATATTGATCCAGATTATCAAGATTTTCGAAGATTAACAAATTCAGTGCGTTCATTGCCTGGAGATAGACTGATTGTAGAGTGTATTTATGATAGTTCAACTAGGAAAGCCATCACTTTGGGTAAGTTAAAAAAATAAAAAATAAATTTAATAATTAAGTTATTTTTTAATTTAGACCAGTTTATAAGAATTATACCAATCAATTTTATGAAATATATTTTCACATTATAAAAAACACACAAAATTCCATGGAATTGTTGAAATTGGAAATTCAAACGGCAAAATACGAAAGAAAAACTGATTGGTATAAACTGGTCTAACTAATTTTTCATTTCATCAAAAAACAAATTATTACAGATTCTCCATTTGTATACCAAATAATAATAAAGCATTCGGTATGAAGAAACAAAATTAAAAGAAATATTAGACCAGTTTATAAGCATTATACCAATGAATTGTGTGTAGGACAAATGGTATTAACATCGAATAAACAAAGCATAATAATTTCTCAATTTTTATACCAAATATTAATAAAAAATTCTGTATGAAGAAAAATTGGTATAAAAGTCAAAAATTGAGTTATTTTATGTAAATTGCTACCATAAATATGTATGTTCTTTCAACATAAACAATTGGTATAAAGTGGAAAATATAATGCTATTTTAAATTGTAAATATTCTTAAAATATTTTTGGTACAAATAAATAATGTTTTTCCTATTGTTTCTCTTTTATTATGTACTAAAAACACTTTTTCATAAATGATTGCTTTATTTATTTTTAGGTGGCTTAACAATGAAAGAAGAAAGCTGTACGGTTTTAACACTTTATTATCCTCGTCAAAAGAAACTTACAACATGTCATTCGCTGCCTAGTTTACCGACAGTATTACATTCCTTAGGAATCGAGCAGTTAGCAACGTAAGTTTTAATTACATTAAATAAATATATAATTAGAATAAAATTAAAAAAAAAAAAAAACGAAGAATTACTCCGGAAAATGTGCAATAATTCGGAATTTTAACGGATTGGTATAAATTTGACTAAGAAACACATCATATATACTAAATTGATAATTAATTATATAACAGAATTATATTGCAATGTAAATCTCAATTTAAATTCTGACATTTGAGCATGACTGGTATAAATAATAGAAAACTAATAGGTTCAATTGACTGGTATAACTTTACTACAACTAAATGTCAAACAGTATTTTCACGAAAAAAAAATGTTAAATACAGCAATAAACCCTTTTGTTTTTTAGACTGTGTTCACATTGGGCTTTTTTTGTTGTTTCATCATTTAACTTCCTCACCTTGATTTTTTCTTAGCTACGTATAACTGTCTCACTTTCTTATTCCGTTTTATATCATAAAATGGGAGCGCCACACAATAATAAGCTGTCAAAGTGATTGTATTCAATGGTATCCGATGTGAACACAATCTTGAAATTATTTTGTTGACTGTTATAAAAATGTTCAAATACTCATTACTCATTGCATTCACAATGTTTAAAAAAAATTTAAATAAATGTTTCACATAAAATGCTTATTTTAAATTTCGTATTTTGTTTATTTCAGCGATTCAAATCCTGTACTAATATCATCACCACCAGAATTAGCTGGCATGACGCTGGAATCACGACTCGTATCATATGACTGGGAAAATCAATTTGAAAAATTCCAGCAAGCAACGAGACGTGGATCGTTCAAGCCACTATGCTGGGGAGCTAAAAATCATTTAATACCGGTAAGTTTTTCACAAAAAACCTAATTATTATTTTAAAAATGTTCAAGCTGTCATCTTTTGACATTTGCTTACGCCATTATTGAAAAGTTAACAATTAACACTTTAACAATGCATTGAAATTGTTGAAATTCAATTAAAAAAGTTTTCTTACTGTGCTTTAACAACTTCATCGTGACTGTCATTTTGTCATTTTTAAGGGAATAGCTTTTCCTCTACAAATAATTAAACATCCATTCATTTCACTTTTGAAAAAATCTCATGGAGAAAACCCTAGCCATTATTTCAGTAATTTTTAATGCAAATAATTTAGAAATTTCCTACGAAACTTTTAAAAAATTACGCATAATATTCTTAAAATAACTGTCAAAAGAATTTTTTAGAAAAAACCTACGTTGGGCGCCACTTAAACCTCACACATTATTCATTGAGACAAGTTTGTTTGAATAAAATTTGTATCTCGTTTAGCTTATCTTCGTTTGAAATTCGTATGAAAATAAACACAAGCAAAAAGTCGGTACCTAATACGAGTAGATGTTTCTTTCTTATCAAAGATACAATAAGCCAAATAAAATATGTATGTTTGTGTATCAAAATAGATTTTTACTTTTTAAATTTGATATCAAGTTCAACAAACATACATAACATATATATTAGCTTTTCCTTGTTTGAATAATTTTAAAGATAACAAAATATACATTATCCATAATACCCATCACATATTCATACAGGCACAAACTTTGTTTTCTTTTTAGAAAATTAATTTTACATAGATCAACAATATCAAAATATTATAATATACATTATTATTGTTATTATTATCTATTACAGGGATTGGATTATCTGGAGGGATATACCATTAATGTTACAAAAACATGGAATAAACCTCGTCGGTGTAAGCCCAAACGATTATTTGTTACAGAAACTATTCCAGAATTAGAACTACCTGTTCTACATGAACTGGACAACAATAATATTATTGAAGGAGCTGCAAGAAGTAGTCGTAGTTCAGCTACAGAAACGATAGGATTAAGTAGAGCTCATCAAGGATTCAGTCGAACATTTACGACAACTTTTTGGTATACGAGTGTAGTATTAATATTAAAACGACTAAGTAGAGAGTCGTTGACGTGAGACTGGTCTAGTTGTTAAATTTAAAAATTTATTATAGTATTATTAATTATTATTCAAACTGTTTTTATTTTTTATTATTTTATAATTTTTAATGATTATGATGATGATGATATAAAATGACTTCTTGTATGATGCGAAAGAAAAAAAAAAGGCATAAATGTCTGTCTTCAAAAGAAACACACAATATTTATTAAAAAGAAAAACTATACTTTTGTTTTGTTGGGGGGCAATACATGTTTTTTGTAGACCTATAGTGCAGCATAATTATACATTTAAACAAAAGAAAAAGAAAAAAAAACACAATACATACTTCGTAATGGCTAAATAAGGCATGTAATGTAGTCGTTTAGTTATTTAAGATATTATTATAAATAAAATAAAACATAGTCCATGGGGCTGTATGTAGATAGATAGTTGAACTGCATTTGGAGGGGAGAAATCGCGAACGACGATTAAGTGAGAGAAATTTGATATACATAAAACATTAATTAAAAAAACTCCTGTTTTCATACATTATATACTTGAAATTGTACCTAAAAACTCACAAACCATGAATATCATCATAAAAAAGTCTTAACTTCGCTTAAATTATTTTAAATTAAATTATAGATCGATTTTTGAAAAACAAACAAGATGCAACTAGTTGCATGCAACTTTCATTTGTTAAAACATATAATGCAATCAAATTAAGGTGCTAAATTGTAGTCATCGGATATAAACAAGAGGTACTTGATGCATTTTCTCAAAAATACAAATTTTGCTGGCATACATATGTTGTATATTTGCTTACTTCACAAATTTCAAAGCAAAATACATTTTTGAACAATCGGATTAGACGCGTTTAAATATGAAATATTAAGTGAGTTCAATTTAGAGTACTCACCCCCAAACGTCTCGTTTAATATTTCATATTTAAACGCAGCTAATCCAAGTATTCATAAATGTATCATTAAAACAAACGCGGGAACCTTAAAAGTTATGTCAAAGCAAAATTGACATATGCCGCCATTTGCAAAAATGTCTGAAATTTTCAATAAGTTTCCCAACTGATTTTTTGTTTCATTATTTTGACAACAAATTTAAAAAAAAATGTCAAGAAATTATAAAGTCCTGAGCACGAATGATGCCTTTTGTGCCATTTTCTATCTATCATTTTGCAAACTTAACCTTTTTCGCTTGTTAAAATAAATTATATTTAAATACGGTATATTTCTAAAATTTCTTGGTTTCAAATTAATGAATTTAATAACATTTCGTCAAATCGATTTCATGTGAATGTTTTCACATGCAAATTCTGCTCATGTAAGAAAAAAACGTTTGCTGTCAAAAAAAGAATTGAAGTTACACATATTGAACTTAATACTGAATGACATTTCAAAATCCCTCTTAACTAGAACCCGTTGATTTCTAATTATTTTTAATTGGCGCAAAACTTTAAATGATTTAGTCAAATGTTAAGCCATTTTTAGCAATTTACTAAGCTTAAAAGATGATGTGTCTTAATTAAAGCAATTTTAACATCTTACTATATCTTAACAATTTGATAAAGTTAAAATCCCGGAATGGCTACTTTGACGTTTAGCAATTTGTTAAATCCATATGACATCTATACAATTATTTTTTATAAGAACAGTGGATGGAATGATTTGTTTATTTTTAAGAACTGTCACTTTTTAGATATGTTTGTTACTTTTTAGACATGTTAAGGCAATTCGAAATTTACTAGTTAGCAACACGAAAAGAAAGTTTTAAAATTTTGGACTCCTCTAGTAAATTGCTTAATATTTAGCTAATTGCTAACTTGTAAATTGTTAAGCCCTTAACAATAAATTGTTTAAAATTTTGCGCCATTAACTTTACTTTCTTGTCATATCTCCGTAATAATTGAATAAGTGTTTTGAACAATCGATTTAAAACCAAATAGACATTTCTATTGACAGAATTCAACCTTCTTTTTAAAAAAATCTATTTCTTCAGATTTACTTACACTCAATTAAATTTAATACCGCTATTTACAGAGTGAAATTTTCAATGTAATTTTTTAATGTCGATTTTGATTTTAATGTGGAGTTTGAAGGAATAATAAAATCCTTTTCATTTGCGACAGACAAAAGACTTTTTTACTTCATGGTTTGTGAAATATTAATATAAGTTCGTTTTTATTTAAATTTATAAATTAAAAAATAAGAAACTCCTATGTTTCGCACAACTCTCACTTCAACGACACAAAATCAGTAGTTTTGTATAGAGCTCGAGGTTTTTATACCAAATAATAATAAAAAAAAAATATAAATATATATATTTCAAGAAAAAAGAAATCAAAATCATACAATAAAACAAAAAGAAAAATATAAAGAAAGATTTATGTATACATAAAGAGATTTAAAAACAATGTGAAAAAGGATATTATAACCTATAATAAAACTGGCCAGTTAATGAAATGCTTTACAAATCTGCAATTCAATTCAATATCTACCTTTTTCTCAAAATAGCTTTATGGAAAGGTATATTTTATATTAAAAGTATAAAAATTAATTTCGAGAGTATTTGCTGATACGATGTATAATTAAAAAGTGGTGGACTAATAGCCTATTTTTCTATATGACGACTATCTTATGTTAATTTATTCATATCTCTGATTGTTAATTCATTTCTTCATTTAAATTTACATATTTGTTTCATTTTTTTTTTCACTAAATTTCTTAAATGTATAAAAAACAATATGAAAATATTATTAAAAATCATTGAAACGGTATGTAGCAATTTGTGAAATAAAAACAAAAATAGTAGCGCAGTTATAGAAAATACAGGAACCTATATTTATAAATATATATATCGTTTACTATTTTTAGTACCTAATATACTTTCGTAGGTGCGAAAAAATATCAAATAAAGTATATGTATATAAATATTATATATACACTTGATCAAACAAAAAAAATAATGTGAAAATAAAGCAATAAAACAGTAGAAAGTCTAAAATAAAAACAAACAAAATATTTATAACTAATTTATTTAGTTGAAGCAAAATATTGAAAAACAAAAATCAACTAAACCGAATAAATTAAAAATAATCATTCGTAAATGTGTGTGAATAAATAAGAAACAAAAATCAGAAAAATATAAGTAATATTTTAGAGGATTTTTATGAAAGTATCCTCTCATCCTGTTCCTCCCGTTCTTTTTTCATCCTTTTACTGCGTAAAAGTCCTTAAGTGGAAGTTTAAAAAAAAAATGTATCTAACTCCACAAACTATACCTAACATTGTCCTGTTTATTTCTTGTTTTAGTTTTTCTTCTTTTTTTAATTATTTATATATAAATATTGTACATAAATATGTGATTTTTTGAAAAAAAAACTATTTATAATTTTAAATCTATATATTTTTAATTTTTAAGTAGTAATGTGTACATTTAGATATCCCCTTTGTTGTTGAATAGTGATCTTATTTGTATTTTATTGAGCTGATTATATTTTATTAAAAAAAAATAATAAATTAAAAAAAAAACAAAAATACATTAAAAAGTTAGTAGATATAGCTAGCTACTAAGAACAGGTGCAAGCCAGTACGTTATAAGCAACTAAAACTTAAAAGCCATGATATTTACGTCGAAGAACAAATCACATTTTATATTTTGTAAATATTTTTAGTTGTAAAATTAAAAATAACAGAAAGAAAAGAAACAAAATAAAAAGAAGACCCAATTTTTAGAAAATATTGATTAAATTTTTGTTTTATTTTATGATAAAGAAATGTGTTAATAACATGAGTTCATGAGTTCCTCCTCTTGATGAATCAAAATGGTTGATGGAAGATAAGTTTATGAAAAGTATGAAGGTAATCACAATATACATATGTAGATCCAAAATTTTAGATTTTGGAACTAATAACTAATTACGGTGCAAAATGTCCAGTTAAAGTTTCATTGAGAAAAATGTGACAAAGTTTTAACTAAAATAATTATAGTTGCGCAGATCAACTGATAAAGCATTAAAGCTTTAAACGCTTTAATTTTTGAAGATTCATTTACCTACTCAAAAAAACTGATTTTTTTTTTAATTTTTTCCATTCGTAAAAGAGAAATATAAAATCACTCGTTTCACGTTTTTCTCATAAAGGAATGAAATCATTGGATTTTTACACTATTAAAAAAACTTTAAAAAATAAAAAATTGCCCATTTCATTGTAACCACGATGGCTCGTTAATTAATAGGCAACATGGTTGCTGGAAACTTTAAATCCTGACGGAAGTGTAGTTGGTAGTTCCCTCTCACAAAGTAATTTCTTGCTACTAGAAATTATTCGCCTTATTATGAACTTTAACTGGAAAATATTTGTGCTAAATTATTTGTGTTGTCTAGGGATTTTTAAAGATTTTCTGAATTTCATCTGAACGAAATTTCAATTTGAACTAGCTATAAAGTTTCGAACAACCTCAAATAACTAAATGAAAACAAAACATTTCATTCTTGGATAGAGACCAATTTTAATTAAAATTATTGCTTATACATGAGCACCAATTATACATTTTTCATCTTCCAAGTAAAACTCACAACATAGGTACCATGAAATGGAATTACTTGGGGTTTAACTCAAAATAGGATTGGTTTTCTTTCGGTGACTCCGAATATTTTAAGTTGCTTAGCTGATAACAAAACGAAAAATTTTACGTAACTCAAGAATTCCAATTCACACCCTGTTGCGAAGGGAAAATAAAACATCAAATTCAATATTTCTACAACAGAAAATCAAAAAAAGCACTCACAATCAATCTTAAAATCATGGCTGGGAGGCTCATTTTTAAGTTTCGTAGAAATTCCCTTGAATTAAAAACTTATCGTATTGCGTTACGAATATGAACACCTCCCCCCCCCCCCTATGTTTTTAACTATTAATTTTTATATTTGAGCATAAAATTTGTATTTTACTGCTTTAAACTTTGTTACTAAAAGTACTACTTTTTATCTGAGGACTGCACCAAGAACATAAGATAAATAGAAAATCCAGCAATATTCCAATCACTCAACATTCATCAACTTTTGACCAATAAACGATCCAGGGCAGGGTCATATAAGCCATGAACTTATACAGTTAAGTTGTATAAGTACAAATTTAATTTAAAGATTTGTTAGTAATTTAACGATATTCACCAAAAAGCTCTTTCTTTCAAAAACAACTATAAAATCTTTGTTTTCACACAATTTAGAATTTGGAAAAACTTTAGTAATGCTTTAACTTATTTTCATAACACCTTTTCTGGGAGAAATAGCAAGTATTCATGATTTTAAGTAGAAACCTTGAATAAGAGATCGCCAATTGTATATTAAGTTGCATTTAAATTCCTGAAACTCCTCTTCAATTTCATCATATATTTTTTGACGCAAATAAGTAATGTAAGGCTTCCTTAAAGAGCTTTTTCTTTTAAAACTGATTTTCTTTAAACACGGATTTGAAGAATATAAATGTCCTTAAAACGGTAAAAGTGACACTATCGTTAAACTAATTGAAAAACTTAATGAACGTTTTATATCTATTAATTTAATATAAAAGCCTTGAATCTCTCGAGAACTGAAGTGAAAAAGATTCTGCAACGTGTAATTGGACAACTATGGCCTTACCCAAAAAACTTCTCCATCTAGCTCGGTGCCAAGCCAGATGTCTCCATTTTCGCGCTCCAAGTTGAGTCAGACCACTTTCCACTAGACATGACTGTTTACAGTTCGTCCCTGTAGATGCTGTCATGTGCGGCCTTGAAATCGATGAAGAGATGGTGGGTTTCGATTTGATGTTCTTGGGTTTTTTCCAGGATCTGCCGTTATGTGAATATTTGATCGATTGTTGACTTTCCAGGTCTAAAACCACACTTATAAGGACTTATCAGGTTGTTGACGATGGGCTTTAGACGTTCACATATTACGGCAGGGAAGGTTTTGTAAGCTATGTTTAGGAGACTGATTTCTCTATAGCTGTTGCAGTTTAGGGGTTTTTTTTTCAATATCGGCCTAATAATACTGAGGTTCCATTCATCAAACATGATTCCATCCGACCATGCAGTAAATTGGTGTGAGCTAAATTATATCCAAATGCTTTGAAAAGCTCGGCATTCAAGCCACTTGTTAGCCTTCTGCTTAGAAATGGCAATCTTCACTTCTTCTAAGTCGGGAAGGCGGGATTGTTGGCTTTCGTCGTCTACATTGAATGGATCATCCTGCCTGACAGCGTTTTAAGATAATCTAATAAATAAAGTTGTCACTTAAAATATGTAAATTTAAGGTTAAGATACACTTTATAATCTTAAGCATTGCTCAAAAACTCATCTTTATGTTAAGTGGGTAAATGATTAAAAGTCTGGATTCAAAAAAAAACTCTAAAACTTGTACACTAGGATATTTCAACGGGTTGTAGACTTTTAACTAGAAAAAGTATACAAAGTCAAATTTTTACAAATTCTGTCAAATTTGATCGATTAAGACCATAAAAAGTATTCGTGCCAACGGCAGTAAAGCAGATAGATTTTTCTCCGCAAAAACGAATTATCAAAATTTGTATGAGAAATTCTTTTTGCAGAGTAGATCAATTTATCTCACGAATTGTATGCAAGAAATGAAATGGAAACTCAGAAAAAACATTTCTGACTTTAAAATGACATTTAACAACAAAATCAAAATCAAATTATAAATTTCAAGAGAAAAAAATTAAAAACCAAATGGAAAAACACATAACCAATGCAAACGTATCTGTGAAAAATACTGCAAAGATGAAATTTATTTCATTGTGAAAATTTTCAATAAATTTCACGAAACCAAACACATAATTATTACACCTAAACGTACCCATCGAATTCGCCTTCATAATTCTTTCCCCCTCAACCACTGAACGCATTCATTCAAACTGCTCCAACTTCAGGACGGTCGCCATGAATCAAAATCAAACGTCAGAAAACTCAGAATAAAAAGTCTGGCAGCAGTGTAAAACAGAGTGACATAGCTAAAAAATACAAAAATGGTTTTGGAAAGTACAATGATCTGGTAAATATCTTTCAAAAACTCATAAATTAAACCAAAAATATGTTATTTGAACTATTTAAATGTTGTTTCATTGAAATTTCAATAATCCTAACCCATATTTGCATAAATAAAATTCATTAAAATCTACCGGATTGTGAAACATTTTTTGTCATTGTTTCTTTTTGTTCAAAAGAAATTTAACTGTGGACCTTTTATTTCTTGTTCTTTCCTTAGTTTTGATAACAGTGATTACCAAAGAAATGGTGATTACTTTCCAACGCGTCTCAATGTCCAAAAAGATGGAATTAATTTAGTTTGTTTGACCAAAGTGCGTTCGAATCCAGAAAACAATGTCGGACTGATGACATATTCAAAGTAGGTGCTCCCTGACACATATTTTTCTTTGTTTCATTAACTTTGGGCTTTTCCTTTCCAACATTTAAAGTACCGTAGAAGTTCTAGCAACTCTAACAAGCGATGTGGGTCGTATATTCTCCAAAATGCATCTCATCCAACCCAAGGGGGAAATTAATCTATTAACCGGAATTCGCATTGCTCATGTAAGTATCTTCCATTAGACATCTTCGCAAAGCTATACTAAGAATCTGTTCCAATTATTCTAGTTGGTTCTTAAACATCGTCAAGGTAAGAATCATAAAATGCGAATTGTTGTCTTTGTTGGTTCCCCCATCAACAACGAGGAGGGAGAACTCGTGAAGTTGGCCAAACGCTTGAAAAAGGAAAAAGTCAATGTAGACATTGTTAGCTTCGGGGATCATGGTGATAACAACGAGCTCTTGACTACATTCGTTAATGCTCTGAATGGCAAAGATGGTACCTCATCTCACTTGGTCAGTGTACCCCGGGGATCTGTGCTCTCAGATGCTCTCCTTTCGTCGCCCATTATCCAAGGCGAAGACGGTTTGGGTGGAGCTGGATTGGGCGGTGCTGGCTTTGAGTTCGGTGTTGATCCTAATGAAGATCCAGAATTGGCTCTGGCTTTGCGTGTGTCCATGGAGGAACAACGTCAACGCCAGGAAGACGAACAACGACGTGCAATTGCTGATTCTAATGTGGCTGGAACTAACGAAAATGAACCCACTGAAACTACTGCCACTGTTGCTGCTACTGAAACTATCGATGAGCCAAGCAATGAGGAGGCAATGTTGCAGCGTGCTTTGGCTTTATGCACTGAAGGGGTAGGTTAAAATATTGTCTCACTTTGAATTGTCTTATATTTGATATTTATTCAGCCTGAAGATAATATGCCAGACTTTGCTAACATGACCGAGGAAGAGCAAATTGCTTTTGCAATGCAAATGTCGATGCAAGATGCCGGTAAGTCCTAAGATTCATAAAGAGATGATTTGCGACTTAAAAATCGTTGGTTCTTGTGGTTATTTCAGATGAAACAGTTACACAACAAGCTAAACGTCCAAAAACTGACGAAGCAGCACCTATGGAAGTTGATGAAGATTATTCCGAAGTTATTGGAGATCCAGCATTTTTGCAGGTTAGCTTTTACAGTTTTTTAAATCAATTATAAATTCTAACGTAATGTAACTGTTATTGCTTTTAGAGCGTTTTAGAAAATCTGCCCGGAGTAGATCCTCAATCTGAAGCAATTCGTGATGCTGTCGGTTCTCTCAACAAGGACAAAGATAAGAAGAGTGGTGGTGATTCCGATAAAACAAAGAAGAAGTAAAATGTCTTAAATTTAATGAAGCCCACATTTTAAAAAAGAAACTACAGAAAAAGGAGGAGGAGTATACTCCTACTTATGGATAAATTCTTCATAAAAATTCATTTGCGTTATACGCTCATTTACAAAAAATAATTATAATAAATTAAATGATAACACAATACTTTTCAATAAATTACATTTAAAAAAAGAACATTGCTTTATAATTTTGGTTTTAGTTTTTGTATGAATAATGTCGAAACTCAATAAAAAGCGGCTGATTAGCTTCGACCGTAAGTTGCATGTCAAACTATTAATTAACGTCAAATTACTGATTTTTACTTATTACATGACATACCGAAATTTAACTTAAGAATTTGCAAAATTATTTCTTTATAATGACGAGTGATTAGTGTCATAATGAAGTGTGTGGAATTGAGGACCTTGCATCAAAAGGAGGGCAAGTTCATTTTTGTCGCAAAACCGGTTTTTTTAGTCATCATATGAAGAATAAAATAATCTATACCTACATTGGTGCAAACCAGAGGTCGATACGACAAAAAATAAGCCCGTTATAGCAAAATTTGGATCTGCCACCCTAGTGCGTTTGGTGCAAAAAAGTGGCAGATCTGGATCTGCCTCCTTATTGACACAAACGAAATGCTCATTTTCATCTTATGATGAATTGACAGCTCGCAAATCGCCAAACAAAGTAATATCTTTCCTAAATCACTATCTGCATTCCATCTTACCGAGCACTGTTAAAACACTACTTTTCTCGGAAATGCAGCAGCGCAAAATAAGAACGGGACTTTAGTTCAATACTTGTTAACTCTCCTCAGGAGTTCGGCTTTTAAGAAGATTATTCACCGCTTTCCCGAAGCAGGGCACAGTTTTTTGCCTTGTGATAGGTGTTTTGGTGTAATAGAAAAGTTTAATAGGAAGAAGGATTATGTTTTCACCACTACTGAATATGCCGAATGTATTGAGCAAGTTTCTAAAAACTTTAAAGTTGTTAATGTTGACCAAAATATGATTCTAAACTTCAGTCAACACAACGAAGGTCATTTGAAAAAAGTCATAATAAATGCAGAAAAGATTCGATTCAAAATATCGCATTTTTGAATATACTATGTAGTATAAGGAGCACATTGAAACTGTTGCAGTCAGTTCATCAACTGGAATGCCTGTATTCGAATATTTTCCTATAATGAGGAATGTTGAAGCCAACTTGTCTGTTCTGCCTCAGGAACCGATGTATGATCAAACTTTGCCTTTAAAAATGGCTAATTATAAAGATGTGATGCAACTTGTAAAGAACTACGTTCCACCCAATAAACTGTTTTTCTACGAGGCTCTTTAAAAGTGAAACTGTTGGACCAACAGATGACGTTTCCAGTGACGATGATCAGGCTGAAGTTAACCTTTAAATTTGTAATTTGATTTGTTTTTCCTTTTCTATTTATTGTGAAACTATTAAAGTAATGATTTATAATTCTAAATATATTAAATAACTTACTTTTAAGTGTTTTATTATTCATTGATCAAAATTTTAAACCAAATTTATTACATATTGGTGCAAATCGGGGACAGATCCAAACTTTGAAAAATTATAGTAATTAGGTACATACATTTTTTAATTACATTAAAACTTAATTTAAATGATGTAAAAATATCCAAATTTTTGTATGGCATATCATAATCATTTTCTAACATTAATGCAATAAATATTTTTTTAAACAGTTTTTTTTTTTATTTCCCACAAAAAGTTAAATTTGGACTTTCCCCCCTTTTGTTGCAAGGTCCTCAATTTTACCTGATGTCCTAATTGACGTGAAATGAAAAAATGTAGAAATTTCACTTTTATTGCAAGCGAACCCTTAAACTACTGTTAAAAGAATATCCGTTCAAAAATCAAAGCGTTGAAAACCAATTGTCAATTCTGAAGTGTATGCATTGGTAAAAATGTTAAAAATATATTCGAAGTCATTCGAAACACATTCTACGGATACAAAAATCATTATCTTTTACCTGGATCGGATCGAAATAGGATTACTCGATCCGATCCCACTGAAAGAGGTGAATCGAATCGAAAATTTGTTTGTAAACCTGAATCGGGGAATCGAGTTATTAGTGTGTGAGGTTTAGCTTGTGTGCGTGCGATAAGTTTTTTCTCTATTGTTTGTTCTAAGCTGAATTTAATTGTTATAAAATGTGAAATTTATTTGAAAGTTATTCACGTAGCAGTACGCACACAAATAAAACCCAAATGTCATTTCGATTCCATTTGAATTCGATTCCTCGATTCAGTGCCACCATAGGTATACCTGGATCGAAATCTCGATTCGATTCGATTCCTCGATCTCCTCTTGTAACCAGGGTATTTATAGCCTTTTATCATATGCAACAATATATGTATGTAGAAATATCTATAAATATATCGATGACAAAAATCAATTGACCAGTTTATATTTCTAAGCAAAAACACTTTAGTAAAGATATAAATCCCCGGTAGCCATATTGGTTTTCCTACAAGCTAAACCGGAAATTGGCCTCATAAAGTATTTCTTAGTGTGCGTGTAATTTCTCCTCTAATTTATGAAATTTCCCCTAAAAACTCAGTAAATGTGTCTATGTATGCGTGAAAACACGCCAATTTTACTCGTTAAATTGGTCGCATTCACAAAGCTAGTGGCTACGTAGTCAAGGGATTCTGATTGGCTAAATCTAACTACAAAAGTAGTTGAAATTTCCCCTCCGACGTAGTGTAAAATTTTCGGCTACAAAGTTAGTGCACACTGGTTTTGACGTTTCACAATCAGCTGTTTGGTAAGGACACAAGAATTCAAAATGAAATTATGTTGCAAATTAAAAATACTTTCGATAAAATCTACTGTTCAAGTTATATATAATCACTAATGCTTTCTAAAATATGTTTTTGACTTTGAAATAAAATTTATTAATATTCTGTTTTTTGTTCAACGTACAAGAAATTGTTTGATTTATAAAAGGAAAAAAAAAAACTAGAAATATTCTTTCAAGGAGACGAATATTTCATCAGGTTATTGGCCCTCGCTGCATCCACTTACGTAATTAAAGAACTATATTGTTTAAAAATGGATAAATTTTCAGAACAAATTGAAAAACTAAAAGGATTAGAAAATTTTCATAAATGGAAATTCACGTTCGAACATGCTCTCAAGCTTCAAGGATTTTGGAATCCGGTCCAGGGGACAGAAGAGTCTCAAGAAATTCAAGAGAAGGCAATGTCAAGACTAATATTGTATATATCTCCAAACCTATATCCGCATATTCAGGGAATATCAACAGCTAAGGATATCTGGGCAAAATTATGTTCAATATATGATGATTCCGGTCTTACAAGACAATGGGGCTTACTTCGGAAGCTTACAACAACTCAATTAGAAAATTGTGCAAAAATGAGTGAGTACGTTGACATTATTATTGATACTGCCCAAAAATTGAACCAAATAGGAATGGTAGTAACTGAAGAATGGGTGGGAAGTTTGTTACTTTCGGGGTTACCAGAACATTTTAGGCCCATGATTATGGCAATGGAAAGTAGTAATTTAAAAATAACTGGCGATGCAATTAAAACAAAATTACTTCAAGATTACGAATATTTCAATAAAGATGCAGGTGCAAGCGGGGGAAGTTCTGCAGCTCTGTATAGCAACAAAGGTAAGAAACATGACCATAGAGAACGTCGTTTTGATACAAAGCGTGTAGTATGTTACAAATGTAACAAAGAAGGTCATGTTGCTAAATTTTGCAAAAACAAATCGAAAGTAAATAATTCGAATAATGTTGGTATGGGTTCAAGCTGGTTTCTCAGTTCATTTATAGCACATTTTAATGATGCTGGAACGAACTGGTTTATAGACTCAGGTGCATCTTCCCATATGGCAAAAAATAGAGATATTTTTTCA
The DNA here is from genome assembly GCA_920104205.1 of Eupeodes latifasciatus. Lineage (NCBI taxonomy): Eukaryota > Metazoa > Arthropoda > Insecta > Diptera > Syrphidae > Eupeodes > Eupeodes latifasciatus. Next base: position 42,947,907 of record OV049924.1, read on the forward strand.
ACTTTTCAAGAGTTCAAAACAGAAGAGTTTGTAACAGTGGCTAATAACAATAAGTTAAGAGTCATTGGAAGAGGAAATGTTCCTTTACAAGTGTTTTTGAACGAAAAATATTACGAAGTAACATTGCAGAATGTTTTATTGGTGCCAGAAATATGTGCAAATTTATTGTCTGTTAGCCAGTTGGCTAAGAATGGTTTGACTGTTAATTTTTATGATTTAAAATGTCATATCTTACACAAAGGTAAATTGGTTGTTTCAGCTAAGGTAGTTTATAATATGTATAAGCTTGATATAAGAAAGGATCATAAGATTTTTCAAGCTACAAAGACCGATTTATGGCATAAACGTTTAGGTCATACAAATCAAGACGATCTTCATAAATTGTCTCAAGTCAAGGCTCGAGGAATAGAACTTACAAGAATTTCGGAAGGAGAACGATGTATTTCATGTCTTTTCGGTAAACAATCTAAGATTCCTTATCAAAATTCAAGAAGTTCTACGACCGATGTACTACAAATAGTACATTCAGATGTTTGCGGTCCAATGGAACGAGATTCAATTGGTGGTTCAAAGTATTATGTAATTTTTGTTGATGATTTCTCATCAAAAGTATTTGTTTACATTATGAAAATAAAATCAGAAGTTTTTAAATATTTTAAAATTTTCAAAAATGTTTCCGAGAATCAAACTGGAAAAAAGATTAAAATATTAAGAACGGATAATGGCTTGGAATATTGCAATGCTGATATGAAAAAAGTTTGTGAAGAAAATGGCATTGTTCACCAAACTTCAGCTCCGTACAACCCTCAACAGAATGGGAAAGCGGAACGCATGAATAGAAGCTTATGTGAGATGGCTCATACCATGATGGCAGATGCAAATTTGAAGAAATTTTATTGGGCAGAAGCTATATGCACTGCTGCTTATTTACTTAATAGAATTCCAAGAAAGAAGGTAAATTATAAGATGCCAGAAGAAATTTGGAGTGGCGTAGACAAGAATTTGTCGCATTTGCGCGTTTTTGGATGCATTGCTATGGTTTTAACGCCTAACGAAAATCGCAAGAAATGGGATTTGAAATCCACAAAATGTATTATGGTGGGATATTCCGAAACAACTAAAGCCTATAGATTCTATGACCCAATCAAGAGACAGCTACTAATTAGTCGTGATGTTACATTTATAGAAAATGAAATGTATTTCCCAGCAACAGAAAAATCTGAACAATCCAACCAAGAACAAACTGCAAAAAATCAAGATTTAGTGGGAAACTGTTATGAAAAAGAAGGAAATCTTGATTCTGTTAAATTAGATTTATCTAGTACTTCAAACGAAGATGATATGCCACCTCAACCAGAAGAAATACCAGGACCAACAGAAAATAAAGAAATAATTATTCGTCGTTCTGAAAGAATTCGAAACCAAACAAAAAGAAGGTACTGTTTTAGTTTTTTGGCTGATAACGTTCACTGTGACGATGATCCAGAAAATTATTATGAAGCCATGAACAGTGAAAATGCAAAAAAATGGTCAGAAGCAGCAAAAGACGAAGATTAAAGAAGAGGAAAGAAAGGCTCTAACAACAAAATGGATTTTTAAGACCAAGCGGGATGAAAAAGGTGAAATATCGAGATACAAGGCAAGACTTGTAGCACGAGGATGTGGACAACGTAGTGGAGTGGATTATCAAGAGACTTATTCACCAGTTATTAGATACAACTCAATGCGTTATCTTTTATCATTAGCACTGAACAAAGACTTACATATTGATCACTTAGATGCAGTAACAGCCTTTTTGCAAGGTGATCTTGAAGAGGAGATTTATTTAAAAGCTCCAGAGGGTCTCGATATACCAGAAGGTAAAGTCTTAAAACTTCACAAGCCAATTAACGGACTTAAACAATCGTCAAGCATGTGGAACAAGAAGTTAACTCAAGTATTGAAACTATTTGGATTCAAGCAGTTGAAAACAGATCAATGTATTTATGTTTTTGACGACGGTTCTGAAAAGATTTTTTAATTTTGATGGTATACGTAGATGACATTTTTATACTTTGGAAAAATGAAGTTTCAAGAAATAAATTAGTAGAACATCTTCCAGAAAATTTCAAATTGAAAGTGCTTGGACCAGCAAAGTCTTTTTTGGGACTACATTTAGAATATGATTAAAAAAAAAAAAATATCAATAAATCAAAAACAATACATTTTAAAAATGCTTGAACGTTTTAGCATGCAATCATGTAATCCAGTTAGTACACCCTTAGATTCCAATGTGAAATTGAGCAAAGAACAAAGTCCATCAACAAAAGAAGAAGAAGAAGAAATGGCTAAAATTCCCTACCAAGAGTTAATCGGAAGTTTGTTGTTTGCTGCACAGTTAACTCGTCCCGATATATGTTATGCAGTAAACCTACTCAGTCGTTTCAACAATAACCCCGGACATGAACATTGGAAGGCAGCTAAACGTGTGTTGCGATACCTAAAAGGAACAATTGACTACAAATTGAACTATTTCAAGTCAGAAGAATTTAATGTAAAAGGTTTCTGTGATGCCTACTATGCCAATGATCCAGATGAGAGAAAGTCAATCACAGGTTACGTGTTTCTCAGTCAAGGTGGAGCGATTTCTTGGGGATCTAAAAAACAAACAACTACAGCATTATCGACTTGCGAAGCTGAGTATATGGCTTTAGGATCCTCAGTGCAAGAAGCGTGGTGGTTAAGAGGTCTTGAAGAAGAAATTTTTAATACAAACCTAACTCCAACCAACATTTTTTGTGATAATCGAGGAGCGATTGATCTTGTTATGAATGATGCTTATAGACAACGTACAAAACACATTCAAGTTCGTCATCATTTTGTAAGAGAAACAATTATTAATAAGCAAATCACTTTAAGAACAATAGATACAAATAATATGATTGCAGACATTTTTACTAAATCTTTATCTTTTGCAAAGAATATTAAATTTTCGAAATTAATGGGCATTTTTTAGATTTTATCAAATACCTAAAGTTTTTAGTGGGAATGTTGCAAATTAAAAATACTTTCGATAAAATCTACTGTTCAAATTATATATAATAACTAATGCTTTCTAAAATATGTTTTTGACTTTGAAATAAAATTTATTAATATTCTGTTTTTTGTTCAACGTACAAAAAATTGTTTGATTTATAAAAGGAAAAAAAAAATAGAAATATTCTTTCAAGGAGACGAATATTTCATCAAATTAATCATTTAGTATTTAAATACAAATAAAAATCACTCATATTAGATCTTATATTCGGTTTTATTGAATTAAAAAAAACTATTTAAAGTACTGAAAACACAAATGTTTTCAGTATTATATATTTGCATTTGTCATCGATATGACAATTCCGGATTGACTAGCTTTGTAGTGAAGTTTTGCATTCACAAATCTAGTTGAAATTCGACTACGTAGTCACTAGCTTTATGAATGCGAGCATTCTTCCACATTACAAATACTACAATGTAAACAAATGGGTTTTGAAGGGTGATACGTACGAAGGATTTATATCTTCATATAGAGTGTTTTTGTTTCTAAGATCTAAGAGGTTTCCGTATTATTTCACAGTTTGTATAATTCGAATTTTCTATCACACAATTTAAAAAGGACGAAAAGAAATGGAATGCTAATTTGATTGCTAGGTAGGAATGAATATTCTGCTGCTTTGTTAATCCATCTAAGAAAATTCTCAGAAAACTTAGAAATATAGATACAATATAAACTAGCATATACGTTGGCCAAATGCATTGCAATTTGTGGTGATTTTTGGACATTTTTACCATCGTCGTAATGTCAAATTGACAACAAACCTATTAGCCGTGTTCAGTCAGGTTTCTGAATACCTTTTTGTTCGTATTTTACGTTTATGAAAACAGCTGATCCAAAACAGCTGGGATTTCAAAAAAGAAATCCAAAGCTATCAAAGAATTTCTAATGTTGGTATCTAACAGAACTGCTGATTCAACATATGGATAAAATTTAAAGACGCCTGAAAATTAATTTCAAATTTGTAGGTTTTTTTTGATGAAAATTCAATGAATTATAAAAATTGTAAACTTTATTTTACAGTCATTTTGGACCTCGAAATCTCAATGTTTGTTTGCTTTTTGTGAATAGCTGAAAGTTGTTTTTATGTTTTGTCAGCTATCTTTATTTAGGTATCCAACATGTTCAATAAGGAGGTATCTAAAAAATTACCTATCGAATACGAAATTGAACGCAGTTATTTAATGCGGAGGAAATCAAATGTCACTTTTGACATTTGTACCTTGGTAAGAAATCAAGCTACATTTTCAATAAAAATGCATAAGTATGCTGACCAAATAATTATATGAATGAAAAATGAATGAATTGGAAGCGAGTTTTTACATTTTTATTTGTTAGGATTGTCATATTGCACATTTAATTCCCTTACATCGGATTCGGTAATTTGTGTGGATAAAGTTGATTTTATTCAGCCACCAATGTTACATTTCTTGAGAATTTCTTTAACCAATCGACGTGACGTTAACTTACCTTTTTTGAGCTCACATTTAAATATGTTGATTTAAATGATCTTTTTTCTCAAGGGGCCTTAAAACAATTGGTTTTGAATTCTGAATAACATCTTGAGGCGTTTTTATTTTTAAGCTCAGTTCATGTCCATGGTGACGTTTTTTCTAAAACGTCGTCGTTCAATGTTGTTCATTTTTTAGGCAATTACTTGGTCTTGTCCCCATTGACCACTAAACCTATTTTCTCCGCTTTGATCTTCTAATTACGTCAATATCATCGGCGTATCCGAGTCATTGGATGGACCTTTAGAAGATGTGCCTCTAGTGTTGACGGTTTAGTTTTGCACAATCCTTTCCACTTTTTTTGACATCAAATGCAACGCACGGTGAGATCTTTTCCGATCTTGGTAGAGCAGCGTGCATTCTTTATCGTCACTCTGCACAAACGGATAAGTTTGAAAGGGATGCCAAAACTGGATATTACTCCGCTCTTCCCTATGCATGATTTCATACGCGGCTTTTAAATCGATAAAGAGATGGTGGGTATCGATTTGATGTTCCTGTTTTTTTTCCAAGATCTGCAGTAATGTGAATATTTGGTCAATTAACAATGGTGGACTTTTCTGGTCTGAAGTCACACTGATATGGACGTACATATAAGATTGTTGATGAACGGCTCCAGACGTTTATATAATACGGCAGAAAGGATTTTATATGTGATGTTCAGGAAACTTATTCTTATTATATTTAGATATATTTCTCTATGGGAAAACCTATGAATTGTGCCAATTGTAGAGGAATAAGTTTTCCTTTCTTATGTATTGGGAAAACTTTCGTTTTCTACCCCCAAAAACTTTCCACTGGAGTCAACAGAAAATGTTTCTTGTTGTGATTGTTTCATTATTGCTTCTATGGGATGTAGCTCCGTCTGAATTACTATGAATTTAGTTTATATCAATATTTGGTAACGATACTCATTCACCGTAACGATTGCACAAGCTTCATTTTGGAATTAATAAGATTCAATTGTATCTCTCGACAGCCCAAAAACAATCGAAAACAATGACACGTCGAGAATGGAGAATCTTTTCAACAATCATTTTGGGGCGACTTTCGATTACCGCAGCACGAATTTCGTTTTGATTTTTTTTGTACAGTTAGGTAGGGGTCTCAATAGAACATGTTTTAAATTTTAAGGCGAGGAAACACCGTTAAGTCATAAAAAAAATATTTTCTTTTTCGAACTTAACCCTACTTTTTTTTGTTTTGCGTTTTTTGAGCCTAAAACAAGTTTTTTTTAATTGATTCTATGGTATACTAAGAGCTAGGTACCCCCCTGCAACCCCCCTGTTTGGGATCACTATAGGATTTGGGGTGGGTGCGAGTTTGGGTATATGCAAAGTACTTTTTGCATTTGAGCACTAAAATCAAAGAAATTCCCAACAAAAAAAAAGCAAGTATGGCAACACTAAATAAAAAACAGGGAAGAAATGTCAAAATCAACCATTTTTGCGTGTTTTGTATGTAAAAAAGTGAACTTTGAAAATTAATTTAAAATAGAAATAAATGTTTCCTCGCTCTAAAATTGCTATAATTATTATTTATTTGTGCATATCTATCAAATAAAAAAACCGCGTCTCGAAATTCGTGCTGCGGTAATGGAAAGTTGAGCCCAAATGTCAAAAGATGGCATCTAAAAAAGAATCAGCAATTCAAATTAAAACCTTTTTTTGGAAATCCCTTAAAAACATAAGATATATTACTCTACCCTCATGTGTTATCAACCTCAAAATAAGGAATGGATGACACCCAGCACTAAATTATACATTGGAAAGATGCAATACTTTCCTATGTTTCTTCTATTTTATTTTCAACTAAAGGCACCATTTTTGACATGATGACAGCTCATTTAAATTGACAGAACAATTTTTGTTATTTTTTTACATCTTTTTTACAAAAAGCCGGATTTATAAATAAAGAAAAAACAAATTAATCCTGACAATTATTAATAAGATTGCAGAAAAATATTAACTATTGATCTAGAAGACTTGAATGAATGATAAATTAATAGCCAAAAATTAATATTTCTGACATTTTTGCAACACGTGTTTTTACTCTAAGTTAATTTCAATCTTCAACTTGCTCCAAAAGCAATGGTAAGCAAATTCTGCACCAATTTTTGTAATCCCTGGCTTAAGACTAAAGGTCTCTTGTACTTTAACAGGATGTTCTACAGAGACCCGCCGATGAATTCGTCAACGATGGCCTTGTTGAAGAAATGTGGGCCATGAAAGCGATGGAACATGCCGAAGTGTATTTCAATGTATGTAATTTGACCCTTTCGAGTTTAATGATGATGACTTTTTCTCTCGAATTAAAAACTACTGCCTTATTTATTTTTAGCTTATTTGCAACATCGATCCTAAAAGTGTTAAATTATCACCATTCGATGATATAATCTACACAACATTCAGACAAGATTTTCCAAATTTAAAAATTGACAAAATTCAAGATGATGATTTGAAAACACCCGAACAAAAAATCAAATGGAGAGCTTTTATTGAGAAGTTCAATAAACTCGAAGACTTTTCCTATGGCACACTGCTGAGATCTGAGGCTGATAAAGAATTTTCACCCGAGAATTCATTGCTTGTTGTGCGAGTTCAATTTTTAGCAATTGAAATTGCTCGGAATCGCGAGGGATTGAATGATGTGGTGAGAGAAAAGTTTAAGCCTAAAGTCCTGCCCAAGCCAAAAACACCGCTAACACAAACAACAGCAGAAGCAGCAACTGTTGAAGAAGAAGCAACATAGTTTATTTAAATTCTTTTGTTATTATTCAACCAACTCGAATTGTAACAAAATTTGTTTATACATTTTAGATTTTAGTACGAGATAAATAGATATTTTATAAGGGCATAGCAAAGGAGACTTGTGTTTTGAGTTTTTCTTGAATCGATAGTTTATAGTTAGACAAAATGACGTTCGAAACGGGATCATAAATTAAACTAAAATCTCGAAAACAATGATTTTGTGTGGGTCAATTTTTGAGTAGCGAATCGACCGCTCGACACAAAGCGAGCGTTTGAGAAATCAAAAAGAATGTGGCTTTTGAAGTGAACATTGAAATATGATTCCCCAAATGAGTGATATTTGAAATATGTTCACTTTCAGTCCGACGGTCGATTTATTCCTTAAAAGGGGCCTAAATCAAGTGGGCAAAGGTTTTTAAGTATCCGGGAAAATATCCTTATCCTAGTTTGTTCTCCCTTCTAACTCTTTTTTCAAAACATGCAATGATTTTTTAATCAAAATTGCATTTATGATTTAAAGGACTTTCTACTAAATTGTTAAGTCTTCGTTGCTACGAATCAAATTTGTTTTATCTTTTGGGTAATTTTAGTTTGATTTGATATGCAAAGGAAAAAATTCTACTTAGATTTTGTGGAACCAATGTAGTTTTTGTGGAATCATTTTCAATCCCGAGCACGAATACAAAAATCTAAAACAAATTACTTACTTACTTAAGGTGGCGCTACAGTCCTGTGTGAACTAGGGCCTCACCCGACAAACTTCTCCATCTATGTAGCTCGGTCCCTAGCTAGATGTCTCCAGTTTCGCGCTCCAAGTTGGGTGAGGTCACTTTCCACTTGTGCGCGCCACCTGATTCGCGGTCTTCCCCTACTGCGCTGTCCTGTGGGTGTGGATTCGAAGACTTTCCGGGCCGGAGCATTGGTTTCCATGCGCTCTACGTGACTCAGCCGTCTTAGTCGTTGGACTTTTACCCTTCTGGCTAAGTCTAAGTTCCATCTTCTCCTCCACTCCCCTTAAACAAATTAGTATTAAATTTTGAGACGATGATGGTTGCATTCGAGATTAGTCCATTCTTAATTTTTGTTTTCGAGATTTTATCTTTTTGATGATGGTATTGGTGATTTCTGAAACACATTCAATTGTTAATGGATACATTAATGATATGAGATGAGATGCTGGCAGTATTAAAGAATTTAAAACTAGGAGGACCAAGCAAGACTTCCAAATTTACAAGTTCTTGAATAATCCGAATTAATAGGTATGTATATGAGGGAAACTGAAGACCGTTATTGTTGCCATATTTGGTTTATGTAATTGTCCTTTAAACCTAATATTCAAGAGAGAATAAACAAGGCCACAGTAGCCCTGTTCTCCTGTAAAAAGGCCATTGGTAATAAATGGGGCCTACAACCCCGCATTGCACACTGGCTATACATCTCGGTCGGTCATAAGACCGATCCTTACTTATGGAGTAGCGGTATGGTGGACGGCACTAGATACAGCGACAAATCGCGATAAACTCAGCAAAGTCCAACGAACAGCCTGCCTGTGTATGGGAGGAGCACTTAGCTCCACCCCCTCCGCCTCACTAGATGTTCTGTTCCATCTAATACCGCTGGACATATTCAGCAAGCAAACGGCCGCTAATACTGCCATACGGCTTCAAGCCTCCTCTCTGTGGATCAATAATGGAATTTTCCACAACACTATTTTGAACTCGTTCAGAACTATAAACAGTAATATTGACTATACCATACCCCATCCCCAGTTTAATAACTATAGCTTCAAAGTGACTATACCTCCCAGGTCTTCTTGGGAGAATACATCATTTTGAAAATTTTATACAGACGGATCAAAAACGGAGGATGGGGTTGGTGGAGGCGTATACTCAGATAGACTAAACTTAAGTCTCTCCTTTCGTCTACCCGATCATTGTAGTGTGTTCCAAGCTGAAATCCTGGCTATAGAAGAAATCCTATCCTGGCTTAGAGAAAACGTTATATCAACTAATGATATACGCATCTTCTCGGATAGCCAAGCTGCGTTAAAATCCCTAGACTCTGTCTCCACTAACTCACTAACAGCCCTAAATTGTCGATCATCTCTTACGGAGATGGCTATACACAGTTCAACATTCACCTTTTATGGGTGCCGGGCCATAGAAACATTCCAGGAAATTGTAAAGCTGACGAACTTGCAAAAAGCGGAATAACTTTACCTCTGCTGGCTCACAATGCTAGCATAGGTATCCCCTTAGCTACATGTAAGCTCATGCTAAAGCAAGATACCATAGAGAAAACAAACTCCAGGTGAAATAACACCACCACCTGTGTAGCGACTAAATTAATTTGGCCTAATCTTAGCGCCAGGCGCTCAAAGCAATTAATCTCTCTGAGTAGATTGCACATTAGCTATGTTATAGGTGTCCTGACTGGGCAATGCTTAATAGGAAGGCATGCTATTCGACTTGAATGATTTTTGTAGAAGTTGCATGGACGAAGAAGAAGAGGAGACAATCTCTCATCTTCTGTGAACATGCCCTGCCTTATCACAAAGACGTAGAATCCACCTTGGATACTACTACTTTAACGATACCAGCGATCTAAAAACTCAGACATTACTTGTCTCCTACGTTTTATTCGAAGCTCCAATTGGTTCAACGAGTTAAGCTGATTAACTGATCCATGTGGTATCACAACGGACCAAACTTTGGTCTAAGTGTGTTGGACGTCCCAACCAACAGCCACTTTAACCTAACCTAACCTTTATAAAAGGGCTAGCAGATAATATGCAAGTGTTCAAAATGATTGAAGATGTTATTGCTAAATCATTTAAGTAGCTAAAACATCGTCGTCGTAATTGTTTCGACTTTCATCCTTTTTTAACGTTTTCTAATGGAATTATGCTTAAGTGAAATAGTCGCTTACCTAAGAGCAAGTCTATTGCAATATTCACGCCTTCCGGAACTCAAATCAATGTGCACCGTCGCCTTTTTTCAAACTGTCCTTCTGCTTCTAATGCTCGCATTGTTTTTATGGTATACAAAAGGTACTCATTAAACACCTCTGGCAAGCGCATTAATTATAAAAACAAAAAAGGATTCACCTGTTGAAATTGTTGCTTTTTTTACTCCCTAAATTTAACTCTATCATAAACTTTGTTCAATCTTATTTTCTTAGTTGATTTAAAAAAAGCTGTTAGTCTAAAAAGGATAGTTCAGTTTTGTATTTGAGCGGAATTGAAGGCATTCATTTTATTCGACGATTAAGCATAGGTTAGGTGAGTTATGTTAAAATGGCTGTCCATGATAGAGTGGGACACACTTAGGACAGTATAATGGCCCATTGTAATACCACTTGAATCTTAAGGCTTTCTTCTAAGCTCAATGAAAGCAGTTTGAGTCCCTTACGAAACATGAAAGACTGATTATGTTAATATGATTGAGATCGTTTAGCTTTAGATCGTTAAAAAATAATTCTCCTAGGTATTTTTTGCGTTTTTGAGCTAGAGCAGGGCATGTGTACAGAGGAGGTGAAGAACTGTTTCCTCCTCTTCCTCATCCAAACAGCTTCAGAAAAAGTCATTTGAGAATGCACCTAGCCGCGTGGCGTGCTTCCCTATTAGACAGTGCTCAGTTATGACACCAATTTTCGAGCTTATTTAGGATCTACTTAGAGATAGCAAGGACCTTGAAAGCTTTAAATCTAGTGTTGGCCAGGTAGTTTTCGTGACCTGACACGTGGATATGTTATTATCATTTTAGCATCTTGCATTAGCAATAGTTTACATGTTAGTTAGAGAGAATTCTCTCAATTTATTTAGCTAAATTTGCTATTAATAATTACAATAAATATGTGATAAATAGGTACATATATAAAATATATGTTATGTACAATGGCATTGGATTGTTTAACAAAACTTATTATTTCTTTTTTAAATTCGAACTTATTAGTTAATTGTTTAACATCATTTGGTAAATCATTGAAAAGTTTAAATCCTTTATATATCAAACTATTTTGAGATCTTGCATTTCTAAATGTTTGCAGTCTAAAATTCTCTCTATTTCTTAACAAATATGGTTGAACATCTCTGACGTAACGAATATATTTTGACAAGTATGTTGGTAATAAATTATTTTTGATTTTGAAAACAAAAAGTAAAACATTGAAATAAATACGCTGTTTAACAGACAACCACATTAAAGTATTTAACATAACTACAATAGAAGTATATTTACTACATCGGAGTATTACACGCATTGCTTTATTTTGAAGTTTCTGTAAATTGCTCATAGAGCTTTCATTAATTAAATACAAAACAGTAGAACAGAACTCAAAATGCGGTTTAATAATTACATTGGTCGCATTCGGAAAGCTAGTGGCTACGTAGTCAAAATTCAACTAGCTTTGTGAATGCAATATATTTCAAAAAAAGTAGGTTTCTTTCGAAGGATTCGAAATAAAGTAGACACTGGTCGCATTCACAAAGCTAGTGGCTACATAGTCAAGAGATTCTGATTGGCTAAATCTAACTACAAAAGTAGTTGAAATTTCCCCTCCGACGTAGTGTAAAAAATTCGGCTACAAAGTTAGTGGAGAATGATTTTGACGTTTCACAATCAGCTGCTCGGTAAAATAACACGAATTCAAAATGAAATAAATCGTTCAATATTTAAATACAAATATTAATCATTCAAATTGTGTCTTAAATTTGATTTTATTGAATTTAAAAACACAAAAGAGAAGTTAAAGTTATCAAAACAAAAATGTTTCTTATTTTATATATTTGCATTTGTCAATAATATGACAGTTCCAGATTGACTAGCTTTGTAGTGTAGTTTTGCATTCACAAAGCTAGTTGAATTTTGACTACGTAGCCACTAGCTTTGTGAATGCGACCAGTGTCTACTTTATTTCGAATCCTTCGAAAGAAACCTACTTTTTTTGAAATATATTGCACATGTTGTTCAAAACTTAATTTATAGTCAATAATTACACCTAAATACTTTATTTGTAAAACTTGTTCTACAATTTCTTGATCTATAGTTACGTTAACATTAACACTATCATTTAAAGCCATACACTTAGTTTTTGTTAAATTTAGTTTAAGTTTATTAGCCTTCAGCCACACATTTAAAATATCAAGGTCTTCTTTTAACAGTCTTTCACATTCCTGGGTTGTTTCCGCTTCAACAAATAATAGGGAATCGTCCGCAAACAAAGCAAGCTCACAATTTTTAATAATTTTATCCATGTCATTGATGTAGCAGTTAAACAGTGATGGCCCAAGTATTGATCCTTGCGGGACTCCCAGATCAGTAGGTTCAGGATCAGATATGACATTATTGATTTTGGTTCTTTGAGAACGTCCCAATAAAAAACTATGAAACCAATCAAGAGCGACATCATTGATTCCATACTTGCATAATTTCTCCAGCAATATATCTATAAGGATCGATTGTCTCAAAAGCTCGTTTAAGGTCAAGAAAAACGCATACAACTTTCTTACCTTTTGAGATAGATTCTTTCCAACTTATCAGTACCATGTTTACTGCAGATTCACAAGAATGTGATTGACGGAACCCTGATTGATTTTCAATAATTATTTTATTATCAGACAGATATTTTGAGAGTTGTTTATACACATTTTTTTCAAGAACTTTTTCATACACAGGCAATGAGTTAATAGGCCTAAATTCTTCACACTTTACAGTTTTTTTTTATTTTTTCAATAGGTGTCACAATTGAATTGTTCCATGTGGATGGAAATTGACCGTCAGTTAATGATGTATTGATTATTTTTAGCAAAGCAGGACCAACTACATCAAAAGCATCGAGTAGAAATTTTGGGGATAGAAGATCACTGTCTTTTTTATTATTTTTTATTATTTAATCGTTTTCTTTAATTCATGTATCGTTATTAAATTAAATACAAAGGGATTTTCAACAACATAGTCTATTTGATTTATGAATGGGACATTGTCAATTGCACTATTTATTGTTTTTACACTGTTAATGAAGAATTTATTAAACCGTAACATGTAACGATTGGTATGCCCGCATTAGCCAAACTTGGTAAAATGGGTTATACTGTATCATTTCTGGTGAGTTCATCTGCCTTAAAATTTCCTTTTAAGTTTGTATTTTTCCATTCATATTTTTTATTATTGTTTTTAATATAAATTATATTTTGTGCTTGCTTTTTAATCCAATTATATCATTTATGACCCTTAAATTAAAAATTAGTGTTGTGTTATAGTTAAGTTAAGTTTCTGTCGAACTACAGTTGGGGGATGGTGTAGTCTGTGTGCTTTGGAATTGATTCTAAATACTTACGGAGTGACCAATGTTGTTGTTAAACCACACTGCGATGAAGGTTTGAGGAGAATAGAAGAGCTTGCAGGTATTTGTTTGCTAAGCATATCAAGAGGTGTTAGGTAGAGTAGAGTATCCAGTGCCGCAGATGGGCTCTTGCGTAGCGCTCCGCTTATACGTAGGCAGTTTTAGTATGAAACATAAAGAATTGTACAACCCTTATTACTTTTGCCTTTTCAAGCCATCATGAGATCCGCGAAAATTCTGTATTGTATGAAGAAATAGAGCGAGAGTAGTCTTTTATATTTTAAGTGTTCAGAGCGTAGCCAAAGCTAAGATCTAGCATAGATTTGGTACGGGAGCAATTACTTTGACACATTTTAAATATCTCACAAGCAAATATAACACTAGGTCTGAGTTAATAGCAACCGACTGTGATAGGCTACAACGTATTTGCGCTGGAGAGATAGCATAGATCAAATCACCCGACAAAATTTATCTTGGTAGATTACACATTAGTTTCGTTATAGGACTTAGGTTGCAGTCTTTGTATATTATTCACATATTAGACATCTTCAGAAAATACTGCTAAGCGTTTAGGTTTTCTTTTCTGATGCAAGAAGTTTTTTACCGATTCTAATGCGGCTATAATTTATAAATTTGTCCGAAATTCGATTAAAATTCTTACATCTGGGCAGGTGCTGTAATAACCCACCTGAGTCTCCTGAACAGAATTCAAGAGATCTCTTAAAATGGTATGCGACCATTGTCCAACTGAACATTTTCGTATGTCTTGAGCACCGCCATAAAATGATAAGCAATGCTCTAGTGAAGTACCATTCCTCCCCTTAAAAAAATAATCTGGAGCCCAATTTCAAACGTACTGTCAAGTACCAGATTTTTCTTCGGCCGCACTGCACGAACTGGAAATACTTTATCCGACTCATTACTACCTACGTGCAGATATTTCAAAAACCATTCTGCATCGGGTATCCCATTATAAGTTCTAACCCATTTTCCTTTTACAATGTTCATGACCTGCCCTATCACAAAGAAGAACCAATCTAAGAGACTGCTTTTCTGAATATACCCTAGTTATCTAACAAATTCCGATATTTATTGTCTCAAACGCTTCATAATAACATCCATGTGATACCACAACCAACTACTGGTCAAAAAGTGTCGAGTTCTTCAGCCGGCAGCTCTTTAACCTAACCTTGCGGCGCACAACTGGATGACGTTGTATATTCACGATTTATGAAGACTTGTTCAAGGAGAATAGGAATATTTTGGTACCAAGGAGTGACATTGAATCCAGACCTCTAGTATGATTCTACTAAGTATTCTCCGTCACTTAGTAGCTTTTAATTTCAGCAGAAACGAACAACATTTGTCAGAAATTGAAACTAGGTTAGGTTCTCTGGAAACGTTTCTTTTCAAGATGACAATTCCTTTAGGATCGAACAAAAATACCAGACTGTGGCTTCATCACTATGAAACGTAGCTTATAATTGATTACATATTCGAAGATGAATCTCCAAAAGCTAGAGGAACTTCAAAACCATGAGAAAAATGGCTCCAATAGTTAAACCTATAAGAATTATATATGTAGATGGACTTCCAAGTGTAGGAACTATGTTCCCATTTGCCCACACTTCACGAATACACCAATTCCCTTCGTAGTTCATCAAAGATGACACTAACTCTGTTCCCCAGATCACCGAAGATGAGTCTCATCCTAAGCACAACGAACTCGGAGAAAAGAAGAAACAAATAGAATTTCATCATGAAAAAAAGAGAAAACGTTGTATTTTGGATTTTTTAGATTTGTTATTTTTAATAAAAATGTTTCTTATTTACAGAAGTACGTACTCCCCCTCTCTATGCGGTTTCCATAGGTTGAGCAGCAGTCTCTTCTGTGTACTTGCCCTTGTCCTTGCCGAGAGCGGCCAAACGTCCCTTGCCTCTCCTCTCAAGAATAGCCTTACGATCCTTGTCCAATTTCAATTTGACAATCAAACATTTGGATGGGTGGATACCAACATAGACATTGGTACCGCTGGCGTTTTCACGTTGGATTTTCTCGATGTAAACAACGAACTTCTTACGATATGATTGTACAACCTTTCCAACTTGGTTACCCTTGTAGTGACCACGTACTACTTGCACTTCATCGTCCTTGCGGATTGGCATTGAGCGGACATTGTATTTTTGGCGCAACTCCTTGGATAGGGGTGCTGACATTAACCGCCGACGGATGTGTGATGGGGCTTGGAAATGACGCTTGCGATTCTTCCTGCGGGATGAACTCACAAATTTGTTGCACTTCATTTTATTCTAATTGTTTTCTGTGAAGATAGAGAAGCAAAAAAGAATGCGAAACACATCATTAGAATCAGTCGTTCGGAGGTAGGTGATATTTTAAAATTCGTGTTAATCATTTTCGTGTGGAAAGATGGATGAAAATTCACAGAAATCACAAAAAATTGTTAAAAATTAATATGGATGCGTGTAGAGGATAACGCATAGAGCCATTATTTCATAGGTTTGAGTAAATTTTCATTAATATTTCCACGGATTTCGAAAGATTTAAAATTACAAAAACTCACATCAAACAACTATCGTAAAAACAACGAAAAGAAAGAACTTGACATTTGAGTTGTCGGAAGTACCCATTTTTTTTTTCGTTTTTGACACTTCAGCGTGAAGTTGTTTTCGGTTGGTGTGGTTTGTGTATTGGATAAATATCCGCTGAATCTAAACGTATGTTGAGCTGAGAGTACACTAGTCTGGAAAATAAATGATGCTGATTTACTTTTGTATTTTCCTTGATTTCTTTTTAAATTTTAATAAAGTTATAATCACAAAATGGCTACTTAAACTTTAAGTAATTTACTTAGTTCTTGGTTTCTATCAGTCTATGCTCTAAATTTAGGTTTGTTTGATTTGTTGGAACTAAAGCTGGACACACACCATGGCGCCGAGATAAAATTGAACTATTTGGCTCGTTGGCTCGGGCTCGTTAATTTTCGACTTAAGCCTAGTACGCTGCTGATGCGAAACGAAATTTTTCGGCGGTCTCCAAGTGCAGAGCGAAATTAAAACGAAAACCACAGCGGAAAAATATTTGTGGAGAATTCTGTCTGGAAGTTGAATTTCACTGCTTGTCTTCATCACTTCTTGCACATCACCAATAACATCCTGAGTTTCCGATTCAGAAATGCAATGTTGGAACACATTAGACAAATCCTTTTTACTTTAAATTTTAAATCAAATATAAATCAAAGTCAAAACACCAAAAGTCATGAGTAAACAATTTTTTTTTTCAATAAAAAAATTAAACGTCAAAATTTCGCAAGCAATTAATGTGCTGGGCAATTAAATTGAGAACGAAAAGAGTGGAGAATTGTACTAAGAAATCTAGTACAGCTATCCACTGAAATGTCACATTTCGTCGTTCAGCAGCGTACTGAAAAACGAAAAGCACAGCGAAATTTTTCGTTTATGATTTCGTCATGTCATTTTTGTATGGGAATTTTCGTTTCGCATCAGCAGCGTACTAGGCTTTACTGAAAATATAAATGGATCGATAGAGCCAAACTGTGCCACCTCAGTTTTCTCAAAAGTTTGTAAAAATGCCCAAATGTTAAACACATGTCATTTCTTGACCGTTATGTCAATTAGTAATTTGGGCGTTATAATATTTTCCAATTGATTTGGGCAATATGACATTGATTTTGGGCTTTGTGACATTTTTTTAAAGTTTTTTTTTTTTTTAAGATATGACATTTTTAATATTTTGGTGTTATTCTATTGAGCAATAAGATCGAACGCTTCTTTTTAATGACAAAAAATTGGGTAATTTTGTCCAAATCGTACAACAACAACATATTACTAAAATTATTTTGGGCGCTAGCACATTTTTAATTCGGGCAATATGTTTTGGGCGAAAAGACCTAACACCAGTTTATTGTTGAGTGAGTTAAGCTGCCAAGAAAGTTGTTAATAAAAACATTGAAATTAAAGATAGCTGTCAAATAATAAGCAATACTGATAAATTTAAAAAGATATAGGGTTTTTCAATAAGAGCGGGTAGATATTGTGTGTAGATGTTGTGGCGTTTGCTGTGTGGCACGTAGCACCATCCAACTGGAACCTAAGATATTAGTTATCATCATTATGTAGCGCTCGCTGTTGACGGTGACCGCCTTACTAGCGTCGTTTTCAAAAAAGTAAGGACCAATTACGCCGCCGGCCCAAAATCCACACCAAACGGTAATTTTTTCAGGATGCCATATCACCTGGTGAACCGTGCATGGGTTGGTGTCATCCCATATACGGAAACTTTGATTGTTAACACAGCTATTCATTCAAAAATACTCCCTCGTCACTAATTATGATTTTTCGGCCAAAATTGGGTCCTCTTAAAAACGATTCGAGGCCCAGTCAGCGAACAAACGGCTTCTGGGTCAGCTGAATCTTGTACGGGTGTAGGCCCAAGTCCCGACAGCAAATTCTGAGAAAGGCTGAGTTCTTGTGCACGGTGAGGAATAGACTGTCTCGGTTTCTGCTGTACACTTTCACGGACTGTTAACTGAACCAGTCGTCTCAAATTTGGCCACCAAACGTTGAAGAGTCGACTGAAATGGGGCAATGCGCGCAACGTTTGCATTAACGAACACTCATTTTGATAATAAAGTTTTATTATTTGAACAATCTTATAACTTGCCATGCTTATTTGGCATAGACAACTGAATAATAAACAAAAGATTTGACAGATGTCACCAAAACAAAATGGCCGCCACGGAGCGCCAAAATCTACTAGCGCCAATTTAAAAACCCTTTAGTTTAAAACAAAACAATCGAAAATTGTGCATTAGGTACATGCGCCGTTTAATACCGCCTTACATTTCAAATTAATTGGACTGTTTATTAAGGTGGATTTACATTCGTCTTTATTTGCAGATCTGCGTGCAAAAGGGATATCAAACACTAAAAATGTGTGTGTTTTATAGAGAGAGAAAATGAAAATGCAGACATCTTCACTATAATAAAGTTATAGCAAAGATGAACATGTTCGTCTTTATTATAGCAAGTTTGCTTTCTTTTAATGAAAGTGCATGGGCTCAGCAAAATTTCGAGTATCGATGTGATTTCCTATAAATTGTTTTTTTTTTTTCAAATGTCAAAACTGAACAAATCGCCATATCATCCGTATTTACTAATTTTCAATTGCAAAAAAATTAAACTAAATCTTATTGGCTATGGACGATGGTAAGTTGTTTTTATTTGATTTATCTAAGCTAAGGTATTCTATTTCATAACAGATTTCACGGACTACGAAGTTCTACATAATTATTATAAGGATGAAGAAGAATTTGCCTCACCAACTCCTTCACCTTTTCCCGAACCAGTTGCCAATTCCTGTGAAGTTTCACAAGTCCAGGAGAAAGACCAGAGATCATTTCCGGAAGAAAAAACAGGTATGCACCAAACTAATTATGTTATTTTTTTTTCTGAATCAGTCAGTTTATATTTAACAAAAACATAATCAATGTGAAATAAATTTAAAAAAATATTTGGTCACAATTTCATTCGTCGTCCAGAAGAATTGGGAACAACCTGACCAGACACCAAATCCACTTGTAACCTGCAGCGCAAAAGCAGATAAAATGGTTTGGAATTTTGGTAATAGAAATCTTCAATGTATTAATAACATAACCATTTTCATCAGACATATTAACATATATTCATATCTACCCTTGAACTCACCCCGGACAAAATCTATTTGATTAACTATTTATCATTTATTTTATTTCAATTTTTCTCAAATTCTCTAATAGCACGTTTGCTTTGTTTTTATTTCCAAGAACTCTTAATTGAGACAATAAAAAAGTACCCCTCTCTCTGGAATATAAAGGATACAAATTATCGGAATCGAGTCGAAAGGAACAGTGACTGGACTAAAGTATTGGTTGAAATCGGTAGGTGTTGAGTTGAGTTGCATCCATCATAGTCATTAACATTTAAATAAAAATTTTAGGATTAACTCACAACAATAAGGAATGCACTAGAAAAAGATGGGATTCTATTAAAACTAATAACACCCGTTCAAAAAACATTCCGAGTGGATCAGGGGCGCAAAAAAAATACAGGCATGCGATTCTGCTTGCATTCCTTGATGACACTCAAACACCAAGAGCGTATGTTGTGACGATCTATTTGTATTTTGTATTTACTAAAAACTTTACTTTTTTTGATCATAGGACAAAAACTGTAATGAATGAGGGCCGGGTAAACAAGGTGGTCGAAGGAAAAAAAAGTAAGTTATTAAATCATTATTTTAATTGCCATCATCGTAAGTTTCGAATCGCCACAACAATGTTTGCTTATTGCGCGAAACACTACTGCGAATTGATATTGAATTTCTACCTTTAACTTTGATTGTTTTACAAACTTTTATTTCTATTTTACAGATTCTTCTAATCAAGTTCAACAAAAGCTCCAGTCGGAAGCGATTTCTCTATTAAAAGAGATAAACAAACCTAGAGAAGAAAAGACATACGCAACTCTGACGTGTGAACTTGTGCGACAGGATATGGAGTCCTTGCCGGATTCAGAGCAGCGTGCTTTACGCAAAGAACTCTTTGAACTGGTCGATCGATTCGTTGCCCGAAATCGTGATCGAGGTGCAGACTAGGCGGCATTATTTTATGTTTAAAAAAAGCTTTCTGTGAAAACCATACACATTTATGGATTTAATTTTTTTTTACCACAAATGTGTTCCAAGCAATGAAAATTTTGTTTTGTTTTTTTTTTTTTGTTAATTTTATTGCATTGTTAACCCTTTTTTTTTTGCATAAAATTAATATTAAATAAAGAGCTCCGGCTCCGAGCTGAGAGCTGAAAATGTTGAAGAACCGCGAGCGTTTATATCCTTTCACATTGCCAGCTGACAGCACCTTCTCCAGCAAAATACTTTGCGAACCTATTTCGTAGTAGCTTTGCTGTTGTTGCTGAGTTCCCTGTAAGTGGGCGAAGACGTTCCATATTAGTAGGCTCTAATCTCCAACTTCCTCTTGTTTCTCTGCCTTCAATATCCAGATCGATTAAACCAGGTTCGATATACTGGTTCCCCTTGTGGTGCCGTAGCCAGTTATGTAGGCAGACGCAACATTGAACAATTTGTTCAATAAGACTCAAGCCAGCATTGATCGACGTACGGAAAATCCTCCATTTCGCAACAAGAATTCCGAAAGAGTTTTCGATTACTCTTCTGGCTCTGCTCAGACGATAGTTGAAAATTCTTTCTTCCACAGTAAGGTTCCTCTTGCTGTATGGCTTCAACATGTTTTCTGTTAATGTGAAGGCATCGTCGGCTACAATGACGTAGGGAACACATTGAAAATTGTCCGTAACATCTCGGGGTGGCGGAATCCTATTATGATACAAAAATTGTTAAGTTGAACTTTGTTTGTGAAGGAAAAAATTACTGTATGGAGTTGGAGTAAAACTTTTTTCCGAACTCAGAGTTCTTAAATATTCCACCATCACTGCCTTCCTGCCGCTCCTACGTCACACATCAAGAATGCATAATCGGCATCGCACAATGCCATTAAAACTATTGAGTAGTGTTTCTTGTAGTTAAAAAACTCTGACCCAGAGTGTTGTGGAGACTGAATCATAATATGTTTTCCATCGAGGGCGCCTATGCAATTTGGGAAGTTCCACTTATCTTCGAAGCCCTTTGCTACTCTTAAGAAAGTAGTGTTTTCCAAACTTGGAAAAACCTTTTTCCAAAGAGCTCTAGTGATGACTTGAGTTGTTTCGAAAAGAATATTATGAACGACAGAAGCCGAACACTTGTAACAAATCCCTAAGCTCTGTTGAGATTCCCCAGTTGCCAAATAACTATAGAAAATGAGCAAAGTAAGCATAAGAACTTAAGAACTAATTTAAAGTAACTTACCGAAGAGTAATGACTAAGCGCATTTTCGGACATATAGGTTCTCGTGTGACATATTCCTTTTTTATTTGAGGACCAACAAGAAGCAGAGGTTCTTCCAGCTGTGCAGAAGTAGTCCTCAAATATTTTAAGAACAACAAAGGGTCACTGATAGCCTCAATTTCCCCAAACACTGACACGAATGCACCACTTTCATTTCTCTTGCGAAGGTATGGATGAACCCAAAATCTTTTTTTTTGTTTTTTGGAATCAATTTCGTCTTCTTGAAATAAAAAAGATGTGAGAAGAAGGTTTGATGCCGTTTTCAACTTATCAAAGTCCATTTCAAATTTTTAAAATTGTTTTTTTCAAATTTTTCGCTTTTAAATTAAGAAATAAAATGTCAAAATCAGCTGCGGTAAAAATTATAGGAAGTTATGGAGACGAAAAAGAAACACATAGAGTGTATTCTGTCTCGCTTCGATGTTCAAAATATAGCTGAGCTCTTCTACTTTTCTGCAAATCTGCAAATAAAGACGAATGTAAATCCACCATTAAGGTTTGTTTGATTTGTTCTTTTTTTTTTGCACGAACTGTTTTTAGACGTGTTAAGAAGTAAGCATAGTATTCAAATTTTAGAATTGCTAGCTATTAACAGCCTTATTATTTATTAACTAGTTTCATCTACGGCGTACAATAATTCCGACCTAAGACGTCTTTAAAACTGAAAAGCTTATTTATATAAAGAAAATTACACGAGTTTTAGAGGCGAAATAAGCTAAAACTGGTTCATAAGAGTTTTAAAGCCGAAATATAGCCGTTTTAGGAGCCCGTTATAGCTGTCACGGAAATCAATCTGGACATTTTTTGAATGGATATTTGGCTGTGCCTCCCTTTGATTAGAAATGCAAGTTATGTACTGATCAATCGGAAATTACACAAAGAATATTTTTGAGAAAACAAAGTTTAATTTCGCAGTTAGTTTTCGCTAAAAATATATTTTCCTATTTTCCGGACGAAAATTCTTTTTCTGTACAGCTGATACTTTTATGTTCTAAAGTGAAATGAATCGTTCAACTGATTTGTGTTCCAATTCCACACAATTCCATTTACAATCAGAAAATTGTTTTCAATGACAGAAATTTTCTAAATGTAATTTTGATCGGTCCAGGCTTCTCTCTTTGCCTTGATTGTATTGATATCCTTACTTTTATTTTCAATGATGGATACCTTTTCTTATATAAGTTGTCGTAGAAGTATTTATAAAGTGCCTGGTTACACGAGCGCAAAAAAGAATTACTTTTGTGGATACACACAGAAAAAAAAATTAAGTGGGCATGCAAGAAATAGAGGAACAGTCGGAAATTAAAACACAAAAAACTTCGTTGGATACTCAGCCGCAGGTACAGCACGAGCAAAACAAAAGCAAATTTGCTGTACATTCTACTTCGCCGGCAAATTAGAAATGAAAATGTCTGTCAAAAGGAGAACGTTTGAGAAAGAAACATGATTTTTAACGCAAAACTCATATCTGAAGATGAGGAAAAAGACGAAACTTGGCATTTTTTTCCATCCCTTTCCTTCTTTCTAAAAATCATCCGTTCTCTTTCGTGAATTAATTCTTTTTTGCGCTCGTGTAACCAGGCACAAACGTTAACATACATAGGTACTAACCTTTTGAGAATTATCTTAATTTTCGGATCATTTTCGTTTGTTTTGCTTATTCATTTCTTGTTTTGCAAATCAGCTGTGTTTGTTTACATTTATAATAACCAGAGTTGTAGATAGGTCTTTTTTTAAAGAAAATATTTGACATAAGCAGGACGTAACAAAAACGGGATATTTTATAAATAAGGATTCGATTGACGTGGCGTAAAGACGGTGTAAGTGCCTCCACTTGTTTTAAATATTCCGATGTTGAAACTAGTATTAGTTACATCTAATTAAAAGACTTTATAATGCTAAGACCTTAAATGTTTTTTTTTTTTTTTTTTTGAACTATCCTCCTTTTCTCTCTTAGTTTGGTCTATAAAGCTAGTAAAGTTTAAATTTAAACATCAGTTGATCAAATGCAGATAAAGTTTGTCATTTTCTAGATGAACTGTCAAATTTGTTGAATGAAATGCTACATACACAATAATTTGATTATCATTCATCATTGTTTTAAGAAATAATTTGTTGATTAAAATAACGTTTATAATTATGTAAAATGTTTAAAGTTTGAATCTTTAAGGATTCTATATATTATTTACGTAATCAAGACGTTATTTATACCAGAACAATGTTAAATAATGTGCCAGCAATCAAGAAAAGTGGGAGGATATGATTTCAAAAGGCTTACTGATTGAGATTGGTTTTGAATGTCTACATATTCCACTAAATGAGAATGTGTTGAGCATGGTGGGTGAGGCATTCCACATTCTTGGAGTGCACCTAAAGAAAAAATATCAGCATTTGACAGAATGTCGAAAATTGGATTCAAGGGGAAACTAATGAGCTTCTTTATTATTGGTAAACTAATGTCAGACATGAACATTTTTCCGTAAACCATATTTTTGAAAGAGGTAACTAATTTCCCCTGGATTTGGAAATGAATGCTTATTTTTAATTAAATTTTGAAGTACCCCCTCTAAGAATTTTTTTTACGACCGCGTATGACTTTTAAGTAAAGTGCAGTTTTTTCTTTTCATTGATAAAAATTTTATTTTAATTGAATGAATTAAAATAAATTGCAAAAAGCAATTTGGTAATAAATCGAAACTGCATTCATTGTATATGTACAGTAAAACCCGAGTAATGTCTCTCCTTAAATGTCCCAAATTGATAGAGACTTATGTAAGTTAAACAAAAACAGCTTGAGTGCACTTATTTCTTTATTTTTAGAAAAACTAAAAAATATTGATATCAAAAATTTTCTGTTAGAATTACATAAAAATAGTCTCTTCTCATATTTTTTTTTTTCGACTGAGTTTAAATGTAAGCTTTTGAGTTCGTTCCCATGTTGAAAATTTGTTGGAAATTTCGTTTTAAATAAGTGAATTTCCATAAATTTTTGAAATAGATTTTAAAAAATATCTCGTAAAGTTGAACGACTAATATCTTCTCGAAAAGAAATCCGTTCGTAATGTAAAATTTTATGAGATTTTCCAATACGAACTGATTAATAAACTGTGTCTCTTAGATGTCTATAGTACCCGTATAGCGTGATGGTTAATGCGTAGGACTGTCATGCCAGAGGTCTTGGATTAAATCCCTGCTTGTAACATCTAAAGTTTTTTTTTCACTGGTACTGCATCTTCCGACGAATTGACAAATCCTCCAATAATAATTCCTGTCATGAAAAAAGTGCTTTCTCAAATTAGCCTTTCGGATTCGGCTTAAAACTGTAGGTCCCCTTCATCCCTGACAACAATACTCACACGCAGGAATGGTTGCGAGTTGTAAGTCTCTAGGCTCTAGTAGTTCTCAACGGACTGTTGTGCCACCGTATTTATTTATTTATGTTTTAGACATCTGGTTTTCAAATGGGAAACAAAACACATATAATTAAATATTATGCGGACAAAAATTATGCTTTATTACAAAGGTAAGGGTTTGGTGTTCTGTTTTAAAAATGATTTCGGGCAAGTGGCCACCGCGACTTGCTCGAATAAATTCCAGCCGAGAATCCTAATTCTCGACCACTTTTTGCAGCAAATGGGGGCCGTATGTCAGCAATAACGCACTTTCCAAGGCATCAACCATCTCGGGCTTATCTGTCTAGATAAGTGACTTGATATAACTCCAGAAAAATTTTCCAACAAATTTTCAGCATGGACAGGAAAAGTTAAGTGGAAGGTTCTTTTAAAATGTCTTTTATATAACATAAAATGTACGACTAAACCTCATGCACTTGCTCATGTATCCAAAGATATTTTCTGTATTTTTAAAAATTAAAAATGTACGAGTACCTGCAAAAAATGTTGTTTTCAAAAACTTAAATGCCATTTGATTTCTATAAAAAAATCGTCAGACCGTTTTTTTTTTTAAATTAATTTTGTTTATAGAAAAAATGTTTCAGCTTTCGTTTAAAAATATTATTAGTAAGCAGTTATTTAGAGCTTATTAATATATGTACGTTTTACATTTTAGTTTACATTCCCATTTTCGGGATATCGAATTTCGAAAAAAAATGTTTAATGATTTTTTTTTAAATTAAAAATAAAAACAAGGACATTTTTGATCATCAAATATCGTTGAGACAGTATAAGAGCTTAAGCAGAAAAAAAAATATTGAAATCAGAAAAAATTACAGTTCTATAGGGGGTTTTCTTCTGCAGCAGTACAAACATATTTTTTTTCATTGATAGAAGTCAAATGAAGAAAACAATTTTTAGGGATAAGAAATAGCTATCATTGAAATAGATCTGGAAAAATGTTTGAATCGATATTTGATTTTGTTTCCCTTTGCACATTTATTTTTCTCTAAAAATGTGTTTTCTCTTTTCCGGACGAAAATTCATTTTCCTGAACAGCTGATACTTTTATGTTCAAAAGTCAAACGAATTGTTCCACTGATTTGTGTTCCAATTTTACACAGTTCTAATGACAGATTTCTGTCAGTAAAAATTTGTCGGTGGATTTCAATCAGGAATTATTTTTCAATGACAGAAATTTTCAATGAAAGCCATTGTATATATGTATATTTCTTCTTCTTCTTCTAGTGAATATACATATATACATGTACAATTTGAAAGCTGTAAACGACCTGCCAAACAAATTCCAATGATTGGTTTCAATGATGAAAACCAATGATAGCTATAATTGGCCCCTTAGGGCCCTTTCACACCAAACGAATCTAAATCAATCAGAATCACTCTGAATCAAGTTGAATCTGATTCGTCATCTCCACTCTTTCACACCAGCTGAATCAACCTGAATCATAAATCGCACTATTTTCTTTAACTTATAAAATTAATAACTCCACGTCCATCTCGTATGGTTGTTGATTCAAGAATCAAGAATCAAGAATCAAGTAATCCGACAGGTTGAATCAAGTGCGACCTCGAATCAAACCTGATTGAACCAGATTCGTCCGGTCTGAAGGCGGGAAAAGAATCCCTTCACATTTAAACGGAGCGCTCGAAGCCGAATCTTGGTCAATCAGATTCAATTTGATTCGGAGTGATTCTGATTGATTCGGATTCGTTTGGTGTGAAAGGGGCCTTAGAGAAAATATTAAAAATCTATCGGTTAATTTTTGAGAAAATTTGAATTTTTTGTTTTTAGTCTAAACAAAGAAAAAAACGCTTAACGAAAATCGGCTCAAAACCTTAATTTCCAGGTTTAAACTCAATCGTCCCAATATTTTGGAATATAGGGACAAGGGCAGACAGACAGACGGACGGAATTGGCGGACCCACTTTTTTCGACTTCTCTACCATCGTAATGACATGTTTGATTAAAATCTCGAGTTTGAAATTTGTTACCAATGCAAAACTTGCCATATGCATAGTTCCTATATGTCTTAAGTACGAATTAGTCGAAATTTGTTGAAAAGGCACCTATCTGGGTTTTACTGTACATACTTATTGGATAATGCTTACCGCATGTGTGTTGTTGTTGCTAACCTACGAGGTAGGTATTATACATATGAATCGCAACTGATAATAAAAAACGACCTTATACAGTGACTTAAAATACATATCATCCCTATTATTCTTTAATCAAAATGATAAAGATTTCTTCAATAGTTCAGGTTCTATGTTAAGGTCGAGGTTCAAATAAACAACAAAAATAGGACCTAGTTATTAGTTAGGTATAATAAACACTATCTATCATCGTTATATCAGACCTTATATTTTTTAAAAACAAAAGTGTTACATTGTTGGCTTTTTTAAGTAAAATACCAATAAAGTCCGAGAAATCTGTTTAAATTACAATAATAAGTTTGTTTACTATAAAATATTCCATAACGAAGCCTTATGTTATAAAAGGCTTCTAAAACTATATTTTTGTTTTTAACTTTTGTTTTTCAATTGTTTTATCACATTCATCAAAGTATGATAAAAATGTTCAAACAATTCTCTTCAGAATTTTAAGAGAACAAACAAAAAACAAAACATACATAAACCAGAATAATATCAAAAAATTTAATATGCTAAAACCTAAAAGCAATCTATCCGGTTTTCCAAAATAGAGAATTTTTATTTATTAGAAGAAGTTGAAATTGAGAATGTTTTATTACGCGTGTCACTTGTGCTTCGATCTTCTTGGCGTTAACATCGTCTTCTTTGTCGTCGTTGTTGTCGTGATCTGATTTTTTTCTTTTCGATTCACATCATAATTATTTTGATTTTGATAACAGCTTCAAGATGAGTTTCCTTAAAAAATTACCAATGCGGTCGGTATGTACATAATTTCACAATTAAATTTAATTTTTGATCTTTGATTTTTGGAGTTTCCTGATGATCTTATTGTGTTAATTTTTAGATCGTCCAGGCTGTGCAACGTCAACAATGTGCTGCCTATTCCGAAGGAGTTGGTATGCTGCCCTTGACTTTCCTCACCGAAGACGAGAAAATGATGAAGGAAACAGGTAAGAAATTTGATCTTATTTATGTAGGTAGATAAAATTGAAGAAAAAGATAAAAATGTAAAGATTTGAATAGTGAAAAATAGTAATTTTCTTTAGTTATATGTTTATTAATAAAAGAAAAACAAAAAATCAATAAACTTTATCAAATATGAATGTTTTTATCAAAAGATAACATATCTTTGTTAACATTGAAAAATTATTGGAGCTGATAAAAATTAAAATAATCATCTCATCAAATCAGTATTAAAATTAAATTATTTAAATTGTGTGGCACTTGACGATAAACATATAATATATTTTTTTCGCGTGTTAAGCCGCAAACACGTCACAACTTTAACGTTATCTCTGTTTAGTTATTTTGTTCATATTTATGGATCTTGGGGGTGTGTAATGATAACCGTCAATCAAAAAAGAAAATTGTAAACAAGTTTTTTTTTACTCTTACTTAATCATATTATTAATTTATTACTGAAATTAATATGATAATCGGTTTACTTCCTCACGGATACTTTTGGAGATTGAGATTGCATTATTTGCATGTGGCTTTACTTATGTATTCCTGATTAGGCGGAATGTTTTTCTTGTTTTGTATACTTATTCGATTAACGTCAATTAAACTTATTTTAATTGTTATTATTTTCTAAATGAAATGTTATCTGTTTTAAAATAATTAAAGGTTTTTTACTGTACATGTGTATTTTTTGAACTAGAAAAATATTTACAAGGAGTATGATTACGTAGAATTAGGACAATGTTGAAAAAAATATTATTTTGTTGTTATAGATTTAGCCTTCAGTACTCATAGGTACAATTAACTAGAAAAATAAATAATAGTCAAAAGTCTTCGTTATACTAACTTGATTAAATTTTTATTGCAACGCTAAGGTAACTAGTTGTATGAGATTTGAACAAATTGTATAAGGCTTGGAGCGTATGTACATACAGAAGAAAGTTCAG
The DNA here is from genome assembly GCA_920104205.1 of Eupeodes latifasciatus. Taxonomy (NCBI): domain Eukaryota; kingdom Metazoa; phylum Arthropoda; class Insecta; order Diptera; family Syrphidae; genus Eupeodes; species Eupeodes latifasciatus. Next base: position 42,977,035 of record OV049924.1, read on the forward strand.
AACATTAAAATTGGGAAGTCTTAGAACAATCGTATAAGGGGATTAACACTAGCGTAGAAATATCAGATAAGATTTTAGACTCATTCCCCAATTCAAATAAAAGTACCTGTACGATTTTTGGGTATTTTTAATGAAACGTCAGTGCAGGTATATTTCTTTGCAAAGAAAAGGTTATGCTATTGACATTGAAAATAGATATCAGTTGAATGGCTGCCATGGCTATGGTTGCAGCAATAATCAGCTGTATGTCCTCGATAATCTCACGAGTTACATCTTTAAGGTCATGAATCGATTGTTAATAATGCTATAGATTTCAAATTTTATGTGCCTCCAAAGAGAAATGTCCGAAGTCGTAAACCACAATATTTATCCACTTTTCGAGAAATAATTCGATCGGGATACTTTTTCTGTAAAACTACGAATTGTTGCTGAAAAATTAGCACAGTTTTTATAATAAATCTAAACAATTTCATTGAGCTGTTGAATGTTGTTCTAATATAAGCAATGTCGCTGTTTTTACTTATAAAATGTTGCGATATGACAATTTCGAAAGTGACAACTCTTCCAATAGCTGCATATTCAAAATAAATCCTAGAATTAGAAAACCCATATATCGGATTGTTTGTCCGCGTATATTGTCGCTTTACAATCTAAGGGGCCAGTTATAGCTATCATTGGTTTTCATCATTGAAAATAATCATTGGAATTTTTTTTTGCCAGGTCGTCATTCGAAAAAATTTCCTGATTGAAAACCACCGCCAAATTTTTACTGACAGAAATCTGACATTGGAATTATGTGAAATTGGAACACAAGTCAGTAGAATGATCGATAGTACATAATTTTTATTTCTGGGCCTGGTTAACACGAGCGCAAAAAAGAATTACTTTTGTGGATACACACAGAAAAAAGATTAAAGCATCATTCACATGAGCGCGACCAACGAACGACGAATGAATTACAAAATGTGAGTTTATATACTTTTGAAGACATATTTCCACACAAATTCTTAACAAAACGATAGCAATATAGTTTCTATTTGATTTATGATGCATACTTTTACTTTTCAATATCATTATATTAATAAATTTAAGAAAACAAATTTATTCGTCGCGAAAAAAATTATAGTTGATACGAACTGTCAAACTTTATTCGCGTTCCACATTATCCACACTCGCAACGAATAAAAAAATCGCGCGTACTTAACCTAAAAAAATCATTCTTGTTTTGGTTTCGGTGGTGAATGTCAAGCTTTATTCGCGACGAATTAAAAACTCTCATGTGAAAGAAATGTCAAAATCGACGAATATTCGTTCATTCGTTGGTCGTTGGTCGTGCTCATGTGAATATTGCTTAAGTGGGCATGCAAGAAATAGAGGAACATTCGGAAATTAAAACAAAAAAAACTTCGTTGGATACTCAGCCGCAGGTACAGCACGAGCAAAACAAAAGGAAATTTGTTGTATACATTCTACTTCGCCGGCAAATAGAAATGAAAATGTCTGACAATTGAGAAAGAAACATGATTTTTAACGCAAAACTCATATCTGAAAATGAGGAAAAAGACGATGGACGAAACTTGGCGTTTTTTTCCAACCCTTTCCTTCTTTCTAAAAATTATCCGTTCTCTTTCGTGAATTAATTTTTTTTTTGCGCTCGTGTAACCAGGCACAATCAAAGGGAAACACAATGGGAAGGTTCAGGCAACATAAGGGACTTCATTTGCAGTCAACTTCATTCTTTAAACGTAAAATTTGACCAAGGCAACTAGTTAGTTTTTCAAGTGTCATACATTTCTAATTCAGAACTTTACTTTACCTCTACTTTAAGTTCATAGTACAAAAACTAACAAAAACATTATTGTCTACAAAACACTCCTCAGGCAAGCTACAAGTCCATAACGATTTGTACTCGTATTTTGTATTGTAAAAAAATATTAGTTATTTCTTTTCCAAATTGACAACGAACCCTTTTACAGAAAGCATTAAATGAAGTTGTGCAGAAAATAAATAAATCATAGAGTAATAAAGTTCAGCTTTCAGTTGAATGGAAAAATATGATCAACTGTCATTTTGATAGAAGTAGACTTGACTTAATAGTTAAGGAGATTTTTCTTGACTAACTTTCCAGTCAACTTTCCACTAAAGTTGCCTTAATTGGAAGGTAATTTTTTGGCAGTTGGCCAATCAGATACTAGAAACTTGCCTAACTTTCAAGTCCCTTATGTCGTCTGAACCTGCCTAATGATACATAGCTATAACTGGCCCCTAAGTATCCAAACAGAGGAAGAGGAGGTATTGTAGATTATATGTTTTTATTTTTAACTTAACAATTGTAGTGATGAAACGATTGCTACTAAATTTGCATAACGTTTTAACTTAGCATGAAAATAATTAATTGTTTTATTGCTTTTAATTGAAAGGCAAAGAATAATAATGCAACATTAATAAATACGGACACAAGGAGGCTGTATTAGGTGTAAGACTATATGATTAAGTCTATATACATTAAAATATATTAGAATGGAAAATCAAAGAACTGTCAAATTTATTTTTCTAAAAATATGACCATAAGTCAAAAACGTTTTCGCTATATAAAATTAATTGAGACTAATATAATTTTTTGTATATCGTGCTAATTGAATACTGTATCAAAATTTCTTTTTAAATTGTATTTTGATATAATGTAATTCTGTTCTTAACTTTCTTTAGAACTTAATTTGTATCATACCATCCACACTGCAACGAATAAATTGTTCGCGCTCAACTTAACCTCAAAATTATACCACTCTTGTTTTGTTTTTGTGTGAAAGATCATGGCTGAGGAAAATATGGAGAAAAGGGTTGACAATTCGTCGCTGTCTGCGAATAGAAATAAAGCTCATGTGAAAGAAAAGTCAAAATATGCGAACACCCACAGTTCGCAGTTTGCAGTTCGTAGCTCATGTGCAAGATGCTTTAGATGTTTATCTGTAAAACAAAATTTATTTGAAGTCAATAGAGATCTACTGTTTTCTGAGATATGGACGGGGATAAAAAGTACGAACGTACGTACACACGCACACAAAGACTTCTTTCTAAAAATCTTTGATTTAGATTCTAGTGATCTTGAAACGCCAAGAAATGTCAACATTTTCAATTCGACAAATCAGACCGATTACAATAACTTCCTATGGGAAGTTAACAACTTTCAAAATGGCTGCCTTGTGCTAATATTTCGGTTGTTTTTTTGACAGAAACTCCTGAAAAATTACTATCACATTTTTGTTATCACTTGTTGCTATGATCATACGTAGATCAAATTGGTTCATTTTGACTGTAAAAATGTCAAAAATCACCTTAGCTAATTCCACCCTAGACTTTTTCGAAGCATAAAAGACATTTTGTTTCACCAGTTGTTTTCACAGACATGAATGCAAAGAATAGACATATGTCAATATAAAATCGAATAGAATGATGAAAGAAAATCAATTTTTGAAACAAAATCTGAATTTACCAAAGGAAAACGTATTAAAATTTGTATGTAGAAGAGGTACAAATTATTCTTATTTTATTAGTAGGAGTTTAAACACAAAAATCAATTTGTTAGAAAGATGAATGGTGATCTGTCAGTTGCCATACCTTTATTGTGTCAACTTAACCTTCGACATAATAATTTCATTATCAAATATGGCATTTAATTTCCTAAACTTAAATATTTTGTTACACTTCGACTCTCAATAATTGTTATGAGTTTTTGTACGAATTAGGAACTATAACAATTATTCTAAAGAGCTATAAAGAATAAGTTAAACAGTCTCAGCCCAACCTTTTTTTTATTTTTAGTTTCATTATTATTTAATTTGTTTCCAATTAATTTATTATTATTTGCAAAGCAATAGGAAAAAAAGATTAATGCTTTCAATTGAATATGCGTTAAATAAATACCCACATACTCGAAGTCTCTTCATAATGTCATTGTGTCAATATTCAAGTTTAATTTACTCTGATTGTTATTTAATGATTTATTCAAGATGTGTAGTGTTTGTCTGTCTGTCTCTGATGTTGTTGAAACTTGTTCTTCTAATTGAATATTCTTTTGGAGTTACTTTCTGCTAGTTAATGTATACATATGAGTAGGTAGGTACATACCTTTAATGTATAAAATTAGTTTATGCATATCTTTGTTAAAAATATGAGCATCTGTTTAGATTTGTATTTATTTAAGAAAGAAACTTAATAAGAATTTAGATTGGAAAAGAAAAGGCGAAGGATTTTAAGATCAATCTGAACTCTCTAGGGATTAAAAAGGGAGAATGGACAGTATGTAAGTTTAGCTTGTCAGACCTTACAATTTTGACAGATCTGTTAAAAATTTTTGTTCTCAAATGTCCTCTACAATCGCTTGAATCTTACTTTTTTTTGTGACAATTTATAAAACTTACTGAAAGAAACGTCATTGTCATCCATTTTAAGACGACGACGCGACGGTGACGTTTAAAACATGTCAGCTGTCAATTTTTTCAGTTTTACATAACATAAATCTTTTGCGCAAGGGCAACAAAGAAAAAAGACTTAATGATAATATCATGCTAATCCACACGATTAGACAACAGACAATTTTTGTATTGAAAATTAATTGTTTGTTTTCAGCTGTCAGTACTGATTGATCTGACAGTTTTGTAAGATCAAACAATCTGCAGTTGACTTTATCGATACTTACAAATATTTTCAATACTTTATTGCGGGTTATATCTTGTTTAAGGGTTGTTTTACTATCCCAAGGTGTAGGGACTTGAATCAACTATTTTTTTCTATGCATTTACATACATCATACACATATCTCTTAATCTAATTTTCTCATTTCCAGTTGCTAAACTTGCCAAAGAGACTATTGGTCCATTGGTTAAGAAAATGGACGAAGAACATCAATTTGATCCTTCAGTGGTAGATGCTGTTTTCCAAAATGGATTAATGGGCATGGAAATCGATACAGAACTTGGAGGAAGTGGTTGTAATTTCTTCACAACAATTTTGGTAGTCGAAGAACTTTCCAAAATTGATCCAGCAGTTGGTGCTTTTGTTGATATTCACAATACTCTTGTTAATTCTTTGATGATCAAAGTAGGCTCAAAGGAACAGAAAGAGAAATATCTTCCTAAATTAGCTCAGGAATATGTAAGCTGTATATAAAAATTGCATATTTAATTTTCATAACACACAAACATTATATTTAAAAGGCTGGTAGTTTCGCCTTGACTGAACCATCTTCAGGATCGGATGCCTTTTCTCTAAAGACTGTTGCTAAGAAGGACGGAAATCACTATGTTATCAATGGAACAAAAATGTGGATTTCGAATTCTGATGTTGCTGGAGTTTTCTTAGTTTTCGCAAATGCTAAGCCAGAAGATGTAAGACCTTTTAACTCACATCGAAAGATAAACTCATATTTTATTTTATTTTTGAAACAGGGCTACAGAGGTATCACGACATTCATCGTTGACCGTGATACTCCTGGTCTTAGCGTTGCCAAGAAGGAAGACAAGTTAGGAATTCGTGCATCGGGTACCTGTATGGTTAACTTCGATAACGTTCGCGTTCCTGAGGAGAACCTTTTGGGTGAATTCGGTAAGGGTTATCAATATGCCGCTGGTTTCTTGAATGAAGGTCGTATTGGTATTGGCGCTCAAATGATTGGTTGTGCTCAGGGCTGTTTCGATGCCACCATTCCCTATTTGATGGATCGCAAGCAATTCGGTCAAGAAATCTACAATTTCCAATCGATGCAACATCAAATCGCAACTGTAGCCACCGAAATTGAAGCTGCTCGTTTATTGACATACAATGCTGCCCGTTTACAAGAACAAGGTCGTCCTTTCTTGAAAGAAGCCGCTATGGCTAAATACTATGCATCGGAGGTAGCCCAAAGAGCCACAATTAAGTGCATCGATTGGATGGGTGGTGTTGGATTTACCCGTGATTTCCCACAAGAGAAATTCTATCGTGATGTTAAGATTGGAGCAATCTATGAAGGAACAACCAATATGCAGCTGAGTACTATTGCAAAGGCTATCAAGAAAGAATATTCATCTTAAAGTTGAATCTTGAAATTCAAGATTGTGATAGATTTGGAATTGAGTTGTTTCTTTTTGTTTGAAATTTTTTGTAGGTAGGTATGTATATGTTTATTCTACAAAGTCAGAATCGCAATATAAATGTTTTTATGTTAAAATTTAGAATTTTAAGGAAAAATGTAAACAAAATGAATTGCATTCCATAAAATTTTTTAACGTGTAACATAGTTTAATATATTATGTAGTCGTGACAGATTTAAAAGTGCATTTAATAGTTTGTTAAGCTTTATAAAATGTTTGTCAAACGTATTCTAAAAATAAATAAAAAACACTAATTCAATTAAATAAAAGATAAGTGAGTATTTAATGCAGAAAATCTTTGTAGACTAATTTATTGTTTCAGTGCATCTAATGTTCCCTATACCGACTTCTAACTAAAATACTGATATCATATCTTTCCCAATTCATTCTAAGATATTAAAAAATTATAAGATTTTAAAAGAGAGATAGAAAATTCTACGTCTAATTCAACAAACGCTTGAAAGTTTTTGATCAGCAAAATTATGCTTGAAATCAGTTTTTCAAACTTCATATTTAAAAGAGTAAAAATTTTACCCAACAATTTGCAAAACTTATCTATCTGCAAAATGACTTCCGAGAACAACTTTATAAACAGGGCGGTCTCAACAAATTTTTCAGGAAACTTGACTGGTAACTTTGCTTCTTCGATAGTGACGTGTAAGTTTTCAAACAAAATTCTTTTTGGAATTAGAAATTGTATATCAAATAGGATAAAATCTATTAAACGAGGTTATTTGGATCAAAGACATAAGTTTCCGGATATTTCAAGCCAACCCGGCTGAGGAAAACCGGAATAAGTTTAAACAAGCTAGAAATACCTGTAACGAGCAGGAGCAATTGAATTTTTACATAACCAAAAATTACGGCAAAAAATACTATAATGTCCCAAAAGTAGGAAAAATGTCTGGTCATTTGTAGAAAATGTGCACAACACTAAGTCATCGTCGGTACCTATACTCGTTTTTAATGACTCCTTTTATAAGCTCAATTGATGAAAGCCAATTTGCTTGCAGCTCAGTTTGCAGTTAGTTCGATGACATGACTCCTCCAGTACTTGAAAGCGTAAACGATCAATGCTATAGGACAAATCTAATTTCGCATTTGTACAGTTGCTAGAGTACCTGAAGATCTTCCTTACACAAATACGCAGGCCTGGGTAGTATCCCCGCTATTGTTCTGAAGAGATGTTCTTCAACGCTGGCAAAACCACTGCGTAAGCTTTTCCATCTGTCTTATTCTATAGGTCTCTTTCCAAGTGGATGGATAACAGCATTTGTTCCAATTGCACTAAATGTCCCTTCTTCCCATGGTCAAGAAAAGCTGATTAATTGTCAGCTGACATATGGGTGATTATACAAAAGTTGGGTAACTCGATGTCATCAACCAATATATGTATACAAAGTCTGATTATGTTTTATTGAGATTGCAATTTATTTTAAAACAATGGAAAGACCTTTATTTAGTCACCCAATTTCAGTTCTTCATTTTGAATACAAGTTATTAAAAAAACACAATTAGTTCTTAAAACGTCAGTCCTCTGGCATGTCACAACCCTGAAAACCAACCATTAAGTGACTGTCTATTAAACATTATCATTGATTTGAGAAAACTTATTAATTTACTACAATCTGTGATGTATATAGTTAAATATATACTACAACTTTCATAATGCAGTGTTTTCCACTTTATTTAAAAAAATAAGAAATTTTGTGTTCAGTTTCATTCGTCAGTCCCTTGTATGTTATTTAAATTTGAAATTCGTGCGAAATATCGCCGACTCAACGTCAAATTCCACTTTGAATTTTAATGTTGGTAATGAAGTTAGTTGCGGGTTGCACAATTTGACGGCCATCATATCTGTAAAAGAGCTTGGGTTATGTTTGTTGTCTATACACGTGCTTAGCCAGTCAACACGTCAGTTTTATGGTGAGTCGTTATTTTTTTGTTAATCATAAGTTTATTTTTATTTATTCATATTAGACTTTGATTTGTTAAAATGTAGTTTGTTGATATTTGAAATTACAAAAAAAAAAAAACATTAGTCCAGATTATAATCTCAAATTTCGTCTTTTTCGTCAGTAGTGTGGCGTCAGCTCTGTGTCAGGTAAATTGTTATTGCTCTTCATTTCTTGATCATTAGTACTTTTAAGATGAATATTGTTAGATTTTGTTTGTTGATTACTTTGAAATATTTAGTAAAACTATGTGAAAGTAGTAAAAGATAAGTGAATAACGTTACGTTAAATGTCAAAAGTCTGTTTTGAAAACTGATTTAGTATTACATATTAATAATTATTATTTTTAATTGTTACTAAGTGATTTTAAGTGATCATTATTAAATCCTAAGAGATTTTTACTAATTTGTATTAAATTTCATTATAATACTTTCAAAACTACTGTGTATACTCGTCAGTCCTCTGGCAGCCAAATTCTGAAATTTTTAAATATCTTACAATGTACTCAAAAAAGTGACTGGCCCGATTGGGAACAATATATAATTTAGATTAGCTATCATATACACCCGAATTTATAGAAGTTTGATTTAAAAACTATCGTGAACAAAATATCCTCAAAAGTTAACCAACGTATAATCACCCATATCTTGAAGAACGAAATCTTCACAATGACCGGCAATAGGTCCACTGGTGATCCCATAGTTTATCTTACCGAACAGTGGAACAAATCTTTACATCGTTTTTAAGAAAGTAAGATTATTGCATCTAGATCTATTATCGAAAATGCGTGCATTTGGTATTGATTAATCTTTTTTGTTGGTTTAGAAATTACCTTTCGGACCGTTCAACTCAAGTAGTATTGGACGGGTTCAAACCTGATAATGGTATCCACAAAATAAATTCTGGTGTACCCCAGGGTTCCGTTTTGTCACCTTATTTTTATAAATGATCTTTTGTCTGAAATTTCCAACCCACTAAATTGTTTCGCTGATGACAGTACCCTCAGCTTTTCATATTCGTTTTTAGATTCTCATCCTTGTTCTTCGGATGTGGATTACGACTACCAACGGCAGCGTAAGTAAAGCTCATTAAATTCTGATCTTGACAGCATTGTCCAATGGGGAATTAATAATTCTGTATAGAATTATTATGCTTCAAAAACTCAATGCTGTCTACTATCGCAAAATCGTAACAATACCCAATGCCACTATCCATGGGTGGCACTTTCATTGAGGAGACTTAACAGCTTTCAGTTCTAGGAATGTGCATCACAAACCATCTCTTGTGGAGTGATCACATATTCAACATCGCTAAGTGTTTACGCGATCCAATTACCCACTTCAGTCTCTTGGACATAATTCAAAAGAAAGCTCTAGAAATGATAGGTGACCATTGTCTAACTAAAACTTTTGTCATTATTTCATCGCTATTTTCATAAACAATGCTCTAGTGAAATAGCCAGTTGCATTCCTCCCTTGAATATCATATTTCAGGGATGGTAAAGAGTTTTTTACCCCATTCTACCATAGAAATTGATATATTATTTGTTTTAAATTTGTACTCCCTAATGAATAAGTTACTTCTTAAAAACGATAAAGAATGCTTGAAGTGTCTACATTCTAATCTTAATTCATCCTAAAAATATGTTAAATTTTGAAAATGTTCCACCGAGCGCAAAATTACCCACAAAACTTTATAATGAACATCTCCCCACAGAACTTTAAAACGAGTACTTTCCAATTCACCTTATACTTAAAACTTAAATTTCCAATATTTTCTATCAGTCAACCATCAAAAATTTCCTTCAAAAAAGAAAACGGACAAAATATTTCATCCTTTCTACAAAATGATACTTTGTCCATTTTTTGAAAGAAAAAAACAACTTTTTCTTACCCTAACTCACCCTAAAAAAGTTTAATTTTGAGAAATGTTTGATCCCTAAGATTACCTATGAAAATTTTTTCTCGACATTAAATTTTGGAAATGATACAGTATTTTTAACATGATTGGATTGCGTTTTTGTGCCTATCCTTGTGCACCGTACAAATACGTAGATATAAACCTATATTTTGTACATTATTACCCCAAACCTTCGAAATCTGTTTCTAAAAAAATATAATATCCCCAGTTCACCCTATAAAAAGAGACTGGGATGTGACTCACACTGATAACTTCCTGCCTATCAATTTGTCTTGCTTAAAACTTTAACAAAATATTCGTACAAATGTTTTGTGTGAGATAAATAATTTTAAATCAATATCTTACTTTGTTCTCCTAATACATAAGTTGAAAATCTTTTCTTATCAGTTCTTGTAGGTTTTTGTAGATTAATTAAAAATTGAGCCGTTTATTTTGAAAGTGGCATAAGTCACTTTTTCAAAAAAATCGAGTTAAAGGCAACACTAAATACAAATACGGCTCAATTATCAATAATATTTTGCATATAGTTGAAAATTAGTGTGATTTCAAAATCTATTTTTGCTAACGAGATCTTTAGTCGAAAACCAATTTTTACCAAATTTCTTGAAACTTTGTATTTCTTATATAAGCATATACAGATTGGATTTTTCTGAAAACAATATCTTACGTTAACAACAAAATTTAGCAGAGAATGAAAACATTTTGAAGTCAATACCTTTATTTATTTACAAGTTATCGAGAATCGAATATCAATTTTTATCAATTTTGCGTACTATCTTTTCTAGATTTTAATTTTTATGAAAAAAACTGACTGTTTTATTTTTATAAAAATTATACTCGAAAACGATATTATAGTCGAAAACAATATTTTCTATAAGATGAAATAAGTTTGAAGCCAATACCTTAAATTTTTAAAAAAATATTTGTGTCGAAAATAAATTTTAATCAAGTTTTAGTATTGTTTTTTTTTAGGTTCTTATTTTTTGTAAAAAAGCTGTCGATTCGACTTTTTCAAAATTTAACCGAATGCCGAAAACAATATTTTCTATAAAATACAATTTTTTTGAAGCCAATATCCTAAATATTTGAAAAGATATTTGTGTCCAAAATCAATTCTTAACAACTTTTAGTACTGTTTTATTTAGGTTTTCATTTTTTGTAAAAAAAAAAACAAACTATCAATTCAATTTTTCTCAAAATTTTTCCAGTTGTCAAAAACGATATTTTTCGTTTTCGTTGCATACATTTATTTTGGAGATAACATCATTTTTTGTTTGTAAAATATTCGAGTTGAAAATTATTTTTTTTTCAGTTTTTTTGATTTATACAAAAAACAGTTCATTGATTATATTAGTCCAGTATTAAGTCATAATTAACAATAATACAATTTATTTCATTTTTTGGTTCGTGAGATATTTTGGGTTAACTAAAATGTTCACTTTTTTAAAAATTGCTATTTTTTTTTGAGAGTCCTTTCTGCAACTTTCCACATTATTATCTTCTTAACAAAATTTATTTGAAGTCGATATTTTCACTGGTTCTTGAGGTATGGACTACGAAAAAATATTCACGAACGTACCGACATACGAACGTATGTATGTACTTACACACACACCGCAGACACCTCCCTAAAAATCTTTTATTTAGATTCTAGGGACTTTGAAACGTCGAGAAATGTCAAAATTTTCAATTCGACCAATCGGACCGATTACAATAACTTCCTATGTGAAGTTAAAAACAAGTAATTTCCCCAGTTCACCCTTCAAAATTAAAATAACCTGTTTTTAGTCAATAGGGATTAGGTATGTGGTTGATACAAAAATTTGATTTCGAAATACTGAACACCGTAATAATAACAATCATATGTTACCTGCACGTGTCCATTCCATATGTGCTCTCATTTTTTTCAGATTTTATAAAAGTAAATATGTAATCTTCTTCCCCCCCCCCCCCCCCCCCCCCCCCTTAACGATTTGATTTACCTCTGCGATGAATAAATTCAAAATAAGCTTACCTCAAAAATGATTGCTGGCTTGGCTGAATGAGGTAAAAATTACTAAATCAAAAACAATCAAAAACATATATTCAATAAAAAAGCTTTTTCTTTTTTCAGCACACTTTCTCTCTTTCTCTCTCTCGCGTTTTCTCACGAATTAAGTAGCTCTATTTGATTACACTTACAATTTTTTGATATCTTTTCTGATTCGGGCTGAAGTTTTGACATTGAATGGTGTTATTGTGCTGGGGGTATGGTAGATAGGAATGGAATATAAGATTCTTATAAGTTCCTTCATTTACCAAAAATCTACCACACTGCGCTCAGTCGGAAGCCGGTTAGGTACTGTTTGTTGAAACCCCGCAAACGAAATTATCGATTTTGTTTAGAATTTCAAAAAAAAGAAACACCTTTTATTAGTTAATTTCGAAGAGATAGTTTAAGTGTTATATCAATAAAGTTAATCAAAGCCAATTAAAATAATAATCATTATAATATTAAAAGCAGTTTGAAAGATTTAAAATAATTAGATGTAAAAAATATATAAATTCATTGGTAAAACAACCAACGACAACAGTGCAGTCAATTTTTTTTAAAACTTCCACATTCATTAATAAAAATAATCCTACTTTTTCAAAACACTACCTACAGATATAAAAATAAAAATGTAAGTTGAAAATAGTCCTACATTTAGTAGGTACATTAATAAAATATCAGGGAATGACCCAGTTGTAAGTGGACTGCTAAATCGGCACTTAAAAATTCGAAGAACTCGGGTATGGTGTTTGAGGAAAAATCAATACCTCTACGCCACCATATTTTACATTGGGGTGTAGCGTAGGTAGGTTCTTCTGTGTACAAGGAATTAGTGTCGTAACATTGAACCTATGTTTTTCTGTTCTGTTCTGGTTTGACATGTTTACTATGTTGTTATAAATAAAATATTAATATTTTCGTGAACTAATATTATCATTTCAATTTTTGTTGAGGTTTTGTGATTTTGAAAAAAAAAATATCAAACAATTATTGATGAAATAAAAGGTTCATAATGCGTGGGAAAGTTTTTCAAACAAAAACTGTGGTGTTCAACTTTACAAAATATTGGGACTGAGAAAGTGGGTAACATGTCTTTGTTACATGGACGACGAAATAATGTTCAATGCGGATATTTTGTTTTTGTATTCATTGTGACGACGACGATTATTTGAGATTGCATGCGATTCCATCCAAGTCCAAGGTTGGTTAGCTTTTAACGTTCTTTGGCACGTGAATTAATTTTCCTTGTTTTCTTGTACCTACTTACATCGAAGAAAATGAAAAATATGAAAAGTTTATTTTTCTTTGGGGAAAATTTATTTGATTTTTTTTTTAAGTGAGACCCTTGTAAGCTGTGTGGGCTTAGAGGGATTTGTTTTTTTTTTTTTTTTTTTTGAGGAAGGTATGTATAACATTGTTTTGAACTTTTGCCGCATAGGTAAATGGTTGGATGGTTGGTTAATGACCCAAAAAATGGAATAGATTCTTTTTTAATTTTTTTTATAGATTGATAAGCTAAGTGAGACTTTTGAACTATGAACTCTTATTGAAGACAATGTATTGTACACATACAGAATTTAAACGTTTACATTGACAAACGGGTATCCGTGTATTGCTCACTTTCAGTTACTAAACTGACGGAAATTGTTTTGTTTTAAATTACAATGTTTATTGAAAACATGACATTATATTTTAATTTTCCTCTGAATCAAACCGGATACCGTTTATTTTATCTGTTGTATACGGGTTGAAAGAACTTATGAATTTTTATATAAGTTAAGAGTTAAGAGTAAGTCCGCTGATAGTAACAGTGTTTAAAGGCTTAATTTGTATTGATTAAATAATTTATAGAAGCTTGATTTTTTGTGAAGGAATGATTTAGAGATTTATTTTGAAAAAAAAGCGTTTTTTCGTGTCAAACATTTTCATTATTGAAAACCAAAGTCAAGTTAGCAGCATTAACAAGTATTTTTGAAAGGATTATGATGTACTTGACTTCAATTCATTTATTTATTTAATTCTATGTTTTAAGAGAGCTAAACGTTAAAACTGAAGAATTTAACTTTCGAACAAAACATCGGTTTTTTTTTATGAATGACTGAATGTTGTTATAAGTTTGTAACAAATTATTACCAAATTATTATTTAAAGAACTTAAAAATTGAAGTTTAATGAAATATTCGAGTTATTAAATCAAATTAGTAGTGTTTTTGGAATGTTTTTAATTTTGTGATAATATACCTACTATCGATTTTTATTAAAACAATGTTATATGAATATTCTGTATAAGATGAAATAGGTTTCAGTTCAATGTCCTTATTTTGTTCTCAAGATATTTGAGGCAAAATTAAATATTCACTTATTTGATTTAGTTTTATTTTATAGGTTTTTATTTTTGTACAAAACTGTCAACTGAAATTTTCTATAAATTTTATCACATGTCAAGAATTTTATTCATTTAAGTTTCTGAAGGAAATGTCAGTTTTTGTTAGTAAAATAATGGATTTGACATTTTTAATTTTGTTTTGAATCATAAGAAAATGAAAGTTTTTTTTTTAAATTAGTACACACAAACATTTTCGAAAATTTTTTTTACATTTTTTCCAAATATTGAGGGTTTTAGTGATACTGTCGATTCTAACTTACTCCCTCCCTTGGGATGTTGAAAAAAAAAAAATTAAAAAATGTCCACATAAAACTGCGAGTCTTGTTTTCGTGCTCTTATTGTAAAGTATTTCTTACGTAAAGAAGAAGTTCTTTTTTGAGTCAACTGAATAGCTAGAACGAAAATTAATTCGTTGTTTGAATCGACTTAATACCAAGACCTAACCTTAATAACTTTTATTCTTACTTAAACAATAAATATTCGTACAGATAAAACACAAAGGGAGGTAAAAAGAGCTGCACAAATATCAGCTTCAAGACGATCAACTTTTGATTGTGAGGCAAAAATGAAACAAAAAAGAGACTGGGATGCGACCCACACTAATAACGTCCCATCCCGTCTGTCGATTTGTCTTGCTTAAAACTTTAACAAAATATTCATAGCACAATTTTGTGTAAGATCAACAATTTAAAGTCAATTTCTTTCTTTGTTCTTCTAATACTTTGTAGGTTTTCATGATTTATAAAGAAAGTTGCCAGATTAATATTTCTAAAAAAATAATAAAAAATTAATAATATTTTGCATATGATAAAATAGTTTGGTTTCAAAATCTATTTTTGTTGCTGACATTTTTAGTCGAAAACCAATTTTAGTAGCATTTTTTTTAATAGCTTCTACTTCTTATAAACACTTTCATTTATTCACGAGATATCGAAAATCTAATATCAATGTTGACAACAATATTTTGTATAAGATAAAATTAGTTTGAAGCCAATATCTCAAATTTTTGAAAATAAATTTGAGACGAAAGCCAATATGAGTCGAAAATAAATTTTTGCCAACTTTTCTAATGTTTTTTTCAGGTTTTTATTTTTTATAAAAAAAAATATCAATTCGACTTTTCTCAAAATGTAACCGATTTTCAAAAACGTTATCCGTCGTTGCATAACATTATTTTGGAGTTAAAATAATTTTTTTTTCCTAAAAATATTCGAGGTAACAAATATTTTTTGTTCAGTTTTTTTGATTTATAAAAAACAGTTAATTATGTTTTTTTTTTTTCCAAAAATACGTTACAATATATAATATACAATTTAATTCAAGTTGCTAGCGTTATTGGTTCTTAAAATATTTTGGGTTAACCGAATTTTTCACCTTTTTTTAAGTTGCTATGGTAAAAAAAACACAAACTCAATTTGTTTTCGAATCCTTTTTGCATCTTTCTGCATTATTATCTGTGTAACAAAATTTGTTTAAAGTCGATATCAAAAACACTTTAGTAAAGATATAAATCCTCGGTAGCCATATTGGTTTGCCTACAAGCTAAATCGGAAACTGGCCTCATAAAGTATTTCTTAGTGTGCGTGTAATTTTTCCTCTAATTTATGAAATTTCCCCTAAAAACTCAGTAAATGTGTCTATGTATGCGTGAAAACACGTCATATATAGATATATATACTCGTTGAATTCTTCCACATTACAAATACAACAATTTAAACAAATGGGTTTTGAATACGGTGATACGTACGAAGGATTTATAACTTCAGATAGAGTGTTTTTGGTCGATATCTCTAACATTTTAAGGGACCAACAGATGGCACAATACCCTTTAATATTTGAAAAAAAAAGTATTTGTGTGCGTATTCAGTTGAGGTTGATTTTTTTATTCGTGAGATATTTGGGGTCAAACAAAATTTTAAAATTCTCACCAATGTGTTTTTTTTTTAAAGCTCTTATTGCATATATACATTACTGTGCAAAACTTTTGCAACTATCCCCGCCTATCAAAAAAATGAACATTCGTATAAAAAAAAGTTGTGCGAATCAAATTATTTTTATTGGTTTAGACTTTTTTATGTGTCACCTTACTTATCATAATCTTTAAGCACTGATCAGGCAAATTCTACAAATGCATTGCTTTTACAAAACCAATAATGATTTCAGCTGTGCAAAATATTTGCAACTAGTGGCCATTTTCCTTTTCGTCTCATTTTGAAAACGGTTAATCTGATTTATTTTAAGGTTGGTAAGTTTATACGTGTAGATTGATTTGTTTTTTTAGTTTTAGCCGGGACTGTGACGACAAGAAAGTTTTTTAAGATAAATTCTTTCTAAATTGAAAAAAAAGTTTTTTTTTTTAAATGGCGGGAAACAAATATTCATTGAATATAAAATCCAGAATTTTGGGTGATTTCAAAAAAGGAGCATCACAAAAAGAAATTTCAAAGAAATATTCCATTCGCAAATCAACTATTTGTAGAATCATCAAAAGTGGAAAGGTGTTATGCCATCATAGAAGAGGAAGACCTCTAAGCACCACAGCAAAAGATGATTGAAAAATAACAAATTTCTTCCGAAGAAACCCCACGTCATCATCCAGGGAAGCAAAAATTGAACTTAGGTTACCCATTAACCTATCAACTATCAGACTCCGCGCACTGCTGGCCACATTGCGTGGTTTTCAGATAGCAAAAGAGCCTTTTATTTAAAAAAAATTAAAAGCTCGTTTGGATTTTGCAAAAACTCATCTCAGTTGGAGTCCCCAAAAATGGGAAATGGTCCAGTTTTCAGACGAATCAAAGTTCAATATGCACGGATCGGGTGGAAAACAACATGTCAGGAGGACCAGAGGTGAGAAGTTAAATCCAAAGGGTTCAATTATGGTCTTAGGCTGCTTCTCTGGTCAAGGAATCGGGCCAATTCGACAAGTGGAGGGCATAATGAAGTCTGAAGACTATGTAGATCCTTTGTAACACCCTGCTGCCTTATGCTCATTGAGAAATGGACGTTCCAACACGACAATGATCAACACAAGTCGAAGTTGGCCACAAAGTGGATTACACAAAAAAAGTTTGAGGTTTTACCATGGCCAGCTCAATCTCCATACCTAAGTATACAGTACTGTATATTTTGATGTTATATTGTTTGTACAACAAAATTTACGGAGGTCGATATCTCTTCTGTTTCTTGAGATATGGAGGGCAAAAAAAAAACCCGAACCTTCTACTTTTTAATCAGACATGGTCAAGAAATTTTTTGATTCCACAGATGGGAGCGATAACAACAACTTCCAATAGGATTTAAAAAAAATATTATTCAAAATTACAATTTTGATAATAATCCAAAATGTTCAGATTTTCGTTTGTGGACAATTCATTATATGAAATTTTGTCTGAATTTTGACATTTAGAATTTGAAAATGTTTGACCTATAAAGAATTTTGATCTTAGCTCGTTAAATCCGCTGAATTTATATTTATTTTCCTTTTTGGATAGTTTTTTAAAGATAAATTTTTCGATAACAAAGGCAAAAAAGTTCCCTGAACAAGTGAAAGTCAATAAGTTTTTAATTTTAATTTAACAGCCCTTGATATATGGACATAACAGACAAAATTTGTATTGCAACAGGTAATAGAAAAACGAAGGTCAAGTGACTTTCTTAACGCTCAATAATAGGAGAAATGACGAATCCGAAATTTTTGTATGACAAGATTTATTCTTGGAGTTTTTTGTCAATTAACAAACTCCAAAACACCAGTTTTATTCTCCAGACAGGGAATAGCTTGTAGGTTTTCAGATTTGTGGTTCAACATTAAATGTACTTTCTTACTTAATCTTATTTTTTACAATGTGCTCCAACGAGAATATTCAGAACAAAAAAAACGCTATCATTTTTGAAGCTTATAAATATACTTTTAACAAAATGTAGCATTTCATTTCAAGGTTAGTTAAGGGGTTCAATGAGATAATAATGGTCATATACTGATCTGGCATTCTTTAGAGATAAATTAAAAATTAAAATATTTATCAATGTTTATAATTTATTGTTTAAGTGCAATCTGTTGCAGCTCGTTGAAGCTGCTGGTAATAATATATTTTATATGGAGTAAATAAAAACAAATATAAATACAAATTATTGTTTTAAAAAGAAGTTCAATATATAAATACGCACGCTGTATACATTTTTCAAATAATTTTTGATTTATTCGTGTTATGACTTTCATAGAAAATAAGAAAAAAATAAAAAAAGTGGTTTCAAATATGCAAAATTCAAGATCCTAAAGACTATAAAAATGCAGATTTCGGGGAAAAATTTTGTTTAACAATATAATAGTTGAATAATTAAAAATCCTTTTCATAATCGTGTTTAGCCATCAATATTCTTATTTATTAAGAGATATTTATTTATTTTTTTCAGTCTACGAGAATTTTTCAATAACAATAAAATATAAATATCATTTTCTTTCTTTCAGATCATTGAACTTCAATAAAATCTTCTATCTTCAACTTTACCACACTCGCATAAAAATAAGAAAAAGAAAATTATTCAAAAATATCGATGAATTGAATATTTGAATAATAAATAAATTGAAAAAATAAGAAAACATTCAACATCTCAGGAAGCAATAGCAATAGCAATACATAAATTCTTTATCATACTATAGTTAACTTAAAAGCACTTAATAATATTTAATTACATAGTAACACTTACCTATGAAAATTAATAATTATAATAATAAAAATAATAAAAACCAATATTAAAATTAAAAATATAATATGACGCCAGAAAAGACATTTTGGGCCTATTGGAATCACTTAATCATGAGCAATATGACATATTTTTGTAAGTCGACGTCGTCGTTAAAAAATTTTAGTGGCAGTAAAATAGTTGTATTTATATTTTTTTAATAAAAATTTAATTAAATCTTGTTACAATTAAAAGCAAACATTTTAAAATTTGTAATAATTTCTTAGCTTTTTGATGCTTAGTTTAATTATCATATAAATCAAAGTTCATAAATTATGAATGGTTTTGGTTTTTAGAAGATTCTTTTAGTTTTGAGCAAAACTTTACAAATATTTAATTAATTTTTTAATACAAATTGTACATATATCCGGTTCAAAGTCACTTAAAACTAATAAAATTACGTTTTGAGAAAAATTGTTGAAAACAAATATTTTAAAACTTAAATATCTTATTTTAACAACGACAAAGTTATTTTTGAATTAAAAATGTATGTTTTAATCTCATTTTGTTGAAGTTTCTTTTTTAACTTTGAACCAAAGATACATAATGTAGTTAATATACTTGCTTTAAAACACAAAAATCTATTTAACTATTTTTCAGTTGACGAAATCGATGGATATTTGAATTATTTTGGAGGGACTGCAGGAGCATTAACATTAACAGGAATCGCAGCTGCATCTGTATATTATTTTGCTTCTCGTCCTATTCCAGAAAAACCGTTAGTGCCTCTTCATAAGCAATCGCCAATTCTTGAGGTAAGTGCGTAGATGTTTTTTTGGAAGATTATTTACTAAATTAAAGACGATGCCAAAAATTATATATTTCTTAGACATTAGACATAAGTAATTAAATTTTCACACTCATTTATCAAAGCTTGTATAGACAGGGTGAATATTTTGTATGAGAAATCATAAATCAAAATAAAAATGTGTTAGATGATCTTTATTAGCATTTCAAAAATTTCGTATAGAAGTCATCACCATCGACTATAATTTTAATTAATTGCAAATAATATTTCCTAAGAGACTATTTTTCCATTTTTAAACTTATTATGTACATAAATAATTTGTAAAATTTATTTGAGTTTAGTAGTTGCACGAAATCGAAGAAATATTCTAAATGTTTTTATTTCAACACAAAGTCAATTAAAAACAATTATCTTAACATTTTACCAAAATTATAGAGACAGATTTTTAATTTCCCATAGGAAGTTATTGTAATGGGTCCGATTTGTCAAATTGAAAATTTTGACATTTCTCGACGTTTCAAGTTCCCTACAGTCGAAATAAAAGATTTTTAGAAAGATGTCTGTGCGTGAGTGTGTACGTAGGCCCGTACGTCTGTACTTCCGTACGTTCGCGACGTTTTTTTCGTCGTCCATAGCTCAAGAACCAGAAGAGATATCGACTTCAAATAAATTTTGTTATACAGATTAATAATGCAGAAAGATGCAGAAAGGGCTCTCAAGAAAATTGCGTGGGTGTTTTTTTTTACCATAGCAGTTTAAAAAAAAGGTGAAAATTTTGGTTAACCATAAATATCTCACGAACCTATAACGCTAGAGACTTGAATTAAATTTTATATTTATATATTGTAACGTGATACCAAACAAATATATTTTTAGAAAAAAATCTAATAAACGTTTTTTTTTTTTATAAATCAAAACAACTGAAAAAAAATGTGTCACCTCGAAAATTTTACGAATAAATAATGATTTTATCTCCAAAACAATTTTGTGCAACAAAAAATAACGTTTTTAACATCTGATAAAATTTTAAGAAAAATCCAATGGACAGTTTTTTTTATAAAAAATAAAAACCTAAAAAAAACATTACTCAAAGTTAGTAAAAATTAAATTTCGACTCAAATATCTTTTTACAAATTTAAGATTATGGCTTGCAAATTATATTTTTTTATAAGAAATATTGTTTTCAACATTCGGTAAAATGTTGAGAAAAATCGAATTCACAGTTTTCTTACAAAAAATAAAAACCTAAAAAAAAATTAATAAAAGTAAGTGAAAATTGATTTTCGACTCAAATAACTTTTCAAAACTTTGAGACATTGGCTTTAAATTAATTTTATTTTTAAAAAAATATTGTTGTCAACATCAAGTAAAATTTTGAGAAAAATCGAATTGACAGTTTTTTTTTTACCAAAAATTAAAAAACTAAAAAAAATTAACAAATGTTGGTAAAAATTGATTTTTTACTCAAATATCTTTTCAAAAATTTTAGATACAGGCTTCAAATTAATTTTATTTTATAAAAGATGTTGTTTTTAACATTCAGTAATTTTTTTTATAAAAATCTAACAGTGCGTTTTTTCATAAAAAAATAAAATCTACAAAAAATAGTACGCAAAATTGGTAAAAATTGATGTTCGGTTCTCGATATCTCTCAAATTAATTTCATTCATCTAATTTGTATTTGTTTATATAAGAAATAAAATCTTTTAAGAAATGCTACTAAAATTGGTAAAAATTGGTTAACCGCTAAAAATCTCGTTAACAAAAATAGATTTTAAAATCAAACTTTTTAATCATATGCCAAATATTGTTGGTTATTTTTAATTTTTTTAGAATAATTTAATTGATAACTTTTTTAACAAAACACGAAAACCTACAAACCTTGCTAAAAAGACAAATCAACAGACAAGATGGGAATTTATCAGTGTGGGTCGCATCCCAGCCTCTTTTTGTTTTTATAATCAGGTGTTTTATCAGAATAAAAAATGCTACTATTTATTTTAGGGGAAATTTGAATATTTTGTTTAAGGTCTTCTAAGTAGCTGATGTTAGATAATTTTATGTTTTTGATTAAAACTTAAAGTGGAACTTTGTTATTGCTGAATTAATTGATTAATTACGATACAACTTGCAACAAAAACAAACTTGCATGCCAATGTTCTCTTAAAAAATTACTTTCATTAAATATAAAAATACATTGTGTTGTCTTTTTTATAGTTTGGTTAAATTGTATTGTTAATGATATAAAGTAAAAATAAATATTTACTGCTTTAAAAATTGTATTTAATGTGAGAAAATATAGAATAAAGGCAAATATAATAAAGTAACAATTTAAGTATTTAAATCGCTTCAAAAGCTTTTCAAATTTTCTCAAAAATATAATCCTAGCTTTATAAATTACTAGCCGACCCGTGCTCGCGTTGCTTCGCAAATTGTTGAAATAGTTGAAAACAGAATGAAATTTTTGTCTATTTTCTTCTTTTCTTTCTTTTATTCATACCTAGAAACGTTTTTTTGCAACCGAAAAATATAGTTTGCGGTAAAAAAAAAACAAATTTGTGTTTTTAATGTTCTCATACATTTATAGGTATGCGTGTGTAAATATCCATAGACACATTTTTTTATTCATCTGCTCATGTTCAGTGCAGTGCAACTGACTTAACCTACCCACATTTGTGGGCTGCTCAGCAATGTGACGGACGATAGAATTAGAGAAACAAAAAAATAATGTGTGTGTGTAGGTTAGTTGATGAACTATACAATACAGAAAAATTGAATATGTAGGTAGAGAAAAAACGTAACTATAAAATGGAACACATATTAAGAGAGAAAGAGCATGGGAAGAAAAGAAAATTAAAAATGTTGGAATGATAATGAAATGAAATGATAATGAAATGAAACAAAGCAGCGACCTCGCGACGCGATTGTGATGGGATCTAATTTCCTGGATAAAATAAATTCAAAAAGTTTATAATTTTATAATTTGTTTTTATTTATTTCTCAGGTTGTATGTTTAACTTAGAAGTGATTTTAGGCTTAAGATTTGCGCAACAATATTGACTTTATGAAGCAATGCTAATCTTTGTCGATTATTGTATAGGTTTTAAGATATGAGTGGTTCTATAGGTCAACTAATGAAAAAAATGGACAAAAAATGTAAAATAAATAATATTTAAGTTTGACAAATAAAATAATTAATGGAAAAAAATTAAAGCCATAAACACTCTCATAACAATATAGAAAATAATAAAATAAATCTATACTTCTATACTATACTAATATTATAAATGCGAAAGTAACTCTGTCTGTCTGTCTGTTACTCAATCACGCCTAAACTACTGAACCAATTTGCATGAAATTTGGGATGGAGATATTTTGATACCCGAGAAAGGACATAGGCTTCTTTTTACCCCGGAAAAATGACGCATTCCCATGGGAAAATTCAGGTGGGCCGATCACTTTTACGCCTAAACTACTGAACAGATTTAAATGAAATTTGGTAAGGAGATAGTTTGAGACTTACTTTTAACCTCGGGAAAACAACGCATTCCCATGGGAAAAATTACTTTCCGGGGAATCTGATTGCTTTCACTCCTAATTTACCAAGGATTTGAATAATATAGGGTGTCCCAAAATTAACGCAAGATTTTGGGTGTCCCAAAATTAACGCAAGAAATCTTGCGTTAATTTTAAACAAGTTGATATACATATTTATTTAGAAACGAAATCTCATCAAATGGTAACCTTTTTGGATTGATTAAGTGTTTAAGAAAATACTTGTCTTTATAAAGGGTGTCCCAAAATTAACGCAAGAAATCTTGCGTTAATTTTGGGACACCTAAAATTAACGCAAGAAATCTTGAGTTAATTTTGGGACACCCTATATTTGGATAAAATTGGTATTAGGGGAAAACAACGCATTCCCAACCCTTATGAAATAAGTTGTCAAACATGTTAAACTTACCATACACGTATATTAACGCGGACTTCGCGCGCCACGTGCCCACCAAGTTCCACAAATAATAATTTTAAAAAATTTAAATAATTTTAAACCTAAACTTTACTATGCACAACCTTTCATCGCCAAACACGAGCCATCTATGTAGGTACAACAAATAATTCACTGGGCCTGTCTTCTACTTCTGATAATTCTGTTTCGTCTGTGGCGCGGGGCGAGTGCGTGGGCGGGGGTCACACGCGGTAGACGAGGCAGTGGCGGCGGCGCGGCGGTAGTGCGGCGCGGGTGAGGACATCACTGAGTGGGTCTACCCGAACGGGCACACGCCATTGTCGGACGCATGCAAATTACAGAGAAATCCTGCAAATATTTTATTTGTCGTGTAAATTTAATTGTTTCTTTAACACTTGATGATTTGCTCGGTTCGTCACCTAACCTAACCTATGACAATCACACTTAGTATAGCTTCATCCCACCTCGGCACAATTCAAAAATACATAGAAAAAAGTACAGCTCAGGTTTTTTCATACTACTATCCAAAAAAACTATCTAATGCGAACGAAGTAGCGGGTAAAAGCTAGTAAAATATATTTCAAATAAATCGTTTGACTACTTTCTGAGATCGTGCGTAACAAACTTTAAAATGGTTTCGCTTTTATATATAATAGTATAGATAAGTATCGGATTTTTCAATTAGAGCGCTACAAGTTTTTTTTTTAAATATAAAACAAAAACGGTTTTGGATATCAATGAAATTCTTTATTCCTGTGAAAGTACGTTCTAAGCCATTATGTATGGAACTCTATTTCGTTTCCATGGCCGCCACGGGCACGCTTGCAGAAGTCCAGACGCTGAACCCATATTTGTCGATATTCGAATAAAGTTCATCAATCGTCGCTGGCTTGTTGGCATAGACCATAGACTTTAAGTAGCCACACAGGAAATAGTCTAACGGCATCAAATAGCACGACCGAGGCGGCCAAGCGACTGGACCATTTCGTGGGATAACACGTTCTCCAAACTTAGTTTCCAATAAATTGATTGTAACATTCACTGTGTGGCTTGTGGCGCCGTACTGTTGGAACCACATGTCATCCAAAGCAAAGATGAGTCATGGAGTACGTGTGGATTGCTACCTGACCAATATCGCATATTTTGTTTATTGACGAAGCCATTCAGCCAGAAATTAGCCTCATCGCTGAAGATTATTTTTCGATGAAAATCCGAATCATTTCAAGTTCTTGCTCAGCCAATTCACGAACATATGACGCTTCTGGTGGTCAAGCTGCTTCAGTTCTTGCGTCAATTTAATCGTGTAAGGATTTAGGACAAGATCTTTTCCCAAAATTCGCCACAACGACGTCACAGAGATGTCCAACGCTTGAGAAGGACGTGTGAGAGACACATTTGGACTTTCTGCAACTGAAGCCTCAGCGGCAACAATATTTTCGACACTACGGGCAATTCTTTGTCTCACTGGCACGGGAACATTTTGTACTGTGGCTGTGGATTTAAATTTTTCCACTAGACGCTTAATTGTTGATCTGCTATGACGATTATGACGACCATAAATTGGACGTAGTGCTCTTAACGTTGAGGCCACTGACTCCGAATTTCGGTAGTATATTTTAATAATTTGGACTCGTTATTGGATCGTATATCATCATGAAATGGCAAACCTTACTGAAGAGAAATGTCTTGTTTATTAGGAAAACACTCCATTACCAAGACCGGAATCTTTCGTACGTTTCACTCTCCAAAACCCGTTTGTTTACATTGTTGTATTTGTAATTTTGACAATAAGTCCATGAATAGATGTGAGCACAAACAAAAAAAAAAAAAAACGATGCCGTGGGCTAGCGGCACTTTGCAAAGCAAAAACAAAATGGAGGGATTAATAAGTTTTTTTCAGGTTTTTCTTTTTACTTCTTTCGATGAAAAAGTCAGTTTTAAGCTTTAATTTTGTGGATAGTTAACCAATGTACCTTTTTGTCTTGAAAAGAGCATGTTCAACATCAGTTTATTATAAGTAATTCACTAATTTACAGTAATCACTACGAAATTCTTTATATTTCATAATAAACCTCGGATTTTTGTATCAAAGATGCGTTCGAAGAACCATCAAGTTAAGGATGCGAGCGCAATTTTTGTATTGAATTCTAATAAATTTTCGTTAACGAACGGCCCAAATATTTTGTTTGCAAGTAATTAAAATCTGTATCAATTTAATTACTCCAAGTATATTTATAGTTTATTTTTAATGATTTAAGCTTGCAACTATTTTTCAATTCCATTATGATTAATAAATATTAAATTTAAAAAAAAAAATAGTTATAATCGAAAAATATCTTATCCATAACATTCTTGATTGATGGAAGCATACATGTATTTGCTATCAAAAAAAACTATGCATCAAAGGAACACCAATGTTTTAAAAAAGTAATCAGAACGATTATAGCGAATCTGTTGAATAAATGCAGAGCAAATAAAATGCAAATTTTGACATATATCACAAAATGAAAACGTCTTAAAATCGTTCTGAATTTATGCACAACTAATTCAATAGAACATGTAATCGTCATGAATGTTTATTGTTGACGTACAGAAGTTTTTTTTAGTGAGTTTCCACAGTTTAACGCAAAATATAATTTTCATTCATTTCTTAAAAATGTTTAGTTACCAAAGTTCAAGTTTACTTATTATTGTTTGAAGGGTATGTTTAGTAAAAGTGCTGCTAAAAATGAAACAAATTAATGAGTTTTACGTACATGTTTTTCTTAATATAGTAAATACTTTCATAGATTACATTTTATAAATGCAGAACATAGAAGAAAATATACATAAACAATAGTTTTCACGTATAAAGCAGATGTTAGTGTAGAAAAATATTTTTGAGAAAGCCAATAATATTTTAGGTATGTTCATTAAAGAAATTTCCGCTTCGGCTAACCTTCATCAACTTTTTAGAAAAAAAAAATAAGCATTAATAGCAGCCAATTATTTCATAGCATAATTAATTTTTCAGATTGTAAAATGTCTAGAAATTTTCATACGCTACAAAATTCGTAATTTTATGCGTAAACATAGAAGATAACATTATTTAGTCAAGAAGTATGGATTTTGGCGCGTATACCGTTTTTTTTTCTATTGGGTGTTCGGTTTCCCCATACTGGAATAACAAAAAGTTACTTAAATCTATTTATTGCACTCATTTAGTTGGTATTGTGTGTAAACATATTGCCTGTTTCTATTCCTTAAAGATGCTTTACACAAAGCAACTTATTTTTAAAACATGGTTCCCTCAAATGTGTATTCCCAAATCTAACTACAAACAAAATTCTAACTCTAACATAGTCCCTCAAAAAGAAATTTTCAGGAATATTTCTGCAACAAACAAAACTAAAATTTGGTCTTGCAATTATCGAACTGCTTAAATGATGAAAATACTAATATAATTGAGGAATCTGAACTAGCTAAATTTGGCAATGGAACTTCATAAGTATGCTCCTCGTAAAAAAAAACTTCTAACGTCGCCAAAAAAATGCTCTAAGCAAACAAAAGCTAAAATTGTCTGTTTTGTTGTTTTACAAAGTATTGAGTTACACTTTTGTCCATTTCCAATTATACCTAACCAGTTGCAGCGCATGTTGCGTTCGGAAATAATTTAAGTAAACAAAATACAGCACTAATAAATCATTAAATATGTATTTGGTCAATTTTATTTTATTTAATATACATTAATAACATTTATTTGGATTGAAATAAAAAAGCTATACAAATCTTCCAATTTAAGACCATGTCAGCACTTCAGATTTTGTTGGTTAGGATTGTTTAGTTTTTGAACGAGGCCATGCAACATTCAAAATGATGCATTTAGATGGGGCTGATTACTATAATGAAGCATTTTGATGGGCCTGAGGACTAAATGTGAGAATGTGTTTGGTTTTTTGCATCATTTCACGCACACTTTCTCACATTTAGTCCTCAGTAGCTTGTAGGCAAACCGAAATATCAGTCTGAGATTCCGGTCTTGGTAATGGAGTGTTTTTGATTAGGAGCTTGTTTTTTTTTTATAGAATAGAGCTCTTCATTTGCTCTTTAACAGGTCCGTTTTATTTTAAAGGCTGCATAAAGAGATGAATGTATTGGCGCAGAATTTTAAACAACCTTTTGTTAAGGGTTTAACAATTAACTAGTTAGCAATTTACTAAGGGGGTTCAAAATTTTAAACCTTTGCTAAATAGTAAATTGCTAAATGCCTTTTTATTAAAAAGGGGCATCCAAACTTGTTTAAAAAGCTACAGTTCGCGAAAATAAACATAGCAACTAATCATAAAGGGACCTATTAATTGGAATCCCCAACTGTTGACTGGAACATTCCATCCACTATTCTTATAAGAATAGTTTTTCAGATGTAGCAACTGATTTCGAAAAGATTTTGACCCAAAATCAAATGTCTGTTTTTTGAAAAGAATAATAAAAAAACGAGCTTTTTCGCTTATTCTTATACTCGTACCATGGAGAAGAATATTTTATAATACAATCATGTTGTTGCAAATAAATTAACAACAATTTGAGCCTAAAGTTGTGTCCGAAGAAAACAGTTGTTCAAAAATTAGCTAACAATACGTCTTTTACAAAAACCGACGTAGTAATAATAAAATAACCAAAAAAAAAAGACAATTAACCATAACTTTGGAGTGAGAAGTTTTTTTACGTTTTTTTTTAAAGAGAAAATGCTCAAAAATATTGTGATGAAGTGTATTTAGTCAAAGAATTTTATACAAAAACATATTTTTGTTGGGAATTAGTTTTTGTTGAGTTATGTCTGTAAAAATATTTTTTTATTAAAAAAACTGTTTTGGAGTGGTACCAACAGGGGAAATACACCGATGTTTTGTTTTGTGTTTGTCTTTTGTTTAATAACTTCCAGCTTGTTTTTTTTCACAAAACTTTTTGACAACATCCTTCAGAGAGAACAATTATTTTCCATAAATGATTTAGTATAAATGACATGAGAACGTCAATTATTTCCATTTTGTAGAGGCTCAATATTCATTTGTCGTCAAGATGGTGGTTGAAAGTCTTTGAACTTTTCTGTGCTATCTGAATTATTCTCATGACCTTTTATGAAGCGCACCATAAATACCTTTAAAATGATCCCTATATCATAATATCGGACTTGAATTTCAAATTTAGTAATCATCAATTCGATTGATTGTCAAAATAATGGTTGCCACGCTAAGTTTTTTAGCGGCTCTAAACTTAATTCTTTGTGAAAACAACATTCGTATTTTTCCTTCTATTTTTCGAAACCCGTAAGTTTTCAAGCAAAATCACCAGCGTCATAAGCACATCTGTCAAAGTACTGAAATTCCATTTTTGTATTTTTTTTGTAATCAAGGGGATATTACTACCCTTTTTATACAGAGGCATAGAGAGGGAGAGTGGGTTTTGAAAGAAAATGCCGGTGCACATTGGTTTTGAGTTCTTGAATATTGCAATGACTAGGAAATACAGAGTGTAGTAAGGCATTCCACATTCGAGTAGTAAGGCTAAGGAACTGTATTTGACAGTATACAGCTGAAGTTGGGCTCGTGTGTATATTAGCCGCGTTTTATTATCACCGTGATCTGATCCGCATCAGATCATGATAATAAAACAGAATTGGATCATCATATTTTTTATTATTTAAAGTTTGGTAGCAGTGTCAAATTCGTTCTTTCAAAAGTGACATTTCGAAGCCAAAAAAAGCCAAAATGGCAGCTGCTGTGGTCTCATCTGTAGTTCAGATTCGTTTTGACCTATTAATAAAATTGAACTTGATAAATGTGACACTAAAATAATTTAATTTGGAGATTACTTACAATTTATTTGTATTTCATCCCATTTGCAGGTTTCTCGATTTTATTTATATTTTTTGACATTTAAAGCAGTGTTGCCATAAGATCATTTCGCTCAATGATTTTTTGTTGTTCTTTTTTTTTGGGAAAAATGATACCCATAAACTATGTCAAATATACATTTTTTTTAACTTAATTATTTTAATTTCACCAGTTTATATCTAATTTTGTTAAAATAACTCATTTTTTCATGGATTATATACAAAATAAATAAATATAAAGCTTCTCGCTTTCTATTTGAAAAATATTTTTTTTTCAGTCAAATGGAAATGTTTATATGGCAATACAGGTTTGAATTGAAATTACAATGATAAAGCCCTCAATGTGTGAAAAAAAGAATTAAATTTTGGATCTCAAATTGAGATCCAAACACAAAGCAGGATCTTGTGTTTTGTAGTGCATGTAAATGCAAGATCCAGATCAGATCATGGTGATAATAAAACGCGGCTATTGATGCAAATTCCTAGAAGCGTGAGTATTACGGTTGAACTGTTTAAGGGGACGAATGCAGTTGGATATTTCTTTAGAGCGTAAACCGTTAAATAAATGATAAAAAAGTGCGAGACAAGAAACTTTACGACGATGTTCAAGCGACGTAAAGGAACTTACGATGATATTATCACCAATCGATTTCAATTCGATGCAAGTGCCATCCATGGATAATGGCAAGGGGGGTATATCTCGCTTAAACGATACAAGACAGCATTATAGTTTGTGAAGCATTAAATTCCATCGGGTTTTTTATTCCCCATTGCACAATGCTGTTTAGGTTGGAATTTAATGAGCTTGTCATATTTTGTCGTTGCAGTTCCACATCCGAAGAAGAGGGATGTGAATCTATGAAAAGCTATAAGAGTACTATCGTAAACAAAACAATATATAGGATTAGAAGTTGCGGACGGAGATCATTAATAAAAATGTTAAAGAGTGTTAGAGAAAGAACAGAGCCCTGGGGTACACCAGCACTTATTTTGTGGTTTTCAGACTTAATCAGCGTTTCCATGAACTTGAAAACAAGAGACGTAAGTGTAATCGGTCGACGATTTGCCTCTTTTGTGGATGACCTGGACAAATGATGTTTTCTTTTCGCTCGAAACGGGACCTGAGAAGTAAGACAGATAAACAACCTTACGGAATAGTTTTGCCAGCGTGGAAGAACAGCTCTTCTGAATAACAACATTGGGGATACCATCCGGACCAGCGGTTTTATATGTGTTAAGATTTCTAAGGACTCCTGCCACAGTACAAGACCAAAAAAGGATAGAATCACTAACTTTCACAAGGCAAGACGGATTCATAACACTCACTGGCAGCGTTGAATTGGCGGCGAACGGCCTATCAAAGAGATTAGCTTTCTCCAAAGAGGTAATAAATGGAGTGTCATTGAAAACGAGCGTAGGAACCGAGGAAGGGAAAGAATTCCTCATGTTTTTTTTACAAATGACCAAAAATGTTTATACTGCCTTTGGGACATATCAGTATTTTTTGTACAAATTTGTTCCGGTGAATGTGAGCGTTCCAGGTGTTTTACTTAGGTCTGATGCTTTTAACCCTGTTCGGGATAAAAATTCTCATTTCAAGAGAATCAAACTTGTACATACATACATATGTATTGATAATTGGAACAGTAACCCTATCGAATGAAAACTTACAAGGACATCATTAGTAGTAGTTACTTATGTGAACCTGTCATTAAAAAAATAGGGGAGAGTACGATAACTTTGGCGCCAAAGTTTAATGACGGATTTGTATAGAACAGTTAAAAACAAGCATTTTTTACTATGGGGAGGGGGGGTCTATCTCCCCCCGTTTAGGCGGTAGGGGCAGTTTAAAAAAATATGTACATTAAATGGAAAAAAAATAATTAAAAAATAACGGTAATACTTATAATTAAGTATTATACCTTTTTTTAAAGCCAACACTTTTGTCTATTAGCTTGTTTTTAAATCAAGTCAAAACTATGCATAGTTTTTGAAAAAAATTGTTTTAAAGTCAAAGTTGTGCAAAAAAAAGTTAAAAAAAAAGTTTAAAGTGTAATTTTTCAAAACTTTCAGATTATCTACTGTTTTTTTTTTATAATTCATTGCTCTTATTTGTCTTCTAGTTCTTGAGAAAATTGAAAGTTACCAAAAAAAATATTTTAATTAAATTACTTTTTCCTTGCTAACGTAGTCTTATTTTGATAGTAATAATCGAATATGGATTAAGATACACCTAGGTAAAATTAATTTTTCTTAAATCCAGCTTATTTAAATGCAAAAGAAACTTTGCATGCACCCCATCTTGCACCCACCGCACCTTGCACCCTCCCTACCTTGCACACACACCAACTTGCACCCACCCCAAATCCTATAGTGTGCCCAAGCAGGGGGGTTGCAGGGGGCAGCATGCCCCCCCTTACAGATGCCACTGTTGCATACACCCAAACTCGCGCACACCTTACTGTTGCATACACCCAAACACGCATTACGCATACGCAAATACCATTATTACTATCAAAATAAGACCACTCAAGCAAAAAAAAAAGAATTAAATTAAAATAGTAGTTGTGGTTATTTTCAATTTTCTCAAAAACTAAAAGACATAAAATCATCTAGTTTTCAGTTTTTGATCAAAAACAAATAAGAGCAATAAATTCTGAAATAAAAACAATGGTAGATAATCTTGAAGTATTGAAAAAGTTACATTTTAAACCTTTTTTTTAACTTTTTTTACTCAAATTTTGAGTTTAAAATTAAATTTTTATTTTCAATTTTCTCAAAAACTAAAAAACATAAAATCATTTAGTTTTCAGTTTTTGATCAAAAACAAATAAGAGCAATAAGTTCTGAAATAAAAACAATGGTAGATAATCTTGAAGTATTGAAAAAGTTACACTTTAAACCTGTTTTTAACTTTTTTACTCAAATTTTGAGTTTGAAAATAAATTTCTCAAAAACTACGCATAGTTTTGACTTAATTTAAAAACTGGCTAATAGAACAGAGTGTTGGCTTTAAAAAATGTATACAACTTAATTTTAAGTATCACCGTTATTTTTTAATTATTTTTTTCCATTTTAAATAATAACTTTGTTAAATTGCCCCTCCCGCCTAAACGGGGGAGAATAGACCCCCCCCCCTCCCATAGTAAAAAATGCTTGTATTAAGACCCTCTACCAAAAACCGTTATTATATCTTGGCGCCAAAGTTATCGTACTCGTGCCAAAAAATATATCGAAAAATTAAATTTAATCATTTAAAAGTTCAGAAAGTTACTTTTCGATAATTATGATTTTTTTTTCTTTTAGAACACTTTACACAGCAATTTTATTATATCAATTTATCTATGCGTATACAATTATTTTGTTTATCTGGATTTCACTTATTGATAAATATTTCAAAAACGGAAATACATACATTTCCTAATCCAATTCATTATTTTTCCGAAAGTCAAAGACGAATTAATGAATGAAAGAATGATTAAAAATATTACACTATAGTATGATTCTGTTTGTTTCGTTTTAAATTTACACGCTAATAAAAACATGTGTTTTCAAAAACGTGTAAATATGTATGTATATATATGTATGTACATAACAAACTTCTTACAAGGCCGCACATAAATTTTATTTTAAATTCTCTCTTCCCTCATAACAACGTAAAATCTATTAGCAAAACATTAATTAAGCTTATATCATTATTAAAACCATTTTAGATTTAGATTTTTATCTTCAAATCACCCTGTAAAGTTTTAAACTTCTGCGCGTTTTCAACAAGTTAATATATTTCAAAACCCCTAAGACATTATATATTGCATAGTTCTCTCAGCATCGCAGGTAAAAAAAAAAACAAAAATTAGCAAACTTATTAAAGATCTATTCTATATATGTACCTAACCTATAACTACCTGCCTTTAGCTTATTGACAGTTGAATTAATAAAGCTTCACATTCAATTAAAATCCGTGTGCACGAAATTGTTGAGCATTAATTTGTTTTATGATTTAGCTATACAAGTCGAGTATAGCTCTAGGTACACATCACGGGAGAGACAATTAATGAGAATTCAAGGAAGATCCCCCATAAAGCTCATCATCATCATTAGAGCATCATGGGTATCAGTTTGGTGGCGTATCTAGGAATCCGAAAATAGTCCTCTTCCTCTCGCGTGAGAAATTGGTCATATGGTATTTGGTCGGATCGGTCTTATGATTCGATGATTCGCGCAGCACAATCGAAAAATTCGAAATTTCTGTCAGTACGAATTCAACCGGCGCGAAATTTGTCTATTTAACTAAAAATACGGTACGAGCATAGTGTCCCATGTTAACGTAAAATTAAATTTATATACATATTAATTTTATTTTTTTCAAATTTAATTGAATACATTAATAATTTTGTTTTTTTTTTTTCGTTTTTTGGTTGAAGCGAATAATTGGGATTTTCATTCTTCGAAAACTGAACTGTTCAAAAATTTGTATTACGTAAAATCGTTACATATACGCGGATGAAACTTTTTGTCTGGTTCGAAATATCAAAAGTGGTTGCGAAATTTTTGATAAATTTTCGTATTTTTGTTTTTGCAAAATGTGAATGAAACAATAACTGTGGTCAAAAAGATACGAATATTCTGTATTTCTATTCTAAAATTTCCAAAAATATTGATTTCCAAAAAGAAGTGTTGAATATAATTCTATGAGTATTTTAAAATACCTTTCTAAAAATGATTTTTTAAAAAATATATTCTTTTTTTGCTTTGTGTTTCGTGAATTTCTGAATTTTTGATTATTAAAATTTTCTGAATATATTTAAATTTTCATTACAGTGAAAGAAATTTGCAAATTATTCTGATAAAATATTAGCGATAAATGTTGTTGTGTTCTTGTTTTTGAAGCGAGAGGGCAGAAGACGACAAAAATTTAAACAAATATTTGGCTTTCTGTGCGTAGTATACCTCTGCGATATATATTTTCGACGTTATTTTGTATATTTTTAGAACTAGGTTCTTACAAAGTGACACAAACAGTGTAAAGTGTATATTGACGGTTTTATTTAGTGTTATTGCACTTTTAAATTTATTTACAATTAGTTTATTGTTTCAGACACATGGGTTCATTCACTTGAGTCTACACGAATTTAAGTTCTTCTATAAGTAAATTTCCGCAAATCTTCTATCTTTCTAATTTTGTTTATTTGTTGTTTATATATCTTCTTGATTTATTCACACCATCAATTTGGTTTTGAGTATAAAGTACATTATATGTATATGTAATATAAATTTATATTGACTCAACCTAAAACTTTTAGTGCAAAATAAAATCAGTTGGTTTTTTTTTTTTAATTTCGGACATTTATTGCTTTTTTCTGCCAATTGATTATTGATTATATGAAGTCTTTTTTTTGTTGTTTTAAGCTTGTGGAGAATAAATAAAAATGGTTTATAACAAACAAATAGAACTTAAATATTTTAAAAAATAAGATCCAATAAAACCAATTAAAATCATACGAAAAAAAAAACAGGAAACAATTCATCTCTGCCTCATTGTTTATGAAAATTGTTAAACAAATAGTGATAACTTTAATTTTCAATAAAATTATAAAACGTTTATGAAAGTGTCAATTGTTAATATAAAAACGTAACAAAATGGCGTGTTGTGGACAGGTTACTGTTATCCGGCCTCCCATCGAAATGATCAGTCAAAGTGATGTCCTTAAGGTATAATTATGTATCTATATATAATTTCAATTTAAACAATTACAAACTAAACAATTTTAATTGGAAAAAGCAAATAGTTTTTAACTTATTGACTATAAAAACAATAATTAAAATATTGCTGCTGCTTTTATTTAAATAATAATAAATCTCAATCTAATATTATTTTGTTCTTATCTATATATAGCTCCGATATGACTACTTAAGTGTAGACGATAATTCCAGGGTAGGCATAATTGCTTGGAAGTGAAATGTGGTTTTTTCATAATTGTTAATTTATTTATCATGAACAAATCAAATCCAAATCCATATAAAGGTGCCATTGATAAAGCTTTTAACATTGAAAACACTGGTCGACAAAATAACGTTTTTTTTTTCAGTTGCACAAACAAAAGATTACTTTCTTAAAGGATTAAGTTGTCCTTAATTCTTAATCCTTGAAATTTTTCTATCACATTAGGTTTTTAAAAAATACCCCTTCAAAAACTGCTAAAAACAATAAAAACAGTTATTTTAAGCAAAAGTAAACTCAAAATATCTCAAAATATATGATTTTGGAAAGTAACAATCATTATCTTTTAGATACGGTTTAAAGTATTTTAGTGTCTTACTTAGTTTTTGGAAAATCTCATTAATTATGATGTTATGAGTCTTTAATAGACTCTAAATGATGTTTTGAGCATACGTTGACATCAATACTTCCATAGTTTTGAAAAATACGGTTTTGGAGATGATTTCTAGTGCGCTGATTTCGAATTCAAGCTTTAATTTTAACTATTTGCTCAAATTTTAAAAATAACCGTATTCAACAATATTTTTATAGCTTTTAAAATACAGGGTTATCAATTTTGCGGTTTAAAACGTAAACGTAAATAATACACATATAAAATACTTGTTTCATGATATTTCTTTTCTATTATTAAGCTCGAAAGTTGACATTATGTCTGAAATACAACATCATTTAAATGACCACCACACAAATTGTTGCAAGCATTAAAGGTTTATCTGCATAAACACTGTCATTCGGTGTCAATTCGCATGATCTTGGTGGCCAGTTGATATCTCAACGACGACAAATTACGCGGCCAGGAAATTTCTCTTGTAATAAAGCCATAACGCTCGAGTTGTGTGCCACGTGGCACCGTCGTGTTGAAACCAAATATTCTCCAAGTCGTATTCTTCAATAGCAGGCAAAAAAAAGTTGGTTATCAAATGACCAGAACGCTCCAAATTAACGGAGACTTGTTTCATCGTCGTTTTCGAAGACGTAAGGTCCAATTCAACCTCCGGACCAAAGAGAGAGGTTTTTAACAACTTAGTTTGACAGATGTCGAATTTCAGTCCTATTCTCTTGAAACCGCAAAATGGATAACCCGTTGTTTCAAAAACTTGACATTATAGAATTGTTTAGAGTACTAATTCGTTACAAGAACAAAACTAACTTTCAAACCTTTTTCCCTTTTTTCTGTTGAATACCGTATTAGCATGAATGCCTTAAGTTTTTTTTTGAGAGTTTTGTAAGACATATGTAAACCCAACAACTTAAAAGGACTTTTCGAATATCATTTGAAAAAATAAAAACATTTCAATTGAATATTGAAGAAAATTATTAAAAAATCTGGAAAACCATCACGGATTTTATTGAAAAAAAAAACACTTCATAAATTTGGATAGCTTCAAAAAGCCCTATATACATAACACAAGTGTTTTTCGAATACCTGCGATATCTCGAAAACCTGACGTGAAACATAAATTTTGAACTCGGATTTGAATTAAGGCTACCAAAACTCATTGGAAAAAGTGCAATTTTAATCTTAGTAAGAAAACCTTGTCGACCAGTGGAATAAATGTTTTTAATTTTTTGAACAATAATTAGTTATTTAGAGCAGTGAGATAAATTTCATCACACTTTTTGATCCAAGGACTAAAATATTTATTAGAACTCCCTCACTATTTTTGCTTCTATGTCGAGAAAAAAGATGCAAATTTTACTTTTTGCATCTAAAATTAGGAATTTCACCTGCAAATAACCTTATTGGTACCATCGGGCCGTATCCATAAAGAATTGGCAATAAAGAAAAAGGATTTCAAAGAGCTTTTTATAGATATTTTGACAAAATATGACTTCAGCTGTTGGCCATATTTCACTGTACTTCCTCCAATAAAAAAAAAACATTGTAATAAAATTTATATCAATTTTTTCGTCGTTGTTTTTGGCTTTCAGATGGCACCTTTTTTTTTAAAAAAAGAAACATGAGTGATAAAATAAAATCATCTTGTGAGTTTATGTCATCAGGTTTTTTGATTGAAAACATTTTTTATGTTTTTTAGCATAAACATTATTTTCATTAGGTTTTGTTTTTATTGCCTGTTTATTCATTAAAATTTTATTAGTCTTTTAGCATAAAAAGTAAATAGTTATAAATTATATTCTTAATTTTATTTCATTCTATAAGTATTTTTGTTTTTGGTTAATTTTAAAAATATCATCGAAATGTTTCACTGGAAAAATGTACATAAATAACATATTTTCATACGAACGCATTGTGTGTCCACCCAAAAAAAAGCAAAAAGAAAAAAAATTTCTTTTCTAAAAACAATAATATTGAAATTCTTCGTCATGGTTTTTTGAATTTACTCGAAGTTTTGACAGAAACATTTTTAATAATATTAGTGAGCTGATGATTTGTCAAAAGCATAAACTTGTACTTGTACGAATGTTTTTAAATTTCACCTTGAGGTGATGATTTGTTATTTTTTTTTTTAAAGTTTTTGAATATTGAACAATTTTCTTATGGATTTTCATGGAAGAAATAAATGTTTATAAAAAGTTGCATAAAGTATTCACTTTTTATTAATAAACTAAACAGCAATAAAATGACAGCAAAATGACATTTGAGTGGAATTTAAATTTGCCTTATGCTTACAAGTGTCAAATTTGACAGTTAAGCAACCAAAAGAATTCATCAGTTGCGTTCCAGTGAACATTAATTAGAACTCATAAGACATCTTTCAATAAAAGACACATAAATCACAAATAAATTAGATAGTTTTTTGTGTGACACATTTTTTAGAATTATTGCACGATTTTAAAATTTGATTAAGTGTTGTCGTATATTTAGTTCTTAAGTATAGAATAATAATATTGCAGTCGGAAAGTAAAAGTGTATTGTAAAATTGATAAATTCATTAATCGTTTATTCTTTGGGAGCTAAGAAACACACTCTTCAGTGAAATTACATTGAGTTTTTTAATTGAAAAATCATTTGAAACTCGTTTGTTGAAAACTTTTGTTTTACTCTTTAAGATTTAAAGATATTTAAGATTTTCATCAAAAACTTGCTTTTATTTTAGTCGCTAGTTAAGCAATAATGAACGCAACATTTGAAACAAAATTATTTGTATTGACTTATTATTTCACTTATTGTTAGTATTTTTTTTCTAATTAGCAGTTAACTAGCCATTCAACAAATTTAATATTTTCCCAACTAGTGAAATATTAATTTCATTTTATTCAAAAAGTTAAATCTGAACACGTCTAACTAGTGACAGTTCTAAAAAAAAACTAATCAAACAAACCTAAATCTTAGATTTAAAATGTCAAATATTTAGAAGAGATATGGATCAAAAAACGAAAATAAAAATAAAAACGAATATTAAATTTTAATTTTCCAATATTAATCATTCATCATCGGGCGTATAATTGACTTAAGATACAAATTGTTTTCAAAAAGTAATGAATTTGTTAGGTACTGTGAAAATATTAAGTTTCACGAATTTACCATAAAAACTGTTGTTATAATTCATTCTGAAGATTTTCTTAAAATATTCTCATGCAAAATTACTTTTGAGATATGCTAGCGGGTTTTATTTTTTTTAATTAATCGAACATAAATTAATTAAATTAAGAAACAATGTTAAAAATTTTCATTATTTTGTTTAATGTAAAAACTCCTCCTGTTGATTTTGAATAAAACACAAATTATTTAAGAAATTATTGTCATTTCCTTTTATTATATGATAATATTGGTATGCATGATGCATACCATGATGAATTACCTCATCCTTTAGCTCTTTAACTGTTGCTGGCTTATCTACGTAACACGGCCATTGAATTTGTCGTGCAAAAGAGCCATTGTTTCTTTAGTTGTGTGGCAAATGGCACCGTCTCATGTTGAAACCACATATTGTTCACATCCATATCTTCCAACTCGGGCCATGCAAAGATCGTTATCACCTCACGATAGCGAACACCATTCACAGTTACTGCTTGGCCTAATTTTGTAAAAAAAATACGGCCCGATTATACCGCCAGACCATAAACCGTACCAAACAGTCACTCTCTGTGGGTGCATTGGTTTTTCGGCAATCAGTCTTGGATAATAATTCACTTAAATGCTTCAATTCTGCTTATTGACGAATCCATTGATGTGAAAATATGCCTCATCACTAAAGATGATTTTCTTCGAATATTGATCATCCACTGTTGCCACCATTTTGACCATTGACCACGTCAAGAGGCTTTTGCAACTTGTAAGCAAATCTTTATGCATATAATATTCATCAACGACGAGCCTGAGAGGTGCAATTGTTGTGTACGACAACGAGTTGAGGTTGACAGCTCTTCAGCCACATTTACGCGAACAGTAGCAATATTTTCTACAGTAAAAGCTCTACGAGCATGCACTGGTGTTTTCGCATCTTCTCCATAATTAGCGTGAATAACTTTAATGCGTCGCGTTTGATTGTGTATCTTTCCATGGTTCAAATTGAATTAGTCCGAAATAAATAAATATCAAATGAAATGCAGAAAAAAAAAAAAATAGGTTTGGTTCCCATTCAACATCGGCCCTTAAAATTTAACCACCCTTTAGTTCTTACAATAAAAAAAATTATTGTACGATGAACTTGCAAATTACAAATCCTTATCCTCTAAATGTAGTTGAAATACTTTCAATAAATTCCTATTCCTTGTAAGAGCTAAGTATTGCTTAAAAAAGAAAACTGAAATAAAATGTTTTAATGGTTTTGAAAAATATATTTTAGAAATTAATTTGAGTGCTGATTTCAATTTGAACAACGATTTTTTTGAATATTATGATGAATATTGTCGAATATGCTACAAAGCAGAACCTTAGTTGATACCTTGAAAGTACACTAACTTTTCAAACTATTTTCTTTTAAATTCTATTTACACATTGTAACTCAGGTATTCTACACAAAAAAGATTTCAATATTATTTGTATACAGTTGATAAATTTGGAAAATAAGGTTCATAAACAGTGGGAAGTAGCTTTTTGCGGAAAACTATTTTCTACAAACCAAGTTCAAAAATAGTATTGACAGAAATCATTCAATTAGTCACGAAAACCTTTTGTTTTTTGATTATTGTTTTTCATTTTTACTGGAAATACGAATTATATACTGATACGAGTACCTAGATTAAACATCACTCAGCTATTTTGAGCTGATTTTACTATTTCAAAAAACAAGTCGAACCAATCCAATTCCACTTCCACTCATTTGTGTTTAAATTGTATGACATTCTAAAGACAGATTTCTGTTAGAAAATTTTCGACTTTAATGATTGGTATGATTGTACTTTAGAAAATATTTCAATGACTGACGATATTGTTAAAAATTCCGTTGTAATTTAAGGGGTTACCATTTATTAATTTCCTATAGAAAGTTAATAAAAGTGCGTCCGTACGTTCGCGACGTTTTTTTTCGTCGTTCATAGCCAGTAAAGATATCGACTTCAAGTAAATTTTTTTATACAGACAATAATGCAAAAAGATGCAGAAAGGGCTCTCAAGAAAAT
Organism: Eupeodes latifasciatus; assembly: GCA_920104205.1. Classification (NCBI taxonomy): domain Eukaryota; kingdom Metazoa; phylum Arthropoda; class Insecta; order Diptera; family Syrphidae; genus Eupeodes; species Eupeodes latifasciatus. Next base: position 43,018,324 of record OV049924.1, read on the forward strand.
TGAGTGGGTGGTTTTTTTACCATAGCAATTTGAAAAAAAAGGTGACAATTTTGGTTAACCCTAAATGTCTCACGAACCAATAATGCGAGAGACTTGAATTAAATTTTGAATTATATATTGCAACGTGATACCAAACAAATATATTTTTGGAAAAAATTCCAATTAAGGTTTTTTTTTATAAATCAAAAAAACTGAAAAAAAAATATTTGTCACTTCGAAAATTTTACGAAGAAAAAATGATTATATATCCAAAACAATTTTGTGCAACGAAGAATAAAATTTTCAATATCTGGTAAGATTTTGATAAAAATCGAATTGACAGTTTTTTTACAAAACATTAAAAACCAAAAAAATTAACAAAAAGTGGTAAAAAATTGATTTTCGACTCAAATATGTTTTTAAAAATTTGAGAATATGGCTTCCAACTAATTTTAACTTATAAGAAATATTGTTGTTAACATTCGAAAAAATTTTGAGAAAAATCGAATTGGTAGTTTTTTTTTACAAAAAATTAAAATCTTTAAGAAAATCTCACAAAAGTTGCTCAAAATTGATTTTCGACTCAAATATCTTTTCAAAAATTTGAGGTGTTAGTTTTAAACTAATTTTTTATTTTAAAAAATATTGTTGTTAACATTGAGTAAAATTTTGAGAAAAATCGAAATGACAGTTTTTTTTATAAAAAATAAAAACCTAAAAAAAAAACAATACTATAACTTGATAAAAATTTACTTTCAACTCAAATAGCTTTTCAAAAATTGAAAATATTTGCTTCGAATTTAATAATTTTTTTATAAGAATCCAACAGTCCGTTTTATCATAAAAAAATAAAATCTACAAAAAATAGTACGCAAATTTAGTAAAAATTGGTGTTCGGTTCCCGATATCTCTCAAATTAATTTCATTTATCCAATTTGTATTTGTTTATAGAAGAAATAAAAAATTTTAAGAAATGCTACTAAAATTGGTAAAAATTGTTTTTCGACTAAAAATCTCGTTAGCAAAACTAGATTTTGAAATAAAACAATTTTAAATATGCAAAATATTGTTGGTAATTTTGAAATTAATTAATAATAATTATATATAATTAATAATAATTAATAATAATTATATATAATATAATATAATTCGACTGACAACTCTTTTAACACAGTACGAAAACCTACAAACTTTTAAGCAAGACAAATCGACAGACGGGATGGAAAGTTTTCAGTGTGGGTCGCATCCCAGCCTCTTTTCTTATAGTTTGTATTTCATTCTCGAGTTTAAAGTTGATATTAACATAATTACATACTTTGTTTGGAGATTACATTAAAATTGAGATTCCAAATGTACAATGATGAGTTTCAATAAAAGCTACAACTGATTATAAGGGGCTCAAAAAGCGAAGGCTCTTAAGTCGTCTGAAATGGGTTTAGATATTTATCCTTTCTTTTATATATTCTGCATACAAATTTTTTTTTTTTATATATCCTTTAATAAGTCTTTTATAAAACAAGAAAGTTATAGCTCAAATTTAATTCGTAGGGTTTTGCAAAAGGTAAAACAACTTAAGTAGAGGATGATTCGTCTTATGTATCATTTTATTTATTTATTTTATTACTTATCAAAAAATAGGCAGAAATAATTTTGGTAAAATATCTTTAGTTGTTTTTATGTTCGATATTAACCAAAAAAGTAAAATCGCTTAATTTAACTTAAGATATTTTACCACAAAACCTTTTCTGCATTTACATTTCTTATATTGATTCATGATATTTCACCATATTTGGTTAATAAAAAAAGAATACAAATAATAACACAAAAACTGAAAACTGTATCTTTCATACCCCTTTTAATTTGTAGAAAGATTGCAAGTTAAGAATCCTCTTTCTGAAAAACTATAAAAGTAGACTTAAGAGCATTTAACTTTTGAACAACGATTTATTTGTATCTATTTTTAAGCAATTAAATAAGCTCAGCCATTGTTTCATACAAACACTAAAAAAGATATAAGCAAAACAAATCTGATTTATACATAATAAATCGTAAATCGTATTGCAAGTTACTAAAAAAATAAATTTTAAAATTTCAACATAATTTAAGTAAATTAACTCAATACTTTGAATTATTACACCTTATTCTTTCACCTTCCGTAATTAAAAGTTTCATAAAAATGTTTTATTTATTCAAAAATAATGTTAAATTACTGAAATCTAATTTAACAAAAAGTAAACTCTGGCGTATGATTGTTTTTTTGTTGTTGCTTAATTTGATTTGATTACCTCTAAAATAAAGTAAGATTGGTGAATTCATTGAAATCAAAATAAACAAATAACTGTGGGGTACTCATATCAGTGTTTTTTTTTTCTTCATTGAATTCAAATACTTCATAATAAACATTTTTAATTAATTCTTTTCGATTGTTTAAAAATGTATATAATTAATTTCTATGTTTGAAATGTGAAATCGATTTCTATTGTTTATTTGATGTAACTCAAATCAACTATATTAATAATGTTTATCTTGTATACAAATTGTAATTTATGGTAAAATATAATTTTTCTTGTGTAGACATTTAAAACAAAATATTAAAATGTTTTGTATAATATAAACATTCACGTCCCTATTTTTTATTTATAAATAAAACATAATTTTTCGTATTTTGAAACTATTTTATGTAGACAAAAATTACAATTTATTCTCTAGGAAATCGGTTGAATCCATTAAGTATTAAAATTAAATATTGATTTCTGATTTTAAAAATAGATTTCCTAAAAATGTACATCAATGTCAATTTATGTCTCAAAATCATGCAAAATAATGTTAAATTTGTATTACAACAAAAAAATTAATAGAATGCGATGTTTGTTTCTGTAAAGCATGCGTTAAAAACCATTGTATTTTTATGATATTCATAAATCACAGAAAAGATTTTTGTCTACCGACACACCTCCTTTTCTCTTGGAAAATTAATTACATTTTTTATAAACTTTAAATATGCCACCACACGTTTTTTAATCAGTCAGATAAAAATTGAAAATTTCTCTAAACTTTAAAAAAATATTAAATGCATTTTATTTAAAATAAACTGAACGTTTCTTTTTGGTATATTTCCTTTTGTCTCATCGTCAAAAGCTTTAAATTTGACTGGATAAAAATATACAAATAAAAATAAAAAAACTAATGACAACATGACATTTATTTTTATATTAACATTGACATTGACTTTTATGTATTTTTGTACATAAGTATTTAGTAAAGTATACATAAACAAAACAAATTATGTTTATACTTAAAAGTTAATGGTTCTTATGGATGTGGAATTTCAAAATGAAACATCAAACAAGTATTTTTCAAATTACATTTTTTGAGCTAAAAAACAAATGAAAAAATTTTAATTGACCACTTGAATAAGAAATGGAATTGGACACTAAAATTAAAACAAACAACAACAAAAAACACTTAATTTTCGAAAGTGATTGTTGGTCTTTTTGAGAAAACCTTAAAACAATTTTTATTGGTTATTAAAATTTGCAACAAATCGTCATGTAAATAAATTTCATTACGTAAATTTGTAGAAAACGAAAAACTGGACCAAACTCAATCGAGTGTATTGAGTTGAAAAGTTGATCAGTTTTTATTAATAGCGATATAGAGTGTACAATTTTGTGCGTGGTTTTTGTTTTAATACAAAAATGTATAGTGGGTATCTCGAAAACGTCGTCTCCGCCCGTTTTGTTCGGGAACACATTTTATACACTTATTTATTTATTTTTTTATTTTTTGAAAAAAAAGCTTGCAGAGTTTTTAGAGCATCTTTGTTTCGAATCAAAATTGTGTCTCTATGGACGACAGTATGGGCAGCCTGAAGGTGTCTGGGCGGTGGCGGGCGGGCGGTGTGGCGTGAAAATTAGTTTTATTTATGGATTTAGATATTTCTTCTTTTTTGTTTCTTGAAAAATTCAGCACTTGACTGACCTCGTCAGACTTCATTTTGAATGAACGATAGATATAAACAGTTTAAAAATTTTGCACAAATATTTAAATTTTTCTGCATTGATGAAAATTACTTTGCCTTTCAATAAGTTTTTATCTAGATGTGATGTGTGATAAAATTTTGCCATGTAAATAGAAAATGAGTGTAGGATATTTCAGTCTGTTAAATTTTTGTGTTTCTAAATAAACACCAGCACTCTCTTTTTCAGTCATCACTTAAATGCCATATCACTGCAGTTCTTATACAAATAAATATTTCTCCAGAAAATAGAACAATAATAACAATTTATCAAAAATATTTGACTTTTAAATTGCTAAAAATATTTACATATTCATCGTCCGTGCAACAAAAGAAATAATAATATTTATAGCATTTGCATTGTAAATTCAGGTTGCATTTAATCTTGTTTTGTTGTTTGGATTTTGAATTATTGACATTTGAATGATTTTATATTTATCAAAAATAAAAGTTTAAACATTTTTATAAATAGTTTTTTTTCAGATTGTTTCATTTTAATAGTTAACATGGTTTGAACGTATTAAAATTTTATAAAATATTTTTTGGTTGGATTTAAAAACAGCCGTGTTTATTTAAACAGTTTAGATCAGCTAAATTCTTTACTTTTTCTCCAGATAATTTGTAGGCTTAGAAATTTTATAAATACTAATTACAAAAATTAAATTTTAACCATATTTTTTGAAGGTGTTTACTTTTTGTAGAAAAAAATCGAAGGGCTTTTCATAGAAATTTTACTAAATGGTGACAGTAGTCTTCCTGGCCACAAAATTTCACTTTTCCAATGGGTTTTCATAACCTTAACACAAATCCGACTTTAAAATTAAAATATCACGACAGGTTCTTAGGATATGCATTTTTAATTTCTTAAGATATGCTCTTCTACATAAAGCTCTTTGACGCTATCTAAATTTATGTAGAAGCTTCTCTTCAAAAGTATCCGCGCGTGATGGTTTTAAAAATCTAATATCCCTTTATTCAATATTCAGTTGAAATATTTATATTATTTTGTATAATATTTGAAAAATCTTTTTAAGTTGTTTGATTTCACCTGTTTTGCAAAAATCTGAAAGAACCGTTAAAGCATTAATGCTTATACGGTTTTCAACAGCAAAAACGCAAAACGATTTGAAAGCATGCTTTTATTGAAATACTGTCGAAAACATGTATTTTCAAAACATCAGCAAATGGTTAACATTAAGCACTAGAAATTATCTTCGAAACCGAATTTTTCAAAACTATTATTATTAAATTCAAGGTATGCTCAAAACTCCATTAAGAGTCCATTAATGACTCATAAGTAATGAGAATTTCAAGAAACTAAGTAAGATTCTAAAATGATTTAAATAATAAGAGATATTTTTAAGTTATTAAACTTACCCTCAAATACCCCGTTTTTGGTTGTTTCTACCATTTTTAAAGCAACAGATTTTAAAAACCTGATGTGATAGACAAATTTAATGGTGAGACAACTTTAATATTTAAAAAAGTATTGTTTGGTTTGTGGGACAGAAAAAAAATGAAATTTCGTCGATCAGTGTAATTTCTTGTAAGTATAAGTTTAAATGAGTCAATGACTTATTCAACTCAAATAATTTGAGTCAAAAGTAAATATCTACCAAGTTTTAGTAAGTTCTTATTTTCTTAAGAAAAATACCAATAAGGTTCTTCTTAAAAGTCTTAAAATTTTACCAACTCTCAAGAACGCCACTCCTTTATAATCCAGCTGAAATTTGTTCTCATTTTTTTGATTTATAAAAAACTCTTAGTTGTTTTTTTTTTTAAATCATAAGAATTCTATAAAACTATAAAACATGCAGAATAAAATGTTATTCAAACATATTTTGTCCGGGAAAGTAAGATAAAGGAGTGGTCTAACTCTCCTTTTGGAACGATTTAATTGTACGTTGTGGTAGAATTGCTTTAGAAAAAAACTATAAACCGCGACAAACTAAATAAAGTCCAACGAGCTTGCTTATTTTTAAGCGGATCGTTTCGCACGACCCCATCTGCGGCAATGGATGCCGTACTTTACATAATTCGTCTTGATATAACGAGTTATCCATTTTGTGGTTTCAAAAAGGTAGGGCTGGAATTCGACGTTTACGAAAATGTATCACTTAACTACAAAAATGGTGAATCTGCCACAGCCACATATCGTGCTTTAAAAGGAGATTATGTTTATTTTATTGTCCAACTACGCAAGCAATTATCAAAATTGTGAAGAAATTTAAGGAGACTGGAATGGTTAGAGATACTGTAAGGCCTGTGCATCATCGTTTCATATCGCTGCTGTAAGTGAAACTGTTACCGAAGACCCGAATGTGTCGATTCCTCGTCGTTCTCATGAATTAGGACTGTGTTTCGGTACAATATGGCGTATTTTGCATTTGGATCTACACCTGCATCCATATAAAGTCCAGCTCACACAACAACTGAAGCCAGATGGCCATTCACAACGTGCGCGTCGTAGATACGTCGAATGGGGGCTTGAACAACAGGCGGTTGATGGCGATTTTTCAAACAAAATTTTGTTTAGCGACGAAGCACATTTCTCAATCGGTGGGTATTTTAATAATCAAAATTGTCGTATTTTGGGTTCTGAAAATCCTCAAGTAATTGAAGAGGCCATTACATCCACAAAAAGTCACTGTTTGGTGCGTTCTTTGATCCGGAAGTGTGATTGGACCTTACTTCTTCGAAAACGACGACGATGGAACGACTGTCACCGTCAATTCGGAGTGTTATGGTCACATGATAACCGACTTTTTTTTGCCTGCTATTGAAGAATACGACTTGGAGAATGTGGGGTTTCAACTTACTTAAGGTGGCGCTACAGTCATATGTGAACTAGGGCCTCAGGGTCTTATATAGCGACACTTTGGTCCATCGAGAGAGGGCTTTGCTACTCAATTGCTTTCTTAGCCCAAAGAAACAGCGGTTAGCTAGAGTTATTCTTCGTTTGATCTCAGAGCTGGTGCTGTTTTCTGTGTTTATAGCGGAGCCTAGGTAGACGAAGTCCTTGACTACCTCAAAGTTACGTCTGTCGGTGGTGACGTTTTGAATGAGACGTCGGTGTTGTAAGTCCTTTCTTCACGACAGCATGTACTTTGTTTTGTCCTCATTAACCGTTAAACCCATTTTTGCCGCCTCTGCCTCAATACTCACAAAAGCCCCATTGACATCACGCTGAGTTCTTCCGATTATGTCAATGTCATCAGCAAGACAGCAGATGCTAGTAATTGGACATACTTTTGAAAGTCTAGTGTTGAAGTGGGAGCTCTATACTATTCTTTCAAGTACGATGTTAAAAAAATCGCATGACAGCGCATCACCTTGTCTTAAACCTTGTTTCAACTTGACGGTGCCAATATGGCTTTATTGCAAGAGATGGCCGCGTAAATTCTCGTCATGGCGATATCAACTGGCCACCAAGATAATGGGATTTGACACCGCTGGACTTTTTCAAAGACCGTGTTTGTGCAGATAAACCTTTAACTCATGAGCACTTAAAAACCAACATTCGTCAAGTTATGCCTGAGATACTGCCCAATATGTGTCAAAAATTACCTCAAAAGAATCGAAGCTTGCAACAATTCGCGTGGTGGTCATTTAAACGATGCATGTTCAAATTCAAACGTTCAAACTCAAGGTGCTTGCTTTCTCTAAGCAGATCGCATATACAAGCTCGATAATCGGTGTCATAACAGGACACGGTCTTATAGCAAAGTACGCCAAGCGGCTAGGCGTACGAACACATTTTAGATTATAATACTTTTGTTCGTAGAGTTATTAAATTTGAAGAAAATCGGTCGAAAACATTATTAAAATCGAGGGGACCTAGAGTTTTTTTTAAAGCCGAAAAGAAAGCATTTTTCATGACAAGAACTACTCTTGGAGGATTTGTCAACAGATGACAGATTGTCGGAAAAAAAATTTCAATGAGGGCATTTTTTTCAGTGACGGAAATTTACAATAGTCGCTATAAAAGACCTTTCAACATAATTCCAATTATTGGTTTCTATGATGAAAACCAATGATAACTTTGCCCCTAAAACCATAAAGTTGTTACTTATTCTTATAGGATTACTAATCATTTACGACAAAACCATCGTTGCGTCATTTCAGTTCAGAAAAAGCGAAAAAGTCGATGGAAATATCTTAACGTGTGCTACCAAAAACATTGCCTACATACACAGATTTAAAAATCTATCGCTTCTGGTTTCAAATTGAATGGTTGTTTAAAAAGCAACGTGTACTCCAAAAAGTAACCATATTGACTAGCTTAAGGCTTGTGTTGAAGCTATCGCTGTACAACTCTAGATGTTCGAAAAAAAAACTTTGGTTAATAAAATTGGCAACATGATTAATGTGGTATTCAGTATTCAGTCCAAATCAATTATACCGACCAAATTAATTAACCAAATTGTATTTTGATTTGTTCAGTTAATCAAAGTTAACATTCTATTATAAAAGTTAGCGCCTCATGAATAAAATTGTGAACCATGAACCCAACAAATATCATTTCAAATTTAAGCATGTGTAAAATCATTGCTTCGAGTTTGCTCATTTGATAACTCCTTTAAGAAAATGAACTAATTCTTTCAAATTACTCACGAACATAATATGAATTAGGATTATCCTAAAAACAAGCATTTAAGACATGATTCGCATGTTCGTATTACAAGTTTTTTCCTTTTATAACTTAAAATACATTAAAGCTACATTTACATAAATGTTTATAAATCATATATCTTTCAAGAAAAGGTCACAAGTGTATTGTTGAATGGCATTCTATATCATTTATAATTAACTCGAGTCTTAACGTATATTTACAAACTATTTTTGTTTGTTCAAACTTCATTACAGGGTCCTGATCAAATTCACGTTTCAAAATTTTACAAGGAATCCAAGAACGGCAAATTCGTAAGTTATATTACGGAAAATGTTCGAACTCTTTATCAGACTTTCCGAGAGGGAGCGTACGCATCAAACAATGGGCCATGTCTTGGATGGCGAGAGACATTATCATCAAACTACCAGGTAAGTCCGCCAGAAAAGATTTATCAATGTTTTCCCAGAATTGTAACACATTTTATTTTGGTATATTTAAATAATTACAGTGGATGAATTATGATGAAGCTCTATTACGGGCCAAAAATTTTGGTTCCGGAATGATCTCATTAGGCATTAAACCAAAACAACTAATTGGTATTTACTCATTAAATCGTCCCGAATGGATACTTTTCGAGCAGGGATGTTATTCGTACTCGCTGGTGGTAGTTCCTTTATATGATACCCTTGGACCAGATGCATGTGCTTTTATTATCCGTCAAACAGAAATGCAAATTATAGTTGTAGAAGACGATGGCAAGGCAAATATGTTATTAGAAAAGGCTCCACGTACCATGAAGATATTGGTTACAATTAAAGGAGTTAAACAAAAGACTATGGAAAGAGCTAGAAGTCGTGGTGTTCAGATATTTACATTCGATGAAGTTGAGAAACTAGGAGCAAAAGGTGCTCATTTAGAAGTACCACCAACCCCAGAGGATCTATGCACAATTTGTTATACTTCTGGAACAACAGGAAATCCAAAGGGTGTTATGTTGACACATGGAAATGTTGTGGCTGGAGTGTGTTCAGTTATTTTACAACTTGGTAAGTAAGTAAAAAATTTTAAGTGAATAGAAAAATATGTTAAAAATGTTCATTGAAATTTGAAAAAAGTACTGAAGTATTGATTTGTGGTATTTTTCTTCAAAGGTGATCACAAAATACGTGCTGGAGACATTATGATTTCATTCTTACCACTTGCTCATATGTTCGAAAGATGCTGTGAAAATGGAATTTACTATGTTGGTGGGGCTGTAGGATTCTATTCGGGCGATATCAAAGAGTTAACCAATGACCTGAAGGCCTTGAAACCAACAGTAATGCCTGCTGTTCCAAGACTCCTAAATAGGGTTTATGATAAAATTCAAGTGGACATAACAAACTCGTCAATTAAACGAATGCTTTTCCGAATGGCTTTGAATTCCAAAGAGGCCGAAATTCGCAGAGGTATCATGAGAAGAAATGGATTTTGGGATAAGTTAGTTTTTAAAAAAGTTCACCAAGGTAAACAAAATGCAAGAGCTTTTTGTCTTTATTTTTTATTATTTACATTGTTTTCTTTTTAAGCTTTCGGAGGAAATCTTCGATTGATGGTTGTCGGATCAGCACCTCTCGCTGGAAATGTACTAACGTTCATACGTTGTGCCTTAGGATGCCTCGTTGTAGAAGGCTATGGCCAAACTGAATGTACTGGAGCAATAACCCTTACCGTTCAAGGAGACTTTGTCCCAGAACATGTTGGGCCACCAGTTTCCTGTAATGCTGTTAAAGTAAACTTATTTTGTCTCAAGAAAAAATTAAGAACTGAAATTTAATACTGTTATATTTTCATATTTTCCAATGAAGCTTGTAGACGTTCCAGAAATGGAGTATTTCGCTTCTCAAAACACAGGCGAAGTATGTGTTCGAGGTTCAAATGTATTCCACGGGTGAATAACAATAATTGATTTTATTTTAAACAAATTGAAAAAACAACTTTTATTTTATTTTCAAAAACTCCTATTGTATTAGGTACTTTAAAGATCCTCAAAAAACAAGTGAAGCAATTGATTCTGAAGGATGGCATCATACTGGTGATGTTGGTAAATGGTTACCAAATGGAACACTGAAGATTATTGACAGAAGAAAACATATATTCAAATTAAGTCAGGGTGAATATATTGTGCCGGAGAAAATTGAAAACATTTACACAACAAGTCAATATGTTAATCAAGTATTCGTTTATGGTGAAAGTTTAAAGGTAAATCTTAAAGATTTTAAAAAATATTTTGTTTCAAAATGTGTAGTTCTTGAAATTTCTAATCCCGCATTCGGTTTAAATACTTTAGTTATGACAGAAGCTATGAAATTTTTAATTTCGACGAACTAAATTGCAAGTTTTGCTTTCGTAAAAATTTCGAACTCGATATTTTCTTCAAGCATGACATTACGATGTCATAACAAGTAGAAAAAAGTGAGTCCCCCGATTCTGTCCGCCTGTCTATTTGTCTGTAATCGCTCCAACAAACTTGGAAATTAAAGTTTTAAGCAGATTCTCGTTAGTAGTGGTCCTCATACAAATTTGTTGGTCGAAAATAGAAAACTAGAATTTTCTCAAAAACCAACAGATAGATTTTTATTAAATATTCTCTTAAAATTGTGATCTTGACTTAGCTTCTTTCAGTAGAAAAAAATTGTTTGTATTGCTCCAGATAAAGGTACCCCCCATAGAGCCTTTATTTTGTTCTTAAATTTTCTAAGGAACTCATGAATCGATTTCAATATTTTTTGTATCCATTTTTTGTTTTGGATTTGAAAAGAATATATATGTACATATATTTTTTTTGAAAAATTGAAAAAAATTATATTAAGAAAACATCGCTCTAACGATTTTCAAATGGCGACAAATGTCAATAGTGATGATAGATGGCTAGAGGTTCGATTAATTTGTTTCGGGAAGATTTTACTCAAGAACTTAGTCGCTTTGGGGACAATCCGTGGCCACCGAGGTCCCCCGACTTAATTCCAATGGATTTTTGTATGAGGCTACCACGAAGAAAGAGTTTACAGCAACAATCCCTGAACTCTAGTAAGCCTAAAAGAAATCATTCGCCGAGAAATCAGTGCAATGAAATCAAGTTTACTGCAGCGTGTGGCGCGTAATTTGAGGCTCTGTTTTAAACAGTGCGGGCAACTTAAAGGAAGACATTTGGATGACACTGTAGCTGTGTTCCAGACCTAGTTTCAAACAGCTTCAGACTGAAAGTTTTAGTCATTTTTAGTCCGAAGTCGTTCAACGCTTCAAAAATTGTGCTAATTCTTATAAGCGAGAGAATAAAATATTTCCCCCTTTTTACCAGAATTTATTCTGGGAATTTCTGGGCTGGCTGAAAAATTCGATTTGACGTTTACAGAATGACAGAGAAAAAAGTGTATGGTCTATTGACTAAGGGTTGCCTAAGTAATTCTTTTATTTTCATTTAAGTTTTGGTAAATGTGAATATTATTCATATTTTCTATTTCCTTTAATTAATCAAATAATTTTTATAAAATGTACATATATCTTTTTATAAAACTGTTACTAAAGAAGAAATGTATAGTATACAAAATATATATATATACATATAATTATTATATTTATTGAAAATTGTAGTGATTTTTTGAGAATAAAACTCATTTAAGTTTCACAATTTGAGGAATAATTTTATTTTTATCTACACTAATATTATAAAGAGGAAAGATTTGTATTTTTGTATGTAACGAATAAACTCAAAAAGTACTAGACCGATTTTAATAATTCTTTTTTCATTAGAAAGCTACATTATCTGTTACTATTTATGTCTACCCGTGCGAAGCCGGGTCGGGCCGCTAGTTTAAAATAAATATAAGTTTACTTTTGTTGATATTTATTTTATTGGATTCTTATTCATGATTAAGTTGATTAAAATTTATCAATGATCTTCGCTAACTCTGCTCGAGTATATTTTTTGACGTTAAAATAGTTGTCCAAACTCGTGCAAATTGGTGTAAAAACCGTTCCAGACATTTTGGCAGCTTGCTTTCTCTCTGAGAACATTTCATCCCCATTGGGATGTCTGGAAAACAGTAAGTGTTCAAACATTGAAATCCGCATTATTAGTTTGTCGTTTTATATTTCAAATAAAACAATATATCAAATGGAATTTTTAGAAGTTAATTTGGAAAATATAAGTCTACCGCCAGGCACCCTTTACAATGTCTCTCAACATTTATTTGTCTCTCTCATTTAAATTGTTCCTTCATCGTAAGTTACATTTTATATGTTTTTCTTTTTATTTTCAATTTTTGGAATAGATGAATTTGTTCCCCAAACATTCTATTTATTAAAAAAAATATATATAGGGTAAGAATTGCACTACTTTAGAGTTTATTTTTTGCCCAATTTTTGAAATTGGGCTTAAAAAATGATAAATTGGAAAAATCACAATCTAAAATACAAGATCTATGTACTTGTTTACACAGAATTCAGCCGAAAGAGGATATCAAAACCAAATCAAATTTTAATTTGTTTTTATAAATATTATTCCACTGAAATGTTTAATATTTTCCAATCAATATTTTCAAAAATTACAGAGCTGTATAGTTGCTGTAGTGGTTCCTGATGTAGACGTTCTTAAAACATGGGCTCAAGAAAACGCAGTTAAAGGCACACTGTCAGTTTTATGTAATAATCCAGATGTGAAGAATCTTATCATGAATGATATGATTGCATGGGGAAAACAAGGTGGACTTAAATCATTTGAACAGGTTTGTAATAAATTACTTACTTTCAAAAACCTTCACAATACATGAATTTTATTATTTATTTTTTTATTACTTTATTGTGTTTATATTTTGTCTTGGTTATTTTAGGTGAAAGACATCTACCTGCATCCCGATCCATTTTCTGTTCAAAACGGATTACTTACACCAACCTACAAAACAAAAAGGCCGCAACTTAAAAGTTACTTCAAACCCCAATTGGAAGATATGTACAAGCATTTGGACTAAATTTTTCCTTAAATTAAAATATAACTTAATTTAAAATTTCATAAATTAAAAATTAAATTTTCCTTTATCTAGTATTTCTTTACTGTTTTTGATAAATAAATAAATCAATCAATTAAAATGGTTGTAAATACTACAAAAAATTAATTATAGTAAAAACAAAATCAAACAACAAATAAAAACAAAAAGTCCAAGCTATAGTAGAGATTGATATACATACATATGTACATTAATTACGAGTACATAAATATACTTATGAATTATGTAGATAAATTTGTTAAATGAGGTCCATTATGGGTAACACTAAAATAAACATATATATAACTACTTAAAGTGATATATATCTACTTACAAAGTTATTAAATACAAAATTATTAAACAAATTAAAAGAAAAAAAAAAAAAAAAAATTAAATCAAATTTTTAAAATTTATTTTTATTTAGGCAAAAAAAGTAAGCTTGAAAAAATTATTATTGTTTTGGTTATAGTGCAATTTATTTAATTCTTAAATTCTGATCACAATGTAGATTTTAGTGAATAAAATAAATAAATTTAATTCCAATTACTCATGGTTTTTTTTTTGTGAACTTTTTACTTTACTCAGGAGATACATGTTTAAAGAAAGCAGGTTACTTTTAGCAAATGCGCTAATGCCAATTTAATAATAATGCAGTGAAACCCGCATTAGCTATCAATTTTTAATTTAAAAATCTTACAATTTTAAAGATAAAATTTTATATTTTGCTTAAGTTTTAAAATGCAGCACTATTGCAAGTGTCAATTGACATAATTATTGGCCTTTTAATACCTTACAATTTTAATTGATAACAATACATATACTAAAAGCCTTGAATATTTTCGCAATTACCAAAACTCTTATCAATTGTCTGTTTACATGTTAAACTTTTATTTTTAGCAACTATTAATTTATATTTGACGCTAGCCATTGCAGTGTACTTTTTTGCAAGCAGAGCTAGTAAACGGGATCCAGCATCATATCAAGGCGAAAAAAAGAAACTTTTTCAGAAAATTCAAGTGTTGTCTTTCATTCAATATAGTGTTAAAGTTTTTGAAAAGGTTTTGATAATACTTGTGAAACTCGAAAATATCAGTCTGACGTTTGTTTGGTCGTTTGTACGTCTCTACTTCAAAAAAAGCTTATCAGTATGTTTTTTTTTTTATATTTGTATAAAACAGTTTATCTCTTAGTTTCACTTTAATATCTCATTAACTCCTCGAATTCGAATACTTCTTATATCAGGTGTTTTCTAGACGAATGATTTTCAATCTGGCAATACTTTTTTCGGATTCTCTAGTTTTGACAGTTGTCACGTGATTTATACTCAGTATACTTGCTCCTAAACAACGTTTGCAAATCGAGCTAATTTATTACCAACAAAATGTTTCGGTTCACGCGGCTCAGAGAAGCAACCAATTTTTTGACAAAAAAAATTTGTATAAGTGAATTCGTGCTTGATTTAACTCCCGCTGGATTATTTTTTGTGTGCTTATGTGAAGTCGTTTGTGTACAAAGAAAAGCCAGAGACAATTGATACATTCGACGAAAATATTCGGCGTTCTATTGCCGTCATACGACACCAATTGCTTTAAAAAGTTTACTAAAATTTGGCAACTTGCGCGAAATGATATTTAAAACATAACCGCAAGGCCTTCATTTTATAAATAAAAGCTTTATTGTTGATCAAAACATAAGGTTAGGTTAGGTTGTAAGGGGTGTGCACAGCAAGAAGCTGTTGCGTACACGGGGGCCTATTGGTCCATTGTGATCCCCTGTAAAGTAAAAATTTAGCATCGATGCTCCTCAGTTCAATTCAACTCTGTCGATTAGCGTAAACTGGCTCGTTAACGAACCAGCCTGTGCTATCTATAAATTTCCTCATGCTCGCCATTGAGACCTGTGCTAGATCATCCAGTTCTCCAACAAACCTGTTTCCGAAATGACGGAGTCGGCTGGTTTGGAGGTTCGGAGTGTCGCAGAGCAGGTGTTTAATGATTTCCATTTCCTCCTCATCCTGACAGCTTCTACAAAAATCGGGTGCAAATGCCCCTATTCTATTAGCCATTGTGCCAATGGCGCAATGACCTGTTAGTACACCTATCAAGATTTTAATGTTCTTTTTACTCAGCGATAAAATATACCGAGTTTCCTTTTCATTTGTGTTAGGCCATAAACTTCTAGAGATTGCACAATCGTTCCTGAATTTCCAGAAATATTGGTTTCCTCTATTAGTTTAAGGTCTATCTTCCTCTTGAGTACCCCAATCGGGACGAGTGGTCCCCTAACTGAATGGTCGCTACTACTTGTGTCTACTTTTGACCCTTTCCTGGCTAGTTCGTCATCAAAACATAAACAAGACATGTCTTTAAAAACACCCTTTACAAAATGAATATGAATTAAAATAATACGCATGACTGGATCGAACAAACTTGGTCCTGTATTCAAAGAGTCTTTTTAAAAATTGTATCTATATAATTTTAGATTATTTACTTGCGACATATAGGAACTATATGGCAAGTTTTGCATTCGTGCAAAATTTCGAACTCGAGATTTTAATCAAACATGATATTACGATGGTAGAGAAGTCGAAAAAAGTGGGTCCCGCGATTCCGTCCGGTCTGTTTTGTCTGTCTGTCCACGCTCCTACAGCCTAAACCATTGGGTCGATTGAGTTCAAACTTGGAAGTTAAGGTTTTCAGCAGATTCGCGTTAGGCGTTTTTTTCATTTTTTTTTTAAGACCAAAACTAACAGTGGCCCCCATACAATTTTTTTGGTCAAAAAACGAAAATTCGAATTTTCTCAAAAACAAACCGATAGATTTTTTTTAAATTTTCTCTAAAATTTTATTTTTAAACTTGGCTTCTTTTCATAAGAAAAACATATTTTTGTATTGCTCAGGAAAGGTACCGCTCATAGAACCGTTATTTTGTTTCTTAATTTTCTCAGCAACTTATCAACCGATTTCAATAATTTTTTTTCTGAATAAGCTCTTATATTGCCTTAACAATATTTGATTATCAAAAGTGAAATTTTTTATTGTTTGGATTTTTAAAAAAATATTGAATTTTTTTTTTTCAAAATTCTATATCTCAAAAACGGGTCAACATTTTTTTACGAAATTCAAATGTAGAACGTATATTTACAATCACTAAACAACTGCATACCAAAAATATTTTCAGAACAAAATTTAAAAATTTTATATATAAAAAATTAATTTAAAAAAAAAACCGCTCTAACGATTTTCAAAAAAATTTTTTGAAAAATCAAGGGTTTTTTGATTTATAAAATGGCATGTAAATTTTTTAAGACAAACTTATTTTTCAGGTAAAGTTTTGAATCTTAAAATAGTTTTTTTTTAAAATTATTTTAACTGCATTAAATGTAATCCCCTCCCATCTCACCAGATCAAATCTTATACATGAGCCCGAAAGAGCGCATTTTTTTGACAAAATTTTAATAACACTCCTATTATCGAAATTAATGCATTTGGTACATATTTATGTATTTTTATAACTATATCTATTGTAAATACCAACAATGGCCTTGTAGTTCCACTGCATCGGATTAACGAATATGATATTATTTAATCAACAATCTATTTTAAAGTGTCTATGAAGAAGTAATATCTTGGTACCTTTCTAATATATGATTTTAAAATATTATTCTTTCACTTGCCTTCGCCTAAATAAAAGAATAAATACTTAGTACAAGTTAAAGAAACGGGCCAGAAAGAGTATCTGTATTTTCTATTAGAATCACTTTTTCAACGTACACCTATATGTATATTGTATTACGTACAACCTCTACAACTACTGCTTACGTGTCACTTCAAAACTAAAACCTAAAACTCACAAGAGCCTGACTGTAAACAACACATGAATAGCAATTTCTTGTACCTGTTCGTACCTGTTTTTTTAAACTTTAACGAAAAAAATAAACTGAACGTAATAACTCCATTTTTGCGTTGAAAACTTGTAGAAATGTGATTGGATTGTAGTAGGTACCTTCTACCCTACCAATAACATTCGAATAACAGGCGAATTGCGATTTCGTGTAGAAATTTTGTATTGTTGGATACCTTCCTAATAATTTTTTTCAAAGTGAGCATAAAGAAGTTTAAATTTTCAATAATTTTTTGAATAAGCTC